>CANJKZ010000766.1:2972500-4395000 GCA_947471745.1 Closterium sp. Naga37s-1 | reverse complement strand
TCGGCTCCAGTCCCAGTTGCCCTGGCTGATCCTACTTCAGGACCAGCAGTTGCTCGTAGCTCGACCACCCTCCCGTGCCCGGCTGTCCCCTCTGGTTTCCTCACTGGTCTCTACATCCCCTCGTTCTCTCGGAACTTGGTGGGTGTTGGATACCTTCAGGACCGGGGGATCACAGTCACTTTTCCTGCGCACGGGAGGACTGCGATCTGTACGGACTCTTCCACCGGGGCAGTTCTTGCCACGTACACCAGAGAGCCCCACTCAGGTCTCTTCGTCCTGCACACTCCGCCCCCGCAGGTAGCTGCGTCTGGTCAGGTTGCTTCGTCCCCCCCGGTAGCAGAGTCCGGTCAGGTGGCTGTGTCCAGTCCGGTCGCTGTGTCCAGTCCAGTCGCTGCGTCTTGCTCCTGTCGCTCTCTCGCCCACCGCACCGTCCTGTGGCACCACCGTCTTGGCCACCCGTCGATCCCTCGCCTTCGTGGCATGCTCAGTCAGGGACTAGTCACAGGTCTCCCACGCACCTTCCCGTCGCTCCCTCCCTCGCTTGCCCCTCCTTGCTCTCCGTGCGTCGCCGGTCGCTTACGTGCCACTCCCCACTCCTCCTCCCTTCGTCCGGCCACCGCTCCCTTCGAGACTCTCCACTTGGACGTCTGGGGCCCTGCCCCGACGCAGGGGTCTGGGAGGGAGCGCTACTTTCTGGTGGTCGTCGACGACTTCTCCAGGTACACCACAGTGTTTCCTCTTGCGAAGAAGTCCGAGGTGACTGCTACGCTGATCAGGTGGCTTCTAGCCACTGAGGGCACTCGTGGTCGTCGAGTCAGTTGTCTTCACTCCGACCGTGGGGGCGAGTTTTGCTCCGGCATTCTCGGCGGATTCTGCGGCGAACAGGGCATCACCCAGTCCTGGACGCTGCCAGAGTCCCCACAGCAGAATGGGGTTGCTGAGCGCCGCATAGGCTTGGTCATGGACATCGCCCGCACGTCCATGATTCATGCCCGTGCGCCCCATTTTCTGTGGCCTCACGCGGTTCGCTACGCCGCACACCAGCTGAACCTCCAGCCGCGTGTCTCGCGGCCCGAGGCTTCACCGACCAGTCTTTGGACTGGATCCCCTGGTGTTGGGTCGGCCTTTCGAGTCTGGGGCTGCCTTGCACTTGTTCGCGACACCTCCGCGGACAAGCTCTCGGCACGCGCCGTCCCCTGTGTCTTCCTTGGTTTCCCAGTGGACTCTGCTGACTGGTCCTTTTACCACCCTCCCCTCCACCAGTTCCTAGATTCCCGTGACGTCCGGTTTGACGAGTCCGTGTCCTACTACACCCGGTACCCCTGTCGAGGTCTCCCGGTACCCCCTCCCCCTCTCTTCCTCGCACCCTCTCCTCCTCCTGCTCCCGCTCCTCCGGTACCCCCGCCCCCCCCCCTGGTCCTGCCCCGTCTGGTGTGTCCCACGCTACCCCTCTCCCCTCGGTCGCGCGTCAGGTAGCGTCTCCCTCCCCGCAGTCCTCCTCACAGTCCCCTCAGCAGCCTTCGGCACTTCCGCGACAGGTTACTGTGGACTCGGTTGGTGTTGGAGCTGGAGGTGCAGCCGCTGGCGGTGCTCGGTCTGGGGGTGCTCGGTCGCGGGGTACTGGAGCTGGAGGTGCTGGCGCACGTGACGCTAGCTCTGGGGGTGCTGGAGCTGGAGGTGCTGGCGCAGGTGGCGCTAGCTCTGGGGGTGCTGGAGCTGGAGGTGCCGGCACTGGAGGTGCTGGTTCTGGGGGTGCTGGAGTTGGGGGTGCTGGCACTAGCGGTGCTAGTTCTGGGGGTGCTGGAGTTGGAGGTCCTAGCACTGGCGGTACTGGTTCTGGGGGTGCTGAGTCTGAGGAGACTGACGCTGGAGACCCTGGTTCTGCGGAGTCCACCCCGCCCCCCCACCGCCACGACACGCGTCTCCAGGCTGCCCGTCGGCGTGAGCGTGAGGAGCAGGAGCGGTTGGAGAGGGAGCGGCAGGAGCTGCGGGTGCTGGACCTTCTGGAGCAGCAGCGGCAGCAGCAGCAGCAGCAGCAGCAGCAGCAGCAGCAGCAGCAGCAGCAGCAGCAGCAGCAGCAGCAGCAGCAGCAGCAGCCGCAGCCGCAGCCGCAGCCACAGCCGCAGCAGCAGCAGCAGCCGCAGCCGCAGCCGCAGCGGCCGCAGCCGCCACCGCAGCTTCCTCTAGAGCGGCGGTTGTTCCCACCTGTGAGTGGCTTGCGGGCCCTTGGCCTTTCCTCCTCTCCTCCTGTCCGCTCCCAGTCTCCTTCTGTGTTTGTTCCTCCGTTGCCTCCTCCTGACGACCGTCCGGCGGTCTGGTCTTCTCCTCCTCCTCAGTCTCCTCCTCCCTCTGTCCGTCGCGACTTGATCACTCGTTGTCCTCCGCGTGCTCGTCACTCGTCCCCTGTTACTGACCTCCACACTGCCCTCCTTTGTTCGTCTCGTCGTCGTTCTCCTTCTCCTGTGTCCGTTCTCCCGTCTCCTCCTCCGTCCTCTCTACCTGCCCTCCCCACTCCTATCTCTGACTACTACCGCGCTGTTCGTCCTGTTGCCGCACGTGTCCTCACCACTCTTGTCACCGACCCTCGTTTCCCTCCGTCGTCTGTCTCGGCTCTCACTGCCGCTGTCGCTGAGTTTGCTGCCGCCAGCCGCCTTGACTACGCCACCCGTGTGGTGCCAGCTCCTCCCTACCGTCCTCTGTCCGTCGGGGGTGGGTTTGCCCTTGGCTGTGACGTCCTAGAGGACAGAGAGTCTGAGCTGGAGTACTGGGCAGCCGCTTCTCCCTGTGTGTGTGCCATGCTGCTCTCCCCTGAGGGAGACCCCGACGCCCTTGACATACCGACTCCTCGCACTTACCGCGAGGCAGTGTCAGGGGCGTGGGCCTCTCAGTGGAAAGCGGCTATGGACTCAGAGTTGGCGTCTTGGAGATCCACAGGCACCTACGTCGACGCAGTTCCCCCTCCCAGGGCGAACGTAGTCGATGGCATGTGGCTCTTCAAGGTGAAGCGGCCGCCTGGAGCACCGCCGGTGTTCAAGGCGCGCTACGTGGCTAGGGGTTTCAGTCAGCGTGAGGGAGTTGACTTCTTCCAGACCTTCGCCCCGACCCCGAAGATGACTACTCTTCGGGTGTTACTCCACATAGCAGCGCAGCGAGACTACGAGCTGCACTCCCTCGACTTCTCCACTGCGTTCCTCCAGGGCCGACTGCACGAGGAGATCTGGCTGCGCCGTCCTCCTGGCTTCACTGACACCTTCCCACCTGGGACCCAGTGGAGCCTGAGGCGACCAGTCTACGGTCTCCGCCAGTCGCCCCGTGAGTGGCACGACACTCTTCGCTCCACGCTTTGTGACCTTGGGTTCAGCCCGTCCTCCGCCGACCCGTCGCTGTTTGTTCGAGCGGGTTCTACTCCTTTCTTTATCCTTGTCTACGTCGACGAATTGGTGTTTGCTACAGCAGACAGGGCAGCCCTGGCTCAGGTGAAGTCCGAACTGCAGAAGAGACACAAGTGCACTGACCTGGGTGAGCTGCAGTGCTACCTTGGCCTGCAGATCACCCGGGACAGAGCCGCTCGCACCATCACACTGACGCAGTCACACATGGTGCAGCAGGTCCTTCGGCGGTTCCACTTCCAGTTCTCCACCACACAGCCCACTCCTCTTGCTGTTGACCACAGACTCACGGGCCCCTTTCCTGACGAGCCCTTTGAGTCCAGTGGACCCTACGCAGAGCTGGTGGGCTGCCTCATGTACCTGATGACTTGTACTCGACCGGACCTCGCCTTTCCACTCAGCATCCTTTCTCGCTTTGTTGCGACTGGGAGACACCGCCCTGTCCACTGGACAGCTGCTGTGAGGGTGGCGAAGTACCTGGCGACTACATCAGGCTTGGGGCTTGTGCTTGGAGGGACTCAGCCAGTGGCGTTGACTGGTCACTGCGACTCTTCCTACGCTGACGACGTGGAGACTCAGCGTTCGACTCAGGGTTACTGCTTCAGTCTGGGAGCTGGTGCTGTGTCGTGGAGGTCTACACGGTCGTCGTCTGTGGCTACTTCCAGTGCAGAGGCAGAGATCTACGCTGGTGCCATGGCGGCACAGGAGCTTCGCTGGTTGACCTTCTTGCTCGCTGACCTTGGTGAGCGGCCTCGCTCTGCACCGACCTTGTACGCTGACAACAAGGCCATGATCCTCCTGTGTCGAGAGCCTCGACTGGAGAGCAGAGTGAAGCATATTGACGTGAGGTACTTCCTCCTGCGAGAGCTGCAGCGACGCGGTCAGGCACGCCTGGACTTTGTGGCCTCAGAGGCCAACACTGCAGACGTCTTCACCAAGGCCTTGGCGCTTGGTGACCACCACAGGTTCTGTGTGCAGTTGGGGCTTGTTGAGGTAGGCCCTCGGTTGGTGTAGTCCTGTTGCTTGCTCTGCTTGTTGTGCTTTGTATTTATATCCTAGTGAACTCTTGAACTGGCCTTGTGGCCGCTTGCTTGCGCTCGGAATTTGTGTGGTGTCCTTGAGATCCACCCTGAGCTTGCCTTGGTTCTTGGTTTGACTGGTCTTGTGACCGTTTGTTCACCTTGCTTGCTTTGATGCCCCTCACTTAGCCTATGGGGGTGTGTCAAATGTTGAACATTGATATGATAGGCTATAGTGAGTTGCACTCTAGGGGGTACAGCTTCTAGGGTTGCTCATTTGTACCCCATTCGTTTCTATTCCAATCATTTCCGTTGTTCGCTAACTTTAAGATAGAGATGATAGATTTGACCATCTTTTTAGAGTTCACAGATTGTGTTGTTTCATGTGACTGCTGATTGTTCAAGGATTATGCTGTTAGCTCCCCCCCATGCTAGGCAGGGGATGCGATAGCATAGTTCTTGGATCGTTAGCTTTCACGCATTTATATCATGAACTAGTATGCATGTGTTCAACATAAAACATTGTGCATACTGAAGCATCATTATCATTATTGCATAATGCATTTATAAATTTTGTATCATTATATTCATTCAAGCATGTATCATTATATTCATTCATGTATTATTATATTTATTTAAGCACAAAGGTTTAATTTATAACATATATGCATTTTACGACAGTCACGTAATTACCATTATTCATCCAACATACCACACAAAAATATGTCGTAGTGCGAACAGAAAAATCACTACCATCACATTACAATTGAATGTAGACAATACTTACTGGTCATGTAGCTAGCAACTAGTGCATCCTGTTTTTTTTTATTTCACATTTTATTTAAAAATAATTAAAATGTGGAAAAAAAAAAACTGTCCAAATCGATTGTAATAGGTTGCTTCGCAACCCAAAAACTTGAATCTTGCTTCAACACTGTTGCTTTTGGTCTCATGGCTCCCCACTCAAGTTCGAGTTGCTACCGTACTGCACATACGAAACTTCACTTTCTATCATTTTGAAACTCGTGCTACCGCTTTGCAATAAGGTTTCTAGGTTCTTCTAACCTGGTCGTCAGGTATGGTGTGTTGCTTTCTGCTGGCTTTCTGTCCCCTTCATCCCTCTTTCCCCACACCACACATCCTCCCCCGAGACAGCCTTGAGGCATGTGCTGTGGGGAGGGTCATTCATGCAACAGCACAACACATGAGTTTTGGCGAACGTGTGAGCTTCCTCGTTTTCGCGCTGGCGATTCTCGTCGAACTGAAAATATCTCGACTGTCCAAATTCGCCAGTTTCGTCAAACACCAATGGGAAACCACGGTGATGTATTGGAGGGAGGTGGCTTGATTGGCCAGCTCGGGGCTTGCCGTGGCACCTTGGGTTTGCCTTGCATCTTGCAGCGGGGATTAGTTCTCCAATATAGCACAACAGATTGACTGAAAGAACCCCCAATCAAGAGGATCGTGTACCTTCTTGAATGAATTACAAGTTTGACCAGCTGAAATGTTGGCAGCTTCAACCACTAGGAAATCACGGCTGGAGGTTGTTTGTTATGAGTTGTAAAAGAGAGTGCGCAGGTAAACGAATAACGAGACTGTGATTAACTGATCTGAGAATACAATGAAGGCACAGACTAATGTAGGGGTTAGCCTAGCTAGGAGGAAACCTCGGACGAGCGAGGTTGGGGTGCAGGTTTGGCGATGGGAAATGCCGAAGGCGACGCGAGGAGCCTCGGCAGCGTTGAAATCGGCCGAACGTGCAAAGTCCGAAAATCGGACTATACGCGTAGCAGTCAACCCCGATAAGGAATTCGGGAAAATTCCGAAAGGCGGTCAATATCCGAAACACGCCTGCGCGCCAAATAATCACGAACAAGTGACGAGGCGTCGAGCGAGTCAGGATGCACCCACGTGTCATCTTCACTGGTGCGATCAGTCCAATGGACTAGGAAATCCACGTGGCGACCAGCTGCATCAAGGCGAACCCGATGTGCCAAGATTTTTTACGGGTCAAAGGTCGGCTCCGGGACAGGTCGCTCAGTTGGAACAGCTTGCTGCCGCGCAATGTCGGTCGTGGCTGGCACGAACTTGCGAAGCAGGCTGACGTGGAAGGCGTCATGAATGCGCCAGTCGTCGAGTAGCAGCAGCTTCGCGGTGACAGGTGTCACCATGTTGATAATCTTGAAGGGCCCACAAAATCGTGGCCGTAGTTTCGACGGGCCGGGCAGGTGCAGGTTCTTCGTGTCAAGTAGCACTAGTTGCCCAGTGATCAAGACGAGTTCCCGGCGTAGAAGGTCGGTGTATTTGCGGGAAGCGATATTCGCCTTGCGAATTGCGTCTGCGGCTTTTTCTCAGACTTCCTGAAGTTCCGTCACAAAAGTCTGTGACCTCGGGACCGGGTTATCGATAGTAGTAGTTGCCGTAGGAACTGTCGGGTCCATCCCGTGATTCAGGAAAAACGGGGAGTGATTAGTCGTACTGGACGGGGCGTTGTTGAACGCGAACTCCAACATGGCAAGTGATTCTTCCCAGCGGGCAGGGTCGGGGCAGTTTGTCCTGATCAGCTACTCCATGGTCTGATTGGTCCGCTCGGTCTGGCCGTCCGTCTGTGGGTGATATGCCGATGAGAACCGTAGTTTCGTGCCGTACTGCGCCCACGTCTCCTTCCAGCATTTCGATGTAAACTTCGGGTCTCGGTCGCTGATGATCGCCAAAGGGATGCCGTGCAGTCGCACGACCGTTGAGATGAAGAGGCACGCAGTTTCTTCGGCTGTGATTGTCGTTCGGCATGGGGCAAAATTCGCCATTTTCATGAAGCGATCGACGCCGACGAGCACAGCGTCGTTGGCGGACGGCCCAGCTGGCATCCCCGTGACAAAATCCATTGTCACTTGCTGCCACGGTCGTTCGGGTGGCTTGAGGGGTTGCAGCAGCCCAGCTGGTCGTTGACGTGTCGATTTCATGGCTTGGCACACCCTGCATGAGGACACATATCGCTGCACGTCGTTAGATGAGTCAAGCCAGTAATATTGATGTTGCAGTAATTTCTGGGTTTTATCAACCCCGAAGTGTCCGGAGAGGTTCGAATCGTGGACCTCTTGGATCAGGAGTTCACGCAGCAGCCTGTAAGCGGGAACCCAAATCCGGTCGGTTCCGGCTTTTAGGTAATAATCCCCTTTCTGCGTCGTGGCCTGCTGATGGTTCCTAGTCGTGAAGAACGGGTCCGTAGTGTAGCCGTGGGTGAATAGTCCTGTAAGTAACGGGTTCGAATGGGTGATGAGTACTGCAGCGGATTGTACTGTTGGTCGGGTCAGGGCGTCGGCGATGTTATTCGCCCCTTTCTTGTACGTGATGCGGTAGGCGAAGTGGCTCTCCATGTAATCCAGCCACCGAATTTGTCGCGGGTTGAGGTTGGGCTGGGCTCGCAGGTACTGTAGGGACTTGTGGTCCGTGCGAACAGTGACGTCGGCGCCCACCAAGTAGCAGCACCACAGTTTGAACGCGTGTATTATGGCGAGCATCTCCTTGTCGTGGATCGGGTAGTTGCGTTCGGCTGCGTGCAGCTTGCGTGATTTGTAGGCTATCGGCTGCAACTCGTTCCCAAAATCTTGGAGTAGCACAGCTCCGATGGCGAAATCTGAGGCGTCGGTGACGACTTCGAACGGCTTCGATGGGTCGGCGATGCGCAGCATAGGAGGGGAAACGAGAAAATTCTTGAGTTCCTAGAAAGCCGCTTCCGCCTCCTCCCCCCACACAAAACTCCTGTCCTTGTGCAGCAGGTCGGTCAGCGGGCCGGTTATCCCCGCCATATTCGGGATAAACCGCCTGACGTAATTTACGAATCCGAGGAAACTCTGGAGTTCCGTGACATTCGTCGGGGACTTCCACTCCTGTATGGTCTTGATTTTCGCCGGGTCGATTTTAATGCCGTCGCGTGAGATGACGTGCCCCAAAAACTCCAACTCCTGCTTAAAAAACTCGCACTTAGAGCCCTTGGTGATGAGTCGGTTCTCCCGCAGCCGCTTAAACACTGCATCCGAATCGCGGAGGTGCTGCTCCCTTGTCTTGCTAAAAATCAGGATATCGTCCAAGTAGACGATGACACATCGGTCTAGAAGATCCCGAAAAACCCTATTCATGGTCAGTTGGAATGCTGAAGGCGCGTTCGTGAGGCCAAAAGGCATCACTGTAAATCCGTAACTCCCATAGCGTGTGCGAAACGCAGTCTTGTGACAGTCGTCAGCGAAGACTCGAATCTGGTGGTAACCGCCACGCAAGTCAATTTTCGAGAAATAGCAAGCGCCGCGAAGTTGGTCGAGGAGGTCGTCGGTGCGTGGGATCGGGTAGCGAGACTTGATGGTGACCCGGTTCAGCGCGCGATAGTCGATGCACATGCGAAGCCCGCCGTCTTTCTTCGGAGTGAACAGGATGGGTGCTGCGAAGGGAGATGTGCTGGCCCGAATGAACCCTTTCTCCAACAGTGCGTCAATTTGACTTCGCAGCTCCTCGAGTTCCAGCTGGGTCAATCAAGCGCCACTGTGTCCGAACAGTCGGCTGCGCGCCAGGTTCCAACTGGATCTTGTGGTCCTCAGGTCTCTCGGGTGGCAGTCCAGGTGGCAGGTCGTCGGGGAAAATGTCGGGGTACTGTCGAATCAGCTCCGCTAAATCCGGCGGTACAGCTCCACACAGCTTCTTGATGTCCTTTCCGTCGGTGTCAACTGCCAACTCGCGTAAGCAGACAGCGAACAGTTGCGCGCCCTTGTTGAAGTGGCGAGCTATAGTGACAGCTTTGACGCACGGGGCTTGGATGTAGTCAGGTGTCCATGCAGGCAATGTAATTAGCCCCTCGTGCTTGTTGATGCTGCACGATCCCGTTGTCCTGTCGATGACAGGGTTGTGCCGTTGCAGCCAATCACGTCCCAGCAGCACGTCGCAGCCGTCCAGCGTCGTCGCGAGGAACTTCATGCTGAAGCCGAAATTGTCGCCGCAGTCGATCCTGACCGTCCGTGTTTCTTCCGTTATCCCCAGAGGGGTCCCATCCACGAGGCGGGCGTCAATTTCGGGCAGACACCTGTCAAGTTGCAGATTGCATTTTTTTGCGCTCGCCAAATTGAAGAGGCTATGGCTGGCCCCCCCCCATCGACGAACATTTTCAAGTTATTTTTTAACACCTTGCCAGCGACCAGCATAGGGTGATCCACATGTGTATCCCCGTTATTCGGCCGAGTGCGGTCGATTGCATGAATCGGAACCACGACTCGGTGGGGATGGTGGGGCTCGGGCGATGGAGCACAGTCAGTAAAGGGCCCGCTAATTACTGACTCTTCCCATTTCTCTGCTCCTTCCTGTCGTTCCCCGTCAGCGGCGTTTTCTCGTGGCAGTCTTCTATGTAGTGACTAGTCTTCCCACACCGGTAACACAGTCCCTTAGGAGGGCGGTCGGGTGTATGGACGGCGTTGATCGTGGCCCGATGGGTCTGGCCACGAAAGCGGTTTCCATCCCTGGAAGCTGCTCTCGCGTATTGCATCAGCACATCTGTTGACTCCGCCAGCCGTACTGCTTCAAGGAATGATGTCGGGCGGCCCCTGCAAACCTCGTACTGTATCTCGTATTTGAGGCCGCTGATATATTTATCCAACCGCTCAGCTTCCGACATGTCATCAACTTGGTCGGTGAGGCCCATAAATGCTGCCGTGTAGTCTTGGACAGAAGCCATCTGCGACCGTGCACGCAGCTTCATGCGAGCTTGCTCCGAGGCGGATACGTGCTCGAAGCGATCTCGTAAGGCTGCGCCCCACTCCTTCCACGCGCGTATCGTGGTCGCTCCGAAGATTGATTGTGCCACTTGATTAATCACTGTTGAGGTCCCGTCTGCCGCATGCGTCACACCTGTCGGCGTCCCCGTTTCCAAGGTTCGGCGCCACCACTCAAGCGCTGCACCTCGAAGAAGCGAAACCGCGTAATTAATACGCGTGGCGTCGTCATTAACTGCTGCTGCAGTGAAGAAGACCTCGACCCCGAAAAGCCACCCCTTCACTATAACTGTCTTGTCTGTAGAATTAAATGGGGGCGGGTTGACAGACTTGATCTTAATCGTCGTTACTGCAGCTGGCGCTGCTGCTGCTCGCTGCCTGTCCTCCTCTTCGAAGTCACGTGTGAGCGCGTCCAAGGGATTGCTCACCGCTTGACTGTTGCCCTCGCCTTCGTCCTCGGGCGACACCTGACGCGCTTCACCTCGCGTCTGGCGCAGCTCGACGTTTTCTTCACGCAGTGTTGTCACTTCCGCCATTAACTCTTATAATCTTAGGCATGAAGTTGTGTCATGATTAGGTCAAGGGGGGGTACAAGAAGAATTTCGAGAGAAAAAATGTACCCCCTAGTGCTAACCCCCATATAGCCTAGACAACCTAAACATAACATATAAATATAACTTGACACACCCCCATAGGCAAAATGGGGGATAGCCAGAGCAAGCAAAGGTCACAAGACCAGTCAAGAGAAGAAACAAAACACAGCTCAGGGTGGATCACAAAGTCACCACACACACTGAGCACAAGCAAGAGGCCACGAGGCCAGTTTACATGCAGAGATGTATATGCAGCAATAGCACAGTGATCACTACCTAGCAAGAGCAATCATGCAGGTATAAATGTATAGATCACAGTACAAGCAGAGTCTACAGCAAGTGTGGAAACGTAGGCACAAGGCCCAACAAAGTACAAAAGCGCTGATGATCACCAGACGGAAGCGCCTTGGTGAATATATCAGCAGTCTTGGCCCGAGTGGCCACGTGAGCAAGACGAAGCTGACCCCGCTGCTGCAACTCTCAAGCTAGGAAGTAACGCAGAGCGATGTGCTTCGTTCTGTGCTCCAGTCTGTGCTCCTCACACAAGGCAATGGCGGCCTTGTTGTCGACGTACAGCACTGGAGGAGAACGAGGCCGCTCTCCCAGGTCGGTCAGCAGGTAGGTGAGCCAGCGTAACTCCTGTGCAGCCATGGCTGTGGCGTAGATCTCAGCCTCACAACTGGAGCTGAGAACTGAAGACGAGCGTGTAGAACGCCAAGAAACTGAACCAGAGCCAAGGCTGAAGGTGTAACCCTGTGACGACCGCTGCGTAGCCTGGTCGTCAACCCAAGAAGCGTCTGAGTGCCCAGTGAGGACAACTGCGCTCCTCCCTCCAAGCACAAGTCCCATGCCTGATGTACTGCACAAGTAGCGCAATACCCTCTTAGCAGCATCCATGTGCACCTTTCGGTGCCACCAGGAGCCATGTAGCGAGCCAGAAGGCCAAGAGGGTACGCGAGGTCAGGACGAGTGCAAGTCATCAGGTACATGAGACAGCCAACTAGCTCTGGGTAAGGACCACTCGGCTCTACGGACTCATCCGAAGGTGGAGCTGAGAGCGAGTGACCTGTAGCCAGAGGAGTGGCCTGTGCCGAGGACCAGGTGAAGCCGAAGCGCTGAAGGACCTGCTGCACCATGTGTGACTGAGTCAGTGTGATGGTGCGGCGTGCTCTGTCCCGGGTGATCTGCAAGCCAAGGTAACTGCGTAGCTCACCCAGGTCTGTGCACGTGTGTCTCTTCTGCAGCTCCGACTTCACCAGAGCGAAAGCCTCAGTGTCAGCAGTGGCAAAGACCAAGTTGTCGACGTACACGAGGATGTAGAACGGCGGCAGCGAAGTGTCGGTGCGCAGAAACAGCGACGGGTCAGCAGTCGACGGAGCAAACCCAAGAGCAGAAAGTGTAGTCCTCAGTGTGTCGTGCCACTCACGTGGCGCCTGGCGGAGACCGTAGACCGGCCGCCAGAGGCTCCACTGGGTACCAGGAGGGAACGACCCAGTGAAGCCAGGAGGGCGGCGCAGCCAGATCTCCTCGTGCAGACTGCCCTGCAAGAAAGCTGTGCTGAAGTCAAGAGAGTGAAGCTCGTAGTCACGCTGAGCGGCAACGTGCAGCAGTACCCAAAGAGTGGTCATCTTCGGGGTGGGGGAGAAGGTCTGAAAGAAGTCTACTCCCTCTCGCTGACTGAATCCTCGTGCAACGTAACGAGCCTTGAAGACAGGCAGAGAACCTGGCGGCCGCTTCACCCTGAAAATCCACATGCCACTGACGATGTTCGCCCCAGGAGGGGGAACCTCGTCGACGTAAGTGCCTGTGGACTTCCAGGATGCCATCTCTGCGTCCATGGCTGTCTGTCACTGAGAGGAGTACTCACCCGCGATCGCCTCAGCGTAAGAGCGCGGGGTCGGGATGTCTGGAGCATCCGGGTCTCCCTCAGGGGCAAGCAGCATGGACACGAGATGAGGCGCAGCGGCTGCAAGACACTCGAGGTCCTCCTGCCTGTCCTCAAGGACGTCCGTGCCAAGAGCACACTCACCCCCGACGGACGGAGGACAGACAGACTCAGACTCAGCAACAAGACTAGCGGCGTAGTCTAGACGACAGGCAGCAGCAAAGTCAACAAGCTCAGCGACGAAGGCAGAGGCAGCAGCAGACTCAAACGACGGGTCAGTGACAACTGTGGCTAGCAGACGCGTGACAGTAGTGTGAGCAGCACGAGTGCGGTCAGACTCAGGCTCAGGAACGGTAGGCAGAGAAGACGCAGGAGGGGACGGCAGGGGAACACGCTGCGGAGGAGAGGAAGGACGACGGACGACGAGGTGGGTGCCGGAGACAGCCGGCAGACGCGAACGAGGAACACAACGACCGGAACGACCAGGACGGATAGGCGAGACAGGACGCGACGCAGGCTCACGACGCTCAGCAAGGCCCCCAGTTTGCTCCGTGTACGGAGAAGGAGCAGGCAGTGGTGAGCCAGGCTGTAACGGAAGACCAGTAGACGAAGGGAGACTAAGAACCTGGCGAAGCACAGAGTCAGGCGGTGGCTGAGACGACGGAGACGGAGGAGCAAAGAACAGGCGCGGCTGTGCAGTGCCACCAGCACCAGCAGCTCCAGTACCCCCAGCAACTCCAGCACCTCCAGCAGCTCCAAAACCCTCAGCGCCAGCTCCTCCAGGACCAGCTCCACCAGCAGCAGCACCCTCAGCACCGGCACCTCCAGTCCCAGGGACTCCAGCCTCAGTGTCTCCAACAGCAGCACCTCCAGACCCAGTACCTCCAGCAGCAGCACCCTCAGGCTCAGCACCTCCAGCCCCAGCAGCTCCAGTACCTCCAGTACGAGCACCTCCGGGACCAGCACCACTCCCAGCTCCAGTGACGCCAGCAGAAGTACCTCTAGCGGCAGAGCCCCGAGCTCCAGAAGCGCGACCCTGACGGCAACCGTACCAGTCGTGCAGCTGCTGTGAGGTGAGAGGCACACGCGGACGAAGGCAGCTACTCCAAGGAGACCGCACAACAGCAGACTCAGAACCCTCAGCGCCAGCACCCGCAGCAGCTCCAGTAGCGCCAGCACCCGCAGCAGCTCCAGAACCTCCAGCGCCAGCACCCTCAGTAGCCCCAGAGCCTCCAGCTCCAACACCCTCAGCAGCTCCAGAACCTCCAGCTCCAGCACCCGCAGCAGATCCAGAACCTCTAGCAGAAACAACTCCAGTAGCAGAGTCACCAGCTCCAGCGCCTCCCGCAGCAGGGCCCCTAGCTCCAGCAGTGCGACCCTGACGGTCAGCGTACCACTCACGCAGCTGCTGTGGGGAGAGAGGGAGTCGACGACGAGAGTGCAGCGGCGAGGTACCAGCGGAGCGACTACGGAGACGGCCGCCCCAGGGAGACTGCTCACCAGACGCCTCAGCGCCCCCAGGTGCAGCACCCCCAGACTCAGTATCCCCAGGCTCAGCACCCCCAGATTCCTCACGCCCAGGCTCTGCACCTCCAGTCTCCGCACCCCCAGGCTCCGCATCCTCAGGCTCAGCACCCCCAGGCTCAGCACCCCCAGAAGCAGTACCCCGAGCAGGACCTGAGTCACCAGTGACCTCAACCGGCGCAGGCAAGGGAGGAGGGTCTACCCGAGACACACCTGAAGGAGCAGGACCGGGAGCGGGGAGGGGGTCTACCTGGGGAGCACCTGGAGCGAGGAAGAGCGGCGGGGGGGGGAGAGGGGCAGTGCGGTAGGGGAAGAGACGGTAAAAGCGAACCGACTCGTCGAACGTGACGTCCTGAGAGGGGAAGACACGGCGCGAGGTGGGGTGGTAAAACTGCCAACCGGGCGCGTCAGGGACAAAGCCAAGGAAGACACAGGGAACAGCGCGGGCGGAGAGCTTGTCCGCGGTGGTATCGCGGACAAAGGCACGAGCACCCCAGACCCGAAAACGCGACGCATCGCCAACCTTCCCCGTCCACAGCAGTGTGGGCAAGGTCTCCGGCAAGGAGACACGGGGCCAGAGGTTGAGCTGATGCGCGGCGTACCGGACCGCAAACGGCCACAGAAAATGGGGGGCAGCCGCATGGATCATGGAGGTACGAGCGACCTCCATGACTAAGCCAATGCGGCGCTCAGCAACCCCATTCTGCTGCGGAGAGGCGGGAAGCGTGAACGTCTGGCGGATGCCATGCTCCGCACAGAAGGCTGCCAAAAGGTCTGAGGTGAACTCACCACCTCTGTTAGAGTGCAGACGCAGGACAGGAAAGTCCGACTGGAACCGCTCGCGGAGCTGGAGACGAGTAGCGCGGATCCAAGGGATCAAAACATCAGGGACCTCACCCTTGGTGCGCAAGGGGAAGACCGTGGTGTAACGCGTGTCGTCGTCGACGACCAGCAGGAAGTACCGCTCGTGGCCCTGTCCACTGACGCGGGCTGGGCCCCACACGTCCAGGTGGAGAGTCTGCAGGGGAGCCTCTGTGGGAGGGAACGAGGAGGAGTGAGGAGCGGCGCGCTGCCGCCCCTCGACACAGGGAAGACAGGGAGGAGCAGGCGAGGGTGGGAGGGGAGGGAGAACCCTGGGAAGACCAGAGACAAGGACACGGCGGTGCATGCTGCGAAGGCGCTGCACCGAGGGGTGACCAAGGCGGTGGTGCCAAAGGAGGGTCTGGTGCGACAAGGCGCGACACGAGCAGGGGGCCGACAACTGACCTGACGCAGACGCAAACGCAGCTACCTGAGGGGACTCAGTGGTCAGTGTGTACAGGCCCGACCCCGGCTGCCGAGTGAAGGTAGACAGGTGACGACCCGTCTGAGCACACGTGCAGTGTGTCACACGCTCGTAGGCAGGGGTGAACTGGTGAACACCCGCGTCCTGGAGCGCAGAACCCACCACCAAGTTCGTAGAGAACGAGGGGAGGTAAAGACCCGACAGTGTGCCGGACGGGACACCACGACAAGGGAGGACAGTGGTGGAGGTCGCACGGACTGGACCCCTAGAGGGGTCTGCCAGCGAGACTGCAATCGGCCGACTGAGCGGCGTGAGGGTGGTGCTGTCGCGAAAGAAGGAGCGAGAAGCACCGGAGTCAAGTGTGAAGGTGTAAAAGGCCTCAGCAGGCGCAGTACCAGAGAGAGCAGTCTCATCAGCACCTGGAGCAGAAGCCTCACCAGCACCTAGGGCAGCAGCCTCACCAGCACCTAGAGCAGCAGGCTCTATACTTGGGTCAGGCGGTACGCACAGGTAACAGGCACCGTCAGCACTAGTGGGCAATGCATACATGGCAGTGAGAATAACATCATAGTCAAGAGCAAATACATCTACCCTCTGCCCAAGCAGCTCCAGCCAGGTGGGGAGCTCAGCCTCTTCGCCAAACTCGGTACGCCAGGCGTCGCTCAGACGGGCGAAGCAGCGGGACTGTGTGTGACCAGGTGTCCCGCAAGGCTGACCAGCCCGATCACCTGTGCGAATGACGTACGGGCAGCGAACGGGACTCAAAGACCCTCTACTCTGAGCGTACCACTCGTGAAGCTGCTGGGAAGTAAGTGTCTCGCGTGGACGCCGCTGCACCTGCAGCTGGCCACTGCCAGACGCTCCCAACTGACCAGCTCCAGGGCGAGAGCTACGACGGCTACCGCCACAACCCCAATTAGCATACCACTCACGAAGCTGCTGGGGCGGGAGAGACTCGCGTGGATGTCGCTGGAGCTGCATCTGGCCACCGCTAGTAGCAGCAGTAGCAGTAGCAGTAGCCTAGCAGTAGTAACAGAAGGAGCAGCAGTAGCAGCGCGGGCAGGGCAGGCGCGGCAGGCAGGCAGGCAGGCAGGCAGGCAGGCAGACAGGCAGGCAGGCTGGCAGGCAGGCAGATGGCGCGGCAGCGCGCTAACAAGGCAGGTGCTCACCAGGCGGGAAGGGCAGGCGCTCGCCGGGCGAGCAGGGCCGGTGCTCGGCGGGTGGCTGCACAGGGACCAGGGGCGGCGTCGCGGGTCCAGGGGCGGCGTCGCGGGGTCCAGGGGCGGCTGCACGGAGTCCAGGGGCGGCTGCACCAGGGGCGGCTGCTTCAGGGGCCCGGGGCGGCTGCTCGGGGTCCAGGGGCGGTTGCTCCAGGGGCGGCTGCGCCAGGGGCGGCTGCTGCAGGGGCCAGGGGCGGCTGCTCTGGGTCCAGGGGCGGCTGCTCGAGGGTCCAGGGGCGGCTGCACCAGGGGCGGCTGCTTCAGGGGCCAGGGGCGGCTGCTCTGGGTCCAGGGGCGGCTGCTCGAGGGTCCAGGGGCGGCTGCACCAGGGGCGGCTGCTTCAGGGGCCAGGGGCGGCTGCTCTGGGTCCAGGGGCGGCTGCTCGAGGGTCCAGGGGCGGCTGCACCAGGGGCGGCTGCACCAGGGGCGGCTGCACCAGGGGCGGCTGCTTCAGGGGCCCGGGGCGGTTGCTCCAAGGGCGGCGTAGCTGGTGCAGGGGAGCGCGTGGGTCCCACAGGTGCCGTGACGGGCGACGGGGGGCAGCGCGCCGTCACCGGAGAAGGTGACGCGTGGGGCCGGCGGCAGGCTGCGCGGGCGGCTGACATAGCGCGCAGGGCCGAAAACGGGCTACGTGGGCAGCGGACGCGGCGCGCAGGGCCTAAGCGGGCTGCGCGCGGGCGGCTTACGCGACACGCGGGCCGGCGGCAGGCTGCGCGGGCGGCTGACGTGGCGCGCGGGGCCGAAAACGGGCCTAAACCGGCCTAAACGAAGAGCGCGCGGGCTGCTCAAGCGGCGCGCGCGGGAAAAAAAAAGGGCCGCGCGCGTGCAGCCGAGGCGCGCGCGGGCAGCAGGCAAGGCAGGTGAGGAAACGTGGTTACGGTGGGCCCTTATCTTAGGTCCTAGAGACCTCTAGGCTCTAGATACCATCTTATAATCTTAGGCATGAAGTTGTGTGATGATTAGGTCAAGGGGGGGTACAAGAAGAATGTCGAGAGAAAAATTGTACCCCCTAGTGCTAACCCCCATATAGCCTAGACAACCTAAACATAACATATAAATATAACTTGGCATTAACGACTTCATGCTTTCCTGCATTTCTGCCACTTGCGCCATCATCTTGTTAACCGCCTCCTGATCCATGTGCCTAGCGCTACGTCTGGTGGGCAGCAGGGCCTATTTTTGCTTTTGGGGCACTCTTGGGAATCAGGGTGCCTTGATGACGTCACCCTGCCTGTCAGGGTATTTTTTCTTCCACCCTGTCAAAATCAGGGTAAACTTTTAAGCACCCTGATTTGTAATGGAAATGGGGGAATTGGGGCTGGGAGTGGAGAGGGAATTGTGGGGAGGGGCTGGGAGATGCGAGAGAAACGGGGGGAGGTGAGCGGGGAGTGGCGAGGGATACGGAAAAATGGGGCTCGGCGGCTCGGGGAAGTGAGGGAATGGGGGAGAGTGGGGCTGGGAGTGGCGAGGGTACTCTGACGCGTAAGGGTAAGAATCAGCGCACACTGATTTCGACAGGGTAGAAAAAACTCCACACTTTTGAAGAAAGGGTACAAAATCACCCACCCTTTCAGAATCAGGGTAATCGTAAAAAAATGGATTTTTGAGAGGGGAATCAGGGTATTTTACCCTTGAAAAAATGCCCCTGGTGGGCAGTCAGGTATCCGTGGCCTTCAAGCAAGTGAAAACACGAACGATCAGAGTCGGGCAGGATTGAATTAACAATCCCTGCAGCCAACCGTCGTGTAGTCACTAAACCAGCCACACCCTATGCCACCAAACTACCCTCGAAAAAGCGGGGTGAACTAGGAAAGTAGCTCTGATACCAGGTGTTATGAGTTGTAAAAGAGAGTGCGCAGGTAAACGAATAACGAGATTGTGATTAACTGATATGAGAATTCAATGAAGGCACAGACTAATGTAGGGGCTAGCCTAGCTAGGAGGAAACCTCGGGCGAGCGAGGTTGGGGTGCAGGTTTGGCGATGGGAAATGCCGAAGGCGACGCGAGGAGCCTCGGCAGCGTTGAAATCGGCCGAACGTGCTTAGTCCGAAAATCGGGCTGTACGCGTAACAGTCAACCCCGTTAAAGCCAGGATCTCAAGTACCACAAATGTTTTGCAGTTGATGGTTGGATCTTGGCTGCGATTGGTCGACGAGGTGCAAGGGGTGCAGCGAGGGGTGCGAAGGAAACTGAACTCGTTTGTGTGTGTCCGAACCTTGTAGGCATGGAGTTTGGTTCGGATCCGAAGCTAGAATGCCACAAATTTGCCGACAGTCTCATGTTTCTGAAATTGTTTTGCATTTGGTGCTGGGGCAAAAGCTTGGGAGTGTCGCACGCCAAACTGCCTAGCCAACCAGTCTACTTCGCATACAGAAACGGGGTAACTGAGCGTCAACTGTTTTGCAATTGATCCCAATTTCTCTTACTTGAGATCCTGGCTTTAAGGAATTCGGGAAAATTCCTGACATTGTTGGAACTCAACATCTGCCATCAATCCATACAGCACTCAACTTGCTCGCACCTACAAAACAATATACCGGTATTGATCACAAGTGATTACTGACATTTTTACAGCAAATCAAGCAGCACATTGTAAAGCAACCTCACCCATTCATCAGGTGGTCCTGGCAAGCAGTAATGCAAGCAATCCTTTGGAGTAAAGTGCCCATCAGCCCTAAGTGCAGTCATGCCATCCACATCCAAAAATACACCACCAATGTCTTCTACGAGCACTCTTGCCTCCTCACTCTGCTTCGCAAACTCTCCCCAGGAAAATGGCAATGCACCATTCTCCTGTGGCACCTTCAGTGGTTCCACATGCAGGTTACACATATCATGGCCAGGAGGCGTGCTTCTGTAGATTATAAGCAATTCCGGTGCAGCTGCTCGCACTGTAGCAAGCGTATGTTTGAGCTCTGATACGAACCGCGAAGTCTCCACAAAATGTGCGCCCCGGTTGAGAACCAGAACCGATACTGGCGAATTGATCAAGAGTTGCTCCTCAAGAGTCAATCCAACCCCGTTAGAAAGGCTCGTTGAATTTTGGGTTTCCTGTGTTCCTGGAGATCCCAAGGTAGCAGAGGAATTGAACGGTACAGACTCGTCTCGAAGCTTTACATGTGCTGTTGTTGCTGTTTCTGCTGCTGCTGCTACTGCTGCTGCTTCTGCTGCCAGTGCTGAGACTGGATCAGTGGTTTCCTGGAGCAAGTCCAGCCAGGGGATGAAGGCCGATTTAGAAGTGCTGTTGACTGCTGGTTCCAGGTTTGTACGAAGCCAGTCGTTCCGTATGAAAAGCACTGACACGTTGACTGAGTGGTTGCCCGGCACTCTGACTGACCCCCTGGCTGAAATGTTGACTGGCACATTGACTGACCCGTTGACTGGCTCTTTGACTGGGGTTACATTGGGAAGATAGTCAACTGAGCCGCTCGCTGGGATGTCAAGGGACCTTTCGGATGAAGTACTGATGGAACCGTTAACCCTGTTGACTGGGATGTTGATAAAATCGTTGACTGAGTCGTTGACCGCAATGCTGAGAGAACCGTTGGTTGAGGCGTTGACCAGTCTGTTGACTACGCCATTGATGGGGCTTCCAACTGTACTTCTGATCGAGGCTGGGTTGGCGGAGGAGGAGGAGGAGGAGGAGGAGGAGGAGGAGGAGGAGGAGGAGGAGGAGGAGGAGGAGGAGGAGGAGGAGGAGGAGGAGGAGGATCGGAACACAAAACCCTCACAGGCTCGGGGAAATCGGGGCTTGTGCAGCTCGGGGAAGTAGCCCGTGCGGATGTGACAGAAAGGAGGGACGAGGCCAGTCACTTCTGGCAACGGTGGAGGTGCTTGTGACGGTGGTAGTGGTGCTGGTGATAGTGGTCCTAAAGATTGAGGTACAACTGCTGCTGCTGATGATGAAGTTTCTGCTGCTGCTGCTGCTGCTGCTGCTGCTGCTGCTGTTACATCTGCTTCTCGTGCTGTTGTTGCACCTGCTTGTAGATCTTCTTCTGCTTCTGCTGCTGATGGTGATGCCGACGCTACTTCACTCATCAGCCCCAGCTCTGCTCTCGTGGTCACCATGCGAAACTGATTGCGCAAGGCAGAGTACAGGATGTGGTTGATCGAATCCCCCACTATAAGCACCTTCGTCCCCGCCAGCTTCTCAGCAAGTATCAACCCATCCACATCCCTCCACTCTCCGCACTCACCGCTCTCCACCTCCCACTGGTACTTAGCAGCTGGACGAACGTTCCACTGACTCTCAAACCCCTCCACTGTCCCTTTCACTCCTGCTGCTGTCCCTCCTGCTCTTTCTGCTGCAGCCTCTGCTGCTGCTCCTCCTACTGTCTCTGCTGCTGCTGCCTCTGCTGCTGCTCCTTCTGCTGCCCCTCCTGCTGCCTCTGCTGCCGCTCCTTCTGCTGTCTCTACTCCTGACCCTGCTTCTTTTAGCCGCCGCTTTCCCCGCCCTTTTCTCTTGCGTCTATCTTCCCCCTGTCGCCTTGCCCTTCCTTCAGCATCTGCCCTCGCGCCTCTCTCTGCAACAATTCTCCCCCTCCCCCTTCCCCCTCCCCCAATCCGCGCAAAAAGCCCCCCACGTTTTGCTGCAACCGCCTTCGCTGCAATCACATCCGCGTCCCGGAACGCCACATGGCCGGGCGTGTGGATCCAACGGTCGTCACACTCCCACTCGCTCCGGTGGCTCTGCTTCCGCGACCACGGCAGCAGGCGCGGGACGGGCGGAAGCACCCACTTTCCGCGTGCGCTCAAGCAGCGCCAGCGCCGCCGCAGTTGCGCCAGATGCGCGCGGGAGCGCACGCGGGAGCCGGGGATGAGGGGAGGAGGAAGAGAGGAAACGGGAGCGGCGGAGGGTGCGGTAGGGAGATGGGGAGTGGCGGAGGGCGGTGGTAAGAGTTCAGCCATCGGCGATAATCCGCCTTGACTTTGCTGGTTACTGTTACCCGCATCACTATTACTCGTATGCCCCATGCGAATATCATCAGTCGCTTGCAGCCACACAGCTGCCCCATGCGAATTAGCGAACCCGCCTAAAGCGAGGATAGCACCCCGAGGCTGGCTCACCCGAAACGCAAGAGCCGCCATCAGCACTACCAGGAGCAGCAACGGCAGCAGTGGGAAAAATCTCCCGAGATTCTGCTGTTTTGTTAATTTTGAATCACTGGCAAATGCTTGCTGCACTGCTGCGCGCCAATGCCATGTCAGACCCTGCGGCAGGAATAGCATCTTCGGAAATTCAGGGATATTCCCAGGGTCGGTGGGATGTGACACGTCAGAGGAGGGGGAGTGAGTGGGAACGTCCGGGTCTGCCTCACTGTCGAAGCGCCAGGGGAGAAGGGCGGGCGTGCAAAAGAAATCCGACATTTGCGAAGATCGTGAGGCGTTGTAACATTCGTGCGAAAGAGTTTCTCCGCGTGACACTGCCACATTTCCGCCGTTCTGTGACATCTCCGTGTGGTTCACGCTGCCGAGTACCGCTAATCCCGCTGATCCCGCTAATCCCGCCGATTCTTGTGGTGGTGCGAAACCCACTGACGGCTTTGCTAACTCTGATACCGCTTATTCCGCTGGTTCCCCTGGCTGGTTCCGATACGTGTAGGTGTCGCTCAAAGGCATCACGCCATCCACTGCTCTGTCGGCTGATTCCGGATCCGGTTGACTGTTCGGCGTCCACGCGTTCGGCGGCATCGTATACCAGTTGCCTGTTCCGATTTTTGAGGCGCCTCAAAAATCGTTCGGCGGCATCGTATACTAGTTGCCTGTTCCACTTGCAGCAGATTTGGGAATACTAACTCGGGCGATATAGCCAATTAATAACTACGGTGAAGGTTAGGGTAGAATTCGAGTCCATAATAAAGCGTTGCAGCAGCGTTTGGAATTGGAAATTTGCTCCTTGTGCGCTTGTTGAGAGTGAATGGCTCCAGTGCTTTGCATTCGATGGCGGCTGATGAATGCTCGAATTTCGCAGGGAAGGCCTAATTAGTGGATCCCGTTGAATGGTGAGCGAGCGAGTGAATCCAGTCCAGTGAGTGGGTGAGGAGGAAGCGAATCCCTCCCAGCCGACAGGAGGTGAGAAGCAACGCGAAGAGATCACAGAAGGAAGGCAGGAACGACGGAGCCGCGTGCGGGGGAGGTTGATTTGTGAAGGAGGAGCCACATCGAGCCAGTGGTTGCCCCTACTCAAGATCGAACGGTCGATATTGATAGCGTCACGACGGTACGGATGGCGGCGAGTAGTACCGAGGGGCGGCGGTTTCCACAACCGCGGCTTCATGATTTGGGCGGTGCGGATGGGTGGGATTGGGATGGCAGGAAATTGGGGGGTGAAGGTGTCGTCGCGGTTCGTCCGAGAACCTGCAAAATTACAGATTTTGTAGCCTCGTTACGAGGTGTCAATTAGACAAGTACATCCGCAAGAAAAAAATACTTACTGTTTGCTATTTCATCCAGAGTTACTCATTTATGAATTTACCCAACTCAAAACAGCTGTATGGCACAATTGGTACTAGGGATAAGCACATCACAGTCACAGCAGGGCTATGTCAGGATAGCCTGCTCTATCACGTTCTCTCGGCCACTAAGTAGTTGATTTAATACACCCGAGCCTTGGGCGGGAAGGTCTGCACTTGATCGTCGAGAGTGTTCATGTGCACCGGACGATAATCAAGCTTCACCCTGCCGTTGTCCCAATACCTGAACAAGAGCACAAGAGCCAGGAAGGTGAGGAGCGATAAGATGCATTTAAAAAAAACACGGGCAATAGCAAGCAAATCAATCAGCATCAAGTGGTGAACAAACCACATGTAATTAGCAGAGGGAAGGAAAGGAATAGGGGTGATGCAAAGGAGTGTGACTATACCCGACGGTGTGCTTCATCCAGTTGGTGTCGTCACGGTTCTGAAAGGCACAACAGGGAGGCCAAGAGAAGAGGGCAGCAGACACGGGGTGGTGATGAGAGAGAGAAAATGAGAGGGTGAGGGAAAGCGAAAAGTCTGAGTGAGTGAGAGAAAGTGAGTTAGTAAGCCATGCTTACTCAGATACCTTGAAAAAACCGGGAAGGGGGCTTCCGCCCGAGTGCGTGGTGATGAGCGCATTGGTGAGCAGAGAGAGGGGGGTGTGCGTGCACTCACCACCAGAGAAGGGTGTTGTCTACTCACCGGGGAGTACTTTCGGGCGTGTGCTCCTCCGCTCTCCTTCCTTGCTTCAGCCAAGTGCATCGTGATGGGCGCTTTGGTGAGCAGATTCTCCAGCTCCATTGTTTCCACCAGATCCGTGTTCCACACTAAACCACTGCTCTGCTCGTCCCACCTTGCTCACACCCCAGCCACTCACCAGGAAGTCCTCCCTGGCGTGTGCTCCTCTCTGCTCTCCTTCCTCGCTTCAGCAGAGGGCATGGTGATGAGCGCGTTGGTGAGCAGAGCACAAGGGGGCCATGTGTGTGCATTCACTGGAGAGAGGTACAGATTCCCCAGTCAGAATGAGAGTGTATGCTTACCGGGAAGTCCTCACGGGCGTGCGCTCCTCTGCTCTCCTTGCGTGCCTCCGCAGAGTGCGTCGTGATGAGCGCGTTGGTGAGCAGTCAGGCAGTTCGAGAAGAGGTACTGAGAGTGCATGTGCATGCTCTCACCAGAGAAAGGTGTACTGAAGGGACTCACCGGGAAGTCCTCCCTGACGTGTGCTCCTCTGCTCTCCTTCCTCGCTTCAGCAGAGTGCATCGTGATGGGCGCGTTGGTGAGCAGATTCTCCAGCTCCATTGTTTCCACCAGGTCCGTGTTCCACTAAACCACTGCTCTGTTCTGCTCTGCTCTGCTCGACCCACCTTGCTCACACCCTAGCCACTCACCGGGAAGTCTTCCCTCGCATGCGCGCCTCTGCTCTCCTTGCGTGCTTCGGCCGAGTGCATGGTGATGAGCGAGTTGGTGAGCAGATTCTCCAGCTCCATTGTTTCCACCAAGTCCGTGTTCCACACCAGGCTGCGGTCCGTCACCCCCACTTGCTCGAACGACTTCCATGTCTCGTCGATCAGGTCACAGCCTGTGAGGGAGTGAGCACGGGAAAACGGGGTGGCACGGCAAGTGACAAGTGCGGAGTCTACAGATCCTCCAGCTCCATCATTTTGAATCAACCAGCATTGTTCCGCGCCACTTGCTGCATGCTGCCTAGAAGCCAGCCTTCTCCCAATCCCACCTCCCCCAGTCAGGCCTACCAGCCTCCAACAAGTCCTTCCTCTCTCTTGCACCTGCACCTACTCACCTTCCTGCAGGGTCTCCTGGGTGCAGAGCACAGCAGCATTCTTCAGCACTGCATCGCGCGCTGCATGTTTTGAGGTGCTGACAACACGGCTCTCTTCTGTGTGCTCCCTCCAGCCTTACATATAGCCGTACCACCTCCCCCAAGAGCCTAGCCTACCTTCCGCCAGGGTCTCCTGGGTGCGGAACACAGCGGCATTGTTCTGCATGACGCGCTGCATGTTGCTGCAGGGCATCCCCTCCTACCCCATACCGCCTCTTCACTGCTTCCCCTGCCTCCCCTCATCTCCCACTCACCTTCCGCCAGGGTCTCCTGGGTGCGGAACACGGCAGCGTTGTTCTGCATCACTCGCTGCATGTTGCCTCGGATCTTGACCGGGCAGAGCTCAATGCAGCACATTCCCTAGACCCTCTATCCATCCCATCCACCTACCCCAACCCACAGCCTCCCCCGGTCAGTCCCTCACCCACCTTCCGCCAGAGTCTCCTGGGTGCGGAACACGGCGGCGTTGTTCTGCATCAAGCGCTGCATTTTGTCCAATCGAGAATAGTGGAGCAATGGTTGATGGCAACATACAGCCTGCCCCCAGTCTCTCACTCACCTTCCGCCAGGGTCTCCTGGGTGCGGAACACAGCAGCGTTGTTCTGCATGACGCGCTGCATGTTGCCTCGGATCTTGGCCGTGCTGAGCTCGCCCTTGGCGTATCGCAGCCTGTCCATCCACTCAATCGTCTTCTGCCCCGCGTCCGCTGGCAGGGGGGGCTGGGGCGCTCCTGCACGGAGAGACGACAAGACATCATAAGAGGAAGGGAAGGAGCAAGATGAGTGGGGTGGGCCCTTGGCGTATCGCAGCCTGTCCATCCATTCAATCGTCTTCTGCCCTGCATCCGCTGGCAGGGGGGGCTGGGGCGCTCCTGCAAGCAGGGTAAGAAGCGGTCAGGGAAGGGAGAGACACAGCAGGGAGGCGGGTAACAGAGGAGCAAAAGACCATGGTGGTGGTGAGCTCGCCCTTGGCGTATCGCAGCCTGACCATCCACTCAATCGTCTTCTGCCCCGCATCCGCAGGCAAAGGCGGCTGCGGTGCTCCTGCACAGGAGATATGACATCAGACGGGGAAGGGGAAATACAAGATGTGCTGAGTTCCCCCTTGGCGTATGGCAGCCTGTCCATCCACTTGATTGTCTTCTGCCCCGCATCCGCAGGCGGGGGGGGGGCTGTGGCCCTCCTGTATGGGAGAGAGGGCATCACAGGGAGGAAGGGAGGAAAAAGATGTGGGGGTCTGAGCTCGCCCTTGGCGTATCGCAGGCAATCACAGGCAAAGATAGCACACACTCACACCCACTTGGTCTGTGCATCTCAGCCACGCGGTTCGCACATGCCCCGCCGAACACAACAATGTCCAGCAGGCTGTTGGCGCCCAGACGGTTGGTTTGCCCCGTGCACCGATGCACACACACTCATATGCATGGACACACACACCATCACTCTCCCTCGCACCTGGCTTGTGGATCTCAGCCACCCTGTTAGCGCACGCGCGGCCGAACACCACAATGTCCAGCAGGCTGTTGGCGCCCAGACGGTTCGCCCCGTGCACCGACGCACACGCTGCCTCGCCTGCTGCCATGAGCCCTGGCACAACTGCATCGGGGTTATCTGGCTTAGGAGCCACGACCTGATACAAAGGAACAGAGACAGGGGCGGAAGGGAGAGGCACGGGTTGGGTAAGCAACCTCCTTGGGTGCCACGACCTGGCAGAAAAGGAACGGAATACAGCGGAGGGTGACAGGGAAAGGCATGGAAAGGAGGCGGAAGGGAGGGGGAAAGAAGGGGTATGGAAGGGAGGAGATTAGTGGCTGTTGGTGCCCAAACGGTTGGTCCTGTGCACCAATGCACACGCCGCCTCTCTCTCCCTCTGCTCCCTCTCTCTCTGCCTCCCTCCCTCCTGCTCTCATTCTCACCTCCCCATGGTAGTTGGTGGGGATACCGCCCATGTTGTAATGCACAGTGGGCAGCACGGGAATCGGCTCCTTGGTCACGGCAACGCCAGCGAAGATTGCGGCCGTCTCGCTGATCCCAGGCAGACGCTCCTTGAGCACTTCAAGGGGCAGATGGTCCAGATGCAGATAGATGTGGTCCTTGAGCGGCCCGCACCCTCTGCTTCACACTCTCCCTCCCTCTCCCTCTGCTCCCTCTCTCTCTGCATCCCTCCCTCCCTCTCTCCGTCTCACCTCGCCATGATAGTTTGTCGGGATACCGCCCATATTGTAATGCACAGTGGGCAGCACGGGAATCGGCTCCTTGGTCACATCAACGCCCGCGAAAATCGCCGCAGTCTCGCTGATGCCAGGCAGACGCTCCTTGAGCACTTCAGGGGGCAGATGGTCCAGATGCAGATAGATGTGGTCCTTCAGGGGCCCGCACCCGCGCCCCTCGCGGATCTCCATGGTCATGCTGCGGGACACGACATCGCGCGAGGCCAGATCCTTGGCTGTTGGGGCATATCGCTCCATGAACCTTTCTCCCTCGCTGTTGCGCAGAATTCCTCCCTCTCCACGTGATCCTAAGGAGAGGAAACGGGCAGAATTGGAAACAGGGGCGCAGGGAAAGAGACTACAATCAGGGAACGGAGGGGAGTGGGCGGCGGTCCCAAGGGGAAAGGGGCAGATGGTCCAGATGCAGGTACAGTAGATGTGGTCCTTCAAAGGGCCGCACCCGCGCCCCTCGCGGATCTCCATGGTCATGCTGCGGGAAACCACGTCGTGGGACGCCAGGTCCTTGTCTGTGGGTGCGTATCGCTCCATAAACCACTCTGTAAACCGCTCGAACTTGCTGTCGGTTCACTCCATGAACCGCTCGCCCTTGCTGTTCCGCAGAATTCCTCCTTTCCCACACGACCCTGGGGATTAGGAAGGGAGGAAACGTGAATCCCAGTGGGGTGGAACTGCCCAGACTCAAAAGTCTGGACTCCAAGTCCTGCAAAAGCAGCCCAGCTCTCACCTGTACCCCTTCTGGCAGGTGCACACTGCCAGATACGGCACTTACACCTGAAGTGATAACCCATTCATACCTTTTGTGGAATGCTAACTGTAACTTTGGTGATAAGGCATCCAGCGCCATAAATTTGGTGGGGTGGAACTGAACGGACTCCAGGTCCTGCAGGGGCCGTGCAACCACCCTTGTGGCACACCTAGAGTGATAAGTGGAATGCACCTTCAGTGATTAGGCAATAGTACCTTCAGTGATCAGGCAACCAGCCCCATAAATGCCAGTCGGGTGGAACTGAACGAACTCCAGGTCCTGCAGAGGCAGCCCCGCACGCGCCACCATGGCGTTACCGTCGCCCGTGCACGTGTGCGCTGACGTGGCAGAGAAATAGGCGCGCCCGTAGCCCTGAAGGGGAGAGAAAGGGAAGACGGAGGAGGGGAGAGAAAGGGGAGATGGAGGGGAGGGGAGAGAAAGGGGAGACGGAGGGGAGGGGAGAGAAAGGGGAGACGGAGGAGGAGGGGAGAGAAAGGGGAGACGGAGGGGAGGGGAGAGAAAGGGGAGACGGAGGGGAGGGGAGAGAAAGGGGAGACGGAGGGGAGGGGAGAGAAAGGGGAGACGGAGAGGAGGGGAGAGAAAGGGGAGACGGAGGGGAGGGGAGAGAAAGGGGAGACGGAGGAGGAGGGGAGAGAAAGGGGAGACGGAGGGGAGGGGAGAGAAAGGGGAGACGGAGGTGAGGGGAGAGAAAGGGGAGACGGAGGGGAGGGGAGAGGGGAGAGGGGGGGAATTGGGGAGGGACAACGTGAGTGAGTGAGTGAGTAAGTCCCTGTGTTCACACCATAGCAAGGTGGGTTAGAGAGAGGAGAGAGAGCGCAGGGGCAGCCCTGCACGCGCCACCATGGTGTTGCCGTCGCCCGTGCACGTGTGCGCTGACGTGGCAGAGAAATAGGCACACCCGTAGCCCTGGAAAGGAGGAGACAGAGGGTAGGAAAGGGCAGAAGGAGAGAGGGGGAAAAGGGAGGGAAGGCGCAGCGTTTACATTTCAGGTGAAGGGATTCTGGGCCCAGTGGAAGGACTAATGCATGCAGGGGAGAAGAACAGAAACGCATGAAGCATCCAAGACTCACTAACCCCAGTCGCCTAAAAGTAAAATGCCCACCCCGGTGGCGAGAATGGTGGAGTTGGATCGGAAGCGGTGCAGCGTGCCATCCTCCATGTTGAAAGCAAGAGGAGGGAGAAGAAGGGGGGAACGGATGGCCCATGCTTACAACAGAGCGACAGAGCGGCAGGGCTTTACTCACCCCGGTGGCCAGAATGGTGGAGTTGGATCGGAAGCGGTGCAGCGTGCCATCCTCCATGTTCAGTGCGATCACTCCCCGACAGGCTCCTGGTACAATAATGCGCATGATAGAGTCGCCGCATTTGAGATACAGACACATACATGATACAGCCACATGCACGATACAGTCACATTCACGATACAGCCACATTCACGATACAGCTACATTCACGATACAGCTACATTCACGATACAGCTACATTCACGATACATCTACATTCACGATACAGCTACATTCAGGATACAGCTACATTCACGATACAGCTACATTCACGATACAGCTACATTCAGGATACAGCTACATTCACGATACAGCTACATTCAGGATACAGCTACATTCACGATACAGCTACATTCACGATACAGCTACATTCACGATACAGCTACATTCACGATACAGCTACATTCACGATACAGCTACATTCACGATACAGCTACATTCAGGATACAGCTACATTCACGATACAGTCACATTCATGATACACGCCTAGTCCAATTCATGCATATGCGTGCAAGCAGCGTGCTTATCAATGCGCTGTGCTTCATGGCCTGACCAACTCACCCTCCTGGTCCATGTTCAGATCAAGCTCTAAGTACCGCACAAAGAACTGCGTGCTGTGCTTCACTCACATGTGCCCCACTTGCATGTGCTATGATTCCGACACCTCTCAACACTCATCGTCCCAGACCCCGACTCACCCTCCTGGTCCATGATCAGATCAAGCGCTAAGTGCCGCACAAAGAATTGCGTACTGTGCTTCATCGCTTGACTCCCCTCCTCAGCCTTTTCGACAGCTCACTCTCCCTCTCTCCACTCACCCTCCTGGTCCATGATCAGATCAAGGGCGAAAAAACTCCACGAAGAACTGAGTGTTGTGCTTCATGGCCTGCCCGCCTGGCTCTTGAGATGCCTCCTCTACACTCAACTCCCCATGTCTCAAAGCCCAACTCACCCTCCTTGTCCATGATCAGGTCGAGTGCAAAGTACTCCACGAAAAACTGAGTGTTGTGCTTCATGGCCTGCCTGCCTGACTCATGAGACGTCTCAACACTCTACGTCCCAACACTAAACATCTCAACCATGGCGAGCCCTTCACACTCGTTACTTTCCAGATTGAACATCTGAGAACTCCACTCACCCTCCTTGTCCATGATCAGGTCGAGAGCAAAGTACTCCACAAAGAACTGCGTGTTGTGCTTCATCGCCTGCCCGTACAGTGTGTGCAGCAGTGCATGCCCCGTGCGATCGGCCGCACATGCACACCTGGATAACGGTAGGGAGGCAGACAAGAAGAGAGACGAGCACAGGGAACGGGCACAGGGCGAGAGAAGGGGGAGTTGAATGAGCGCCGTTGTTCAGAGCACTGTGATTCATGGCCTGCCCGTACAGTGTGTGCAGCAGTGCATGCCCCGTGCTACCCATGCCACCCATGCAATCTCTCCCACCTCTCCCCATCCACCTGTACGCCTGCCCGCCCCTCCCCATCCCCTCATACGACTGCCCCCTCCCCATCTGCCTGTACGCCTGCCCACCCCTCCCCACCCAACTCTACCCCTGCCCACCTCTCCCCACCCACCTGTACGCCTGCCCGCCTCTCCCCACCCACATGTACCCCTGCCCACCGCTCCCCACCCACCTGTACGCCTGCCCGCCCTTGCCAAAGTCGAGGCTCTGCCCTCCGAAAGCGCGCTGGTAGATGCGGCCGTCATCAGTGCGAGAGAAGGGCAGCCCGTAATGCTCCAATTCGATTACCGCCTTGGGCGCCTGCTCACACATGTACTGAATCGCGTCCTGGTCGCCTGGAGGGGTGGAAACGGGAAGGGAGGGGGTAGGGGAGGGTAGAAGGCAACACATGGGCGGAGAGGTGGAGAAGAGAAGGACTGCCCGTTGTGCTCCAGCTCGATCACTGCCTTGGGCGCCTGCTCACACATGTACTGAATCGCGTCCTGGTCGCCTGCACATGGGGGGACAAGAGTGAGTTACAGCATAGAAGAATAGACGTGGAGAGGAGAAGGGAAGCCCGTAGTGCTCCAGCTCTATCACCGCCTTGGGCGCCTGCTCGCACATGTACTGGATGCTCCCACGACCCCCCCAAAAAAAAGGAAAAACATCCCCATTGCACAGCACCATTCACAACACTCATTCATCGCCTTCCACCGCACTGCACTGCACCACTCACCCAGCCAGTCGCTGCCCTTGACGGTGTCGTACATGTGCCAGCGCCAGTCGTCCTCAGTCATGTTGCCCAGCGCCGCGTTGATGCCGCCCTGGTGCACGCACGGAATGAGGGGGCGTGGGGGGACCGGGGGAGGGGAAACACGGGGGTTGGGGCAGGAAGAAAGTGGGAACGGGGGGCAAGACTTGTAAGAGAGCTGTGATAATGCCGCACTGATACAGAATAAGCGGCGCCAGGGGGTGGGGAGGGGTGAGGTGAGGTTGGGCCCGGAGGGGTGGATATTGAGAGAGCTGTGTTGAGGCATTGATGACAGTGTGCGAGCGCATGGGGAAGAGCTTGGTGATGCAGGCCGTGTTAAAGCCACAGAGATCCTGACGACTGTGTGCGACCCTGGCGACTGTGAGCGACCTTGGCGACTGTGTGCGACCCTGTTGCGACCCTGGCGATTGTGTGCGACCCACCTGCGCGGCGACAGTGTGCGAGCGCGTGGGAAAGAGCTTGGTGATGCAGGCCGTGTTGAATCCGCTCTCCGACAGCCCGATCGCCGCCCGCAGCCCCGCCCCTCCCGCCCCCACCACCACCGCGTCGTACGTGTGGTCGATCACTGGGTACGCCTGAAGGACGTGATGACAGAGTGGTACAGAGGGATGCGGGGTGTTAGAGAGGAGTGCGGGGTGACAGCAGCCCCGCCCCGCCCCGCCCGGCCCCACCACCACCGCGTCGTACGTGTGGTCGATCACTGGGTACGCTTGGAAGGGACGAGATGGCGATGTACGGTGGTACACAGGGACGCGGGATGGGCCGAGGGATGCGGGATGAGCCAGAGGGACGAGGGGAGACGCAGAGGGATGCGGGGAGACGCAGAGGGATGCGGGGCACCAGCAACGTGCGGGATAACACGAGCAACGCCAGCTCCCACCACCCCCGCACCGTGCATGTGATCGAATCCGGAAGACGACGCAAGAGTGCTGAGATGCGACACAAGGTAGGATTACGCGAGCACATCAAACCCGATGCGATCAGATCCGATCTCTGAATCAAGTCATTATGGTGTAATTTCTCGAGTTGATTAAATCGGATACATATAGCAATTTCATTTCCGTTTCAAACCAACGGGATCCAGCATTAGAACGTCCCCACAACGACGCCCTCATTCTGAGACGGACGTTTGGATATTTGCCTTTTAAAAGGACGCCTGGGAACCAAGTTTTTCATTTTTTTTTTTTAGATTATTTGATAGGCATACACCGAAGAACAAGCATATGCTACCAAAGACGGTCGTAACCGTGCTTAAGGAACAGTAGACGAAACTACCGCCCCAGCCGAGAGACTGAGAGCCGAGCCCTCCTGTTGGACCAGATCCCCGCAAAAGCATTTGTCCATTTCCAACTACTGCCATCATGCCTTATCTTCTGCAGCAGCCTCTGTTCCTCTGACAGACCCTTCTGCTTTTGCTTGCGCCACGTCACCCCGAACTTGCGAAGGTAAATTTTTGCATGTTGCTTGAAAGCGAACTCGATCTTGTGCAGCAGCCGTTGCGTTCGGAATTTCCCGGCCCGAAACACGGCATCACAGCGCTCCAACCACAGTTGGTGAAAAGTGATTGCCGTGATGGTCAGCTCCGGAAAAGCTGAGCTGGTGCTGGTTTTCCGGAACAGGAGGTCGCCCAACGTGGCCGTTGCACGGTTGGGGTTGAACATGCACAAGGCACGTCGGAGAGCTGTGATGACAGCCTGGATGTGAGGACACTCAACGAGGCAGTGCTCCAGGGTCTCAGGCTCCCCGCAGTATGGGCAGATGGCCTTGCTGCTGAGGAAGGCCAGCCGCTCCCCCACCTGTAAATTGAGGCCGTGGATCCGGATGAGCACATCGCGAGGACGGCTGGGGACCGCCAGCGAGTCACGCGTCCGGATCACCCGTTTCCAATCAATCTGCCCGTTCCACCGTTCTGCCCACTTCTGCTGCTTGTATGACTGGATGTGAACTTCCGTCCAAGCCTCCCTCATCCGCCGAAAAGGGATTAACTGCCCATTCGAAAAAATGTTCAGCTTCCCTCCAGAGCCAGCCGAGCAAGGGAGCACCGTCGGAAACCCCAGCACACGGAGCCACAGCGCAGGAATAGCGCCCAGTGCCTTCGTTGCTAGCCTCGCAGGACCGCTTCCCCCTAGCCTCTGAGTCAACTCCGCCATGGATAGCGACCTTAACTCGCCATCAACCCCCTCCTCTAGCAGGTCTCCCAGCCGGAGCTCTCGCAACCGCTTCGCATCCTTCTGCCCTCCGACCGGGGTGGACCCGTTGAGCACAATACGCGCGTTGAAAACTACCCTTTCTTGCAGCACTTCCTCCCTTTTCACCGCAGCCGGCCGGATGCAAAGAGGGGAACAGATGAAACACTCGCAGGTCTGCTTCCAGCGGATGCTCCGGCCGTCCCAGTGCTTGAACAGCTTCTCATGTGACGCGAAGCTGTCAACCCCCAGAGGTAAGTCCGCCGCCTTAGACATGATGTCACGCTTAACCGGATCCTTTTCTTCGATAAACAGCCCCACCCTCCTGGCCGCGAGGCAGGAGATCACAACATCCGGATCTCTCACTCCAATCCCCCCGGCTTTCCTGGATGTATACAGCAGGACCTTGCTCCAAAGAATGAAACCTTTCGCCGCCGAGACTCTGTTACCCGAGACAAAGCCATGAATGAGGCGAGTGACATCATCCCACGTGTCAGCAGGCGGTGGATAAATCTGCGCCTGAAAGGCCACGATCGGGACGATGTAGTAGGTAATGACCGTCGCACTGGCTGATGTGGTGAGGTACTTCTGCTTCCACTTGACCAATTTTTCCGTGATGTGACACAGGGCCTTTTCCCAGGTCTTCACGCCGCTGCCGGAAGGCGACACCCATACCCCCAGCAGTTTCTCCGCATCGTCTGCATCAGCCCATTTAAAGCTGCCGCCGCTGTCGTCCTGCGCTCCAAAGTTAGCTCCTAAGGGAAGCACCACCGATTTGGATTTGTTGGTCACCAGCCCAGAGACCCTTTCAAACCTGTCCAAGATTTTCTCCGCACTGACGATCTGCTCTTTCCCCTGCAGGACCAGGGTCGTGTCATCTGCATACCCCAGATAATTTAGCCGTTGCTCATCCTTGCTCAGCCCCAGCTTCGCCCTTTCTATCTCCTGCGCCAGGGGTTCGACCGCACACAAGAGCAGGTAAGGTGCGAGCGGGCACCCTTGTCTTACACCAGATACCACCTCCAATCCTTCTCCAAGCCAGCCGTTGACCAAGAGTTTCGTGGATGTGTTTGCATGCAGGCCCTCAATCCACTCCACAAACCGCGGTGGGAACCCCATCCCCCTCAGCACCTGGAAGAGAAAGTCCCTGGACACGGAGTCAAAGGCTTTCTGGAAGTCAACAAGGAGGAGGTACCAGTCTTCGTTGTCGTTATTTGCACCATCTATTATGTCAGCCACCAGCGCCACCGCATCAGAAAGCCGCCTCCCCGGGAGGAAGCCGTACTGCTCCGGAGAGATCACTTGATGCAATACCGGTCCGCCACCACTCTCGCCAGTACCTTGTAAGTGAAGTTCAACAGCGTTATGGGCCTGTAGTTGTTGAGCTGATCGCGGTCGCCTTTTTTGTGTAGGAGAATCGTCACTGCTTCCTTTGTCTCCGCCGGCAGGGAAGCTGATGACTCGAAATCTCTTGCCATTGCCATGAAACTCCCCCCAAGCAGGTCCCAGTGCGCTTTGAAAAGCTCTTTCGGAAGCCCGTCACTCCCCGGGGACTTGTTCTTCGCCATCGCGGCAAAAGCATTCCTAACCTCCTGTTCTGTCCATTCTGCCGTTAGCGCCGCCTTGACCCCCTCATCCAGGCGCCGCTTCGGGTCTATCTCCCAGCCGTCGAAATCCATGCGCCGGTCTTTCCCGAAGATGTTATTGACGAAGGACGAGGTTGCACCAAGGACTTAATTGGGTCCCGAGACCGCCACCCCACCAACATTTAGCTCCGTAATCTGCGTCCTTGCTTTCCTCGCTCGGACCTTAGCCGACAGGTGTTTTGACGCGATCTCGCCGGTCATCTCCGCCGTCAGCCCAGCTTGCAGGTGCAGACGCTCTTGCCTTGCCGCTTGGTATTGTTTCAGCTGCAGCTCCTTCGCGTCTAGGAGCGCCTTCTTTGCGAGACAGCCGGGATCCCCCATCGCCTCCTGCGTCAACTGAGCAACCGCCTTGGATAAGTGTGCCAACGTTGCCTTGACCCTTTTACTCTCCTCTTTTGCATATGCTCTGAGACCCGCTCCCAGGCGCGTGATGAGCAATTCAAAGCTGCTTCCGTCGTGCACAGGCGTCCTGCGCACCGTCGCCTCAATGATCTTCCGGACTCCCTCCCGGTGGACCATTGAGGCATGCATTCTCCACATTCCCGGCACGGTGCAGGCTTTTGCGTCCAGGCGAAGAGCGACCTTCACCGCGAAACTTAGGGATGAGCAATATGACGAACTCCTGTTCGGTTCGCCTCGAACGTGTTCGAGGAGAACCGAACAGGATTTTTTTTTAGCCTAAATTGTTCGGGGCGAACGTGTTCGGTGTTCGCCCGAACACGTTCGCCGTTCGCCCGGCTCAGCTCGCCGAGGCGCGTCGAACACGAACGTGTTCGTGTTCGACACGGGCCTTCGACAAACACCAATGTGTTCGTCGACAAATAGGCCCGCGACCAATTTTTAGGTCGCGGGCCTTGGTGTTTGGGCTCAGATCTGGCCTTTCGCAGTTAGTACAGTGCAGATCTAGCATTTTGCCATTGCTTAAGTGCAGATCGAGCATTTCGCCGTTGCTTAAGTGCGGATCGAGCATTTCGCCGTTGTTTAAGTGCGGATCGAGCATTTCGCCGTTGCTTAAGTGCGGATCGAGCATTTCACCGTTGCTTAAGTGCGGATCTAGCATTTCGCCGTTGCTTAAGTGCGGATCGAGCATTTCGCCGTTGCTTAAGTGCAGATCTAGCATTTCGCCGTTGCTTAAGTGCGGATCTAGCATTTCGCCGCTGCTTAAGTGCGGATCTAGCATTTCGCCGTTGCACGCTGGCACTAGATGGATGAAGCAGGGCGGGACTGGCTTGGGAGGTGGGGGGAGAGAATGTGCGACGATTTGAATTTTACTCTATATTGAATTTCCCCCTGGGCGAACACAAACATGTTCGCCACGAACATGTTCGTGTTCGCCTGTTGCAGCAATTCGTTCGCCTCCTAGGGCGAACGGCGAACACCTATTTTCACTCAAGTCGTTCTCCGAACCGAACACTGTTCGGTTCGGCAGAAGGCCATGTTCGTCAGGGGGCGAACACGAACATGTTCGAGTTCGCCCCCTGCTCATGCCTAGCGAAACTGTGATCAGAGATTGGTTCGTCAAGTTTGTCATGCGAAGCGGTGGACAAGAAAGGTAGAAGCGACTGAGACAGAAGCGCGCGATCAATACGGGTACTGGCTTTCTGAGCTTTGGAGTAAAAGGTATATTCTCTACATCTTGGATGCAGGGTGCGGAAGGCGTCTGACAATTGGAAGGCGGTACATCTTAAGAGTAGTCTATCATTTTCGGAAGAGGAGCCCTGACCGGATGTCCTATCAAGCTTCGGGTCGTCTGTTATGTTCAAGTCTCCTATCAGCAGGAGGTGTTCGGTGGGAGGGATGCTATCAACTACAGGTCCTAAAGAGTCATGAATGAATCTAGATCTGATGGTGGGATCGGAAGGGAAGTACACGGCTAGAAGGGTGAGATCTAGACCGGGAGACTTAGCTGTCGTTCTAATCAGTCTACCTGAGGGGTGAATAAGAGAGTCATGGAAGGTAACAGCGGGATTTCTACTAATGATGGCGACCCCACCAGCGCGTGTGAGGTAAGAAGAGGCAATGGTTGTGGTGTCGGTAAGGGTTTTCCAGTAGCTATGGCTCGGTCCTATTCTAGTGTCCGCTAAGACATTGATGTCAGCTGCTTTGGTTGAGTGAAGCCATCTAGTTACACGGTCACGTTTGTCTCGGTTTCCTAGGCCGTTAACATTGAGGCTCGCGATGGTGAGGTGGTTTTTGTAATTCATGGGTCCACTGTCTTGCAGCCCCTTAGCCACTGTCTTCCAGAGGCTGGAAAAGGTTACAACACAGACTACGCTGACTCCTAGACTCCAACTGGCAGCAACATCCAATCTCCATTCCAGGTCAGTTAGACGTCGTATTCCTTCCGAATGACAGCAAGGCTCGTCCTCTCGAGCGACTGCTTGGTTGCAGCACCCGGCTTCTCCAGATGCACCATGTGAGCCGCAGTTGCAATGTGTTCCGAAGCTGTCATGAAGCTCTTGCCGTGTGCCTTTCCACAACCCTCCTGAACGCAAATCCATTCCTCCCTGCAGCTGCCAGTCGAGATGAGAGCCAGTGCAGGATCGCGGAGCAGGGGGAGGACTATCGTGGAAGTGCTCAAGGACGCCGCTGCAACAGTCAGCCAGAGAGTCAGTAAGGTAAGAGACAGAGAAGAGCGGGTCGGAATCTTCTAGGGTAAGTAAAAGCTGTAAGGTAACATTACCGTTAAGCCTGTGAATTTTCCCCAAGGTCAAGTTCCATTTTCCTACGTTATTCTGCCGCTCAGTGGTGAAAGCATTATGATACTTATCATAATGCTGACCCCCGCAGAGCGAGCAGGAGAGCGAAGGATAATGGACGAGCAGCCTCTTCGCGCGGTCGGCCGGATCAGGGACAGCGTGAATACGGCGGTGAAGGTCGTTCGGGTGCGGGTAGACCAAGCCCTTCACAACATCGGTGTCCGCGCCTGTCACCGGATGAAGTACACGGTGAAGACAGGTGCAGCGCAGAAAGGCGGAACGATCCCAACTCGCAATCTTGTACAGCGCCAGCCGATCATGAATCATGCTCAGCTCCACCGAAGCTGACACCCCCTTAAGGATGACTTCAATGGCGTGCGGGTTCAGCGACTTCTCGCGGTTGAACACAGCATCTTCCAGAAGCTGCCAGTGAAGCTTGTGGAGCTTGCCGTTGAGCGCTTGATAAACCACTTCTTTCTTTGCCACCCAAACCGCATCTGACTCCAGGATGAAGGAGGCCTGAAGCCGACAATAGCGGACCTTCGCAATGTAAGCTGGCTGAAGAACCTGAAACTTCACCGTCTGCAGCACGTTCTGTGAGAGTTCAGAGTACCAACCACGCTTCATCAGCATCTTAACCGCATCGATAATGCAGGAAATTTCTTGTGCAAGAACAAAAGGAATCAGCAGGATGGCTATGGAGCGCAACATGGACGACGCTTCTTTGTCCAGATCCACCACCATGTCGTCGTCGAAGTCATCATCCAAGAAGCCATCCTCGTCAGTGAGTACTGAGCCGCTAGCAATGGCCTTCGTAGAAACTCTCTCTTGTGCAGAAAGTCCAGATCCGCTTGCAGTGGAGTCAATGTTGCCAGCGAGCTTGTTAAACGGCGAACTGATCTCTTCACCCCCTGACTTCTTTCCGTCAGCAGGCTTGAGCAGCGGATCAGATGCGGTGTTGACGCCGACGGAGCCAGCAGAATCAGCCGCGGCCTTGGAGCGCAGACCCTTAGGATGAGACATCGTGCAATGATGAAGTCGAGGCAGCAGAGAAGAGATCTGAGGATAGCAGAAAGCTGTTGCTGAAGAATGATCTGCCTGATGGCTGAGCACGGGACCTTTAAGTAGGAAACTGAACTTGTCAGGCTCCAAAGTCTCGAGGTAATGACAATGCAATCTCGATGTAGAGTCCTTGAAAGCTCCGTCATTGTTAAACGAGATAAGCGTAGATGAATCCTTGTTTAAAGCAGGAAGCGAGAACAGTGTAGTAGCATGTAAGCGCCTTGGGAATGCCTGAACAACTTCAGAGTCCGGAAGCTGGAAACAGGAGAAACCAAGGTCAGCATAAATGACCGGTTTTCCGAAGTGTATGTTAACAGCGATCCGCTGATGATAAACTGATGTTATTCCTTGGCTTCTTAGCGAGGACGCTAACTGTCTCGGCAGAATCCATGGCCGCCGGAAGGCGGAGAAGGCGGAGAGGTTCATGCTGGTTCATGTCCCAAGCTTCACGTGGTACCAAGTTTTTCGATGGACGTCTGTAGTTTAATTGGAATAAAGCTGAAGACAAACTCTTGGAGACTTAGTTATAAGAAGAACGTCTTGAGTGAACTCAATAGTCGAAAGACCTTTCTATGCAACATATAACTTAAGATCGGACGCCCAGAACTAGCGTCCGGGAAAATGAAAAGAACAGACAGAAATGTAGGCGGAAGTTAGATCGTTGCCTATTGCATCTATATGAGCCTGCCACGTCGACTCGGAAAGCGCTGAGAGGATTAGTCTAGAGACGTCGGTCGCACGCACCTGCGAGGACATCATTCGCCCGATAAACGGCGCGCTGCGAATGCCATTAGCGTGCGACGACGCTCCCCGCTGCGCGCGAAGAGCGGCGGGGATCAGGCGACTCGCTGCTGCCTTCCACATCCTGTGCGAGCACTAACAACCCTAGAATCCACCGCCAAGTGAATCACACTTGGATTGTCGCCAGCTGAGGGTATTGACTAGCCGGGCCGAGACCCGTCGTACTCGCGTGGTTTGAAAGGAGAAGAATGTGTGGAGATGAGCAAGGGATTGGTCCTATGATTGAGCGAGAGGCGGTGCTGGTCGAAGGATGGACGGGTTGGTTGCGTGAACTGCCAGGAAACTGCAATGTATGTAAACGAAATAGTGGGGTGGGTGGGAGATGACGCACACGACAAGCGGAACGGCAACGGGACAGGAGCCTGGGAACTACCCCGAAGCAGATTAGGTGCCGTGAAGCACGGCGAAACAAAAGCTGAGCTTTCAACTTTTCCCCAGCTGAGCCAGGCTGAGGAACCTAGAAAAAGTCGTCTTGAGGGCAATTTCTAGGGGGATAATCTCCATGAGCTTGAGCAGAGCAGTTCGGGCACAGGTCAGGCCACCACCGTAAAGAACCGTATGTAAGCGCACAGATTACCACCCAAAGCGCTATGAACCATACTCGTTGCGTGAAAAGGTACGGAAATGTGCGGAGATGCGGTTAAGAGCGGTTTGGTGTAGGGAAAACGAGATTCGAGTTCAACATCCTTGCTGATGATACTGGTCCTCGAGATTGTGTGCCGAAGCACACAACACGAGCCAGGCAAGATTCCGCCACAAGCCCAGCCTTCCCCAGCTTCTGGAAAGAATCCCCAATCCAAGCACGCAACGTGTCACCGCCTCTGGACCACTTCCACCCGAGCTTCCGAGGCTAGGCTCGCAGACCGTCCGCGAACCAGGTAATATCAGCAAACGTGGAGGCTTGGCATGGCCAGAAGCGTAGAAGCACGTGGCTGCGGCTGACGAGGCTCGCAAGGACGTGTCGACGACCAGAAGTTGCCAAGCAAAGGCGAAACATCTCAAGCAAGCACACTCGTTGCTGCTCAGATCGCCAAAAACACTTGAATATGAAAAATGAAACCGTATACGGCTAGCACCTCTTGAAACTGAATAAGATCAAGGTGAGAACATCGATTTTTCATGTACAGCCCAAACACTGCAACGATACCAAAGTATGGTATTGGCAAAAACCGCAGCATACAGTGCAACTATCCAGCCTCTTCAGGAAGTAACATTGTTGCCATAATTGTAATCTGATCAGTGCTGTGACCACTGGATGGTTTTGATGTCAATGCCTTCCTGCACCATCTCCCACAGCGGACTCATGTCCCTCAGCCTCTGCACCTGATGCACTGTCAGCGCCACAGCCCTGCACAGCGAGGGGAAGGACAAATAAACGAACCGATTCGAGAAGAGACGTTACGATCGAGATTGGGAATGAGGAAGCAAAATAACAAATCCAAAAACCCATACCGTACATGCATGCAAGCCCATGCTGATGACCATCTGTCCATGCCCATGCCCAAGTTGTCACCCCAAGCCCCAGCCCACTGCAATATAGAAACCTGCTGTTCGTACTTAACCTTGCCACACTCAGGGCACATCCCTGTCACTTTTGAGAATTCTCATAAGTAACATCAGCACATCCCTGTGCTGCTGCTCACCTGCTGCTACCCACGCCACCCTCAGCCCCCACTCTCACATGTCCACTCTTCTTCAGTCGTGAACCTTTCGAATGAGCCATCTCCTCCTCTACTCCCAATGCCCACAACACATAGCTGTCATGTCCTGTCCTGTCCTGCCCTGCTTCTCACCTATCCTATCCTGAGCTGCTGCTCACCTGTCCACCTCTTCTTCTGTCGTAAACCTCCCAAACCCAAACCGAAAGTATGAGCCATCTCCTCCTCCACGCCCAGCGCCCGCAGCACATAGCTGGGCTCGAGACTCGCACTCGTGCACGCACTGCCACTTGACACCGCAATCTCCTTCAGCCCAAATACCCACACCATATATCTGTTCCTCCCCTGCGTCTCTCTTGTTTTTCCCCTGTTTCTCACCTGCCTCTTACCTGCCTCTCACTTGCTTATCCCCTGCTCCTGCTACCCACAACACCGCCAGCCCTAAAACTCACCTGTCCACCTCTTCTTCAGTGGTGAATTGCCCGAATCCGAACCGAATGGAGGTATGAGCCATCTCCTCCTCCACGCCCAGCGCCCGCAGCACATAGCTGGGCTCGAGACTCGCGCTCGTGCATGCACTGCCACTCGACACCGCGATCTCCTTCAACCCCATAAGCAGGCTCTCCCCCTCCACATACGCAAACGAGAGGTTCAGATTGCCCGGGTACCGCTTCCCGGGTTCATCAGAGCCGTTGATCACCACCCCTTCCAGCTGCGACGTTATCCCCTTTAAAAGCCTCTCCTTTAAGTGCTCTGCGTGGCGGTAGTCGCGTTCTAGTTCAGCTTCGGCGACGGCGCATGCCGCACCTAGCCCAACCACCAGCGGGGTAGGTACGGTACCGGACCTGAGACCCCGTTCCTGGCCTCCACCGCTCATCTGAGGCTCGAGCCTCACTCTGGGTCGGCGGCGCACATACAAAGCACCAACCCCCTTCGGACCGTAGATCTTATGGCTGCTAAGCGAGAGAAGATCGATGTTTAGCTCGTCGACACTTAGCGGGATTTTCCCCGCTGCCTGCGCAGCGTCGGTGTGGAAGAAGATTTTGTTTGCCCGGCAGAGCTGCCCGATTTCGGCGAGCGGCTGGATGACGCCGATCTCGTTGTTAACGGTCATGATCGAAACGAGAACTGTGTCCGGGCGGATCGCGGCTTTTAGGGTTTCGAGGTCGACGAGACCGTCAGAGCCGACGGGGAGGTAAGTCACGTCGAAGCCCTCCTGCTGCAGGTGCCGGCACGAGTCCAACACACACTTGTGCTCGGTTTGAGTGGTGATGACGTGACGCTTCTTGTCCCTGTATGGTTGAAGTAGGGGAGGAAGGATTGGGGGTAGGTGGAACGGGGGGAGGGGGGAACCGTGGGAAGGGGAACAAGGGGAAAGGGGAACGGGCAAGGAGGACGACAGAGGGACAGGTGAGTGCATGGACGGAAAGCAGGTAAGTCACGTCGAATCCCTCCTGCTGCAGGTGCCGGCACGAGTCCAACACACACTTGTGCTCGGTTTGAGTGGTGATGACGTGACGCTTCTTGTCCCTGTATGGTTGAAGTAGGGGAGGAAGGAGTGGGGGTAGGTGGAACGGGGGGAGGGGGGAACCGTGGGAAGGGGAACAAGGGGAAAGGGGAACGGGCAAGGAGGACGACAGAGGGACAGGTGAGTGCATGGACGGAAAGCAGCTAAGTCACGTCGAAGCCCTCCTGCTGCAGGTGCCGGCACGAGTCCAACACACACTTGTGCTCGGTTTGAGTGGTGATGACGTGGCGCTTCTTGTCCCTGGCGGGGTGAAGGACGAGGGATGAGAGTATGGGGGAAAGGAAAATGGGGGAACCGGAATGGGGAATGGGGTGCCAACGGGGGGAAGAGAGGAAGGAAAGCGGGATAAGTGAGGGGCAATTGATGAAAAGTGAGTGACGTCGAATCCCTCCTGCTGCAGGTAATCACATGGCGCTTTTTGTCCCTGCATGTTTGATGTGGGGGGTTTGGGCGGAAGGAGGGATCGATGAGCGCATGAGAGGTAAGTCACGTCGAAGCCCTCCTGCTGCAGGTGCCGGCAGGAGTCCAACACGCACTTGTGCACGGTTTGAGTGGTGATCACATGCCGCTTCTTGTCCCTGGGAGGGTGAAGTACGGTTAGGGTGTGAGGGGAGGGGGGGGAAGAGTGGGGGGGAGTTGGGGGACAGGGAAGGGAGGTCTTCGACAGGGAGATTGGCAACACGTGGCAAAACAAGTCCAAAACGCACTTCTGCTCCGTATGTGTGGTGACGACGTGGCATTGCTTGTTTCTTAGCACCAATCAGCAACCCCACCTGGGGTAAATTTGTGGCATTCTAGCGCGGCCTCGGCCCGCAGGCAAACTACGTCGCCCCGGGGAAGCAAGGACAGCAAGACCCGCTTCGTGTGGGTGAGGCCGGTAGCCAAGAAGTCAGATGTGCTGCTGGGGTTCCAGAAGTGGCAAGTGCTGGTGGAGGGGCAGGCGAAGAAGTCGGTGCTGATGCTGCGCTCCGACCGAGGAGGGGAGTTCCTCGGGAAGAAGTTCACCAACTTTGTGGACGGAAAGGGGATCGTCCACGACCTTACCTGCCCGTACACCCCGCAGCAGAACGGCATGGCGGAGTGGGAGATGAGGACGGTGGTGGAGTCGGTGCTGACGATGCTGCTACACATGGGCGTGCAGCACCACTGGTGGTACCTCGCTCTGCGACAGGCCGTCTGGGTCCGCAACTGCCTTGAGAGGTCGACGCTGCCGCCGGGGACCACGCCGTACCAGCTGCTCACCGGGCAGAAACCCGACCTGTCGTTGGCACGGGTGTGGGGCTGTATGGCATAGTTCTTGGTCCCCAAGCAGCAGTGTGGCGGAAAGCTGAAGCCGAAGGCCAAGTGGGGCCTTCACCTCGGTGTGTCGGCGGAGAGCAAGGGCTGGGAGCTGCTCGACATCGTCGACAACCGGGTGGTCACCACGTCGGACGTGGTGTTCTACGAGGATATGTCGCTGGAGGTGTGGAATTCGGAGCTCGGGCCGGCGTCGGGACGGACGCCGACCACCCCGCCGACGGACACCTCAACGGCATCGCTCCCTTTGCTCGCCGAGGTCGGTGAGCTTGCTGACGAGGACGTCGAGGTCATCCGTTCTCCTTCCTCTTCCCCTCCCCCTCCGACCCCTGCCCCTCCCCTCGTGGCCGACATGCGCGGTCTGACTTCTGTGTTGGCCTCCGGCGATGAGGGGAGTCGTAGGATGTCGCCTTCGGCGCCGGCCAAGGGCATTGCCGATGGCCGACGTGACGAGCGGCAAGTCGACGTGGGAGTGAAGTCGACGTTGATAGGGGAGGAGCAGGTCGAGGAGGAGGAGCCGACTTGGGTGAAGTCGGCGAAGCAGGCAGCACGGCAGCAGCCGACAGAAAAGCAAGCAGCGGTAAAGCCGACCACGGAGAAGTTGGCAACCAGGCAGTCGGCAGAGGAGCCGACCACAGGGAAGAGGTCGGCCAGGAAGTCGACTGAGGTGCAGCAGGATGGCAAGGGCAGCGAAGCCGGTGACAAAGGGGAGAAGTCCACCGACAGTGACGTGGTGGAGGTTCGGCCTGAACCTCGGAAGTCAGGCCGACTTCGGAGGCCACCGGACTTCTTCGTCCCCGCTGCCTTCACCACGGTGTATGACGTGGATGATGACGACCTGGCATATGACGACGCCGAGGAGGATGAGGAGTTTCCGGAGCTCGACCCCGACATGCATGCCGACCCCGAGCACCATTGGGACATCGCGACGATGACGGTGAAGGCGGCGTTGGTGAGCTGGAAGGGCCCGGCGGTGAAGGCCGCCATGGAGGAGGAGATCCGTAGCCTCATCAACATGGGCACTTGGGAGATGGTCGAACGCCTGCCGGGAGTGAACATCATGAGGAATCGGTGGGTGTTGACGACGAAGTACCACGTCGACGACACCGTCGAGTGCGAGAAGGCGAGGCTGGTCGTGAAGGGCTTCACCCAGGTGTACGGCGCCGACTACGACGAGACGTTTGCGCCGGTGGGCTGCTACGTCACTCTGAGGATCTTCCTCAGCATCATCGCCGTCCTCAACCTCAACCTGATGCAGCTCGACATGAAGAATGCCTTCCTGCAGAGCAAGCTCGACCGGGAGCTGTACATGACCCAGCCGGACTACTTCAACGACGGAACCGGCCGGGTGTGCAAGCTGCTGAAGAGCCTATACGGGCTGAAGCAATCGCCACTGTTGTAGTGCTTGGCGCTCAATGACGTTCTGGTCGGTGCCAGGTGGAAGAAGAGCCAGGACGACGAGGCTCTGTACTTCAAGGTCGGTGACGACGGAGTGGCCTGCTGGGTGCTGGTCTACGTCGACGACCTGCTTGCCGCCAGCAGCAGCACCGAGATGCTGAAGGAGCTGAAGGGGCTGCTGGAGTCCGCCTTCGAGCTGCGTGAGATCTCGCCGGTGCAGAAGTACCTCGGGCTGGAGATCGTCCGCGACAGGTCGGCGGGGAAGCTGTGGCTGCATCAACAGGGCTACGCCGACAAGCTGCGTAAGCGCTTCATCGACAAGGAGCGGACCAAGCGCACTCCGAAGACGCCGGTCTCGGTCGACGCCTACGACGAGCTCACCTTCGATAATGAGGACGCACAGGAGCAACAAGAGGAGTACCGGCAGAAGGTCGGCTCACGGTGAGGAGCGACCAATACTGGCGCGAGGTCGACCGTTGTCTCGCCTACCTCGCCAACACTCGCGACACCGCTCTGGAGTTCGGTGGTGGACCTGAGTCGCTGGAGCTGGTCGACTACGTGGACGCCGACGACGCCGGTGACAAACAGGGCCGGACGAGCACGGGCGGCTATGTGTTCATCTACGGAGGGGCCACAGTCTCCTAATCGAGCCAGCGCATCAAGTGCGCGACGCTGTCGTCGACCGAGTCGGAGTACGTGGCGGCCACGGAAGTCGGCAAGGAGGGACGTTGTCTTTGCTTCCTCCTTGCAGAGTTTCGGCAGCTGGATGCCGGGAAGTCGACTGTCCTTCGGGTGGACAACAAGTTGGCCATCACAGTCGCCGAGGGCGTCGGGTTGACAGGCAACCTCAAGCACATGGAGCGGCGACAAGCCTGGCTGCGGCACATGGGGAAGCATGGGAAGTTCTCACTGAAGTACATCTTGACCGCTGAGCAGCCGACCGACTTCCTGACAAAGGCGCTGCACTATCCGGCCTTCAACCGGTGCTCCGTTGCCATTGGCCAGGTGCGCTTGGCCGACGTGGGCGAAGGGGACAATGACGTGCAACAGTACGTGCCATGCCCTCCTGCATGGCTGGTGCGGTGACTGGCGTGCTATGTGTTGGGTGCACGCCGACAAGCTATTCTCCGAGCAGTGATGCCGTGTGGGCTGGGGGCCCAAGCGTGAACGCGGCAGAGGAGTGTCAACGGGAGTTGTTGTTGGCCCCGTCCTCGCTTGGGCGGAGCCGACTTCGTGATTGGGTGTACGAGAGGTACAGCTGATTTGCGGCACTGGGCGACGCTGATTTGGGCGAGCCGGTCGACGGGTTTGGTCGACTTGCACGGGGCCACTGCAATGCCGCCGACATGGGAAGCTCGCGGCCGACTTCAACTGGTGGTCGGCGATGTGGCGCGTCGACCTGGAAGTCGGCGCCGACTTGCAAGGTCGCCGACTTGCAAGGTCGCCAACTTGCGAGAATGCCGACTTGCGAGGTCGCCGACTTAGGAGGTCGCCGACTTGCGAGGTCGCCGACTTGGGAGGTCGCTGACTTCAAGAGGTCAGCCTGGAAGTTGGCGCCGACGTAGAAGCGGCGTCGACTTGGTGACGCCAACTTGGGGTAGCCGACTGGGTGTGGTCGGCTGACAGATGTGCTGGTCGACCTGGAGCTGGTCGACCAAGGGTGTGGTTGACCTGGTGAGGTCGACTGGAAGTGGTCGTCGACTTGGGTGATCAACGGGCACGTGAAGGAGCAGTTGGTTGACGTGGTTGCCCGGTCGACCTGGTTACCTGAGTGACGAGGTTTTGCGAAGGCAAGCGACAGTCGCCCAGGTGTTCGTATCCCGAGGTCGACGTGGCGGATCAGGCGCAATCGTCAGCACGAGGACGATTTGGTGCGTGCGCTGTGCAGGTGACAAGGCACGGCGCACCAATCATCTGCGAGCACCTGCGAAGCAAGTGCGCTACTGTTCTGCGGATGCAACGTTGGCACGCCGTCGACCTGCGACGTCGGCACGCCGTCGGTCTGCGTCGTTGGCACACCGTCGACTTCCAATGTTGGTAAGCCACGACTTTGCACTGCTGGAGCGTGGTCGACCAAGTCGTGCCAGCACGTGGTCGGCCATGCTGCGCTGACAAATGACCGACTTGCATCCTAGCTCTGATATAGTCTTGCTATGCCAAATTGATTGTTCTTTTGTTGTCAACTTTCTCTAGTAAAACTCTTGCCGAATTGTCCCGTGAACTAGCAAGCAGTGTGTGCACTAGGAAAACGACTAAGGAACAACGAACGCAGAGGTCACACGAGCACCCGTGCCTAGCCCGTAGTCTAGCTCCCGTTCTAGTAGTTATCTCCGCAACACACACACACACACACAAACACACACACACACACATACACACACACACAGACACACATACACACAGACACACAAAGTGTCTGTCAAACTCACCTGCCCTCCCCCGACAGTGTCGATTCGGTGCTCCCTTGTCACCCCAAACACCCCCCCATCAGCCCTGTGTCCCGCACCCATGCCCCCGCAACCCATGCACCCTCCTGCTTGATATTTAGGGCGTATCACCTCGCTGTTCGAACAACATTCTTGTTTGAACAGGCGAAATGTTACATTTTTCGCCACGCTTCGCAAGGGCTTTTACACCGTCGAATGACGGAATTGTCGCCCATCCGAACAACGCTGTCACATCGGGCGCATAGCGATTCACGTTGCACGTTCGAACAGAGTTGTTCGAACGCCCAGACCTAGGTGACAGAATTTCCGCAAGGACGAGGCATTTGATTGATCAGCCGCGCAACGCGTCGCATTGAATGCGAATAACTTTTTGGACTATTTGTAGAGGCTGACGAACCCTCAAACGTTGGATTCGTCGCCTCGCGCCATCGCCTGATTTTGGGCGACGTCGCATGTTCGAACAAGGCGCTTGTTCGAACAAGGAGGGCGTCACCTGGAGAACACGCTGTCACATTTGTATGTTCGAATTTGTTTTCGGAACGTCATGGTGTGAAAGAATGAGGAATGTATGCAGTAGGAAACAGGTGGGTACAAGTAGGAAAACCTAAAAGTGTTGTACCCCATATTGTCTACCCCACTACAGCCTACACAGACTATAGCATATAAGTTTGACACACCCCCATAGGCAAAGTGGGGGAGAACAAGAGGTCACAAGACCAGTCAAGCAAAGCAAAGCAAGCTCAGGGTGGATCACAACGTCACCACACATTCCGAGCACAAGTTCAAGGCCACAAGGCCAGTTCACATGCAAGATCATATATAAAGGTAAACAAGCAAGGGCAGGTATAGAAAGATCACAGTACAAGCAAGGTCAAGAAGTGAGCAAGTGAGGCCAAGTAGGCACAAGACCTAGCATCGTACAGCAGCGCTGATGATCACAAGGCGGAAGTGCCTTGGTAAAGATATCAGCAGTGTTGGCCTCAGAGGCCACGTAAGCAAGGCGCAGCTGACCACACTGCTGCAGCTCACGAGCAAGGAAGTAGCAAAGAGCAATGTGCTTCGTTCTGTGCTCCAGTCTGTGCTCCCGACACAAGGCCAGCATGGCCTTGTTGTCTACGTACAGAACTGGAGGAGAACGAGGCGGCTCTCCTAGGTCAGTCAGCAGGTAGGTGAGCCAGCGTAGCTCCTGTGCAGCCATGGCCCCCGCGTAGATCTCAGCCTCACAGCTGGAGCCGAGAACAGAAGACGAGCGGGTAGACCGCCATGAAACAGAGCCGGAACCAAGGCTGAAGGTGTAACCCTGTGACGACCGCTGCGTAGCCTGGTCGTCAGCCCAAGAAGCGTCCGCGTGACCTGTGAGGACCACTCGACGTCGCCCTCCAAGCACTAGCCCCATGCCCGACGTACTGCACAAGTAGCGCAACACCCTCTTCGCTGCAGCCATGTGCTCTGGTCGGTGTCTCCCAGGAGCAACATAGCGTGCCAAGATGCTAAGAGGGTATGCAAGCTCAGGTCGTGTGCAGGTCATCAGGTACACGAGGCAGCCAACAAGCTCTGGGTACGGGCCACTCGGCTCTACGGACTCATCCGAAGGCAGAGCTGAGAGCGAGTGGCGAGTAGACAGAGGAGTGGCCTGAGGTGAGGAGTACGTGAAGTCGAAGCGCTGAAGGACCTGCTGCACCATGTGTGACTGAGTCAGGGTAATGGTGCGTTGTGCTCTGTCCCGGGTGATCTGCAAGCCAAGGTAGCTGCGCAGTTCACCCAGGTCTGTGCACGTCTGTCTCTTCTGCAGCTCGGACTTCACGTGGGCGAGTCCAGCAGTGTCAGCAGTAGCAAAGACCAAGTCGTCGACGTACACGAGGATGTAGAACGGCGGCAAAGAGGTGTCGGTGCGTAGAAACAGCGACGGGTCGGCAGTAGAAGGAGCAAACCCAAGAGCCGCAAGTGTAGTCCTCAGTGTGTCGTGCCACTCACGGGGCGCCTGGCGGAGACCGTAGACTGGCCGCCGGAGGCTCCACTGGGTACCAGGAGGAAACGACCCAGTGAAGCCAGGTGGGCGGCGCAGCCAGATCTCCTCGTGCAGGCTGCCCTGTAGGAAAGCAGTGCTGAAGTCAAGGGAGTGAAGCTCGTAGTCACGCTGAGCGGCTATGTGCAGCAACACCCGAAGAGTGGTCATCTTCGGGGTGGGAGAGAAGGTCTGAAAGTAGTCAACTCCCTGCCGCTGACTGAAGCCTCGAGCCACGTAACGCGCCTTGAAGACAGGCGGAGAACCTGGAGGCCGCTTTACCCTGAAAATCCACATGCCACTGACGATGTTCGCCTCAGGTGGGGGAACCTCGTCGACGTAGGTGCCTGTGGACTTCCAGGAAGCCATCTCTGCGTCCATGGCTGACTGCCACTGAGAGGAGTAGGGACCCTCTATCGCCTCTGCGTAAGAGCGCGGAGTCAGGATGTCTAGTGCATCCGGGTCTCCCTCAGGGGCAATCAGCATGGACACGAGATGAGGCAAAGCAGCAGCAAAACACTGGAACTCCTCCTGCCTGTCCTCAAGGACGTCCGTGCTAAGAGCACACTCACCCCCGACGGACGGAGGACAGACAGACTCAGACTCAGCAACAAGACTAGCAGCGTAGTCTAGACGATAGTGAGCAGCAAAGTCGACAAGCTCAGCAACTAAGGCAGACGCAGCAGTGGACTCAAAGGAAGGGTCAGTGACAACAGTAGCCAGGAGACGCGTGACAGTAGGACTGGCAGCACGAAGAGAGTCAGACTCCGGGTCAGCAAGAGCAGGAAGAGAGGACTCCGGAGGAGACGGCAAAGGGACACGCTGCGGAGCAGTGGAAGGACGCAGCGCCATCTGGTGCGTGCCCGGGACCGCAGGAGGACGCTGACGCGGAACACGACGACTAGTGCGAGCAGCACGAACAGGCAACGCAGGACGAGACGCAGGCGCACGACACTCAGCAAGACCTCCAGTAGGACCAGTGTAGGGAGAAGGAGCAGGCAGTGGGGAGGCGGACTGTAACTGTGACTGCGACTGGTCAGGCTGTGGACACTCTAAGGGAGGAGCAGGACTAGTAGAAGGCGGGAGACCAAGAACCTGCTCAAGGAGCGGAACGAATTACGGCCGAGGCAGCGCAACGCCTCCAGAAACAGAAGGGACAGCACCAGTACCCCCAGCGGCAGCACCAGCGCCAGCAGCACCTCCAGCTCCAGCAGCGCCAACTCCAGTACCCTCAGAAGCACCGGCGCCAGCAGCACCTCCAGCGCCAACACCCCCAGTAGCTCCAGCTCCAGCAGCTCCAGCAGCACCAACTCCAGCAGGACCGCCAGCTCCAGCACCGCCAGCAGCTCCAGCACCAGGAGCACCTTCAGGCCCAGCAGCTCCAGTACCTCCAGCAGCACTAGCAGCACCTCCAGCAGGTCCAGCTCCAGCAGCCCCAGCAGCACCCCCAGTCCCAGCAGCTCCAGTACCGCCAGTACGAGCACCTCCAGGACCAGTGGCTCCAGCACCTCCAGCGCCGACCCCAGGGTCAGCAGCAACACCAACTCCAGTAGGCTCAGCGCCCTCAGCTCCAGCTCCAGCAGCACCACGGCGGCTGCGACAGTACCGAGAGTACCACTCACGCAGCTGCTGGGAAGAGAGAGCGCCCCCAGGCGCAGCACCCCCAGGCGTAGGACCCGCAGTCTCTGCACCCCCAGGCTCAGCACCCGCAGTCTCCGCACCCTCAGGCTCAGCACCCCCGCACCCCCAGGCTCAGCACCCCCAGTCTCCGCACCCCCAGGCTCAGCACTCCCAGTCGCAGTACCGCCAGACCTAGCACCACCAGGCTCAGCACGCTCAGTACCTCGCGCAGGACCAGAGTCAACAGCTACCTCGACAGGCTCGACCGGGTCTACCTGGGAAACACCTGAGGTAGCAGGACCCTGGGGAGGCAAGGGGTCTACCAAGGCAGCACCTGGCGTGAGGAAGAGCGGCGGAGGGGGGAGCGGGGCAGTGCGGTAGGGGAAGAGACGGTAGAAGGGGACCGACTCGTCAAACGTGACGTCCTGGGAGGACAGAACACGGCGCGAGGTGGGGTGGTAAAACTGCCAACCAGGCGCGTCAGGGGGGAAGCCAAGGAAGACGCAGGGAACAGCACGGGGGGACAGCTTGTCCGTAGACAGGTCGCGGACAAAAGCCCGAGATCCCCAGATACGAAACACAGACGCATCGCCAACCTTCCCCGTCCACCGCAGAGTAGGGGAGGTCTCCGGCAAGGAGACCCGGGGTTGAAGGTTGATCTGATGCGCCGCGTACTGAACCGCGAACGGCCACAGAAAATGGGGAGCAGCCGCATGGATCATGGACGTACGAGCGACGTCCATGACCATGCCAATGCGGCGCTCAGCAATCCCATTTTGCTGTGGGGAGGCCGGAAGCGTGAACGTCTGGCGGATGCCCTGTGCACGATAGAAGGCTCGCAGAAGGTCAGAGGAAAACTTACGCCTCTGTCGGAGTGCAGTCGCAGAACAGGAAAGTCCGAGCCGAAAATCTCTCTGAGCTGGAGACGAGCTGCGCGGATCCAGTCGATCAACACCTCAGTGACCTCACCCTTGCTGCGCAAGGGGAAGACTGTGGTGTAACGCGAGTAGTCGTCAACCACCAGCAGGAAGTAACGCTCGTGACCCTGTGCACGGACGCGGGCTGGGCCCCACACGTCCATGTGAAGCGTTTGCAGCGGAGCCTCTGTCGGAGGAAACTCGGAGGAGTGAGGAGCGGCGCGCTGCCGCCCCTCGACGCAGGGAACGCAGGTGGGGGCAGGCCCCGGAGGAAGAGAAGGGAGGGACCGGGGGAGACCCGAGACAAGGAAACAAGATGCCATGCCTCGGAGACGAGGCAGGGAGGGGTGACCAAGTCGGTGGTGCCAGAGGAGAGTCTGGTGAGACAGGAGACGACACGAGCAGGGGGCAGACTCAGGACCAGACCTGGACGCTGCAGCAAACACCTGACTCGACGCAGCTACCTGAGGAGACTCAGTAGTCAGTGTGTACAGGCTCGACCCCGGCTGACGGGTAAACGTGGCCAAGTGTCGGCCCGTCCGAGCACACGTACAGTGGGTCACTCGCTGACGCGCAGGAGTGAACTGGTCAACCCCTCCATCCTGTAGGTCAGCACCACTCACCAAGTTCGTAGAGAACGAGGGGAGGTAAAGACCTGACAGGGAGCCAGAAGGGGCCGCCGGACACGGTAAGACAGTGGAGAAGTGGGCAAGGACAGGACCCCCAGAGGGGTCTGCCAGGGAGACTGCAACCGGCCGACTAAGCGGCGTGAGTGTGGTGCGGTCTCGAAAGAAGGAGCGGGAAGCACCCGAGTCAAGGGTGAAGGTGTGTAAAACCTGAGACGATGTGGTACATGAGAGAGCAGACTCACCAGCACCTGGGGCAGCAGACTCACCAGCACCTGGAGGAGCAGACGCACTAGCACCTAGAGCAGCAGTCTCACCAGCACCTAGAGCAGTGGCCTCAATGCCCGGGTCAGGCGGTACACACAGGTAACAGTCACCCTCATCACTAGTAGGCAATGCATACATGGCAGTGAGGATAGCATCATAGTCAAGAGCATAGATATCTACCCTCTGCCGAAGCAGCTCCACCCAGTCGGGGAGCTCAGCGGCGTTGCCAAACTCCATACGCCAGGCGTCGCTCAGACGGACGAAGCAGCGGGACTCTGCGTGACCAAACGTCCTGCAAGGCTGACCAATCCGAGCACCAGTGCGAATGACGTACGGACAGCGAGCAGTACTCCGTGACCCTCCACGCTGAGCGTACCACTCACGAAGCTGCTGGGGCGAAAGGACCGCGCGCAGACTACGCTGCAGCTGCACCTGGCCACTACAAGCAACTCCCGAACTACTCACGCTAGAACGACGCTCACTCCGGCCACCCCAACAACCCCAAGTAGCGTACCACTCACGAAGCTGCTGGGGCGTGAGGGACTCACGCGGACGTCGCTGGAGCTGCATCTGGCCACCGCCAGGGGCAGTAGGAGCAGTGGTAGCCGCAGTGGCAGCAGTAGCAGTGCGGCCACCCCTACAACCCCAACTAGCGTACCACTCACGAAGCTGATGGGGGGCAAGGGACTCACGCGGACGGCGCTGGAGCTGCATCTGGCCACGCCAGGAGCAGCAGTAGCAGTAGAAAGAGCAGTAGTAGCAAGAGCAGCAGTAACAGCAGTAACAACAGTGCTCACCAGTGGCAAGAAGGGCAGGAGTACGACAACGGCAATGGTGAGGCCGCTACCACCGCAGGGCGAGGGCTCCACGGCTGCTGCAGGGACTGCTGCTCCAGAGGCCAGGGGCAGCTGCTGCAGGGGCGGCTGCTCCAGGTGCCAGGGGCAGCTGCAGCAGCGGCGGCTGCTCCAGGGGCTAGGGTGCCGCGGCAGGCAGGGGCGGCGGTGGCTGACACGGCAGCGGCGGCGGCGGCTGCTGGTGTCGGCGGCGGCGGCGGCTGCTGCTATCGGCGGCGGCGGCTGCTGCGGCAGGGGCAGGGGTGGCGCTGGTGGACACGGCAGCGGCGGCGGTGGCTGTTGCCGTCGGCGGCGGCGGCGGCAGCTGCTGTCGGCGGCGGCGGCGGCTGCTGTGAGGATCTAGGATCGAGCTCAGAAAAGAGAATTGTGAATTGAATCGAATTGAATTATCACCTGGGTACAACACGAGGCTATATATAGGCTCGACACAAGGCCCCGTAACCAGGTGTTACGCGAAGGTTCCGCGGGTCGCGAAGCGTCCCGAACAGATCCTTCCCGAATTCGGTAGAAGGCAATTCGGTGGCAACCGAAAAGCCAGAATTCGGTGCACGCAACCTAGCTCGGTGCTATAACTATAATAAAATATAGGAAAGCACCTAGCCTAGGAAATCAAGCAATTCATGCATGCATATAATTATCCTATGCTAGAAATAGCATAATGAAGTAAAGGCAAGTAAGCATAGCTGGCATAAGCCGTCGTACTCTCACACGTCCCCCCCTCAAAGCTGGGTGGCGTGAGAAACACCCTGCTTGACAAGATAGTCCTTGAGAGCACGGCATGCGTTGCCCATATCAGCTTCTGCAACCCAACTGTCCTCAGTGGGGTCATATCCCTTCCAGCGTATCAGGAACTCGAGGGTCTTGCCAACGCGGCGCCGATGAGTGAGAACGCGCTCCACTTCGTACTCTGGTTCATCCTGTACGAGAACAGGTGGTGGTGGCGGTAGCTGCCATCCCTGGAACTGTTGGTTGGGGTCCTTGTAGGGCTTCAGTAGCTGAACATGGAAAGCGTTGTGAAGCTTCCATGTATCTGGTAAGCGCAAGCGGAATGTAACTGGTGTCACCTGTGCCTCAACGAGAAAAGGACCACAGAAGCGAGGCCGGAGTTTGGATGGGAGGTGAGACAGGTTCAAGTTGCGCGTGTCAAGAAGCACCTAATCTCCGACTGCTACTGAGTGATCACGTCGCTGACGATCGGCATACTGCTTCTGGGAGGTCTGCATCGTGGTGAGTCGTCGCTGAGTCTTCTCCCATAGCTGCTGCATGGTGGTGACGAAGTCATGTGCAGCTTGGACGTGTGCCGGTGTGGTTGGCTGTTGCGGTGTAAGTGGTTCCCGTCCGTAACACAGGAAGAAAGGAGTTTTCCCTGTGGCCGCATGTGATGCGTTGTTGTAAGCGAACTCTAGGGTCGGTAACTGTGTGTCCCAGTGGCTGACGTCGTCCTTGCAAGCTGTGCGCAGTAACTATTCAACCACTTGATTGAGTCACTCTGTCTGTCCGTCAGTCTGTGGGTGGTATGCTGAGGACATCGCAAGTTTAGTCCCTAATAATCCCATGAGTTCCTTCCAGAACTTACTCGTGAATTTGGGGTCTCTGTCTGAGATGAGTGTAGCGGGGATGCCGTGGATGGTGATTATGCGGTCGAAGAAGAGGCGAGCAGTTGCTTCAGCTGTGGCGGTGGCGTTGGTTGGTATGAAGTGTCCCATTTAGGAGAACTTATCGATGACTACGAGGATGGAATCATGTCCCCGTGAGGTCGAGGGAAGTCCTGTGATGAAGTCGAGACTAACGACCTGCCATGGCTGCTCCGGTACGGATCGAGGCTGAAGTAATCCTGCTTTTTTCTGTTTGCTGCTCTTCATCCGCTGGCACGTGTCGCAGGAGGTGACGAACTGCTGCACGTCTGCTGCCATCCGAGGCCAGTAGTAATACTTCGCTATTCCCGCTAACGTCTTGTTGCTGCCGAAATCTCCCGCGTATGGTACGTCGTGAAATTCCTCCAATAGGATCTGCCGTAGCGGGGCGTAATTCGGTACCGAAATCTTTCCTGAACCCTTCCTTACCGCTAGGTCTTTCTCCCACTGTAACAGCTTTTGTTTCTCTGCTGTTGCTATCTCGCCGTCCACGGAGTACCCATGTTGGAATAGACCCTTGAGCAGAGGGTTCATCCCGTCGAGCTGGATGCCTGCTACATGTCCGGGGCGGCTCAACGCGTCTGCTTTGTTGTGTAGCCCGGGCTTGTAGACGATGTCGTAGTGGAAGTGAGTTTTGAGAAGAAACAAGGAATGAATGAACTATGAATGAATTGAGTACAAGTAATAACCCTAATTGGGTTGTACCCCTTATGGGCTACCCCACTATAGCCTACACAATATGCATGAGCTATAATGTTCTGACACACCCCCATAGGCAAAGTGGGGGAGAACAAGGGGTCACAAGACCAGTCAAGTAAAGCAAAGCAAAGCAAGCTCAGGGTGGATCACAAAGTCACCACACATTCCGAGCACAAGTTCAAGGCCACAAGGCCAGTTCACATGCAGGAGTACATATATATAAAAAGGCTAGACAAGCAAGAGCAGGTATATATATATGTAACAGTACAAGCACGGTCAAGAGGTGAGCAAGTGAGGCAAGGTAGGCACAAGGCCCAGCTGAGTACAGAAGCGCTGATGGTCACAAGGCGCAAGCGCCTTGGTGAAGATATCAGCAGTGTTGGCCTCAGAGGCCACGTACGCAAGACGCAGCTGACCACGCTGCTGCAGCTCACGAGCAAGAAAGTAGCGGAGAGCAATGTGCTTCGTTCTGTGCTCCAGTCGCTGCTCCCGACACAAGGCCAGCATGGCCTTGTTGTCTACGTACAGCACTGGAGGAGAACGAGGCGGCTCTCCGAGGTCAGTCAGCAGGTAGGTGAGCCAGCGAAGCTCCTGTGCAGCCATGGCTCCTGCGTAGATCTCAGCCTCACAACTGGAGCCGAGAACAGAAGACGAGCGAGTAGCCCGCCACGAAACAGAGCCGGAACCAAGGCTGAAGGTGTAACCCTGTGACGACCGCTGCGTAGCCTGGTCGTCAGCCCAAGAAGCGTCTGCGTGCCCAGTAAGGACCACTGGACTCTGCCCTCCAAGCACAAGCCCCATGCCCGACGTACTGCACAAGTAGCGCAACACCCTCTTCGCTGCAGCCATGTGCTCCGGTCTGTGTCTCCCAGGAGCAACATAGCGTGCGAGAATGCTAAGAGGGTATGCAAGGTCAGGTCGTGTGCAGGTCATCAGGTACATGAGGCAGCCAACAAGCTCTGGGTACGGGCCACTCGACTCTACGGACTCATCCGAAGGCAGAGCTGAGAGCGAGTGGCGAGTAGGCAGAGGAGTGGCCTGAGGCGAGGAGTACGTGAAGCCGAAGCGCTGAAGGACCTGCTGCACCATGTGTGACTGAGTCAGGGTAATGGTGCGGCGTGCTCTGTCCCGAGTGATCTGCAAGCCAAGGTAGCTGCGCAGTTCACCCAGGTCAGTGCACGTGTGTCTCTTCTGCAGCTCGGACTTCACGTGGGCGAGTCCAGCAGTGTCAGCTGTGGCAAAGACCAAGTCGTCGACGTACACGAGGATGTAGAACGGCGGCAAAGAAGTGTCGGTGCGCAGAAACAGCGACGGGTCAGCAGTAGAGGGAGCAAACCCAAGAGCCGCAAGTGTAGTCCTCAGTGTGTCGTGCCACTCACGCGGTGCCTGGCGGAGACCGTAGACTGGCCGCCGTAGGCTCCACTGGGTGCCAGGAGGAAAAGACCCAGTGAAACCAGGTGGGCGACGCAGCCAGATCTCCTCGTGCAGGCTGCCCTGCAAGAAAGCAGTGCTGAAGTCAAGAGAGTGTAGCTCGTAGTCACGGTGAGCAGCTACGTGCAGCAGTACCCGAAGAGTGGTCATCTTCGGGGTGGGAGAGAAGGTCTGAAAGTAGTCAACTCCCTGCCGCTGACTGAAGCCTCGAGCCACGTAACGCGCCTTGAAGACAGGCGGAGAACCCGGCGGCCGCTTCACCCTGAAAATCCACATGCCACTGACGATGTTCGCCCCAGGAGGGGGAACAGCGTCAACGTAGGTGCCTGTGGACTTCCAGGAAGCCATCTCTGCGTCCATAGCTGCCTGCCACTGAGAGGAGTAGGGACCCTCTATCGCCTCCGCGTAAGAGCGCGGAGTCGGGATGTCAAGTGCATCCGGGTCTCCCTCAGGGGTAAGCAGTACGGACACGAGATGAGGTGAAGCAGCGGCCAAGCACTGGAACTCCTCCTGCCTGTCCTCAAGGACGTCCGTGCCAAGGGCACACTCACCCCCGACGGACGGAGGACAGACAGACTCAGACTCAGCAACAAGACTGGCGACGTAGTCTAGGCGACAGCGAGCAGCAAAGTCGACGAGCTCAGCAACTAGGGCAGACGCAGCAGTGGACTCAAAGGAAGGGTCAGTGACAACAGTAGCAAGGAGACGCGTGACAGTAGGACTGGCAGCACGAAGAGAGTCCGACTCCGGGTCGGCAAGAGCAGGAAGAGAAGACTCAGGAGGAGAAGGCAAAGGGGCATGCAAAGGAGCAGTGGACGGACGCAGAGACATCCGGTGCGTGCCAGGGACAGGAGGAGGACGCTGACGCGAACCGCGACCACTAGTGCGAGCAGCACGGACAGGCGACGCAGGGCGAGACGCAGGCTCACGACGCTCAGCAAGACCTCCAGTAGGACCAGTGTAGGGAGACGGAGCAGGCAGTGGGGAGGCCGGCTGTAACTGTAACTGCGACGGGACAGGCTGTGGACACTCTAAGGGAGGAGGAGGACCAGTAGAAGACGGGAGACCAAGAACCTGCTGAAGGAGCGGAACGAAGTACGGCCGAGGCCGCGCGACGACTTCAGACACAGCAGGGACAGCACCAGCACCCCCGGTGGCAGCACCAGCACCAGTAGCAGCTCCAGCTCCAGTACCCCCAGCAGCACCAGCAGTACCCCCAGCAGGACCGCCTCCAGGACCGACAGCAGTAGCCTCCGCGCCAACACCCGCAGCAGCTCCAGCTCCAGAAGTACCCGCAGGTCCAGCAGCTCCAGTACGCCCAGTACGAGCACCTCCTGGACCCGTGGCACCAGCTCCCTCAGCAGCAACAGAAACTCCAGTACCCGCAGCTCCTCCAGCTCCAGCAGCTCGCCTCCAGCGCCGGGCAAACCACTCACGCAGCTCCTGTGGAGAGAGTGGCTCCCGGCGAGAAGAAGCACCCGGAGAACCGCCAGGCACAGCACCAGTAGGCCCAGCTTCCTCAGGCTCCGCACCCCCAGGCTCAGCACCTCCAGGCGTAGCACCCCCAGGCTCAGCACCCCCAGACGCAGCACCCCCAGGCGTAGCACCCCTAGACTCAGCACCCCCAGGCTCAGCACCCCCAGTCGTAGTACCCTCAGGCTCAGCACCCCCAGGCGTAGCACCCACACGCTCAGCACCCCCAGAGTCAGCACTCCCAGGCTCAGCACCCTCAGCAGCACCAGAGTCACCAGCGACCTCGACAGGCTCAACAGCGTCTACCTGGGACACACCTGAAGGGGCAGGACCCTGAGGGGGGAGGGGGTCTACCGGGGGGGGACCTGGTACCAGGAAGAGCGGTGGCGGGGGGAGGGACGGAGTGCGGTAGGGGAAGAGGCGGTAGTAGGGGACCGACTCGTCGAACGTGACGTCCTGGGAGGACAGAACACGGCGAGAGGTGGGGTGGTAGAACTGCCACCCTGGGGCGTCAGGGGGGAAACCCAGGAAGACGCAAGGAGCAGCACGAGGGGACAGCTTGTCCGCAGACAAGTCGCGGACAAACGCCCGAGATCCCCAGACACGGAACGCAGACGCATCGCCAACCTTCCCCGTCCACAGCAAGGCTGGGGAGGTCTCCGGCATGGAGACCCTGGGCTGAAGGTTGATCTGATGCGCCGCGTACCGAACCGCAAACGGCCACAGAAAATGGGGGGCAGCCGCATGCATCATGGACGTACGGGCGACGTCCATGACCATGCCAATGCGGCGCTCAGCAATCCCATTTTGCTGTGGAGAGTCCGGAAGCGTGAAGGTCTGGCGGATGCCTCGTGCACGACAGTAGGCTCGCAGCAGGTCAGAGGAGAACTCTCCTCCTCTGTCAGAGTGCAGACGCAGAACAGGAAAGTCCGAGCCGAAGCTCCGCCTGAGCTGGAGACGAGCTGCGCGGATCCAGTCGATCAACACCTCAGTGACATCACCCTTGCTGCGCAAGGGGAAGACTGTGGTGTAACGCGAGTAGTCGTCAACCACCAGCAGGAAGTAGCGCTCGTGACCCTGTCCACGGACGCGGGCCGGGCCCCACACGTCCATGTGAAGCGTCTGCAGCGGGGCCTCTGTCGGAGGAAACTGGGAGGAGTGAGGGGTAGCCCGCTGTCGTCCCTCGACACAGGGGACGCAGGTAGGGCCAGGCCCCGGAGGAAGTGGAGGGAGGGACCGGGGAAGACCAGAGACAAGGACACGGGAGGCCATGCTCCGGAGACGAAGCAGGGAGGGGTGACCAAGGCGGTGGTGCCAGAGGAGAGTCTCGTGAGACAGGAGGCGACACGAGCAGGGGGCAGACTCAGGACCAGACCTGGACGCTGCAGCAAACACCTGACCCGACGCAGCTACCTGACCAGACGCAGGGACTGGGGGAGACGCAGTGGTCAGTGTGTACAGGCTCGACCCCGGCCGACGTGTAAACGTGGCCAGGTGTCGGCCTGTCCGAGCGTCCGTGCAGTGGGTCACCCGCTGACTCGCAGGAGTGAACTGGTGAACCCCCGCATCCTGTAGGTCAGCACCACTCACCAAGTTCGTAGAGAACGAGGGGAGGTAAAGACCAGACAGGGTGCCAGAGGGGGCCGCCGGACACGGGAGGACAGTGGAGAAGTGAGCAAGGACAGGACCCCCAGAGGGGTCTGCCAGAGAGACCGCAACTGGCCGGCCAAGCGGCGTGAGTGTGGTGCGGTCTCGAAAGAAGGAGCGAGAAGCCCCCGAGTCAAGGGTGAAGGTGTGGGAGGCCGAAGTCGACGCAGAACCTGAGAGAGCAGACTCACCAGTACCTGAGGGAGCAGACGCACCTAGAGCAGCAGCCTCGCTAGCACCTAGAGCAGCAGCCTCACCAGTACCTAGAGCAGCAGTCTCAATGCCCGGGTCGGGCGGAAAACACCGGTAACAGTCACCCTCATCACTAATAGTCACAGTATACATGGCAGCAAGAATAGCATCAAAGTCAAGGTCAAAGACAGCTACACCCGCCCTAGACAGCTCACCCCAGCGGGGGATCTCAGTGGCCTCAGGGAACTGGTGACGCCAAGCGTCCGTCAGGCGGCCAAAGCAGCGCTGGGTGGAGTGCGCACCCCCGCACTGCTCACCCGCGCGGTCGCCGGTGCGCAGGACGTAGGTGCACGGACCAGTACCCCCACCCCTCTGGCGTGCAGTGTACCACTCACGGAGCTGCTGAGGGGAGGGGACGTCACGAGTGCGCTGCTGCTGCTGCTGCTGCTGCTGCTGCTGGCGCTGACCACCACCGGAGCTGACCCTCTGCGCAGCGCCACCCCGACCAGCTCCACCTCCTCCGCCGCCTCCTCCTCCACCGCCGCCACCTCCGCTCCCTCCGCCACCGCCGCTGCCGCCTGCGCCTCCACTGCCGCCACCTACACCTCCACCCCCGCCACCACCCCCACCGCCACCCCCACCTCCTCCACCGCCTCCACCGCCGCCTCCACCGCCCCCGCTAGCTCCTCCAGCGCCCCTGCCCCCCTTGCCCCTGCCAGGGCGGCGTCTCCCGCTAGGGGTAGACGCTGCCCCAACCGACTCCAAACCAGCGAGGTCGGCCGCAGCAGCAGAGGCAACAGAGGGCAAAAGAGGGGAGGGGGAACACCCCTCAAAGATGGGGGTGCGAGGGTCACCACGAGAGGCTCCTACAGCGACTATGCTCTTTTCTGCTGCTAGGAGGGCCTTCTCGAGGAGGTCAACGGTGAGAGTGGTGGGACAAACCGAGAGGAAGTGGTCCCTGACTACGCGAAGGGAGTCAGGGAGACGGGTGACTATGTAGTAGAGGGTGATGTACATGGGGGGGGGGTTCTTGGCGCAGAACTCAGCAGGAAGCGCAGCGCGGTAGCGAGTGTCACTAGTGCGGAGGTGCGTAATGAGGTCAGCGACTGTGGGAAAGGCAGCAAGGTCAGGGAAGAGGTACGGTAGCATGAGGCGGCTCAGTGCAGCAGTGGCAGGGGAGGAGTAGCGTGCAACTACAGCGTCGTACAAGGTCTGAGCACTCTTGTACTGGCTAAAGTGCGCACGCTCAGAGGTAGGTAGGTGGCGACGCACAGCAAGACGTGCAGCAGCATCGCGCGTGGCCCACTGTGAGCGAACAGTGGCGTCAGCATCAGCAGCGGGGGCAGGAGAGGCACCAGAAGTGAGGTCAAAGAGGGAGAGGCCGTCTGCTCTGTCGCACTGTAAGAAAAGCTGCAGGTCATCTATCCAGACGTCAAAGTCAATGGCCCGACCCTCAGCGTCAAAAGCGAGGACACTAGGGGTAGCCATGACAGCAGTAGACTAGCAGTGCAAACAGTAGGGTGAGGGCAGTGCTGTGATAGAGGCGCTGCTCTTACCGGACAGGGCGGTTCGGGCGGCTCGGCTGCAGGGCGGCTCGGCGACTCGACGGCTGGGCGGCTCGGCTGCTGGGCGGCTCGGCGGCTCGGCGGCTCGGCGGCTGGGCGGCTCGGCGGCGGGGCGGCTCGGCTGCTGGGCGGCTCGGCTGCTGGGCGTATCGGCGGCAGGGCGGCTCGGCTGCTGGGCGGCTCGGCTGCTGGGCGGCTCGGCGGCTGGGCGGCTCGGCTGCTGGGCGGCTCGGCGGCTGGGCGGCTCGGTTGCTGGGCGGCTCGGCGGCTCAGCGGCTGGGCTGCTCGGTTGCTGGGCGGCTCGGCGGGTGGGCTGCTCGTAGGAGTAGGCGCGGGGGCCGTAGGAGCAGGCGCCGGGGCCGAAGGAGCAGGGGCCGGAGGCCGCTAGGGCGGCGGATCGGGGCCGCGAGGGCGGCGGAGTAGGGGCCGCGAGCGCGGCGGAGAAGGGGCCGCGAGGGCGGCGGATCGGGGCCGCGAGGGCGGCGAATCGGGGCCGCGAGGGCGGCGGAGTAGGGGCCGCGAGGGCGGCGGATCGGGGCCGCGAAGGGCGGCGGATCGGGGCCGCGAGGCCGGCGGAGCGGGGCCGCGAGGGCGGCGGATCGGGGCCGCGAAGGGCGGCGGATCGGGGCCGCGAGGGCGGCGGAGCGGGGCCGCGAGGGCGGCGGATAGGGGCCGCGAGCGCGGCGGAGAAGGGGCCGCGAGGGCGGCGGATCGGGGCCGCGAAGGGCGGCGGATCGGGGCCACGAGGGCGGCGGATCGGGGCCGCGAGGGCGGCGGAGTAGGGGCCGCGAAGGGCGGCGGATAGAGCCGCGAGGGCGGCTCGAAGGGGCCGCGAGGGCGGCGCTAAGGGGCCGCTAGGGCGGCGCGAGAGAGGGGAGCGCGACTCGGGCAGGGGCTGAGTGCGCTCCGGGCAGGAAAAAAAAAACGGTGGGCCCTAGGAACAGTTCCCACGGGGGAACCTGCTCGATACCATGAGAAGAAACAAGGAATGAATGAACTATGAATGAATTGAGTACAAGTAATAACCCTAATTGGGTTGTACCCCTTATGGGCTACCCCACTATAGCCTACACAATATGCATGAGCTATAATGTTCTGACAAGTTTCCAGGAAGTCCACCCACCGTACCTGTCATCGTGAGAGCGTCGGCTGCGACTTCAGCTATTTGAGACTGCAGTGGTCAGTATAGACTGTAGTCTTGGCTCCCTCTAGGTAACACCTCCACGCCTTGAAGGCTATGACTATCGCTAAGGCTTCCTTGTCGTGAATGGGGTAGTTTAGTTCTGCTCCGTGTAGTTTCTTACTGAGGTAGGCAATAGGCTGTAACCCGTTCCCGTGATCCTGCATTAGTACTGCTCCAACTGCCTGGTCACTAGCATCTGCTTCAACCACGTAGTCCTTGTCTGGATCTGGTAGGATGAGTACTGGCGATGTAGTTAGTGCTGTCTGTAGCTGCTCCATGGCTTGCTGATGAGGCGTATCCCATTTGTAGGGCGTATCCTTTTTCAGTAGGTCGGTGAGTGGCGCTGCTATCTTAGCGTACTGCGGCACGAACCTGTTGTAGTAGTTGGCGAAGCCTAGGAACTGCTGCAACTCCTTCACGTTCTCCGGTACTTTCCACTTCTTAACGGCTTCGATTTTCCGCTGGTCCACGTGTACGTCCTCGGCACTCACCATGTGCCCAAGAAACTGCACCTTCTTCAGGGCGAAGTCGCTCTTCGACAGCTTCACGTAGAACTTGTTTTTCCGCAGGATCTCGAACACCTTCCTCAGATGCTCCACGTGCTCCTTCATGTTCTTGGAGTAGATGAGGATATCGTCCAGGTACACCACTACGCACTCGTCCAGCAGGGGCCGTAGGATGTGATTCATCTCCGCCTGAAACGTTGCTGGTGCGTTGCAGAGTTCGAACGGCATCACCAAGTATTCATAGGAGCCGTATCTGGTACGGAACGCCGTCTTGTGGACCGAGTTGTCTGCCATCTTGATCTGCCAGTAACCCGATCGTAGGTCCAGCTTCGAGAAGACTGTTGCGCCACGCAGTTGGTCCAGTAGGTCGTCTATGCGCGGTATGGGATATTTGTTTTTTACTGTCTGTTTGTTCAGTGCGCGGTAGTCGATGCACATCCGTAAACTGCCGTCTGGTTTTGGAGTGAAGAAAACTGGTGCACCGTAGGGAGAGGTGGATGGGCGGATCAGTTGTCTGTCCAGTAGATACTCTATCTGTTTCTTCATGTCTGTCAGTTCTGTCGGACTTAGTCGGTATGGTGCACGTGAGACGGGTTTCGCACCTGGTTCCTCCACGATCTCGTGCTCGTGGGTGCGTGCTGGAGGTACGCCTGCAGGTAGGTCGTCGGGCATTATATCCTTGTATTGCTCCAAGACCTCCTTTACTGCTGCAGGGAGCTCGGAACTCGGCTTCTCCTCCTCTGCTGCTGCCATGACCAGTGCTAGGTAACCCCTGTTACTTTCGTTCACCGTCTGTTCGAACCGTGCCAGTGTCGTTTCAGGTACGTCCCCTGTATCCGTCCAGCTTCGCAGTGCTATCCGCTTCCCGTTGTTGTAGATGCACACCTTGCTGTTGACCCAATCGATCTCGGGGTTGAACCGCTTCAGGAAATCTCGCCCCAAGATAAAATCTAACCCCTTGATGTTGGTGACTGGTAGCTTCGGCTTCCACCTCAACGCACCTATATGCAGCTGTAGTGATGCTTCGCCGTGGATAGGAAGCTTCGTACCGTCCACCATGGCTGCTGAAAACTGGGTCTTTTCCGCCTTCTCTCCAGTTTTCTCCAATGCTCCGTGGTCACACACCGAGTGAGATGCACCGCTGTCCACCAGTGCCTGGAGGCGTCGCCCATTGCATAACACCTCGAGGAGTAGTGGTTTCTGCTGTGCTGAGTAGCCAAAGAGGGTCTCGTTAATAGGATCATAGGGTACATCAAATTTAATACCTTCCCTATTTCCTATACCCGACTCAGCACTTTCCAACTTCACCTGGGGGGTAGGAGGATTTTTCCGAGGCTTGTATAATTTCTCCTGAGCCTGGATGTCTCCTCTAAGCCTTGGCAGCTGTGTAGGCTTCACCTGTGGGCAACGGGGAGCCTTAACACTGTGCTGCGGGGAGAGAATATTAACTCCACGGAACGCACGACCCTTTTCTACGCTCCGTAGTATTTTGCCCAACTTCTCAGGTACCTGAATAATTTCTAAAGGCTTTTTCTTGGCCTCTAAACCTCCCCTGAATTTTTTAAAGGCTTGAAAACCACGAGAAGCAATATTCTTCGTTAGAGTATCTTTATAGGATACTTTTAACGAGTTCTTACTTTCGTGGGTGTTCGGTTGGAGTTTCCCGGTCGGTGCAGGGTCTTTTTTCGCGGAGCCTCCATTCGCCTCGGCGATTTCCCCTGATGCCGGCCGGTCGTGACGTTTTAGATTCGCGCCATCATTTTCTCCTTTTTTCACCCGCTCCGAAGTCGCCACGTCGTCGCCTTTTTCTGCTTTTCGGATCTTTACGCGATCGCCAGGTCGATCCGCGGCTACTAGCGATTTCCGTTTTTTGACTTCGGGGGTGCTCCACTGTTTCTGTCCCGGAGTGCCGCGCGTGCTTTCTTCATTTTGTAGCACGACAAAAACTGATGTCCTGCTGCGCCGCAAAATTCGCATTTTGTCGGCTGCTGCTTCGCGCCGTATTTGTCGATATCCATCGGTTCGGCGAACGTGGGGGGTGCCGATCGCTCCGTGCCGAATGTACGGTTCGGCGTGAAGCGTCGTGTTTTGGGTTGACCTCGAGTCAGCGCGTCGTATCGCTCGGCAGCACGCACGATGTCTCTGTAGCTGTTGTAATTCGCCGCAATCACCTGCCGCTGAATCTCCATTTTTAACCCTTCGGTGTACGCCTGGATTTTTTCGCCTTCGGTCAGGTCGGTGATGCGGTTGAACAGTAACTCCATCTGCTGCGTGTACTGTGCTACACTACTGTATTGCTTGTGTCGGTGTATCTGCTGCCGCGCCATGTAGGTCGTATTAATTGGTTCGAAACGCTCGATTAAATCTGCCCAAAACTGCTGCCACGTTTTCTCCCCGTGGGCTACGTTGGTGTAGTAAATCCATTCGAGAGGCGGTCCACGTAACAGTGTCGCTGCGAGCCGAATCCTTGCTGCGTCGTGTTGCGGGGTCGAACAGCCAATGGCCTCGAAGTAAATTTCGAGGGTGGCCACGAATCGCCGGACGTCGGATCCCTTCGCGCTTGGATCGAACGCCTCCGGGAGCCTCGGTCGTGCTGCTTCGAGGTTCGGCGACAGTGGTGCCATTGGTCCGTGAAATGTCGGTGTCGCCACTGCTGCTAGAGTTGTCGGTGCTGCAGTCGCTGCTGCTGCGGTGGCGAACCCTGGTTGGCTTGTCAGAAAAGCCTCGAGTCGACGAAGCGTCGCCTGCGTCTGCTCCATGTCGGTGCGGAGGCTTGCGATGTCGCTCGTAGTCACGTAGTTGTCGCCTTGGCCCTCCATGCCTGACATCAACGCGTCCGAAAAACCGAATCGAGTGGGAGCGAAAAACACGGAACCGGTTTTACGTACCCGAAATCGATGTTTGACTACGTCGCCCCCGCGGTTTTTTTAAGACTGGTTTTAGCGGTCGAAAGAACTTCGCGTGTAAACGGGCTCTGATTACCAAGTGTGAGGATCTAGGATCGAGCTCAGAAAAGAGAATTGTGAATTGAATCGAATTGAATGATCACCTAGGTACAACACGAGGCTATATATAGGCTCGACACAAGGCCTCGTAACCAGGTGTTACGCGAAGGTTCCGCGGGTCGCGAAGCGTCCCGAACAGATCCTTCCCGAATTCGGTAGAAGGCAATTCGGTGGCAACCGAAAAGCCAGAATTCGGTGCACGCAACCTAGCTCGGTGCTATAACTATAATAAAATATAGGAAAGCACCTAGCCTAGGAAATCAAGCAATTCATGCATGCATATAATTATCCTATGCTAGAAATAGCATAATAAAGTAAAGGCAAGTAAGCATAGCTGGCATAAGCCGTCGTACTCTCACAGCTGCTGCGGCCGGGGCAGGGGCGGCGGCGGCTGAGAAGGTGCCGCGAGGGGCCGCGAAGGGGCCGTGAGGGGCCGCGAGAGGGGCCGCGAGGGGCCGCGAGGGGCCGCGAAGGGCCGCGAGGGAGCCGTGGGAGGGGCGGCAGCGGCTGAGAAGGGGCCGCGGGGTCGCGAGGGGCCGTGAGAGGGGCCGCGAGGGGCCGCGAGGGGCCGCGAGGGGCCGCGAAGGGGCCGCGAGGGGCCGTGAGAGGGGTCGCGAGGGGCCGCGAGTGTCAGAATCCCAACCACTAGACCATTGGGATAAAATGGCTTGTTAAGTAGCGGGTCAGTGCGCCTATAACCCCCCAAGACAACGAGCCTGTAACCCTTCCCTAGGATCAATCGGGGATCACCAGTGGACCTCTAACACCCCCCCGCACTGGGATGCCCGAAGTGCACACACTGGGATTCGAACTCGAGACCTTCGCTCTGATACCATGTCAGAATCCCAACCACTAGACCATTGGGATAAAAGGGCTTGTTAAGTAGCGGGTCAGTGCGCCCATAACCCCCCAGGACAACGAGCCTGTAACCATTCCCTAGGATCAATCGGGGATCACCAGTGGACCTCTAACAGCGAGGGGCCGCAAGGGAGCCGCGACGGGGCCGCGAGGGGCCGTGGGAGGGGCCGCGAGGGGCCGTGAGAGGGGGCCGTGAGGGAGCGGTTAAGGGGCCGCAAGGGGCCGTAAGGGGAAGCTAAGGGCAGGGGACGCGATGGGAGGGCAGGCACACGGGGCGCGGCACGGGCAGGAGCGAAGCGCGCTCCGGGCAGGAAAAAAAAAATCGATTTTCGGTGGGCCCTAGGAAACGTTCCCACTAGGGAACCTGCTCTATACCATGTGAAAGAATGAGGAATGTATGCAGTAGGAAACAAGTAGGAAAACCTAAAAGTGTTGTACCCCATATTGTCTACCCCACTACAGCCTACACAGACTATAGCATATAAGTTTGACACATGGGACATTGTTCGTACAGTGAAAACGGTACGCATGTTCGAATTTGGGGTTTCGAGCCCAGAGGTGACACGCCCTTAATCCCAACCCACCTGCTCTCTCCCCACAATGTCGATTCGGTGCTCTCTTATCGCCCCAAACACCTCCTGCATTCGCCCTAGCTCCCGCACCTATGCCCCTTCGTCCCCCTCCCCTGCTGCCCTCCCCCCCTGTGCTAGTACAGGATCGCCTGGCTCTATGATGGGCACTGTGGGAAAGGAGGAGGGGCGAGAGGAGGATGGGGAAAGGGAGGCGTGAGCGGAAAACAGAAACTTGAGACGTTTCCGTAATCACCCATCGCTCTCCCCTGCCCCCTTTCCCCCCTGTGCCAGCACTGGCTGGCCTGGCTCAATGATGGGCACTGGGGGGGAAGAGAGGGGGGGGTGGGGGGGGGAACGGGGGGGATGAGACGCGGGAGAAAGAGGGTCAGAAGAGAAGTGACCAAGGAGAGATGTGCTCCCATCACCCCCTCATCCCCCCTCCCTACTTTCACTCTCCCCTTCTGCCCTTCCCCCTGTGCCGGTACAGGATCCTCTGGCTCAATGATGGGCACTAGGGGGGGGGAAGGCGGGGGCGGGGGAACGGCGGGGATGAGACACAGGAGGAAGAGGGGCGGAAGAGAAGTGACCAAGGAGAGATGTGCTCCCATTCACACCCCAACAGAGGTAGAGAAAAACAGAGTGTCGAGACATCTCAAGCCCGCCCAAACACGTCGTACATTTGCCCTGGGTCACCCGCCCGTGATTCCACATCCCCCTCACCGCTTCCCTCTCCCCATGCTACCCTCCCCCGCTGTGCTGGTATAGGATCGCCTGGCTCTATGATGGGCACTGGGGGGAAATGTGGGGAGGAGGGGATGATGGGGAAAGGAAGACGTAAGCGAAAAACAGAGAACTGAGAAGTTGCCACGATCATCAATCGCTCTACCCTGCCCTCCCCCCCTGTGCAGGTACAGGATCGCCTGGCTCTATGATGGGCACAGGGGTGGGGAAGGATAAGACACGAGAGAAAGAGGGACGGCTTGTGCAAGGGAGAGATGTGCGCTCATTGCCCCTTCATCCCCCCTCCTGCTTCGGCTCTCCCCTGCTCTTCAAAAGAAACCGTTTTAAGGCTACCACCGCTACGGACACTACTCCTCCCCCCCACCCCTACCCGACCCGGCACCAGGCCCGTGTTCGCCGTTCCCGTGAGGAGCAGCTGGAGTTGGAGCGAGAGGGGAGAGAGTTGGAGTGGCAGCAGCTGGAGCTACAGCGGCTGGAGGAGCAGCAGCAGCAGCCGGAGCAGCAGAAGCAGCACCCGGAGCAGGAGCAGCCGCAGCAGCAGCCGCAGCAGCAGGAGCAGCAGCAGCCGCCGCAGCTGGAGGAGCAGCATTCGCAGCCGCATTAGCATCAGCAACAGCCGCCACCTCCTCCTCCTGTCTCTGGTCTTCGTACCCTCGGTCTCCCCTCTCCCTCTCCTCCCTCCTCCCCCTCTCCTCCCGTCTCTGGTCCTCCGCTTCCTCCTCCTGACCCCTCCCCAACTATTTTCCCTCCTTCTCTGCCTCCGTTGTCCCCTCCTCTTTCTCACACTTAGCCTTCGCGTCGCTCTCCTCGTGCTCGTCCCTTGTCCCCTGTTCCCTTCTCTGACCTTCGTACTGCCCTGCTTCGTTCTAGTCCGCCTCGCTCTTCTCCTTCTGTACCTCCTTCTCCTTCTGAGTCGGCTCTTACTGCTTCCCTCTCTACTCCTGTCACGGACTACTACCGCACATACCATCCTATTCTGTCTCGTGTTCTCGCCTCTCTTGTTACTGACCCATGTCCCTCTCTATCCTCCGTCTCCGCTCTTACTGCCGCAGTCACTGAGTTTGCCTCTAGTCGCTGCCTTGACTACGCCACCAGTCTTGTGGCTGCTCTTCCTACCAGTCCTCTGGCTGTCTGGGGTGAGTCTGCCCTTGGCTGTGACGCGTTAGAAGACAGGCAGTTTGAGCTAGAGTTCTTGGCAGCCGCTTCCCTTCATCTCTGTGCCATGCTGCTCGCACCTGAGGGAGACCTCGACGCCCTTGACATACCGACTCCTCACACTTACGCTGAGGCAGTGTCAGGGCCTTGGGCCTCCCAGTGGAGAGTTGCCATGGACTCAGAGATGGCCTCCTACACATCCACAGGCACTTACGTCGACAAGGTTCCCTTCCTAGGGGCGAATGTAGTCGATGGCATGTGGATCTTCAGGGTGAAGCGACCACCAGGATTACCTCCTGTCTTCAAGGCACGCTATGTGGCTAGAGGTTTCAGTCAGTGCGAGGGAGTTGACTTCTTTCAGACCTTCGCGCCTACCCCAAAGATGGCCACTCTTCGGATTTTACCGCACGTAGCAGCACGGAGAGACTACGAGCTACACTCTCTCGACTTCTCCACTACCTTCCTTCAGGGTAGCCTACACGAGGAGGTCTGGTTGTGTCGTCCCTCTGCCTTCACTGGCACTTTCCCTCCTGGGACCCAGTGGAGGCTGAGGCGACCAGTCTACAGTCTCCGTCAGGCTCCTTGTGAGTGGCACGACACCCTTTGTTCTACCTTCTCTGACCTCTGTTTCCAGCCGTCTTCTGCCGACCCGCACCGTTCGTCGTCGTGGCTCCGCACCGTTCTTTGTACTGGTCTACGTCGACGACCTGGTTTTCGCCACTGCTGACGGGGTTGCTTTAGCTGACGTGAAGCGCGAACTACAGAAGGGACACACGTGCACTGACCTTGGTGAGCTGCACCACTACCTTGGCCTGCTGATCACCAGGGACAGAGCCGCTCGCACCATTACACTCTCACAATCACACATGGTGCAGCAGGTCCTTCAGCGGTTCGAGCTTCAGCACTCCACAGTACAGCGCACACCTCTTGCTGTTGACCACAAACTCACTGGTCCCTTTCCTGAAGAGCTGTTTGAGCCTATTGGTCCCTGCGGAGATAACTGCTGCAACGGGAGCTAGACTACGGGCTAGGCACGTGTGCTAGTGTGATCTCTACGTTCGTTCACTTAGTCGTTTCCTTGTGTTCACGCTGCTTGCTAGTTCATGGGGAGAATTGGCAAGAGTTTCACTAGGAAGACATGACAACCACAAAAAATTGTAAAAACATTGGCATCACAGACTACATCAGTGCTAGCTAGGCTGCTGGTCGACCTCCAGCGCAGCACGGTCGACCGCACTCCAGCGCAGCAGCGCTCGCACCGCTCCAGCGTTGCAGAGTAGCGGTTCGCCAACGTTGCAAGTCCACGGTGTGCTAGCGCTGCAGCAAGTCGGCTGCACAGCGTTGCACCCGCAGGACAACGGTGCACCTGCTTCACAGGTGCGCGCAGCTGGTTGGCGCTCCACACCTTGTCACGAGCACAGCGCAGACGCCTGGCAGACTCCACGCCAGCGTCTGCGCCCACCAGCCACGTCGACCTCGGGATACCACCCCCGAGGTAGGCCTCGCATACTCCACCCTGGCGACACTCGCACATGTCGCCCGAGTATTCCGGTCGACCGGGCAACCACGCCTGGCCGACCAGCACAGTCCGTAGCCGGCCACGCATGCCCGGCGTCCCCAGTCCGGCGTCCAGGCGCCCAGGACACCTTCCGAACCCCCAAGTCGGCGTCCCTCCTCCCAGGACGCCGACCAGACGCCCAGGTCAGTGTGTGGGCCCCCCGGGACGCCCAGGTCGGCGTCCGGACCCCCAAGACGCCGTGCAGACGCCTAGGTCAGCGTCTGGCCTTCCAGAAGGCCGTGCAGGCGCCCACGACGTCGACCAGGCGCCCGGGTAGTCGTGGCGACGCCCAGCTCGGCGTCCAGCTTCCCAGGACGCTGTCCAGGCGTCCGGGGCGCCAACCAGGCGTCCAGGGCGGCGTCCTCCTGCTCGGCGCCCTCCAGTCAGGCGCCCTCCAGCTTGGCGCCCTTGCAGTGGCCCCCGTGCCCACTGCTGCAGGTCGGCTGCAACCCCCGCACATCCGACCACAAGGTTGGCTCCGCCCAAGCGAGGACGGGGCCTTACAACGCTCCCGTTGACAGTCCCTACCCAGCGCTTGTGGGCTGCCTCATCTACCTGATGACTTGTACTCGCCCGGACCTCGCCTACCCACTCAGCATCCTTGCTCGCTTTGTTGCGCCAGGGAGACACCGTCCTGGTCACTGGACCGCTGCTGTGAGGGTGGCGAAGTACCTAGCGACGACATCAGGCATGGGGTTGGTACTTGGAGGAACACAGCCGGTCGTCCTTACTGGTCACTGTGACTCATTCTTACGCTGACGACACCGAGACTCATAGGTCTACTCAGGGTTACTATTTCAGCCTGGGCTCTGGAGCTGTTTTGTGGAGGTCCACGCGCTCCTCCTCGGTCTTGGCCTCTAATGCTAAGGCTGGTATCTACGCTGGAGCCATGGCTGCACAGGAGCTGCGTGGTTGACCTTCTTGCTCACAGACCTTGGTGAGCGGCCGAGCTCTGCACCGACCTTGTTCACTGACAACAAGGCGGCGATTCTTCTCTGTCGGGAACCTCGACTGAAGAGCAGAGTGAAGCAAATCAACGTCAGGTACTTTCTCCTACGAGAGTTGCAGAGGCGTGGACAGGCTCGCTTGGACTTTGTGGAGTCCGAGGCCAACACTGCGGACATCTTCACCAAGGCGCTTCTGCCTTGTGACCACCACAGGTGTTGTGTGCAGTTAGGTCTCGTTGACACTTGATCTCGTCTTGTATAGACGTTGCTTGTTTTTGTTGTACCTGCTGCTTATACACATGTCAACTCTTGGACTGGCCTTGTGGCCATTCTGCTTGTGATCGGAATGTGTGGTGACATTGTGATCCACCATGGGCTTTGTTTCTTTGTGAATGGTCTTGTGACCGTACTCTTTTGGTTTTTGCTTGACACCCCTCACTTAGGCTATGGGGGTGTGTCAAATGTTGTAGCATGTAGTGAGGCTTGTCTTATGGGGTACAAATGTTAGGGTTAGGCATATATAGCCCAACCCACATCAATGCAAACACAATTCAGTTTCTGACAGAGCTGGCCACTTTCTTCTTGAGCCACAAGTGTGTGAGCTCTCGTTTGTATTCATTTTTTGTAAAACAATTCACAAACATATACTCTATAGTTGTTTTTAAGAGCGATTCCAGTTCTGCATAATACTTGGCGGGCCATAGAACTATATGTCCATAAATCAGTTGTACTTCTACAGCAGACGTTTCTTCACCGACGTACCACACTGAGTCGCTCGACATTAAAATGGGCAGGCAAGGCAAGGCGGAACGGAACCAATCGAGACGGCATGGTAGTCACAACTTGTGAGGCTGCTCACTCAGCCCCCTTGGGGCATCCAATAACCCACCTTAGGAAGACAGCAGTGTGCAAAGGGGAGCCACCTATCCATCCCATGCCCTTTCACCATTTGTCCCTTCCATTGGATGCCAATCATTCACTTGCCATTCCGGGTTTCTCGTCGTTTGTTCCTTTTGTCCCCTTCGTTCCTGTTGGTGTTACTGCCCAGCAAAACGTTTCAGAGACAAGCCCCCATGAATTCAGAGCTCCAGCAGAACAATTTACTCTCTTGTTCCCGCATTTGCACGCAAACCAGTGTACAGTACCTGTATTAATGTCAAAGTCTCATTATTACAAGGGGGTAGAATGGCACGGTATTACATAGATGTTGTGCATACAAGTACATTCTCACTTTGCGATAGCCTTCTCTCCATCCGCCTTCTAGCAGCCCACACAAACACAGGGGGGGCTGTAGACATGATTTTACACACTGGAGACACAACAGTGGTGCTACCAGCACTGCCGCCACTTGCAACACAGCCACACTCTCTGCTGGAAAAACAGCTGTCCTCTTCCCTTTTCCAATTTCCGAGGTCACCACTACTGCCTCCTCTCCTGACCCTTGCATTGTCTTCTGGTGTTGTTTGTGCTGAGCTCTCGAGGGACGTAACAGTAACAGAAAAACCCCGTCTGTGTGCAATGTTTCTCTGCGTTTGCAGGCCCTCGGTCTTCTTGCCTGTGGTTACTCCCTCCACATCACCATGAACCCCACAACCACACACTGCTTGACCAGTCCTCGCTCCCGGCTCGTCAGCTGCAATATTCGGCACGTCACACGTGGCAATCCCACGGGAGGCCGTATCTCTCGCCGCCAAGCGACAACTCGGCTCTTGCTCTTGATTGATCTGCCGCGACTTAACCGATCCAAGCACTCTGAAAGCATGAGCAGGATCAGCGACATGAGAGGGTTCTGAAGAGGGGTTTGGGGTAGCGCATGCTTGGTCCAGTGAGGAAGAGGGGGGCCAAGGATCCCTACCAACAGCTGTGAAGTCTGGTAGCGAGCTTCTGCGGGGGAAGTAGTGAGGGCGATTGTCGGTGCTGTTTGGCGCTGTGGGAACCTCGCCTGATATACCCGATACTTTCGGGTGATTCTTGAGACTGGACAACTCTTTAATCATTGGTGCAACTTGCGGCGGCGACGCTCGGTGTGACGATGGCTGAGAGGCGGGATTCAGCGAGCCTGTCGCGCGGTTCCACGCCTCCAGCCGGCGATTCACGTTGGAGAACCGGGATTTCTCGTGATTTACCGAGCCAGCAACCGAAAGCCTGAATTCAGGATGATGCATGGTCGATCCCCTGGACGAAACAAGTATTAACTTCGAAGAAAGGAGAAAAAAATTATACCAACTCAATAAACTACAGATGGGAAATCCCAAAGCTCTCGATCCCTCAATGGGGGGTCTCTGGTACTACCAGAGAAGGTTAAGGGCGGGGTGCATGTCAAATGTTACATCTGCTACAGTTTGTTTAGGCTGTAGTGGGGTAGTTACTATGGGGTACAGTAAGTTTAGGGTTTCCTACTTGTACCCAACTCTTTCCTAGTGCAATCACTCTTGTTCATTCTGACATGGTATCACGAGCCTAGGTTGCCACCTAGGACTGTCAAACACTATATGTGTTATTGTTGTGTAGGCTATAGTGGGTTAGCCTTTAGGGGGTACACAAGCTAGGGTTTGCTAATTGTACTCCAACTTTTCATAGTTCAACCACTTCTCATTCTGACATGGTAGCAGAGCTTAGGTTCTAGACCTAGGACTCACCTAAGGGCCCACCGTTAGAAGCACCCTTGAGCGCCCCATCGTCCTAGCGCCCTCGAGCGCCGTTCCCCTAGTGCGCCCTCGTGCGCCTCGTCTTCTCCTGCTGCCTGTGCGCGGCTCGCTAGTGCCGCGCGCGGCCTTTTTTTTTTTCCCGCGCGTCGCCCCCTAGCAGCCCGCGCGCGGCCATTTCTGAGCGCGCGCCGCCCGTTAGCCGCCCACGCCGCCACGAGCAGCCCGTCGACCGGCCCCCCCTAGCCGCGCGCCGCCCGTGAGCCACCCGTAGGCCGCCGCGACGCCCTCCCCAGGCCACCCGCTCGCTAGTCAGGCCCACGAGCGGCCCCGGCCTGCCCGCTACAGCCGCCCACACGCACGTCCCCTAGGCGTGCACTGCCGCGTAGCCCAGACCGAGCCGAGCCGCACAGCCCGAACCGAGCCGCGCCGCCCGAACCGAGCCGCGCCGCCCGAACCGAGCCGCGCCGCCCGAACCGAACCGCGCCGCCCGAACCGAGCCGCGCCGCCCGAACCGAACCGCGCCGCCCGAACCGAGCCGCGCCGCCCTACTGTGCCCCACCTGCAGCAACTCCTGTTCCTGTTCCTACTGTACTACTGCTACTACTGCTACTGTTCCTACTGCCACAATGGCCACCCCATCCATTCTCACCTTTGACACTGAGGGTCGCCCGATTAAGTTTGAGGTGTGGCTAGATGATCTTCACCTGTTCCTTCAGATCACTGCCAAGGACGATGTCTCACTGTATGACCATACGTCAGGCGCTGCTCCCGCACCTCCAGCTACTGCTGACAGTACTGCTCGCTCCCAGTGGCAGACCCGTGATGCACACGCTCGCCTAGCCGTTCGCAGTCACCTACCGTTAGATGAGCGCGAGCACTTCGGGCAGCATAAGACCGCCAAGGAGCTGTACGACGCAGTAGTCGCGCGCTACTCCTCCCCTGCCACAGCTGCCATAGGCCGTCTCTCACTGCCCTACCTCTTCCCCGACCTGTCCGCCTTTGCCACTGTAGCTGACCTCATCACCCACCTCCGTACCAGTGACCTCCGCTACCGTGCAGCGCTCCCCCCCGATTTCCTCGCCAAGAACCCCCCCCCGATGTACCTCACACTGTACCACCTTGTCACCCGCCTCCCTGACTCCCTTCGCACTGTCAGGGACCAGTTTCTCGCCCTCTCCCCCACTGACCTCACTGTCGACCTCCTCGAGAAGGAGCTCCTAGCAGCTGAGAAGAGAATTGTCGCTGTAGGTGCCTCTCGTGGTGACCCCCGTACCCCCTTCTTTGAGGGGTGCTCCCCCTCCCCCCTCCTCCCCTCCATTGCATCTGCTGCTGCTGTCGACTTCCTCGGAGCTGAGAGAGTCGGGGCCGCGTCTGCTCCTAGTGGGAGACGCAAGGGCGGCAGGGGCAAGGGAGGCAGAGGTGGTGGAGGTGGAGGCGGGGGCAGCGGCGATGGAGGAGGTGGGGGGGGCGGGGGTGGTGGCGGGAGTGGGAGTGGCGCGGGTGGTGGGGGGGTCAGTGGCGGCACCGGGGGTGGTGGCGGCGGCGACGGTGGTGGGGGTGGTGGCGGTGGTGCTGGCAGTGGTGGCGGCGGTGTAGCGGGTGGCGGCGCGGTGGAGCGGTACAGCGTGGGGGGTTTGGCGGTGGCCAGAGGCAGCAGCAGCAGCGCCCCGGCGAGGCTCCCTCGCCCCAGCAGCTCCGTGAGTGGTACTCTCAGCGTGGGGGGTCTGGGGGAGGGGGTACCTGCCCGTATGTCATCCGCACAGGTGACCGCACTGGCCAGACTTGTGGGAGGTTTCACACTGCGCAGCGCTGTTTCTTTCGCCTCGACGATGCCTGGCGTGAGCAGTTTCCTGACGCCTCTGAGCTGCCCCGCTGGGCTGATCTGCTTAAGAAGGGGATTGATATCTTTGCTCTTGATTATGATGCTATTCTTGCTGCTATGTATGCATTGACTATTAGTGTTGAGGGTGACTGTTACCTGAGTGTACCGCCAGACCCAGGTATTGCGACCGGTGAGGCTGCAGCTCTAGGTGCTAGTGCGTCTGCTGCTCCAGGTCCTGGTGAGGCTACTGCCCTAGGTGCTAGTGCGTCTGCGTCTGCTGGTACCGCACCTACTGAGGCACTGCACACCTTCACACTGGACTCAGGTGCTTCCCGCTATTTCTTTCGTGACCGCACTGCCCTAGAGCAGCTCCCTAGACCGGTTGCTGTCTCCCTGGCTGACCCCTCAGGGGGTCCGGTCCTTGCGACCTCCACCACTGCCCTCCCTTGTCCTGCTGTCCCGTCTGGCACGCTGTCGGGCCTCTACCTCCCCTCGTTCTCTACGAACTTGGTGGCGGGTTCCGCGCTCCAGGACGCGGGTGTTCACCAGTTCACCCCGGCCTACGAGCGTGTGACGCACTGCACGTGTGCCCAGACGGGTCGTCACCTGGCTACCTTCGCTCGGCAGCCGGGGTCGAACTTGTACACACTGACCACTGAGTCCCCTCAGGTAGTTGCGTCTGCGTCTGCGTCAGGTCAGCTGTCGGCCCCCTGCTCGTGTCGCTCCCTGTCGCACAGGACTGTCCTCTGGCACCACCGCCTTGGTCACCCGTCAGTGCAGCGCCTTCGCGGCATGCACTCCAGGTACCTTGTCTCTGGTCTTCCCAGAGTTCTCCCTCCCCTACCACCCTCGCCTGCTCCTCCCTGTCTTCCCTGTGTCGAGGGGCGACAGCGCGCCGCTCCTCACTCCTCCTCGTTCCCTCCCACAGAGGCTCCCCTGCAGACTCTCCACCTAGACGTGTGGGGCCCCGCCCGCGTCCGGGGACAGGGCCACGAGCGGTACTTTCTGCTGGTTGTCGACGACTACACGCGCTACACCACGGTCTTCCCCTTGCGTACCAAGGGTGAGGTCCCTGCTGTTTTGATCCCCTGGATCCGCGCTGCTCGTCTCCAGCTCCGCCAGAGGTTCCAGTCGGACTTTCCTGTCCTACGTCTGCACTCTGACAGAGGTGGCGAGTTTTCCTCTGACCTCCTGGCAGCCTACTGTGCGGAGCACGGCATCCGCCAGACGTTCACTCTCCCGGCCTCTCCGCAGCAGAATGGGGTTGCTGAGCGCCGCATTGGTCTTGTCATGGAGGTCGCTCGTACCTCCATGATCCATGCGGCTGCCCCCCATTTCCTGTGGCCGTTTGCAGTGCAGTACGCCGCGCGTCAGCTCAACCTCTGGCCCCGAGTCTCTATTCCAGAGACCTCGCCTACCCTGCGTTGGACGGGGGAGGTTGGTGATGCGTCGGTGTTCCGCGTCTGGGGATGTCGAGCCTTTGTCCGCGATACGTCCGCGGACAAGCTCTCCTCCCATGCCGTTCCCTGTGTCTTCCTTGGCTTTGTCCCTGACGCGCCTGGCTGGCAGTTTTACCACCCCACCTCGCGCCGGGTCTTCGCCTCTCAGGACGTCACCTTTGACGAGTCGGTACCCTTTTACCGTCTCTTCCCCTACCGCACTGCCCCGCTCCCCCCCCCGCCGCTCTTCCTCACCCCAGGTGTCCCGTCGGTAGACCCCCTCCCTCCCCAGGGTGCTGCTCCCTCAGGTGTTTCCCAGGTAGACCCGGTCGAGCCTGTCGAGGTAGCTGTTGACTCTGGTCCTGCGCGAGGTACTGAGTGTGCTGAGCCTGGTGGTGCTGGGTCTGGGGGCACTGAGACTGGGGTTGCTGAGCCTGGGGGTGCGGAGCCTGGGGGTGCTGAGCCTGGGGGTGCGGAGACTGAGGGTGCTGAGCCTGGGGGTACGGAGACTTTGGGTGCTGAGCCTGGAGGTGCTGCGACTGGGGGTGCTGAGACTTGGGGTGCTGAGCCTGGTGGTGCTCCCTCTTCACAGCAGCTGCGTGAGTGGTACTCTCAGCGCTACAGCCTCCGTCGTGGGGCTGCTGGAGCTGGGGGGTCTGCTGGAGTCGGGGCTGGTGGCCTCGCAGGTGCAGTGCCGCAGCCAGAGCCTCCCTCCCCTCGGTGGCTACGTGAGTGGTACGCTCGGCGCTGCAGCCTCAGGAGTGGAGCTCCTAGCGTTGAGGTCCCGCCGGCTGGAGGCCCTGCTGCTGGAGGTACTGCTGACACTGGTGCTGCTGGAGGTGCTGCTGGTCCTACTGGAGGTCCTGGAGGTGCTGCTGGTGCTGCTGGAGGTTCTGGAGCTGCTGGAGGTTCTTGAGCTGCTGGAGGTGCTGCCGGTGCTGGTGGAGGCTGTGGAGCTGTTGGAGGTGCCGCTGGTGCTGGTTCGGCTGGAGGTTCTGGTGCTGTCTCTGCTGCTTCTGGGGGCGCTTCACGGCCGCGGCCGTACTTCGTTCCACTCCTTAAGCAGGTTCTTGGTCAGCCGCCTCCTCCTAGTCCTCCTCCCTCCTTAGAGTGTCCTCCGCCTGTCCAGTCGCAGTCCCAGCTCCCACCTGCCTCGCCACTTCCTGGTCCTTCTCCCTACACTGGTCCTACAGGCGGTCTTACAGAGCGTCGTGAGCCTGAGTCTCGTCCTGTGTCGCCTGTGTCGCGTCCTGTGTCACCTGTTCGTGCTGCTCGCACTGGTCGCCGTGGTCCGCGTGAGCGTCCTCCACCTGTGCCTGGCACACACTATATGACTCTGCGTCCTTCCACTGCTCCGCAGCGTGTCCCTCTGCCGTCTCCTCCAGAGTCCTCTCTTCCTGTCCTTGCTGACCCGGAGTCTGACTCTCTTCGTGCTGCCAGTCCTACTGTCACGCGTCTCCTGGCCACTGCTGTCACTGACCCTTCCTTTGAGTCTGCTGCTGCGTCTGCCCTCGTTGCTGAGGTTGTCGACTTTGCTGCTCGCTGTCGTCTAGACTACGCTGCCAGTCTTGTTGCTGAGTCTGAGTCTGTCAGTCCTCCGTCCGTCGGGGGTGAGTGTGCTCTAGGCACGGACGTCCTTGAGGACAGACAGGAGGACCTTGAGTGTCTTGCAGCCGCTGCACCTCATCTCGTGTCCATGCTGATTGCCCCTGAGGGAGACCCGGATGCTCCAGACATCCCGACCCCGCGCTCTTACGCTGAGGCGATCACGGGTGAGTACTCCTCTCAGTGTCAGTCAGCCATGGATGCAGAGATGGCATCCTGGAAGTCCACAGGCACTTACGTTGACGAGGTTCCCCCTCCTGGGGCGAACATCGTCAGTGGCATGTGGATTTTCAGGGTGAAGCGGCCACCGGGTTCTCCGCCTGTCTTCAAGGCTCGTTACGTTGCTCGAGGCTTCAGTCACCGAGAGGGAGTAGACTTCTTTCAGACCTTCTCCCCCACCCCGAAGAGGACCGCTTACTACTACGGGCCCACTATTCCACTAGAAGCGCCCTCGTCCGCCCTACCTTACGTGCGCCCTCGTGCGCCTTTCTCTGCTTGTGCGCCCTCGTGCGCCCTTTTTTTTTTTTTTTTTTTTTTTTTTTTTCTGCTACTGCGCCGTCGTGCGCCCCGCCCTTCGTTCTGCCTGCGCGCCGTCCTACAGCCCTCGCGCTGCCTCCTGCTGCCCTAGGCCATTGCGCCGCCCCTGCAAGCTAGTAGGGCCCTCGAGCCGCCCCTGAAGGTCCATCAGGCCCCCGAGCCGCCTCTGCAGGCCCGTCAGGCCCCTGAGCCGCCTTTGCAGGCCTGTCAGGCCCGAGAGCCGCCCCTACAGGCCCGTCAGGTTGGCGCGCTGCCCCTATAGGACCACGCCACCCGCGCGCAGCTTAGGCCGCAGTCCCGGCCCCGTCAGGCCGCAGTCGCTGCCCCGCCCTGCCGTGACGCGGCCCCGCCAGCCCTGCAGCTGACGCGGCCGCGCCCTCCTGCTGACGCGGCCGCGCCCTGCTTCTAACGCGGCCGCGCCCAGCTGCTGACGCGGCATCGCCCCTGCCCGCCGCGTCGCCCTGCTCGCCGCGTCGCCCCTGCCCGCGGCGTCGCCCCTGCCCGCCGCGTCGCCCTGCTCGCCGCGTCGCCCCTGCCCGCGGCGTCGCCCCTGCCCGCCGCATCGCCCTGCCCTAACCCGCGCCGGGCCCCTGGAGCAGCCGCCCCTAGAGCAGCCGCCCCTGCAGCAGCCGCCTCTGGAGCAACCGCCCCTGGAGCAGCCACCCCTGGCCCCTGGAGCAGCCGCCTCTGCAGCAGCCGCCCCTGGCCCCTGGAGCGGCCACCCCTGCAGCAGCCGCCCCTGGCCACTGGAGCGGCCGCCCCTGCAGCAGCCGCCCCTGGCCACTGGAGCAGCCGCCACTGCAGGAGCTGCCCCTGGCCCCTGGAGCAGCCGCCCCTGCAGCAGCGACCGTCGCGGCCCTGTCCCTGCCCTGCACCAGCCGCCGTCGTGGCCCGGTCCCGCCCTGCACCAACTGCCGCGTAGCTTCCTGCCGCGGTCGCGGCCCCGCCCTGCCGCTGTAGCGGCCCCCGAGTAGCCTCCGTCGTGCGCCTGCCCTTCCCACCACTGGTGAGCACTGCCCTGCCCCTGCTGCTACTGCTACTGCTGCTCCTGCTGCTCCTGCTTCTACTACTGCTCCTGGCGTGGCCAGATGCAGCTCCAAGGCCGTCCGTGTGTGTCCCTCACGCCCCAGCAGCTTCGTGAGTGGTACGCCAGTTGGGGTTGTCGGGGTGGCAGTAGTGGGAGTCGTCCTGGAGTGGGTAGTTCGGGAGCTTCTTGTAGTGGCCCTATGCAGCAGCAGCGTCGTCCGCGCGAGACTCTTTCGCCCCAACAGCTTCGTGAGTGGTACGCTCAGAGTAGAGAGTCGCTGAGTGGTGCTCGCTGCCCGTACGTTATTAGCACGGGTGTTCGGACTGGTCAGCCTTGCGGGACGCGTGGTCACACAGAGTCCCGCTGCTTCGCCCGTCTGAGCGACTCTTGGCGTACAGAGTTTGGCGACGACGCTGAGCTCCCCGACTGGGTGGAGCTGCTTAGGCAGAGAGTAGATATATTTGCTCTTGACTATGATGCTATTCTCTCTGCAATGTATGCATTGTCTACTAGTGCCGAGGGAGCCTGTCACCTGTGTGTGCCGCCTGACTCCGGTATCCAGTCTGCTGCTCCAGGTGCCGGTGAGGCTGCCGCTCTAGATGCTAGTGCGTCTGCTGCCCCTGGTCCTGGTAAGGCTACTGCTCTAGGTGAAGGTGTGTCTGCTGCTTCAGGTGCTTGTGCGTCTGCGCCTTCAGGTACTGCGTCTACTGAGGCACTGCACACCTTCACACTGGACTCAGGTGCTTCCCGCTGTTTCTTTCGCGACCGCACTGCCCTCGAGCAGCTCCTTAGGCCGGTTGTTGTCTCCCTGGCTGACCCCTCCGGGGGTCCGGTCCTTGCGACCTCCACCACTGCCCTCCCTTGTCCTGGTGTCCCGTCCGGCACACTGACGGGCCTTTACCTCCCCTCGTTCTCTACGAACTTGGTGGCGGGTTCTGCACTCCAGGACGCGGGTGTTCACCAGTTCACCCCTGCCTACGAGCGTGTGACACACTGCACGTGTGCCCAGACGGGTCGTCACCTGGCTACCTTCACTCGGCAGCCGGGGTCGGACTTGTACACACTGACCACTGAGTCCCCTCAGGTAGCGGCGTCTGCGTCTGCGTCAGATCAGTTGTCCGCCCCCTGCTCGTGTCGCACCCTGTCGCACCGGACGGTTCTCTGGCACCACCGCCTTGGGCACCCTTCGATGCAGCGCCTTCGTGGCATGCACTCTCGTTTCCTTGTCTCTGGTCTCCCCAGGTCACTGCCTCCCCTGCCACCGTCCCCTGCCCCTCCTTGCCTTCCCTATGTCGAGGGGCGGCAGCGTGCCACTCCTCACTCCTCTGAGTTCCCCCCGACTGAGGCTCCTCTGCAGACCCTTCACAAGGACGTGTGGGGCCCAGCCCGCGTCCGTGGACAGGGCGGAGAGCGCTACTTCCTACTGGTAGTTGATGACTACACGCGTTACACCACGGTCTTCCCCTTGCGCACCAAGGGAGAGGTCCCTGCTGTCTTGATCCCTTGGATCCGCGCTACTCGTCTCCAGCTGGAGAGGCACTTTCGCACGGACCTTCCCGTCCTGCGACTGCACTCTGACAGAGGTGGTGAGTTTTCCTCCGGCCTCTTGGAGGCCTTCTGTCAGGGGGAGGGCATTGAGCAGACGTTCACGCTTCCGGCCTCTCCTCAGCAGAATGGGGTTGCTGAGCGCCACATTGGCTTGGTCATGGAGTTCGCTCGTACCTCCTTGATCCATGCGGCTGCCCCCCATTTTCTGTGGCCGTTTGCGGTCCGGTACGCCGCGCATCAGCTCAACCTCTGGCCCCGTGTCTCCGTTCCGAAGACCTCGCCGACACTGCGTTGGACGGGAGCGGTTGGCGATGCGTCTGTGTTCCGTGTCTGGGGATCTCGTGCCTTTGTCCGCGATACGTCCGCGGACAAGCTCTCCTCCCGTGCCGTTCCTTGTGTCTTCCTGGGCTTTGTCCCTGACGCGCCTGGCTGGCAGTTTTACCACCCCACCTCGCGCTGTGTCTTCCCCTCTCAGGACGTCACGTTTGACGAGTCGGTCCCCTTTTACCGTCTCTTCCCCTACCGCACTGCCCCGCTCCCCCCTCCGCCGCTCTTCCTCACGCCAGGTGCTGCTTCGGTAGACCCCCTGCCTCCCCAGGGTCCTGCTCCCTTAGGTGTTTCCCAGGTAGACCCGGTCGAGCCTGTCGAGGTAGCTGTCGACTCTGGTCCTGCGCGAGGTACTGAGCGTGCTGAGCCTGAGCGTGCTGAGCCTGATGGTGCTGGGTCTGGGGGTACTGCGACTGGGGGTGCTGAGCCTGGGGGTGCGGAGACTGCGGGTGCTGAGCTTGGGGGTGCTGAGACTGGGGGTGCTGTCCCTGGGGGTGCTGAGTCTGGAGTAACTGAGCCTGGGGGTGCTGCGCCTGGGGGCGTTCTCTCTTCCCAGCAGCTGCGTGAGTGGTACTCTCGGTACTGTTGCCGCCGCCATGGTGCTGTGGGAGCTGTGGAGCTGAGGGCGCTGAGCCTACTGGAGTTGGTGTTGCTGCTGACCCTGGGGTTGGCGCTGGAGGTGCTGGAGCCACTGGTCCTGGAGGTGCTCGTACTGGCGGTATTTGAGCTGCTGGGACTGGGGGTGCTACTGGAGCTGCTGGAGCTGGTTTTACTGGAGGTGCTGCTGGTGCTGCTGGAGGTACTGGAGCTGCTGGAGCTGCTGGTGGTGCTACTGGTACTGGGGCTGGTGCCGCTGGAGGTACTGGTGCTGCTGGAGGTGCTGCTAGTGCTGGTCCTGCTGGAGGTGCTGCTGGTGCTGCTGGAGGTACTAGAGCTGCTGGTGGTGCTGAGCGAGTTGGAGCTGCTGCTGGAGGTTGTGGTGCTGTCTCTGCTGGTTCTGGGGGCACTTCACGGCCACAGCCGTACTTCGTTCCCCTCCTTCAGCAGGTTCTTGGTCAGCCGCCTCCTCCTTGTCCTACTCCCTCCTTCAAGTGTCCTCCGCCTGTCCAGTCGCTGTCACAGCTACCGCCTGCCTCGCCACTCCTTGGTCCTTCTCCCTACACTGGTCCGACAGGCGGTCTTACGGAGCGTCGTGAGCCTGAGTCTCGTCCTGTGTCGCCTGAGTCTCGGTCTGCGTCACCTGTTCGTGCTGCTCGCACTGGTCGTCGTGTCCCGCGTCAGCGTCCTCCTGCTGTCCCAGGCACTCACCAGATGGCGCTTCGTCCTTCCACTGCTCCACGGCGTGTCCCGCTGCCTTCTCCTCCCGCGTCCTCTCTTCCTGCCCTTGCTGACCCGGGGTATGACTCTCTTCGTGCTGCTAGTCCTACTGTCACGCGTCTCATGGCCACTGCTATCACTGACCCTTCCTTTGAGTCAGCTGCTGCGTCTGCCTTAGTTGCTGAGCTTGTCGACTTTGCTGCTCACTGTCGTCTAGACTACGCTGCGAGTTTTGTGGCTGAGTCTGAGTCTGAGTCTGTCTGTCCTCCGTCCGTCGGGGGTGAGTGTGCTCTAGGCATGGACGTCCTTGAGGACAGGCAGGAGGAGTTTGAGTGCTTTGCCACTGCTGTACCTCATCTCGTGTCCATGCTGATTGCACCTGAGGGAGACCCGGATGCACCAGACATCCCGACCCCGCGCTCTTACGCTGAGGCGATCGCGAGTGAGTACTCCTCTCAGTGGCAGTCAGCCATGGACGCAGAGATGGCATCCTAGAAGTCCACTGGCACTTACGTCAACGAGGTTCCCCCTCCTGGGGCGAACATCGTCAGTGGCATGTGGATTTTCAGGGTGAAGCGGCCGCCAGGTTCTCCGCCTGTCTTCAAGGCTCGTTAAGTTGCTCGAGGCTTCAGGCAGCGAGAGGGAGTAGACTTCTTCCAGTCCTTCTCCCCCACCCCGAAGATGACCACTCTTCGGGTGCTACTGCACGTTGCCGCTCAGCGTGACTACGAGCTTCACTCTCTTGACTTCAGCACAGCTTTCTTGCAGGGCAGCCTGCACGAGGAGATCTGGCTGCGCCGCCCTCCTGGCTTCACTGGGTCGTTCCCTCCTGGTACCCAGTGGAGCCTCCGGCGGTCGGTCTACGGTCTCCGCCAGGCGCCACGTGAGTGGCACGACACACTGAGGACTACACTTGCAGCTCTTGGGTTCGCGCCTTCTACTGCTGACCCGTCGCTGTTTCTGCATACCGACACTTCGCTGCTGCCGTTCTACATCCTCGTGTACGTCGACGACTTGGTCTTTGCCACTGCTGACACTGAGGCTCTCGCCCTGGTGAAGTCGGAGCTGCAGAAGAGACACACGTGCACAGACCTGGGTGAGCTGCACAGTTACCTTGGCTTGCAGATCACCCGGGACAGAGCACGCCGCACCATCACATTGACTCAGTCACACATGGTGCAGCAGGTCCTTCAGCGCTTCGGCTTCACCTGGTCCTCGGCACAGGCCACTCCTCTGGCTACAGGTCACTCGCTCTCAGCTCCACCTTCGGATGAGTCCGTAGAGCCGAGTGGTCCTTACCCAGAGCTAGTTGGCTGTCTCATGTACCTGATGACTTGCACTCGTCCTGACCTCGCGTACCCTCTTGGCCTTCTGGCTCGCTACATGGCTCCTGGTGGCACCGAAAGGTGCACATGGATGCTGCTAAGAGGGTATTGCGCTACTTGTGCAGTACATCAGGCATGGGACTTGTGCTTGGAGGGAGGAGCTCAGTTGTCCTCACTGGGCACTCAGACGCTTCTTGTGTTGACGACCAGGCTACTCAGCGGTCGACACAGGGTTACACCTTCAGCCTTGGCTCTGGTTCAGTTTCTTGGCGTTCTACACGTTCGTCTTCAGTTCTCAGCTCCAGTTGTGAGGCTGAGATCCACGCCACACCCATGGCTGCACAGGAGTTACGCTGGCTCACCTACCTGCTGACTGACTTGGGAGAGGTGCCTCGTTCTCCTCCAGTGCTGTACGTCAACAACAAGGCTACCATTGCCTTGTGTGAGGAGCACAGACTGGAGCACAGAACGAAGCACATCGCTCTGCGTTACTTCCTGGCTCGAGAGTTGCAGCAGCGTGGTCAGCTTCGGCTGCGTTACGTGGCCACTCGGGCCAACACTGCTGATATATTCACCAAGGCACTTCAGTCTGGTGATCATCAGCGTTTCTGCACTATGCTAGGGCTTGTGCCCACTTTTCTGTCAGAATCAACAAGTGTTCAAAAGAAGAATGACGAAAGAGGGGGTTTCACTAGCAGCAGTTGGGGTACATATAGCAAACCCTAACTGGGTTGTACTCGCTATAGAGCACCCCACTACAGGCTAGATAATATCATTCTGACACACCCCCATAGCCAAAGTGGGGTGTAATCCGCACAATGAGCAGACATAGTAATAGTTCACAATTATAAGCAAAGCTAGAGGCGATCACAGAGGGCAAGTGAGGAGGAGGAGGAATTGTGAAGGGAGAGAAGATGGGAGACGACGGCTGAAGCTGCAGACACACGGGCAACAGGAGGACTGGCACAGTGGCTACCGAGCGCACGAGGGCACCGGACTACAGGAGTATCTGGCTCCGCGGCTACGACAAGCCGCAGGAGCAACGGACCCACAGGCGACTGGCACAGCAAGGCTCTCTGGGCTACCGAGAGCGCGACGGCTCCGGACTACAGGCGCTGCGCACGACACGACGGCGGCCTCCTCTCAGCCTCCCCAAACAGTCCCACCTCCTTTCCACACACCCCCTGCTGCACCCCTAGCTCCACTCCCACGTCACCCCCCTAGCACCACTCCTTCGTCTCCCACACACCCACCCCCCTCAGCGGCAGCTGCAGCAGCGGGAGACGGAGGAGGAGGAGGAGCAGGGACCGCGCACACCCGCCACCCCCATACCCGTCACCCCCATACCCTGAGTGTGCGGTAAGCGAGCTCAGGTGTGCGCGAAGCGTGCACAAGCGTGCGGGAAGCGAACTCGGGTGTGCGGTAAGCAAACGCAGGTGTGCGGGGAGGGGGGGCCGCAGGGCGACACGCGGGTCGACGGGGACGGGCACACGGGTCGCCGGGGGCGGCGCGCGGGTCGACGGGGCCGCCGCGAAGGGCGACGGGGAGCCGCGAAGGGCGACGGGGAGCCGCGCGCAGGTTGACGGGGCCGCCGCGAAGGGCGACGGGGAGCCGCGCGCAGGTCAACGGGGACGGGCGTGCGGGTCGACGGAACGCGAAACCGCCGCGTGCGCCCAGGGTGCGCGGTGGGCAGGAAACCGCCACGCGTCCCGAGCGCATGGCGGGCAGAATACCGCCGCGCGAAGCAGGAAACCGCCGCGCGCCTCGGGGCGCACGGCGGGCAGAAAACCGCCGCACGCCCCGAGCGCACGGCGGGATGAAAAACGCCGCGCGCTCCGAGTGCGCGGCAGGAAGAAAGGGTCGCGCGCCCGGGGCGCGCGACAGCAGTAGAGCAGCGGAAGCATCGGGTGGGGCCCACCCACAGGATCGACCCAGGAGGGTCGACCTGCTCTGATAGCATGTCAGAATCAACAAGTGTTCAAAAGAAGAATGACGAAAGAGGGGGTTTCACTAGCAGCAGTTGGGGTACATATAGCAAACCCTAACTGGGTTGTACTCGCTATAGAGCACCCCACTACAGGCTAGATAATAACATTCTGACATTTTCCTCACTTGCTGTAGGCTTTGCTTGTACTGTGATTTATATACATATATATATACATATATATATACCTGCATGCTTGCTTTGCTAGGTAGAGATCACTGTGCTGTTTGTGTTGCATATATGCCTCTGCATGTGGACTGGCCTTGTGGCCCTTTGCTTGTGCTCAGAGTGTGTGGTGACGTTGTGATCCACCCTGAGCTTGCTTTGCCTTTCTTGACTGGTCTTGTGACCCCTTGCTCTCCCCCACTTTGTCTATGGGGGTGTGTCAAATGTTACATCTGCTACAGTTTGTTTAGGCTGTAGTGGGGTAGTTACTATGGGGTACAGTAAGTTTAGGGTTTCCTACTTGTACCCAACTCTTTCCTAGTGCAATCACTCTTGTTCATTCTGACAGTGCATCATGCTGAAATTGCATGAAAATGCTTGATCGCGATGCTAGAACCGCAACCCTGTGGAATCCGGTTGGGTTGGGCCTGCTCGGGGCCCCCTGCGACCCAATGGCACCCCCCTATGATGCACCACTTGCAGTTTTGCAGTCCCGATCCCCAACTACCAATGAGACGCGGTCAAGGCGTCGCCTGTACATTTTGGTTTCAGCGTTTGTTCCATAACCATATCGTCGTCACCTCGCTCTCGTTTCGTTTTGTTGTTAGGCGACATTTTTTTCTCGCAAACAAGGATCAGTGTGCACGTGGTGCACCTCCAACCCTTGATCGCGTGGGATCGCAGGCTCTCAGATCCCGCGTGATCGAGGGTGGTTGGGTGGTAGTTTTCGCGATCCCCCAGGGTCGTGGTGCAGCAACGCTACAGTAGTTACTGTGCGCAAAAGACAAAACACTGTAACAAGGATCGCTTGGGATCACGATCCTGCAAAATAGCATGATGCACCCCGCCCTAAGATTTCCGTTCTGGAGAGCGCAGGATGACAGAATCCGTTCTGTGACAGCAGATGAAACAGCAGGAGCTCTATGGTATTAGAAGGTACTTCTGGTACTAACCAAAGAGAAAGGAACGTCAAAGCTGTAACTCAGAGACTTCCCTTGCTCCTGAAATATACTGTCTTCTGGGTCCGGGCTACAGCTTGCTTCAACATCGCGGAAAGGGATTGCGGCTATGTTGCGGAAAAGTTGAAAAAAGCAACTTTTAAGATACCTGCCTTCCGCAACATTCAAATCATGGACGAGTGCTGCGGTCCTGCGGAAACGGCAGTCACTCGAAAGTTGCTTGACAGTTGCATTTCCGCAACATTTCAAACACCTGTGCAACACCGCTTAAGCGGTGCTCGAGGAGCTGTAACGTTGAGCACACTTGTTCGTAGTAATACACAACCATAGAATTTCGGATGAATATGGATCGCACGTGCAAAGCTACGTCAGGCTCACAGTTTCCGCACTAGCGTTCAGTCGACTCACAGCGGTACCGGTGCCGTCATGAGTGCTAAGGAGTGAAACACTACCATGTTTCAGTGAAAAGATAAACTTCAGCGATGGTTTGTGCAAAGTTCCTTATGTTGAATTTCAAACACTGCTGTGCACGGCACGGCACGCACTGGAGTCGAATGTTGCGAGAGGCAGGTATCATAAAAGTGACTTTTTGTTACTTTTTTTTTGTCGCGATGACTGACCTGCCGTCAGCGCAAAGACATATTGGTGCTACGTCTCTCGGAAATGAAAGCTTCGGGATTTGACCTTAAAATACGGCTTTCTGGCGTCGCTCTCGCACCCTTGAAAAGATCTCCTTCTTGCTCGTCCACACACTCTCAAAGCTCACCTCGAGCGCCCACAGGCTTTCAACTCGAAAAGAAAAGAGGTCACCAAATTTTTCTTGACTAGAGTCTCTCATACACAACAGAGGAAGCTCCTACTAGGAGTAATGGTTCTACATTCCCTACACACGATGCCCGGTTGAGCCCCACCTTGCCTTACCTTCTGGGCTTATAAGCGATTCTTGCGTTTCGCGGAGGTTTCGTCAATTCGCTTCGGGCAAAAAGGGCTTGTAAAAAAACTTATGTAACTTACCGTTGACTGTTTCACTGCAGTCTCTTCAGTCAGACTTCAGTTTCTGTGGTTCGTATTGGTCGACGTGCTTGTAACGTGAGTGCAACCTCACGGCAAAAAACCCACGGGTGCAGGGTTTCCATCCGGTAAATGAAATTTCGCGTGCAGGGGGTGAGCATCATGTGTATCAGCCTTAGGTCGATGTGGAGCATATCATCACGATGATCGTCTGTCGAAATTCTACCGCCATTCAGCTTACCATCACCAGCTGAGTTTTCGAGGGGAGCGCACGAGACGGGAGTTTGTGAGGATCACAGAATAGAATCATGATCAGGGCATGTTGGCTCCTGGCAAGTTGGAACCTCATCTCGGGCAGTTGGGAGTTGCTGGGGTCGGTCGAAAGGTGAGGCTAAAGTAAATCAAGAAGGTGAGGCTAAAAACTGGTGAGGAAAAAAAAATGCAAAAAAATGACATGCAAACCCCGCTCTCCGTCTCCCTTTTCCCACTCCCTCCACTCTCTTTTCTTTAGCGCGCTGCTTCCTTTCTACAGTACCCCACATTTCGGCAAACCCACCTTCCCATGTTTGTGTTCGTGAAATGGATCGCATTGTCTCCCACGCAACACGGAACTGAGCTGAGAAGGGAAAAAAAAACTGCACCCGTGTAACACCCTATTCTCGATAATTGCACACCCCCCTACCCCCTATTTCGAAGGTACCCTGTACGTTTTCTGGCTCGATGTGACGGACACCCAAAGATTGACGAGGGTAGTTATTGAGTCTAGCACATTTTCCGAGTGAGTAGTAGGGGTGGATGGCTGCAATTGGAACTCCGGGTTCTTTTCTTCTATTCCCGAGAAGGTTGCGAGACCCTTCCTCCGATAGTCTACAATCGTTGCTTGCTACCCTACTTAAATGTTCAACCGAGAGTATCTACCCCAGGGTGTACGCTTAATGGGGTGTAAAATTATCGAGAATAGGGTGTACAACTGAGCTGAGTCCGCCGGCAATTGCCATTGGGTTGGGTGGGAGATCCTTCGATGTCCAGTCGGTGCCCATTTCAAGAACACCAGGTAGGCGGGCGGCATGTGCGTGAAACGTGTTCGAGTCATTTCGCCACATTCGCCCTTGTCGCCACGGGCAAAAAAGTGACAGTAATATGAAATTGCAACGTGAATCGATTTAAGGGTTTTAATTTCGTAACCAGGTTAACTTCTCTGATGACGGGCAACCGCTGTTGTTTATATACTGTAGATGTTTTTCTTCCTCAACTTGGTGACTGTACCCCGAAATCGGCACAATGGTCAATTTAGTCACTCACGGGCAAAACGTTCGCGAGTGACTAATTTTCTAATTGTGCGGAGCAAATGTTCTGTGATAGGCTGAGCATCGACTGTAACTGAGGAGCAGCAGCATCTGCTTGGAAACAGTTGGCGCTGTCTCAACCGACAGCTGGCCTGTTCTGGATGAATGGGAGCCAGCTGGACCTTTCTGAGAATCTAATCCATCGAGCAACCCGAGAACCTGTAGTAGAGCAATCGCGGTTTGGATGGGAAGGGATGTGGTGGTGCGGCAAGCTCCAGTGGCGCTGCGCGAAATAAACCTATCACTTACATTAGACGTACTAACCAGTGGGGTAGTGTACAAAATCTATACGTATTACAAGTAATAACACATAAAACGGAGGTGCAAAGAATCCCCCATCCCTAGTGCCAAGTCAATGTAGTCTGCAGTCAGTAGAAACTAGTCATATAGGAGAAAAAAAACATGCATACGACCTGGTAGTTGTGCATTAGCACGCGTAACGTAGTGCCTAGTAAGAAAGTGTCACTGGGACTGCTACGACATAAGTTCCAGCAAGAAAACAAGCGCAAGCAGTCATCGTGCATGAACACTCGCCTGCTTCACAGGGTTGAGGGTCGAATTTCAAACCATGCTAGTTGCCTGTGTCGTGGCATGCTTAAGCCCATACAAGTAAAATCACACATGAGGAACCGGTATGCTCACATTGCTGCCAACCAATCAAGAACAAAACAGGGCATGTGTGTTGAATTATATTGCATATCCTAACTGCCTACAGCTTGCTAGTGTATTAGTTAGTTATTAGGTTCAACTGCTGGTGGTGTACCCTATCCTCTCCCCTATCCTATATCTTGTAAACATTCCTTAGTGAATCCTCTCTTTGCCCAATTCTCTTGCCATGCTCACTCTCGACACTCACGCTTCCTAGGTAAACCCTAAGTTACTAAGTCAAGAGTTAAGAGCGTGTTCTGACAATGTGCACTGCACAAGCATCGTGAACGTAGCATCAATTGCCAATAATGATTGCCAATGCCACACACTATCAATCCGATCATGCTACAGGATTGGGCATGCGCACATGTGCGAGAACCTTGGCCAATAGCGAACCATCAGCTATCAACAATAGCTGCCTAACCACAAACTAATGGTCCCATCATGCTTCAGGAATGGGCATGCACACATGTGCGAGAACCTTGGCCAATAGCGAAGCATCAACGGAGAACCGGGTAGCTAAGGAGTCAATGCCGGCACCCACAGGGCCGCTGCTGCTGCTGCTGCTGCTGCTGTCACCACCGCCCCTGCTGCTGTCCCCACTGCCCCTGCTGCTATCCCCACTGTTCTGTGCATGTAGAGCGAGCAATTCCTTCAGCTGAACCAGAGTAACTCTCCCAGACAAAGGCTTGTCACCTTGAGCATCCCCTCTAGTCTGAAGGAGGGGAGTGTGGGGGAGGGGAGTGCATGTAGAGCGAGCAATTCCTTCAGCTGAACCAGAGTTATTCTCCCAGACAAAGGCTTGTCACCTTGAGCATCCCCTCTAGTCTGAAGGAGGATTATGGGATAGAGTGGAGGGTAGTGGAGAGGAATGCGAGGAAGGAAGTGTGAGGGAAAGCGATTCGCCCAAAGTGCTCGCACCCACCAGCACCTTTCAATCCACCTTCCTGCCCTGTCCCATCCCAAGGCGTTCCAACCCACCTTCTCTCTCCCCAAAGTGCCGATTCGCTGCTCCCTTATCGGCCCAAGCACCCCCTGCATTCGCCCTGGTTCCCACACATGCTCACACCCACCACCTGCACCTTTCAACTCACCTTCCTGCCCTGTCCCAAGGCGTTCCAATCCACCCGCCCTCTCCCCACCCCACGGTGCCAGCCGATTCGATGCTCCCTTATTCCCCCTACCACCTTCTGCTGCTGCATCGCCTCCCCCACATGCACACATACGCCCCGCCTTTCCACCCAACCCCTTTCCCCTCTTCTTAGGTGCTCCAACCCACCTGCTCTCTCTCCCTTATCGCCCCAAACACCTCCTGCATTTACCCTAGGTCCCATGCCCATCCCCCTCAACCCACCTGCACCCATCTGCCTGGACTGTCAAATCAACCCACCTGCTCTCGCCCCACGATGTCAATTCGGTGCTCCCGTATCGCCCCAAACACCTTCTGCATTTGCCCCTTTCTCCTGCAAGAATCCCCTCTTCAACGCACCTGCACCCACCTGCACCCACCTGCACCCACCTGCACCTACTTGCACCCACCTGCTCTCGCCCCACAGTGTCGATCCGGTGCTCCCTTATCACCCCAAACACCTCCTGCATTCGCCCCTTTCTCCTGCAAGAATCCCCTCTTCAACGCACCTGCACCCACCTGCACCCACCTGCACCTACTTGCACCCACCTGCTCTCTCCCCACAGTGTCGATTCGGTGCTCTCTAATCGCCCCAAACACCTCCTGCATTCGCCCTGGCTCCCGCACCCATGCCCCTTCGTCCCCCTCCCCTGCTGCCCTCCCCCCCTGTACGGGTACAGGATCGCCTGGCTCTATGATGGGCACTGGAGGGAAGGCGGAACGGGGGGATGATACAAGGGAGACACAGATTAGCGCCCATTCCCCCAGCTACATCCCCCTCGCTGCTGTTGCCCTCCCCCCCTGTGCTGGTACAGGTTCGCCAGGCTCTATGATGGGCACTGTGGGAGAGGAGGATGGGAAAAGGGAGGAGTGAGCGGAAAACAGAAAACTGAGACGTTTCCGTGATCACCCATCGCTCTCCCCTCCTGCCCCTCCTCCCCTGTGCGGGTACAGGATCGCCTGGCTCAATGATGGGCACTGAGGGGGGGAGGGGCGGGGGCGGGGGAAGGGGGGGACGAGACACTGGATCGCCTCCTGCAGTCTCCCCTGCTGCCCCCCCCCCTGTGCCGGTACAGGTTCGCCTGGCTCAATGATGGGCACTGTGGGAAAGGAGGGGGGGGGGGTGGGGTGAAAGAGAGTCGTGTTCTTGATCCCCCCAATCCAAGCACCTCCTGCATTCGCCCTGCGTCACCCGCCCATGCTCGCTCCCACATCCACCTCCCTGCTCTCGCTCTTTTGAGGCGCCTCAAAAGTCACCTCCCTGCTCTCGCTCTCCCCTGCCCCCCTCCCCCTGGCCAGGCAAAGGTTCGCTTGGCGCAATGATGGGCACTGGGGGGAGGGAAAGGAGAGGGAGGAAGGGGAAAACACAGAGAGCTGAGATTCAGATTCATCTCCCCCACCCTGCGATTATAGCTCTCCTTGATGAACAAGTGTCGTGTGCAATTGAAACGAGGTGACTTTTGAGTCGACTCAAGAGGGAGGAAGGGGGAAACACAGAGAGCTGAGATTCATCCGTGTTCAGATTCTGAGGTGCTTGGGGGGAACACAGATTCATCCCCACCACCCCCCAAGCAACTCCTGCATTCGCCCTGCGTCACCCGCCCATGCTCGCTCCCACATCCACCTCCCTGCTCTCGCTCTCCCCTCTGCCCTCCCCCCCTGTCCACTTACCGATAATGGGGCACTGCGGGGCAGGAGAGAGGGAAAAGGGGGGGGAATGGGGGGTGTGGAAGACGAAGGGAGGGAAGCAGGGAAAGGGAAACAGAGTGAGAGAGGGAAGGAGAAAACAACCCACACCCCCACATCCCCCTCCCTGCTCTCACCTTCTCCTTGCTTCCCTGTCCTGGGGAGTGGACAGAGTCGGGGGAGTGGGGTGGGTGGGTGGGCGGCGAAGGGAGCATCGGCGGAAAGAAAACGCTGCGTGGAGGAAGCATCGAGTTCATTTCGTTGTGGAAGAACCTAGAGCAGCCCACGTGTGATGCTGCGGATTTGCAGGGAGTTTTTTTAGAATTCTAAAAAACTCCCTGCAACGCTGCGCGGAGGAACGGCATCGAGTTCTTTTCGTCGTGGAGGAACCTAGAGCAGCCCACGTGCGACTTTTGAGTCGACTCAAAGGAAGCATCGAGTTCATATCGGCGTGGAGGAACCTAGAGCAGCCCACGTGTGATGCTGCGGATTTGAATGCGCCTAGAAAACAGCGCGTCGGATGGAAAAACGGCTCTAGAATGACCTGTGAGTATTCAGTAGCCTGATACACAGGGTAAAACTAGTCTCTGAACGTACTGGCTTCAGGTGGCGGCGGGCGCGACGGATAGTCCGACGACGGCCGCGGAGGTCCCGCCGGTCCTGCGGAGAACTGCCGATCCAAGGACGCGACTGGCGACTCTTGCCGCGTCGCGGAAACTAAAGGGACCGAAGCGGTCGCGCGGATCGCGCAGGAGCAGCGCAGGCGGAGGTGAAGGTTCGGAAGGACGACTGTCGATAGTCGCCTTCTGCTCGCGCAGGACGCCATGCGGCCACGTCGCCGAGGCAGTTTTGAGGCTCCTACGGATTCTATGGACGCTGCTAATGCCGCAAAGAGAGTAATTTGAGGAGAGCGGGGTAGAAATGGCGAAACTGAGATACAAGTTATTTATGAGTCCATGGCGTAAATGGCTTGCGGGGAGAATTGGAAAATAGATTCAAATCTGGCACTCTTGGTACTTTTGCGACACACAAACAAATCATGCGAAATAAAGACAATCTGGCGAACATCGACGAATCAGGAAACCAAAACCTTGGTAGCAGGTTTCTGGAGGTTCGAAGAAAACTTCGACGCTGCTGATTGGTTCCCATGTTGGTTTGCGGTGGTTCGCAGACCAATTACTTTCTCCGCCCAGCCTGTTGCCCCACACCGCCAGCCTCCCGAACCAACAAATCCCCTCCCCCGCCTCTCCACTTCTCCCCCCACCTTCTTCCCCTTCAGCTTTCCCCCCCGCCTTCTCCCCCTTCCCCCCAAAATTCCCCAGCCTTCCCCCGAGCGTGGCGGAGTTCCTGTGATTCAGTTTTCCTCCTGCTGGCAACCATTCCTTGCTAGACACCATTCTTTGCCAGGAGAGCCTGCTAGAGATCCCGTAACCCTAAGTTCCTGCTAGATTTCCTAGCTTCCAAAATCACGCTTTAGAGCGCTTCTCGTGTCCCGAGCACCTCACCATGACGGTCGCGCCCTTTAGCAAGGTCGGCCCGCCGATCTTCTCGGCTCTCGCGCTGTCCTACGGCATCTGGCTTGCCGCTCGCGCGCAGCCTTTCGGCGGAGAGACCCCGCGGACCATGACGCGGGAGTGGATCCAAGCCAGCGACAAGCTGCTTGACGCGTGGCCGCGGGAGGCCGGTTCTCCCGTCGTCATGAACCCCATCTCCAGGCAGAATGCTATCAAGAACTGAAGAAGCGGTTTTTACGGGAAGCTTCGCTTCGTGTCTTGCTGATCGACGGTAGCGGCTGGTTGTTCGGCTTTCTGAAGTTCGGTCGTACCGATGTCTAGTTGTAAATGGTTATTAGCTTTCGCCATCTGTTGTGTGATTCGAGGCAGCATTGTTTCTTCATTAAGGCACTTGACTTGGAATCGTTTGACGCCTGGCCTGGCATCCGCTTTGTCGATCATGATCTGATCTCATCTCATGGACATTACTTTTCTTCCTTACTGGTGCAACAATGTTGGTGTAGCCTCCCATATTGGACTCACTCTGGTTTGATTTGCTCACACTCAATGCTCCAATCCTGCCAGCTGCGTGAGTCATGTATATTTCAAGGTGCTATGCATACCTGGAGTGTCCATGTCTGTCAACTGTGTGAGTGTCAAAGCTTCGCCTTTGTGGTGGGATCATTGAAAGCGTGCAAGCTCGTAGAACTGCTTTGTGAGGGGTATTTGAGTCATTTGCAACATACATCAATTTACACTCGCTATGCATCACACGAATCGTGTTATTGCAAGTATCCCGCTCCTATGTAGCACAAGAATCACGTTATTGCCAATATCCGAGAACGCGTTATCGGGTTCCCCAACAATCGAAACTCACAGAACTCCCTCGTCGTCACTGCGGCAACACCGAGAGGAAATGGCAATTTCAGCTGAATAACCAGCTGAAACACACCAAACCGCTCTCAACCTAGCGGAGAGTTTCAAACTTCAGCTTCGTCTCTGGACATTGTCGCGTCACCTTCACTCTTTCCGATTCTGCTGGTGCCATCTCTCGCACTCCATTCACAACTCCTCACTGATAACTCAGCCAGTTTTCCAAAACCTCCTCATGCGTGCGAGTAAACCCAGCATAGGTTCGGTCGCGGTTCCATACAGTGATTTGGCTTGTAGAGCAATTGAGTTTATATGGAGCGGAAACCAACTTTCGGGATGCACCCTTACTTCGCTCGTCACTGTCTTTCATAGCAGCCGCTACGCCACGGTCTCGCTGCGCTTCTTCTCGAGATCCTCTGCGTAGCCCGTTGCAAGTTACTCGGTTTTTTCGCAGTAAAAGCAGCCAACACGGTAGTGCCAGCTGGCATTACCTCTAGACCGCCATGGTCCGGACTGTAGCTCGATCCGCCAGCACGACAACCTCCATGGAGTGGAAAACGGGTAAGCCGAGGCAAAAGCGTGCGAGAAAGAGTTGTAGCTCTCAAGGGAACGCCTCGTCACCGCCAACTCCGGTTTCTCCTGACGACCGTTTGGACGTCTCGCTGACTCCGTCAGCAAACGGCGATGCGAAGTCAAACTCGCTGAGACGCGACGCGAATGTCTTCGAGGAGGGATCGCCACTCCGCGATGTAACTTCTCACAATCCTGCCGTTATGAGGAAGGACCAGTGCGATAGCCCGAGCATTCGAAAGACTGAGGCTAGTAATTCTCCTGTTCCTTCATCAACATTATCAGGTCGCGTTCCTGTACCGCAATGTGACAATACTCCGAGAAGGAGGCCGCGCACCGTGGGTGACCTGAGACGGCTGCGACAACTGTCTTCATCCCCGTTTTTGCCTTCCCCAGCATCAGCTTCAACACCAGCAACAGGTGCAGCAGTGTCAGCTGCAGCACCTACGCCCGAGGCCAGAATCACACCAGAAGGGCTCTCTAGAGCATCAAGACCAACAGCTAGGGTTTCGCTTGGACAGCTGTCCCAAACGAAGATCACTGCTGGAAATGAGTCTCTGGTTTTTGTAACGTCTCAAAAAGCATCAGGACCAACAGGTAGGGTTTCACTTGGACGGCTGTCCCAAACAAAGACCACTGTTGTCAATGAGCCTCCGCTCTTGGCTCCTGTGAGTCCGGTGAATCCGTTTTCAAGCAGTGGCCGCAGCAACGAGGTTGTTCCAGACAGTGACGAGGATGCTATTAGCGAGGATATTGGTGGTGGAAATCGAGGTGCTTCGGTGCGCAACGGTACTGGCAGTGCTTTTCGTAGTGGGAAGGGTGGAAAAGGGAGTCAGTCTGGTGACTGTGATAATGGTGAAGGGGAGGGTGGAGGCGAGGGTTGTGACAGTAAGGGGGCTGTGGATATGAGGACATTTTTGGACGGTTTCAACCTGAGCGGCGAAGCAGAATCAGCGTGGCAAATGGAAAGCAGTCCTGTAAAAGAGGAGGCAGCAAAGTCAACTGACGGATTTCCAGCAACTGAGAGATCTCCAGCAGCTGACGGATCTCCAGCAACTGACGGATCTCCAGCAGCTGACGGGTCTCCAGCAACTGACGGATCTCCAGCAACTGACGGATCTCCAGCAGCTGACGGACCTCCAGCAACTGACAGGCCAACAGCAACTGACGGATCTCCAGCATCTGAAATGCCCCTGGCAGTAACTCCTGCTGCTGAAGCTCCCAGCAACTCTCAACATGCTAATACCCGTCTGATGAAATCTAGAAAGAAGCAGAGGAGCAATTCTGGGAAGAATACGAGCAGGAGGGTGGAGATGGAAGGGACAGATGGGAGCACACGTGGTGCAGCAGAAGCAATTGCGGGTAATGAGGCGACTTTCGAGGCGCCTCAAAGGAAGAATACGAGCAGGAGGGTGGAGATGGAAGGGACAGATGGGAGCACACGTGGTGCAGCAGAAGCAATTGCGGGTAATGAGGCGACTTTCGAGGCGCCTCAAAGGAAGAATACGAGCAGGAGGGTGGAGATGGAAGGGACAGATGGGAGCACACGTGGTGCAGCAGAAGCAGTGCGGAGCAGAAGCACATTCACAACAAGCCCTCAGCCGAAGCGTCACAAAGGCGCGAGGGCGAGTGGCCTTGGTGATGCTGCTGGCGTAGAGGCAGCAGGTTCGATTTCACCCCGAGCCACAGCTATTGCAGGAGGAGCAGCAGCCGGAGAAGGCACGGTAGAATGCAGTACGCCTAAGAGCAGTAAAACGCGCAGAGGCAGCAGTTCATTCAAAGGCAGTTCGCGAAAAGGCACTACGCTCAAAGGCTACTCCCCTCTGGCCCTAGTCACGAACAGCCCTCGTTCCACGCCTTCGTTTCTATCACCACCCCTTCCATTGTCACCCCTGCCACTGTCACTCCCGGCTGCTCGTTCGGATTCCACTCACAAGCCCCCATTATTGTCACACCGGATGTTGTCACTGCCTACAAGTTTTAACGAAGGGGACGGGGTGCCACCTTTGCTGTCAAATCCGTCATTGTCACACCCGGCTGTTCCTTCTGATTCTCCACACATGCCACCGTTATTGTCACACCCCCGAGGCGAGGGGGAGGGAGAGGATAAGAGAGAGGACGTGGGAGAGGAGGAGAGGGAGGAGGGAGGAGGAACGGTGGGAGCGAAGGGGATGGAGCGTAGCAGAGAGGATGTGAGAGAGAAGGGAGAGGAGGGGAGAGAGTATGGGAGAGAGGAGGGCAGAGAGGAGGGGAGAGAAGAGGGAAGAGAGGAGAGGAGAGACGAAAGGGGAGAGGAGGGGAGAGAGAAGAATGAGGAGGAGATAGGTCAGGAAGGTGCTGCAATGTTAGAGGAGGGGGGTGATATGGGGGGACGAGAGGGAGCCGGAAGGCATATACATGTGGAAGGTGGGAAAGATGAGGAAGTTGGGAAAGATGTGAAGATGTGGGTGGACGGTGCAGCAATCACAGAGGAAGGGTGTGATATGAGGGGGAGAGGGGTAGGAGGAAGGCGTATGCATATGGAAGGTGGGAATGGTGAGGAAGGTGGAAAAGATGAAGAAAATGGGAAAGATAGGATAGATGTGTGTGTGAGAGGGGGCGGTGGTGTGTACATAGAAGTGCATCATCCACTGCCAGTGCTGGCTGTGCACGTGTGGGCGGATAACAACCCCTCTAACGGCCCTTCCTGGGGCAGCGGGCCCTCATCAGAGGTGCATGCAGATGCGCAATTGGGTGGTGCGCTGCAGTCGGATTCAGCATTTGGAAGCCCGCGTGTAGATGGAGGAAGAGGAGGAGGAGGAGGAGGAGGAGGAGGAGGAGGAGGAGGAGGAGGAGGAGGAGGAGGAGGAGGAGGAGGAGGAGGAGGAGGAGGAGAAGGAGGAGGAACGCGCATCGCAGTGTGTTTGGGGAAGGAGGAGGAGGAGGAGGAGCGGATGGTAGTGGTGTATGAAGTAACGAGCACTGGGAGGAGTGGTGTAGAAGGCTGTGATGTGGGAAGGAGTGGTTTGGCAGGGAGCGGTGTGGCAGGGAAAAGGCCACACGAAGCAGCAGGAAATGCGGCTGGAAATGCGGGAGGAAATGCGGGAGGAAATGCGGGAGGAAATGCGGGAGGAAATGCGGGAGGAAATGCGGGAGGAAATGCGGCTGGAAATGCGGGAGGAAATGCAGGAGGAAATGCGGCTGGAAATGCGGGAGGAAATGCAGGAGGAAATGCGGCTGGAAATGCGGCTGGAAATGCGGGAGGAAATGCGGGAGGAAATGCAGGAAGACCAGGGCTAGGAACGCTTCAAGAAGCAACGAGACATGGGGCTCCGTGGTTCAGGCTGGTGGGAAGCTTTGGTGTGAAAGTCGACTATGCAGAAGCACGGACGGAGGTGCGTGCGTGGAAAGGGATGGCTTTTGATTCAGTGAGCTCTTGAGAATTCCCACTTAATGTGACCTCATCTCATGGTTCGTGGAAAGAAGCACGGACGGAGGCGTGTGGAAAGAGCGTCACGCCACGGCGACTTTTGAGTCGACTCATAAGAGCGTCACGCCACGGCCTTCAGCAACCCATCGCTGCACCCGTGCTCTCCGCCTGCTCTCCCCTTCATAAGATTTCCTTCCTGCAGCTGTTCCCCGAGCGCCACACAAGCAAGCCACACAAGCAAGCCACACAAGCAATGGCCTTTTCTGCGAGTTTTGAGTCGACTCAAAACTCGACTCTCCGCCTGCTCTCCCCTTCATAAGATTTCCTTGCCTGCAGCTGTTCCCCGAGCGCCACACGAGCAATGGCCTCTCCTGCGGTTCCTGCCTCTACTCTCGTTTCCTGCCTCTACTCTCGTTTCCTGCCTCTACTCTCTTTTCCTGCCACTCCTGCAGTTCCTGCCTCTACTCTCGTTTCCTGCCTCTACTCTCGTTTCCTGCCTCTACTCTCGTTTCCTGCCTCTACTCTCGTTTCCTGCCTCTACTCTCTTTTCCTGCCTCTACTCTCGTTTCCTGCCTCTACTCTCGTTTCCTGCCTCTACTCTCTTTTCCTGCCTCTACTCTCGTTTCCTGCCTCTACTCTCTTTTCCTGCCTCTACTCTCTTTTCCTGCCTCTACTCTCTTTTCCTGCCTCTACTCTCGTTTCCTGCCGCTACTCTCTTTTCCTGCCTCTACTCTCTTTTCCTGCCTCTACTCTCTTTTCCTGCCTCTACTCTCTTTTCCTGCCGCTACTCTCCTTTCCTGCCTCTACTCTCGTTTCCTGCCGCTACTCTCTTTTCCTGCCGCTACTCTCTTTTCCTGCCTCACTAACCCATCGCTGGGCGTCGAGCCATGGCCTTCTCTTCCTGCGGCACCTGCCTCTATCTCGCTAACTGCTTCACTCTCTGCCCCCGTCCTTCTTCATGTCACCCTTTCAGGTGTTCCCGGAGCGCCAAGCCATGGCCTTCTCGCCCTGCGGCACCTGCCTCTATCTCGCTAACTGCTTCACTCTCTGCCCCCTTCCTTCTTCATATCACCCTTTCAGGTGTTCCCCGAGCGCCAAGCCATGGCCTTCTCGCCCTGCGGCACCTGCCTCTATCTCGCTAACTGCTTCACTCTCTGCCCCCTTCCTTCTTCATATCACCCTTTCAGGTGTTCCCCGAGCGCCAAGCCATGGCCTTCTCGCCCTGCGGCACCTGCCTCTATCTCGCTAACTGCTTCACTCTCTGCCCCCTTCCTTCTTCATATCACCCTTTCAGGTGTTCCCCGAGCGCCAAGCCATGGCCTTCTCGCCCTGCGGCACCTGCCTCTGCTCTCCCTTCTCCTCCTCAGCTCAGTAACCCAGCCCTGCCCTACACCCCCCTCCTCCCGTCCCGTCACACCACCCTCTGGCAGGTGTTCCCTGAGCGCCAAGCCATGGCCTTCTCTCCCTGCCGGTGCTGGTAACATGGTAACCCAGCCCTGCCCTACACCCCCCTCCTCCCGTCACATCACTCTCCACCAGGTGTTTCCCGAGCGCCAAGCCATGGCCTTCTCGCCCTGCGGCACCTGCCTCTACCTCGCTAATTGCTTCACCCTCTGCCAACCGTCAGAGCTTATAACGAAGCCTACTGAAGCAGCTGCATTCAGCGGCAACAGCAACAGCAACAGCAGCAGAAGCAGTAGCAAAAGAAACGGCAGCCACAGCAGCAGTGGCAGGAAGACAATCGTTTCTGGTGGTGTGACAGTAGTCGAGTTGAGCTTGGAAGCATCAAGAAATAGGGTATTTCAGTCCAATCTTCTGGAATTCCCTGCAGCACCCACCAGCAGCGCCTCGACCGCTGCTGCCCTCCGTTCGCCCCCTTCACTCTCTACCTGCCTTCCACCGTTCCCCTCCCTCTCAAGCCTCTCACCGGCGGTTCCCAAGTGCCCACAGATGTGGGCTGTGGTGGTGGTGAGGAGGGGGAGGAACGACGGTGGGAAGGGCGTGGAAGAGGAGACGAGTGGGGGGAAGGAGATGGGGAGGGGTGTGGAAGGGAAGGGTAGGGAGGGAGGAGGCATGGAGGGAGGAGGCACGGAGGGAGGAGGAGAGTGGGTGGTGGTGGCAGCAGGGGACGGTGGTGCTGCTTGCTGCTGGGTGATGGACAAGTATCGAAGGTGAGAGGGGCGCTCAGAGAGAAGGTGGGTTTATGTGAGGATTGGTGAGGGTTGGTGAGGGTACGTCAGGGTAGGTTGGGGTGGGTGAGGTTAAGGGACGGTGGTGCCGCTTGCAGCTGGGTGATGGACAAGCATGGAAGGTGAGAGGGGCGGTGAGGGGTGACGTAAACTGGGTTTTATAGAAAATGTGGGGGTAATTGCGTGTAGGTGAAGGTAGGGGATGGTGGTGCTGCTTGCTGCTGGGTGATGGACAGGCATGGGAGGTGAGAGGGACACATACAGGGAGGTTGGGATCAGGTGGGGGTAGGTGGGGGTAGGCAAGATCCATTTTAAAGAAGACGATGTTGTTTTACAATAGGGGACACAGAACCCCTTTTACTGGGGGTAGGTGGGGGTAGGTGAGGTGAGGGTAGGTACACATAGGGGATGGTGGTGCTACGTGCTGCTGGGAGATGGACAGGCATGGAAGGTGAGAGAGGATGTGAGGGGAAGCGAGAGGAGAGGGGAGGTGAGCCCCTCACACACACTCGTCCCCCATTGTACTGTACATTTAGCAGTATTGTACCCTTTCCTCTAAGCTGTGTGCTTTGACTCTCCCCACACCTTTGTCACAGGTCGCCCCTGGCCAGATACCACCTCCCCCCGGCGTGCTACAGGAGCCAACCCTTCCTTTCACCGAGTCATCTCCCTGGCTGCTGTGCTCCCTCATACACTCAATTCTTGATGCATCATACGTTGTTTATAGTGCCTTTTGTCCACCCCTCAACCCGTCTCACAGGTCGCCCCTGGCCAGATATCACCTCCCCCCGGCGTGCTACAGGAGCCACCCCTTCCACAGACTCATCTCCCTGGCTGCTGTGTTACCCTCACCACACACGCTGTTCTCCACACCCCACCTGTGTTCCTTGTGTTACAGGTCGCCCCTGGCCAGATACCACCTCCCCCCGACCTGCTACAGGAGCCACCCCTTCCACCGAGTCATCTCCCTGGCTTCTGTGCCGCACCGGCCTGGATGGGTTCTGGGGTGCTCCTACGGCGGTTCTGTTGCTCTTTGGTGAGTCAACCTGAGTCAACACAAGTCAGAAACGGTCGTCTCCTTGGCTGCTGTGCCGCACCGGCCTGGATGGGTTCTGGGGTGCTCCTACGGCGGTTCTGTTGCCCTCTTGTGAGTGAGAGAACTTTAAAAGGTCAACACCAATCAACTGAGTCAATCCAATCAAGCCCACCCCTTTCACCGAGTCATCTCGCTGGCTGCTGTGCCCCACCGGCCTGGATGGGTGCTTGGCTGCTCCTATGGTGGCTCAATTGCTCTCTGGTAAGTCAACACGAGTCAACACGGGTCAACACGGGTCAACACGGGTCAACACGGGTCAACACGGGTCAACACATTCATACCCACCCCTTCCACCGGGTCATATCCGTGGTTGCTGTATCCCGCTGGCCTGATGGGTGCTTGGCTGTTCTCACGGCGGCTCAGTTGCCCTCTGGTGAGTCAACACGAGTCATACCCCATCCACTCTCAACCCCAATCCACTCTCACCCCCAATCCACTCTCACCCCCCATCCACTCTCACCCCCCATCCACTCTCACCCCCCATCCACTCTCACCCCCCATCCACTCTCACCCCCATCCACTCTCACCCCCCATCCACTCTCACCCCCCATCCACTCTCACCCCCCATCCACTCTCACCCCCCATCCACTCTCAACCCCCATCCACTCTCACCCCCCATCCACTCTCACCCCCCATCCACTCTCACCCCCCATCCACTCTCCTCTCCGCTTGGCCCCTTCCTCCCTCACAGGGATGTGGATTGCCGTTTGCTGCTGAGTGTATGACACAGCCTCGCACACTCCATTCCCAAAAGTCACCAGAGCTACATACACCCAAGCCCCATCCACTCGCATGCCAATCTACCCTCAAACCCCCTCCATCCACTCACAGGGATGTGGATTGCCGTTTGCTGCTGAGTGTATGACACAGCCTCGCACACTCCATTCCCAAAAGTCACCAGAGCTACATACACCCAAGCCCCATCCACTCGCATGCCAATCTACCCTCAAACCCCCTCCGTCCACTCACAGGGATGTGGATTGCCGTTTGCTGCTGAGTGTATGACACAGCCTCGCACACTCCATTCCCAAAAGTCACCAGAGCTACATACACCCAAGCCCCATCCACTCGCATGCCAATCTACCCTCAAACCCCCTCCGTCCACTCACAGGGATGTGGATTGCCGTTTGCTGCTGAGTGTATGACACAGCCTCGCACACTCCATTCCCAAAAGTCACCAGAGCTACATACACCCAAGCCCCATCCACTCGCATGCCAATCTACCCTCAAACCCCCTCCGTCCACTCACAGGGATGTGGATTGCCGTTTGCTGCTGAGTGTATGACACAGCCTCGCACACTCCATTCCCAAAAGTCACCAGAGCTACATACACCCAAGCCCCATCCACTCGCATGCCAATCTACCCTCAAACCCCCTCCGTCCACTCACAGGGATGTGGATTGCCGTTTGCTGCTGAGTGTATGACACAGCCTCGCACACTCCATTCCCAAAAGTCACCAGAGCTACATACACCCAAGCCCCATCCACTCGCATGCCAATCTACCCTCAAACCCCCTCCGTCCACTCACAGGGATGTGGATTGCCGTTTGCTGCTGAGTGTATGACACAGCCTCGCACACTCCATTCCCAAAAGTCACCAGAGCTACATACACCCAAGCCCCATCCACTCGCATGCCAATCTACCCTCAAACCCCCTCCGTCCACTCACAGGGATGTGGATTGCCGTTTGCTGCTGAGTGTATGACACAGCCTCGCACACTCCATTCCCAAAAGTCACCAGAGCTACATACACCCAAGCCCCATCCACTCGCATGCCAATCTACCCTCAAACCCCCTCCGTCCACTCACAGGGATGTGGATTGCCGTTTGCTGCTGAGTGTATGACACAGCCTCGCACACTCCATTCCCAAAAGTCACCAGAGCTACATACACCCAAGCCCCATCCACTCGCATGCCAATCTACCCTCAAACCCCCTCCGTCCACTCACAGGGATGTGGATTGCCGTTTGCTGCTGAGTGTATGACACAGCCTCGCACACTCCATTCCCAAAAGTCACCAGAGCTACATACACCCAAGCCCCATCCACTCGCATGCCAATCTACCCTCAAACCCCCTCCATCCACTCACAGGGATGTGGATTGCCGTTTGCTGCTGAGTGTATGACACAGCCTCGCACACTCCATTCCCAAAAGTCACCAGAGCTACATACACCCAAGCCCCATCCACTCGCATGCCAATCTACCCTCAAACCCCCTCCATCCACTCACAGGGATGTGGATTGCCGTTTGCTGCTGAGTGTATGACACAGCCTCGCACACTCCATTCCCAAAAGTCACCAGAGCTACATACACCCAAGCCCCATCCACTCGCATGCCAATCTACCCTCAAACCCCCTCCGTCCACTCACAGGGATGTGGATTGCCGTTTGCTGCTGAGTGTATGACACAGCCTCGCACACTCCATTCCCAAAAGTCACCAGAGCTACATACACCCAAGCCCCATCCACTCGCATGCCAATCTACCCTCAAACCCCCTCCGTCCACTCACAGGGATGTGGATTGCCGTTTGCTGCTGAGTGTATGACACAGCCTCGCACACTCCATTCCCAAAAGTCACCAGAGCTACATACACCCAAGCCCCATCCACTCGCATGCCAATCTACCCTCAAACCCCCTCCGTCCACTCACAGGGATGTGGATTGCCGTTTGCTGCTGAGTGTATGACACAGCCTCGCACACTCCATTCCCAAAAGTCACCAGAGCTACATACACCCAAGCCCCATCCACTCGCATGCCAATCTACCCTCAAACCCCCTCCGTCCACTCACAGGGATGTGGATTGCCGTTTGCTGCTGAGTGTATGACACAGCCTCGCACACTCCATTCCCAAAAGTCACCAGAGCTACATACACCCAAGCCCCATCCACTCGCATGCCAATCTACCCTCAAACCCCCTCCGTCCACTCACAGGGATGTGGATTGCCGTTTGCTGCTGAGTGTATGACACAGCCTCGCACACTCCATTCCCAAAAGTCACCAGAGCTACATACACCCAAGCCCCATCCACTCGCATGCCAATCTACCCTCAAACCCCCTCCGTCCACTCACAGGGATGTGGATTGCCGTTTGCTGCTGAGTGTATGACACAGCCTCGCACACTCCATTCCCAAAAGTCACCAGAGCTACATACACCCAAGCCCCATCCACTCGCATGCCAATCTACCCTCAAACCCCCTCCATCCACTCACAGGGATGTGGATTGCCGTTTGCTGCTGAGTGTATGACACAGCCTCGCACACTCCATTCCCAAAAGTCACCAGAGCTACATACACCCAAGCCCCATCCACTCGCATGCCAATCTACCCTCAAACCCCCTCCATCCACTCACAGGGATGTGGATTGCCGTTTGCTGCTGAGTGTATGACACAGCCTCGCACACTCCATTCCCAAAAGTCATCAGAGCTACATACACCCAAGCCCCATCCACTCGCATGCCAATCTACCCTCAAACCCCCTCCGTCCACTCACAGGGATGTGGATTGCCGTTTGCTGCTGAGTGTATGACACAGCCTCGCACACTCCATTCCCAAAAGTCACCAGAGCCACATACACCCAAGCCCCATCCACTCGCATGCCAATCTACCCTCAAACCCCCTCCGTCCACTCACAGGGATGTGGATTGCCGTTTGCTGCTGAGTGTATGACACAGCCTCGCACACTCCATTCCCAAAAGTCACCTGAGCTACATACACCCAAGCCCCATCCACTCGCATGCCAATCTACCCTCAAACCCCCTCCGTCCACTCACAGGGATGTGGATTGCCGTTTGCTGCTGAGTGTATGACACAGCCTCGCACACTCCATTCCCATAAGTCACCAGAGCTACATACGCCCAAGCCCCATCCACTCGCATGCCAATCTACCCTCAAACCCCCTCCGTCCACTCACAGGGATGTGGATTGCCGTTTGCTGCTGAGTGTATGACACAGCCTCGCACACTCCATTCCCAAAAGTCACCAGAGCTACATACACCCAAGCCCCATCCACTCGCATGCCAATCTACCCTCAAACCCCCTCCGTCCACTCACAGGGATGTGGATTGCCGTTTGCTGCTGAGTGTATGACACAGCCTCGCACACTCCATTCCCAAAAGTCACCAGAGCTACATACACCCAAGCCCCATCCACTCGCATGCCAATCTACCCTCAAACCCCCTCCGTCCACTCACAGGGATGTGGATTGCCGTTTGCTGCTGAGTGTATGACACAGCCTCGCACACTCCATTCCCAAAAGTCACCAGAGCTACATACACCCAAGCCCCATCCACTCGCATGCCAATCTACCCTCAAACCCCCTCCGTCCACTCACAGGGATGTGGATTGCCGTTTGCTGCTGAGTGTATGACACAGCCTCGCACACTCCATTCCCAAAAGTCACCAGAGCTACATACACCCAAGCCCCATCCACTCGCATGCCAATCTACCCTCAAACCCCCTCCGTCCACTCACAGGGATGTGGATTGCCGTTTGCTGCTGAGTGTATGACACAGCCTCGCACACTCCATTCCCAAAAGTCACCAGAGCTACATACACCCAAGCCCCATCCACTCGCATGCCAATCTACCCTCAAACCCCCTCCGTCCACTCACAGGGATGTGGATTGCCGTTTGCTGCTGAGTGTATGACACAGCCTCGCACACTCCATTCCCAAAAGTCACCAGAGCTACATACACCCAAGCCCCATCCACTCGCATGCCAATCTACCCTCAAACCCCCTCCGTCCACTCACAGGGATGTGGATTGCCGTTTGCTGCTGAGTGTATGACACAGCCTCGCACACTCCATTCCCAAAAGTCACCAGAGCTACATACACCCAAGCCCCATCCACTCGCATGCCAATCTACCCTCAAACCCCCTCCGTCCACTCACAGGGATGTGGATTGCCGTTTGCTGCTGAGTGTATGACACAGCCTCGCACACTCCATTCCCAAAAGTCACCAGAGCTACATACACCCAAGCCCCATCCACTCGCATGCCAATCTACCCTCAAACCCCCTCCGTCCACTCACAGGGATGTGGATTGCCGTTTGCTGCTGAGTGTATGACACAGCCTCGCACACTCCATTCCCAAAAGTCACCAGAGCTACATACACCCAAGCCCCATCCACTCGCATGCCAATCTACCCTCAAACCCCCTCCGTCCACTCACAGGGATGTGGATTGCCGTTTGCTGCTGAGTGTATGACACAGCCTCGCACACTCCATTCCCAAAAGTCACCAGAGCTACATACACCCAAGCCCCATCCACTCGCATGCCAATCTACCCTCAAACCCCCTCCGTCCACTCACAGGGATGTGGATTGCCGTTTGCTGCTGAGTGTATGACACAGCCTCGCACACTCCATTCCCAAAAGTCACCAGAGCTACATACACCCAAGCCCCATCCACTCGCATGCCAATCTACCCTCAAACCCCCTCCGTCCACTCACAGGGATGTGGATTGCCGTTTGCTGCTGAGTGTATGACACAGCCTCGCACACTCCATTCCCAAAAGTCACCAGAGCTACATACACCCAAGCCCCATCCACTCGCATGCCAATCTACCCTCAAACCCCCTCCGTCCACTCACAGGGATGTGGATTGCCGTTTGCTGCTGAGTGTATGACACAGCCTCGCACACTCCATTCCCAAAAGTCACCAGAGCTACATACACCCAAGCCCCATCCACTCGCATGCCAATCTACCCTCAAACCCCCTCCGTCCACTCACAGGGATGTGGATTGCCGTTTGCTGCTGAGTGTATGACACAGCCTCGCACACTCCATTCCCAAAAGTCACCAGAGCTACATACACCCAAGCCCCATCCACTCGCATGCCAATCTACCCTCAAACCCCCTCCGTCCACTCACAGGGATGTGGATTGCCGTTTGCTGCTGAGTGTATGACACAGCCTCGCACACTCCATTCCCAAAAGTCACCAGAGCTACATACACCCAAGCCCCATCCACTCGCATGCCAATCTACCCTCAAACCCCCTCCATCCACTCACAGGGATGTGGATTGCCGTTTGCTGCTGAGTGTATGACACAGCCTCGCACACTCCATTCCCAAAAGTCACCAGAGCTACATACACCCAAGCCCCATCCACTCGCATGCCAATCTACCCTCAAACCCCCTCCATCCACTCACAGGGATGTGGATTGCCGTTTTCTGCTGAGTGTATGACACAGCCTCTCATCACACTCCATTTTCGCCCTGCACGTCTGCCCTCTCCCCTCTGAAGCGGATACCCCTTTTTGTGGCAGTTCCTGATGTGTAAACACCCTTACTGTATTCACACTCACCCCCCCTCCCTCCACACACAGGGATGTGCATCGTCGTGTGCTGCTGACTGCATGGCACAGCCTTGCACACTCCATTCTCATAAGTCACTGATGCCGCTCACACCCACGTCCCATCCACACTTTTCTTCTTGCCCCTCTCCTCCATACACAGGGATGTGCATCGCCGTGTGCTGCTGACTGCATGGCACAGCCTTGCACACTCCATTCTCAGCCTGCACGTCTGCCCTCTCCCATCTGCTCCTGCTGCTGCTGGTTCTGCTGGTGCTGCTGCTGCCGTTGGTGGTTCTGCTGGTGCTGCTGCTGCCGGTGGTGGTTCTGCTGGTGCTGCTGCTGCCGGTGGTGGTTCTGCTGGTGCTGTTGCTGCTCGTGATGAAAACGCTCAAGTGTTGGGGAAGCAAGCAGAGAAGGAAGGGCTTGGGGGGATAGATGGGCTGGAATTGCTGCTGTTGCTGGAAACAGGGGAAAGGGCGGACAGCTGGCAAAACGACGCAAATGAGCACCAAAACATGATGCCTGAAGAAGAGTGCAAGATCACAGTATCAACAGCGATTGTGGGGGACAATCAACAGAGGGTGGTGGTGCGGGCGCCATACTTACAATCTGGCGCACACAGGCTGGCGTTTCTGAGTAGCAAGGCGATGGTGGTGGGGCGGAGCATAGCGGACAGGTGAGCACTGAGGCACATGGCATGGGTGGGATGCGGTGTAAAGGTCTGCAATAGGGTTTGGTGTAGCACAGGGTGGTGGTGTGAGCACCCACTGCTGCAGAGAGCAAGCCGAGTCACCAGTTGGTGTTTCTGAGTGGCGAGATGGTATTGGTGGGAAGGAGCATAGTGCACAGGTGAGCACTGGTTGGAATGTTGTATGAAGGTGAGCACTGGTTGGAATGTGGTATGAAGGTGAGCACTGGTTGGAATGTGGTATGAAGGTGAGCAGTGGTTGGAATGTGGTATGAAGGTGAGCACTGGTTGGAATGTGGTATGAAGGTGAGCACTGGTTGGAATGTGGTATGAAGGTGAGCACTGGTTGGAATGTGGTATGAAGGTGAGCACTAGTTGGAATGTGGTATGAAGGTGAGCACTGGTTGGAATGTGGTATGAAGGTGAGCACTGGTTGGAATGTGGTATGAAGGTGAGCACTGGCTGGAATGTGGTATGAAGGTGAGCACTGGTTGGAATGTGGTATGAAGGTGAGCAGTACGTGGTGGTGCGGGTGCCACAGCTGCAGCCAAAGTCAGGTGGGCACAGGCTGGCGTTTTTTGAGTGGCAAGGAAATGGTATTGGTGGGATGGAGCATAGCAGACAGGTGAGCACTGAGCTGACCCGCATGGGTGGAATGCGGTATCAAGATGTGCAGTACAATCTGTTGTTAGCAAGGGTGGTAGTACGGGCACCACAGCCACAGCCACAGGCAGGCGGACACAGGGTGGCGTTTCTGAGTGCCTAAGGGATGGCGGTGGGGCGGAGCATAGCGGACAGGTGAGCACTGAGCTGAGTGGGATACGGTATGAAGGTTTGCAGTAAGGTTTGGTGCTACACAGGGTGGTGGTGAGGGCACCACAGCTACAGCCACAGGCAGGCGCAAACAGGCTGGCGTTTCTGAGTGCCAAGGCGATGGTGATGGGGCGGAGTATAGCAGACACGTGAGCATTGAGCTGAGTGGGATACGGTATGAAGGTTTGCAGTAAGGTTTGGTGCTACACAGGGTGGTGGTGAGGGCACCACAGCCACAGTCAGGCAGACTCAGGCAGGCGTTTCTGAGTGCCAAGGAGATGGTGGTGGGGCGGAGTGTAGCGGACAGGTGAGACCATGGTGAGAATCGGTGTAAAGGTGTGTGGTAAGGTTTGGTGATACACAGTGTGGTGGTGCGAGCACGCACAGACAAATCCACACCCACACTCTGGCGGACACCCACCAGTGTTTGTGAGAATTCTCAAAAACCAGCGCGGACACCCACTAGTGGGGTTGACTTAGAGTTGACTCAAAAGTCAACGCACCACACTCTGGCGGACACCCACTAGTGTTTGTGAGAGCCAATGAGGTGGTGGGGTGGGGAGGGGCATAGCGGACAGGTGAGCACTGAGCTGACCCGCATTGCATGGGTGGGATGCGGTATGAAGGTGTGCAGCCACTCTCCCATCACTCAGGGAAGCACCATATACCGGTACTGACCTCCCACATTCCCCCCTTCCCTTCATTCATCCCCTTGCCCCCAACCCTGCACCATTTTCTCGCAGGCATATCGTGGAACAGCTACTGTCGGGGACTCAGGGAAGCACCATATACCGGTACTGACCTCCCACATTCCCCCCTTCCCTTCATTCATCCCCTTGCCCCCAACCCTGCACCATTTTCTCGCAGGCATATCGTGGAACAGCTACTGTCGGGGACTCAGGGAAGCACCATATACCGGTACTGACCTCCCACATTCCCCCCTTCCCTTCATTCATCCCCTTGCCCCCAACCCTGCACCATTTTCTCGCAGGCATATCGTGGAACAGCTACTGTCGGGGACTCAGGGAAGCACCATATACCGGTACTGACCTCCCACATTCCCCCCTTCCCTTCATTCATCCCCTTGCCCCCAACCCTGCACCATTTTCTCGCAGGCATATCGTGGAACAGCTACTGTCGGGGACTCAAGGAATCATGAAGTGGTGCCATCTCATCTCAACGTTCCTCATCCTCTCTCATTCTCCCTGACCCTTCATCCATCCCCTTGCCCCCAACCCTGCACCATTTTCTCGCAGCCATCTTGTAGAGCAGCTACTGTCGGGGACTCAAAGAAGCACAATCTACTGACGTATCTCACTCTGTACTGCAATGAATGTTTATATGGTGTGCACATGTATTTCTATGATGTCAAATGATTTTGTGTATTCTATGGACTGGTTAATACATTGATAATATCGGCTAAATGGGGAAACTTGGCCACCAGATCCGCTCTATTAGCCAACTCGAAATCTGCAAACTCAAAAGCAGGAGCTACAGTGCATCCAACCAGACTGTACTGTGTATCTGCTGAACCCGCATCTCGAGCCGTTCGATTCAGCGCAGCATCGAAATCAAGGGTGGGGAACGCCCCGAACCAGACGCTGGGTTTGATGATGTGATGAAAGGATTGGCCGGCTGCTAGGTCTGGGCCGATGGTGGTCTTGCGGATCGACCCATCGTCTTCAATCTCCACAATCTGGAGGGAATGGGGGAGAGGAAGGGAGTTACAAAGACAAGGAGGAGTCAGACGTTGGGCTTGATGGGACAATGTGGTGGAAGGGTTGGCCGGCTGCTAGGTCTGGGCCGATAGTGGTCTTAGAGCGTATTCCTATCCTCGTATCAAGAAAACCTCATATCAACCTCCCACTGAAAATTTCCCTAAACCCAAAACCTCTCGCTACTTTTACCAGGCAAAAAGTACAATCTTGATATGAGGTTTTCTTGATACGAGGATAGGAATACGCTCTTACGGATCGACCCATTGTCTTCAATCTCCACAATCTGGAAGAAAAAGGAACAGGATAAAAAAGTAGGGAAGAGGGGAAGGCGGAAGAGGAAGAGACGGGAGGAGGAGGGACATATTGGGCCACTGTGGAATTTTGAATCAGCAATATTGAATTTACTTATAAGTGACAGGAGAGCAGAGGGGAGGGAGGAGAGCAGAGGGGACGAAGAGAGGAGATTAGCATGAGACAAGTGACGGAGGGGGTAGAGGGGAGGAACGGAGGAGAGGAGGGGAGAATGGGAGGGTGGGTAGAGGGAGAGAGGGGAAGAAAAGGGGGGCTAACCGTGAGTGGATCGCCGGCGTAGTGGTGAAGCTAGTTGATTCAGCTTGAGGGGGGTAGGAGGGGGGTGGGAGGGGGGTAGGAGGGGGGTGGGAGGGGGGTAGAGGAGAAGAGGGGGGCTAACCGTGAGTGGATCGCCGGCGTAGTGGTGGAAGATTTCAGAGGAGGGCATGCGATGGAGGTGAGACACGCTGCCCGTGGGCAGAAGAAAATAAATGCAGGTGCTGACCGGCCTTGCCACCTTGACTGCACAATGAAACGAGTGCGATAGGGAGGGGAGAAAAGAAGGGGGAGGGGTGGGGAGGGGGAAGGGGATGCGATCCAGTGTGATGCCTCTGCAAGATGCGAGAATGGAGGTATCATGGTGCATCATGGTGTGTATCATGGTGTGAGCGCATCATCATGGTGTGAGCGCATCATCATGGTGTGAGTGCATCATTGTGCGAGCGCATCATGGTGTGAGCGCATCATGGTGCGTATGCGCGAGCCAGTGTGATGCCACTACATGTGCCACTATCTGCAAATAACACCCTCCCTTCCTCACTACTTGCTATTGGAACCCTCCACTTGAAACGAGCGGGTTACCACAACTCACGAATTTCGAATACCTTTGGAGTGTCCTGTGTCTGAGCTACGCAACGACAATGCAAACCAAACTACAGTGTTACCATGTTACATCCTTCGCACGGAGACAGGTTCTCAAGGGATTTGAGCACCCGCGTGTCGCTTTACGTCTGAATATAAACCCCTGAAACACGTGTTACAGCGTTTTTACGACCTCGTTAACTCTTACATCCTTTGCCCGGAGGCAAGCTTTTCAGGAATAGCTGCACCCGCACATCACGGATCCTTTCGTTATTAATGTTACAGTGTTACCATCTCGCTAACTCTTACATCCTTCGCCCGGAGGAAGGTTTTCCAGGGATAACTGAACGCGCGTGTCGCGGAACGTCTCCGCGTAAAACCCTCCCTCGGGGTGCGGCTGCAGGTTCAGTCGGGTTACCACATCGCCTACTGGAAGCAGCTTCGCCGACATGATTCGCGGCTCTTGACCGTCCGACGAAACGGCAAGCGATACTCTCCGTCCAAATGGCAGAGAGGAGCCTTAGAAACCGTTAGCTAAAAACCTAGAAAAGAAAACGCCGATAGAGAACGCACCCAGACTAACAGGCCTTCTTTGAGAATTCGGCGTGTTTCGTTTGCTTCGCAAAATTCTGTAACATGTCTCGCTTCCTCGTAAATGCTCATGGTTGGAAGAAGTTGTTCCCTGTTACGGGTGCAATAGATGAGGTAGCGAGAATTGCACTAAGGTGTCAAACAAGTACCAAACGTGAGCGGAGGCATGAGCGAACATTTATACGCGAAACATGCAAACGGTAACGCGGTGCGTGCGAGCTAGCTAGTGCTACGCTGGAAGCGAGGCTCGGGCTAGTCCCGAAGCGTAGGCCGACACGGCCGGTCCAGCAGTGCGAGGTTTGGGAAAACAGTGCGCGCGAAGTCGGCGAAGCCCCGTTAGCAGTAACGGGCGAACAACGGCTGCTGCTGTACGCGGTGTTGCAGGGTGCGCTAAGGAATATCGAGAAAATTCCTTACACTAGAAGCCCCCTCCGTTACGCGAGTGCGTGTATATCTCGGAAACCCCGGCTCCTCAGGTACGCTTGCAGGGCAGGGTGGTTTTCAATGTTGGCCAGGGGCACCCAGCTATCTTCAGTTGGTGTGCGATCCTTCCAGCGAACGAGGAATTCAATCCTCCTGATTCCTGTGGGGTGTCGAATCCGATGGCTCAGGATTTTTTCGGGCTCGATGATCGGCTCCGATGCAGGGCGAGTCATGGATGGCGGGCGGTAACGAGGCAGTTGGCTTGTGGTTGGGATGTATGGGCGAAGCAGGCTGACGTGGAATGAAGGGCTGACGTACCAGTCCGTCGGCAACAGTAGGTCAGCTGTCACTGGGGTAATCATGTGGCTGATTTGGAATGGTCCACAGTAGCGGGGTCGCAATTTCGGTACGACGGGCAGTCTTAAGTTCTGTGTGTCGAGCACTACGTAATCTCTTGACTGGTACGTGACTGGGCAGCGGTGGCGGTCAGCGTTGCGCTTAGCGATGACATTGGCCTTTTTAATTGCTTCTGCGGCTCTGGTGCGGGCAGCTTGCAGAATTTCGGCGAATTGCTATGCACGCGGTGTTGGGTTGTCCGGACTCGGCGTCATGGGCACTGTAGGGTTTTGCCCGCAGTTCAGGTAGAAAGGGGACTGATGCGTCGTTGCTGACGAGGCGTTGTTATACGCGAACTCAATCAGCGGCACCTGCTGCTCCCAAGTGGTTGGGTCGTCGGACGTGGCACGAATCAACTGCTCAATCGTCTGATTCGTCTGCTCCGTTTGACCGTCGGTCTTGGGGTGGTACGACGAGCTGAACTGTAGCCTTGTCCCGAACTGCTTCCAGAGGTTTTTCCAGAAGTTGCTGGTAAACTTCGTGTCGCGGTCGCTGATTATCGCGGCTGGTATCCCGTGCAGTCGAACGACGGCTGCGATGAACAGGCGAGCGGTTTCTTCGGCTGAGATCGATTTCTTGCACGCAGCGAAGTGTGCCATCTTCGTCAACCTGTCAACGACGACCATAACCGCGTCGTTACCCCCAAGGTTCGAAGGTAACCCTGTGACAAAATCCATGGTAACCTGCTGCCAGGCGCGCTCAGGCGGTGGAATCGGCTGCAACTGACCCGCCTTTCTTTTTCGCGAGCTCTTCATCACCTGACACGTAGGACACGAGCCCACGTGGTGCTGTACGTCGGTCAACAGCTCCGGCCAGTAGTAATACCGCTGTAGTTGCTGTCGCGTTTTGTCTACCCCGAAATGTCCCGAGGTAATCCCGTCGTGTGCCTCCTGTAGTAACAGTTCCCTCAGTAGTGAGTACGCGGGTACCCAGATGCGGTTGGTGCCTGTTTTTACGTAATAGACTCCTCTGGCCTCTGCCAGTTGCTGTGAATTTCAGGTCGTGAAAAATGGGTCGGTACTGTATCCGTGGGTGAATAGGCCTGTTAACAGTGGGTTGGTTTGGGCGAGTAGGATGGCGTGGAGTTGGGCGGTGGGGCGTGTGAGTGCGTCGGCGATGTTGGTGTCAGAATGTTATAATTGTCTAGCCTGCAGTGGGGTACTCTATAGCGAGTACAACCCAATTAGGGTTTCCTATATGTATGCCAACTGCTGCTAGTGCAACCTCTCTCTTCTTCATTCCTCATTCTTTCACATGCTATCAGAGCATCTACGCTCCTGGCCTGTGGGCCCACCTAACTGCTTCCGCTGCTACTCTGTGTGCTACTCTTAGCGGCCCCGTCGCCGCCCTTCTCGGCCCCTCGCGGCCCCTTCGCGGCCCCGTTGCCGCCCTTCCAGGCCCCTCGCGGCCCCTTCGCGGCCCCGTCGCCGCCCCTAACGGCCCCATCGCCGCCCTTCTCGGCCCCTCGCGGCCCCTTCGCGGCCCCGCTGCCGCCCTTCCAGGCCCCTCGCGGCCCCTTCGCGGCCCCGTCGCCGCCCCTAACGGCCCCGTCGCCGCCCTTCTCGCCCCCTCGCGGCCCCTTCGCGGCCCGTCGCCACCCTTCCAGGCCCCTCGCGGCCCCTTCGCGGTCCCGTCGCCGCCCCTAGCGGTCCCGTCGCCGCCCCTGCGGTCCCGTCGCCGCCCCTAGCGGCCCCGTCGCCGCCCTTCGCGGCCACGTCGCCGCCCTTCGCGGCCCCGTCGCCGCCCCAAGCGGCCCCGTCGCCGCTCTTCGCGGCCCCGTCGCCGCCTCTAGCGGCCCCGTTGCCCTTCTCGGCCCCGTCGCCGCCTCTACCGGCCCCGTCGCCGCCCCTATCGAGGCCCTGCCCCGGCCCTGCCCTGGCCCTGCCCCGACCCTGCCCCGGCCCCGCCCCGGCCATGCTCCGTCGCCTGGCGCGGCGCACCGGGGACCCGTGCACCGCCCCCCCCCCTCTTTTCCCGTCGCCTGTCGAGGCGACCTGAGGGGGCCGCGACCGGGGGGGGGGGGGGGGGGCGAGCGTCGCCCCTTCTGCCGCCTGTTTTGGCGCCCTGGGAGGCCGCGCGTCGCCCCCCCCTCCCCCCCCCCCCCCGTAACCTCCCTACCCGCCGTCCCGCCCTGCCCTGTGTTAGGGTCTAGGGGTGGCGAGTAGGGGGTGGCGGGTGTGTGGTCTCCCCTGCTCCTCCTCCTCCTTTGTCTCCCACTGCTGCAGCTGCCGCTGAGGGGGGTGGGTGTGTGGGAGTCGACGGAGTGGTGCTAGGGGGTGGGGTGTGAGTGAACCTAGGGTGTAGCAAGGGGTGTGTGAAAGGGGGGTACTGTGGGAGTAGAACTAGGGTTTGAGCAGGGGGTGTGTGTCGAGGGGTGTGGGGCAGCTGGAGGAGGTTGTATGAAGGTAGCTGTCGTGTCGCCTGCAGCGCCTATAGCCCGTCGCCCTTGCTTCGGTAGCCAGTGAGCCTGTTGCACCAGTCGCCAGTGGGTCCGTTGCTCCTGCCGCTCGTCTATAGCCGCGGAGCCAGTTACTCCAGTAGTCCGTCGCCTTGCTTTGGTAGCCACTGAGTCAGCCGCTCCTGTGCCCGTGCCTCTGCAGCTTCAGTCGTTGCCTCCCATCTTCTCTCCCTCCACAGTTCCTCCTCCTCCTCACTTGCCCGCTGTGATTAACTCTAGCTTTGCTCGCTATTGTTAACTCCTGCTCTATGCCTGCTTGCTCATTGTGCTGATTACACCCCACTTTGGCTATGGGGGTGTGTCAGAATGTTATAATTGTCTAGCCTGCAGTGGGGTACTCTATAGCGAGTACAACCCAATTAGGGTTTCCTATATGTATGCCAACTGCTGCTAGTGCAACCTCTCTCTTCTTCATTCCTCATTCTTTCACAGTTGGATGCGCCTTTTTTGTATGTGACCGTATAGTGGAAATTGGACTCCAGATAGTCCAACCAACGGATCTGTTGTGGGTTGAGATTCGGTTGGGCGCGAAGGTACTGTAGGGATCGGTGGTCTGTCAATACTGTCACGTCTGCTCCCGTGAGGTAACATCGCCACACCTTGAACGCGTGCACGATCGCCAGCATTTTGCGGTCGTGTATCGGATAGTTGCGTTCGGGCGGGTGAAGCTTGCGGGACTCGTGCGCGATTGGCTGAAGGCCGTTCCCGAAGTCCTGTAGCAGTACTTCTCCCACAGTGATGTCGCTAGCGTCGGTGACGAGCTCGAACGGACGGTGCGGATCTGCGATGTGAAGTACGGGCGGTGAGCACAAAATATTTTTGAGGGCCGAGAAGGCAGCTTGCTCTTTCTCCCCCCACGTGTACTCAACCCCCTTCCTCAGCAGGTCGGTCAACGGGGCAGTCAGCTTCCCCATGTCGGGGACGAACCGGCGCACGTAGTTGACGAACCCCAAAATACTCTGCAACTCGGTCAAGTTGGTCGGCGCGTGCCATGCTTGAATCGTCGCAATCTTTTTCAGGTCTATTTCCACTCCTACAGCTGAAATAATGCGTCCCAAAAACTCCAGTCTGTCCTGTAAAAACTCACACTTAGACTCTTTTGTCAGTAGGCGGTTCTCACTCAGTATCTTAAAAATTGCTTCGATGTCCTATAAGTGCTGTGCTCTGTCAGGGCTGTAAATCAGTATGTCGTCCAGATATACGATGACGCACTAATCTAAAAGTGGGCGGAAAGCTTCGTTCATGGTCATTTGAAAGGTGGCGGGGACGTTGGTCCTTCCGAAGGGCATGACGGCGTATTCGAAGGATCCGTAACGTGTTCGGAAGGCTGTCTTAGGGCAGTCGGGTGGGTTGACGCGAATCTGGTGGTAACCTCCCCGAAGGTCAATTTTCGAGAAAACACGGGTTGTGCGCAGTTGGTCGATCAGTTCGTCGGCTCGCGGGATGGGGTAACGGGATTTGATGGTAACCCCGTTCAGTGCTCTGTAGTCTATGCACATGCGAAATCCCCCGTCTTTCTTCGGTGTGAACAGTATCGGTGCTGCGAAGGGCGACGAACTAGGGCGAATGAACTCGAGGTCGAGCAGGTAATCCAGCTGGTTCCTCAGTTCGTCCAGTTCGGGTTGGGTCAGTCGGAACTGTCGCTGTACTGTCGGCTGTGCCCCCGGTTCTAGTTCTATCCTGTGGTCGTGTGGTCGCTGAATTGGCAGTCTCGTCGGTAGATCGTCCGGGAAGATTTCACTGTACTGCTTCAACAGTGCTGCCAGGTCACTCGGTACGTCGGCTAGCAGTTTCTGTAAATCCCCTCCTTTGTCTGCTGCCTCCGCTTCCCGAATGTCGACCGCGTACGCGTCAGCTCCTGCCGCTACGGCGCGTTTCATCGTGATCGCGTTGACACGCACCGACGAAGACTCAGGCGAGCCCCAGTGAGATAAGGCGATGTTGTTACCGTTCACTCGCAGAGCGCAGTCACCCATCGTCCAGTCGATTCGCGGGTTGTGTCATCGCAGCCAATCACGCCCGAGTAAAATATCGGTTCCGTCGAGGGTCGTTCCCCGCATCGAATCCGAACTCGGTCCACACGTTCCCGTATCGCCAGTGGCGTGCCGTCGACCAGTCTTGCGTCGATCTCAGGTAAACATCTATTCAGTGGCAGTCGCAGTTTTCGTGTTGTGGCAGTGTTAATAAGGCTGTGGCTGGCCCCTCCGTCTACGAAGATTTTAACTACGTCCGTCCCGATTTTCCCACTAAGCAGTATAGGGCTGTCTACCGTGGTACCCTCCTTATTCGGCCGGGTGTGGTCGATTGCGTAAACCGGCACAATCACTCGGTGAGGGTCGGTTGGGTCGGGCGAGCGACGTGACCTGTCAGTAGAGGGCCCGTCTGCTACTGACTCCCAGCGTTTCCCTACTGCTTGGTCTGTTTCTGCTGCTCAGCTTCCCCCTTTCCCTTAGCGTTTTCCGGGCATTCGCTCTTGCGGTGTCCCGGCCGATTGCACGCAAAGCAGCGCCCTTTGAACGGTGCGGCAGCGGCATTTGCGGCGACGGCACGTATTGTAGCGCCCTCGTTCGTCCCACGAGGCCGATGTCCCCAATTGCTGCTTCCGTAGGACCCCGGTCTCGGTCGGCGGAAGAAATCGAGTTTCTCCGCCATGGCGAGAATCTCCTGAAAATCGGTGACGCCGCGAAGCTGGATTTCCTGAGCGATGTCCTGCTTCAGGCCGCCGATGTAGCGGTCGATGCGCTCGCTCTCATGCATGTATCCCACCTGCTCGCATAGCGCCAGAAACCCGCTCGTGTAGTCTTGGACGGAACCGAGTTGGCGCCAAGTGCGGAGCCTATGTCGAGCCACGATCGAAGCCGCAATTGGCTCGAAACGAGCGCGCAGACCTACGCACCACGTGTCCCACGTGCGATACTGGGGCACCTCCACGAAATACGACGGCGCCCAGGGTCCGGTTTGTCCTTCCCGTGTCGGTAGAGTCGCGTAGTCCACTGGCTTCGTGACGATGACACGCCACCAGTTCATGGCGGGTCCTCGCAGCAACGGCACGGCGTAACGAATCCTCGCCGTATCCTCCGAGACGTAGTTCGCGTCGAAGAAAATGTTCAACGTGAAAAGTCACGCATGAACGGTAGGACCACCCCGCTGACTTGGGTCAAAGCATGGCGGACGCTGCGGCTTCAGCGGCATCGACGACGGTAGAGCTGATTCGCCGGCCGGCACCGAAATAGTGACTCGAGGCTGATTCCTGGCCGCATTCGTCGCGTCGAGGTGTGTCGTGCCGTGGTCGTCGTCTCCGTCATGGCGGACGACGCCATCACTTGCGGCGCTCGCGGGTTGCCCCACACTTCCGTGTTGCGATGTCTGTGGTGCGGGCTGAATCGGAGTGCCAGGTGCTTGAGATTGTGCTCGTGCGAGGTCATTTTGCAGGGACGTGCGTTCTGCCGTCAGCGCCGCGATTTCTTCAGAGCTTTCGCGGATTTGCCGCAGCAGTTCGTTCAAATGCTCCTGCGTGAGAGTCGTGACATCGATATGCTCAGCCATTTCGAGGGACGTCGGCTCAGCTTAGTCTAGGCGCAGTCGTGGCTGCACGCGTTTACGTGAGAACGCGAGGACAACGGCTCCTAGGGGCTAAGGTGCGTGAGTCTCTTCGAGTGAAAAAATCAAAAGTTGATTTCCTGGGGTGCGGAGATGCGCGGTCCGAAAAGAAAGAGGCTCTGATAACCAAGTGTTACGGGTGCAATGGATCGAGGTAGCGAGAATTGCACTAAGGTGTCAAACGAGTACCAAATGTGAGCGAAGGCATGAGCGAACATTTATACGCGAAACATGCAAACGGTAACGCGGTGCATGCGAGCTAGCTAGAGCTACGCTGGAAGCGAGGCTCGGGCTAGTCCCGAAGCGTAGGCCGACACGGCTGGTCCAGTAGTGCGAGGTTTGGGAAAACAGTGCGCGCGAAGTCGGCGAAGCCCCGTTAGCAGTAACGGGCGAACAACGGCTGCTGCTGTACGCGGTGTTGCAGGGTGCGCTAAGGAATATCGAGAAAATTCCTTACATTCCTAGGGGAACGACGAATTGGAAAGATGACTCGCAACTTGGATTATCATTACTGTTGCAAGATTATGGAAAATTTGATAAAGTGTCACAATACAACTCTAAAACCACCCTAAAAGTCAGCAAACTTGCACCTTACCAAAGCAAGCAAAACCACCCTAAAACCAACCCCCCTTCCTCACACTCCCTACCATAAACACTCATTCTCACACTCCCTGCGAGGCGTCTCTATGGGCTTGACTGCCATAGTACCTTCCCATTGCTCCTCTTTCCCTTATCACTCCCCTCCACGGGCTTTCCAATCGTCCTCTTCTCTTCCTCCGGAGCCAAGGACCCCTGCTCGGGGCTCTTACTGATCTTATCCACTTTCTTCCTGGGCGTCTTAGTCTGCAAGTTAGAACGATCTACCAGGCAGATATACCCCCTGCACGTGTTCAAAGGCTTGCACGTCTCCCCATCCTTGCACATGCCCGCGGTGCAATTCTTTTCCTGGCGGACGCAGCCCATCATGCTCCGTCCTGGCTGTCCCTGCTGCTTCTGCAGCTCCTCCTGTCGCTGCCTTTCTTGGTATTCCCGGTAGGCCTTCACTGACGCCTCCTGTTGAAGCCGGCTCATCTCCTTCTCCTTGTCAAGTCGCTGCTGCTTCAACTCAGGCCGCTCCTGCTCCAGCCTTTCCTGCTCCGCCTGCTGTCTCACCTTCTCCTGGTTCTGCAGCTCTTTCTGCCGCTCATTCTCCCGGTATGCAAGCATACTCTTGTATGACGCCTCCTGTTGAAGCTTGCTCATCTCCTGCTGCTGCTCCTTCATCTGCTCTTCTTCCGCCTGCATCTGCTTCTTCTTCTGCTCTTCTTCCAGTTGCTGCTGCTGCTTCTTCTGCTCTTCTTCCGCTTGCAGCTGCTTCTTCTTCTGCTCTTCCTCATCCTGCTGCTTCTGCTGCTGCTGCTGCTTCTTCCACAGCTCCTCCTGCCGCTTCCTTTCCTGGTATTCCTCATAGGCCTTCACTGATGCCTCCTGTTGAAGCCGGCTCATCTCCTTCTCCTTATCAAGCCGCTGCTGCTTCAACTCGGGCCGCTCCTGCTCCAGCCGTTCCTGCTCCTGCTGCTGCTTCACCTTCTCCTGCCTCTGCCGCTCATTCTCCTTATATGCCAACATAGCCTTGTATGACGCCTCCTGTTGAAGCTTGCTCATCTCCTGCTGCTTCTTCCTCTTTTCTTCTTCCTCCTGCAGCCTCTTCTCCGCCTCCGTCGGCTGCTTCTCCGCCCCCTCCTGCGCCGTCCCCCCCTGCGCCTTCTCCGTCCCCCGCTGCGCCTTCTCCGTCCCCTCCTGCGTCGTCACCTCGTCCAGCTGCGTCGTCACCTCGTCCGGCTGCGTCGTCACCTCGTCCGGCTGCGTCGTCACCTCGTCCGGCTGCGTCGTCACCTCGTCCGGCTGCGTCGTCACCTCGTCCGGCTGCGTCGTCACCTCGTCCGGCTGCGTCGTCACCTCGTCCGGCTGCGTCGTCACCTCGTCCGGCTGCGTTGTCACCTCGTCCGGCTGCGTCGTCACCTCGTCCGGCTGCGTCGTCACCTCGTCCGGCTGCGTCGTCACCTCGTCCGGCTGCGTCGTCACCTCGTCCGGCTGCGTCGTCACCTCGTCCGGCTGCGTCGTCACCTCGTCCGGCTGCGTCGTCACCTCGTCCGGCTGCGTCGTCACCTCGTCCGGCTGCGTCGTCACCTCGTCCGGCTGCGTCGTCACCTCGTCCGGCTGCGTCGTCACCTCGTCCGGCTGCGTCGTCACCTCGTCCGGCTGCGTCGTCACCTCGTCCGGCTGCGTCGTCACCTCGTCCGGCTGCGTCGTCACCTCGTCCGGCTGTGTCGTCACCTCGTCCGGCTGCGTCGTCACCTCGTCCGGCTGCGTCGTCACCTCGTCCGGCTGCGTCGTCACCTCGTCCGGCTGCGTCGTCACCTCGTCCGGCTGCGTCGTCACCTCGTCCGGCTGCGTCGTCACCTCGTCCGGCTGCGTCGTCACCTCGTCCGGCTGCGTCGTCACCTCGTCCGGCTGCGTCTTCACCTCGTCCGGCTGCGTCCTCACCTCGTCCGGCTGCTTCGTCACCTCGTCCGGCTGCTTCGTCACCTCGTCCGGCTGCTTCGTCACCACGTTCGGCTGCTTCGTCACCACGTCCGGTTGCTGCATCACCTCCCCGGGCTGCTTCGTCACCGCGTCCGGTTGCTTCGTCGTCACGTCCGGCTGCTTCGTCACCTCGTCCGGTTGCTTCGTCACCTCGTCTGGCTGCTTCGTCACCGCGTCCAGTTGCTTCGTCACCGCCCCCTGTTTCTTCTCCTGGTCCTGCTGCTTATTCCGCTGTTGCTGCCGCTTCTTCCGCTGTTGCTGCCACGTCCACTGATTTCCTGTCCGCCTCCACGGGTTCTTCGTCTGCTTCCACGGATTTTCCGTCTGCTTCTTCGTTAACGTTAACGACTCCAGCTTCGGCCACGACAACTGATTGTTCTGCCTCTGCTGCTGCAGTTTGCGTTGGAGTGGATCATCCGAGGCGCGCAACGGGAAACAAGGAATGAATGAACTATGAATGAATTGGGTACAAGTACTAACCCTAATTGGGTTGTACCCCTTATGGGCTACCCCACTATAGCCTACACAATATGCATGAGCTATAATGTTCTGACACACCCCCATAGGCAAAGTGGGGGAGAACAAGGGGTCACAAGACCAGTCAAGCAAAGCAAAGCAAAGCAAGCTCAGGGTGGATCACAAAGTCACCACACATTCCGAGCACAAGTTCAAGGCCACAAGGCCAGTTCACATGCAGGAGTACATATATATAAAAAGACTAGACAAGCAAGAGCAGGTATATATATATGTAACAGTACAAGCAAGGTCAAGAGGTGAGCAAGTGAGGCAAGGTAGGCACAAGGCCCAGCTGAGTACAGAAGCGCTGATGGTCACAAGGCGCAAGCGCCTTGGTGAAGATATCAGCAGTGTTGGCCTCAGAGGCCACGTACGCAAGACGCAGCTGACCACGCTGCTGCAGCTCACGAGCAAGAAAGTAGCGGAGAGCAATGTGCTTCGTTCTGTGCTCCAGTCGCTGCTCCCGACACAAGGCCAGCATGGCCTTGTTGTCTACGTACAGCACTGGAGGAGAACGAGGCGGCTCTCCGAGGTCAGTCAGCAGGTAGGTGAGCCAGCGAAGCTCCTGTGCAGCCATGGCTCCTGCGTAGATCTCAGCCTCACAACTGGAGCCGAGAACAGAAGACGAGCGAGTAGCCCGCCACGAAACAGAGCCGGAACCAAGGCTGAAGGTGTAACCCTGTGACGACCGCTGCGTAGCCTGGTCGTCAGCCCAAGAAGCGTCTGCGTGCCCAGTAAGGACCACTGGACTCTGCCCTCCAAGCACAAGCCCCATGCCCGACGTACTGCACAAGTAGCGCAACACCCTCTTCGCTGCAGCCATGTGCTCCGGTCTGTGTCTCCCAGGAGCAACATAGCGTGCGAGAATGCTAAGAGGGTATGCAAGGTCAGGTCGAGTGCAGGTCATCAGGTACATGAGGCAGCCAACAAGCTCTGGGTACGGGCCACTCGACTCTACGGACTCATCCGAAGGCAGAGCTGAGAGCGAGTGGCGAGTAGGCAGAGGAGTGGCCTGAGGCGAGGAGTACGTGAAGCCGAAGCGCTGAAGGACCTGCTGCACCATGTGTGACTGAGTCAGGGTAATGGTGCGGCGTGCTCTGTCCCGAGTGATCTGCAGGCCAAGGTAGCTGCGCAGTTCACCCAGGTCAGTGCACGTGTGTCTCTTCTGCAGCTCGGACTTCACGTGAGCAAGTCCAGCAGTGTCAGCTGTGGCAAAGACCAAGTCGTCGACGTACACGAGGATGTAGAACGGCGGCAAAGAAGTGTCGGTGCGCAGAAACAGCGACGGGTCAGCAGTAGAGGGAGCAAACCCAAGAGCCGCAAGTGTAGTCCTCAGTGTGTCGTGCCACTCACGCGGTGCCTGGCGGAGACCGTAGACTGGCCGCCGTAGGCTCCACTGGGTGCCAGGAGGAAAAGACCCAGTGAAACCAGGAGGGCGACGCAGCCAGATCTCCTCGTGCAGGCTGCCCTGCAAGAAAGCAGTGCTGAAGTCAAGAGAGTGTAACTCGTAGTCACGGTGAGCAGCTACGTGCAGCAGTACCCGAAGAGTGGTCATCTTCGGGGTGGGAGAGAAGGTCTGAAAGTAGTCAACTCCCTGCCGCTGACTGAAGCCACGAGCCACGTAACGCGCCTTGAAGACAGGCGGAGAACCCGGCGGTCGCTTCACCCTGAAAATCCACATGCCACTGACGATGTTCGCCCCAGGAGGGGGAACAGCGTCAACGTAGGTGCCTGTGGACTTCCAGGAAGCCATCTCTGCGTCCATAGCTGCCTGCCACTGAGAGGAGTAGGGACCCTCTATCGCCTCCGCGTAAGAGCGCGGAGTCGGGATGTCAAGTGCATCCGGGTCTCCCTCAGGGGTAAGCAGTACGGACACGAGATGAGGTGAAGCAGCGACCAAGCACTGGAACTCCTCCTGCCTGTCCTCAAGGACGTCCGTGCCAAGGGCACACTCACCCCCGACGGACGGAGGACAGACAGACTCAGACTCAGCAACAAGACTGGCGACGTAGTCTAGGCGACAGCGAGCAGCAAAGTCGACGAGCTCAGCAACTAGGGCAGACGCAGCAGTGGACTCAAAGGAAGGGTCAGTGACAACAGTAGCAAGGAGACGCGTGACAGTAGGACTGGCAGCACGAAGAGAGTCCGACTCCGGGTCGGCAAGAGCAGGAAGAGAAGACTCAGGAGGAGGAGGCAAAGGGGCACGCAGAGGAGCAGTGGACGGACGCAGAGACATCCGGTGCGTGCCAGGGACAGGAGGAGGACGCTGACGCGAACCGCGACCACTAGTGCGAGCAGCACGGACAGGCGACGCAGGGCGAGACGCAGGCTCACGACGCTCAGCAAGACCTCCAGTAGGACCAGTGTAGGGAGACGGAGCAGGCAGTGGGGAGGCCGGCTGTAACTGTAACTGCGACGGGACAGGCTGTGGACACTCTAAGGGAGGAGGAGAACCAGTAGAAGGCGGGAGACCAAGAACCTGCTGAAGGAGCGGAACGAAGTACGGCCGAGGCCGCGCGGCGACTCCAGACACAGCAGGGACAGCACCAGTACCCCCAGCGGCAGCACCAGCGCCAGCAGCACCTCCAGCTCCAGTACCTCCAGCAGCACCAGTAGCACCCCCAGTAGGACCGCCTCTTGGACCGACAGCAGTAGCCTCAGCGCCAACACCCGCAGCAGCTCCAGCTCCAGAAGTACCCGCAGGTCCAGCAGCTCCAGTACGCCCAGTACGAGCACCTCCGGGACCCGTGGCACCAGCGCCCTCAGCAGCAACAGAAACTCCAGTACCCGCAGCTCCTCCAGCTCCAGCAGCTCGCCTCCAGCGCCGGGCAAACCACTCACGCAGCTCCTGTGGAGAGAGTGGCTCCCGGCGAGAAGAAGCACCCGGAGAACCGCCAGGCACAGCACCAGCAGGCCCAGCTCCCTCAGGCTCCGCACCCCCAGGCTCAGCACCTCCAGGCGTAGCACCCCCAGGCTCAGCACCCCCAGGCGTAGCACCCCCAGACTCAGCACCCCCAGGCTCAGCACCCCCAGTCGTAGTACCCTCAGGCTCAGCACCCCCAGGCGTAGCACCCACACGCTCAGTACCCCCAGAGTCAGCACTCCCAGGCTCAGCACCCTCAGCAGCACCAGAGTCACCAGCGACCTCGACAGGCTCAACAGCGTCTACCTGGGACACACCTGAAGGGGCAGGACCCTGAGGGGGGAGGGGGTCTACCGGGGGGGGACCTGGTACAAGGAAGAGCGGTGGCGGGGGGAGGGACGGAGTACGGTAGGGGAAGAGGCGGTAGTAGGGGACCGACTCGTCGAACGTGACGTCCTGGGAGGACAGAACACGGCGAGAGGTGGGGTGGTAGAACTGCCACCCGGGGGCGTCAGGGGGGAAACCCAGGAAGACGCAAGGAGCAGCACGAGGGGACAGCTTGTCCGCAGACAAGTCGCGGACAAACGCCCGAGATCCCCAGACACGGAACGCAGACGCATCGCCAACCTTCCCCGTCCACAGTAGAGCTGGGGAGATCTCCGGCATGGAGACCCGGGGCTGAAGGTTGATCTGATGCGCTGCGTACCGAACCGCAAACGGCCACAGAAAATGGGGGGCAGCCGCATGCATCATGGACGTACGGGCGACGTCCATGACCATGCCAATGCGGCGCTCAGCAATCCCATTTTGCTGTGGAGAGTCCGGAAGCGTGAAGGTCTGGCGGATGCCTCGTGCACGACAGTAGGCTCGCAGAAGGCCAGAGGAGAACTCTCCGCCTCTGTCAGAGTGCAGACGCAGAACAGGAAAGTCCGAGCCGAAGCTCCGCCTGAGCTGGAGACGAGCTGCGCGGATCCAGTCGATCAACACCTCAGTGACATCACCCTTGCTGCGCAAGGGGAAGACTGTGGTGTAACGCGAGTAGTCGTCAACCACCAGCAGGAAGTAGCGCTCGTGACCCTGTCCACGGACGCGGGCCGGGCCCCACACGTCCATGTGAAGCGTCTGCAGCGGGGCCTCTGTCGGAGGAAACTGGGAGGAGTGAGGGGAAGCCCGCTGCCGCCCCTCGACACAGGGGACGCAGGTAGGGCCAGGCCCCGGAGGAAGGGGAGGGAGGGACCGGGGAAGACCAGAGACAAGGACACGGGAGGCCATGCCTCGGAGACGAAGCAGGGAGGGGTGACCAAGGCGGTGGTGCCAGAGGAGAGTCTCGTGAGACAGGAGGCGACACGAGCAGGGGGCAGACTCAGGACCAGACCTGGACGCTGCAGCAAACACCTGACCCGACGCAGCTACCTGACCAGACGCAGGGACTGGGGGAGACGCAGTGGTCAGTGTGTACAGGCTCGACCCCGGCCGACGTGTAAACGTGGCCAGGTGTCGGCCTGTCCGAGCGTCCGTGCAGTGGGTCACCCGCTGACTCGCAGGAGTGAACTGGTGAACCCCCGCATCCTGTAGGTCAGCACCACTCACCAAGTTCGTAGAGAACGAGGGGAGGTAAAGACCAGACAGGGTGCCAGAGGGGGCCGCCGGACACGGGAGGACAGTGGAGAAGTGAGCAAGGACAGGACCCCCAGAGGGGTCTGCCAGAGAGACCGCAACTGGCCGGCCAAGCGGCGTGAGTGTGGTGCGGTCTCGAAAGAAGGAGCGAGAAGCCCCCGAGTCAAGGGTGAAGGTGTGGGAGGCCGAAGTCGACGCAGAACCTGAGAGAGCAGACTCACCAGTACCTGAGGGAGCAGACGCACCTAGAGCAGCAGCCTCGCTAGCACCTAGAGCAGCAGCCTCACCAGTACCTAGAGCAGCAGTCTCAATGCCCGGGTCGGGCGGAAAACACCGGTAACAGTCACCCTCATCACTAATAGTCACAGTATACATGGCAGCAAGAATAGCATCAAAGTCAAGGTCAAAGACAGCTACACCCGCCCTAGACAGCTCACCCCAGCGGGGGATCTCAGTGGCCTCAGGGAACTGGTGACGCCAAGCGTCCGTCAGGCGGCCAAAGCAGCGCTGGGTGGAGTGCGCACCCCCGCACTGCTCACCCGCGCGGTCGCCGGTGCGTAGGACGTAGGTGCACGGGCCAGTACCCCCACCCCTCTGGCGTGCAGTGTACCACTCACGGAGCTGCTGAGGGGAGGGGATGTCACGAGTGCGCTGCTGCTGCTGCTGCTGCTGCTGCTGGCGCTGACCACCACCGGAGCCGCCCCTCTGTGCAGCGCCACCCCGACCAGCTCCACCTCCTCCGCCGCCTCCTCCTCCACCGCCGCCACCTCCGCTCCCACCGCCACCGCCACCGCCGCCTCCGCCTCCACTGCCGCCACCGACACCTCCGCCCCCGCCACCACTCCCACCACCACCCCCACCCCCTCCACCGCCTCCACCGCTACCTCCACCGCCCCCGCTAGCTCCTCCAGTGCCCCTGCCCCCCTTGCCCTTGCCAGGGCGACGTCTCCCGCTAGGGGTAGACGCCGCACCGACCGACTCAAGCCCAACGAGGTCGGCCGCAGCAGCAGAGGCAACAGAGGGCAAAAGGGGGGAGGGGGAACACCCCTCAAAGATGGGGGTGCGAGGGTCACCACGAGAGGCTCCTACAGCGACTATGCTCTTCTCTGCTGCTAGGAGGGACTTCTCGAGGAGGTCAACGGTGAGAGTGGTGGGGCAAACGGAGAGGAAGTGGTCCCTGACTACGCGAAGGGAGTCAGGGAGCCGGGTGACTATGTAGTAGAGGGTGATGTACATGGGGGGGGGGTTCTTGGCGCAGAACTCAGCAGGAAGCGCAGCGCGGTAGCGAGTGTCACTAGTGCGGAGGTGCGTAATGAGGTCGGCGACTGTGGGAAAGGCAGCAAGGTCAGGGAAGAGGTACGGTAGCATGAGGCGGCTCAGTGCAGCAGTGGCAGGGGAGGAGTAGCGCGCAACTACAGCGTCGTACAAGGTCTGAGCACTCTTGTACTGGCTAAAGTGCGCACGCTCAGAGGTAGGCAGGTGGCGACGCACAGCAAGACGTGCAGCAGCATCGCGAGTGGCCCACTGGGAGCGAACAGTGGCGTCGGCATCAGCAGCAGGGGCAGGAGAGGCACCAGAGGTGAGGTCAAAGAGGGAGAGACCGTCTGCCCTATCGCACTGTAGGAAAAGCTGCAGGTCATCTACCCAGACGTCAAAGTCAATGGCCCGACCCTCAGCGTCAAAGGCGAGGACACTAGGGGTAGCCATGACAGCAGTAGACTAGCAGCGCTAACAGTAGGGTGAGGGCAGTGCAGGGACAGAGGCGCTGCACTTACCGGACAGGGCGACTCGGGTGGCTCAGCTGCTCGGCGGCTCGGCAACTCAGCGGCTCGGGCGGCTCGGGCGGCTCGGCGGTACGGCGGCTCGGCAGCAAGCGCGGCTCGGCGACACGGCGGCTCGGGCGGCTCGGGCGGTACGGCGGCTCGGCAGGCCCGGGCGGCTCAGGTGGCGCGGCGAGGCCGCGTGGGGAGCGGCGGCGGGGCCGAGTGGAGCGGCGTCGGCGGGTGCAGTCAGCTGCGGCAGCAGCCGCGGCCCCGAAGGAGGTGGTGGCGGCTGCTGCTGGCGACGGCTGCGGCTGCTGCTGCAGGGACGGCGGCGGCCGCTGCGGTAGGGGCGGCGACAGTGGGCCGGAGAGGGCGGTGCGAGGGGCCGCGTCGCGAGGAGCCGCGGAGGGCGGCGACGGGCCGTGAAGGGGCGGCGCGAGGGGCCGCGGAGGGCGGCGACGGGCCGTGAAGGGGCGGCGCGAGGGGCCGCGGAGGGCGGCGACGGGCCGTAGGGGGCCGTAAGGGGCCGCTGAGGGCGGTGCGAGGGGCCGACGGGCGGCGCGAGGGGCCGTAAGGGGCCGTAAGGGGCCGCGCGAGGGGCCGTAAGGGGCCGTAAGGGGCCGACGGGCGGCGCGAGGGGCCGTAAGGGGCCGCGCGAGGGGCCGTAAGGGGCCGAAAGGGGCCGTAAGGAGCCGCGCGAGGGGCCGTAAGGGGCCGTAAGGGGCCGACGGGCGGCACGAGGGGCCGCGCTAGGAGCCGTAAGGGGCCGTAAGGGGCCGACGGGCCGCGCTAGGGGCCGTAAGGGGCAGTAAGGGGCCGCGCTAGGGGCCGTAAGGGACGGCGCGAGGGGCCGTAAGGGGCCGCTAAGGGCGACGCGAGGGGCCGTGAGAGGGCGCGACTGTGGGAGCGAAGCGCGCTCCGGGCAGGAAAAAAAATTTCCGTGGTGGGCCCTAGGAAGCGTTCCCACTAGGGAACCTGCTCGATACCATGAGAAGAAACAAGGAATGAATGAACTATGAATGAATTGGGTACAAGTACTAACCCTAATTGGGTTGTACCCCTTATGGGCTACCCCACTATAGCCTACACAATATGCATGAGCTATAATGTTCTGACAAATCCAGCTGTTTCCGCAACTCGTCGAGCTCCGGTTGGCTGAGCCGCCACTGTGACCGAACAGTTGGTTTTGCGCCTGGCTCCAGCTCGATCCTGTGGTCTTCTGGTCGCTGAGGTGGCAGCCTGTCAGGCAGGTCATCCGCAAAAATTTCGGGATACCTCCGAATTATGCTCGCCACGTCGTCTAGTACAGCAACGCAGAGCGTGCCAATGTCGGCGATTTTTTCGGATGCCACCACCTCGTACAGTTGTACGGCGTAGCCTTGCGCTCCCCGTTTGATTGCCCTTTTCATCGTTATCGCGTTGACATGTGTTGTCATCGGCTCCGGCTCCGCCCATTTCGGAAGTGTCACGCGCCCCTTGTTGCACAGCACCGTGATCGCCTCCGTTGTCTAGTTGATCGTCGGATTGAATCGCTGCAGCCAATCTCGTCCCAGCAGCACATCGCAACCGTCCAGTGTTGTCGCCAACATTCACATTGAAAACCCGAAATCATCGCCACACTTCATCCGAATTTGTCGGACCTCGTCCTTGATTGCCAGCGGTGTCCCATGCGGAGTTTCACTACACAACGGGAGTGGACTACGATGGAGGGCACGGAGTTGTGCGGGTGATCGTAGCGTTGTTCAAACGCTGTTACTGCTTGCTGTGTTCACAGAGAAGTTTGGCAAGAGTTTCCACTAAGGAATTGAAAGGAACAACTTGCAATGAAAAGTTGATAGTACAAATGAGGCATGCAGAACAAAAGGACTAGAATGGCATGGAACTCCTAGCAAGGGCGAAATCTGCCAGCGTAGCAGAAGAGCGGCTTGCCAACGTTGCAGCAGAGTGTTCTGCCAACGTTGCACTGCGCGCGGTCTGCCAGTGTTGCAGTCTCAGGTGACTATTTGCAGTCGCAGGTTGTCTATCTGCGCAGATGCGCGCACCTACCAAGTAGGTGCAGGTTGGCGGTTTCACCGTCAGGCACATTGCGCAGGTGCCATGTAAAAAACGTGTCCTCGGTTTTGCCAGGTGCGCACCGTCGACCACGTGATGCCGTTCCGCCGGTAGAACTTCGCCAAAAACTCCTGGGCGAATGTTTGCACGCCTTCGCAGAGTTTCGCACAACTCTGCAACTTCGGTCGAAGGACTCGCCATCACTCGGTCGAACAGAGTTTGCCGAGCAGAGCTCCTCGACCAGAACTCTTCGACCAGAGTTCCTCGACGGAAGTTCGTCGCGCAGAGATCGTCGACCAGAGGTCGTCGCGCAGAGCTCGTCGACCAGATTCGGTCGAGCAGAGCCTGCTCGACCGCAACTTCCGTCAAACTGCAGAAGCCTAGTTCTTCTACCAATCCGTCAAGAACTTCCCGTCGACGGCGAGATCTGCTGCGCCCAAGCGAGGGCGGGGCCTTTCTCTTCGACACTCCCCTGCCTAGCTCACGCTTGGGCACCCACACACAAGGTCCACCCAGAACCCAGAGGGATAGAATACAAGGAGAAAAATTCCTTCTACGTGCACCCAACGCATAGCACGTAGATCACCGCACCAGCCGTGCAGAAGGGCACGGCACCTACTGCTGCACCTCGTCATCCCCGTCGCCCACGTCGGCCACACGCACTTGGCCGATTGCGACGGAGCACCGGTTGAAAGCCGGAAAATGCAGCACCTTCGTCAGAAAATCTGCCGGCTGCTCGGAGGTCGGGATGTACTGCAGAGCAAACTTCCCGCGCTTCACCATCTGCTGCAGCCAGGCGTAGCGTCGATCCATGTGCTTGAGGTTGCCCTTGAGCCCCAAGCCTTCTGGGACAGTGATCGCCAACTGGTTGTCCACGTGCAGAATAGTCGGCTTCCTTGGATCGAGCAGACGGAACTCTGCAAGGTGGAAGCGCAGACGGCGAGCCTCCTTACTGGCTTCGGTCGCCGCGACGTACTCTGATTCGGTCGACGAGAGCGTCGCGCACTTGATGCGTTGGCTCGCCCAGGAAACTGCGGCTCCTCCGAAGACGAAAACGTAGCCGCCCGTGCTCGTCTGATTCTGCTTGTCGCCAGCGTCGTCGGCATCTGCATAGCCGATCAGACACAGCGACTCTGGTCCGCCGCCGAACTCCAGAGCGGCGTCACGAGTTTCAGCGAGGTAGTGCAAACAGCGATCGACCTCACGCCCGTGGTTGTCGCTCCGCACTGTCAGGCCCGATCCGAGCTTGCTGCAAGCGAAGGCAATGTCGGGTCTCGTCGTGGTGGCCGCGAACTGCAGCGAGCCGACCTTCTGCTGACACCCTGCTTCCTCGCGCGACTGAAACTCCTCGTCGTCGAACACCAGCTCTGCGTAGGCGTCGACAGAGAACGGCGTCTTCGGCACTCGCTCGGTCTGCTCCTCGTCGATGAAACATCGACGCAGCTTGTCGACGTAGACTTGCTGATGAAGTGACAGCTTCCTCGCAGGACGGTCGCGCACGATTTCCAGCCCGAGATACTTCTCGTCCGGGCTGATTTCGCGCAGCTCGAAAGCGGCCTCCAGCAGCTCCTTCAACTCCTTCAGCATTGCAGTGCTGCTGCTTGCAGCGAGCAGATCGTCGACGTAGACGAGCACCCAGCACGCCACTCCGTCGTCGCCGACCTTGAAGTACAGCACTTCATCGACCTGACTTTTCTTCCAATCGGCGCCGATTAGCACAGCGTTGAGCGCCGAGTACCACAGCAGCGGACTCTGCTTCAGGCCGTACAAGCTCTTGAGCAGCTTGCAGACTCGGCCAGTTCCGTCGTTGAAGTAGTCGGGCTTGTACATGTAGAGGACACGATCCAGCTTGCTCTGCCGAAATGCATTCTTCATGTCCAGCTGCATCAGGTGCAGGGCGAGCACAGTAACGATGCCAAGAAAGATCCGCAGAGTTACGTAACTCCCCACCGGCGCGTACGTCTCGTCGTAATCAGCGCCGTAGACCTACGTGAACCCTTTCACGACCAAGCAGGCCTTCTCGCGGGCGACCATGTCGTCGATGTGGTACTTCGTCGTGAGCACCCAGCGGTTCCTCATGATGATGTGAAGAATGAGGAATGAATGAACTAGGAAAGAGGTGGGTACAAGTAGGAAAACCTAGAAATGTTGTACCCCATATAGTCTACCCCACTACAGCCTACACAGACTATAGCATATAAGTTTGACACACCCCCATAGGCAAAGTGGGGGAGAACAAGAGGTCACAAGACCAGTCAAGCAAAGCAAAGCAAGCTCAGGGTGGATCACAACGTCACCACACAATCCGAGCACAAGAGCAAGGCCAAAAGGCCAGTTCACATGCAAGATCATATATGAAGGTAAACAAGCAAGTGCAGGTATAGAAAGATCACAGTACAAGCAAGGTCAAGAAGTGAGCAAGTGAGGCCAAGTAGGCACAAGACCTAGCATCGTACAGAAGTGCTGATGATCACCAGGCGGAAGTGCCTTGGTAAAGATATCAGCAGTGTTGGCCTCAGAGGCCACGTAAGCAAGGCGCAGCTGACCACGCTGCTGCAGCTCACGAGCAAGGAAGTAGCCAAGAGCAATGTGCTTCGTTCTGTGCTCCAGTCTGTGCTCCCGACACAAGGCCAGCATGGCCTTGTTGTCTATGTACAGAACTGGAGGAGAACGAGGCGGCTCTCCTAGGTCAGTCAGCAGGTAGGTGAGCCAGCGTAGCTCCTGTGCAGCCATGGCCCCCGCGTAGATCTCAGCCTCACAGCTGGAGCCGAGAACAGAGGACGAGCGGGTAGACCGCCACGAAACAGAGCCGGAGCCAAGGCTGAAGGTGTAACCCTGTGACGACCGCTGCGTAGCCTGGTCGTCAGCCCAAGAAGCGTCTGCGTGACCTGTGAGGACCACTCGACGTCGCCCTCCAAGCACTAGCCCCAAGCCCGACGTACTGCACAAGTAGCGCAACACCCTCTTCGCTGCAGCCATGTGCTCTGGTCGGTGTCTCCCAGGAGCAACATAGCGTGCCAAGATGCTAAGAGGGTATGCAAGGTCAGGTCGTGTGCAGGTCATCATGTACATGAGGCAGCCAACAAGCTCTGGGTACGGGCCACTCGGCTCTACGGACTCATCCGAAGGCAGAGCTGAGAGCGAGTGGCGAGTAGACAGAGGAGTGGCCTGAGGCGAGGAGTACGTGAAGTCGAAGCGCTGAAGGACCTGCTGCACCATGTGTGACTGAGTCAGGGTAATGGTGCGCTGTGCTCTGTCCCGGGTGATCTGCAAGCCAAGGTAGCTGCGCAGTTCACCCAGGTCTGTGCACGTGTGTCTCTTCTGCAGCTCCGACTTCACGTGGGCGAGTCCAGCAGTGTCAGCTGTGGCAAAGACCAAGTCGTCGACGTACACGAGGATGTAGAACGGCGGCAGAGAGGTGTCGGTGCGCAGAAACAGCGACGGGTCGGCTGTAGAAGGAGCAAACCCAAGAGCCGCAAGTGTAGTCCTCAGTGTGTCGTGCCACTCACGGGGCGCCTAGCGGAGACCGTAGACTGGCCGCCGGAGGCTCCACTGGGTACCAGGAGGAAACGACCCAGTGAAGCCAGGTGGGCGGCGCAGCCAGATCTCCTCGTGAAGGCTGCCCTGCAGGAAAGCTGTGCTGAAGTCAAGAGAGTGAAGCTCGTAGTCGCGCTGAGCGGCTATGTGCAGCAGCACCCGAAGAGTGGTCATCTTCGGGGTGGGAGAGAAGGTCTGAAAGTAGTCAACTCCCTGCCGCTGACTGAGGCCTCGAGCCACGTCACGCGCCTTGAAGACAGGCGGAGAACCCGGCGGCCGCTTCACCCTGAAAATCCACATGCCACTGACGATGTTTGCCCCAGGTGGGGGAACCTCGTCGACGTAGGTGCCTGTGGACTTCCAGGAAGCCATCTCTGCGTCCATGGCTGACTGCCACTGAGAGGAGTAGGGACCCTCGATCGCCTCAGCGTACGATCGAGGAGTCGGGATGTCTGGTGCATCCGGGTCTCCCTCAGGGGCAATCAGCGTGGACACGAGATGAGGCAAAGTAGCAGCAAAACACTGGAACTCCTCCTGCCTGTCCTCAAGGACGTCCGTGCTAAAGAGCACACTCACCCCCGACGAACGGAGGACAGACAGACTCAGACTCAGCAACAAGACTAGCGGCGTAGTCTAGACGACAGCGAGCAGCAAAGTCGACAAGCTCAGCAACTAGGGCCGACGCAGCAGTGGACTCAAAGGAAGGGTCAGTGACAACAATAGCCAGGAGACGCGTGATAGTAGGACTGGCAGCACGAAGAGAGTCAGACTCCGGGTCAGGGAGAACAGGAAGAGAGGACTCTGGAGGAGACGGCAACGGGACACGCAGAGGAGCAGTGGAAGGACGCAGTGCCATCTGGTGTGTGCCTGGGACTGCAGGAGGACGCGGACGCGGAGCATGACCACTAGTGCGAGCAGCACGAACAGGCGACGCAGGACGAGATGCAGGCTCACGACGCTCAGCAAGACCTCCAGTAGGACCAGTGTAGGGAGAAGGAGCAGGTAGGGGGGAGGCGGGCTGTAAGTGTGACTGCGACTGGACAGGCTGTGGACACTCTAAGGGAGGAGCAGGACCAGTAGAGGGTGGGAGACCAAGAACCTGCTCAAGGAGCGGAACGAAGTACGGCCTCGGCCTCCAGAACCAGCAGGGACAGCACCAGTACCCCCAGCGGCAGCACCAGCGCCAGCAGCACCTCCAGCTCCAACAGCGCCAACTCCAGCACCCTCAGACGCACCAGCGCCAGCAGAACCACCAGCGCCAACACCCCCAGCAGCTCCAGCTCCAGCAGCTCCAGCAGCACCAACTCCAGCAGGACCGGCAGCTCCAGTACCGCCAGCAGCTCCAGCAGTACCTCCAGTAGGACCAACTCCAGCAGCCCCAGGAGCACCCCCAGTCCCAGCAGCTCCAGTACCGCCAGTACGAGCACCTCCGGGACCAGCAGCATTAGTAGCAACTCCAGCTCCAGCAGCACGGCTCCAGCGCCGGGCAAACCACTCGCGCAGCTCCTGCGGAGAGAGTAGCTCCCGCCTCGACGAAGCACCACCAGAGGCCACACGAGCAGACCCAGTACCCCCAGGCTCCGCATCCCCAGGCTCAGCACCCCCAAGCTCAGCACCCCCAGACTCAGCACCCCCAGACTCAGCACCCCCAGGCTCAGCACCCCCAGGCTCCGCACCCCTGGACTCAGCACCCCCAGGCTCCGCACCCTCAGGCTCAGCACCTCCAGACCCGGCACCCACAGGCTCAGCACCTCTAGCAGCACCAGAGTCAACAGCTACCTCGACAGGCTCGACTGCGTCTACCTGGGACACACCTGACGGGGCAGGACCCTGAGGGGGGAGGGGGTCTATCGGGGGAGGACCTGGCGCAAGGAAGAGCGGTGGCGGGGGGAGGGGCGCAGTGCGGTAGGGGAAGAGACGGTAGTAAGGCACCGACTCGTCAAAGGTGACGTCCTGGGAGGACAGAACACGGCGCGAGGTGGGGTGGTAAAACTGCCACCCAGGCGCGTCAGGGGGGAAGCCAAGGAAGACGCAGGGAACAGCACAGGGGGACAGCTTGTCCGCAGACAAGTCGCGGACAAACGCCCGAGATCCCCCCGAAACGTAGACGCATCGCCAACCTTCCCCGTCCACCGCAAGGTGGGGGAGGTCTCTGGCAAGGAGACCCGGGGCTGAAGGTTGAGCTGATGCGCTGCGTACTGAACCGCAAACGGCCACAGAAAATGGGGGGCAGCCGCATGGATCATGGACGTACGAGCGACGTCCATGACCATGCCAATGCGGCGCTCAGCAATCCCATTTTGCTGTGGAGAGGCCGGAAGCGTGAAGGTCTGGCGGATGCCCTGTGCACGACAGAAGGCTCCCAGACGGGCAGAGGAAAACTCCCCGCCTCTGTCAGAGTGCAGACGCAGAACAGGACAGTCCGAGCCGAAACTCTCTCTGAGCTGGAGACGAGCTGCGCGGATCCAGTCGATCAACACCTCAGTGACGTCACCCTTGCTGCGCAAGGGGAACACCGTGGTGTAACGCGAGTAGTCGTCAACCACCAACAGGAAGTAACGCTCGTGACCCTGGCCACGGACGCGGGCGGGGCCCCACACGTCCATGTGAAGAGTCTGCAGCGGAGCCTCTGTCGGAGGAAACTCGGAGGAGTGAGGGGCGGCGCGCTGTCGCCCCTCGACGCAGGGGACGCAGGTAGGGGCAGGCCCCGGAGGTAGGGGAGGTAGGGACCAGGGAAGACCAGAGACAAGGACACGTGAGGCCATGCCTCGGAGACGAGGCAGAGAGGGGTGACCAAGGCGGTGGTGCCAAAGGAGAGTCTGGTGGGACAGGAGACGACACGAGCAGGGCGCAGACTCAGGACCAGACCTGGACGCTGCAGCAAACACCTGACTCGACGCAGCTACCTGACCAGACTCAGCAACCGGAGGAGACTCAGTAGTCAGTGTGTACAGGCTCGACCCCGGCCGACGGGTAAACGTGGCCAAGTGTCGGCCCGTCCGAGCACACGTGCAGTGGGTCACCCGCTGACTCGCAGGCGTGAACTGGTCAACCCCCCTATCCTGTAGATCAGCTCCACTCACCAAGTTCGTAGAGAACGAGGGGAGGTAGAGACCTGACAGGGTGCCAGAGGGGGCTGCCGGGCACGGTAAGACAGTGGAGAAGCTAGCAAGGACAGGACCCCCAGAGGGGTCCGCCAGGGAGACCGCAACCGGCCGACTAAGCGGCGTAAGCGTGGTGCGGTCTCGAAAGAAGGAGCGGGAAGCACCCTAGTCAAGGGTGAAGGTGTGTAAGGCCTGAGCCGACGTGGTACCTGAGAGAGCAGACTCACCAGCACCTGGGGCAGCAGACGCACTAGCACCTAGAGCAGCAGCCTCACCAGCACCTAGAGCAGCAGCCTCAATGCCCGGGTCAGGCGGAACACACAGGTAACAGTCACCCTCAACACTATCAGACACAGCATACATGGCAGCAAGAATAGCATCATAATCAAGATCAAAGATAGCAACCCCCGCCCTAGACAGCTCTCCCCAGCGAGGGATCTCAGTGGCGTCAGGGAACTGGTGACGCCACGCGTCCGTCAGGCGGCCGAAGCAGCGCTGGGTGGAGTGCGGGCCCCCGCACTGCTCACCAGCGCGGTCGCCGGTACGGAGGACGTAGGTGCAGGGACCAGTACCCCCACCTCGCTGACGCCCAGCGTACCACTCACGAAGCTGCTGAGGGGACAGGGTCTCACGACTGCGCTGCTGCTGCTGGCGCGGACCACCACCGGACCCACTCCTCTGCGCAGAGCCGCTACCAGCTCCACCGCTGCCGCCGCCGCCTCCGCCACCTCCGCCGCCTCCGCCACCTCTGCCGCCTCCGCCACCTCCGCCGCCTCCGCTCCCTCCGCCACCGCCGCCGCCTCCTCCGCCTCCACTGCTGCCACCGACACCTCCACCCCCGCCACCACTCCCACCACCACCCCCACCCCCTCCACTGCCTCCACCACCACCTCCACCACCCCCGCCAGCCCCTCCAGCGCCCTTGCCCCCCTTGCCCTTGCCAGTGCGGCGTCTCCCGCTAGGGGTAGACCCAGCGCCGACCGACTCGAAACCACCGAGGTCGGCCGCAGCAGCAGAAGCAACAGAGGGCAAGAGGGGGGAAGGGGAACACCCCTCAAAGACGGGGGTGCGAGGGTCACCACGAGAGGCTCCTACAGCGACTATGCTCTTCTCTGCTGCTAGGAGGCGCTCCTCGAGGAGGTCAACGGTGAGTGTGGTGGGGCAAACTGAGAGGAAGTGGTCCCTGACTAAGCGAAGGGAGTCAGGGAGCCGGGTGACTATGTAGTAGAGGGTGACGTACATGGGGGGGGGGTTCTTGGCACAGAACTCAGCAGGAAGCGCAGCGCGGTAGCGAGTGTCACTGGTGCGAAGGTGCGTAATGAGGTCAGCGACTGTGGGAAAGGCAGCAAGGTCAGGGAACAGGTACGGCAGCATGAGGCGGCTCAGCGCAGCAGTGGCAGGGGAAGAGTAGCGTGCAACTACAGCGTCGTACAAGGTCTTAGCACTCTTGTACTGGCTAAATTGCGCACGCTCAGTGGTCGGTAAGTGGCGACGCAGAGCAAGACGGGCAGCAGCATCGCGTGTGGCCCACTGTGAGCGAACAGTGCTGTCAGCAGTAGCAGGCGGGGCGGGAGAGGCACCAGAGGTGAGATCGAACAGGGAGAGTCCGTCTGCCCTATCGCACTGTAGGAAGAGCTGGAGGTCATCGACCCAGACCTCAAAGTCAACAGCACGACCCTCAGCATCAAAGGTAAGGACACTGGGGGTAGCCATGACTGCAGTGGCCTAGCAGGGAGTGATCTCACCAGTCCGAGTAAGTAGGGCCGGGGCGCGCCGGTCGACTGCAGGGCGGCTCGGCTGCTGGGCGGCTCGGCGGCTTGGCGGCTCGGCTGCTGGGCGGCTCGGCGGCTCGGCTATTGGGCGGCTCGGCTGCTGGGCGGCTCGGCGGCTCGACGGCTCGGTGGCTCGGCTGCTGGGCGGCTCGGCGGCTCGGCTGTTGGGAGGCTCGGCTGCTGGGCGGCTCGGCGGTGAAGGGGCCGGTAGAGGAAGCGACGGGGCCGGTAGAGGCGGCGACGGGGCCGGTAGAGGCGGCGATGGGGCCGCTAGGGGCGGCGACGGGGCCGCTAAGGGCGGCGAGGTGGCCGCGAAGGGCGGCGACGGGGCCTCCAGGGGCGGCGACGGGGCCGCTAGGTTCGGCGACGGGGCCGCAAAGGGGCCGCAAGGGGCCTAGAGGGGCGGCGACGAGGCCGCAAAGGGGCCGTAAGGGGCCTAGAGGGGGCGGCGACGAGGCCGCAAGTGGCGGCGACGGGGCCGCGAAGGGGCCGCTAGGGGCCTAGAGGGGCGGCGACGGGGCCTAGAGCGGCGGCGACGGGGCCGCGAAGGGGCCGCGAGGGGCCTAGAGGGGCGGCGACGGGGCCGCTAGGGGCGGCGACGGGGCCGCGAAGGGGCCGCGAGGGGCCTAGAGGGGCGGCGACGGGGCCTAGAGCGGTGGCGACGGGGCCATGAAGGGGCCGCGAGGGGCCTAGAGAGGCGGCGACGGGGCCGGAAAGGGTGGCGCGAGGGGCCTCTAGGAGGGCGCGACGTGAGGGCGGTCTACGGGGCGCGCCTCGGGCAGGAAAAAAAGATCGAGTTAGGTGGTGGGCCCTGAGAAGCGTTCCCACGAGGGAACCTGCTCTATACCATGTGAAGAATGAGGAATGAATGAACTAGGAAAGAGGTGGGTACAAGTAGGAAAACCTAGAAATGTTGTACCCCATATAGTCTACCCCACTACAGCCTACACAGACTATAGCATATAAGTTTGACAGATGTTGACACCGCGCGGACGCTCAAACAGCTCCCACGCCCCGTTAGAGATGAGACTCTTGATCTCCTCGTCCATGGTGGCCTTCACCGCCTTGCCTTTCCAGCTCGCCAACGCCTCTTTTACCGTCATGTTGGCGATGTCCCAGTGATGCTCTGGGTCGGCGTGTATGTCAGGGTCGAGCTCGGGCAGATCGACGTCGTCCTCTGCGTCGTCGAGTAGAGTGCTGTAGGCCGTCGGCGGCAGACAAGCGTGGTAGCTCAGCTTCTCCGGCGGCGATGATGGCTCGCAATGCGGCGCCCCACTCCGTCCGTATCGTGGCCACTCCGAAGATCGAAGTTGCTCGTTGCGTGACAGTTGTCCAGGTCCCGTCGTTCGCACGTGACAGTCCTGCCGGAGTCCCCTCTGTCTAAAGAGTCCGCTTCCACCACTCCAACGTCGGTTCTCATAATAGTGACACTGCAAAATTAATGTGAGTGGCATCGTCAGCAATTTGCGCAGCATTGAAAAACACCTCCACACCGAACAACCATGCCGACACAGTGACGGTTTTGTCGCTGGGGTTGAACGGGGGCGGGTTCGTCGGTTTTATTTTAACAGTTGTTGAGACTGTTGCTGCTGCATGCATCGGGGGCGCCATCAAAGCCATCATTGGGGTTGTCGCTGGTGCCTGTCGTGGCGTCGTCTGTGACTATTGCCTCGGCGCCGCTTGTGCCTGTTGCTGCGGCTGTGGCCGTTGCTTCTGCGTCCCTTGTGCCTGTTGCTGGCGTGCCGCCCACTCATCTTCAGCGTCTAGCGAGCCCTGTAGCTCACTAAAGACGTTGTCGTTAGGTGTGGAGCTGCTACTTGCTTCATCCACGATGGGCGACTCCTGACGCGCTTCACCTCTCGTCTGGCGTAGCTCGGCGTTTTCCACCCTCAGGCGATCCAATTCGCCAGACACAGTCTGCATGTTGGATTGCATCGTCCGAAAGTCCTGCAGAAACGCGTCAAACTCTGCTTGCGTCATATTTCGGAGACTCATCCTAGCGGGCAGCGGGTTAACTTCGATTTTTATGGTTTTGATGAAGGCGCAAAAGCTATCAGTCGGAGCGAGATAATCGTATATATCTCTCAGCCGACCGCTTTGCAGCCCACCAAACCTATCGCACCCCTGCACTAAAACTACCCTGGAAAGTGAAGGGTAACCTAGGAAAGTAGCTCTGATACCAAGTGTTATGAGTTGCACGAAAGAAGAGTGCGCAGAATGCAATATCGCGGAAGTGATTACAACTACTGAGCAAACAACGAGGCCTAGGCATAATATAGCGGAGCTAGCTAGGCCGAGGTCGCGGAGTCGCGCGAAGGTTGGGTGCAGGTTTGGGTTGAAAACCCCGAAGGCGGCGCGAAGGACGTTCGGAAGGCGAGGTCAGCGGACCGAGCCTGAACTCCGAGAAGTTAGACTTGTACACGTACGGAGTGCCTCATTAAGGAATTAGGAAAATTCCTTACACTCCACGAGAGAGGATTGACCTTCATTATCTGCGTGTGTAGTCTCACTAGGACGGTATTGTCTAGAGGCGTCCAGCAATAGCGGATTTGTCCCGAAACCGCTGGCGCGAAAACGTGAAGGGCATTCAAAAAGGAGGAGAATCAAGGTGCTGGTAATGAACGGTGCGGTCGAATACGAATCGGTAAACAATGGTTTCTGTCTGTCTGTCTGTTTTTCCTTCAGCTGCCCTGACACCGTGGATGGGATGGTGTTCTTTCTCGCAAAAACCGCGTCGCACCTCGCTGTCTCAAGACCAAAGCTCTCTGACATCATCCCCACCAATTCGCGACTGGCCAGGCCTCCCCTTCCAGGCACCCCAAACCAGGTTTTCCCTAAACCGACACCCAGCCAAAGCGGCAATAGTACCAATTGTCCAGTGAGCTGGTTTCCCGCATGCCGTCGGATCGTTTCCCGCATCCATGGTTTCGACAGACGAACCGAAGCAAGAAACCGTGACACTTGCATTGAAAACTAAGATCCGGTTCTGAAGTCTGGACACCATCTGAAGTGTGGACACTTTGGTAGCAATGAACACGTCTGATTGGCTGCCATGCTCCAAGATTTCTCGCAGCTTGTGTAATGACCAATGATCGGGTGTGTTTACACGTCACTGAGGGAAAATTTTGGTTGATGGTGTCCAAGCTTCGCCCAGAACCGTAACGTAACACGCTAGACACAACCACTACCCAACCGTGACATCCGCTGGTTACCCTACCCAACCGTTCGGGGAAACAGAAGTACCGCGCTGAATGGAATGATATCTCACCAAGCCGCACTGAAATGACTTGACTGTACTGGCTGGGATTCGGCTATCCTGAATCTCGTATCTGAGTAACGAAAAGAATTATTGCTGCTTTCTTGCAGCAACAACTCCTCACTTTCCAGTTAGCAGTTCCGAGAGAAAGGCTAGTTCAGCGTTTCACTTTACTCATTAGTAGGAATTCCAAGACTGACACCTCTTTCCGAGCTCCACCCCGCAAGACTGAAGCGGGACGGATACAGCGTCATACGAAACTGTCAAATAGGTCGAAAGGAAAGGAGACGATTCAAAACAAATTCCGATTTGTTCTGCAGGACGAAATGACGTCTCTCGAAGAAAAGCCCAAGACGCCGAAATCCTCCCTTCAGCGTGTTCCATCGCTCAAATCCCTAACATCGCCATCCGTATTTAGATCCATCTTACCCCACGCGGTCATTATCGCAGTTATCACGGCGATTATCATTCCCATTTACCTGACGTTCGCGAATCCCGGCTCATTGTCCCTGTCCTGGAGCAATGCCGGAGGGTCTTTTCAGTCCCCTGCTCTCGAATGGACAGGAAAGATGTTTTCCAGTATGAGCGGCTTCGACGCTGCGTTATGCCGAGCAGATGCAGTTTATTGGGTGCGTAGAGGTTTGTTTGTTCGATTTGTTACTTCTTTTCTTTACGTTTATGCCGGCTTTCGTGATCTTGAGTTTGATTTTTGTTCCTATGGTGACATTCTCGCGGCAATGAGGGGTGCATTGCTGATACCATCTTGGTGAAATGAAGAGTCACTCCGCGTTCTCCGTGTCAAAAGCTGACAACATGCGACATTGTAAGGAGCTGACAACATGCGACATTGTAAGGAGCTGACAACATGCGACATTGTAAGAAGCTGACAACATGCGACATAGTAAGAAGCTGACTTAAGAGTCCAGTCAAGAAGGTGCATTGCTGTTTGCCAACTTGGTGAAACGTAGACGTTATTGTCTACGAGTTTTACCATAGCATGGTAAAAACCGTCGGTGAAACCAGCATTGGCAATGACCTAGCTGTGAGCATTCCGTTTGTTTGTCTTTCCCGTGCGAAATGATTATCGTTCGCCCGATGGAGGCGTTGACGGGAGCTCTACAGCCGAGGACGTGGAAGCCCGCGCGAATGACTGGTTACCCTGTAACTTTCCTTTTCGTGCAGGAGGCGTTGAGCGGCATGCTACAGCCCAAGATGTGGAATCCCGTGCGCATGAGTGGTTACCCTATAACTTGTTTCCGCCTTTATCGTGCAGAAGAACATCGCTCGCCGGAAGGAGGCGTTGAACGGCGCGCTACAGCCCAAGGTGTGGAACGCCGTGCGCATGAAAGAGCTGGTGCTTATTCCCACGTACCCGTGCGCCATCAACGAGCGCATCGGCAAATGGGGCGACGGCGGGAAGGTGAGATAAACAGGGGTTAGGGAAGGCGGGTTGGGGGGATATGAATGGGTTGAATAAAGAAGAGATCTCGTGCTACCCCTCCCTCCCCCCATCCCCTCTGCCGTCCGGATTTTTAGTGCAATGGACGTTCCTTCTGCTCAATGCTTTCCAGAAGTGACTCCTCCGGATCTCTCTTGAACCCCTCTAGATCCCTCTTGACCCCTCACGACCTCCTGATGTTACACCCAAACCCCACCCATCCCATCCCCCCTGTACCCTACGTGCCTGTGCGCAGTGGACATGCCTTCTGCCCAACGCCATCCAAAAGACTAACCCCGTTGTGTACAGGTGAGGGTGAAGGGAGTGTGTTGGAGTGAGGGAGAGTGTGGTGAAGTGAGGGCAGTGTGAGGGTGAGGGGAGTGTGAGGGTGAAGGGAGTGTCGTGGAGTGAGGGGAGTGTGATAGGATGAGGGAGTGTGGGTGTGAACCCCGCATTTCCTCGCCTTCTGTTCTTCCTGGAAGTCTTATAACTTTCAAAGTGCCTAACCTCTCACTCCCCTCCCCTCACTCCTCTCCCTTCTCCCCTCTCTCCGCAGCATTGGGAGCTTTGGAATGTACTCGTTTGAGGAATCCATGCACAACATACTAGGCGTGAAGCCCTACACCTTCGACCCGTTCCTCAATCCGACCAATTTGAAAATTATGAAAAATCTCACGTGGCTTCACTTCAACGAAATCGGCCTTTCGGGGGCGGCATCTCTCGCCGGTTACAAGAAAAACTCCCCAGACAAAAAGTTTTTGACGCTGCCCGAAATTATGAAGCAGATGGGGCATACTTATGTTGACGTGTTCAAGATTGACTGCGAGGGGTGCGAGGTGGAATTGATAAAGGACTTGGGAGCAGCGTATCTGAACACTGGGAATAAGCTCGCGCTGCACGGAGGGAATCTGCCATTCGGACAGATCCTCATCGAGTTGCACAAGTGAGTTGCTCTTGATTGATCAGCCTCTTTTCATCACCCTGATAACCACTCTTGCATGTTCAGCATCGGATGCTCGGATCTTGCATGTTCAGCATCGAGTACAAACCTACCCCCCCTCCTTCCCCCTCTCCCTGCCTTTCCCCTTTTCTCATTCAGTAACCAACCCACGCCCTCCCCCTCCCTCTCCCCCTTTTTTTCCTCCAACTCCCTCGACCCCGAAACACCCCTGCCCTCCTTGTCCTGACCAGCATGAACAGCGCCCCTATTTCCCTCGAGACCTTCTACACTCTGGAGAAGCTTGGGTACCGCATGTTCAGCATTGAGTACAACCCCTACTGCCCCATGTGCGTGGAAATGAGCCTCATTCACGAGAGCCTTGTGAAGCTGTCAAGCGAAACTGACTGCCGGCCGTTTGTAACTCGTGAACTGAATGAGGAGAAGAAGGAGAATTCTGGGGGTGGGGCTGCAGGTGGCAAGTAGATAGGTGGCCCATCTGTGGGTGACAATATTGCAAGAGCTTCCGATGGAAGGGGGTGATGGTTAGGAGTCGATGGGAATGGAGATTTTGAAAGGCGGCAGCGGGAATAGGAAGGTTGTGGTTTGGAGGGATTGAAGTGATGGTGTAAGATTTGCTAACAGAAAAAAATAGAGGTAGACGTAGGATTATGGAGTGATGGATGCTATGCTAGTGGTGCTGCTTATACAGTCCTGTCTATTTTGAAGAGCATCAGCTATGAAACCTAACGATACTAAAAGCCTCTCATGAGTGAAGTAACGCTTTATGAAGTTTTGTAATTGGCTGGGAGGGACTACAACAAGCGCGTTCGTCAAGGTGGTGGTTCGTGCTGCGAACTGCATTTGCTTTGGCTGCCCGTCGTGACAGAAAATTGCCCTAACCTCGAACTGCTGCCATTTCCACGTCGCTTGTCTGTTTCCTCCGGACCGGACCTAACCCAGTACAGACACAGACCGAGCCGGCTTTCCGCTACGGGAAACATCCAAACCTCAACAAACCAATAGTTTGTTCTCCCGCCTGTGCTCCAGCTAGCAAATCAACCGCCAAAGCAGGAAGCAGTGTCAGAAGATGGTAACAGATATTTGTTCGCTGGATGTCAGAACAGAACGGTGTCGCAGCAAGAAAGCTCGGTGTCGTGGTATCGTTTACAAACGCCTTTTGCTAAGAACCTTACCCAAAGCGTTTTGGAACGTCACAAACAACTCTGAATCGTAAAGCATCTCACAGCACCAGCACTGAGTTAACTCTCAGGACACCAGCTTTCAAACAAGGATTTTGGAACTGCTGTGCGCAGTCTCTTCCTTCGCTCAGGATATCCGGGAATGGTGGTTCAAGGAAAAGCAAAAGCTGGTGGAAAGAAAAGCACAAGCTTGATTCAGTAGAAGACGTCTTTTTTTCAGTAGCTTGGTTTCGCTCCCAGAGCCTAGTGAGCTCGGTTCTGTCGACGACTGGTTGCTAGTTATAATATCGGGACCGGTTTTCACCAAGAATTCCTAGCGAACCCCATTTTCACACGGAAAGCAAGGCAAACAGATTAATATAAGATGGGTTCCGACGATTTCAAGAAGAGCCAATCTCCAACTAACTCCAAATCATGCATCAAATGCATGAGTCCCTACGTCATCGCTTTAGGCGTGCTCGTCGCCCTGATGACCTTCTTCCACGTGTCACCATCGCAGCCGTCGCCTGGATTAAGCTCCTTCGGTCCGTCTTACCTTCCGCCGAATCTCGGCTGGGTCGCGTTTCTGTTTCCCAGCACGAGCAAGATCGATGCGACCATCTGCCGCGCGGAGGCGAATTACTGGGTAAGTATGAAGTGAGAGGAAGTGATAGGGGTGCTGTACGGTTCTTCACCCCGTGCGCATGAAAGAGATGATTCTCGTTCCCGCGTTTCTGTTTCCCAGCACGAGCAAGATCGATGTGACCATCTGCCGCGCGGAGGCGAATTACTGGGTGAGAGCACACAAATCGCATACACGAATCGCATTCGTATGTAGTTTTTGGTCAGGTATTATCACAAAATGTGAGCCTCAGATTATAATCCATATAAACATTTACGTTTGGCTTTGTCGAGTCGTTATGAGCGCAGGTGCGAGGAGTTTCAAAGCGCATTCTCGCTCTAAACGTCCACATTGGATCAACATGGATGTCGCATCAAACACGCGCGTTTGATAACCTCATTCTCGTCCTTTCCTGCAGGAGACTTTGGAGAATCCAAAACAAACTCCTCTCATTGCATGAGAACGTTGAGTTTTGAGACGTCTCAAAATCTCCTCACATTGCGGGTGAACGTTGAGTTTTGAACGTTGAGCACAGAGAGGGGAGCTTCGCCTTGAAGGCGCGTTCTCGGTCTAGACGTTCTCATTTGATTACCTCCTCCTCGTTCTTTTCCGCTTCCCGAATCGCAGGAGAACATTGAGCGCAGGCGCAAGGAGTTCAATGGCGCGCTATAGCCGATGCTGAGCAACCCCCGGTTTGTCCACATTCTCCGTCCAAGCATTTACATTTCCTCTCTTTTATCGGAATTTATTATTTCTTATCGGGTACATTTCCACGTTACAGGAGAACGTTGAGCGCCGGCGCAAGGAGTTCAGCGGCGACCTGGGCGATTCCCTTCTTGTATCCCGCGGCTAAGCATTTACGTTTCCTCTCCTCGTATCCTTTATTTATATATACATATATATATATATATATATATGTTATTTTGGTTCTTTACTCTTCAGGAGAACGTTGAGCGCCGGCGCAAGGAGTTCAATGGCGACCTACAGCCGATGCTGGGGAACCCTGTGCGGATGAAGGAGCTGATCCTCGTGCCCACGTACACGTGTCCCCTCAACGAGCGCATCGGGAAATGGGGCGACGGCGGGAAGGTGAGAAGGGAATTTGAGAGGATGGAAAGGTTAAGAGGAAGAGAGAGGGGTGCAGTACGGTTCTCAACCCCGTGCGGATGAAGGAGCTGATCCTCGTGCCCACGTACACGTGTCCCCTCAACGAGCGCATCGGGAAATGGGGTGACGGCGGGAAGGTGAGAAGGGAATTTGAGAGGATGGAAAGGTTAAGAGTAAGAGAGAGGGGTGCAGTACGGTTCTCAACCCCGTGCGGATGAAGGAGCTGATCCTCGTGCCCACGTACACGTGTCCCTCAACGAGCGCATTGGGAAATGGAGCGACGGCGGGAAGGTGAGAAGGGAATCTGTTAGATGATGAACGGTGGGATGGAAAGGTTAAGTGGAAGAGAGGGTACACTCATTTCGAGCCTCGCGCCTTCCCTCACACCCCCCCCCAACCCCCCTTTCCCCTCCCCTCTTCTTTCACAAATAGGAAAAGGAGAACGAGAAATGGACTTGCAGATAACTTTTGCGTGTCCCTCTGTGCGGCTGTTCTCATGCCTCCCTCCCCATGCCTCCCTCCCCATGCCTCCCTCCCCATGCCTCCCTCCCCATGCCTCCCTCCCCATGCCTCCCTTCCCATGCCTCCCTCTCCATACCTCCCTCCCCATACCTACCCTGTCATGCCTCCTTCCATCCACAGTGGGCGTGCATGATGCCGTCTGTCATCCAGAAGAAAGATCCGGTCGTGTACAGGTGAGGGCGGTGAGATGCAGTACGGTTGAGGCCGGTGAGAGGGCAGTGGAGGTGAGGGCAGTGAGATTGTTACATAATGGACGGGTAAAGAGTGTGCATGGTATCTGAATTCATACGATCGCATCAAATTCAATTGTTATTCTCTTGTTTCTTATTCTCACTTGTCATCCCCTACTTGTTATTCCATTCCCATCGTACGTTTTCGTTGAACAGTCATAAAACTGCTTCACACTCCTCCCTCCCCCTTACGTCTCTCCCCTGCAGCATCGGCAGCTTTGGCATGTACTCATTCGAGAAGGAGATGCACCAAATGCTGCGCACCATGCCCTACACCTTCGACCCCTTCCTCCCCCCTGAAAAGCGCAACATCATGGCCGCCCTCCCCTTCCTCCACTTCATCGAAATCGGCCTCTCCGGAACCGCCTCCCTCCCCGTCTACCGCACAAGATTCCCCGAGAAAAAGTTTGCGACGCTGCCCGAGATGATGGGGCAGTTCGGGCATAATTATGTGGACGTGTTCAAGATTGACTGCGAGGGGTGTGAGGTCGAGTGGATCAAGGACCTTGGCAAGCTGTATAACAACACTGGGAAGAGGCTGGCTGTGCATGGAGGGAAGCTTCCTTTCGGGCAGATTCTAATTGAATTCCACAAGTAAGGGGTATTTCTAGTGAAATTGATAATTCACCCGTTTTTGCAGCGGTGCTCCCTTTCTGCCTCTGTTCTCTTTCAGTTTGCATGCTCTCATGCTTTCTCTCGTATTCTCTCGTCGCATCTGTGTTTGCAAGGGTAATCCAACCTATTCTGCAGTAGCCATAACCACCTCCCCTTCCACGTTCTCTGCTTCTCCATCCTCGTTATTGTCTGTTCCCTTCCCGTTTGCAGCATGGACAAGAGCGTCAAGACTCTCACAATGGTCTACACGCTCGAGAATCTCGGCTATCGCATGTTCAGCATTGAGTACAACCACCGCTGCGCCGTGTGCTGTGAGATGAGCTTCATTCACGAGAGCCTTGTAAGGCCAGATAGCGCCACCGATTGCCGCCCGTTCCTGGCTCCCCCGCTAGAGGACAAGCTGGAAGTGGAGGTGGTGACTGAGGGAGGTGGTACTGGAGATGATGGTGCTGCTGCTGGTGATGGTGGTGATGGTGCTGCTGCTGATGGTGATGGTGCCACTGGTGATGGTGATAGTACTGGTGATGATGGTGTTGGTGCTGTTGATGGTGCTGCTGCGGCTGCGGAAATTGCTGGTGGTGCGGTGGATGGTGTTGATGCTTCTGGCGCAACTGATGCTACAGATGCTACTGACGCCGATGGTTCTGCTGCTGCTGCTGCTGCTGCTGCAGCTGCTGCTGCTGATTCGATTGCTGAAACTAAGGACACCAAGGAGGCAGAATCTGCTGGTGATTCTGATATGGAGCCTGGCAGCAAGGTGGCTGCTGAGGAGATTGAGAAGGAGAAGAAGGGAGTGGACAATGAAGAAGAGGAGGAGAAGGAGGAGACGGCAAGTGAGAAGGTTGTTGGAAACAGGAAGGTGAAGGTTGGAGGGAAGGGCAAGGAGGAGGGGAGCAACAAGGGGACTAGCAAGGTGACCAGCAAGGGGAGCGTGAAGGGAAGCACCAAGGAAAGAAGTACCAAGGTGGGGAAGAAGATCAGCAAGGAGAAGAGCAGCAAAACGAGCAAGAAGGAAACCAAGGAGGAGGAGGAAGAGGAGTGATCGATGATAATTGGAAAGAAGTGAGTGGGCTACGGAAGAAGAGTTGGTGGGGTTGGGGGAGAGCTTTTCAAGGCAATATAGTGGCCAATTACCAGTCTGGCATTGTTACAAGAGCATGGATTTAGCATATGAAAGAATAGGAATTATGTTGTTGAAAATTAGGTTTCCATTAGCTATTTATTGTTGAAGATAGTTTGGAAACTCCTTATTTGGATCTTGATATATATAATGAGATGGTTCTAGCGGATCTTTATGTACTTCTCTTCATAGAAAGCAAATAACGGATCGCTGGAGCGGGTAAACGAGTGACTCAAGAATGTGTTGACGAAACTACTATCGAGGTTGTAACCAGGTCACTAAGTCCGCTCCCGATCGCGTTGGGAGAAACAAGGATCGCGAGATGAAATGACGACCTCTTTTGCGAAAACGACAGCGAAATCCTTAGTGAAGCGATTTCGAGAAAGTGCCCTCTGTGAATTGAATTATTCATTTCGCCGCGTTCTGGGTTCTGTGATTGGCGTTGGGGCATTGCTAAATGGAACAGGAATTTTGATTGGAGGATTGCCTTCCAAAATTGCATTATGCGGCCCTCGTATAATTCAGTGCGATTCGCCACTGTGGGCTATGGGTGAGGGTGAGGTGAGCGCGCATCAGCGCAGAACCGCACTTCAAGCATTTTCCTGAAACCCAGCTGTTGCATAAAATGAGACTTCTCACAATTCCTCTTCACCATTTACTTCTACAAGCCACAACTCTAAGAACCACACAGTGCGCAATTTGACCCTTTCTACTACTCCACCTGTTGATTTAGCCTCGCGCTAGTGAGCTTTCGTCAGTATGCTGCTCGGGTTTCTCCTGGTGCTAATCTTATCTTGCGGACCGCGTGACAGCGAAGGAGCGAGTCGGGGGCGGCTTCTAACCGATGGCGAGCACGTTCAAAGTAAGTCACGATCATTTCTCCCCGCCGTTCTTCACCACGTTCAGCCCCGATGAACGTGTTAACCTTGCCTCGTGTTAACCTTGCCTCTTCCGTGCCTCACGACAATTACGTTCCATTCTGCGTCCCCCGAGGTTTAACTTGTATATCAATTTTACCCCAATTCTCTTCCCGATCCCCTTGGGCAGCTGGAGTCGCACTCCAATCGTCGTTCGAGCAGTCTCTCTCCGCTCCTGGCGACTCGGGTGACGCGCAAGTCCCCTTGCTATTTGAAGACGCTACCCTTCCGCGCAAACTGCAGCAGCAGGGGCAGCAGATTCCCACGCTGAGGCAGATCGGCAGACAGATGCTGACAACCCTGAAACAGCAGCAGCAGCGGAAGAAGCCGAGGCCGAAGACGCAGCAGATCGCCTCCGATACAAGGTAGATGGCTGTTGCTGTTTTATTAGTAATCCCTATCAATGCTCTTTCTCTCCATGCATATTTTTTTGTGAGACTTTTTTAAATGCTGCTCGTTCCCCACCGCCGCCGTCTCGTCATCCCGCCAGCAAGAATTCTGGCCTGGGGATTGCGGGAGAGACAGCACGCAAGCAGATGCAGGCCTCTGTGCCCCCACAGTGGAGCTTTGCCGTCGTTTCGAGTGGGGCTGTGATGACCACACTGTATCATTAATGCATTTTTTTGTGTAACGCTGTTTGCTTCCTTGCTTCGCAGCAAAACCTCCTGGCCCGAGGTGGTGGGGATGAAGGGAGAGGCGGCTCTCAAGTATATCAAAGCCGCTGTGCCGCCTTCGTGGACCGTTTCCGTCATTCCGAGTGGGTTTGTGACGACCACGGACTTTCAAGAGAATCGCGTTCTCATCTACAAGGACAAAGCTGGGATCGTTCAGAGACCTCCCACGGTTGGCTAGATTTTTTTGACGAGGTGACTTTCGAGTCGACTAAATAGTCTGGGTTTATGATGACCGCAGACTTTCGAGAGAATCGCGTTCTCATCTACGTGGACAAAGCTGGGATCGTTCAGAGAGCTCCCACGGGCTAGATTTTTTGAATGAGACGGACTAGTGGTCTACATTAGTGAGAGTGGGCACATGGAGTTTAGGCTGCAGCCAAACTGTAGCAGCAGGGTTGTGGGACATCTGGGGACAAATGCACGTTTTCCTAAGCTGTTTGTGACAATCCTTGTATAATACCATCTTGTACTATGTTATACTACCCGAAGTTTCTTTGCATGAGGCTATCCGGAGCTGCATCAGCACTCAAAAGCGCCATGTCATCACTTATGCGGACAATTCGATGAGGCCCTGTAGGTGACTAGCTCTCTCGCCAGGTGGCGTTACTAAATGGAAGGTTTGGGAGACTATGTGGGACGGGGGCGGGGGGGGAAGGGGGGGGGGGGGGGGGGGGGGTTGGGGGAGGGTGGAGGGGGAGACGGTAGGTCTGGGAAAGGGTTGCGGGAGGCAAGTTATGCTTTCGGTGTGCCAGACCTCCATTTCAGTGTGCAACTCCTCCATTCAGTGCTTTCTCAGTGTCAAAACGCTGACTTATGGGGGCCTGGGTGCTTATGGTAGCATCAACATATTTCAGCCCAAAGCGAGTGTCCGTGAAAAGCATCTGGTAAAATTTTCGTATCACCCTAATCTTCGGATTAATTTGACAACATTTCTCACGGGTGGTAGACTGTAAAGCATGTTCTATTGTAGCTTTGTTATATTTTATGCAACTCAGTACAGTGATCACAGAAATGATAGGTGGTTGCTTGGGTAAGCGGGGTTCTGGTAAGGGATGTTACCACCGCCCGGTTTGAAACGCGAAAAATGTTCGCCAAAGTGTTTACCAGGTCCGGCGAATTTTGTAAGGCCACGAGATGGCACGTGTTTGGTTTTCGCGAAAATTTGAGTCGTCGGCGGATTCATTCTCGCCAGTCAAACAGCTGTCATCGTTCCTCGCATTATTCCGTTCGCCGCGTTGTGCGTGGTCTGATTGGCGCTCGAGCATTGCATAATTGGAATGAGAGAGGGATAGGAGGATTTCCCTCACAAATTTTGCATTATTGCGCCTCCCTGATTCAGTGCGATTCGCCACGATGGCTTATGGTTATGGGTGAGGTGAAGTGAAGGTGGACGCACATCACCTCTCAACCGCACGACTTCATTCCGCACATACTGATTTGGTGAAGGACCTGGGCTGTCACATAAAATGAGCCTTTCCGCAGTTCCTCAGCAGTAACTCTAGAACCACGCAGTGCACTAATCGCCTCTGTATATTACTCGAGCAGTTGAAATTAACCCCAATCCAGAAGCGTTCGTCAGTATGCTGCTCGGATTTCTCCTCGTGTTGATTTTGTCTTGCGAACTGCGGGACAGCGAAGGAGCGGCAAGTCGAGGGCGACTTCTAACCGATCATGACGACCACGATCGACGTAAGAAACGTTTGTTTCATGCCACAAGTGTGTGATTTGGTGAAGGTGGGGGAAAATGGGGAGGGGAAACCGAAACGCGCTAGGCAAAATCCAAGTGGGTTTTCATTTGTGCATGAGCCCGGTACTGACCATCATCACGTAGCAACTAATCTGGTCGCTTTCCCTTGACTCAAGACCTCGTGGGTCGGACCCACGACGCTCACCTGCCCCGGGGCCTCCGAGATCTGGTTCCTATCTCGAGTTCTCCAAAACATTCTCCCCAATCCCCTTGAACAGCCGGATACGTTCACCAATTTTCGACAGGCCATTCAGGCGACGCGCAAATTCCCATCATGCTCGGCGGAGATGCTCCAGTGCCGCGCAAACTGCAGCAGCAGCCCGAGGGGCAGCAGATTCAGACGCTGAGTCAGATCAGCAGACAGATGCTGACGACCCTGAAGCAGCAGCAACAGCGGAAGAAGAAGCAGGGGAAGAAGAAGAAGCTGAAGCAGCCTAGCCCTGTCATGCCCCCTGAAGAGATCGAGCAGCCTTCTACAAGGTGTGCTCTCTCTCTCTCTCTCTCTCTCTCTCTCTCTCTCTCTCTCTCTCTCTCTCTCTCTCTCTCTCTCTCTCTCTCTATATATATATATATGTTATAGTCACAGTAGGCTTGAATGTGCCTAAAACGAAAGATAGAGAGCACAGACGGATTTCTGCACAGCGGCTTCAAACGTTGATAGCGTTCTGCTCACAGCTGCAAATGACTTGATTCAAATTGGATCTGGAGCGTCTTTACGTCGTCTACAATTAGCAATTTAGGTTGCACGATTTGATAAAGAATTGACGACACAGCGTCGGTTTGAACGAACGGTACTATGGCAGCCACTATAGTCTTAGAACACAAGATAGGAAGAGTTACGAGTTGGGAATGACTCCCAGCTCCTACAAACCCCAAGAGCCGAGGTACAGTGATGTGGAACAGTGCCACACTGTCCCCAACCACGAAGGGTCTCGAAACTACCCTTCACTAGGGCCTACACCAAGTGAAATGTTACAGTACACAAAGTAATGTAACTATCTTCAATATCTTGAGGTGTACCCTTTTTGGCGAGCTTCGAAATCACTTGAGGCTTGACACCAAGGCTCGGGCTCTTCATCACAAACTCATCCTTGAGTTCTTGATGGGTCTGCTGCACACACCTGCGACACGCCGAACGTTCGACACAGGACAAAATAGAAACCGCGCACGACAAAATAGAAACCGCGCGCGAGACACAAACGACCGCGTAACACGCGTCTAGCGATAACTCGCTATTGACTCGACACACACACTCGACATCATGACTCAACATTCACACACAATTATAAGCATGAAATATATATTATCCCATGCCCTCATACCATTCCATACACACACACATTCACGCACACGGACAACAAGCCGAGTGCAAACCGTAGGGTTGCACCAACAAACTCCCCCTCGGATTGTTGGCCTTAGGATATGTTGCTCTCTCAGTTCAGAGCCATCCCAGCCAGCTTGCAACACTTCCAATGCTGCTGCTCCACCAGCCTCTTGGTCATCATGTCAGCCGGCTGCCCCGTGGTCTTCACGTAGCGCAACTCAACTTCACCCGCGGTTACCATGCTCCTCGTCCAATGCCACTTCACCCTCATGTGCTTCGTGAGTCCATGCAACACAGGGTTCTTAGCAAGAGCAATGGCACCCTGGCTGTCACAGTACAGTGGGGTAGGTCCTTGCTGCTCCTCCCCCAATTCAGCCAACAAACGCCGCTGCCACACAATCTCCCGTACGGCACGGAAGAGTGCCATGTACTCGGACTCCACCGAGCTCAAAGCTTGGTCAACCTGCTTCTTGCTCTCCCAAGCAGTTGGGCCTCCACCAACACAGCATATGAAGCCTCCCACACTTGTCATGTCCTCTGGTTCTGATGCATATGAAGCATCCGAGTAGGCGGTGAGGAACAAACGCCCGGGTTCAACACCATCCGCGCCCTTTTGGCGCCTTTGTGCCGCCGCCGAGTATTGCAGCCCAACGGTCGGTGTTTGGCCAAGATACTTGGCCACCCTCATTCCAGCTGCTACCTGCTCCTCATTAGGGCATTGCACAACCCTAGCCAGCTGCCCGGTAGCAAACGCGACGTCCGGTCGGGTGTTTACCGCCGCATACATGAGGCTGCCCACCAACGAGTGAAATCGGCGCCTCTCCTCTTCACCAACGCTCTCCTCCTCTGGTCCCTTCACACACTTGAACCCAGAGGGAAAGGGTGTAGCCACATGGCCTTCACTCTGCCCAAAGTTGGCAGCCAATGCCTCCAGGTACTTTCGTTGATGCACCCGCATGCACCGCTTCTCCACATCTCGTTCGATGTGGAGCCCAAGGTAGAAGCTCACGTCACCAAGGGCCTTGCACCTGAACTTGTCTTGAAGCTTCAGCATCACCTCCTTCACAAGGTCAGAAGAGGGTGAGAAAATGAGGATGTCATCCACATAAACCACCATGAAACTCCTCTGCTCCCCCTCGCCAAGCATGAACAAGGAGTGATCGGCCGTTGAGGGAGTGAAGCCGATCCCCTCCAACACTTCGCGCAGCTTCATGTACCATTGCCTAGGGGCCTGCTTCAGCCCATAGAGGGCCTTCTTCAGCTTCCACACTCTGCCACTACCATCATCAAACCCCTCTGGCTGCGCCATAAAAATCTCCTCCTCAAGGATGCCGTTAAGGAATGCCGTTACGATGTCCATTTGCTTTACTACCCATCCTTTGATGGCGGCTCCCGCGAATAGGGTTCGCAGCGTCGTCGGCTTCACCACAGGGGCAAACAGCTTCTTGAAGTCCACCTTCTCCTTCTGCTGGTACCCCTTGGCTACAAGCCTAGACTTGTAGCGCTCGATCTTGCCGTCGGCATCCGACTTGATTTTGAAGAGCCACTTGGACGTTATCGCCGTACGCCCCTCCGGTAGCTCCACCAATTCAAACGTGTCATTCTCCTCGATGCTCTTCAGCTCACTCTCCATGGCCTTCTTCCACTCCTCAGCATCACTACTCTCCAAAGCCTCCTTGAGAGTTGCTGGTTCTCCCGGCATCTCCACCGGAGAGAAGAACGCGAAGGCACACTCCTCGTAGTCACTCTCCTCGTCGTCTCCGACCATCATTGCCGCTCCGGCCAGGGCTGTCTTGCCCTGCTTTCCCGGCGCATAATAGGTCAGCCTATTAGGGGGTTGAACTCTCCTCTTCCCCCTTCCTTCCTCCTCAGCTGCAGGGACTTGAAGGCCTTGGCGTTGCTGCGGTGTGGCTCGAATCCGTGGAGCACTCGTAGTACGGGAAGGGAGTGACGGTGCACGCTCGCTCACTTGCTGCACCTCCTCCTCTTCTTCCTCTGCATCATTGGCCTCCTCTCCCCCATTCACAAGGGAGGATTGCCTTGTGGTTATGCTGCCGCTGCTCAGCTCCAAAGGCAGCTCCACATGCTCCAAACCGGAACTCTTCACCTCCCCAAACCGCACGCCTATCTTCGCCTCATTCTCCGCCTTCCAATCCTTGTACATGAAGTTCTCCATGAACTTGCAGTCCCTGCTCACCAAGAACTTCTTGGTGAATGGGTCCCAAAGAAGCCATCCCTTGCTGTTTTGAGCCATGCCCAAGTGCACGGCCCACACCGCCTTGGCACCAAGCTTGTTGTGCCGAAGATGCTTAGGCACGAGCGCCATGCACATGCACCCGAACACCCGAAGCATATCCACCTTTGGCTTCCTTCCTAGCCACTCCACATAGGGCACCCATTTGTCTGCTCCCACATGAGTCAAGGCTCTGTTCTTGGCCACACACGCGCTCCGCACCGCATCAGGCCAGAAATAGTCGGGTAGCCCGACTTCAATGAGCAACCCGCGTGCCGCCTCCGTGATTGTGCGGTTCGCTCGCTCGGCGATGCCGTTCATTGCAGGGGAGTATGGCATGGTGAGGGAGTGCCGAATACCATTCTTCTTCAGCCACAACCCAAACTCCTTGCTCAGGAACTCTCCCCCTCGATCGGTGCGGATTGACTTGACTAGACGGTCTTGTTGCCGCTCCACCATCGGGAACCAATCCGTCTTCAACGTTTCAGCCACGTCGCTCTTCTTGGCCAGCACGTACACCCAAGTCATGCGGGTGTAGACGTCGAGAATGGTGAGAAAATACTCAGCTCCAGCAGCTCCAAGCTTCAGGGAGCCCACCACGTCCATCACCACCTCATCAAGCGGTGCCTTTGCCGTTGCCTCCGAACTAGGGAACGGAAACCGGGTGAACTTGGCTTGAATGCACGTCGGGCAGCCAAGCACCTCATCGGGCTCCCCCTTCACACGTATGCCAGCAACCATCTCATTCTTCACTAGCTGCTGCAAGATGGGCAGGGCCACATGCCCCATGCGCCGATGCAAGGTGAGCCAATCACACTCCCCCGTAGCCGAAGTTGGATTGGAGAATGCCGCGCTCGCAATAGCGCCCCACATACTCTCTCCGTAGTCCTCCTCCACTGCTGCCTCTGGGTTCTCCTCACCCTTTCTGCACAACTCTCCTTAGGTTCACTGAACTTGCTGGTCCCTCCAGGTTTGCTCTTCTTGAGCTCATTCTCCTTAGCGCGACCATTCGCGCCATCGTCGCTACCGACCGCTCCATCCTTGGTGCTGATGCTTGCTGCCACTTGCCTCTCCTTAGGCATAGGGACCACTGGGATCTGCCACATCTCGTTGTAGACATCCCTGTCCTCATGAAGGTCCCACAGAATTCGATCGCCAAGCCTTGCGGTGTAGGTCTTGGCTCCCTTCGAGTTCGTGTCCATGCCGGCCTTTGCCAACCGCCGCACGGAAATCAGGTTTGCAGCAAGGCTGGGCACCCAAAGCACGTTCTTGAGGCCCACCATCTTCCCATCAGCACCCTTGAACATGGCCTTGCCCATGCCTTTCACCTCTGCTCGCTGCCCCAAAGCCGATGTGACATGCTTCACCGGTGACGGCTCGAGTTCGGTGAGCAAGTCCGGGCGAGGTGTCATGCTATAGGTAGCGCCACTATCAATCACCCAATAGTCCAGGGGGTGTAGGGTCACCTTCCCCACAGCTGCTGGCTCCTCAAAGCCTTCATCCTTCTCTGGACCAGCCGGTACTTGCGTCGACACGAAGTAGAATAGACCCGGGTATCGATCGTCGCTCGGGTCCTTGTCGTTGTCTCCGCTCTTCATGTTTGCAGCTCTGCCACCGCGACCGCCACGGCCTCCACGGCCTCGTCCTCTCCCTCCTCCTGCTCCTCTACCCTCTTGGCCTTGAGCAGGGGTCCAACCATCAGGGAGTTTGTAGCAGTCGCGCCACATGTGTCCGCTCTTGTGGCAATAGTGACACTCGCCGTCGAATCGGCCGCGACCGCGTCCGTAGCTCTTGTCGTCGCTGCCGTAACCGCCACTCCTGCGGCCTCCGCCGAAGTTGCTGCCACCAAACCTTCCTCCCCCTCGTCCTCTGCCTCTTCCTCGACCATATCCACGGCCGATGCTCGCTGCCCCAGCGCCATCCGCACTCGCCAACTCACGGCGGCGGAAATCCTCTTGAAGGATAGCTCGCTTCACGTCTTCAAGCGAGAGGCGGGGCAAGTCGCGATTAAGGTTGATGATGAGCGAGGACCATGACTCTGGGAGTAAGGCCAGCAACTTGGTCTTCTTTTGGAGCTCACTGTAGTTCAAATCAGCTCCCTCAAGCCGCGTCAACAAGTCGAAGAATTTCTGCACCCCTTCTTCAACCGCTTCGTCTTCTTCAATTCGTAGTGCCGCCATTTGCCGTTCCAACACCACCGCTACCGCCGCTGTTGCAGGAGCATGTACACCCTTGAGAGCAGCCCATGCCTTTGGTCCTTTCTCTGGTTCACGCTGGAATGGCTTGATGTGACGGATCTGACTGCTCCCCAACGCTTGCCCAAGTAAGAGATAGCCTTGTGCGCTCTTCCGCACCCACGGGCTCTTCTCCGGGTCGTTCTCGGGGCGCTTCTCCGTTCCTTCCATCACCTCCAGCAGGTCATAGTGGTCAAATATGTTCTCCATCTTGAAGGACCATTCAGCAAAGTTGTCACCGTTGAACTTGTCAAGCCCAAACACCCTAGGCTCATCCCTAGGTGGGCCAAGACTTGGTTGCATGGGCGCCATGGCTGAATCACGGGGTTGGCCTTGAGCTTGAGCTTCTCCACTGCCACCAGCACCTCTGCCACCCCTTTCCTCAGGTCCAGACATTGTCGAAACTGCTCCAAGGGGCTCTGATACCACTTGTTATAGTCACAGTAGGCTTGAATGTGCCTAAAACGAAAGATAGAGAGCACAGACGGATTTCTGCACAGCGGCTTCAAACGTTGATAGCGTTCTGCTCACAGCTGCAAATGACTTGATTCAAATTGGATCTGGAGCGTCTTTACGTCGTCTACAATTAGCAATTTAGATTGCACGATTTGATAAAGAATTGACGACACAGCGTCGGTTTGAACGAACGGTACTATGGCAGCCACTATAGTCTTAGAACACAAGATAGGAAGAGTTACGAGTTGGGAATGACTCCCAGCTCCTACAAACCCCAAGAGCCGAGGTACAGTGATGTGGAACAGTGCCACACTGTCCCCAACCACGAAGGGTCTCGAAACTACCCTTCACTAGGGCCTACACCAAGTGAAATGTTACAGTACACAAAGTAATGTAACTATCTTCAATATCTTGAGGTGTACCCTTTTTGGCGAGCTTCGAAATCACTTGAGGCTTGACACCAAGGCTCGGGCTCTTCATCACAAACTCATCCTTGAGTTCTTGATGGGTCTGCTGCACACACCTGCGACACGCCGAACGTTCGACACAGGACAAAATAGAAACCGCGCACGACAAAATAGAAACCGCGCGCGAGACACAAACGATCGCGTAACACGCGTCTAGCGATAACTCGCTATTGACTCGACACACACACTCGACACCATGACTCAACATTCACACACAATTATAAGCATGAAATATATATTATCCCATGCCCTCATACCATTCCATACACACACACATTCACGCACACGGACAACAAGCCGAGTGCAAACCGTAGGGTTGCACCAACAATATATATATATATATATATATATATATATGTATATATATATATGCGGCTGTCCTATCTCTGCCTTTGTTTTTCTCTTCTTGAATACCCTTCAGTGAGACGTTTTCCCTTTCAGGCCAATCTGAAAAATCGCCGCTTTCTCCTTATTCACTCCCTTGCTTCGCAGCAGATTTGCCTGGCCCGAGGTGGTGGGGTTAACGGGAGAGGAGGCACTCAAGAAGATCCAGGCCGATGTGTCGAATTCATGGAGTGTTTGGATCATAGCGCCTGGGGATGCCTTTATCGCGGATCATCGGGAAAATCGCGTTAAGATATTCGTGGATGAAGCTGGGACTGTTCGGGAGACTCCCACGGTTGGGTAGAAGGCGCCTCAAAGGATCAGGCGAGTGCGTAGTGGGAAACAGTTGGCTGCAGCGACTCCAGGCAAGGCTAGACCGGGAAATGTGGAAGCGGTAGATGCAGGAGCAGCAAAGCGCGGAAATGAATCTGGGTTATAGGGGAGCAGGAGATTCTGGAACAAAAAGATGCTGTTTATTTGTTTCTCCGATGCTGATTGTGTGCTTGTAAGATGCCAAGTTTCATTTTATATGATGCAAAATATTTGCTTGTGAACACTTAAATTTTATTTCTACATGCTTGTACAGATGCTGGGTAGGGCGCTTGCTTCTATTCGACTAAACGATGCTGGGATGCTGGGAAATAGTATCCATGATGCTGAATGTGCTTGTAAAATGCTGGGTGTCGTATTTGTTTCTATGATGCTGAATGTGACCTTGTAAGATGTTGAAAACTTGTTTCTATGGTGCTGAATGTGTGCTAGTAAGGTGATGGGAGATTGAGAGAGGGGCTGCTGGGAGCGGCAGGCAGAAGCAGCAGAAGCTGTAGAAGCATCAATTACAGCAGGAGCAAGAGTGGCAGCAGTAGCAGGAGAAGTTGAAGTATTGAGCAGGACGAAGAGGTGGGAGGACACCAGGTTTGGTACGCACACCAAAGCATTACGATGGAAACTATCATCATAGTCTCAATCCAGATAACCATCAAGAGGCAAATTAGCGGGATGAAAAGTGAAAAAAGTTTGGTCGAGGAAGGTGAGGCTTCAAGGAGATGGGGGCAGCCGATGGTAGGCACACCAACCATCTTCAAGTCCCAAATCTTGCTATTGAGGCTGCACTGCACACCAAACTCTAGGTGAAGCACAGATACGTGCTTTGTTGGCTAACCATATAAATCCTGCTGCGATCAGAAGTTGATCGTGGCCTAGGATCTACTCAGGAAGGTTCGCACGCAGAGAAGTGATGTTGGTGGGCCCTTGACCTCAATAGCAGAGTGAATGTAAAATGCTTTGAGATGATTTAAAACATGCAAATACAGCAAATATAAATATGAGTACAGGGGAGATGAAACGACCTAGCTAGCCATGTACTCTAAGGGGTACATTCCCTTATTCAAATACATTCCCAACCGTGCGGCGCGAACAGTTACGAAACTGTTCCCGCCGAAACCATCCTGCCTGCAGCTGCCTGATGCTGTCTGCTCCGACGGTCCAGATGCGTCCCAACTGTCTGACGTTTCGAGTCGATTCCAACCGTCTGACGCTTCGCGTTCATTCGCGATACTGCGTGCTTCTCTTTGCTGCGGTGAGGAGTGCACAGTAATATTCAAGTATTACTATTCGTAACACCCCCCTTCACTCCTGGCCGTAGCTCGACTTGACCTGCTTGACCACGCCGCTGAGTTCGGAGCAGTGCTGATACTGCTGGCGTGGCAGTCGCTTCGTGAGGAAGTCTGCTGCCATGTCACCGGTCGGGCAGTAGGTCAAGTTGACCTTGCCCTTGTCCACCTCATCCTTCACGAAGAAGTACCGCAGCGCAATGTGCTTGGTGCGGTTGACGAAACCAGGTTTGTTCGTGATGAGAATCGCGCTCTGGTTGTCGCAGTGAAGGCGAAATGTGGGCGAAGCTGGAATTTTCGCCTCTTGCAGGAGTTCCTGCAAGTAGAGGCCTTCGCGAACTGCTGCGGTTGCTGCGATGAATTCCGCTTCAGCTGACGATAGGGCAACCAGCTCCTGCTTCTGCGAGTTCCAGGAGATTGGTCCCGTTGGCTCGAGTCGGAACAGGAAGCCAGTCCTGGACCGTCGATTATCGGGGTCTGCTGCGTGATCGGCGTCCACATAGCCGATGAGGTTGAAGGATGGAGTTGGTGCAGTTGAGTAGCACAGCCCAATCTTGGGCGTTGAAACGAAGAACTGAAGGGCGCGCTGCAGATCCAAAAGATTCTCAGCCGTTGGTTTGCGTGAGTACTGCGCCAGCTGACTGGCGATGTACGAGAGGTCTGGCCTGCAGGTGACAGAGGCGAAGAGGAGGCATCCCAACTGCTGCTGGTAAGTCTGAATCCCAGCAGGGGATAGGGGTCTGTTGTCGGGTTTGTGGTTCGGTCCGGGAGTTCGGTAGGGAGTTGAGAGAGGTGCAGGTGAAATGTTGAACCGCTTCCCTAACTCCTCTGCGTACTTAGCCGCTGAGAGATGAATGGCCTCAGGCGCGTAGGAGATGTTGAGGCCAAGAAACTGCTTCACCTCGTAGTTGCACGTGATGTCGACGCGCCCCGCCAAGGCCTTCTCGAACTGCTCGAGAAGCTCGTTGTTTGAGCCTGTGTAAAGCAGGTCGTCGACGTACACTGTGAGGAGAATGTATTCCCCGCGGAATTCGAGGCGATACATCCCTGGATCGTGCGGCATCTGCTTGAATCCGATTTCAAGCAGGATGTTGTGCAGGTACTGCTGCCACAGCCTCGGAGCCTGTTTGATCCCGTAGAGTGACTTGCGCAGTTGGCACACGCGCGAGTCCCCTCCGCCGTAGGTGTGCGGCTGCTCCACGTAGATCACGGCGTCCACTAACGCGTACAGGAACGCGTTCTTCACGTCGATCTGGCGGAGTGGTAGGTGCTTTGCAGCTGCAATGGCGAGCAGGATTCGAACGGAGGTATGGCGGCTAACTGGGGCGAACGTCTGGTCGAAGTCGATGCCATGCCTCTGATCGTAGCCGCGAACCACCCAACGCGCCTTGAAGCGCTCGATCGTTCCGTCTGCTGCGGTTTTCACCCGGAAGACCCACTTCCCCGAGAGGATTCTTGCGCCTTTGATCGCCGCGCGGTCGACTAGCACCCAGGTGTCTCGTGACTCCAGCGCCTTGATCTCTGCGTCCATTGCTTCGCGCCATTCCTTGCTGTGTGGTCCAGAAAGAGCTTCGCACGGATTTCGGGGCTCGATGACACGTGGCGCCTTCGAAGTTGCGGTGTGGAACCCGAGCAGCTGCAGTCCTGAGATAGTGCTGTCGTGGCGACGTTGCGGGATGACTTCCTGTACGTCGTCGTCATCGCTTTCTGGTTCAGGAGGCGCTGGTGGTGCTGTGCCTCTGCCTCTTCTGCCTGTTCCGCTTCCGCCTGCTGCGCCCATTCCTCCTCCCGAGGAATCGTCGTCGTCGTCGCTGCTGCGTCGTTCTTCCCACACGAACTCGCCCCTCGTGTCCTGCTCCAAGATTGCTGCAGCGGCTTCGTCTTCGGGCGTTGCGTAGCTGTGCCCATCGTTCGCGTAGACGCGGTTCGCGTTCGTTTCTTCGTCGCGGCGGAACTGGACGAGGAAGAGGCGCTCGTAGAAGATGACGTCGCGAGCGTGAGCGATTTTCTGACTGAGGAGGTCCAGCACGATCCACGCCTTGTACTCGTGACTGATGCCGAGATGGATCCCCCAGCGCGCGCGGCTGGCGAATTTGCCGATAGTTGAAGTCGGCGGGCGGTATTGAACCATGCACCCCCATACGCGCAGCATGGAGGTATCCCCTTTGGTCCCGGTCCATTTGGCGTGCGGGGACAGATTGCCGGTGATGGCGGTGGTCGAAAGTAGGTTGTGCACCCGCACGGCGTGGTGCATCGCGTAGGTCCAGTAGATCAGCGGCAATTTCGACTGCTTCATCAGCGTGCGCACCTTCATCATTAGCGTGCGGTTCGTCCGCTCAGCTACGCCCTGCTGCTGGTGTGCGTAGGGGAGAGAAATGTGGTGCTCGATCCCCTTTTGCGTGAGGTAGGTTTGCATCTGGTTGCTCCTGAATTCTGCCGCGCCGTCAGATTGCCAGATTTTCAGCTTCTTCCCAGACTGTCGCTCTGCGTGCGCCAGCCAGAGGCGAAACACCTCGTAGGCTCTGTCGCGTGACTCCACGTTCACAACCCACACGTAGCGCGTTCCAGCGTCGATGAAGGTGAGCGTGTACATTTCGTCCTCGACTCCGCAATGCCCCACGTTCAGGAAATTGTTGTACACCTTGTGCAGCTTGGGGTAGCGGTTCATTCCAGGTTCGAGCAGCGAGAACGGTTGGTGGCTCAGCGCAGCTTCGGGGCAGACGGTGCAGTTGCGCGGATGTGTCGCGCCTCTCACTTCGGAGCCATCAGGGCGCAGGAGTGCGCCACGAGCGAAGACGCCTGCGTCGATGCAGTTTTTCAGCGTCGCACGTGAAGGGTGTCCGAGGCGCTGGTGCCAGAGAGTATCGTCAGCGCGAAAGCCGGAGGTGCGCATGTAGCGTGCGCGCGCTTCCTCAGGGTCTTCGTCAGGTACAGGAGCAGGTTCTGCTGCTACTCCCTCTGCTTCTTCTTCTTCTGGCGCGGTAGTCAGCATCAGCGCCAAGAACTCTCTGTCGCGAATCTCAGAGAGCAGAATGTTGGTCCCGGGTATGGTTCCAGGGACGAAGGTGGGTTCGCGTGGCTCAGGGGCAGGTCCGTAGACGGTGCGATGCGGGGTTGACGGCTCGTTGCCCCAGATGATGGTGTCCCATGGATCGCGATGCGGGGGGCTGTCAGGAGGAGGTGGTGCGAGTGGAATGTGACGCGGGGGGCGACCAAGAGGAACGACTGCAGGTGTTGCCTCAGTTTCCTCAGCTTCATCCTCTCCCCCCTTTCGTTCTTCGCGGAAAGTACCCCAGCCGCTATTGTCGGCGCTAGTTGCGGCGCCCCATCCGCCGCTCGCGTTGGCCCAGGTTCCGCCGTTGTCTCCCCAGCCGCTAGTGTCACTTGTTCCCCATCCTCCAGCGCTCCCCCACCCCCCTTCATTGGAGGCACTTTCTTCAGCCTCAGCTCCCCAGGTGGCGCAAGCGAAGGTCCCACGTGCTTCTGCGAGGCTTTGCTGGCGAAGCTCCTCAGCTTCGCGGCGCGCCAATTCTTCCTCTTGCTCCACGGTGAGTTTCTTCGACGAGTCGCGTCGATGAGAGTAGATGGCCAGAAGCTTCTCGTAGGTGTAGGGTTGCGGCTCGCCATGGGCATCAAAGGTGCCGACGCCAGTTCCGCGCAGCATGCCTTGAAGGTGCTGTGAGGGGGGACCGATGAGGGGATGCTCTGGCGTGCCGAAAATGCCGTGGGTAGTAACTTCAAGCTCGAGCTGCGACATCCCTTCCTCTGGGGGCGCGTGGCGCTCTGCTTCAGCGATGGCGGCGAGTCCGCGGCCTGCAATCGCGCTCGTTGATCTCGTCGGCGTGTAACAATCCCTGCAGATGCCATCTGGATCGGGGTTGTGTAACGCCGTTTCGCGTGGGTGGGGATGATGCGGCACCCACGGTCTACCGTCAGGGTGCTTCCAATCCCTGCGGTGGATGTGCTCGAAGCGCAGTGGCACGAGATCAATCAACACGTGCGAGTCGCCGCTGCAGTTGGGAATGTCGAAATCTAGGACATACACTCCATTTTCGGAGTGCGCTCGTCCGATCTGCCTGCGGGGAAATTTGCGCGATTCGTAGTGCAGCAGGATGTCTCGCGTCGCGCGATCCGTGCTGAGGTCGACGCCGCAGTCCATGAGCTCTGCGGCGGACAGGAGGTTGAAGCGCAGGTTCTGGACGATCAGCACATCGTTAAGCGTGATGTGCGTGCGGCTTCCACGTGCTTTGAGCACGACAATGCCTTGTGCGCTTGCGCCCAGGCGCGTGTTGTTCGCCACAGTGACGTAAGTGACTGTAGGGGTGGGGACGGCGTTGGATATGTAACGCTCGGAGCCCACCATATGCTGGCCGCAGCAGCTGTCCAGGTACCAGGTGTTGTAGCGCTTGTTGTCGTCACGTGCGAGCAGCGCCAATCGCGGTGTGACGATGTGCGGGGTGTCGAACTTCAGAAATTGCTCGCGCGAGAGCCAATCAAGTGGCGCCACCCGCATGTCTGGTATGTGCGGGGGACTTTCAAGCAGCGGGACTGGGAGGTTCCAGTCCTGGTCGTCGTCGTCGTTGAAGTCGCGGCGCGGGCTAAACGGGTTGTTGTTGGTGAACGCGCCGATGGGGTGCGGTGCTGGCTCAGGTGAGGGTGAGCGAACACGGCGACGACGTGACTCGCCTGTCATGGCCATGTTGCTCATGACGTTGCGCGTAGGGGCAGTTGATGGCTGCTGCTGCTGATGCTGAACGGTTGAGTTCAGATTGCGCGCGGGTGGGGGTTGATACCCTTGGGCTGGACGCACGTCGCCTCGTGCGTCTTGTCGGCCGGACCAGTTGCTCGGATTGGTCTGGCGAGGGCGAGATCGGAACTTACATCGATCCGCCAAATGCCCGAAGTTTCTGCAGATTTTGCAGTAGAGGCGCCGCGGTCGTCGCTCTTCATTGTTGTCGGCGTAGAAGGCGAGCCGTTCGCGTTCTCGTCGTGGCGCTGGTCGCTGCTGATCCATATCCCGTTGTTCGACGAGAAGGGCGGCGCAAAGGGCGGCCTCCGAGATGACCCCCTGCTGTCGGAGGAGCGCCTTGCAGGGCCGCCACTCTGGGCCAAGCCCTTGAAGCATAATGTTCACGAAGATTTCCTCGGAAATCGAGCTTCCCAACTTCACGATTTGATCGCGAAGGCTCCGACAGCGGTTGATGTAGCTGTTGACCTTCTCCCCTGAGGTCATCTTAGTTTCCAGCAGTTGCTGGAGTAGTCGGCTCGAGGAGACGGAGTCCTTGGGCTGATACACGCCGTTCAGGTGGCGCTTAGCGTCGAGGGCTGGGGCAACCGATGTCTTGTATGAACGAATGTTCAGCTGCTCCGCCGGCGACATGTTACGCAGAAGAATCCCGTACGCCATCAGGGACTCGTTATAATAGCGAGTCCTGGCGTCGTCGGTGTCCTCAGCAGGTCCCGAGTAGCTCCCGTCGAAATAATGATAAATCAGCGCGTTTTGCAGCAGCAGCTCCAGCTCGAAGCTCCAGGTGTAAAAGTCTCTGCCGTCAAAGCACACACTTGTCTTTATTTTTGATATGCTCAAAAACCTTGATTGCGCGGAGAGAATTGCTTCATCGCTGGGACAGGGAGTCTTGAGGGTTGAGCCATTCGTATCTAGGGAGAAGCCTTGCGGGGCGGAGTTTTGGCCGTTTGACGCCGGTTGAGTGGGTTGGGAAGAGGTTCCCGCGTCGCCATTCCGCAATGTTGTGAGTCCTTGCTCCAGGCTCGTGAGTCGCTGAAGCAGTTGTGCGAGGACGGCGGAAGGGATCGTCGTTGTTTCCTCGCTTGTCGCAGCCGGGTTGGGCTGCGCTTCAGCCGTCAGATTCGTCTGACCACCAGATCCTCCGGCCATTCTCACACGCGAGCGTGTGCCGGACGCCACTTTCCGAATGTCGTAATTTTCGGGAGTGGCAGTGCGAAGGATTCCCGAGCCGCTCTCATACCATGCTGCGATCAGAAGTTGATCGTGGCGTAGGATCTACTCAGGAAGGTTCGCACGCAGAGAAGTGATGTTGGTGGGCCCTTGACCTCAATAGCAGAGTGAATGTAAAATGCTTTGAGATGATTTAAAACATGCAAATATAGCAAATATAAATATGAGTACAGGGGAGATGAAACGACCTAGCTAGCCATGTACTCTAAGGGGTACATTCCCTTATTCAAATACATTCCCAACCGTGCGGCGCGAACAGTTACGAAACTGTTCCCACCGAAACCATCCTGCCTGCAGCTGCCTGATGCTGTCTGCTCCGACGGTCCAGATGCGTCCCAACTGTCTGACGTTTCGAGTCGATTCCAACCGTCCGACGCTTCGCGTTCATTCGCGATACTGCGTGCTTCTCTTTGCTGCGGTGAGGAGTGCACAGTAATATTCAAGTATTACTATTCGTAACAAATCCAACCGCTGCACCTTATACTTTCTCAAAGCATGCGACATTTCCTGTAAGAAAATCAGCATGCGCTCACCCAACCTAGCTCCAAACATGTTCTTTGCCGCTATAACGAAGGTTGAAGAACGTCCATATGTGCTTAAATTGCACTTTTGCCTAGTCCAATTGTATATATTCCAGGGCCCTCGTTATCAGACCAAATTGGTCTGATTTTCTGATTTTCAGACCTTGATTTTGGGTTTCATCTGATTTTCAAGACGAGGATTTTTACTTCGTCTGATCCGTAAGATTACGAAATTTAGTTCATCTGATTTTTCAGAGCAAGCCTTATACTTGCTGGTGCGAGACTTCACAAGGGGCATGTGGAGGGGACCTGGGGAGGGGACCTAAGGTTGGGGGGGAGGGGGAGAAGGTCTGGACTAGGCCTGGAAGAGGAGCAAGGGCATCGAAGGGCTTAGAGAAGCGTGGGGTCGGGGGGGGGGGAGGGGGTTCGGTATCAGACGAATTGCAACCTTCTCGCGTCCCTCCACCCAACCTGATCCCTCGCAGCACCTCAATGCCACGTGCATGCCCCTCAACAGCCACACGCCTGTCAGCTAGCGAGCTCTCAGCGCCGCGCCATGGGCGCGTTCATTAACAAAAACAAGTGTGATTATGCTAGACAAGGGTGTTAACTGAATCAGACTACGCAAATCTTATAGTCTGAAAAATCAGACTAAGCTCCAACATTCGTCTGGAAAATCAGACCAGAAAAATATGCCCATCTGATCGTCAGACGGAACGATTTTTTACTTAGGTGTTTTCAGACAAGCCCAAATCCTTGCAAGAGCCCTGATCTATTCCCAATTTCGATAATCTGGCAGAAACCATGTGCGTGTCTAGTCAGGTTGTGGTTGTTGGGAAGAGAATGAGATGCTTAGCAGAATGACAAGAAAGTGATGGTTTCCTACCACATACGACAGGCAAATATTTTTAGTGTGGTGTAACACTTGCCCGTCGCCAAGTCTGTCAAAATCGCTCGCATGCATTATTGGGGGCATCGCACTTGAGCTTGGCGGTTGCAGCGTTCCCGCGCATTCGGCGGTTCGCCTGTTGCGAGCAATCACACGAACCATGGCGAATCTCGTCTAGTCGTTCAATATAACTTTCGCCGCATCGCGGTTCTTGCAGTTGATTTGGCGCTCGCGCATTGCATAATTGCACTTGCATTACTGGGCCGAGAGGTTTGGGTTCCTCTTCTTTCTCGCCATCCAACCGTTGCTTGTGGTGAGGAAAGCTTTCTCCGCAGATGCACCTAGATAGATTCTAGATTGCTTGACTACGATACGACCCGTGCCGTGTGGTTTTCTGCTCATTTTACCTCCTCTCAGACCATATTCCGAAATCGTACCTTTTGATTTCTCGACAGAAATAAGCTGCCGTGTTACTGACGAAGTTCGTCATCATCATGTTGCTAAGGTTCCTTCTTGTGCTGGCTTTGGCGTACGGGCTGCGGGGCATCGAAGGAGCTCAAGAAGAAGGACTTCCAGCCAAACATGATCAGAGCAATCGACGTAAGTAGCGTTCTCGTTGCCGAGGCGGCGACATAGCTGTGCGAGGAAATTATAAGGGATAGGCGACGAGGGGATCGGCGATGGAGTTTTTGTATTACTATTTGCTCTATGTTTACTTTTTCTTGCTGACGTATAATGCAATCTGGTGTCATTTCCTGTGCGCCTCCCTACGTTCACATTCCTATCACCTGTGATTGGAACTTTGAAAATCCCCCTAAACTAGTAGGCTCCTGAGACATACCCTGACATCGCTCCGAAAAGAAAAAAAAATGATATCCTCTGCAAAACGCGTGCCGCCGTTTTCAGAATGTCAACACCAACTGCCAGAAACCACCTGTTTGGCACTTATTCCCATTCCCTGTTGCATCTTAATTTTTCCAAACCGTCACCGTTACAGTCGGATTCGTAGACAAAGCTTCGTTCGGGGGATCCATTCTTGCATCCGCGGACTCTGGCCACTCGCGCAGTCTCTTGCTCGCCCAAGATGCCCCATCGCAGAGCAAATCTGTTGCCTCATCTGTTGACTCCCAATCCTCCCAAACCGTCCCCGTTACACTCGGATTCGTAAATAGCTCCCTGTTTGAATCTGCATACTCGGGCAACTCGCGCGGTCTCTTGCTCGCCCAAGTTGCCTCAGAGCAAATCTGTTGGCTCATTTGTTGGCTCTCAATCCTTCCAAACTGTCCCCATTACAGTGGGATTCGTAAAATTCTCCATGTTGGGCAACTCACGCGGTCTCCTGCTCGCCCAAGATGCCTCATTGCAGCGAGAACTGCTGTCGCAGGCGGAAGAGGAGAGGCAGAAGCAGCTGGAGCTGAACAAGCTTCAAGCGGATTTGTCATACAAGAGTATGCTGGCATACCGGGAAAGGGAGCGGCAGGCAGAGCTGTGGAAGAAGCGGCAGCAGCAGCAGCAGAAGCAGAAGCTGCAGGAGGAACAAGAGCTAAAGAAGAAGCAGCAGCAGGCGGAAGAAACGCAGAAGAAGAAGCAGCAGCAGGCGCAAGAAGAGCAGAAGAAGAAGCAGCAGCAGGCGGAAGAAGAGGAGAAGAAGAAGCAACTGAAGCTGAGCAAGCTTCTAAAGGAGGCGTCATACAAGAGCATGCTGGCATACCGGGAGAATGAGCGACAGCAAGGGCTGCAGGAGCAAGAGAAGCTGAAGCAGCAGAAGGAACAGGAACGGCTTGAGAGAGAGCGGCCAGAGTTGAAGCAGCAGCGGCTGGAAAAGGAAGAAGAGCAGAGGAAGCAGCAGGAGAAGCAGCAGGAGATGAGCCGCCTTCAACAGGAGGCGTCATACAAGGCAATGCTTGCATACCGGGAAAGGGAGCGGCAGGCGGAGCTGTGGAAGCAGCAGCAGCAGCCGCAGCAGCAGCAGAAGCAGCAGCAGCAGCAGCCGCAGCAGCAGCAGAAGCAGCAGCAGCAGAAGAAGAAGCAGCGGCGGCAGCAGAAGCAGCGGCGGCAGCAGAAGCAGCGGCGGCAGCAGAAGCAGCGGCGGCAGCAGAAGCAGCGGCGGCAGCAGAAGCAGCGGCGGCAGCAGAAGCAGCGGCGGCAGCAGAAGCAGCGGCGGCAGCAGAAGCAGCGGCGACGAAGCATGGTGACCTGCGTCCGGCAGGAAAAAAAATTGCACCGCGGGCATGTGTAAGGATGGGGAGAAGTGCAAACCTATGAACACGTGCAGGGGGTATATTTGCCTGGTAGATCGTTCTAATCCGCAGACTAAGACGCCCAGGAAGAAAGTGGATAAGATGAGTAAGCGCCCCGAGCAGGTCAAATGGAAGTCTAGCCCATAGGTATGCTTTGCACACGGTGTAATTATGAGTGTGTGGTATGGGGCAAGGGGATGAGGGAGCGTGAACGGGTGGGGGAAATGGGAGGTCAGGGTTCTGTGGTAGTGTATGGATGTGTAAAATGCATTGATTGAGATGGGAATTGGTTGGGTGACATCTTGCCATCTTGCAATATATTAGTTGACGTGTGCACCCTTTAGTTGAGTGAGTTCTCCTGCACGATCAAATTTGAATTCGTTATGCAGCCAGTGTACAAATTCAGGGATGCATATACACAATATGCATGCACTAATAATGCACAAACACGAACTAGCCAGAGCATAAAAGTTTTTTTAAACGTAATGACGTATTGTTCAGACTGTTGGCAAGCATCCAATATTTGATTTTGAAGCGCATCCGTTTGTATGCGGTTGTCATGGGACTCTGAACCTAACATATTCTATGCACTTTGCAGACAAGTGAATGAAAGGGTTACAGAATGATTCAAAGGGGTAGAATGAAGTGAGAACGCACGGATTCAGAAAGGTGTATCGACGAAACTGTCATCGAAAGTAACCACGTCACAAGTCGGTTCCCAAACGCTGTCAGAGCAACAAGGAACGCGAGATGAGGCTTGTATCTCTTTGCGACCAGATCCTAACCGTCGGCGAAGATCGAGTCAAGCAATTCGCATCCGGCCTCCCATAATTCAACCCGCCGCGTCGCATGTGCTGCGATTGGTCATCGAGGAATACGAAATCGAATTATTGGCTTACTCCTATAATTCACGAAGTGCGATTTGAGGGGATTTGGGCTCAACGTGAAGTCCTGACCCGTGCATGTCGTAGACTTCCATCCCTGAAGCTCCTGACCACAGCATAAATCTCGAAGCCCTGAACTCAGAACCTATCAAATACCCCAGTCCAGTGTCACCACTTTTGAACAACCGTGAGCTAGTCAGCGCAGCTTGTCAATATGTTGCTTGGATTCGTTCTCGTGCTGGTCTTCTGCGGGCCGCTGGGCAGCGAAGGAGCTCGGGGGCGGCGACTCTCGAGCTATAACGATCTACGTAAGACGAGTTTCATGACGATGGCCTCGCGTAGTGAGTGAATTTTCCTTTCTCGCTGACGTAATGAGTCATAGCGGATAATCTGTGTCACAGGTACTAGGACTTGCTCACGCACTTGAGTACGTGAGCTTGAAGCTTCAGGTTCTCTACTAATTTCGTCTCCTCCGAGTCGCGCCCCATGAATTCCCCCATGCAGCCGGACTCGGACACAAATCTTTGTTCGCGCAGCTGAATCCCGCGCCTGGATCCCCTGGCGACTCGGGAATTGGATGCTCGGATGCTCCATTCCAGCGCAGACTCCAGAAGCAGGGGCGGAAGCCGCAGCAAGACGCGGGGGTGACCCAGCAGGCCGCGGGGGCGACGCAGCAAGACGCGGGGGCGACGCAGCAAGACGCGGGGGCGACCCAGCAGGACGCGCCGACGACGCAGCAAGACGCGGGGCAGGACGCGGGGGCGACGCAGCAAGACGCGCCGACGACGCAGCAAGACGCGCCGACGACGCAGCAAGACGCACCGACGACGCCGCAAGACGCGCCGACGACGCAGCAAGACCCACCGACGACGCCGCAAGACGCGCCGACGACGCCGCAAGACGCGCCGACGACTCCGCAAGACGCGGCGACGACGCCGCAAGACGCGGCGACGACGCCGCAAGACGCGGTGACGACGCCGCAGGACGCGGTGACGACAAAGCTTGATGCGGCGGCGCCATACAAGACCGTGCTGGCATCCCCGGAGAAAAAGCGGCAGGAAGTGCAGCAGAAGCTGCAGCAGCAGCAGCAGCATCGGCAGCAGCAGTTGCTGCAGTTGCAGCAGCGACAGCAGCAGTTGCAGCAGCGGCAGCAGCAGTTGCAGCAGCAGCGGCAGCAGCAGCAGCAGAAGCAGCAGCAGCAGGGACAGCCGGAGAAGCAGCAGCAGGGACAGCCGGAGAAGCAGCAGCAGGGACAGCCGGAGAAGCAACAGGAGGGGGTGGTGGAGAAGCGCCCCCCTGCGGAGGTGGGGAAGCAACCGCCAGCGGAGGCAAAGAAACAGCCGGAAACGGAGGCGGAGAAGAGGCTGCGGGAGGAAGAAGAGCAGAGGAAGAAGCAGCAGGAGATGATCAAGCTTCAACAGGAGGCGTCATACAAGGCTATGCTGGCATACAAGGAAAATGAGCGGCAGAAAGAGCTGCAGAGGCAGGAGAAGGTGAAGCAGCAGCAGGAACAGGACAGGTTGGAGCAGGAGCGGCCCGATTTGAAGCAGCAGCGGCTGGAAAAGGAGAAGGAGATGAGCCAGCTTCAACAGGAGGCCTCAAGGAAGGCCTACGAGGAATACCAGGAAAGGAAGCGGCAGGAGGAGCTGTGGAAGAAGCAGCAGCAGCAGCAGAAGCAGCAGGAGGAGGAAGAGCAGAGGAAGAAGCAGCAGCAAGCGGAAGAGGCGCAGAAGAAGCAGCAGCAGCAAGCGGAAGAGGCGCAGAAGAAGCAGCAGCAGCAAGCGGAAGAGGCGCAGAAGAAAATCCAGCAGCAAGCGGAAGAGGAGAAGAAGAAGAAGCAGTTGCAGGAGGAAGAGGAGAAGAAGAAGCAGCAGCTGCAGGAGGAAGAGGAGAAGAAGAAGAAGCAGCAGGAGATGATCAAGCTTCAACAGGAGGCGTCATACAAGGCTATGCTGGAATACAAGGAGAATGAGCGGCAGAAAGAGCTGCAGAGGCAGGAGAAGGTAAAGCAGCAGAAGGAACAGGAAAGGTTGGAGCAGGAGCGACCCGAGTTGAAGCAGCAGCGGCTGGAAAAGGAGAAGGAGTTGATCCGGCTTCAACAGGAGGCCTCAAGGAAGGCCTATGAGGAATACCAGGAAAGGAAGCGGCAGGAGGAGCTGTGGAAGAAGCAGCAGCAGCAGCAGCGGCAGTGACAGCCGGGACGGAGCACGATGCTGCGTCAGGCAAGCGAAAGATTGCACCCCGGGCATGTGCAAGGATGGGGAGACGTGCAAGCCTGTGCGCACATGCAGGGGGTATATTTGCCTGGCGGACTGCTCTAATCTGAAGTCTGAGAAGCCCAGGAAGAAGCGGGATAACATGAGTAAGAGCCCCGACCAGAGGTCGTTGGCTCCGGGGGAAGAAAAGAGGACGACTGGAGAGGCGGTGAAGGAGAGTGATGACGGAAATGGCAGTCAAGCTCATAGAGGCACCTAGCTTATAAAGTGTTGTGTTTGTGGTATGGGGCAAGGGAAGGAGCGTGAGGGGAGTGTGTGTGTGTGTGAGAGAGGGGGGGGGGAGTGAGGTTTAGTTAGGGTGGTTTTCTTTTCTTTTGTAAGGTGCATGTAGGTGCATTTCAAAGTTTGCTAATTTCGTTTTGTTTTGTGCAACTTTTATAAAACTATTTCCCATAATCTTGTTAGTGTAACGAGGACCCTCGTTGCGAAGCGTCTCTTGAATTCGAAGTTCGCCTGACAACTTCTCTCTTCCAGAACCCGACAGAGGGCGCGCGATTTCTCCACACACATGCTGGATCGATTTTTGAGTCGACTCAAAAGCGTGTAGTGAGTTGACTTTTGAGTCGACTCAAAAGCGTGTAGTGAGTCGATTTTTGAGTCGACTCAAAAGCGTGTAGTGAGTCGACTTTTGAGTCGACTCGAGGGCTGCGTTCTGCAGGCACGACAGAGGGGGGGGAGCGGTAAATAAGAACCTTCCCCCAACTGCGTTTTTTGGATCAAACGCCCGGTCAGCCCGGAAAATGGATCCGAGCCTCCCATTTACCCTCCGAACGTAAACGAAGGTAATGGCAACAGAACAGCCATTTACCCTCGTGGATATGAGGGCGTAGGAAGCTGCCTATTTCCCCACCCCACCTTCCTTCTCTGGCAAAATTTGCCTCCTCCTCCCCCCCTTTCGAAAACTGCTCTTGCCCGGGATGTGAGACGGAGGGGGGAGGGAGGTGTTGGGTTAGGGAACGCCACACTTGAACCCTGGAAAGCAAACAGCCCCTCCCTTGAGTAGCCCAAAAAGGGACGCGTCAAACTAACAGGTAAAAAAACAGGCCAAACAGGGAGTGCAAGGTGGGACCCTTTTTTCCTACGTGGTAATCCTTCTCAAAATTTAAACCCTTTTTCTGATTTCGCGGAGCTCTATCTACCCAACTTCTGTGAGTTGGAAATTGTGGCTGTTTTTTCGGCATTACCTTCAGCAGCTTCGCACCCACACCCGAAATTTCCAACTTTCGGTTGTAGCAGGGGGGGGGGGGGGGGGGGGGATTCGAAGGGGAAACTGCCTTGGAACCCTCGTCACTTCCCTTCGCCCCCCCACCTCCCTCTCAAGGGAAATGGCTACAGAACGCAGCCGATATTTGAGTCCACTCAAAAATCTTCTCCCCACACATACTGGATCCTCCACCACATCCCCCAACACAGAAATTGATTTTGGAGAGGGCAATGTGGAGGATCTGGATCAGGGCTTATTTTATCAGGGTAAATCACCCTGATGCCTTGATGAACAGGGTGGTTTTTAGGTAGGAACACTGATGCGTTAGGGTAAAATTTTTGGGACCTTTATTTACCCTGATGTGCCAGGGTTTACGATTAAGCTTACACTGTCGCCTCAGGGTTGCCGGTCCTCTTATCGAGTTTTACCCTGAAGCGTGTTTCAGCCAGCCCCCGAAGCCCCCCCCCCAACCTTCCCCTAACCCCCCTACCCCGTAACCTGGGAATCCCCTGTGCCAACTGTCGTAACTGTAAATTTCGGCACGACATTACGTGTGCTGGCACGAAGTGGGCCACCATTGGCCAGTACTACAGTTGCATTCGAGGCAAAAAACCAGACGGCCGGCGAAATCAGTGGCGCTGCCGACCCCAGGGGAGAGAAAGGGCAAAGAGAAAGTGCCGGAGCAAGAAGAGGAAAGTGAGCACGAACAACACCCGTGTGGCATGTCTGATGATGATGATTGAGATTGTTATTCTGTGCTGTGTTAATATAAACTTCAACAGGCCTTGAAAAATTGTTACACTGATGACCCAGGGTAGAATATTCTGTGAAGAAATGAGGAATGAATGAACTAGGAAAAAGGTGGGTACAAGTAGGAAAACCTAGAAATGTTGTACCCCATATTGTCTACCCCACTACAGCCTACACAGACTATAGCATATAAGTTAAACACACCCCCACAGGCAAAGTGGGGGAGAACAAGAGGTCACAAAACCAGTCAAGCAAAGCAAAGCAAGCTCAGGGTGGATCACAACGTCACCACACAGTCCGAGCACAAGTTCAGGGCCACAAGGCCAGTTCACATGCAAGATCATGTATAAAGGTAAACAAGCAAGTGCAGGTATAGAAAGATCACAGTACAAGCAAGGTCAAGAAGTGAGCAAGTGAGGCCAAGTAGGCACAAGACCTAGCATCGTACAGAAGCGCTGATGATCACAAGGCGGAAGTGCCTTGGTAAAGATATCAGCAGTGTTGGCCTCAGAGGCCACGTACGCAAGGCGCAGCTGACCACGCTGCTGCAGCTCACGAGCAAGGAAGTAGCGAAGAGCAATGTGCTTCGTTCTGTGTTCCAGTCTGTGCTCCCGACACAAGGCCAGCATGGCCTTGTTGTCCACGTACAGAACTGGAGGAGAACGAGGCGGCGCTCCTAGGTCAGTCAGCAGGTAGGTGAGCCAGCGTAGCTCCTGTGCAGCCATGGCCCTCGCGTAGATCTCAGCCTCACAGCTGGAGCCGAGAACAGAAGACGAGCGGGTAGACCGCCACGAAACAGAGCCGGAACCAAGGCTGAAGGTGTAACCCTGTGACGACCGCTGCGTAGCCTGGTCGTCAGCCCAAGAAGCGTCTGCGTGACCTGTGAGGACCACTGTACGTCGCCCTCCAAGCACTAGCCCCATGCCCGACGTACTGCACAAGTAGCGCAACACCCTCTTCGCTGCAGCCATGTGCTCTGGTCGGTGTCTCCCAGGAGCAACATAGCGTGCCAAGATGCTAAGAGGGTATGCAAGGTCAGGTCGTGTGCAGGTCATCAGGTACATGAGGCAGCCAACAAGCTCTGGGTACGGGCCACTCGGCTCTACGGACTCATCCGAAGGCAGAGCTGAGAGCGAGTGGCGAGTAGACAGAGGAGTGGCCTGAGGCGAGGAGTACGTGAAGTCGAAGCGCTGAAGGACCTGCTGCACCATGTGTGACTGAGTCAGGGTAATGGTGCGCTGTGCTCAGTCCCGGGTGATCTGCAAGCCAAGGTAGCTGCGCAGTTCACCCAGGTCTGTGCACGTGTGTCTCTTCTGCAGCTTGGACTTCACGTGGGCGAGTCCAGCAGTGTCAGCAGTGGCAAAGACCAAGTCGTCGACGTACACGAGGATGTAGAACGGCGGCAAAGAGGTGTCGGTGCGCAGAAACAGCGACGGGTCGGCAGTAGAAGGAGCAAAGCCAAGAGCCGCAAGTGTAGTCCTCAGTGTGTCGTGCCACTCACGGGGCGCCTGGCGGAGACCGTAGACTGGCCGCCGGAGGCTCCACTGGGTACCAGGGGGAAACGACCCAGTGAAGCCAGGTGGGCGGCGCAGCCAGATCTCCTCGTGTAGGCTGCCCTGCAGGAAAGCTGTGCTGAAGTCAAGAGAGTGAAGCTCGTAGTCACGCTGAGCGGCTATGTGCAGCAGCACCCGAAGAGTGGTCATCTTCGGGGTGGGAGAGAAGGTCTGAAAGTAGTCAACTCCCTGCCGCTGACTGAAGCCTCGAGCCACGTAACGCGCCTTGAAGACAGGCGGAGAACCCGGCGGCCGCTTCACCCTGAAAATCCACATGCCACTGACAATGTTCGCCCCAGGTGGGGGAACCTCGTCGACGTAGGTGCCTGTGGACTTCCAGGAAGCCATCTCTGCGTCCATGGCTGACTGCCACTGTGAGGAGTAGGGACCCTCGATCGTCTCAGCGTACGATCGAGGAGTCGGGATGTCTGGTGCATCCGGGTCTCCCTCAGGGGCAATCAGCGTGGACACGAGATGAGGCAAAGCAGCAGCAAAACACTGGAACTCCTCCTGCCTGTCCTCAAGGACGTCCGTGCTAAGAGCACACTCACCCCCGACGGACGGAGGACAGACAGACTCAGACTCAGCAACAAGACTAGCGGCGTAGTCTAGACGACAGCGAGCAGCAAAGTCGACAAGCTCAGCAACTAAGGCAGACGCAGCAGTGGACTCAAAGGAAGGGTCAGTGACAACAGTAGCCAGGAGACGCGTGACAGTAGGACTGGCAGCACGAAGAGAGTCAGACTCCGGGTCAGCAAGGACAGGAAGAGAGGACTCTGGAGGAGACGGCAACGGGACACGCAGAGGAGCAGTGGAAGGACGCAGTGCCATCTGGTGTGTGCCTGGGACCGCAGGAGGACGCGGACGCGGAGCATGACTACTAGTGCGAGCAGTACGAACAGGCGACGCAGGACGAGACGCAGGCTCACGACGCTCAGCAAGAAATCCAGTAGGACCAGTGTAGGGAGAAGGAGCAGGCAGGGGGGAGGCGGGCTGTAACTGTGACCGCGACTGGACAGGCTGTGGACACTCTAAGGGAGGAGCAGGACCAGTAGAGGGCGGGAGACCAAGAACCTGCTCAAGGAGCGGAACGAAGTACGGCCGCGGCCTCGCAGCGCCTCCAGAACCAGCAGGGACAGCACCAGTACCCCCAGTGGCAGCACCAGCGCCAGCAGCACCTCCAGCTCCAACAGCGCCAGCTCCAGCACCCTCAGACGCACCAGCGCCAGCAGCACCTCCAGCGCCAACACCCCCAGCAGCTCCAGCTCCAGTAGCTTCAGCAGCTCCAGCTCCAGCAGGACCGTCAGCTCCAGCAGCTCCAGCAGCACGGCTCCAGCGCCGGGCAAACCACTCGCGCAGCTCCTGCGGAGAGAGTAGCTCCCGCCTCGACGAAGCACCGCCAGAGGCCACACGAGCAGACCCAGCACCCCCAGGCTCCGCACCCCCAGGCTCCGTACCCCCAGGCTCAGCACCCCCAGGCTCCGCACCCCCAGGCTCAGCACCCCCAGACTCAGCACCCCCAGGCTCAGCACCCCTAGACTCAGCACCCCCAGGCTCCGCACCCCCGGGCTCAGCACCCCTAGCAGCACCAGAGTCAACAGCCACCTCGACAGGCTCGACTGCGTGTACCTGGGACACACCTGACGGGGCAGGACCGTGAGGGGGGAGAGGGTCTACCGGGGGAGGACCTGGCGCAAGGAAGAGCGGCGGCGGGGGGAGGGGCGCAGTGCGGTAGGGGAAGAGACGGTAGTAAGGCACCGACTCGTCAAAGGTGACGTCCTGGGAGGACAGAACACGGCGCGAGGTGGGGTGGTAAAACTGCCAACCAGGCGCGTCAGGGGGGAAGCCAAGGAAGACGCAGGGAACAGCACGGGGGGACAGCTTGTCCGCAGACAAGTCGCGGACAAACGCCCGAGATCCCCAGACCCGAAACGCAGACGCATCGCCAACCTTCCCCGTCCACCGTAAGGTGGGGGAGGTCTCTGGCAAGGAGACCCGGGGCTGAAGGTTGAGCTGATGCGCTGCGTACTGAACCGCAAACGGCCACAGAAAATGGGGGGCAGCCGCATGGATCATGGACGTACAAGCGACGTCCATGACCATGCCAATGCGGCGCTCAGCAATCCCATTTTGCTGTGGAGAGGCCGGAAGCGTGAAGGTCTGGCGGATGCCCTGTGCACGACAGAAGGCTCCCAGACGGGTAGAGGAAAACTCCCCGCCTCTGTCAGAGTGCAGACGCATAACAGGAAAGTCTGAGCCGAAACTCTCTCTGAGCTGGAGACGAGCTGCGCGGATCCAGTCGATCAACACCTCAGTGACGTCACCCTTGCTGCGCAAGGGGAACACCGTGGTGTAACGCGAGTAGTCGTCAACCACCAACAGGAAGTAACGCTCGTGACCCTGGCCACGGACGCGGGCGGGGCCCCACACGTCCATGTGAAGAGTCTGCAGGGGAGCCTCTATCGGAGGAAACTCGGAGGAGTGAGGGGCGGCGCGCTGCCGCCCCTCGACGCAGGGAACGCAGGTAGGGGCAGGCCCCGGAGGGAGGGGAGGGAGGGACCGGGGGAGACCAGAGACAAGGACACGGGAGGCCATGCCTCGGAGACGAGGCAGGGAGGGGTGACCAAGGCGGTGGTGCCAAAGGAGAGTCTGGTGGGACAGGAGACGACACGAGCAGGGAGCAGAATCAGGACCAGACCTGGACGCTGCAGCAAACACCTGACTCGACGCAGCTACCTGACCAGACTCAGCAACCGGAGGAGACTCAGTAGTCAGTGTGTACAGGCTCGACCCTGGCCGACGGGTAAACGTGGCCAAGTGTCGGCCCGTCCGAGCACACGTACAGTGGGTCACCCGCTGACTCGCAGGAGTGAACTGGTCAACCCCCCCATCCTGTAGATCAGCACCACTCACCAAGTTCGTAGAGAACGAGGGGAGGTAGAGACCTGACAGGGTGCCAGAGGGGGCTGCCGGACACGGTAAGACAGTGGAGAAGCGAGCAAGGACAGGACCCCAAGAGGGGTCCGCTAGGGAGACCGCAACCGGCCGACTAAGCGGCGTAAGCGTGGTGCGGTCTCGAAAGAAGGAGCGGGAAGCACCTGAGTCAAGGGTGAAGGTGTGAAAGGCCTGAGCCGACGTGGTACCTGAGAGAGCAGACTCACCTGCACCTGGGGCAGCAGACGCACTAGCACCTAGAGCAGCAGCCTCACCAGCACCTAGAGCAGCAGCCTCAATGCCCGGGTCAGGCGGAACACACAGGTAACAGTCACCCTCATCACTAGTAGACACAGCATACATGGCAGTAAGAATAGCATCATAGTCAAGATCAAAGATAGCAACCCCCACCCTAGACAACTCTCCCCAGCGAGGGATCTCAGTGGCGTCAGGGAACTGGTGACGCCAAGCGTCCGTCAGGCGGCCGAAGCAGCGCTGGGTGGAGTGCGAGCCCCCGCACTGCTCACCAGCGCGGTCGCCGGTACGGAGGACGTAGGTACAGGGACCAGTACCCCCACCTCGCTGACGCCCAGCGTACCACTCACGAAGCTGCTGGGGGGACGGGGTCTCACGAGTGCACTGCTGCAGCTGGCGCGGACCACCACCGGAGCCACTCCTCTGTGCAGAGCTGCGACCAGCTCCACCGCCGCCGCCGCCGCCTCCGCCACCTCCGCCGCCTCCGCTCCCACCGCCACCGCCGCCGCCTCCTCCGCCTCCACTGCTGCCACCGACACCTCCACCCCCGCCACCACTCCCACCACCACCCCCACCCCCTCCACTTCCTCCACCGCCACCTCCACCGCCCCCGCCAACCCCTCCAGTGCCCTTGCCCCCCTTGCCCTTGCCGGTGCGGCGTCTCCCGCTAGGGGCAGACGCAGCGCCGACCGACTCGAAGCCAACGAGGTCGGCCGCAGCAGCAGAAGCAACAGAGGGCAAGAGGGGGGAGGGGGAACACCCCTCAAAGACGGGGGTACGAGGGTCACCACGAGAGGCTCCTACAGTGACTATGCTCTTCTCTGCTGCCAGGAGGCGCTCCTCGAGGAGGTCAACGGTGAGTGTGGTGGGGAAAACTGAGAGGAAGTGGTCCCTGACTAAGCGAAGGGAGTCAGGGAGCCGGGTGACTATGTAGTAGAGGGTGATGTACATGGGGGGAGGGTTCTTGGCACAGAACTCAGCAGGAAGCGCGGCGCGGTAGCGAGTGTCACTAGTGCGAAGGTGCGTAATGAGGTCAGCGACTGTGGGAAAGGCAGCAAGGTCAGGGAACAGGTACGGCAGCATGAGGCGGCTAAGAGCAGCAGTGGCAGGGGAAGAGTAGCGTGCAACTACAGCGTCGTACAAGGTCTTAGCACTCTTGTACTGACTAAAGTGCGCACGCTCAGCGGTCGGGAAGTGGCGACGCACAGCAAGACGGGCAGCAGCATCGCGTGTGGCCCACTGTGAGCGAACAGTGCTGTCAGCATCAGCAGGCGGGGCAGGAGAGGCACCAGAGGTGAGATCGAACAGGGAGAGTCCGTCTGCCCTATCGCACTGTAGGAAGAGTTGGAGGTCATCGACCCAGACCTCAAAGTCAACAGCACGACCCTCAGCATCAAAGGTAAGGACACTGGGGGTAGCCATGACAGCAGTGGTCTAGCAGGGAGTGCTCTCACCAGTCCGGGTGGGTAGGGCCGGTGCGCGCCGGTAGGAATTTTTTGTTTTGGCCAACCCTTATGATCAGTGTTGCACATCATCAAATTCCTGATTATCGGAGTATCCCTCTGTGAATAACCTGATCTGTCAGGGTTTTAGCAGATCTTGAATATGTCAAACTCATATGCTATAGTCTGTGTAGGCTGTAGTGGGATAGACAATATGGGGTACAACACTTTTAGGTTTTCCTACTTGTACCCACCTGTTTGCTAGTTCATTCATTCATTCCTCATTTCTTCACATGGTATAGAGCAGGTTCTCTAGTGGGAACGCTTCCTTGGGCCCACCACTGAAACTTTTTTTTCTGACCGGAGCGCCAGTCGCTCCTGCCCGAGGCGCGCCTTGTGGGCCGCCCTTCTGTCGAGCTCTCTTAGAGGCCCCTCTCACGGCCCCTCGCGCCACCCTTAGCGGCCCCGTCGCCGCCCCTAGCGGCCCCGTCGCCGCCCTTCCAGGCCCCTCGCGGCCCCTAGCGGCCCCGTCGCCGCCCCTACGCGGCCCCGTCGCCGCACCTAGCGGCCCCGTCGCCGCCCCTAGCGGCCCCGTCGCCGCCTCTCTCCCTACGCGGCCCCGTTGCCGCCCCTACGCGGCCCCGTCGCCGCCCCTAGCGGCCCCGTCGCCGCCCCTACGCGGCCCCGTCGCCGCCCCTAGCGGCCCCGTCGCCGCCTCCCTTCCTACGCGGCCCTGTTGCCGCCCCTACGCGGCCCTGTTGCCGCCACTACATGAAACTCCCGCCGAAATGATCCGGACAAAAAAGAATTTATCAATTGTGAAAGCGTTTACGCACAGTTTTGTCTTTCTTGAACAAGTCCCGCCGCGACTTTGAAGGACCCCGTTTGTTATATTACCACGGACCGAAAAGTTTCAGAGGCGTTTTATATATATATGTAGCCAGTACGAAAACGGCTAAATCATATTTTTGATAGCATCATTGCGAACTTGCAAAATGATAAAAAAACATTTCCCGAAAGAACCTTGGGGCTTATTTTTTTAATTAATGCAACGTTGGAGAATTTTTGCATGTGGGAAAAAATAAACATGTTTAGAATTACATGTTTTATTTGAAAAAAAAGAACCATAAACGCCTTGTCGCAATGAGTTTAGGGTTGATGCTCTCAAATTCATTTGCCATCTGAAAGGGTTATAGATTTGGTTTGCCCCGGCTGCACGATAGAATGAAGTACAAACAGTTTGCGGAAAGAGCGCCAGTATATCAGTTTTGTATGAACAGTTGTTTTCACAACACTTACGTGTTTTGCAATTAGCTTGAAAATCGGAAAGTGTGTCAGGATTTCGGAAAGTGTGTCAGAATTTCGGAAAAGTGTGTTAGAATTTCGGAGAGTGTGTCAGAGATTTCTGCTTCAAGATTCGTCAATTTAGTCTGACGCGAGCGGGAAAAACCAGAATCAGGGTCATTTTGGGCGAGGGTTTCTTCTAGTTACCATTCGCGTGATGGGCTGCTAGTGTATAGTTACCATACGCGTTAAGCGAGTTACCAAACGTGTTAAGCGAGTTACCAAACGCGTTAAGCGAGTTACCAAACGCGTTAAAATCGTTACCGTACGCGTTATAGTTCCCCATGTTAGTTACCATTGACATATTTCCCCTTTTATTTTCTAGCTAACAGTTTTCTAAGGCTCTCTGCCATTCGGACGGAGACTATCGCTTGCCGTTTCGTCGGACGGTTCAAGAGCCGCAAATCATGTCGGCGAAGCTGTTGCCAGTGGGCGAGGTGGTAACCCGACTGAACCTGCAACCGCACCCCGAGGGAGGGTTTTACGCGGAGACGTTCCGCGACACGCGCGTGCAGCTATCCCTGGAGAACCTGCCTGCAGGCGTAGGATGTAAGGTTTAGCGAGATGGTAACACTGTAACATTGAGACCGGAAGGATTCCACGCGGAGACGTTTCGCGACACTGTCGAACATATTTGACATAGTCTGTGTAGGCTGTAGTGGGGTAGACTATATGGGGTACAACACTGTTAGGCTTTCTTACTTGTACACATCTCCTTGCTAGTTCAGTCATTCCTCTTTCTTCACATGGTATAGAGCGGGTTCCCTAGTGGGACCGTTTCTTCCTAAGGGCCCACCATCTATTTTTTTTTTTTTCCTACCCTGCCTGAAGTGCGCTTCGCGCTCTGACCTGCCCTACCCTTTTGCGGCCCCTTAGCGGCCCCTTCGCGGCCCCTTAGCGCCCCCCTTCGCAGCCCCTTAGCGGCCCCTTCGCGACCCCTTAGCGGCTCCCCTTCGCGGCCCCGTAGCGGCCCCTTCGCGGCCCCTTAGCGGCCCCCTTCCCGGCCCCTTCGCGGCCCCTTCGCGGCCCCTTAGCGGCCCCTTCGCGGCCCCTTTGCGGCCCCGCCCCGTTGCCCGTAGCGGCCCCGCCCCGTCGCCAGTCGCGGCCCCGCCCCGTCGCCAACCGGGTGTCGTCCCTGCCTCGTCGCGACACCTCAGCGGGACCCGCGCGTCGCCCTTACCTCGTCGCGACGCCCTTGCGGGACCCGCGAGGCGCGGCTCATGCGCGTCGCGACGCCCCAACGGGACCCGGGCGTCGCCCCCGCTCGTCGCGACGCCCCTGCGGGACCCGTGCGGCGTCGCCCCTGCCCGCCGCGGCGCCCTGCCCTAACCCGCGCCCGACATTCGGACGGCCGCCCCTGCCCCCGCCCCTGCAGCAGCCGCCCTTGGCCTCTGGAGCAGCCACCCTTGCAGAAGCCGCCCCTGGCCCCTGGAGCAGCCGCACCTGCAGCAGCCGCCCCTGGCCACTGGAGCAGCCGCCCCTGCAGCAGCCACTTCTGGCCCCTGGGGCAGCCGCCCCTGCAGCAGCCACTTCTGGCCCCTGGGGCAGCCGCCCCTGCAGCAGCCGCCCCTGGCCCCTGGAGCAGCCGCCCCTGCAGCAGCCGCCCCTAGCCCCTGGAGCAGCTGCCCCTGCAGCAGCCGCCCCTGGCCCCTGGAGCAGCCGCCCCTGGCCCCTGGAGCAGCCGCCCCTGCAGCTGCCGCGGAGCCCTCGCCCTGCAGTGGTAGCGGCCTCGCCGTTGCCGCCGTCGTACGCCTGCCCTTCTCGCCACTGGTGAGCACTGCCCTGCCCGTACTGCTGTTACTGCTGCTCCTGCTGCTACTGCTCTTTCTACTGCTACTGCTGCTCCTGGCGTGGCCAGATGCAGCTCCAGCGCCATCCGCGTGAGTCCCTCACGCCCCAACAGCTTCGTGAGTGGTACGCTAGTTGGGGTTGTAGGGGTGGCCGCGCTGCTACAACAACTACTACTGCTACTGCTGCTACTGCGGCTACTACTACTACTGCTGCTACTGCGGCTACTCCTGCTACTGCTACTCCTGGCGGTGGCCGGCTGCAGCTCCAGCGACGTCCGCGTGAGTCCCTCCCGCCCCAGCAGCTTCGTGAGTGGTACGCTAGTTGGGGTTGTCACAGGGGTTGTCAGGGCGGCCTTAGTGGGGGTCGTCCTGGAGTGAGTAGTTCGGGAGCTTCTTGCATTGGCCAGGTGCAGCTGCAGCGTCGTCCGCGCGAGACCCTTTCGCCCCAGCAGCTTCGCGAGTGGTACGCTCAGAGTAGAGGGTCACTGAGTACTGCTCGCTGCCCGTACGTCATTCGCACGGGTGTCCGGATTGGTCAGCCTTGCGGGACTCCTGGTCACACAGAGTCCCGCTGCTTCGCCCATCTGAGCGACGCTTGGCGTACAGAGTTTGGCGACGACGCTGAGCTCCCCTCCTGGCTGGAGCTGCTTAGGCAGAGGGTAGATATCTTTGCTCTTGACTATGATGCTCTTCTCACTGCAATGTATGCATTGTCTACTAGTGCTGAGGGTGCCTGTCACCTGTGTGTGCCGCCTGACCCCGGTATCCAGTCTGCTGCTCTAGGTGCTGGTGAGGCTGCTGCTCTAGGTGCTCGTGCGTCTCCTGCTCCAGGTGTCGGTGAGGCTGCTGCTCTAGGTGCTAGTGATTCTCTTGCTCCAGGTACTGGTGAGTCTGCTCTCTCTGGTGCTGCGCCTGCTGCGGTCTTGCACACCTTCACCCTTGACTTGGGTGCTTCCCGCTCCTTCTTTCGAGACCGCACCACCCTCACGCCGCTTAGTCGGCCGGTTGCAGTCTCCCTGGCAGACCCCTCTGGGGGTCCTGTCCTTGCTCACTACTCCACTGTCCTACCGTGTCTGGCAGCCCCGTCTGGCTCCCTGTCAGGTCTTTACCTCCCCTCGTTCTCTACGAACTTGGTGAGTGGTGCTGACCTGCAGGATGGAGGGGTTGACCAGTTCACTCCTGCGAGTCAGCGAGTGACCCACTGCACGTGTGCTCGGACGGGCCGACACTTGGCCACGTTTACCCGTCAGCCGGGGTCGAGCCTGTACACACTGACGACCGAGTCTCCTTCGGTTACTGCGTCTGGTCAGGTTGCTCCGTCGGGTCAGGTGTCTGCTGCAGCGTCTCGGTCTGGTCCTGAGTCTGCCCCCTGCTCGTGTCGCCTCCTGTCCCACCAGACTCTCCTCTGGCACCACCGCCTTGGTCACCCCTCCCTGCCTCGTCTCCGAGGCATGGCCTCCCGTGTCCTTGTCTCTGGTCTCCCCAGGTCCCTCCCTCCCCTTCCTCCGGAGCCTGCCCCTACCTGCGTTCCCTGCGTCGAGGGACGGCAGCGTGCCGCTCCTCACTCCTCCGAGTTTCCTTCGACAGAGGCTCCGCTGCAGACTCTCCAGATGGACGTGTGGGGCCCCGCCCGCGTCCGTGGACAGGGTCATGAGCGTTACTTCCTGCTGGTGGTTGACGACTACTTGCGTTACACCACAGTCTTCCCCTTGCGCTGCAAGGGTGAGGTCACTGAGGTGTTGATCGACTAGATCCGCGCTGCTCGTCTCCAGCTCAGAGAGAGTTTCGGCTCGGACTTTCCTGTTTTGCGTCTGCACTCCGACAGAGGTGGAGAGTTTTCCTCCGACCTTCTGCGAGCCTTCTGTCGTGCGGAGGGCATCCGGCCTCTCCACAGCAAAATGGGATTGCTGAGCACCGCCTTGGCATGGTCATGGACGTCGCTCGTACGTCCATGATCCATGCGGCTGCTCCCCATTTTCTGTGGCCGTTCGCGGTTCAGTACGCGGCGCATCAGATCAACCTTCAGCCCCGAGTCTCCATGCTGGAGACCTCCCCTGCTCTGCGGTGGACGGGGAAGGTTGGCGATGCGTATGCGTTCCGTGTCTGGGGATCTAGAGCTTTCGTCCGCGACTTGTTTGCGGACAAGCTGTCCTCCCGTGCTGTTCCCTGCGTCTTCCTTGGCTTCCCCCCTGACGCGCCTGGTTGGCAGTTTTACCACCCCACCACGCGCCGTGTTCTGTCCTCTCAGGACGTCACGTTTGACGAGTCGGTTCCCTACTACCGTCTCTTCGCCTACCGCACTGCTCCCCTTCCCCCCCGCCGCTCTTCCTCGCGCCAGGTCCCCCCCCGGTAGACCCCCTCCCCCCCCAGGGTCCTGCCCCCTCAGGTGTGTCCCAGGTAGACGCGGTCGAGCCTGTCGAGGTAGCTGTTGACTCTGGTCCTGCTAGGGGTGCTGAGCCTGCAGGTGCCGGGTCTGGGGGTGCTGAGCCTGAGCGTGCGGAGCCTGGGGGTGATGAGTCTGGGGGTGCTGAGTCTGGGGGTGCTGAGCCTGGGGTTGCTGAGTCTGGGGGTGCGGAGCCTGAGGGTGCTGGGCCTACTCGTGTGGAGTCTGGTGGTGCTGGGCCTGGAGGTCCTTCCGGTGCTTCGTCCCGGCAGGAGGCACTCTTTCCGCAGGAGCTGCGCGAGTGGTTTGCTAGGCGCTGACGCCGTACTGCTGGAGCTGGTGGTGCTTCCGGCGCTGGAGGTTCTGCTGCGGCTGGAGGTCCTTCTGCTGCTTGGGCTGCTGGGGGTTCTGGAGCCACGGGTCCTGGAGGTGCTCGTACTGGAGGTACTGGAGCTGCCGGGCCTGGTGGTGCTACTAGAGCTGGAGCTGCTGGCGGTGCTGGAGCTGGGGGTGCTGCTGGAGGTACTGGAGCTGGAGGTGCTGCTGGAGCCGGTGCTCCTGTGGGTGCTGGAGTTGGCGCTACTGGAGCAGCTAGTGGAGCCGCTGGAGCTGTTGGAGCTGACGCTGGGGGTGCTGGTGCTGTCCCTGCTGGTTCTGGAGGTGCTGCGCGGCCACGGCCGTACTTCGTTCCGCTCCTTGAGCAGGTTCTTGGTCTTCCGCCCTCTACTGGTCCTGCTCCTCCCTTAGAGTGTCCACCGCCTGACCAGTCCGAGTCACAGTTACAGCCCGCCTCCCCACTGCCTGCTCCTTCTCCCTACACTGGTCCTACTGGAGGTCTTGCTGAGCGTCGTGAGCCTGCGTCTCGTCCTGCGTCGCCTGTTTGTGCTGCTCGCACTGGTCCTCGTGTTCCGCGTCAGCGTCCTCCTGCGGTCCCAGGCACGCATCAGATGGCGCTGCGTCCTTCCACTGCTCCACTGCGTGTCCCTTTGCCGTCTCCTCCAGAGTCCTCTCTTCCTGCTCTTGCTGACCCGGAGTCGGACTCCCTTCGTGCTGCCAGCCCTACTGTCACGCGTCTCCTCGCTACTGTTGTCACTGACCCTTCCTTTGAGTCCACTGCTGCGTCTGCCTTAGTTGCTGAGCTTGTCGACTTCGCTGCTCACTGTCGTCTAGACTACGTCGCTGGTCTTGTTGCTGAGTCTGATTTTGTCTGTCCTCCGTCCGTCGGGGGTGCGTGTGCTCTTAGCACGGACGTCCTTGAGGACAGGCAGGAGGAGTTCTAGTGTTTTGCTGCTGCTTTACCTCATCTCGTGTCCATGCTGATTGCACCTGAGGGAGACCCGGATGCACCAGACATCCCGACTCCGCGCTCTTACGCAGAGGCGATAGAGGGTCCCTACTCCTCTCAGTGGCAGTCAGCCATGGACGCAGAGATAGCTTCCTGGAAGTCCATAGGCACCTACGTCGACGAGGTTCCCCCACCTGGGGCGAACATCGTCAGTGGCATGTGGATTTTCAGGGTGAAGCGGCCGCTGGGTTCTCCGCCTGTCTTCAAGGCGCGTTACGTGGCTCGAGGCTTCAGTCAGCGGCAGGGAGTTGACTACTTTCAGACCTTCTCTCCCACCCCGAAGATGACCACTCTTCGGGTGCTGCTGCACATAGCCGCTCAGCGCGACTACGAGCTTCACTCTCTTGACTTTAGCACTGCTTTCCTACAGGGCAGCCTGCACGAGGAGATCTGGCTGCGCCGCCCACCTGGCTTCACTGGGTCGTTTCCCCCTGGTACCCAGTGGAGCCTCCGGCGGCCAGTCTACGGTCTCCGCCAGGCGCCCCGTGAGTGGCACGACACACTGAGGACTACACTTGCAGCTCTTGGGTTTGCTCCTTCTACTGCCAACCCGTCGCTGTTTCTACGCACCGACACCTCTTTGCCGCCGTTCTACATCCTCGTGTATGTCGACAACTTGGTCTTTGCCACAGCTGACACTGCTGGACTCGCCCACGTGAAGTCGGAGCTGCAGAAGAGACACACGTGCATAGACCTAGGTGAACTGCGCAGCTACCTTGGCTTGCAGATCACCCGGGACAGAGCACGGCGCACCATTACCCTGACTCAGTCACACATGGTGCAGCAGGTCCTTCAGCGCTTCGACTTCACGTACTCCTCGCCTCAGGCCACTCCTCTGTCTACTCGCCACTCGCTCTCAGCTCTGCCTTCGGATGAGTCCGTAGAGCCTTGGTTCCGGCTCTGTTTCGTGGCGGTCTACTCGCTGGTCTTCTGTTCTCAGCTCCAGCTGTGAGGCTGAGATCTACGCGGGGGCCATGGCTGCACAGGAGTTACGCTGGCTCACTTACCTGCTGACTGACCTAGGAGAGCCGCCTCGTTCTCCTCCAGTTCTGTACGTAGACAACAAGGCCATGCTGGCCTTGTGTCGAGAGCACAGATTGGAGCACAGAACGAAGCACATTGCTCTTCGCTACTTCCTTGCTCGTGAGCTGCAGCAGCGTGGTCAGCTGCGTCTTGCTTACGTGGCCTCTCGGGCCAACAGTGCTGATATCTTCACCAAGGCACTTCAGCCTTGTGATCATCAGCGCTTTTGTACGATGCTAGGTCTTGTGCCTACTTGGCCTCACTTGCTCGTTTCTTGACTTTGCTTGTACTGTGATCTATATATACCTGCACTTGCATGCTTACCCTCGCTAGGTTGAGATCACTGCCTTGCTTGTTCACCTTGATATATAACTCTGCATGTGAACTGGCCTTGTGGCCTTGTGCTTGTGCTCAGATTGTGTGGTGACGTTGTGATCCACCCTGAGCTTGCCTTGCTTTGCTTGACTGGTCTCGTGACCTCTTGTTCTCCCCCACTTTGCCTATGGGGGTGTGTCGAACATATTTGACATAGTCTGTGTAGGCTGTAGTGGGGTAGACTATATGGGGTACAACACTGTTAGGCTTTCTTACTTGTACACATCTCCTTGCTAGTTGAGTCATTCCTCTTTCTTCACAGACGTGCATCTATCCCTGGAGATCCTGCCTCCAGGCGAAGGATGTAAGAGATAGCGAGGTGGTAACACTGTAACATTGATTTCGAAGATGTTTAAAGCGGAGACGTTCCGCGACACGCGCATGCAGCTATCCTTGGAAAACCTGCCTCCGGGCGAAGGATGTGAGAGCTGTCGCATTATAAGACGGATGCGTGGTAACATTGTAACATTGATATATGACAGTGTCTACTTCCAGACGTTCCGGAGCTCGCGACTGAGCGACAGATGTACGAACTGACGAGATGGTAACCTGACTGAGCCTGCAGTCGCACACGGGTTCAGTCATCCTTGGGAACCTACCCCTGGGCGAAGGATGTACGAGCTGTCGCATTGTAACACTATAGCCCTGTTTACATTGTCGTAGGGTAGCACTGACGCAGAGTATCACAGACATAAGGGCGTGTCCAGCGCGTACGTTTCCCGTACATTACAGTTCATCCAGTACGGTAATCACTATTGCGTCACGGTTCGAAACGGTGCAATTTGGAAACCACTGTGCACCGCCTGATATCTTTTCAAACCACGACGAATGAACTGTATAGTACCTGTAAACGTACGCGCTGGACCCGCCCTAAGGCAATCTAAAGTGTACGAAATTCGTGACATTGTGGTAACCCGCTCGTTCCAGAGAAAGGGTGATTTCTACAAGTAGTGAGTGTCACATGGACTCAGGATGATGTCCTGACCTACACGGTCTCACATTACAGTGGCTTTTGAGCCAACTCAAAGGTCACCTTGTGACTAATTGTCTTCGACTAAAAAATCAAACTGACTTTGCACATTGTGTTGACCGACACTCTCACATCTTACCGTGGCATATCATCATCATATTGGCTTGCATCTCGCCCCTGTCCACCCCCCTTTTTCCCCTCTTCCTTCCCCCTCACCTCCCCTTCCCCCCTCCCCTTCCCCCCCTTCCCCACCCCCCTCCCCACCCATCTCCCCTCCCCAGTCCCTTTCCCCTTCTTCTTTTATTTTTACTCCACTGCCCCTGAACGTTTTTCTTTGCTCTCTCCATTCCATTTGATTCGTTGGGCAGTTAAGGTGGGCAGGCCGGTCAGCACCTGCATTTATTTTCTTCTGCCCACGGGCAGCGTGTCTCACCTCCATCGTATGCCCTCCTCCGAAATCTTTCACCACTATGCCGGCGACCCACTCACGATCAGTACTCCTCCTCCACCCCTCTGCTCCTTCCGTCACTTGTGAGTTGACTCGATTCGTATGCCGGCTACCTCCTCTTAACTGGCAACATCATCTAATCTTTCACCACTATGCCAGGGACCCGCTTACTGTCAGTTCCCGTCCTATCACCCTCCCCCCTCTCCCTCGTCACTTGTAATTTGACTCTATTCGTATGCCGCTCCTTCCGCTCCTCTGCTCAAATCTTTCACCACATCGCCAGCAATCCACTCACGGTTAGTTTCCCTCCTCTTCGCCTCTACCCCTCTCCCATCCCCTTCAGTTTGTAGGAGATAGTAAGGTGCCAAAAAAAATTCTACCTCCCCTCCTATCCCTTGCCCCATGCCCCTCCCCTCCTATCCCGTGCCCCATGCCCCTCCCCTTTAAATTGTGGAGATAGAAGACGATGGGACGATTCGCGAGACCACTATCGGACCGGATCTAGCAGCCGGTCAATCCTTCCACCACATCAGGCGAGACCACCATCGCCTTGGCACTGAGGAACGCCAGCCAGCCTGTGTGCGCCTGACAGTGTAGCACCAAACCTTACCACACACCTTCGTATTGCATCCCACTCATGCCATGTGCCTCGGCTCACCTGTCCGCTATGCTCCTCCCCACCACCATTGCCTTGGCACTCAGAAACGCCAGCCTGTGTCCGCCTGACTATGGCTGTAGCTGTGGTGCCCGCACCACCACCCTTGCTAACAGCAGACCTTACTGCGCACCTTCGTACCGCATTCCACCCATGCGGGTCAGCTCAGTGCTCACCTGTCCGCTATGCTCCTCCCCACCACCATCGCCTTGGCACTCAGAAACGCCAGCCTGTGTGCGCTTGTCCGTGGCTGTAGCTGTCGCGCCCGCACCACCACCTCCTGCTGATTGTCTCCCACGTTCTCTTTTGATACTGTGATCTTGCACTCTTCTTCAGGCATCATGTTTTGTTGCTCATTTACATCGTTTTGCACGCTCTCTGCCCTTTCCCCTGTTTCCAGCAACAGCAGCAGCTCCAGCCCCTATATCCCCCCGATCCCTTCCTTCTCTGCTTTCTTCCCAAACCCTTCAGCGTTTTCAGCACGAGCAGCAGCAGCAGAGCCAGCAGCAGCAGAGCCAGCAACAGCAGAGCCAGCAGCAGCAGAGCCAGCAGCAGCAGAGCCAGCAGCAGCAGAGCCAGCAGCAGCAGAGCCAGCAACAGCAGGAGCGGAGGGGAGAGGGGAGTTGTGCAGGCCGAGAATGGAGTGCGCGAGGCTGTGCCATGCAGTCAGCAGCACACGACGATGCACATGCGTGCATGTGGAGGAAGGGGGGGTGTGTGTGAATACAGTGAGGGTGTTTACACATCAGGAACTGCTAAAAAAGGGTATCCGATTCAGAGGGGAGAGGACAGACGTGCAGGGCGAAAATGGAGTGTGATGAGAGGCTGTGTCATACACTCAGCAGAAAACGGCAATCAACATCCCTGTGAGTGGATGGAGGGGGTTTGAGGGTAGATTGGCATGCGAGTGGATGGGGCTTGGGTGTATGTAGCTCTGGTGACTTTTGGGAATGGAGTGTGATGAGAGGCTGTGTCATACACTCAACAGCAAACGGCAATCCTCAGCTGAGAGGATGGGGCGTGGGTATGTGGGTATGTGGGTGTGAGTGGGGGTGTAGGTGACTTATGAGAATGGAGTGTGATGAGAGGCTGTGTCATACACTCAGCAGGAAACGGCAATCCACATCCCTGTGAGGGAGGAAGGGGCCAAGCGGAGAGGAGAGTGGATGGGGGGTGAGAGTGGATGGGGGTGAGAGTGGATGGGGAGTGAGATTGGATGGGGGTTAACTCGTGTTGACTCACCAGAGGGCAACTGAGCCGTCGTGAGAACAGCCAAGCACCCATCAGGCCGGTGGGGCACAGCAGCCACGGATATGACCCGGTGGAAGGGGTGGGTATGAATGCGTTGACCCGTGTTGACCCGTGTTGACCCGTGTTGACTCGTGTTGACTGGTGTTGACTTACCAGAGAGCAATTGAGCCACCATAGGAGCAGCCAAGCACCCATCCAGGCCGGTGGGGCACAGCAGCCAGCGAGATGACTCGGTGAAAGGGGTGGGCTTGATTGGATTGACTCAGTTGATTGGTGTTGACCTTTTAAAGTTCTCTCACTCACAAGAGGGCAACAGAACCGCCGTAGGAGCACCCCCGAACCCATCCAGGCCGGTGCGGCACAGCAGCCAAGGAGACGACCGTTTCTGACTTGTGTTGACTCAGGTTGACTCACCAAAGAGCAACAGAACCGCCGTAGGAGCACCCCAGAACCCATCCAGGCCGGTGCGGCACAGCAGCCAGGGAGATGACTCCGTGAAAGGGGTGGCTCGTGTAGCAAGCTGGGGGAAGGTGGTATCTGGCCAGGGGCGACATGTAACACAAGGAACACAGGTGGGGTGTGGAGAACAGCGTGTGTGGTGAGGGTAACACAGCAGCCAAGGAGATGACTCGGAGGAAGGGGTGGCTCCTGTAGCACGCCGGGGGGAGGTAGTATCTGGCCAGGGGCGACCTGTGAGACGGGTTGAGGGGTGGACAAAAGGCACTAGAAACAACGTATGATGCATCAAGGATTGATTGTATGAGGGAACACAGCAGCCAGGGCGATGACTCGGTGGAAGGGGTGGCTCCTGTAGCACGCCGTGGGGAGGTGGTATCTGGCTAGAAGCGACCTGTGAGACGGGTTGAGGGGTGGACAAAAGGCACTATAAACAACGTATGATGCATCAAGAATTGAGTGTATGAAGGAACACAGTAGCCAGGGAGATGACTCGGTGGAAGGGGTGGCTCCTGTAGCACGCCGGGGGGAGGTGGTATCTGGCTAGAAGCGACCTGTGAGACGGGTTGAGGGGTGGACAAAAGGCACTATAAACAACGTATGATGCATCAAGAATTGAGTGTATGAGGGAGCACAGCAGCCAGGGAGATGACTCGGTGGAAGGGGTGGTTTCTGTAGCACGCTGTGGGGAGGTGGTATCAAACAGGGACGACCTGTGACACGGGGATATTGGTGATGAGAGAATGGGAAAAGAGCGAGCAAATGGCGTGGCGCGCAATGGTTGACTGGACAGCCTCATCTAACCTCATCTAACCTCATCTAACCTCATCTAGCCTCATCTTACCTCATCTAACCTCATCTAACCTCATCTAGCTCCATCTCCCCTCCCACCTCCCCTGCACGTCCATCACCCAACAACACGCCCCTCCCCTACCCCCACCCCACCTTACCTCACCCTCCCTGCAAGTGCCCCTCTCATCTCCCCTCTCACCTCCCGTGCCGGCCCATCATCCAACAGCACGCAACACCACCCATCCCTATGCTCCCCTACCATACTTACCACCACCCAGCCGGCTACCCCCACCTACAATCATCTCCTCTCACTCACCTCCCCTCTCACCTACCCTCACCTCCTCTCACCTCCCCTCACTTCCCTCTCACCTCCCATGCATGTCCATCACCCAGCAGCATGCAGCATCACCATCCCATAACCTCACCCACCCTCACCAACCCTGACGTACCCTCACCACCCTGACGTACCCTCACATGAACCCACCTTCTCCCTGCATGTGACCATCTCACCTCCCATGCCTGTCCATCACCCAGCAGCACGCAGCACCACCATCCCCTGCTGCCACCACCACCCACTCTCCTCCTCCCTCCATACCTCCTCCCTCCATGCCCTTCCCTTCCACACCCCTCCCCATCTCCTTCCCCCCACTCGTCTCCTCTTCCACACCCTTCCCACCCTCATTCCTCCCCCTCCTCACCACCACCACAGCCCACATCTGTGGGCAGTTGGGAACCGTGGGTGAGAGGCTTGAGAGGGAGGGGAACAGCGGAAGTCAGGCAGAGAAAGCAAGGGAAGAACGGAGGGCAGAGGAAGAGGCACTAGTGTGAAAACAGGGAGAGGCTTCAGGGAGTTCAAGAACACTTTTGCCTTCTCCAGGGAGTTCAAGAACATGGGAAAAACCTCTTCTTGAAGCGCTTTTGCTTTGTGAGGTTTCCAAGTCCAACTCGACTACTGTCACACCACCAGGAGCACTTTTGCTCCTGCCACCGCCACTCTTGCCACTGCCGCTGCTGCTGTTGCTGCGAAAGCTGTCTCTCCTGCTGCTGCTTCTGCTGCCGTTGCTCTTGCCACTGAACGCAGCTGCTTCTGCATGATTCGTTTTAGTCTCATATGGCGGGCAGAGAGTGAAGCAGTTAGCGAAGTAGAGGCAGGTGCCGCAGGGAGAGAAGGCCATGGCTTGGCGCTCGGGAAACACCTGAAAGGGTGATATAAAGAAGGACGGGGGCAGAGAGTGAAGCAGTTAGCGAGGTAGAGGCAGGTGCTGCAGGGCTGGGTTACTGAACTGAGGAGGAGAAGGGAGAGCAGAGGCAGGAGCCACAGGGCGAGAAGGCCATGGCTTGACGCTCGGGGAACACCTGCCAGAGGGTGGTGTGAAGGGAAAAAGGGAGAGGGGGGGTTCGGGGGTGGGTGGGGCGAATGGGGGTTGAAGGGTGCAAGGGTTGCGTCGCCGAGGAGTTGACTCGAGAGTCATCTCTTCCCACTCACCTCCGTCCGTGCCCCTTCAAGGTCGACCTTCACTCCACATCTTCCCACCAGCCTGAACCACGGAGCCTCAATAATGACTTGAAAGCTCACTGAATCAGAAGACATCTCTTCCCACTCACCTCCGTCCGTGCCTCTGCATGGTCGACCTTCACTCTAAGCTGCCCACCAGCCCACCAGCCTGAACCACGGAGCCACACTGGGTGGAAATTCTCAACAGTGACTTGTGTGCTCACTGCGTTAGGGGCCATCCCTTTCCTTCCACTCACCTCCGTCCGTGCCTCTGCATGGTCGACTGTCACACCAAAGCTGCCCACCAGCCTGAACCACGGAGCCCCATCATGCCTCGCTGCTTCTTGAAACGTTCCTAGCCCTGGTCTTCCTGCATTTCCTCCCGCATTTCCTCCCGCATTTCCAGCCGCATTTCCTGCTGCTTCGTGTGGCCTTTTCCCTGCCACACCGCTCCCGGCCAAACCACTCCTTCCCACATCACAGCCTTCTACACCACTCCTCCCAGTGTTCAATGCTTCATACACCACTACCATCCGGGATGAATTTTGAGTTGACTCCGAAGTCATTCCGCTCCCGGCCAAACCACTCCTTCCCACATCACAGCCTTCTACACCACTCCTCCCAGTGTTCAATGCTTCATACACCACTACCATACGGGATGAATTTTGAGTCGACTTCGAAGTCATTCCGCTCCCGGCCAAACCACTCCTTCCCACATCACAGCCTTCTACACCTCTCCTCCAGTGCTCGTTGCTTCATACACCACTACCATCCGCTCCTCCTTCTCCTCCTTCCCCAAACACACTGCGATGCGCGTTCCTCCTCCTTCTCCTCCTCCTCCTCCTCCTCCTCCTCCTCCTCCTCCTCCTCCTCCTCCTCCTCCTCCTCCTCCTTTTCCTCCTCCTCCTCCTCCTCCTCCTCCTCCTCCTCCTCCTCCTCCTCCTCCTCTTCCTCCTCCTCCTCTTCCTCCTCCTCCTCTTCCTCCTCCTCCTCCTCTTCCTCCTCCTCCTCTTCCTCCTCCTCCTCTTCCTCCTCCTCCTCCTCCTCCTCCTCCTCCTCCTCCTCCTCCTCTTCCTCCTCCTCCTCTTCCTCCTCCTCCTCTTCCTCCTCCTCCTCTTCCTCCTCCTCCTCTTCCTCCATCTACATGTGGGCTTCGAAATGCTGAATCCGACTGCAGCGCACCACCCAATTGCGCATCCATATGCACCTCTGATGAGCGACCTCTGCCCCATGAAGGGCCGTTAGAGGGGTTGTTATCCGCCCACACGTGCACAGCCAGCACTGGCAGTGGATGGTGCACTTCTATGTACCCACCACCGCCCCCTCTCACACACACATCCATCCTATCTTTCCCATTGTCTTCATCTTTTCCACCTTCCACACCATTCCCACCTTCCATATGCATACGCCTTCCTCCTACCCCTCTCCCCCTCATATCACACCCTTCCTCTGTGATTGCTGCACCGTCCACCCACATCCTCACATCTTTCCCAACTTCCACATCTTTCCCAACTTCCACATCTTTCCCAACTTCCACATCTTTCCCAACTTCCACATCTTTCCCAACTTCCACATCTTTCCCAACTTCCTCATCTTTCCCAACTTCCTCATCTTTCCCAACTTCCACATCTTTCCCAACTTCCTCATCTTTCCCACCTTCCACATGTCTCTTCTCTCCCCTCCTCTCTGCCCTCCTCTCTCCCGTAATCTCTCCCCTCCTCTCCCTTCTCTCTCACATCCTCTCTGCTAAGCTCCATTCCCTTCGCTCCCACCGTTCCTCCTCCCTCCTCCCTCCTCCCTCTCCTCCTCTCCCACGTCCTCTCTCTTATCCTCTCCCTCCCCCTCGCCTCGGGGGTGTGACAATAACGGTGGCATGTGTGGAGAGTCAGAAGGAACAGCCGGGTGTGACAATGACGGATTTGACAGCAAAGACCGCACCCCGTCCCCTTCGTTAAAACTTGTAGGCAGTGACAAAATACGGTGTGACAATAATGGGGGCTTGTGAGTGAAATCCGAACGAGCAGCCGGGAGTGACAGTGGCAGGGGTGACAATGGAAGGGGTGGTGATAGAAACGAAGGCGTGGGACGAGGGCTGCTCGTGACAAGGGCCAGAGGGGAGTAGCCTTTGAGCGTAGTGCCTCTTGGCGAACTGCCTTTGAATGATGCTGCCTCTGCGCGTTTTACTGCTCTTAGGCGCACTGCATTCTACCGTGCCTTCTCTGGCGGCTGCTCCTCCTCCTGCTGCTGCTGCTCCTCCTCCTCCTCCTCCTCCTCCTCCTCCTCCTCCTCCTCCTCCTCCTCCTCCTCCTCCTCCTCCTCCTCCTCCTCCTCCTGCTGCTGCTGCTGCTGCTGCTGCTGCTGCTGCTGCTGCTGCTGCACCTCCTGCAGCACCTGTTGCTTGGGGTGAAAGTGACCTTGCTGCTACCTCTGCACCAGCAGCGCCAGAAGCACTGCCTTTGAATGAACTGCTGCCTCTGCGCGTTTTACTGCTCTTAGGCGCACTGCCTTTTACCGTGCCTTCTCCGGCTGCTGCTCCTCCTTCAGTAGCTGTGGCTCGCGGTGAAATCGAACATGCTGCCTCTATGCCAGCAGCATCACCAAGGCCACTCGCCCTCGCAGCCTTATGTCGCTGGGGGTTTTCCCTGTATGCGCTTCCACTTATCGATTCTGCTTTCGCTGCTGCTGCTCCTCCCGCAATAGCTGTAGCAGGACATCACGTGGCAAATTATTACTTAGTTCATGTGGGTTAACCGAGTGAGGAACTGCACGCACCATGATGGTGGTTAATTTCCTTTAGCCATTACTCGCAACTTTCAATCTGACCGACACCCAGGTGTCATATCTGTCTGTTTAGTTGGGTTCTAATTATTGGGGGAAGAAAATGAAACAACTACCATACCCACAAGATTAGTAGTTGATCGTTTTCATACGTGTATTTATTTTCCTATAAGCGGAACCAGCAGCTCGTCAAGCCTGTCCAAACCTCTCGCGTGCATTATTGATTGCACTGTTGTACTCAAGCTTGGCGGTTGCAGCGCGTCCCGCGCATTCAGCGGTTTGCATGTCGCAACAAATAACGAACCGTAGCGAACCCCATCGAAACGCTCAACATTTTCGCCGCGTCGCGGGTGCTGTGACTGATTTGGCGCTCGCGCATTGCATTATTGGAATGGGAGAAATTGTATAGAATTGGATTCCTCCTCACCTCCCTCCCTCCCCTTCCAAGGAGTGGTTTGACCCATCCTTGGTGGGTTTCTCCTCTTAGTCCATGTTCCGTAATTGTAGCTTCTGAAATCTCCCGACTGAAATAAGCAGCCGTAATAGTGACCCCAAGCCTCTTTCTTCCGTACGAATTTCTCCTACGGACCCCAAGGAGAGAAATTCGTCATCATGTTGCAGAGGTTCCTTCTCGTGCTCGCCTTGGCGTACGGGCTGCGGGGCAGCGAAGGAGCTCAAGGAGAGGAACTTCCAGCAAATCACGATAAGAGCCATCTACGTAAGATGCGTTTCCCATGTTGCTGAGGTTCCTTCTCGTACTGGCCTTGGCTTACGGGCTGCGGGGCAGACTTTTGAGACGCCTCAAAAGTGAATCTGTCATGATGTTTCTGAGGTTCCTTCTTTTTCTGGCCTTAGCGTACGGGCTGCGGGGCAGACTTTTGAGGCGCCTCAAAAGTAAATCTGTCATAATGTTTCTGAGGTTCCTTCTTTTTCTGGCCTTAGCGTACGGGCTAGCTGTGGGGCAGACTTTTGATGCGCCTCAAAAGTAAATCTGTCATAATGTTTCTGAGGTTCCTTCTTTTTCTGGCCTTAGCGTACGGGCTGGCTATGGGGCAGACTATTGAGGCGCCTCAAAAGTAGATTCGTCATCATGTTCCTTCTCGTGCTCGCCTTGGCGTACGGGCTGCGGGGCAGCGAAGGAGCTCAAGGAGAAGAAATTCCAGCAAATCACGATCAGAGCAATCGACGTAAGATGGGTTCTCGTTGCCGAGGCGACATATTTTCGTGTGAGGGGAGCCGATGAGGGAAGGGCGAGAGGGGATCGGCGAGTGAGTTTTTTGTAGTGTGGATGTGATGATTAATTTTGTTCGCCGATGTATCATAATGCCCAAATCTGGTGTCGTTTCCCTTGCGCCCCCACTAAGTTTACCTGCCTATCACCCACTAACCTTTGTCGGGTAATATGTTTACTCAAATGCGTGGAAAGCCTCTTAGACTAGTGGTTCTCCCGTTATTTCTTGTGCACAAAGCATGCAACGGCTTTCAGAATCTCAACACAAATCACCTAAAACCACCTGTTTGGCACTCATTTATTCCCATCCCTTGTTGTCTCCCCACCCTCCCCGTTACAGTCGGATTCGTAAAAAGCTCCATGTTTGAATCCGCATACTCAGGCAACTCGCGCAGTCTCTTGCTCGCCCAAGATGCCTCATCGCAGCGCAAACTGCAGTCGCAGGAGGAAGAGGAGAGGAAGAAGACTTCCAAGGCGCCTCAAAATTCGCGCAGTTTCTTGCTCGGCCTAGATGCCTCATCGCAGCGCAAACTGCTGTCGCAGGGGGAAGAGCAAAGGAAGAAGCAGCAGGAGATGAGCCGGCTTCAACAGGAGGCGTCATACAAGAGTATGCTTGCATACCGGGAGAATGAGCGTCAGAAGGAGCTGCAGAAGCAGGAGAAGGTGAAGCAGCAACAGGAACTGGAACGGCTTGAGAAGGAGCGACCGGAGTTGAAGCAGCAGCGGCTGGAAAATGAAGAAGAGCAGAGGAAAAAGCAGCTGGAGCTGAACAAGCTTCCAGCGGAATTGTCATACAAGGCTATGTTGGCATACCGGGAAAGGGAGCGGCAGGCGGAGCTGCAGAAGCAGCCGCAGCAGCAGCAGCAGCAGCAGAGGCAGCGGAGACGAAGCATGGTGACCTGCGTCCGGAAGGAAAAAAATTGCACCGCGAGCATGTGCAAGGATGGGGAGACGTGCAAACCTTTGAACACGTGCAGGGGGTACATTTTCCTGGTAGATCGTTCTAATCTGCAGACTAAGACGCCCAGGAAGAAAGTGGATAAGATTAGTAAGAGTCCCGAGCAGGGGTCTTTGTCTCCAGAGGAAGAGAAGAGGACAATTGGAAAGCACGTGGAGGAGAGTGTTAAGGGAAAGAGGAGCAATGGGAAGGTACTATGGCAGTCAAGCCCTTAGATACGCCTCCCATGTGTGAAATGAGTGTGTGTGTGGTATTTGGTAAGGGGAAGCGGGATGGAGGGGGCGGGCGGGCGGGTGACAGTTATGAAAATTATATATATATATATATATATGGCGTGTAATTTTATGGAAATAGTGAACTGAACACGGCGATGGATTGTAAGGGATTCTCTATGTAATATGCTTTATGGTGATTACAGGTTTTACATAAGATATTGTAAGGAATTTTCTCGGCATTCCTTACGGAGCCCGACTACATCGCGTACAGCAACAACCGTTGTTCGTGTCAGAATGTTATAATTGTCTAGCCTGCAGTGGGGTACTCTATAGCGAGTACAACCCAATTAGGGTTTCCTATATGTATGCCAACTGCTGCTAGTGCAACGCTCCTCTCTTCTTCATTTCCTCATTCTTCACATGGTATCAGAGCATCTACGCTCCTGGCCTGTGGGCCCACCCAACTGCTTCCGCTGCTGCTCTGTGTGCTGCACGCCCCCTGGCGTGCCCCTCGCGCGACCCTTAGCGGCCCCGTCGCCACCCCTCGCGGCCCCGTCGCCGCCCTTCTCGGCCCCTCGCGGCCCCTTCGCGGCCCCGTTGCCGCCCTTCCAGGCCCCTCGCGGCCCCTTCGCGGCCCTGTCGCTGCCCCTAACGGCCCCGTCGCCGACCTTTCAGGCCCCTCGCGGCCCCTTCGCGGCCCCGTCGCCGCCCCTAGCGGCCCGTCGCCGCCCTTTCAGGCCCCTCGCGGCCCCTTCGCGGCCCCGTCGCCGCCCCTAGCGGCCCGTCGCCGCCCTTCCAGGCCCCTCGCGGCCCCTTCGCGGCCCCGTCGCCGCCCCTATCGGCCCCGTCGTCGCCTCCAGCAGCCCCGTCGCCGCCCCTTGCGGCCCCGTCGCCGCCCCTTCGCGGCCCCGTCGCCGCCCCTAGCGGCCCGTCACCGCCCTTCCAGGCCCCTCGCGGCCCCTTCGCGGCCCCGTCGCCGCCCCTATCGGCCCCGTCGCCGCCTCCAGCGGCCCCGTCGCCGCCCCTTGCGGCCCCGTCGCCGCCCCTTTCGGCCCTGCCTCGACCCTGCCCCGGCCCCGCCCCGGCCATGCTCCGTCGCCTGTCGCGGCGCACCGGGGGCACGTGCACCGCCCCCCCCTCTTTTCCCGTCGCCCGTCGCGGTTCCCTGGGGGGGCGCACGCGGCCCCCTCAGGTCGCCTCGACAGGCGACGGGAGGGGCTACCTGGGGGGGGGGGGGCGAGCGTCGCCCCTTCTGCCGCATGCTTTGGCGCCCTGGGAGGCCGCGCGTCGGCCCCCCCCCCCCCTTCCCCCCCCCCCCCCCCCCCGTAACCTCCCTACCCGCCATCCCGCCCTGCCCTGTGTTAGGGTTTGGGGGTGGCGAGTAGGGGGTGGCGGGTGTGTGGTCTCCCCTGCTCCTCCTCCTCCTCTGTCTCCCACTGCTGCAGCTGCCGCTGAGGGGGGTGGGTGTGTGGGAGTCGACGGAATGGTGCTAGGGGGTGGGGTGTGAGTGAACCTAGGGTGCAGCAGGGGGTGTGTGAAAGGGGGGTGGGATAGTTTGGGGAGGTCGAAGGGGGGTGGCCGCCGTGAAGCCCGCAGCTCCAGTCGCCCGTGAGAACGTTGCGCCAGTCGCCCGTGAGCCCGTTGCGCCAGTTGCCCGTGAGCCAGTTGCTCCAGTCGCCCGTGAGTCCGTTGCTCCTGCCGCTCAGAGTTAGCCGCGGAGCCAGTTACTCCAGTAGCCCGTGTGCCAGTTGCTCCAGTTGCCAGTGTGCCAGTTGCTCCAGTTGCCCGTGTGCCAGTTGCTCCAGTTGCGCCGTGTGCCAGCAGCTTCAGCTGCCGCCCACTACCTCCTCTCCTCTCATAGTCCCTCCTCCTCCACACTTGCCCTCGGTGATAGCCTCTAGCTTGGCTTACATTTGTGAACTTTAAACTGTTGCTTCTTGTACTTGTGCTCAGATTGTGTGGTGACATTGTGATCCACCCTGAGCTTGTTGTGCTGATTACACCCCACTTTGGCTATGGGGGTGTGTCAGAATGTTATAATTGTCTAGCCTGCAGTGGGGTACTCTATAGCGAGTACAACCCAATTAGGGTTTCCTATATGTATGCCAACTGCTGCTAGTGCAACGCTCCTCTCTTCTTCATTTCCTCATTCTTCACAGTTCGTCCGTTACTGCTAACGGGACTTCGCCAACCTCGCGCGCACTGTTTTGCCAAACCTCGCACTGCTGGCCCGGCCGTGTCGGCCTACACTTCGGGACTAGCCCGAGCCTCGCTGCCAGCATAGCACTAGCTAGCTCGCACGCACCGCGTTACCGTTTGCATGTTTTCGCGTATAAATGTTCGCTCATGCCTTCGCTCACATCTTTGTACTCGTTTGACACCTTAGTGCAATTCTCGCTACTTCGATTCATTGCACCCGTAACACTTGGTATTCAGAGCCCCTTTCTTTCGGACCGCGCATCTCCGCACCCCAGGATATCAGCTTTTGCTTTTTCACTCGAAGGGACACACGCACCTTAGCACCTAGGAGCCGCTGTCCTCGCGTTCTCTCGAAAACGCGTGCAGCCACGATTGCGCCTAGACTAAGACGAGCTGACACCCTTCGAAATGGCTGAGCATATCGATATCACGACCCTCACGCAGGAGCACTTGAACGATTTGCTGCGACAAATCCGCGAGAGCGCCGAGGAAATCGCAACGCTGACGGCAGAACGTTTGTCCCTGCAAAATGACCTCACACAAGCACAACAAGCACAATCTCAAGCACCTGGCACTCCGGAACAGCCCGCAGCACAAGCATCACAACATGGAAGCGTGGGGCAACCCGCGAGCGCGGCCAGTGATGGCGTCGTCCGCCCCGACGGAGACGACGACCACGGCACGACACACCCCGAAGCGACGAATGCGGCCCGAAGCCAGCCACGCGTCACAATTTCGGCACCAACCGACGGTTCGGCACTGCCGTCACCGATGCCGCTGAAGCCGCAGCGTCCGCCATGCTTCGATCCCCACCAAAGGGGTGGTCCTACTGTTCAGGCGTGGTTGTTCACGATGAACGTATTTTTCGACGCCAACTACGTCTCGGAGGATACGGCGAAAATCCGCTACGCCGTGTCGCTGCTGCGAGGACCCGCCATGGATTGGTGGCGCGTCATCGTCATGAAGCCGATGGACTACGCGACACTACCGACACGGGAAGGACAAACCGGACCCTGGGCGCCGTCGTATTTCGTGGAGGTGCCCCAGTATCGCACGTGGGACGCGTGGTGCGCAGGTCTGCTCGCTCGTTTCGAGCCAATCGCGGCTTCGATCGCGGCGCGACAGAAGCTCCGCACTTGGCGCCAACTCGGTTCCATCCAAGATTACACGAGCGGAATTCTGGCGCTATGCGAGCAGGTGGGATATATGCACGAGAGCGAGCGCATCGACCGCTACATCGGCAGCCTGAAGCAGGACATCGCTCAGGAAATCTAGCTTCGCGGCGTCACCGACTTTCAAAAAATTCTCGCTATAGCGGAGAAACTTGATTTCTTCCGCCGACCGAGACCGGGGTCCTACGGAAGAAGCCATTGGGGACATCGGTCTCGTGGGACGAACGAGAGCGCCACGATACGTGCCGTCGCCGCAAATGCCGCTGCCGCACCATTTAAAGGGCGCTGCTTTGCGTGCAATCGGCTGGGACATCGCAAGAGCGAATGCCCGGAAAACGCTAAGGGAAAGGGGGAAGCTGAGCAGCAGAAACAGACCAAGCAGCAGGGAAACGCTGGGAGTCTGTAGCAGACAGGCCCTCTACTGACAGGTCACGCCGCTCGCCCGACCCAACCGACCCTCACCGAGTGATTGTGCCGGTTCACGCAATCGACCACACCCGGCCGAATAAGGAGGGTACTACGGTACACAGCCCCATACTGCTTAGTGGGAAAATTGGGACGGACTTAGTAAAAATCTTCGTAGACGGGGGAGCCAGCCACAGCCTTATGAACACTGCCACAGCACGAAAACTGCGACTGCCACTGGACAGATGTTTACCTGAAATCGACGCAAGACTGGTAGACGGCACGCCGCTGGCGATACGGGAACGCATAGACCGGGTTCGGATACGATGCGGGGGTAACTTCACGTTTAGCCAGGAAATGCTCGCAACGACCCTCGACGGAACCGATATTTTACTCGGGCGTGATTGGCTGCGACGACACAATCTGCGAATCGACTGGACGACGGGTGACTGCACCGTGCGAGTGAACGGTAACAACATCGCCCTACCTCGCTGGGGCTCGCCCGAGTCTTCGTTGGTGCGTGTCAACGCGATCACGATGAAACGCGCCGCAGCGGCAGGAGCTGACGTGTACGCGGTCGACATTCCGGAAGCCGAGGCAGCAGACAAAGGAGGGGATTTACAGAAACTGCTGGCCGACGTACCGAGTGACCTGGCAGCATTGTTGAAGCAGTACAGTGACATCTTCCCGGACGACCTATCGACGGGACTGCCAGCTCAACGACCGCACGACCACAGAATAGAACTAGAACCAGGGGCACAGCCGACAGTACAGCGACAATTTCGACTGACCCAACCCGAACTGGACGAACTAAGGAAGCAGCTCGATTACCTGCTCGAAAAGGAATTCATTCGCCCTAGTTCGTCGCCCTTCGCAGCACCGATACTGTTCACACCGAAAAAAGACGGGGGATTTCGCATGTGCATAGATTACAGAGCACTGAACAGGGTTACCATCAAATCCCGTTACCCCATCCCACGAGCCGACGAACTGATCGACCAACTGCGCACAACCCGGGTTTTCTCGAAAATCGACCTCAGAGGAGGTTACCACCAGATTCGTGTCAATCCGCCCGACTGCCCTAAGACCGCATTTCGTACACGCTACGGATCCTTCGAATACACCGTCATGCCCTTCGGACTGACCAACGCCCCCGCCACTTTTCAAATGACCATGAACGAAGATTTCCGCCCGCTCCTAGATAAGTGCGTCATAGTATATCTGGACGACATACTGATTTACATACAGGACATTGAAGCAGTTTTTAAAATACTGAGTGAGAACCGCCTACTGACAAAAGCATCTAAGTGTGAGTTTTTACAGGACCGCCTGGAGTTTCTAGGACACGTTATTTCAGCTGCAGGAGTAGAAATAGACCTGAAGAAAATTGCGACGATTCAAGTATGGCACGCGTCGACCAACTTGACCTAGTTGTAGAGCTTTTTGGGGTTCATCAACTACGTGCGCCGGTTCGTCCCCGACATGGCGAAGCTGACGCCCCGTTGACCGACCTGCTGAGGAAGGGGGTTGAGTACACGTGGGGGGAGAAAGAGCAAGCTGCCTTCTCGGCCCTCAAAAACATTTTGTGCTCACCGCCCGTGCTTCACATCGCAGATCCGCACCGTCCGTTCGAGCTCGTCACCGACGCAAGTGACATCGCTGTGGGAGCAGTACTGTTGCAGGATTTCAGGAACGGCCTCCAGTCAATCGCGTACGAGTCCCACAAGCGGCACCCGCCCGAACGCAACTATCCGATACACGACCGCGAAATGCTGGCGATCGTGCACGCGTTCAAGGTTTGGCGGTGTTACCTGGCTGGCGCCGACGTGACAGTACGGACAGACCACCGATCAGTACAGTACATGCGCGCCCAACCAAATCTCAATCCGCGACAGATTCGCTGGTTGGACTACCTCGAGTCCAACTTCCACTACACGGTTACGTACAAAAAAGGCGCCTCCAATATCGCCGACGCACTCACCCGCCCTACCGCCCAACTCCATGCCATCCTACTCGTCCAAACCAACCCGCTTTTAACAAGCCTATTCACCCACGGATACCGCACCGACTCATTCTTCACGACCGGAAATTCACAGCAACTGGCAGAAGCTAAAGGAGTTTATTACGTAAAAACAGGCACCAACCGCATCTGGGTACCCGCGTACTCACTACTGAGGGAGCTGCTACTGCAGGAGGCACATGACGGAATTACCTCGGGACATTTTGGGGTAGAAAAAACGTGACAGCAACTACAGCGGTATTACTACTGGCCGGAGCTGTTGACCGACGTACAGCAGCACGTGGGCTCGTGCCCCACGTGTCAGGTGATGAAGAGCTCGAGGAAGCGGAAGGCAGGTCAATTGCAGCCGATACCACCGCCCGAGCGCGTCTGGCAGCAGGTTACCATGGACTTCGTCACAGGGTTACCTTCGAACCCTGGGGGTAACGACGCGGTGATGGTCGTCGTTGACAGGTTGATGAAGATGGCACACTTCGCTGCGTGCAAAAAGTCGATCTCAGCCGAGGAGACCGCTCGCCTGTTCATCGCAGCCGTTGTTCGCCTGCACGGGATACCAGCAGCGATTATCAGCGACAGGGACACGAAGTTCACCAGCAACTTTTGGAAGAACCTCTGGGAGCAGTTCGGGACCAGGCTACAGTTCAGTTCGTCGTACCACCCTGAGACCGACGGTCAAACGAAGTGGACGAATCAGACGATGGAGCAGTTGATTCGTGCCACGTGCGACGACCCCACGACTTGGGAGCAGCAGCTGCTGCTGATCGAGTTCGCGTACAACAACGACACGTCAGCGACGACGCAGCAGTCCCCCTTCTATCTGAACTACGGGCAAAACCCTACAGTGCCCATGACGCCGAGCCCGGACAACCCAACACCACGTGCACAGCAATTCGCCGAAATTCTGCAAGTTGCCCGCACCAGAGCCGCAGAAGCAATTAAAAAGGCAAACATCATCGCCAAGCGCAATGCTGACCGCCACCGCCGCCCAGTCACATACCAGTCAGGGGATTACGTACTACTCGACACGCAAAATCTGCGACTGCCCGACGTACCGAAACTTCGACCGCGCTACTGTGGCCCATTCCAAATCAACCACATGATCACGCCAGTAACCGCGCACCTACGGTTACCGACCGACTAGTACATCAGCCCATCGTTCCACGTCAGCCTACTTCGCCCGTACATCCCAACCACCAGCCAACTGCCTCGTCACTGCCCGCATTCCATGACTCGCCCTGCATCGGAGCCGATCAACGAGCCTGAAAATATTCTAAGCCACCGGATTCGCCACCCCACGGGAATCAGGAGGATTGAATCCCACGTTCGCTGGAAGGACCGCACGCCAACTGAAGATAGCTGGGTGCCCCTGGCCAACATCGAAAAACACCCTGCCCTGCAAGTGTACCTGAGGAGCCGGGGATTCCGTGATATACACGCACTCGCGTAGCGGAGGGGGCTTCTTGTGGGGGGGGGTAGTGTAAGGAATTTTCTCGGCATTCCTTACGGAGCCCGACTACATCGCGTACAGCAACAGCCGTTATTCGTCCGTTACTGCTAACGGGACTTCGCCAACCTCGCGCGCACTGTTTTGCCAAACCTCGCACTGCTGGGCCGGCCGTGTCGGCCTACGCTTCGGGACTAGCCCGAGCCTCGCTGCCAGCATAGCACTAGCTAGCTCGCACGCACCGCGTTACCGTTTGCATGTTTCGCGTACTAAATGTTCGCTCATGCCTTCGCTCACATCTTTGTACTCGTTTGACACCTTAGTGCAATTCTCGCTACTTCGATTCATTGCACCCGTAACAGATATAAACGTGTGAAATGATGGGGAACTGAGGGACTCAAAAAGGTGTATTGCGACATGATGTCAACGACAGTAACCACGTCACAACCGGTCTTAAAAGCGTTGGGATTGACAATGATCGCGAGATGGAATAACTCTCTTGCGAAAACGTCGGCGAATTCCGCGCGCATCGCGCCTTCCATAATTCAATCTACAGCGTGGCAGGTGTTGCGATTGGTGCCCAAGCAATGCATTATCGGAATTGCATTATCGTCAACGAAATGGAATTATTGGGGCACTCCCATAATTCACGAACCGCACATGTGGTGCTCCAGAACTTCTGCTGATGCATCGAACTCCTCGCAAATCTGCACATATATTTCGAAAGAACCTAGGATCGGTTAGCTTACTGTCCTCGCCATTAGTGATCCCGAGCTACTCAGCGAGTTTGTCACTATGTTGCTGGGATTCCATTTCGTGCTAATTTTGTCTTGCGAACCGATCGGCAGCGAAGGAGCTTGGGGTCGGCGACTTCTCAGCGATCATGACGAGAGCGATCGACGTAAGATGAGTTCATGCCGAGAAGACAACGAATACGTTGGCCTGGCAGATGCGTATTTATGTTCTTTCAAACAAAGTTTCTTCCCGACACATCGTAGCGTCAAAGAAAGTTTCTTGCCGACGCATCATAGCTTCAATTGACGTTCTTGCTGACGCATCATAGCGTCAAAATGAAGTTTCTTGCCCACACATCATAACGTCAAAGGAAGTTTCTTTCCGACGCGTAATAGCGTCAAAGTAAATTTCTTGCCGCACATCATACCGTCCCAATCTGTGGCGCTTCCATCGCCCCGATCTGTGATGAACACAGATGGATGGGACTTGATCACAGGTGGGACTTGCTTGAAGCTCCAAAGTTTTCCTAATCACATCTCCTCGCAATTCTCTCCCCAATCGCCCTCACAGCCGGACTCGTAACCCGACCTTTGTTTGCGCCTGGATCCTCTGGCGACTCGGGCATTGTTCTCAGGATTATCTGCTTTCGGAGGGTTTTTATCCGGCCGAGAACGTCACCATACGCTGCCCCAATACTGTTCACTCCGAAGAAGGACGGAGGCCTGCGCATGTGCATCGACTATCGAGCGCTGAATCGGGTCACGATCAAGTTGCGTAACCCGATTCTGCGAGCGGACGACCTGCTGGATCAGCTTCGCGGGGCTCGATTCTTCTCGAAAATCGATTTGCGAGGCGGCTACCATCAAATTCGCGTGCTCGCCGACGACTACCCGAAGACTGCGTTTCGCACCCGCTACGGCAGTTATGAATGTACTGTAATGCCGTTCGGGTTGACGAACGCACCCTCGACCTTCCAGGTCACCATGAATGGGGTGTTTCGAGACATGCTGGACAAAAAGGTTATTGTTTATCTGGACGACATCCTGGTGTACAAAAAGACTCGGGACCAGCACCTACAGGACTTAGAGGAGGTGTTCCGGCGCTTGCAGCAAAACCGACTGATTACAAAGGGCTCTAAGTGTGAGTTCTTACAGTCGGAGCTGGAGTTCCTGGGGCACGCGGTTTCCGGGGAGGGTATTAAATTCGACCCTCGCAAAGTAAAAGCGATTGCAGAGTGGAAGCCGCACACGAACATCACAGAGTGGCAGAGTTTCCTCGGCTTCGTTAACTACGTCCGCCGTTTTGTACCGAATATGGCGGGGGTAACCAGGCCGTTAACCGATCTTCTGCATAAGGGCGTGCAATTTTGTTGGGGGGAGAGAGAGCAGCTGGCCTTCGACGAGCTGAAGAAAATTTTTGAGTTCACCCCCGGTGCTTCGGCTGGCAGATACATCTCGACCGTTCGAAGTCGTGACGGACGCCAGCGATTTCGCCGTCGGCGCCGTCCTCCTACAGGACTTCGGCAACGGGCTGCAACCCATCGCGTACGAGTCACGAAAAATGCAGCCGCCCGAGCGCAACTACCCTGTACATGACAAGGAAATGCTCACCATTGTGCATGCATTTCATACCTGCGCTGTTATCTTACGGGAGCCGACGTCACGATCGAGACAGACCACAAGTCAACACATGCACAGCCAACCACAACTCAACCTGCGACAAATCCGGTGGCTCGACTACCTCGAGTCAAATTTCACCTACACCATCATGTACAAGAAGGGCGCCAACAACATCGTCGACGCCCTGACCCGCCCATCAATGCAGACTGCAGTAGTACTAATCGCCCACTCTAACCCTTTATTGGCAGGATTATTCAAGCACGGCTACAGGACTGATCGGTTTTTCAGGACGAATCAACACCAATGGGTCACCACAGCGCACGGGAGCTACTACCTAAAAGTCGGTATTAACCAAGTATGGGTACCCTCCTACCGACCCCTACGAGATTTGCTGACGCAGGAGGTTCACGAGTCTAACCTCTCCGGGCATTTCGGCGTTGACAAAACGTTAAACGACTGCAGCGGAATTACTACTGGCCCGATATGGCGTCGGACGTGCAGCACTACGTGTCCGCCTGCCCGACCTGCCAAGCGATGAAATCATCACGCCAACGACCAGCTGGACTGCTGCAGCCCCTCGAGCCACCCGAACGACCGTGGCAACATGTGACTATGGATTACGTCACCGGGCTGCCAGCTGGTGCAAGTGGCAACGACTCGGTGCTTGTCGTCGTCGACCGCTTAACGAAAATGGCGCATTTCGCACCATGTCGCACGACGATCACAGCCGAACAAACAGCGAAGCTCTTCATCTCGACCGTCGTGCGCCTACACGGGTTATATTCGGCGATTATCAGCGATCGAGATCCGAAATTTACGTCAAAGTTCTGGCAGGAAACGTGGGCACAGTACGACACCCGCCTGCAGTTTTCGTCGTCATACCACCCGCAAACCGACGGGCAGACCAAGCGGACAAACCAGACGATGGAGCAGTTGATTCGCACGAAATGCCCCGACATCACCAAGTGGGAAGATTCGCTTCCCATGCTCGAATTCGCGTACAACAACGCCCCGTCTGCAACGACCAATCAATCGCCGTTCTACCTCAATTACGGGATAGATCCGGTGGTACCCTCCTCAACGACGCCTGAAAATCCGGTACCACGATCGCAGCAGTTTGTTTCGGAACTTCAAGCAGTACGCGACAAGGCAGCAGAATTTATACGCAAGGCTAATACTGCCGCCAGCCGCTACGCTGACCGACATCGACGGAATTTACCCTTCCGTGACGGGCAGATGGTCCTCTTGGACCCGCAAAACTACGTCCCCGCTACGTGGGACCCTTCTGCATCATTCGGATGCTGACCCCGGTCACAGCAAAACTCCTACTACCGGACGACTGGAAGATCCACGACGCCTTCTACGTCAGTTTGCTTCGCCACTACGTGGCTCCGCAGCCGTCCGACATCGCTCGACCCAACGTCGCGCCAAGTGTCCGGCCCGTGGCAGACCCGACACTCCAGCCCTGGAAGATTTTGAATCATCGCATTCGTGCTACACCAGCTGGACGCCACGTTGACTTCCTCCTACGCTGGGTGGATCGCACAAGCGAAGATGACACGTGGGTCCCGGATGACTCACTACAGGGCCACTCGGTTCTCTGGGATTATCTATCCCGCCGACACGTGCCCGATATTGATCACCTTTCTTAAAGGGGGGGTAGTGTAAGGAATTTCCCTAATTCCTTACTGAGGCACTCCGTACGCGTACAAGTCTAACTTCTCAGAGTTCAGGCTCGGTCCGCTGACCTCGCCTTCTGAACGTCCTTCGCGTCGCCTTCGGGGTTTTCAACCCAAACCTGCACCCAACCTTCGCGCGACTCCGTGACCGCGGCCTAGCTAGCTCCGCTATATTATGCCTAGGCCTCGTTGTTTGCTCAATAGTTGTAATCACTTCCGCGATATTGCATTCTGCGCACTCTTCTTTCGTACAACTCATAACATGGAGTCCTTCGGAATTACACACTCCAAATCCTATATTAACGACTCCACAATAGAGTCTGGTTCTTCTGACATCCATTTCAGCATCTGCCACCTCAAATAAAGAAGGTTCGAATATTAGCAGTATCTTATGGAATATATGGCGAACTCACTAAGGGCTCAAATTTGCCAAATCGTAATGACATCCACTATGACGTGTATGCGTCATCTCTAACTTCATCAACCCTTCTTCCTAACAGTCACAGGGGTGCTAAAATATAATACGGTATACATAGCCTCCTCCACCTGATTCATCTAGTCGCCTCCTACTTTCTTAAACCCAGCTTTTCTTGCATCACGGCAACTGCGTCGTTCTTGCTTACAAACGTTTCCGAAGCCAGAAACGGGCGGCAGTTTTTGTCGCTACCTGGCCGCACGAGGCTCTCATGAATGAAGCTCATCTCGCAGCAATGCCAGCACTGCGGGTTGTATTCGATGCTGAACATGCGATACCCAAGCTTCTCCAACGTGTAAACAAGCGGCAGGGTGACCTGGGGCAGGTTCATTCTGGTGGAGGGGGGATAGAGAGAAAAAATAGAGTAAGAAACATTGTGGAGAGAGATTAAACTGAAAGACAGTAACGGGCGGCAATCCTTGTCTCTGCATGGCTGCAAATGTGCTCACACAGCTGAGTATATATGGCCTCTTGTGATACGCCCAACTCACTTGTGAAACTCGACCAAGATCTGCCCAAAAGGCAGCGTTCCCCCGTGCAAACTCAGCTGCGCCGCCGCATTCCCATTCGCCTCCCCAATCTCAGGGAGCAGAGCCTCCTCGCACCCCTCGCAGTCAATCTTGAAAACGTCAACATATGTATGATTCAACAGCTGCATAATCCCTTCCAGAGTCATGAACTGCATGGTAGGGAACTTGGCGGTGTAGTTTTGGAGCTCGGAGGCAGCAGACAGGCCGATGGGGTGGAAGTGGAGGCAGGAGACGTTCTGCATGCGGGCGGCGGTGGCGGGAACGAGGAATGGGTCGAACGTGTGCGGCTGCACGTGCAGAAGCTTGTGGATGGAGTCTTCGAATGAGTACTGCCCGAAGCTTCCAATACTGTATGTGGGATGGGTAGGGTAAGCACAGAAATCAGGAGAAGGCCCTTCACATTTTACAGACACACTCACTTGCAAACTCACCATCACACTCACCAACACAATTACTTTCACTCACCCACACTCTCCCACACACTGACACCAAATGCACCACAATTAATCAAATTGCACCTACCCTCCTACCCTCCTCAGTAAGCACACCTCCCCACTGCCCTCACTAGTCATGCAACCTACCCCCTCCCCCCTCACCTGTACACGACAGGTTCCTTCTGAATGGCGCCTGGCAGCAGGCAAGTCCACTGCGGTGGTGAGGAAAGGAAGGAGGGTGGGTAGAGGGAGATGGGCGGGGTTGAGAGAGATAGTCGTGGGTTGAGAGGAAGACAGGGTGGCAGCAGGCAAGTCTACTGTGGCTGATGGGGAGGCGGGGGAAAATGGGCAAGGAACGGGGAGGAGGGTGGTCGGTTGGAGAATGGGGTGGGTAAAGGGAGATTGGGGTGGGTAAAGGGAGATTGGGGTGGGTAAAGGGAGATTGGGGTGGGTAAAGGGAGATTGGGGTGGGTAAAGGGAGATTGGGGTGGGTAAAGCTAGATTGGGGTGGGTAAAGCGAGATTGGGGTGGGTAAAGGGAGATTGGGGTGGGTAAAGGGAGTTTGGGGTGGGTAGAGGAAGTTTGGGGTGGGTAAAGGGAGATTGGGGTGGGTAAAGGGAGATTGGGGTGGGTAAAAGGAGATTGGGGTGGGTAAAGGGAGATTGGGGTGGGTAAAGGGAGATTGGGGTGGGTAAAGGGAGTTTGGGGTGGGTAAAGGGAGTTTGGGGTGGGTAAAGGGAGTTGGAAGGTTTTGCTGCAGCAAGCTAGAGTTGCATGTCTCACCTTTTTTCTGCCACCCCCCCACTCCCCAATGCATTCGTTCCCTAGGCACGGGTGCGTAATCTCCCACGTTCAACTCACATCTCCCCATCGCTCACTCTTCTCCGGGTCCCCTTCCCCCATAACCCCCCTTGATCCCGGTTAAACTCACCTTTCCGCCGTCCCCCCACTCCCCAATGCGTTCGTTCGCCGGGCACGGGTACGTGGGGATGAGGACGAGAGTTTTCATTACGACATCTGTCATGGATGCTGGTGGCGGGTACAAAGTTCCCCTGCACGCCTTCCGTCTCAGCACAAGGTTCTCCTGAGGGAAGGGCATTGGGGGGGAGGATGGGAGAGGGAATGTGGGGTGCAGTGTTATGAGCACACCTTCCGTCTCAGGCTCTCCTGTAAGAGGTTGGGGGAGTGCGGGAAAGGTGAGGTAGGTACGATGTTCCCCTGCACGCCTTCCGTCTCAGCAAGAGGTTCTCCTGTAGACGGTTGGGGGAGGAGGGTTCGCCTTGACCACGACAGCTGTCATGAATGTGAGCAGTGAGTGCAGCGTTCCCTTGCACGCATTCCTTCTCAGCACAAAGTTTCTCCAAATTTTCATCATTTAACAACAAAAAACGCGGGGATGCGCACACTCGTCTTCATGGCGACAGCTGGGAAACAGAAGCGCGGAAAGATAGGACAGACTTCAGAACGCCGTTCGATTGCTGGTACAGTTCGCCAGAACACCAGTTCACCAAGAATCAAAAGCTGCTGGTACAACAAAGTCGAAAGGTAAGAAATGATCCGGATCAGAGACTCACCCAGTAATTCTCCTCTGCACGGCAAATGGCCGCGTCAATGCCGCTCATGCTTGGAAACAGAAATGCAGCCCATCCGAGGCTAGGCGGCTGGTACGGAAGCGACGCTGCCGAGCCTCCGCCGCTGCTCCAGCCGCTGGAGAGTAGACTGGGGTTCGACTGGAATGTCAGATTGATGGGGATGACTATAGCGAGGATGACGGCGAAAGGGATGACATACGGACGGATGGTGCTACCGACTTGTTCACCTATGGTGCGTAGTGAATGTAACGCGGGCTCGGCCATGGAACGAAGGCTGTTCAGAGCTGGCTCGGTTCTGGCGTGTAGGTCTGACAATACTTCTTCAGCCATTTCTATCAACTGTCAAGCTCTGGAACGGATTCCGAGTATAATCCACGTGACTTGATCGCTTGTCGGAGAGCTGATGGCGCTCAAGACAAGAGCGAAGACGGCGAGCTATTCAATAACCACCATCAGTTTGCTGTACTTGAGTAATGCAGTTGAGAAATGCAGGTCCAGTTGAGAAATGCAGGAGTCGAGGCTACAGAAACAGTTCATGACTTCAGCATTTGAGATTCCTAGGGAAAAGCCTTCCTGCAGCCATGAAACGTAATTACACTGCGAACTGAAATGTAAGCAGCCATGGACTCACAGTTAGGTGAATTCGATGTTGCCTTTGCCTTGCCATGCAGTGAGCATTTTGTGTCAGCAGTTGTGCCGAAGGAAAATGTTTTAGCGGGATCTTCTTGGTCAGCACCCACCGCCTTTTCTTGTCCCTCCCCCTATCCAGGCCCCAAAGGCCAAATGGTCAAAAGACTGAAAGGCACCAAAAGCAAGGCTGTTATTGGTCAGGGCCAGAAGCTCACTGATTTCCGGTCCGACCGTCGGACTTTCCGCGAACTCAATATAAGGCCTCGTCTTTCGATATAAGGGTGGGAGGGATGAACTTACGAGGAGGTGGTGGAACGAAAGCATATGTTTTACCTGATTTCATTGTGTAATATACCATACCTCACGCTGAATGAAGAAGCTTGTTATGATGCAGCCAGCCTCGACTGTTAGAATAAGCAGACAGATATGGTAAGAACAGAAGAGGGGTTTTCACTAGCAGGCATGTGGGATACATATAGGAACCCTAAAATTGTTGTACTCTCTGTTGGGTACCCCACTACAGCCTACACAGCAAATGAGGGTACATTCCGCTGTAGACATGTCCCTTAAGAAAGTGTCGCAATCGATTTTCCGCCGAGTCGCGTCCAAATGTCTCGACACCCCATGTCACAAAGAATGAATGTATTGCGACATGGATATTGTGCGCGACAATCACATGTGCTACGTCATGATTGGCTCCAACATTCACGATGCACACTTCGAAAAGTTTGGGTGTGGCCATAATGGGCAGACAAAACTGCCACTTCGCACCCAATGTAGCACAGGCCTGCAGAGTTGACAGGCGCGGGATTGTCGCGATCTTTTCGCGCTCTAAACAACCAATCCCTACTCGTTTTGTATAATCGTGTGAAAATTTCGAGCTGTAACTAGATGTCCAGATACATGGAGATGGGTTTGACATTTGGAGCCGCGTGCGATGGCTGGTCCAAGACACGGTTGCTTGCGATTCGCGTGCGACTGTTCCGTGGTTCACGGTATCCAATAATAAATACACGCCAGAACATTCTCACGCGGTCTTGAATCCTGACACCTGGCAGCATATGCTGTATTCACGCGTCACAATCGATTGCGACGATTTCTTAAGGGACATGTCCACAGCGGAATGTACCCTGACATTTTGACACACCCCCATAGGCAAAGTGGGGTATAGCCAACAGAACAAGAAGTCACAGAACCAGTTCATAGGCAATACTAGTGGCAGAAGCAGAGGGCAAGTGAGGAGGAGGAGGAAACTGGAGAGGAGAGGAGGTGGGCGGCCGCTGAAGCTACTGGGACTGGTCGCAAACGGCGTAACTGGCTCTGCTCACCGGTAAGAGCAACTGACCCTCAAGGGACCGGAGCAACGGGTAACCGGAGTAACTGGCTCGCTCGCCGGCAAGAGCAACTAACCCACGGGCCTCTGACGCAACGGTCTCACGTGCGACTAGAGTTGCGGACTGTCAATAACTAGGCATGAATGATTGACTATTGGGAAGATTGGGTACAAGTACAAACCCTAGCAATGTGTTGTACCCCACTACAGCCTACACCCTGACATCACATATATAGTTTGACACACCCCCATAGGCAAAGTGGGGGAGAACAGAGGGTCACAAGACCAGTCAAGAAAAGCAAAGCAAGCTCAGGGTGGATCACAACGTCACCACACACACTGAGCACAAGCAAAAGGCCACAAGGCCAGTTCACATGCAGCGGTATATATGCAACAAGAACAGTACAGTGATCTCTACCTAGCAAGAGCAAGAATGCCGGTGTATATATACATATAGATCACAGTACAAGCAAAGTCTACAGCAAGTGTGGAAACGTAGGCACAAGGCCCAACAAGGTACAAAAGCACTGATGATCACCAGACGGAAGTGCCTTGGTGAATATATCAGCAGTGTTGGCCCGAGTGGCCACGTGAGCAAGACGAAGCTGACCCCGCTACTGCAACTCTCGAGCTAAGAAGTAACGCAGAGCGATGTGCTTCGTTCTGTGCTCCAGTCTGTGCTCCTGACACAAGGCAATGGCTGCCTTGTTGTCGACGTACAGAACTGGAGGAGAACGAGGCCTCTCTCCCAAGTCCGTCAGCAGGTAGGTGAGCCAGCTTAGAACTCAGCCATGGCTGTGGCGTAGAACTCAACCTCACAACTGGAGCTGAGAATAGAAGACAAGCGAGTAGAACGCCAAGAAACTGAACCGGAGCCAAGGCTGAAAGTGTAACCCTGTGACGACCACTGCGTAGCCTGGTCGTCAACCCAAGAAGCGTCTGAGTGCTCAGTGAGGACAACTGGACTCCGCCCTCCAAGCACGAGCCCCATGCCCGATGTAATGCACAAGTAGCACAGTACCCTCTTAGCAGCATCCATGTGCACCTTTCGGTGCCGACCAGGAGCCACGTAGCGAGCCAGAAGGCCAAGAGGGTACGCAAGGTCAGGACGAGTGCAGGTCATCAGGTACATGAGGCAGCCAACTAGCTCTGGGTAAGGACAACTCAGCTCTACGGACTCGTCCGAAGGTGGAGCTGAGAGCGAATGACCTGTAGCCAGAGGAGTGGCCTGTGCCGAGGACCAGGTGAAGCCGCAGCACTGAAGGACCTGCTGCACCATGTGTTACTGAGTCAATGTGATGGTGCGGCGTGCTCTGTCCCGGGTGATCTGCAAGCCAAGGTAACTGCGTAGCTCACCCAGGTCGGTGCACGTGTGTCTCTTCTGCAGCTCCGACTTCACCAGGGCGAGAGCCTCAGTGTCAGCAGTGGCAAAGACCAAGCCGTCGACGTACACGAGGATGTAGAACGGCGGCAGCGAAGTGTCGGTGCGCAGAAACAGCGACGGGTCAGCAGTCGACGGAGCAAACCCAAGAGCCGCAAGTGTCGTCCTCAGTGTGTCGTGCCACTCACGTGGCGCCTGGCAGAGACCGTAGACCGGCCGCCGGAGGCTCCACTGGGTACCAGGAGGGAACGACCCAGTGAAGCCAGGAGGGCGGCGCAGCCAGATCTCCTCGTGCAAGCTGCCCTGTAAGAAAGCTGTGCTGAAGTCAAGAGAGTGAAGCTCGTAGTCACGCTGAGCGGCAACGTGCATCAGCACCCGAAGAGTGGTCATCTTCGGGGTGGGGGAGAAGGTCTGAAAGAAGTCAACTCCCTCTCGCTGACTGAAGCCTCGAGCAACGTAACGAGCCTTGAAGACAGGCGGAGAACGCGGCGGCCGCTTCACCCTGAAAATCCACATGCCGTCGACGATGTTCGCCCCAGGAGGGGGAACCTCATCGATGTACGTGCCAGTGGACTTCCAGGATGCCATCTCTGCGTCCATGGCTGTCTGCCACTGAGAAGAGTACTCACCCGCGATCGCCTCAGCGTAAGAGCGCGGGGTCGGGATGTCTGGTGCATCCGGGTCTCCCTCAGGGGCAAGCAGCATGGCCACGGGATGAGGCGCAGCGGCCGCAAGACACTCAAGGTCCTCGTGCCTGTCCTCAAGGACGTCCGTGCTAAGAGCACACTCACCCCCGACGGACGGAGGACAGAGAGACTCAGACTCAGCAACAAGAGTAGCAGCGTAGTCTAGACGACAAGCATCAGCAAAGTCGACAAGCTCAGCGACTAGGGCAGACGCAGCAGTGGACTCAAACGACGGGTCAGTGACAACAGTGGCTAACAGACGCGTGACAGTAGGGTGCTCAGTACGATACCGGACAGACTCAGGGCAGCAACGTCAGGCAGAGAGTACGCAGGGGGAGACGGCAGAGGAACACGCTGCGGAGGAGAGGAAGGACGACGGACTACAAGGTGGGTGCCGGGGACAGCCGGGTGACCCGGAGGAGAAACACGACGACCAGAATGACCAGAACGGACGGGCGAGAAAGGACGCGACGCAGGCTCACGTCGCTCAGCAAGGCCCCTTGTCTGCTCAGTGTACGGAGAAGGAGCAGGCGGCGGCTGAGACGACGGAGACGGCGGAGCGAAGAACAGGCGCCGCTGGGCAGTGCCACCAGCACCAGCAGCTCTAGCACCTCCAGCAGCTCCAGTACCTCCAGCAGCTCCAGCACCTCCAGCAGCTCCAGAACCCTCAGCGCCCGCTCCTCGAGGACCAGCTCCACTTGCTGCAGCACCCCCAGAACTGGCACCTCCAGTCCCAGGGTCTCCAGCCGCAGTGCCAGCAGCAGCACCCCCAGACCCAGGGTCGCCAGCAGTAGCACCCTCAGACACAGCACCTCTAGCCCCAGCAGCTCCAGTACCTCGAGTACGAGCACCTCCGGAACCAGAACTCCAGCACCTCCAGTAGACAAAGGACCAGCACCACTCCCAGCTCCAATGACGTCAGCAGAAGTACCTCCAGCAGTAGAGCCTCGAGCTCCAGAAGCGCGACCCTGACGGCGACCGTACCAGTCGTGCAGCTGCTGTGAGGTGAGAGGCACACGCGGACGAAGACGGCTACTCCAATGAGACCGCGTAACAGCAGTCTCAGAACCCTCAGGCGTCGCACCCCCAGACTCAGCTTCCCCAGGCTCCTCACACGCAGGCTCAGCACCCCCAGACGCAGCACCTCCAGGCTCCTCACGCGCAGGCTCAGTACCTCCAGGCTCCGCACGCTCAGGCTCCTCACGCTCAGGCTCCTCACGCTCAGACTCAGTGCCCCCAGACTCCGCACCCCGAGTCTCAGCACCTCCACGCTCCGCACCCCCAAGCTCCGCACCCCCAAACCCCGTACCCCCAGGGACAGTACCACCCCCAGCAGGACCTGAGTCACCAGTGACCTCAACAGGCGCAGGTACGGGAGGGTCTACCTGAGAGACACCGGAAGGAGCAGGACCTGGCGCGGGGAGGGGGTCTACCTGGGGAGGACCTGGGGCGAGAAAGAGCGGCGGGGGGGGGGGGGGGGGGCGAGGGGCAGGGCGATAGGGAAAGAGACGGTAAAAAGGAACTAACTCGTCGAAGGCGACGTCCTGAGACGGAAAGACACAGAAGAACTGCCAGCCAGGCGCGTCAGGGACAAAGCCAAGGAAGACGCAGGGAATGGCGCGAGGGGAGAGCTTGTCCGCGGTGGTATCGCGGACAAAGGCACGAGCACCCCAGACCCGGAAACGCGACGCATCGCCAACCTTCCCCGTCCACAGCAGTGTGGGCGAGGTCTCCGGCAAGGAGACACGGGGCCAGAGGTTGAGCTGATGTGCGGCGTACCGGACCGCAAACGGCCACAGAAAATGGGGGGCAGCCGCATGGATCATGGAGGTACGAGCGACCTCCATGACTAAGCCAATGCGGCGCTTAGCAACCCCATTCTGCTGCGGAGAGGCCGGAAGCGTGAACGTCTGGCGGATGCCGTGCTCCGCATAGAAGGCTGCCAAGACGTCGGAGGAGAACTCACCACCTCTGTCAGAGTGCAGACGCAGGACAGGAAAGTCCGACTGGAACCGCTCGCGGAGCTGGAGAGGAACAGCGCGGATCCAGGGGATCAAAACATCAGGGACATCCCCCTTGCACTTCAAGGGGAAGACCGTGGTGTAGCGCGTGTAGTCGTCGACGACCAGCAGGAAGTACCGCTCGTGGCCTTGTCCACGGACGCGGGCTGGGCCCCACACGTCCAGGTGGAGGGTCTGCAGTGGAGCCTCTGTGGGAGGGAACGAGGAGGAGTGAGGAGCGGCGCGCTGCCACCCCTCGACGCAAGGAATGCAGGGCGGCGCAGGCGAGGGAGGGAGGGCAGGCAGAGACCTGGGAAGACCAGAGACCAGGAAGCGAGAGTGCATGCTACGAAGGCGAGGCAGGGACGGGTGACCAAGGCGGTGGTGCCACAGGAGAGTGTCGTGCGACAACCGGCGACACTCACACTGGGTAGCTACCTGAGGAGACGTGTACAGCTGGGGAGACAAAGGGGAGGAGCGCGAAGCAGTGGTGAGGGTGTATAGACTGGACCCGGGCGCACGGGTAAACGTGGCCAGGTGGCGGCCGGTCCGGGAGCACGTGCAGATCGCCACACGCTGCCGGCCAGGGGTGAAGGTGTCAACCCCTGCATCCTAGAGGACAGCGTTGCTCACCAAGTTCGTAGAGAACGAGGGGAGGTGGAGACCAGACAACTCACCAGACGGGACCGCCGGACACGGAAGCAGAGTGGAAGACCGTGCAAGCACTAGGCCCCTAGAGGGGTCAGCTAGTGAGACAGGAACAGGTGCAGGGAGGGGAGTGACTGTGGTGCTGTCGCGAAAGAAACTGCGGGAAGCACCAGAGTCAAGTGTAAAGGTGTGCAAGGCCTGTGCGGACGTAGTACCAGGGGGAACAGACTCACAAGCACCTAGTGCTGCAGAGGCTATACCAGGGGCTATACCGGGGTCCGGCGACACACACAAGTAGCAGTCACCCTCAGCACTAACAGTCAATGCATACATGGCAGCAAGAATAGCCTCATAGTCAAGATCAAAGATAGGTACATCACGCCTAAGCAGGTCTGCCCAGTTGGGGAACTTAGTAGCATCAGGAAACTTGACGCGGCAAGCGTCGCTAAGCCGAGCGAAGCAGCGGGACACAGTGTGAAACCCTGTGCACTGGCGACCAGTGCGGGGACCTGTGCGAATGATATAGGGGCAGCGACCAGGACCCCCAGAAGCCCCACGCCCGGCATACCAGTCATGAAGCTGCTGGCAAGTGGGGGTCTGGCGTTGACGCTGCTGCGGCTGCTGCTGCTGCGACTGCTACTGGCCCTGACCACCACTGCCACCACCGCTCCCTCCTCCCCCACCACCGCCGCTGCCACCTCCACCGCTCCCAGTGCCTCCGCCGTTCCCACCACCACCTCCACCACCTCCACTCCCACGACCACCCCCACCACCTCCACCTCCCCCACCGCCTGCACCACCGCCACCTCCACCGCCACCCCCACCTCCTCTGCCACCCTTGCCGCCCCTGCCGCTGCGGCGCTTTCCACTAGGAGCGGAAGCAGCCCCGACCTCCTCAGCACCAAGGTAGTCGAGAGCAGCAGCTGCGGAGGCGTAGGAGGGGGTAAGAGGGGAGGGGGAGCACCCCTCCAAGAGAGGAGAGCGAGGAGTACCACGAGCAGCACCTACAGCGAGGATGTTCTTCTCTGCTACGAGAAGGTGCTTCTCGAAGTCGTCGACAATGAGAGTGGTAGGGTCTAGGGCTAGGAAGTGGTCCCTTACGGAGCTAAGAGTGTCAGGGAGGCGGGTGACGAGGAAATAGAGAGTGAAGTACATCGGGGGGGGGGGGGGGGGGGGGGGGTTTGCGGCGCAGAACTCGGCTGAAAGGGCGGCACGAAAGCGAGTGTCAGTAGCGCGCAGGTGAGAAATGAGGTCCTCGGCAGTGGTGAATGAGGAAAGGTTGGGGAACAGGTAGGGTAGCATGAGCCGACCTAGGGCTGCAGTGGCCGGGGAGGAGTAGCATGGAACTACAGCGTCGTACAGTGTCTTAGCAGTTTTGTGCTGGCTGAAATGCGTGCGCTCAATGATCTGCAGATGGTTCCTAATAGCTAGGCGTGCAGCAGCATCGCGAGTCTGCCACTGCGAGCGTTCGAGAGCAGGAGCATCGGCAGCAGGAGCAACGGCAGTGCCAGACACGTAATCGAACAGTGAAACGCCGTCTTTGGCATCGATCAGAAGGAACAGTTGGAGATCGTCGAGCCACACAACGAACTCGATGGGGCGACCGTCAGGCTCAAACGCGAGAACATTAGGCGTCATCATAACGGCCGCAGGCAAAGGCAGTAGGCAGCAGGCAGCAGGCAGGATGCAGCAGCCAGCAGGTCGCAGGCAAAGACAAAGGCAGCAGGCAGCAGGCAGGAGGCAGCAGGCAAAGGCAGCACAGGCAGCGTGCAGGGCAGTAGCAGGCCGCACGCGAGCTCCTAAGGCGGCGTGCGAGGCAGCAGCAGGCCGCATGCGCTCTTAAGGCGGCGAGCTCGGCAGCAGCGGGCCGCGCACGCGGTCGACGCGACGCGCGGGGCAGCAGCGAGTTGCGCGGGCGGCGGACGCGGCGCGCGGCGCAGCAGCGGGCCGCGCTGGCGACGGACGCGGCGCGCAGGGCCTAAGCGGGCTGCGCGCGGCGGCGGGCAGAGCGGGCTCGTCGCGGGTTGCGCGAGCAGTGCGCGGGCGACACGGGGGCGGCTGCAGTAGTGGCGCGCGTGAAAAAAAAAAGTGACGCGCGCGTGCAGCCGAGGCGCGCGCGGGCAGCAGGCAAGGCAGGCAGGCAGGCAGTGAGGCCGTAGGTGAGGTAACGCGGTTACAGGTGGGCCCTATTCTTAGGTCCTAAAGACCTACTGCTCTAGATACCATGTCAATAACTAGGCATGAATGATTGACTATTGGGAAGATTGGGTACAAGTACAAACCCTAGCAATGTGTTGTAACCCATATGTTGTACCCCACTACAGCCTACACCCCAACATCACATAGATAGTTTGACACCAACTTCACGGCGGCCACCTGCCCTCACCCCCTTCGTATTGTCCCACCCCCCCGTGTCACACCCCTCGGCCCTAGCGCCACTCCCAAGTCTCCCCCACACCCTCCCCCCTCTTCAGTTGCAGCTGCAACAGTGGGAGAGAGAGGAGGAGGAGCGGCAGCTCAACACGCACGCCCGCCACCCCCATACCCCCCCCACTGCTGCAGGTGCAGCAGGGAGATGGAGTCGAGGGGGCGGGGTAGGAGCTGCTCCGCGGCTGCCCGCCACCCCCATACCCCCCCACGGCTGCACTGTTAGAATCTAGCAGCAGGAATGGATGAACTATGAAATGGTTGGGTACAAATATGAAACCCTAAAAGGGGCGGTACCCCATATTGGCTACCCCACTACAGCCTAAACATATACAGCAGATATATCATTTGACAAACCCCCATAGGCAAAGTGGGGGAGAACAAGGGGTCACAAGACCAGCCAAGAGAAGCAAAGCAAGCTCAGGGTGGATCACAACGTCACCAAACACACTGAGCACAAGCAAAGAGCCACAAGGCCAGTTCATATGCAGCGGTATATATGCAACAACAACAGCACAGTGATCTCTACCTAGCAGAGCAAGCATGCAGGTATCTATATAGATCACAGTACAAGCAAAGTCTACAGCAAGTGAGGAAAAGTGGGCACAAGGCCTAACAAAGTGCAGAAACGCTGATGATCACCAGACGGAAGTGCCTTGGTGAATATATCAGCAGTGTTGGCCCAGGTGGCCACGTGAGCAAGACGAAGCTGACCACGCTGCTGCAACTCTCGAGCCAGGAAGTAACGCAGAGCGATGTGCTTCGTTCTGTGCTCCAGTCTGTGCTCCTGACACAAGGCAATGGAGGAGAACGAGGCCGCTCTCCCAGGTCGGTCAGCAGGTAGGTGAGCCAGCGTAACTCCTGTGCAGCCATGGCTGTGGCGTAGATCTCAGCCTCACAACTGGAGCTGAGAACTGACGACGGGCAAGTAGAACGCCAAGAAACTGAACCAGAGCCAAGGCTGAAAGTGTAACCCTGTGACAACCGCTGCGTAGCCTGGTCGTCAACCCAAGAAGCGTCTGAGTGCCCAGTGAGGACTACGTTGCTCCGTCCTCCAAGCACCAGCCCCATGCCCAATGTACTGCACATGTAGCGTAGTACCCTCCTAGCAGCATCCATGTGCACCTTTCAGTGCCGACCAGGAGCCACGTAGCGAGCCAGAAGGCCAAGAGGGTACGCAAGGTCAGGACGAGTGCAGGTCATCAGGTACATGAGGCAGCCCACTAGCTCTGGGTAAGGACCACTCGGCTCTACGGACTCGTCCAAAGGTGGAGCTGAGAGCGAGTGACCTGTAGCCAGAGGAGTGGCCTGTGCCGAGGACCAGGTGAAGCCGAAGCGCTGAAGGACCTGCTGCACCATGCGTGACTAAGTCAGTATGATGGTGCGGCGTGCTCTGTCCCAGGTGATCTGCAAGCCAAGGTAACTGCGCAGCTCACCCAGGTCTGTGCACGTGTGTCTCTTCTGCAGCTCCGACTTCACCAGGGCGAGAGCCTCAGTGTCAGCAGTGGCAAAGACCAAGTCGTCGACGTACACGAGGATGTAGAACGGTGGCAGCGAAGTGTCGGTGCGCAGAAACATCGACGGGTCAGCAGTCGACGGAGCAAACCCAAGAGCAGCAAGAGTCGTCCTCAGTGTGTCGTGCCACTCACGTTGTGCCTGGCGGAGACCGTAGACCGGCCGCCGGAGGCTCCACTGGGTACCAGGAGGGAACGACCCAGTGAAGCCAGGAGGGCGGCGCAGCCAGATCTCCTCGTGCAGGCTGCCCTGTAAGAAAGCTGTGCTGAAGTCAAGAGAGTGAAGCTCGTAGTCACGCTAAGCGGCAACGTGCAGCAGCACCCGAAGAGTGGTCATCTTCGGGGTGGGGGAGAAGGTCTGGAAGAAGTCAACTCCCTCTCGCTGACTGAAACCTCGAGCAACGTAACGAGCCTTGAAGACAGGCGGAGAACGCGGCGGCCGCTTCACCCTGAAAATCCACATGCCACTGACGATGTTCGCCCCAGGAGGGGGAACCTCGTCAACGTAAGTGCCTGTGGACTTCCAGGATGCCATCTCTGCGTCCATGGCTGTCTACCACTGAGCGGAGTACTCACCCGCGATCGCCTCAGCGTAAGAGCGCGGGGTCGGGATGTCTGGTGCATCCGGGTCTCCCTCAGGGGCAAGCAGCATGGACACGAGATGAGGCGCAGCGGCTGCAAGACACTCAAGGTCCTCCTGCCTGTCCTCAAGGTCGTCCGTGCCAAGAGCACACTCACCCCCGACGGACGGAGGACAGACAGACTCAGACTCAGCAACAAGACTAGCGGCGTAGTCTAGACGACAGGCAGCAGCAAAGTCAACAAGCTCAGCGATTAGGGCAGACGCAGCAGCAGACTCAAACGACGGGTCAGTGACAACAGTGGCTAGCAGACGCCTGACAGTAGGGTGAGCAGCATGGGCTCGGTCAGACGCAGGCTCTAGAACGGTAGGCAGAGAAGACGCAGGAGGAGACGGCAAAGGAACACGCTGTGGAGGAGAGGAAGGACGAAGGACTAAGAGGTGGGTGCCGGGGACAGCCGGCTGACGCGGACGAGGAACACTACGACCGGAATGACCAGAACGGACAGGCGAGACAGGACGCGACGCAGGCTCACAACGCTCAGTAAGACCCCCTGCCTGCTCAGTGTATGGAGAAGGAGCAGGCAGCGGTGAGCCAGGCTGTAACGGAAGACCAGTAGACGAAGGAAGACTAATAACCTCGCGAAGCGCAGAGTCAGGCGGTGGCTGAGACGACGGAGATGGTGGAGCAAAGAACAGGCGCGGCTGTGCAGTGCCACCAGCACCAGCAGCTCCAGTACCCCCAGCAGCTCCAAAACCCACAGCGCCAGCTCCTCCAGGACCAGCTCCACCAGCAGCAGCACCCCCAGAACCGGCACCTCCTGTCCCAGGGTCTCCAGCCTCAGTGTCTCCAGCAGCAGCACCCCCAAACCCAGGGTCGCCAGCAGTAGCACCCTCAGGCTCAGCACCTCCAGCCCCAGCGGCTCCAGTACCTCCAGTACGAGAACCTCCAGGACCAGCACCACTCCCATCTCCAGTGACATCAGCAGAAGTACCTCCAGCGGCAGAGCCCCGAGCTCCAGAAGCGCGACCCTGACGGTGACCGTACCAGTCGTGCAGCTGCTGTGAGGTGAGAGGCAGACACGGACGAAGGCGGCTACTCCAAGGAGACCGCGCAACAGCAGACTCAGAACCCTCAGCGCCAGCACCCACAGCAGCTCCAGAACCTCCAGCGCCAGCACCCTCAGCAGCTCCAGAACCTCCAGCTCCAGCGCCACCAGCGCCAGCACCTCCAGCGGCTCCAGAACCTCTAGCTCCAGCACCCTCAGCAGCTCCAGAACCTCCAGCAGAAACAACTCCAGTAGCAGAGTCACCAGCTCCTGCGCCTCCCGCAGCAAGGCCCCTAGCTCCAGCAGCACGACCCTGACGGCCAACGTACCACTCACGCAGCTGCTGTGGGGAGAGAGGGAGACGACGACGAGGGTGCAGCGGCGAGACACCAGCGGAGCGACTACGAAGACGGCCGCTCCAGGGAGACTGCTCACCAGACGCCTCAGCGCCCCCAGGTGCAGCACCCCCAGACTCAGTACCCCCAGACTCCTCACGCCCAGGCTCAGCACCTCCAGTCTCCGCACCCCCAGGCTCCGCAGCTCCAGGCTCCGCACCTCCAGGCTCCGCACCCCCAGGCTCAGCACCCCCAGAAGCAGCACCCCGAGCAGGACCACCCTGAGCAGGACCTGAGTCACCAGTGACCTCAACCGGCGCAGTCAAGGGAGGAGGGTCTACCTGAGACACACCTGAAGGAGCAGGACTGGGAGCGGGGAGGGGGTCTACCTGGGGAGCACCTAGAGCGAGGAAGAGCGGCGGCGGGGGGGAGAGGGGCAGTGCGGTAGGGGAAGAGACGGTAAAAGGGAACCGACTTGTCGAACGTGACGTCCTGAGAAGGGAAGACACCGCGCGAGGTGGGGTGGTAAAACTGCCCACCAGGCGCGTCAGGGACAAAGCCAAGGAAGACACGGGGAACAGCGTGGGCGGAGAGATTGTCCGCGGTGGTATCGCGGACAAAGGCACGAGCACCCCAGACCCGCAAACGCGACGCATTGCCAACCTTCCCCGTCCACAGCAGTGTGGGCGAGGTCTCCGGCAAGGAGACACGGGGCCAGAGGTTGAGTTGATGCGCGGCGTACCGGACCGCAAACGGCCACAGAAAATGGGGGGCAGCCGCATGGATCATGGAGGTACGAGGACCTCCATGACTAAGCCAATGCGGCGCTCAGCAACCCCATTCTGCTGCGGAGAGGCCGGAAGCATGAACGTCTGGCGAATGCCGTGCTCCGCACAGAAGGCTGCCAAGAGGTCTTAGGAGAACTCACCACCTCTGTCAGAGTGCAGACGCAGGACAGGAAAGTCTGAATGGAACTGCTCGCGGAGCTGGAGACAAACAGCGCGGATCCAAGGTATCAAAACATCAGGGACCTCACCCTTGCGCTGCAAGGGGAAGACCGTGGTGTAACGCGTGTAGTCGTCGACGACCAGAAGGAAGTACCGCTCGTGGCCCTGTCCACGGACGCGGGCTAGGCCCCACACGTCCAGGTGGAGAGTCTGCAGGGGAGCCTCTGTGGGAGGGAACGAGGAGGAGTGAGGAGCGGCGCGCTGCCGCCCCTCGACACAGGGAAGACAGGGAGGAGCAGGCGAGGGTGGGAGGGGAGGGAGAACCCTGGGAAGACCAAAGACAAGGACATGGCGGTGCACGCTACTGTCAGAGGTCCACTGGTGATCCCCGATTGATCATAGGGAAGGGTTACAGGCTCGTTGTCCTGGGGGGTTATGGGCGCACTGACCCGCTACTTAACAAGCCCTTTTATCCCAATGGTCTAGTGGTTGGGATTCTGACATGGTATCAGAGCGAAGGTCTCGGGTTCGAATCCCAGTGTGTGCACTTCGGGCATCCCAGTGCGGGGGTGTGTCAGAGGTCCACTGGTGATCCCCGATTGATCATAGGGAAGGGTTACAGGCTCGTTGTCCTGGGGGGTTATGGGCGCACTGACCCGCTACTTAACAAGCCCTTTTATCCCAATGGTCTAGTGGTTGGGATTCTGACAGCTACGAAGGCGCTGCAGTGAGGGGTGACCAAGGCGGTGGTGCCAAAGGAGGGTCTGGTGCGACAAAGCGCGACACGAGCAGGGGTCCGCTAGCTGACCTGATGCAGACGCAGACGCAGCGACCTGAGGGGACACAGTAGTCAGTGTGTACAGACTCGAGCCAGGCGCACGGGTAAACGTGGCCAGGTGCCGGCCCGTCCGGGAGCACGTACAGTAGGCCACGCGCTGACCTCCAGGAGTGAACTGGTCAACCCACTGGTCCTGGAGGTCAGCACCACTCACCAAGTTCGTAGAGAACGAGGGGAGGTGAAGACCTGATAGGGAGCCAGACGGGACCGCCGGACACGGCAGGACCGTGGAGGAGTGCGCAAGTACTGGACCCCCAGAGGGGTCTGCCTGGAACCGGCCGGCTGAGCGGCGTGAGGGTGGTGCTGTCGCGAAAGAAGGAGCGGGAAGCACCTGAGTCAAGTGTGAAGGTGTACAAGGCCTCACCAGGCGCAGTACCAGAGAGAGCAGACTCACTAGCACCTGGAGGAGCAGCCTCACCAGCACCTAGAGCAGCAGCCTCACTAGCACCTAGAGCAGCAGCCTCACCAGCACCTGGAGCAGCAGGCTCTATACCTGGGCCAGGCGGTACGCACAGGTAACAGGCACGGTCAGCACTAGTAGGCAATGCATACATGGCAGTGAGAATAGCATCAAAGTCAAGAGCAAATATATCTACCCTCTGCCCAAGCAGCTCCACCCAGTCGAGCAGCTCAGCCCCGTCGCCAAACTCGGTACGCCAGGCGTCGCTCAGACGAGCGAAGCAGCGGGACTGTGTGTGACCAAGCGTCCCACAAGCCTGACCAGCCCTATCACCTGTGCGAATGACGTACGGGCAGCGAACGGTACTCCGAGACCCTCTACTCTGAGCGTACCACTCGTGAAGCTGCTGGGACGTAAGTGTCTCGCGTGGACGCCGCTGCAGCTGCAGCTGGCCACTGCCAGACGCTCCCAACTGACCAGCTCCAGGGCGACAGCTATGACGGCTACCGCCACAACCCCAACTAGCGTACCACTCACTAAGCTGCTGGGGCGTGAGAGACTCGCGTGAACGTCGCTGGAGCTGCATCTGGCCACCGCCAGTAGCAGCAGTAGCAGTAGTAGCCATGAAGCTCTCCGCCCTTGTTGCCTTACGGCGGCCATGGATTTTCCCGAACAAGCTGTTACCATTTTCCTCGCTTCGATGCATCGCGCGTCCATTTAACATTAAACAAAGCTTCGCCAATAGCTTTAAGAACGGACATCCAGTCATATCTGCTGACCTTGGTGTTTCCGGCTATCTGGCAGCATGGTTCAATGTTCGCCAGCCATCCTTGGGATTATGGTCCTCGCTTGTTCCTAACCATGCAGTTTACTTTACATCAGGTTTAAGCATCAATGACTACAATCTACTTATTAAGAATGACGTTCTCAAGAGTTTGGCATTGGGAATGTTTTCAACACTATCTCATTCCAAGGAGCCGGACAAGTTCAAAAGGCTATTTAACCAGGCCGTGCTCAGTCATCAGGCAGTTCAAGTTTTTTCAGTCCTCATTGGTGCTCAGCACCTCGTCATTCTGCCAGTTCTTTATCATCATCGCACGATGTCGCATCCGGCTGACTTCCCGGCTCTGCCAAAGGGTCCGCGCTCCAAGGCTGCTGATAACACTGCTCCGCCTGCTCCTGCAGTCAACCAGCAGGGATCTGTTAATGGCGACAATGCTGTGACTAATGACAACAATGCTACGACGGACAATGCTGTGTCTGCTGGTCCTGCTGCTACTCCGCATGATCAGACTGCGTCGTCATCACTACTCACGGATGCTGATGGTTTCATTGACGAAGGCTCTGACGACGAGTTGGAGCTAGATCTGAGCGCTGAAGTTGCTGCGACCCTGCGCTCCACTGCTGTCCTGCTGATTCCGTTTATCCTGCATCTGGAAATTGCATGTGTGCTGGATGCTCTAAAGATGCTGATGAAACATGGTTGGTGCACAGAACTTTCGGATGATGTGATGTCGGAAGTGAAGTTTCAGGAGCTTCCGACGACCCATTTTGCCAAGCTGCGTTACTGCCGTCTTCAGGCTTCCTTCCTGCTGGCTTCAGATGCGAATACAGTGAGGAGGAAGGAAGTGGTTTATCAGGCACTTAACAGCAAGCTGTTCAAATTGCACTGGCTCCATACTGCTGACCCAGTTTTCTCTCGGGAGAAAGCTCAGAATCCGCAGGCTCTCGAAGTCATTGTCAAGGGTGTCTCAGCGGAGGTTGAGCTGTCTTCGATCCAGAAGCGTCTGGCTGTCTACAACATTGAGAGTCGGGGGAGGCAGGCTTTCCAGCGTTGCACGTGCCTTCACCGGGTTCTACACCCTGTCACTGGTGTGGACACAGACGTGGTGAAGGGCTTGGTCTACACTCACCCTGCTGATCTTCACCGTTGGATTCATGCAATCCCCGACCAGGCAGACCGCGCGAAGAAGCTGCTCGTCCATTATCCCTCGCTCTCCTGCTCGCTCTGTGGGGGTCAGCATTATGAAAAGTATCATAATGCTTTCACTACTGAGCGGCAGAATAACGTAGGAAAATGGAATTTGTCTTTGGGAATGGCACACAGGCTCAACGGTAATGGCGGCTCACGGCTCACAGTCATCCTTTCGATCGCTCCATCTTTTTCTCAGCTTTTACCATACACCGTATTTACTGACCTCCTCTTTGATACGTGCAGCTGCCTCTCTGAAAGCCACCGCGTTCACCTTTCCTCTGCTCCGCGATCCCGGCTTAGCACTGATCTCGACCGGCAGCAACAGGGAGGAGTGGCTGTGCACGCAAGAGGGTTGTGGAAAATCTCACGGCAAGAGTTTTTTTACTGCATCAACTCATATCGCTTCAGCCGCTCACATGCTTCACCTCGAGGAGGCCGGTGCTGCTACCAAGCAGTCTCGCGAGAAGATGTCCCTCAAAGCCATTCGGACGGAGTACGGAGTGTAGTTTTACTGGTCAGGAAGCTGCTGTTGTCAGTGTTTTGGTGCTTGGGTGTCGGCGTTGCTTGCGTTATCTCCTTTCTCAGCCTGTGGATGATCAGGGGCTGCAAGGCAGTGGAATCATGATTAACAAGAACCACCTCACCATTACGAGCCTCAATGTTAACAGGCTCTCAGACGTAGCGAAGCAAGGACGTGTCAATAGTTGGTTCAGCAAGGCAGGAGACATCGCAGTATTAGTCAACACCAGGATAGACGCAGACCACCCGTACTGGAAAAGCCTCACAACTCACACGGTGTTAGCGACAGCCCCCAGAACGAGAGCGGGTGGAGTAGCCATCCTTAGTAGCAACCCTTCCATCACCTTCCATGATACGCTGTCGCATCCATCCGGTACGATAGTTAAGACCACGGTCAAGGGGTCTGGTCTCGGTCCGGATCTCATCCTGCTCGCAGTGTACTTCCCCGCCAGCCCGCAGTCCATATCCGTTTTCCTCCGTGATTCGCTTGGTCCGCTGATAGATCAGATTCTGGCATCAGACCACCTGCTGATAATAGGAGACCTCAACCACATAGAAAACCCCAAGTTGGATAAGTCATCAGGCAAGGGAGGATCAAATGAAAACGAGAGGCTTTTTCAGAGATGCAAGGCCTTCCAACTCTCTGATGCCTTCCGTATTCTTCATCCAGGCTGTAGGGAGTACACCTTTTTCTCCAAGTCAAAATGGGTCAGCACGCGGATAGTCAGAGCCTTGGTCTCACAGTCCCTTCTCCCTTACCTGTCGGTTGTAGCTCACGTTAAGCCTGATGAGCCAGTTGCGGATCACGGCTTCGCGATTATGACTGTTTTCCGGTTGGATGAGAAGGCCTGCACAGGGCCTGGGCTGTGGCGTTTACACGCTTCAATGGAGAACAGGCCGGGGGTGAGGAAAATAATTGAGGCGACAGTGCGGCGGACTCCGGTTAATGATGGAAGCAGTTTTGAATTGTTGGTGGCTAGACTGAGCGCTGGGCTCAGGGCTTACGCAAGGGAGGAAAGCAAGAGGGTTCGTACGACGGTGGCTCACCTGACCGCCACGGTTGCAACTTTGACGCAGCGGCTAATGGGGGACCCTCTCTGCACCAGGACAAAGGAGTTGCTGAAGGTGAAAGATGGGCAGCTGAAAATGTATCAGGCATCCAGGAAGGAGAGGCTGCATCTTCAGGCGGGTTCCACGGCGGAGATGACGGGCGAAATTGCCTCGAAGCACCTCTCCGCGAAGGTGCAGGCGCGAAAAGTGCGAACTCAGATTTCGGAGCTGAAGGATGGCGCGGTGTCGATCACTGGTCCGAAGGAGATTCTGGCGGCAGCGTCGCGCTACTTCAGGAACATCTTAGGAAAGGATCGCCGGGTTGAGGGCGCGGAGTGGAGCTTCCGTCCGGCTCGTCGCCTGGATGCTGGGGTGGCTGAGACACTTACAGCGGACTGGACAGAGCAAGAAGTTAAGAAAGCTTTTGCGGAGATGGCGAAGAACAAATCCCCCGGCAGCGACGGTCTGCCGAAGGAGCTGTTCGAGGCACATTGGGACCTGTTGGGGGAAAGCTTCATGGTCATGGCAAAGAGTTTTCAGAGCAGTGCATCTCTACCGGTGGAGCTCAAGGAAGCCGTAACGATTCTGCAGCACAAGAAGGGAGATAAGGAGCAACTGAATAACTACCGTCCAATCACGTTGCTAAATTTCACTTACAAGGTCTTGGCTAGGGTGGTGGCGGACCGCATGAAATCTGTTCTTCACATGGTCATTTCACCTGAGCAGTATGGCTTCATCCCCGGTCGCCGCCTCTCAGATGCAGTAGCGCTGGTGGCGGACATTATCGAAGGAGCAAAAGCGGGAATGAAGACTGGTACATGCTTATGGTGGACTTCCAGAAAGCGTTTGACTCGGTCTCGCGGGGGTTTCTCTTCGATGTGCTGGAGAAAATGGACTTCCCAGAACGGCTTGTCGGCTGGGTGAAGGGCCTGCACGAGGGAACGACAACCAAGCTGCTGATTAATGGTTGGCTCGGGGAAGGAGTTGAGGTGGTCTCTGGGGTTCGGCAGGGGTGTCCTCTGGCGCCGTACCTGTTTTTATGCGCGGTGGAGCCGTTAGCTCAGGAAGTGGAAAGGCGGGAGCTCGGTCTTGAGAAGGAAGGGCACCGACTTGGTTACCTCGGGTACGCAGACGACACGACACTCGTCCTGCAAGGAAGGGAGCAGATTGGTCAGGCGGAGGAGATTCTCGACCGTTTCGGAAAGGCATCGGGGCTGGCAACAAACAAATCGAAATCAGTGATACTACCTCTGGGGGCAAACATCGGAGCGTCTGACGGTGGGGCCGGTTGTTTTAAGTGGGCCAAAGCGGACGAGGCCGAGCGGTTTCTGGGGGTGTGGGTTTACGCCGTCCGGTAACGGCCAGCCGACTTGGGAGAAGACATGGAGTCGTGTATCGAAGAAGCTGACCAAGTGGCAGCTTAAGTACCTGACAATCACAGCAAGGGCGACAGTCGTCAATTTCTACATTACACCGATTCTGGCTTTCCAGGCGCAAGTCTACTCGCCGCCTGCAGCAATATGGTTGGAAATCATGCGACTACTACACAGTTTTATATCGGGGAACGGAGTTGCAACTGCAAAAGTTTTTATTCTCTGGAGCAGGGAGTTGCTCTATACTCCGAGACTGGACGGCGGGATCGGGGTCAGAGACCCGGAGATACTTATCACATGCTTGGCGGCGAGGAGGGTCGAACTGCTCATCACGGAGCGGAACCAGCTTAAAAGAGACCTCATGGAGCGGGCGGCGAAGCTTCTGATGGGGGTGGACTCCTTTACCGCGCATGAAAAATTGCTGAAGCACTGGGGCAGCTGCAGCCTTCGGTGGAAGCAGACAGCGGAGAGCTTCATGAGGTCGCCTTTCTCGATCAGTAACCTGGTGGGGAGTAGGGAGGAGGTTCTGCAGGAGAAACTGTTCTTCAACAAAGATGTTCTACTCAACCTTACCAATCCGATCGGCGGGCAGAAAGAGGCGCAGAACCTGAAACACACTTGTATCGGGGATCTGTTGGACGGTGAAGAGGATGGGGTTACGGTGGTGAAATCCATGGCGGTGCTGAAACAGGAGCTGGGTGGAAACGGGTCGGCTAAGCTGGCGTTGAAGGCGCTGTTAGCGATCCCGTCTTACTGGCAAAGGCTTTTGGGTTTCCCTACAGTCCCTCCACGCTCGGCTGGCTCTCCCCTGCGTGTTCCAATTTTGGAAGGAGGGCGGGTGGTCTCCATGAGGCGGATGAAGGATGGGTGGAAGGGGGCTTCCGGCCAATCGTACAAGCAGCAGAAGTGGGGTGTGCGGTGGGGAAACCCTATCGATTGGAAGCGGGTGGTGTTGACTCGGGACTCGTTGGCGGTCCCCAGCCGTCCAAGAGATGTCCTCGTCCGCATCCACGGCTTGAATCTGCAGGTGGGGGAAAGGCTGGCGTTCCTCAGCAGCAGGCCAGTTTGCTCGTACTACGGGGAGCAAGAGACGATGGAGCACTGCCTTATCCTGTGCCCCAGGATACAAGTGGTGATCTCGGCTCTTCGGCGCGCTCTACGCATGCTGAATCCCAGCCGCCCAACTGCCTCGCTGGGCGATATTCTGTTCCGGAAAACGGGCACCAGGTCAGCTTTTCCAGAGCTAACTCTTACGTCGGTGGTTCTCCATCAAGTCTGGAAGGAGAGGTGTGACGCCGTTTTCCGGGGGCAGAAATTCCGGGCCAAGCGAGTGCTGTGGAAGGCGGAAGCTGCTATTAGACTGCACGCAAAGATATACATGCTGAAAATGGGGGCAATACGGAAGAAGCGGCTGAAGGAAAATTTTGCGGAGGAGCAGAAAATGCTGGGCAGGATCAAGATGGATGGCAGGAGCTGGACATGGAAGCCTGCTTTTGCTGCTCTGTGGTCCATGCGAAGGGCATGCAACGGCTCGTCCTAGTCAACTCATTTGGAACAGTGGTTTTAGGGCATGTGACATCTCGCCCTTGGCAGCTCACCTGGAACAGTAGATAGGCTGCTGTCCCTCACGCACGGTTACGACCGTTTGATGGTACATGCTTGCCTGTATCGGTATACACTATCAATGATTTAAAAAAAAAAAAAAAAAAAAAAAAATAGCAGTAGTAGCAGCAGCAGCAGTAGCCTAGCAGTAGTAACAAAAGGAGCAGCAGTAGCAGCAGTAGCAGCGCGGGCAGGGCAGGCGCGGCAGGCAGCCAGGCGTGGCAGGCAGGCATGCAGGCAAGCAAGCAGGTAGGTAGGCAGACAGGCAGGGAGATGGCACGGCAGTGCGCGAACAAGGCAGGTGCTCACCAGTGGCGGGAAGGGCAGGCGCACGACGGCGGCGACGGCGGGGCCGCGACAGCTGCAGCAGAGCAGGGCCGCGTCGGCGGTAGGGCAGGTCCGCGACAGCTACTGCAGGGCGGGGCCGTGACAGCTGCACGGCGGGGCCGCGACCGTGGCAGGAGGCTGTGCGGCAGCTGCTGCAGGGCAGAGCCGCGACGGCGGCAGAAGGCTCCGCGGCAGCTGCTTGCAGGGCAGGGCCGCGACGGCGGCAGAAGGCTCCGCGGCAGCTGCTGCAGGGCAGGGCCGCGATGGCGGCAGGAGGCTCCGCGGCAGTTGCTGCATGGCGGGGCCGCGACTGTGGCAAGGCGCTCCGCGGCAGCTGCTGCAGGAGCGATGGCGGCAGTCAGGAAGGGGCGGCGTCCAGGGGGGGGAGGCGTCGCGATGAACAGAGGCAGCCGCGGCGCGCGAGGCTGCAGCGCGCTACGCGAGCTGTGGGCGCGGCGCGCGAAGCCGCCGCGGGCTGTGGAGGACGGCAGCCGCGGCGCGCGGGGCTGCAGCGCGACGCGCGGGCAGCGGACGCGACGCGCGGGCAGCGAGCGCGACGCGCAGGGCGGCGACCTGGCCTGACGCGTCAGCGACCTGGCGGGGCGGCACTCTGGCCTGACGGGCCTGCAGGGGCGACTCGCGGGCCTGGCGTGTCTGCAGGGGCGGCGCGCGGGCCTTACGGGCCTGCACGGGCGGCGCTCTGGCCTAGGGCAGCAGTAGGCAGCGCGAGGGCTGCAGGACGGTGCGCGCAGCGCAGCACGTCACAAGGCAAGGCAGGCAGGCGCAGGACAACACGTGGGGTAGCGCGGTAACCGCAACGGTAGGTGGGCCCGAAAAAAAAAACGGTCCTACGGACCTAGTGCTCTGAAACCATGTTAGAATCTAGCAGTAGGAATGGATGAACTATGAAATGGTTGGGTACAAATATGAAACCCTAAAAGGGGCTGTACCCCATATTGGCTACCCCACTAAAGCCTAAACATATACAGCAGATATATCATTTGACATGCACGCGTAGCAGGGAGAAGGAGGCGGGGGAGAAGGGTAGGAGTTGCCAAGCGACTGCAAGGGCATGCGCGCGGGCTGCAGAGGCGGCGCACGGGCTGCAGGGGCAGCGCACAGGCTGCAGGGGCGGCTCGCGGGCTGCAGGGGCGGCTCGCTGGCTGAAAACTGCCCCCCCCCCCCCCCCCCCCCCCGAGGCGCGCGGGAGCCACAGGGCAGCGCCCGCGGGTCCACGGGGGCGGCGCGCCGAGCAGAAAACCGCCGCGCGCCCCGGGGCGCAGAAAACCGCCGCACACCACGGGGCGCGCGGCGGGCTGAAAAATGTCGCGCGCCTGGGGCGCGCGACTAACAGAATAGCAGCGGAAGCAGTAGGGTGGGCCCATCCACAGGATCGACCAAGGAGGGTCAACCTGCTCTGATAGCATGTTAGAATAAGCAAGCAGAAATGGTAAGAACAGAAGAGGGGTTTGCACTAGCAGGCAAGTGGGATACATGTAGGAACCTTAAAAAGGTTGTACTTTCTGTTGAGTACCCCACTACAGCCTACACAGCAAATGACATTTTGACATCAACTTGTAGATATTATGTTCACGTAGCGTGAGATGACAACAAATGTATAGTTGGTTGATTGACGTTGCTCTCATTGTCATCCAGAGTTGCATTCAGACTGTCCATTAGCTTGTCAGAAGCTGTAGGCGAAACCTCTCTGGTTGGGACCTTACCATGCCAGAAACATACCTGCAAGCCACATATTGTAAACAATCCCTTTATAGCTATTGGTTTTTATCAATAATTCAGCACCTGTCCTCTGAGCAAGAACGTTACAGATTGACAGCACCTCACAAAACATGTGATTACACAGCATAATGTTTACATGTGCTCATACCGGAATAGCTCCCATTGTCCGACTTCCACGGGGTGCTAGTATCGGAAATACTCAACCTCCTCCACCTGATTCTTTCAAGTCACTTCCTGCACCCAGCTTTTCTTGCATCACAGCATCTGCATCTTCTTTGTTTACAAACACTTCCGAAGCCAGAAATGGGAGACAGTTCTTATCACTACCTGGCCGCACGAGGCTCTCATGAATGAAGCTCATCTCGCAGCATTTCGCGCACTGCTGGTTGTACTCAATGCTGAACATGCGATACCCAAGCTTCTCCAACGTGTAGACGAGCGGCAGGGTGACCTGGGGCAGGTGCATTCTGGTGGAGGGAGGGAGAAAAACAAGTAAGCAAGTGAGAGAGGGAGAAAGCAGGAATAAGAATGTTTGGAGCTTGGAATAAACGTTAAGAACAGGCAGCAGTCTTTGTAACTTGGTGTGCTTAGAACCAGTCCCACAGCCAGTTCTTCCTGGGTGCTTTCCCTTTCATTCAACTCACTTGTGAAACTCGACCAAGATCTGTCCGAATGGCAGCGTGCCCCCGTGCAAACTCAGCTGCGCAGCTGCATTTCCATTCGCCGCCCCGATCTCCGTAATCAGCGCCTCCTCACACCCCTCGCAGTCAATCTTGAACACGTCCACATATGAATGATTCAACAGCTGCATGATGCCTCCTAGTGTCTTGAACTGCTTTTGAGGGAACTTGGCGGTGTAGATTTGGAGGACGGAGCTTGCAGAAAGGCCGATGGGGTGGAAGATGAGGGAGGAGACGTTTTGCATGCGGGTGGTGGTGGCTGGATCAAGAAACGGGTCGAACGTGTGTGACTGCACGTGCAGAAGCTTGTAGATTGAGTCTTCGAATGAGTACTGCCCGTGACAGCCAATGCTGGAAATTGGATGGGAAGAGTAAGCACAGAGAGTGGGAGAGTAAGCCCTTGGGGAGAGGAATTTGCGTGAAGGGAGGATGGGTCGAAGGTGAACATGCAGAGAGGCTGACTGGGTGGAAGTGGAGGGAGGAGAGGTTGTTTGTTCCAAGGGGCATCAGAAACAGAAAGGGTTGCAGAGAGGCAGATGGTGTGGAGGTGGAGGGAGGACGACCAGTCCACTGATGACGCCGCTACCATTCACTATCACCATCCACTAATAGCACCATGTACGAATAGCACCATTCATTCCTCACCTCCCTCCCCTCCCCACCCCCCCCCTCTCACCTGTACACGACAGGGTCCTTCTGAATGGCGCCTGGCAGCAAGCAAGTCCACTGTGGGGATCAGGAAGAACAAGGGGATGAGTAGAGGGAAATTGGGAAGGGCACAGGGAGATTAGGGTGGATAGAGAGAGGTTGAGATGGGGAACGGGAGATTGGGGTGGGTAGAGGCAGTTGAAAGGTTTCCCCGCAGCAAGCTAAAGTTGGGACCCAAGAATTTGTAGAGCACTGGAATATTTTAGTCGCTTCTTTGTCTCACCTTTCCGCCATCCCCCCACTCCCCAATGCGCTCGTTAGCCGGGCATGGGTACGTGGGGATGAGCACAACGGTCTTCATCAAGACAGGTGTGTACTGCACTGGTGGCGGGTACAGCATTCCCTTGCACGCCCTCCGTCTCAGCACAAGGTTCTCCTGCGGGAAGGGCATTAGGGGGAAGAGCGGGAGAGGGACTGTGGGTTACAGCGTTATGATGCACACCTTCCGTCTCAGCACAAGGTTGTTTTGTGGGAAGACGACGGGGGATGGTGGGGAGAGGGTGGGGGTGGAGAGGATAGCAAAGACACGGAACAACGATTCGCCACGCACGATATATGGAAGCGAAGACAAGGGAGATCTCAAGCCGGAACCTCTCCCAGTTCATTTGCTTCTGCACGGCAGATTGCCGCATCAATGCAACTCATTTTGAGAAACAGAAACGCGGAAGGATAGTACAGGCTCGTAACGCCGATTCAGCAAGAATGATCGCCTGCTGTCTACTAAAAAGTACATAAGAAGCAGAAAAAAACAAAAACAAAAACTAAAAAAACCGTATCCTTTTGAGTCAATGCCGACATAAGAACTCACCCAGTAATTCTCCTCTGCACGACAAATGGCCGCGTCAATGCCACTCATGCTGGGAAACAGAAACGCAGCCCATCCGAGGCTAGGCGGCTGGTACGGAAGCGACGTTGCCGAGCCTTCCCCGCTGCGCCAGCCGCTGGAGAGCAGACCGGGGTTTGACTGAAATGCCAGGTTTATTGGGACGACTATAGCGAGGATGACGGCGAAGGGGATGACGTACGGACGGATGGTGCTTCCGACCTGTTCGCTTATGGTGCGTAGTGATTGTAACGCGGGCTCGGCCATGGAACGAATGGTGTTGAGAGCTGGCTCGGCTCTGGCGGGCAAGTCCGACATTTGTTTTTCAGCCATGCTCTAACCGGCTAGCTCTAAAAACGGTTTTAGCTGATTCAGTTCTAGTATGTATGGCCGGTTTGAGTATGAGTAAGCTAATCAGATATTCAGATGAGAAATGCAGGAGTCGAGGCTGCAAGTATAGTTCATGGCTTCCCCAGGAAAGGTCTGAATGCATATGCGCTGCAAGACTAGGGTGCATTCATTATGCCAGCCAGAATCTGCTGTGCCTGAATCCGAAGCCAGTAAACTCGGCGAGTTATAAAAAGTCTGTAGGTCAAATATCAGCACGAGATATTTAAGGAACTTACTAACGCAGCCATGAAACGCAACTAAGACTACCTGAAAGGAGCAACCGAAATGTGCAGTAGGCAGCGATGGATTCATGAATCGGCCTCTGTTTCAGTGAATGTAGGGGATGTTGTTTGCTATCCAATGTGCATTTCCGTCAGCAATGGAAGTGCCGGCCGCGAATGCAGCCATCCAATGAGGTCCTGTGTGTGTCAGTGGAGATATCGGAATGTTTTGGCGGGCTTTTCTTGGAGAACATCCGCCGCCTTTTCCCGTTGGTCAGGCTTTCCTTGAATTCGGCGAAACGCCTCTGATTTCGATTAGGGTTCGACTAGAATGATATTATGAGAAGGTGGATGGAACGAAAGCATCAGAACAATAGCTTCCCAATACCTCGCTTAGAGGTCAAACAATAGTACCTATGTGCTGTTCACATTATGAGAGCTGGACTATCAGTAACTTCATGGTGGTCACGCCAAGCTCCATTTATCCCTTTCATTGGGTTGTACCAAGCTTTCACAAAATAAGCCACCTGAAATGCATATATCAGATAAGGGAGTGTACATTCAGTATCCAACTCTCTCTTAAGAATCTGTCAGGGAAAAAAGCTCTAGAGGCTCATCAGCTCTCCCAACTATTGACACCTGCGTTAGAACTCAGAATATGCCACGTCTCCATCACGGCCCGGGGGTGCTAGCGTCAGATGTACTTAAGACTCCTCCACCTGATTCCTTCACGTCATCTCCTGAACCCAGCTTTTCCTGCGCATCTGCAGCTTCCTTTTTGAAGAACTCTTCCGAAGCCAGAGACGGGGGGCAGTTTTTGTCGCTACTTGGCTGCACGAGGCTCTCGTGTATCAAGCTCAACTCACAGCAATGCCAGCATTCATGGTTGAACTCCACGCTGAACATGCGATACCCAAGCTTCTCCAACGTGTAGACCAGTGCCAAGGTGACCACGGGTTTATTCGTTCTGGTAGAGGGAGGGTTTGAGAAAGGGAGAGGGAAGAAACTGTGTGGGGAGAATGAATGCGGACAAAGAAACGGGCGGCAATCCTTGTCAACTACCTAGTCGCATTGTGCAAACACGGCTGACTGTGCACATGCACTTGGAGAACAATATTAAGTGATGAAGGCGGATCATATTCTCGTTTTTTTTTTCTTCCTTTCTTTCTTTTGCCGTAAACTCACTGTTGGAGTGCACGAACCACACACAACCATACATCAAGACTTACTGGTGAATCTCGATCAAGATCTGCCCGAACGGCAGCGTCCCTCCGTGCAAGCTCAGTTGTGCAGATACATTCCCATTCGCCTCCCCAAACTCTGCAATCATCGCCTCCTCACACCCCTCGCAGTCAATCTTGAAAATGTCCACATATGTATGATTCAACAGCTGCATGATCCCTCCCAGAGTCATGAACTCAGCGCCAGAAAACTTTTGGCGGTTGTACTCGATGGAGGAGTTTGCAGAGAGGCCGATGGGGTGGAAGATGAGGGAGGGGACGGTCTGCATGTGGGCGGCGGTGCTGGGGTGGAGGAACGGGTCGAACGTGTGCGGCTGCACATGCAAAATCTTGTAAATGGCGTCTTCAAAATCGTACTGCCCGAAACTGCCAATGCTGTGGTGGGGAATGATTGGGCACCAAACGAGGAAAGATCGATGGGAGTGGTGAGGAGCACACAAGGTGAAGAGCCGGGCTACCAAGTGATTGGGCACACTCGCGCGCTTGCGCGCACACACGCACATCTATTTGATTCTCAAATATTGCTCACTCACAAGGTGAAGAGCTGTTCTACTTATTTGTTCTACTTAAACTGCCCCATCACTTGCCCATGTCTCGTCTCTCAATCCTGAAAACCGTCACCTCCTCAATTTCCTCATCTCCCCCCTCTCACCTGTACACCACAGGGTCCGTCTGAATGGCGCCTGGCAGAAGGCAAGTCCACTGATATTGGCGTTTCGGGAAAGAGGAGGGGGTTGGGCAAATGGTGATTTGTGTGGGTAGAGGGAGATTGGGGAGATTGGGTGGAACATTGAACAGAGAAAAAAGTTGGAAGATTTCGAGCTGCAGCTAGCTGGGTTTGTAACACAGAAGGTTCATTTGAGCACGGGTGCACATTTTTGTATTCTCAGAAGTGATTCAATTATGGCTGCTTCTTTCTCAAGCGTAAACGCATCAACGAATGCAGCAGCGATTTCCTCGGTCAACTCAGAACTCACCTTTCCGCCGTCCCCCCACTTGCCAATGCGCTCGTTCACCGGGCAAGAGTACGTGGGGATGAGAAGGAGCGTTTTCATGGTGATATTTGTCATTGACGCGGGTGGCGGGTAAAGCGTTCCATTGGACGCCTCCCGTCTCAGCAGAAGGTTCTCCTGTAGAGGGTGGGAGCAGGGGAGAGTGAGGGGGATATCACAAACTCTTGAGGCAGTTTAGAAAGCACTGGGACGAGCACAACCGTCTTCATGCTGACATCAGCCATCGATGCGGGTGGCGGGTACAGCGTTCCATTGCACGCCGTCCGTCTCATAGGTTCTCCTGCGCGTGGGGAGGCTGAGGTGAAGGGCTAGAAGAAGATTCAATTATTCGACTTAAAAAAAAGGAGGACATGAGCGCAATAGCCTACACGTCAACACAGCTGGGAAACAGGAAACGCGGAAGGATAGGAGAGACTCGAGAAAGCCACTTCACCAAATTGGTTTTGAGCACGATAAGCTGCTGGTACACAAGAAAGACGAAGAAAAGAAGTCTCAGAATCGAAAACTCACCCATTAATGCTCCTCTGCACGGCATTCAATAGCCGCGTCAGTGGTGCTCGCTCATGCTGGAAACGAAAGCTCATAAGAATGACATGCAGCTGGTTCAGAAGGAGGGAAAGAAGAAAGACTTGAAATCGAAAACTTACCCAGTAATTCTCCTCTGCACGGCAAATGATGGCCGCGTCATTGCCGCTCATGCCGGGGAACAGAGCCTGAGCCCATCCGGGGATAGGCGGCTGGTCCGGAGGATGCGCTGCCGGCTGGTTCGGAGGAGGCGCTGCCGGCTGGTACGCAAGCGACGCTGCCGGCTGGTACGGAAGCGACGATGCCGACTCGAAGCCTCCGCCGCGGCTCCAGCAGCTGCAGAGCAGTCCAGGAGTCGACTGAAAGACCAGGTTGATGGGGATGACTATAGCGAGGATGATAACGAAGGGGATGACGTACGGACGGATGATGCTACCGACCTGTTCGCTTATACTAGGAAGGTTTTTAATGGATGGCTCGGTTCTCGCGTACACTGGCAGGTCTGACAGGTTTTTGTCAGCCATTTTCGGATCCACAAAAAAAAAAAAGAACCTTTGTATGTATTCTCGCGACTCGATCTGCTGCTAGGGACTGACGGTCCTGATGACAAGGGCTGGAACGGCGAACTAATCCATGGACACCGTCGGTTGTCGTCTTTGAATGTGATGAAGAAAGCTAACAAAGCTTCAGATGAAAAACGCAGTCTACTTTTGAGTCGTCTCAAAAGCGTTCTTTGAATGAAGGCAACTATCAGTGCTTCAGTTGAAAAACGCAACCGTAGAGGTGACGGGAGCGCAGGTGAGGGTGTCTCGTCAGATGCATTGGGAAATGCCTGAATGCAAATGGTTATTTGCCACAAAAAGTGACTCTGAGTGTCTGAATCTGTTGTGCCTGGATCTGCCGTGTCTGAAATAGAAGGTGAAAAACTCGCACAGCGAAGACATTCAGGCGCTTAGAAAATACCAGAATAGTACCTTTCACCTGGTGAAACCCACCTGGCCCCACTTCAGAATATCAATGTCGAACGACGTCGCGGCCGGCAAACTGGGCTCGACGTTGAGACATACTGGTAGTCACGGCCTTGAACATTTTCCAGAGACACCCGCCCAAGCGTGCTGAGCTTCATCAGTCAGACTGAATGGAATGTCCAGCCAGCCATGGATTCACTCAGGGAGTCGAGGGTCAATGATGCAGATTCAAAAAGCTTCGAGCAAAGCAGATTTCTGGCCGGTAAAGCTTTTAATGAGTTTCTGTACGGTACTGAGGTTTTTAGTGGGATAGACTTGCAGAGACCCGAGTGGATGTGCGGACGTAGCTGTCCAATCAGCGTGTCGGCGAGGAAAGCTAAATTGTTTTGGCGGGCTATTTCTTGGCCAGCATTCGTCGCCTCTCCAATCAGAGTCAATTTTGCACAAATCAAACACAAAAATCAGGGCTGTTGATTGGTCAGTTTCTTAGTGAAGTTGGCGATATCCAAATTCCGATACAGCAAAGGGTGACAGGAATGCAGGAACAAATGCATATGCAACTACATTATTTCACACGCCTAAACCGCTTCTCATTTCCTTCCTACCGTATCAACTTGACAGTCCTCATCAGATCTACTTGGTGAAGTCAACTGAGCAGTGGCGGCTTAGGTTTACTAAGAGAAGAACCACTTTGTCTTGATGAACATGCTGTCCATGTTCCGCTGACAAGGAAAAATGCTTAGCCATAATAATTACTATTGATGGTTGCTGTTATCCTCATCCAGAGTTGCATTTAGCCCATTCATGGGGTTGTACCAAGCTTTCATGAATGAAGCTACCTGTAATGCATAGGTCACATAAAGGATTATCCTCGATGTGGAACATCCGATATCCAACTGTCTCCAAAGAATACACCAAGGAAAGAAGCTCTTGAGGCTCATCAGCCCTGCATCCAGAGGACAAGGGTGTACACATAACAACATAAACCATGTAAACCACTTACCAATTGTTATATATATGTATACCGGTATATATATAGCTGATAAAGCATCAAGGCTTACTCATGAAAGTCGACAACGAGTTGTCCAAAAGGAAGCTTCCCTCCATTGATGGCCAGTCGAGCACCAACAGAAGGGTCCACTGCATCTTCCCTCCCCTCCTCATAGTTCCTCACTCCCCCACTACCACTGCCACTGGCACCTTCAGGTTCGGCACCCGCGCCTCCTGGTTCGGCAACTGCACCTGTTGGTTCGGCAATTGCACCTGCTGGTTCGGCTGCACCAGTACCTGCAGCTGTTTCTCCTGCTGCAGCTGCATCTGCTGGTGCTGCTAGTTCTGCTGGTGCTGCTGGTGCTGCTGGTTCTGCTGCTTCTTCTAATGACCGGAACTGATCTACCTTCTCCCGCATTCCCCTCCCTGCTCCCCCTGCAGTCCCATTCACACTGCCCTCATACACATCAAATATCACCTCCTCCTCACAACCCCCACAGCTGAGCTTCAGAATGTCGACGTATGTGTGGTTGAGATCCTGTCATATGGGTGGTCGAGGAAGGGGATGTTGGGATGTTCAACGAAAGAGCATGTCGAATATCACCTCCTTCTCACACCCTCCGCAACTGAGCTTCAGAATGCAGATGTACGAGTGGTTGAGATCCTGTAGGGAGGGAGGAAGAGCGGGAGGGTGGTGGAATGTTCAGCAAGAGAACATGTTAGAATATCACCCTCCTGCTCGCACCCCCCACAGCTGAGCGTCAAAATGCCGATGTATGTGTGGTTGAGATCCTGTAGGGAGGGAGGCAACAGGGCGGTGTTGGGACAGACACCATAGATAGTAATAGAAAATGACCTCATTTGACTTCCTCCTCCTCGCACCCCCCGCAGCTGAGCTTCAGAATGCCGATGTAAGAAGATGCCGTGGTTGAGATCCTGTAAGGGGAGAGGCACCAGAGGGGTGTTGGGATGTAGAGCAAGAAAAGTGTCAAATATCACCTCCTCCTCACATTAGAATGCCGATGTATGTGTGGTTGAGATCCTGTTGGTCAGAAGGCGGAACGTCACATCCCGGTTCCACTTCTAAGGTCGCCCAACAACGCCCTTCCAGCCAGCCCTACGGAGTGGAAGTGCAGGAAGCGCAGCAGCTGCATGCGCGCCTGGGCTTGCAGTCCCTGCCTACCCTGTCCTCATCACGTGTAGATAGGTTATTTTTGAGACATCTCAAAAATAACCTATCTACACGTAGCAGCTGCATGTGCGCCTGGGCTTGCAATCCCTACCTACCCTTTCCTCATCACCTACTTCACCTCCCCTCTTGCCCCTCTTTCCAGCCTCTCTCTTCCCTCGCTCCCTCCTCCCCATCCCTCCCCGTTCTGCCTGCAGAAGTTCGGGCAGTGTATGGAACGTGACATTCGGGTTCCACTTCTGGTAGTCGCCCAACGATGCCCTTTTGAGGCGCCTCAAAAGTCATTCGGGTTCCACTTCTGGTAGTCGCCCAACGATGCCCTTTTGAGGCGCCTCAAAAGTCATTCGGGTTCCACTTCTGGTAGTCGCCCAACGATGCCCTTTTGAGGCGCCTCAAAAGTCATTCGGGTTCCACTTCTGGTAGTCGCCCAACGATGCCCTTCCAGAGAGCCCCACAGAATGGAAGTGCAGGAAGCGCAGCAGCTGCATGCGCGCCTGGGCTTGCAGTCATCACCCCTATCTCTCTCTCTCTCTCCATTCTTTCTGGTTTTTGAGAATTCTCAAAAACCGGCTTGCAGTCATCACCCCAATCTCTCTCTCTCCATTCTTTCTGGTTTTTGAGAATTCTCAAAAACCGGCTTGCAGTCATCACCCCAATCTCTCTCTCTCCATTCTTTCTGGTTTTTGAGAATTCTCAAAAACTGGCTTGCAGTCATCAACCCACTCTCTCTCTCTCTCTCTCTCTCCATTCTTTCCCCTTTCCTCTCCCTCCCCTCTCTTCCCTCGCTCCCCTCGCACTTTCCGTCCCCCGCCCTCCCCACCTACCTGCATCAATTCAGGCAGCGTGCGGAAAGTCACATTCCATTTTTGGTAGTCGCCTAACGATGCTTTCCCAGCCAGCCCCAGCGAGTGAAAGTGCAGGAAGCGCAGCAGCTGCATGCGCGCCTGGGCTTGCGGGGAGAGGAAGGGGTCGAGCGTGTAGGGCTGCGAGCGGTAGTGACGGAACATTGACTCTTCAAAAGAGTACTCCTCGTCGCTGCCCACACTGGGGAGAGGTAGCGTGGGGGGAGGAGGGGAGGAGAGGGAGAGGGGCAGGGGAGAGGGTGAGAGGAGGCGTGAGGCTTGAGGAGGGGACAGGAAGGGGTGGAGCGTGTAGGGCTGCGAGCGGTAGTGGCGGAACATTGACTCTTCGAATGAATACTTTTTGTCACTGCCCACACTGGGGAGAGGGGTGTGAGGGGGTTGCAGTGGGGGTCAAACAGAGGGTAGGGTAAGGAAGGGGTGGAGAGTGTAGGGCTGCGAGCGGTAGTGGCGGAACATGGACTCTTCGAATGAATACTCCTCGTCACTGCCCACACTGGGGAGAGGGAGGACGAGGTTGCAGGAGAGAGGGGAAAAGAAAGGCGAGTGGGGGAATAAGGGGGGTATGCAGGTTTGAGGAGTGGAACATGGACTCCCCGAATGAATACTGTTCGTCACTGCCCACACTGGGGAGAGAATGGGGAAAATGAGAGGGGGGACAAGAGGGAAGAGGGGAGGGAGGGAGGAAAACAGGGGAGCGGGCGTGGGGGAAAGCAGGGGAGAGAGGGAGGGAAGGTGGCTTGAGGCTTGAAGGGGGAAGAGGAAGGGGCCGAGCATGAAGGACTGCGAGCGGAAGTGGCGGAACATGGACTCTTTGAATGAATACTCCTCGTCACTGCCCACACTGGGGAGAGCGGTGGCAGGAGAGTGGGCGAGGGAGCAGGTGGGAGAGGGAGACTCGGGGCTTGAAGAAGGGAGGTGAAGGGGTCGAGCATGTAGGGCTGGGAGCGATAGACGTGGAACGTGAAACTGAGGGTAGTACGCGAAGCGCAACCCAGCTTTGAGGGGTTAGATCCATGTGCTTCTGTAGGCGAACATCTAACATGATGTGCTACGTCTGCATTTGTATGCTAGACACTTAGAAAACACAGGTAAAAACAAGTGACTCTTTTTTGAGGGCTCACCTGTAGACAACTGGCTTGGCTTGAACTGCAGTTGGAATCAGGCATACCCACTGAGAGGGAGGGAAGGAGGGAAGGAGGGGAAGGAAGGGGAGAGGGACGGGGGGGAACGGGAGAGGGATGGAAGGACGGGAGGGAGAGGGGGCAGGAAGAAATGGCATTTCAATGATATCAGTCACACCCACTGGAGACGGAAGGGAAGCAGGAAGGGAAGTTTAGAGGGAGGGTGTGTGTGAAAGAAGGACATGAGAATGAGAGGGAAGGGTTTAAGAATGAGATAGGCATAATTATAAATAGGTAGGTGGGACCTCTTCTTATTGGGTTAAGGAGTGGGAAAGAGCACGCACAAGCGCATGTGACACAAGTCCCCCTGATTCTTCCCATTTCCTTATCACCATACACCTTTCCTTCCCCTTAAACCCTAGCCCCCCCCCCCCAATGCGCACCTTCCCTCCCACGCCCCACGCCCCCACCCTCTCCTCATAGGGGCAGGGGTACGTGGGAATGAGCACGCGCATGCGCATGTGGTGGAAATCCTTCAGCATGGGTTGTAAATGGCCCCCTAAAGACGCCTTTCTGTTGGCCATGTTGGCCTGGAGTGGTGAGAATGGGACGTGGTGGGGGGGAGGGAAGGTGGGCAGAGAGGAGGGGCACGTGCATGCGCATGTGGTGGAAATCCTTCAGCATGGGTTGTAGGTGGCCCCCTAAAGACGCCTTTCTGTTGGCCATGTTGGCCTGTAGGGGTGAGAGTGGGACGTGGTGGAGGGGAGGGAAGGTGGGGAGAGAGGAGGGGGACGCGCATGCGCATGTGGTGAAAGTCCTTCAGCATGGGCTGTAGGTGCCCCCCTAGGGACACCTTTCGGTTGGCCATGTTGGCCTGAAGGTGGTGAGAGAGGGAGATTTGTGGGAAGAAGAGAAGAGGGAGAGGGAAGGGGAGCACGCGCATGCGCATGTGGTGGAAATCCTTCAGCATGGGTTGTAAATGGCCCCCTAAAGACGCCTTTCTGTTGGCCATGTTGGCCTGGAGTGGTGAGAATGGGACGTGGTGGGGGGGAGGGAAGGTGGGCAGAGAGGAGGGGCACGTGCATGCGCATGTGGTGGAAATCCTTCAGCATGGGCTGTAGGTGGCCCCCTAAAGACGCCTTTCTGTTGGCCATGTTGGCCTGGAGTGGTGAGAGTGGGACGTGGTGGGGGGGAGGGAAGGTGGGGAGAGAGGAGGGGCACGTGCATGCGCATGTGGTGGAAATCCTTCAGCATGGGCTGCAGATGTCCTCCAAGAGACGCCTTTCTGTTGGCCATGTTGGCCTGTAGGTGGTGGGGAGAGAGGGAATGGGGAAGGAGGAAGAGGGAAAAGAAGCATGTCAGGATGTGGAGGGGAAGCACAGGGATATGAAGAGGGGGAGAGTGGGGATATTTGGGAATCAGTACTCGCATGAACATGTGGTGGAAAGAAAATATCCACAAGTTTTTGTACCTACTACTAAGAAATAAACTATCTTCAATCAGCATGGGCTGTAGATACCACCCTAGTGAAGCCATTCTGCTGACCATGTTGGCCTAAATGACAGTCACACAACCCATCGACTCACCCAGTATGCTTCCTCCGCATGCCATGAAAGAGAGCTCACTCCATCAAAAACTTATGCGCTCTCTCCCCACACTGAATCTGTCTATTCATCGATTCAAAAGTCATCCCATTGGCTCACCCGGTAAACCGCCTCTGCATGGCACAAGATGGCATCCAGTCCATCCCGCACCGCCTTGGTGTTCCATTCCCCTCGCATAATCCCACCCGAGGTGACTTTTGAGTCAACTAAAGAAGCATCTTATTGGCTCACCCGGTATACCGCCTCTGCATGGCACAAGACGGCATCCAGTCCATCCCGTCCCCCCTTGGTGTTCCATTCCCCTCGCAAATTTCCATCTGATCCCGCATTTTCTTCCGAAAGATATACACTCGCTCCTGATATGCTAGAGACTAGCCATAGCGGCGTGATAATAACGAGGATGATCAGGAGGGCGGCGAGATACGGCTTCGCTCCGGGAAACCAGCCGTCGCTAGTAGCGAATGCAGATGCGATGAACTCGCGAGGATTGTTACGCAAATGACGAGAAACGGACTCCCACCAACGCCGGTCTAGTAGCTGGCGGAAAAATACAGCCCATTCTCGCCGTCGGATTGGAGAGATCGAGAATGTGGTGGATAACGAGGAGAATGGCAGGGAGAAAAACGAGTCTCGAGAATTGGGTGATGAGGGTCGGTGGACAGGTGGAGCGTGAAGTGGCGGATGTGAGGAGGTTCCCCGCGAGTGGATGTTAATGAACGGAGAGCTCTCCTCTGTGTTTGATCCTTCTGGTCCAGCCATGGGACCTGACTCGCAGTATTATCGTCGCAAGATCTGACTCGCGCCTCGATCCCGCAGGATGTGGAGTAGTCGCATGGACAGCTGTTGGTGACTGGTCTGCAATACGGAGAACGATGTGGCAAGGAGAGGAAAACGAGGTGGAAAGGGATCTGGTGTGGAAATTGATTTGAACTGCGGAACGGAAAACTTGGGTCGCCGGTTATGTATTGCATCCTGTCAGCTTTCTCAGCTGAAGATTTGTTGTAGAACATCATAAGAGTAGTACACTAACTCCAATAGATGGGCAATTTCTGCCGAAGCCTACAAAGAACAAAGAGCTACATCCGATCAAATAAAAGGCCAATGCCATATTGCTAACCACGATGCTTCAATGTTCAGTGCTAAACTACAGCCTGATTAAGTTATGGCCTGGAGCTGCTGGCACCCCTAAACTACAGCTTGATTAAGTTATGGCCTGGAGCTGCTGGCAACCCTGGTCCTATTGTCTCTTCAGGTTCAGGTTGCTGCAGTTGTCTGCGCCATCGACCGTCGAATAGCCTCAGCGTATGTGCTGTACTGGTATGTCAAGGTCACATCCAACAACTCTTCCAAGGAAGTCTCTGGCTCCCAACCTGCAAGGTACGATTCCAGCCTGTTAAGTTGTCACGCCACAACAATATTTACCATGACACACACATTGGGAGGAGACTCACCCAGCTGCTGCTGAATAAGCGTCATGTCTGGAATTCGGCGGTCACTGTCGTCATAACCCTTTCCATAGAAGTCGCTTGATGTAACGTCAACTGTGGGTGTTGCAGGCTCTGATTTCTTGCTCACTTTGCAGTAGATCTGCATCACATGAGATGAGCAGCCATTAGAGACAAACGACGAAATCATTCATAGACTACTTCAGCCATCTGACATACCCTTGTCATCATCGTGGCCAGTTCACGAACAGAAGCTTCGTTCTTGGGGTTCCCAACATTGAAAATGTGCCCATTTGCTCGCTCTGGGTTTTCCTGCAACACATTAACTCTGTCAGCATGCTGAGCAAGAAGCAAAAGCGAACGCAAAAGCAAACAAAATCAAAAGCACCGCGTGGACGTACGATCATAAGCATCACGGCTCGGATTGCATCCTTGATGTACACAAAGGTCCGTTGTGACTTCCCACCATCAACCAGCTTCAGCGGTTCTCCCCGCAAAAGTTGCTGCATGGCGACAGCAAGCAAGCTCAGAGATGACAAAGAGCACCGAAAGTGGAGCACGGTCTACAAAACCTCCAAGACCTACATTGCTGAAGCAAGCAAGAACGCGGGGTACACCATCCTTGGGGCCATCGATTCCCGGGATAAAATCCATGCGGGGACCAATCCAGTTGAACGGGCGGACGATGGTGAATTTGAGATCATTTTCAGCCCCTTCAGCTGTAGCACAGCACACAATTTGCCATTTAGTCCCAGTGTTACAACAAGGCCACCAAATGAGCAAACTGAAGTGGTGTGCACAGCTCACCATAGATGACCCGCTCAATGAGCTGCTTTGCACAAGCGTATGACCACCGTTGCTTTTGCACAGGGCCGAAAATGCAAGGCGTTTCGTCTTCTTTCAGCACATAATACTGGGGATCCTGTTACGTTCAGAGCAAAGAAAAATCTCGTCAGGCACTCGTTTGTGCTTAAGGACAGACCTTGAAAGGGAGGCTCTTACATTGCGCATGTTGCTGTCAGGAGGCAAAAATGCTCCAACCGTCTTGCCATAGACCTCACAGGTGGAGAAATGGATCAGTCTTCTTTTGAAATCTGAGCAGAACTTGGCCTGAAAAGAGGATCCATTATGTTACGTCACGCTAGAGAAATCAAATTGTCTGTACATTGTGATTGGAAGACAAACTAACCACGGGGAGAGCATCGACGAAGTTGCTGTAAATAGTATCCAGCGGCCTTGTGTTGTAATCCGCTGGAGTACAGATGGCAGCCAAATTAACCGTCTGCACGAAGAATTCTCGTCGTTAGTGCTCAAGTTCTCAAGGCTTAATGAGGCGTTTTGGGTGGGTAACATCGAGCATTTGTTGCATATAGAGTAGCAAGACCCACCAAGTCACATGACTTGATAATGCCTTCAAGACGCGGATCATTGCTGATGTTAAACTGGTGAAACTCCATACGGCCGCTCCATGGATGAGAATCACCGAGCAGGTGCTCGATCTTGTCATTGTACATGTCAACCGCCACCACTACATGGTTGGTCTCCCACATCAAAGCTTCGCATAGGTGCGATCCGATGAAACCAGCTGCTCCTATAATGCACATCCTGATGGGTGCGATCTCCTTGCCATCGAGGTCAAACCTTTTCGCCATGACTACCCTGTGTTAGAAGTTCAGATTCAGCCTGCTTACAAGCCCAGAAAGAGAAAAGACTCGAAAGGCGTGATAACAAGAGATAAGAACACCTCCGTTTCAGGCTGCTGGCCGGCAATGGCTATGGTTTAGGATGCTAAGCTGACGGAACTGAACTAACGGACCTGTGGAGAATTTCACTGACAGGCGAATTCAGGCAGAAGAACATGGATCGAATTGGTAGACATGAAAAGAAATGAGGGGGAAGGGGAACCACCAGAAGCGGGAAAGACGTTTGCCTGCTTACGACGTCTTTCACTGTCGCGAATTGAAACACCAATACCGTCGCCTCGCCCAAGCGAGCAGCTGCGAGTGTCGTTCTTCATGCCCGCGGTCTGCGATTGTCTGACAACACCCCCCTCGCTAGCCAAACCGCTCGTTTCGTTTGTGGACAAACCATTTACGAGCCACGAGCTTCTCCGCTATTAACAGTTTATATTCAGACTACAATCTAATATATTATATCAGGTAAGCTAAACTATTAGCAATTTCAGTGCATTATTAGATGAAACCCCTTACAAATCGATTTAAAAATACTTCAAATTGTTTTCATAATTTGAGCCCTGGTATGAGGAGTTCCGTTTCCCCAAACCTCTCAACACCCACCCTTGTTAGAAGGTTGACGAATCCATGAGACAAAACCGAATACTATTCTGTATAAGAAACCAATATACACCGCCAGAAACGGATTTACAGCTTAGGGCAAATAACCCTCGAGACCACCTTCCCCCTCCAACCCCATTTCCTTCACCCTGTCACCACCGGCACAGTCGCTTAGCATCCAAGACATATCACAACAGCAGGGTCTTCTGACAAGCACCCACACGCCGTTCCGCTCCGCCTTTCACGCAGCCACTCCATCTCTCCGCACCGCCACCGTCCATCCGCTCCTTCTTTCCCGCCTTCGCTGCCTACCACTATGTCTCAGGCTCTGACTCGGTCTGTCCTGAGGCGCGCGGAGATGCTGCGCAACGTGTCCGCGAGGCAAATGTCGTCGGCCTCGTCGCACGCGCATGACGTTGGTGAGAAGAGAATTGTCGACCACCTGCAGAGAGCTTCTTCTTTTTTGGATCTAGATCTTTGCGTGAGGTGACCCTTGAGTGGATGCAAACGTCGTCTTGTTGGTGACGAGCGTTCCTCGCTGATCACGATCTCTGCGTGAGCAGATACGTTAGGCCTTCGTCGTCCTTCATATCCGTTTTCAGACCAGGCGATGCTGTCATACCGTTGGAGAGGACCCTTTATTATCTCTCCCTTAGTTGATTTTCGAGTCGCCTCAAGTGACCTCGTTACCGTCACACAAGGCGCATTGTTCTAAGGTAGAAGAACGGCGTTTATTCGCACTCGTGTAGGTTATTCCTAGTCTATTCCCATTCGTCGTCCGCGTATTCTAAAGCCTAATGAATACTTCTATTTTTTTTCTCAGAAGTACTTTATTTCTTTTGTCATCATCTTTCGCGTTTGGTTTCGTTGCGTTTCACTGCTGCGCTTTGCGTTGCGTTGCGGTGCATTGTGGTTCGTTGCGGTGTTTGATGGTGCGAATAAAACAGAGGAGACCATCAAGTGGCGGAACATCACGGCGGTCGCCATCGTCGGCTGCTTCGCACTGGGCGTCTACAACTTTGCGGGAGCCGCTCACCACGCGAAGCACGACCGACCGGTGGGTGACCCTTCTCATACATTTCGTTTGATTCTCTGAAGTCCTTCAAAACCTACTCATTATGGGTGCTTGCCGATTGCATTGTCATGGGCTGTCACCGGGCTTTACACACAGATGATATGGTGCTTTTGTCGAGTTTGGAATCATTTATTTACTACCAGTGCGCAGCTCTACATTGTGCACAAGAGCTGTCCTCGTGTACAAGGAGGGAGTGTGTCTGACTCTTACATTTTGTCGTTGTGTAGGTAGTGCAGTATCATCTTGTCGTTGTTTCGGCTTACCTATATGGCAAATTCTAATTCAAACTTTGACCAGCTTCAGATGCAACTTCTACATTGACTCAAGCGTTATAGTTAGACAAGGTTTTGAGGTGTGCATGCAAGCTGCACAGCATACTTCCAAATTACCAGGGAATAATAACCGATTCCATTTTTGCGGTATTTCTGTTTCTCCCTTGTGGGTGTGGTCACAAATCATTTTGCCGTTGCAGGCATACCCCTACCTTCACATTCGCAACAAGGAGTTCCCTTGGGGTAAGAGAAACAAGAACTCCTATCCTACCGTATTCTTTTCAGCCCTTTCTCTCTGTTTCCTGCATTGTATATCTACAGTCCTCGGATGTATAATCTGAATAACCTTTTAAGCTGGCTTGGTCACCCGTCTGCTCCGAACAAACTTGATGTAGTTTTGCCCCTAGCTCTTACCTCACCTTGTGTGCGTTCTGCATGTCTGCAGGACCCTGCGGCCTGTTTGAGTGGGATTGCAAGACTGCCGCGGATGCCAAGTGAAGCATCTTGTAGTGCAAGCTCAAGCGCAGCAGATATACCGTATGGCAGAAGTGTTATAGTCCATGTTGAAGCAAATTCGAATCAGGGTGATAGTCAAAGCCCAGCTGTTCTCTGGAAAGGGAAGCAGACAATGGCTGTTGGTACTGTGAATAGCAAGGATCATGATTCTTACAGCATGCATAAGCTGTGATGCCTTACCTTCCATGCCTCTCCATGTTGTACACTTGCTGAAGCTATTGCATTTAAATGCATAGTACAAGGTAAATCGATCTGCTTCTTAATGGTCCAGCCCATGCACCTTTGAGAAAGCTAATACCATATACATAGTGCATCGTATCACAGTATTGCTAGTCCTGTGCAGAACGCTCTGTTACAAGCACGTCACCCCTCGAGTCTCGTGAGATGCGGATTTCCTTGTCAATGTAGGTGTTGTCAAACCTGTTGGAGTGGCGTGATAGAATGGGAATTTCATCTTACTTGGAGCAGCAGCATCTGGGGCAAAGATTGGACAACTGGCAACTCGTGCTTCTGAATAAAAGTCTCACGATCGTTGTAAGGGACTACCTTTCCATACCATCATTGGCCGAGCCGAGTAGCAGACCAGGTAGGGTCCACGAAGCAGTGATCAATCCAGCATGTAGCAAACTCTAAAGTTACCTTGTTACCGTACAATGGCACACAGAATTCACTGAAGCAGCACATTTCCACTCATCATCCTTGACCAAAGGGTGGGACAGGTAGTGTCCAGGACGCCGTGACTAGCCGAGCACCTGTGAACCTGTTTGATGAGGGGAAGGGGAAGCAAGAAGCGACTTTTGAGTCAACCCGAAAGGGCGGGAGTTGGAACAGGTAGGGTCCACGAAGCAGCTACTAGACGAGCACCAGTGAACCTGATGTGGGGAAGGGGAGGTAAGAAGCTTGATAAATGCAATCCAGGCAAGGCAAGCAAAGGCATGGCTTAGCAGCCCTGAAGATGCATGCGACAAACACGGGTAAGAAGGGGAGCTGATAGGATGTAGGACGTTGGAGAGAAGAAACTGATACAATTTTGACATGTCACACGTGTGAGAGAGGAGGAGAAGGGGGAGAAGAAGAGGTGGGAGAGAGGGAGTGGAACGGAGGGGGAGATGGGAGCGAAAGGGGTGGTTAAGTGGGATGATAGATGCGTGGGGGATACTGATGGAAGGTGATGGGGGATACTGATGGAAGGTGATGCGAGCGGAGGCTACGTGGATGGATGCAGACATGTTGAACATGTGCGTGTAAGGGAGGGAGAGGGGGAGAGGGGGAAAGTGGGAGGGAGGATTGGTAGGTGTGTGTGTTGGGGGGGGGGGGGTACTGACTGGAAGGTGACTCTTTGGGCGGAAGCCACTTGGATGGATGCAGAGACGTCAAACATGGCCGAGGGGGGCAGAGGGGGGATTATCAGGTGGTGTGTGTGTGTTGGGGGTGAGCGGGGGGGGGGGGGGGGGGGGGGGGGGTTGTGTGGAGGGACGGTACTGACTGGAAGGTGACGCGTTGATATGAGGCGATTTGGGTGGAAGCAGAGACGTCAAACATGCCCGAGGGGGGGAGACGGGGGATTGTCAGGAGGTGGTGTGTGTGTGTGTGTGTGTGTGTGTGTGTGTGTGTGTGTGTGTGTGTGTGTGTGTGTATTTGGGGAGGGGGATAACACTGACTGGAAGGTGACGCGTTGTGCGGAGGCGACTTGGATGGATGCAGATACGTCAAACATGCCCGAAGGGGGGAAGGTGATGGTGTTGCTCAAAGTGCCCTTTGCCACGTCTATGGTCTGCAAATGGCATTGGGGGACCGAGGAGGGAGAGGCGGGAAGGGGTAAGCGAAAGAGAAAAAGGAGGGGGTAAGGCAGGGAAGGTGATGGTGTTGCTGAGAGTGCCCTTTGCCACGTCTATGGTCTGCAAATGGCATGGGATGGTGGTTCAAGAAAGGGAGGGGGTGTGCGGAGGGGAGAGAGGGAGGCGACTTGGATGGAAGCAGAGACGTCAGAGATGCCCGAGGAGGGGAAGGTGATGGTGTTGCTTAGAGTGCTCTTAGCCACGTCTCTGATCTGCATGGGGTGGAGGGAGTAAGGGAGGGAGGAAATGAGTGGGAGAGGAAGGGAAGGGGGGGAAGGTGATGGTGATGCTCAATGTGCCCTGCGACACGTCGTGCGACACGTCCTGCGACACGTCTATGGTTAGCATAGCCTGGTAAAAGAAGCTGCTTACTTGAAATGTGTCTCCGGCGGTGGTGCTGAACAAGGGAGCCTGCTTGAAAATGAAGAGCGTCTCTTTCTCAGTCGTCCATAGAAGCTTCCACGTGGCACTCAATGATTCGTCAGACGTTGTCACAGGAGCTTCCTTCCTCTCGTCCGCTCTTCCGCCTCCTCCTAGCTCCTCCAGCGATTCAATAGCTGCCAGAATTTCGCGAGTAATCGCCTCGTCTGTTACCACTCCGCGCTCCGACTTCGCAATCGCGGCGCGGAGTCTGGCCTTGATTGCCGCCGCGTCATCCGCGTTAGAAGAGGAATTTGTACCGCCCGTCGCCGAGGCAGTGTACCGAGTTCGGCCGCTTCTCGGCGATTGTAACCGTCTCTTGGAATCTGTTACCAAATTCGGCAACCTTCGTAACCAATGCAGCTCACAGGACCGGTAATAGGGCTGCAAGTATGACAAATATGAGCAATATAATTACTGGCGACGCGCGTAGTAGTTACCGCGGGTCGAAGTGTGTGACGTGGCGGCAACAGCTTAGATGCTGTCGTGGGACCGCGGTTGACGACCATGGACTCCATGGGCCCGTTGATGACGGCTAACCGGCAAAGATGACGACGGACGCGAAATGCCGAGGGAATCCGTCGGACCAAGGACTGCTCTGCCCGCACACAGCACTGACGGAATCCGTCTGACTTAGTGGGTGTGAGTGGCGAGGCGAGCTTCACTTCACGTTTCTGAAGTGAAGCAATGGGAGATTTCCTCACCCTCATTCACAGCTTTCAAAAAGGTTCAAACCGGTTGTGGAAAAGGAAGTTTGAACAACCGTGGGTTCAGTGCGGTTATCTGTCAATTTTAGAGCCACGGATGCCCGATATCCATTTTGGATTTGGCCCTTCCGAGAAGGGTTTGAAACGGTTTCGCTCTCTGCTCGGTGTTGTGCGTTTTGAAGAGGTACGTATTGTCAGCCGCTGAGGGCTGTCTGAACTTTGACACATGAAGCGGGTGAAATTCCACTGCACAAATAACTCCGACGCTATAAACGCGTTTCTCTGTAACGAAGATATGCATGCTAGCTTCCTCTCCCTCCCGACATGATTCGAGAAACCGTATTCAACATCCTCGTAGCAATTTTAACTGAAAGCTTTCGAGCGGTTGAGATGACCCCGGAACTACCATTCGGAGTCTCAACGAGTCTCTGGAAAAAGAAATGTTCCAGTCACGTAAGCATTTTGGCTAAAAATGAACGCGCATTCACTCGGCATTTGTGGTCCTGATGAATTTCTTTCATTGGGTGCCCATCTGAAGCCTACGTCATTGAGTATCTGCTCGTTTTACCTGAGTCATTCTTTCAGCCACTGTTACTATTGTGCGGTTGTAGTTCCGAGTTTCCACTTATCGAATTCTTGCTCCCGAATACGAGCAATTCTCTTCTGTGAATTCGAGCTAATTTCTTCGCGAATCCGCTCTCCTGCTTCCGGAGCGCGCGAAATCAGGGAACGACCCTTTGGCATTACTTCCCTCTATTTCTCAGTTGTGCTTAGTGTGTTGGCCTGTTAAAGGACACATCCAGAATTACCGTGTCGGCCCCAAAACTGTCACCACTTTCGTGTGATTGGTCGAGGGTTTTGAGTGGGATTTTGACGCGATTGGTTCTCGATTTCCCCACCGAACCTGTCTCTGGGGTTTCCCGAACCTACATTTTTTTCGTTGACTTCGTTGTGTAATTCGGGGTGTGGCCTTTAACGTCAACTGAGTCTCAGTTGGCGTCAGCTGACTCTCAGTTAGTGTCAACTGTCAGTTAGTCTCAGTTAGTTAACCACTGGAGACTGATTGTAGACCCGCGATTGTCTTGTTTGGGTTGCAAGAGTGCGAATGTTAGGAACAGTTTAACCGAGTGGTGATTGTAAGGGGTTTGGCTGGTGATTCTATCGAGTCGAGATTCACTTGTTGAGTGTGGGAGCTAATCCACAAAGCCAACGCTAGCCACGTCACCTGCCACGTCAGCACGATGCTGAAGAACATGTTCGGCCCGAAGCTGACTCCGCAGCAGCAGCTGCGGGAGTGGCAGCGCAAGCTACGGCAGGAGCAGCGCAACATCGAGCGGAACATCCGAGGTGGGTGGCTGGGGCGAGCGGTGGGATGGGATGGGATGGGATGGGATGGGATGGGATGGGATGGGATGGGATGGGATGGGATGGGATGGGATGGGATGGGATGGGATGGGATGGGATGGGATGGGATGGGTTGGGATGGGTTGGGAGTGGCAGCGCAAGCTACGGCATGAGCAGCGCAACATAGAGCGGAGCATTCGAGGCTCGTTGGGATGGGATGGGATGGAATGGGGTAAGGTGGAGCGAGGTGGACGGGGGTGGGGTGGGATGGAATCGAGTGGGATGGGATTGGGTGGTGTCACGTAGATGGTATGTTTCTGGAGAGCTGTCTTTGAGACGCCAAAAGCAATACGCCAATAGCTGTCTTTGAGCGTCTGATGTTTCTTGCTCTGTAACTTCTCTTCAAATGGTACACGCCATGGTCATGACTTTTGAGTCGACTCAAAAGTCAACATGATACACGCCATGGTCATGGAGAGGACTTTTGAGGCGCCTCTAAACACGCCATGGTTTCATGGAGAGGTACTGGCATACACCATCGTTTCATCAAGGAGATTGAGGTGGTAAATCCGAAGAAGGAATTAAGGGGGGTGGTGAAGATTCAATCTACTGAAGATACACTTAAATAAATCAAATCTAATCCATCCACTATGTCATCGCTGTATCTTACCGATTACTCTCCTTCATCCCTCTTCCCTCCGTCCTCCCTCCGTCCTCCCTCCGTCCTCCCTCCGTCCTCCCTCCTCCTTCATTCCTCCCTTTTCCCCCTGTCTTCCCTCCTCTCCCTTTCGATGCAGAAATTCAACAAGAGGAGGTGAATGTGAAGTGGGGAATCAAGGAGGCGGCCAAGCCAAGCGGGGCAGACAAACCAACAGAGTGATAAGAGTGATGCCTTTCAATCTTGCCACCTTGCCGCATCATGCCTTCCCCCCTCCTCTCCCTCTCCTTCTTTTCGATGCAGAGATTCAGCGAGAGGAGGTGAATGTGAAGAAGGGAATCAAGGAGGCGGCCAAGAGGGGCGATCTGGGTTCAGCCAAGGTGTGTGGGATGGGCGAGGTGTGGTGTGATGGGATGGGATGGGATGGGATGGGATGGGATGGGATGGGATGGGATGGGATGGGATGGGATGGGATGGGATGGGATGGGATGGAATGGGGTGGGATGGGATTGGGTGGTGAGTGGGGTGGTGGAGCGAGATGAATGTGAAGAAGGAAATCAAGGAGGCGGCTAAGCGAGGCGATCTGGGATCAGCCAAGGTGTGTGGGATGGGAGAGGTGTGGTGCGGTGTAGTGCAGTGCGGTGTAGTGCAGTGCGGTGTAGTGTGTTGGTGCAGTGTGGTGTGGTGTGGTGTGGTGTGGTGTGGCACCGGCGTCTAGCCAAGGAGTTAGTGGGATCGCGCAATTCCATCACTTTAACGCACATTGCTCATGTAATCCTTTCATAACCAACACCCCCCCCCACACCCGGCCCACCACCCCCGATCTCCCACATCTCTTATCTCCCATCCCATAATCTCGCAAGGCGTATTTTGAGGCGCCTCAAAATACACCTCCGATCTTCCACGTCTCTTATTTCCCATCATCTCGCAAGGCTATTAGGCAAACGCAAACGCACATGGCTGATGCTAACCCTCCACAACCCTCCCAGTTTTGAGGCGCCTCAAAACTAGTTTAGGCAAACGCACATGGCTGATTCTAACCCTCCACAACCCCCCCCCTCCTTTTTCCAATCCCACCCACCCTGCCTCGCACTTCCCATCTCTCAGCATCTAGCCAAGGAGCTGGTGCGATCATGCAAGGCCATCAGCCGCATGCGCGAGCAGAAGGCTCAAATAAATTCCATATCCCCACTCCCATCCACCTCTCCCCTTTCGTTACCCCCTGTCATTGCAGCACCTAGCCAAGGAGCTGGTGCGATCGCGGAAAGCCATTCGTCGCGTGCATGCACGAGCACAAGGCTCAATTGAACTCCATGACTCATGTGTGCTCTCCACTCCCCCTCCCCTTCCTCCCTTTCTCCTGTCACGTACTACTATCATCCCAGCACCTAGCCAAGGAGCTGGTGCGATCCCGGAAAGCCATTGGTCGCATGCGCGCAGATGAACTCCATTTCCCTTCACCTCGGGGAGAACATTGGTGAGTGGGAGGTGGGGAAAGTGAAGAAGAGGGAACAGGGGCTGGGGGGTGTGAGCACGAGCAGAAAGCCCAGATGAACTCCATCTCCCTTCACCTGGGGTAGAACATTGGTGAGAGGGGGGTGCAAGAGGAGGGAGTGGGCAGGGGGAATGAATGTGGGGGTAGTAGGGGGGATATGAGCACGAGCAGAAGGCGCAGATGAACTCTATCTCACTGCACCTGGGGGAGAACATCGGTGAGGGGGGGAGAGAGGGGGGAGGGGGATTGGGGGGGGGATTGCTTATAGACGTGTGTGAGGGTTGGGGAGAGTTTGAATGTTGAGAGGGAGATTGAATCTGAGGGTGTGAGCATGCGCAGGAGGCTTAGATGAACTCTATGTCACTGTGCCTGGGGGAGAACATTGGTGAGTGTGAGGGGAGGGGGTTATGAAGGGTTTGAGCATGCTCAGGACGCTTAGATGAACTCTATTTCAATGTGCCTGGGGGAGAAAAATCGGTGAGTTTGAGGGGAAGGGGGTTAGGAGGGTGTTTGGGAGGAAGGAAGGGAAACAGGGGATGGGCGTGTGGTTGTTGCCATAAGCACGCGCTGAAGGCTCAGATGAACTCCATTTCGCTGTGCCAGGGAGAAGGGAGATGCCTGGGGGAGAACATCGGTGAGCGTGAGGAGGAGGGGTGGGAGTGGGTGGCTCTAATGGGTGGGATGGGGAGGAAGGAAAGGGAATAGTGGGAAGGGGTTTTGTTGTTGGTGTGAGCACGAGGTCGCGAGCCCAGCTCAACTCCGTGTCGCTGCACTGGGGGGGGGAACATTGGAGAACGGAGGGTGGGGAGAGGGGAGGTTGGTGAGGTTGGGAGCGGCAGGGGAGGCTCAGCATTGGCAGCACTGAGAAAGAGGCAGCTGGAAAAAATTGCTGGTATGTTATTTGGAGCTTGGCAAGATGCGCTAAGGATGACATGGGTAGCGGCAGGCAGGAGATTTGGAGCTTGGAAAAATGCTTTCAGGATCCAAATCTCCTGCCTGCCGCTACCCATGTCATCCTTAGCGCATCTTGCCAAGCTCCAGATAGCATACCAGCAATTTTTTCCAGCTACCTCTTTCTCAGTGCTGCCAATGCTGAGCCTTCCTTGAGAGATCCACCAGAAAGCAGAACAGAGGGTGGGGAGAGGGGAGGTTGGTGAGGTTGCTGCTCACCGGAAAATGTCCCAAAACGAGCATGGCGAAGGTGGCAAGTGCTGGCACAGGGGTTGAAAATCATCAACGAGTTGAGAGCCCCTGTGCGCGGTGCTGCTTTGCTGAACCTCGCACCCTCCTTCTGGTCCACTTTTAAGGCATCTCTTTAAGACCTCACGCCCTTCCCCCCTCCAGCCATGGCGAAGGTGGCAGGGCACATGGCCAAGAGCGCAGAGGTGATGAGGCAATTCTTAGACATCATCTCCTCATCATGTTGCTTCTCTTGCGTAACATGTAATATCTCTCTGCCTCTCCCGCCAAACCTTTGCTCTCTTCCCCGTGCCTGTGTACTTCCCCGTGCCTGTGTACTTCCCCGTGCCTGTGTACTCCCCCGTGCCTGTGTACTCCCCCGTGCCTGTGTACTCCCCCGTGCCTGTGTACTCCCCCGTGCCTGTGTACTCCCCCGTGCCTGTGTACTCCCCCGTGCCTGTGTACTTCCCCGTGCCTGTGTACTCCCCCGTGCCTGTGTACTCCCCTGTGCCTGTGTACTCCGCCGTGCCTGTGTACTCCCCCGTGCCTGTGTACTCCCCCGTGCCTGTGTACTCCCCCAACCCCTCCAGCCATGGCGAAGGTGGCAGAGCACATGGCGAAGAGCACAGAGGTGATGAAGCTCGTCAGCGGGCTGAGTGGGATGGAATGGGGGGCCTGAGCCCTGTGCTCACATGTAGATCCCTCCCCCAAATCCCCCCGTTGCAATCTCTTTTGACCCCTCCCAATCCCTCTCCAATCCCTCCCAGCCATGGCGAAGGTGGCGGGGCACATGGCGAAGAGCACAGAGGTGATGGAACTCGTCAGCGGGCTGATTAAAGTGCCGCAGGTGGTTGGTGCTTCTGTGTTGAACCACCCCCCTCCCCCAACTCCTCCTCCCTGGCTCCCCCTGTCCAATCCCTTCCAATCCCTCCCAACCCCTCTCCATTACCACCAGCCATGGCGAAGGTGGCGGGGCACATGGCGAAGAGCACAGAGGTGATGAAGCTCGTCAGCGGGCTGATCAAAGTGCCGCAGGTCGCGGGCACGATGCAAGAATTATCCAAAGAGATGATGAAGGTGCGAGGGTGGGGGAACTGGGAAGAGGGGAGAGGGAGGAGGGAAGAGCCTTTACAGTGGCATTTCAGCAGCTCTAGAAGCATGTGAAGCTCTACGGAGTCATAGGGGGAGGTACGGCTGCTGTGAGCGGAATAATAGCAGCCCTACTGCAGCCCTACAGCAGCCCTACTGCTGTGAGCTCTGTAAAGTGTAAAAGCTGCAGCTGTAGAAGCATGTGAAGCTCTCTACGGAGTCATAGGGGGATGTAGGGCTGCTGTGAGCGGGTTCAGAAGCACATGAAGCTGCCGCGCAGCCAGTCCGGTCAGTCATTGGGTTGGTCTAAATGCCCCTGGTGGTGGGCACGATGCAAGAGCTGTCCAAAGAGATGATGAATGTGAGGGGGGGAGTAGGGGTGGGGAGAGGGAAAAGAGCGCCTGAGCACTCTAAGGGGCACATGAAGCCAATCAACCATTTGGTTGGTCTAAATGCCCCTGGTGGCGGGCATGATGCAAGAGCTGTCCAAAGGAGATGATGAATGTGCGATGGGGAGGGGGAGGGAGGTGAGAAGTGGGAAAAAGGAACAGCCTTATTAGAGATCCTGCAGCAGTCTCATCAAAGTCCCGCAGGTGGCTGGCATGACGCAAGAGCTGTCCAAAGAGATGATACGTGTATGAAGATTGGTTTTGAGACGTCTCAAAACCAATCTTCATACAGGTGGCTGGCATTATGCAAGAGCTGTCCAAAGATATGATGAATGTGCGATGGGGAGGGAGTGAAGAGTGAGTGAGGGGAAGAGTGAGAGAGAGGGAGAGAGAGAGAGAAGCGGAAGGAGAGGGACTACTACTGACACACTGAACACGTGGTGTTCTGCGCCCTGGCCGTCGAGACCTATGGGGCAAACGCGCCCCCCACGACGGCGTTCCTGACGCTGCTGGCCACAGCAGCAGCTAGGAACCGCTTCAGGGCCAGCCCCTTGGCGAAATCCGCCAAGAAGATGGCCTGCCACTTCAGCCAGCGCTGGTCAGTGGCCCTCCAGCGCTCCCAGGCGAACGCCCTGCACACCAAGGCCAGGGCTGGGATTGAGGCAGCGCACCCCCAGATGGCAGCGGACCCCTGGCCGCTGCACCTGGGGGACATCCTCCACACGCTGGAGGGCTAGAGGGCCACTCAGGGGAGGGGAGGGGATGAGGGGCGAGTTGATGGGCTTATGGGATCGAGGTTATCATGTATAGAACTGCATATCTGTACCCCTGCTGAATTAATACAACGGACCATTTGAGAGAGAGAGAGAGAGAGAGAGAGAGAGAGAGAGAGAGAGAGAGAGAGAGAGAGAGAGAGAGAGAGAGAGAGGATTAGCCTCTCCCCTTCTACCCTCTGCCCTCTGCTTTCTGCCCTCTGCCATGACTACTTAAGGCCACGGCGGCCTCTCAATCTCTCATTCTTTCAGTTAGTGCTGAAAATTTGGGTGTTGTTCGAGAGAGCGAGAGAGAGAGAGGATTAGCCTCTCCCCTTCTACCCTCTGCCCTCTGCTTTCTGCCCTCTGCCATGACTACTTAAGGCCACGGCGGCCTCTCAATCTCTCATTCTTTCAGTTAGTGCTGAAAATTTGGGCGCTTCGCGCCGGCGGCCTTCGGCCGCGCGTTAGGGATGGCAAGGGGAAACAACAAGCAGTAGTAGCTTAGGCAACCGATACAAACAAGGCAAGCATAGACACTTAGCAAGTAGAGGATGGAACGGGTCTATACGTGCAAGGGGGGAGCGCCTACATGCGGTCCGCCTCTACCGCAGCGAGCATTCCGCTCGTGTTCAACCACAACTGTCGGACCACAGACACGGTGGCGCCTACAACGTCAACAGGAGTACCAGGGCCTGCTACAAGCGTCCTCAGAGCCAGGGCCGAGTCAGCCAGCTGGCTGGCCGAGGTTGCTCCCGGCGAGGGCGCTACCTGCAGTGGCGTTACGAGCGCGAATAGCGCTGACGCCGCCGCATGACAATCTGCTCGCGGTTTCTGAGAGAACCTGCTCGGAGGGCTCACCGGCATGGAGTCAAATGACTCCTGGAGAATCCGCTCAAGGCTCTGCAGGGACGCCGCCAGCGACCATAGGCGGGCCAGGGTCGCCGTGGGAACTTCTTTCATCGGCGGAAGCAACGCATACGCGCGGGCGCGGTGAGACGACACGGCGAGATCACGCGGAGCAGGAAGAGGACGCGGCGGAGCAAACTGAGCCCACGGCGGCCCGCCACCAGCACCTACGAAGCCCGTCCCCGCAGGCAGCGGCTGCTCCGAACGCGCCGGGGATCCAAAGGGATTGTGGGGCAGACGGGAGCTGCGCGAGGAGCTGATGGTGACGCCGACCCAGCACGCGAGCGACTAAGCTCCTTCTCCACGTCATCAAGCCTATCCAGAAGACGGCGCTCCATTGCGGACGGCGCTGGACCCGCTTTTCCGCCGCGACTGTCACCCCCCCGTCGCCCACGATGCGCACGCCCACTTGCGCTTGAGCGCACAGGCGACTGCGGGCGAGATGGGCCCTGCTGACGCTGGCGGCCAGGAAAACGGTCCCCGCGACGTGGGGAGTAGAGCCGCTGGCGCTTTGCAGGATGGGGCGAACACGGAGCTGGGGGCCGACGCCCAGACGTCTGGCGGGCAGGCGACCGCTGGCGAGATGAACGAGGAGGGGGCGAACGATGACGATGCGAACGGCGGTCACGGGATCGGCTTCGCGACGCCACGCGACGAGGCGAACGAGGAGACAGCGGCGAACGGGCCGCACCGTGACGATCATCGCGGCGGCTCTCCCGCTTATCGTCGCGAGCTGCCGATGAGCGACGGTGAGGCGAACGCTCCTGGTGCACCACAGCCTCTGCGCCGGAGCGCAAGACGGACCCCGCGCGCACGGGCTCCGGCGGTGACAAGGACCTGCCCGCGCGCCGAACCAGCTCGCGCTGCTGGTCCTCAAAGCGGCGGCGGATCTGATCAGCGGACGCCGGTGGAGCAACAGGTATGCTCGCGGCAGGGCGTGCAGGAGGACGCGGACGGGGAGCGGGATCGCTCTCCGCGGTGCAGTCGCGGCCCAGAGCGCCGAGGAAATCCATCAGCGAGCGCTCAGGGCGCTCCACTGCCGCAAGAGGAGCCGACGACGCCGATCTCCCAGGCGCAACAGGCGGCACCTGTGGCAGCCACTCCGAGGAGCGGACGGGGAAGCACGCGGGGGAGAGGCGGGGGTCTATGTGGAGAAAGACGCTGGGGCAGCCCTGCGTCCTGCGTCCGGACGCAGCGTCCGGACGCAAAGACGCAGGACGCGCGTCCGGACGCAGGACGCACCCTGGAAAATTTTTCGGGCAGACCGAGATTTTTTTTTTTTTCGCGATCGCGAAATTGACATTCGCGATTTCGTCGCGAATGTCAATTTCGCCGAAATTCGACACCCCCCAAGCAAATTCGACCCCCAAAACCAGCCATCTAATTCACCCCTAACCCCCTCCCCTTTTTGCAAAATTGATTTGGAAATCCAACCCCTCTCCACCACTCCACAACTAGGAAACCCAACCTTTGTGGTCCACCACCCCCACAAAGCCCATTTAGTTCATGAAACCTCTCATTTGTGCTCCCTTTTCTCACAACCCAATTCTCTTTCAAAAACCCTAGTGGTTTTAGCTCCTTTCCGCGCACCACCGTTATGGCTAGCTCCTTGTGTTCGCGACCTTGTGTTCGTTGCGCACAACTGGAACGTTGTGCACAACCACCACAAGGGTGCGGCGGGTGCGGGGCCGAGTGGGGAAGTCAGGAAGGCGGGAATAGTGGAGGGGAACATTCCCCCCCGACCCCTTCCCGAGGGGTACAAGCTTGAGGAGGATGGAGAGGTGGAGGTGGATGAGGATGACCTCACCTTCGACGAGTACAAGGAGCAGGAGGATTTGGAGAAGGAGGAGGAGAAGGGGATGGAGAGCGAGGAGGATGAGTGATGCATGTTAGTTAGTGGTAGTATGCATGCATGCTAAACAACCCTTGGACTAATTGTGATTATGGAAATTTGGGGCTCACCTTCATGTTCTATTGTTGTGGCTGAAATTTTGTTGTTGAGGAGAAATTTTGCTATGAAAGTGTGTTCCACCCCCCCCCCCCCCCCCCCCCCCCTCTTACCCCCTCTTCCCTCTGCCCTATAACTTTTTTTTGGCTGCCCGGGGGGTTTTTTTTGGCTGCCCGGACCTGCGTCTTTTGCTGCGTCTCGGGGGCCCTAAACTAGCGTCCAGCGTCTGGACGCATGCGTCCAGGACGCTGGACGCGTCTTTCTCCACATAGGCGGGGGTCGAGGAGCGCGCGGAGGACAGCGGAGTGCAGGCCAAGCGGCGAGGGGGAATCCGCGCCAACTAACGAGCCCAATCTGGTTGGGGGAGCCGGCGGAACGAGTCACGCGCCAGTCGTTTGCTAGACGCGGGGGGAGAAGGGGAACGACAGCGCAAGCAATGAGAATCGGTGATACAAACGGAGAAGGGAGCGGCGACGAATATGTACCGTCAGATCTGAGGCAACCCGACAACCCCGACTCACCTCTCGCGGAAGCGGGGGAGGACCAGGCGCAGCAGCAGGAGAGGGATCCTAGACGCCGACAGAACCGCAGACCCCAACCCCCTCCGGACCAAGCCCTGTCAGCGTCCCAGCTGGCATCGAGGGAGGATCTCTTTGAGATCGCGACGAGCTGGGACTCTTCAACCCTAACGTCAACCACCCACCTGCCTATCGTCCGCCGCCTGCCGCCGCAGATACTAAGCGACTACTCCACCTGTATGCTGGCCGCCCTCTTACGGATCTCCAAACTGCCCAACTGCGCGGGAGCGTGGCGGGTCCTCATGTTCCTGCCACGTCTCACCTTACGACTTAGCAGGAGGTCCAGCTCTAAGTGGAAGGTGCTGCGAGAGCAGATGCACCTATTCAGATGTGGCCACTGGAACCAGCTCTACAGTGACTACGTGGGGTCCCTGCACCAAGCTGAGCCACCTCAGCACCAAAACGACCCCCTGGGAATCTGCTCACGTGTGGAGGGGCTGGTGAAACGAGGTAACCTGCGAAAAGCGTTGGCAGCCCTTTCACCCTCGCCAGCGGCCCCTGCGACGATCGCAACATTGCAGCTGTTGGAATTGAAACATCCCCAACCCCAAGTTGAGCTGCCCGACTGGGTCCACACCTACACAACACCCACGCAATTTTCGTGCACCGCGGAAAGTTTCTCAGACGTCCTTGGGGATTGCCCCAGCGGAGTTGGGGCTGGTCCATCCGGGTCAACATTTGAACACTACCGCGACCCAGCCCTAAGCAACATCGAAGTGCTGGGGCACCTACACTCCGCCGTAACACATTTTCTCTCCACGAATCTCTCCACCGAGGTTGCAGCACTACTCTCGCCATCCCGCCTCATCGCCTTCGCGAAACCAGGGGGGGGGGGTACGCCTTATCGCAATAGGGGAATCCCTACTCCGGTTGGCAGCAAAGGTGGCACTCTCGGAACTACAAGGAGAAACAAGGCGATTTTTCTTACCCCAACAATTCGGGGTGGCAGTCCCAGGCGGAGCTGAGTTCGTTATACATGCAGTCAGAGACCTCACCACTTCACAGCCTTCCAGCCTAGTCCTCCAACTCGACATTGAAAACGCTTTCAACTCCGTAGAGAGGAAAGCGTTCTTCAACGCACTCACCAACACCCCGCTAGCACCGCTCATACCTTTCACCCGCTCCTTCTACGCAACGCCTTCTCAGCTGCTGACCGATCCCCGCTTGAGCACGACGGCACTTACCAGCGGAAGAGGGGTGAGGCAGGGGGACCCCCTCGGACCCCTGCTGTTCGCGGCATCAATCCAGCAGCACCTCAGACGCACAGCAGCAGAGCACCCAGAAGTCACGATCCTAGCATACACCGATGACATCACCATGATCGGACCGGCGACAGCAACGCTCGGCGCGCTTAAGTTACTGACGCCGCTGCTCGCCCAGGATGGCCTCACCTGCAACCTCAGAAAATCGTCGGCGTGGTCCACGACGCCGCTTGAGGGTGACGAGCTCCCCGAGGGCCTCCCACTCACCCACGAGGGGGTACGGGTGTTGGGAAGTCCCGTGGGGTCACAGCGCTTCTGCGCTGGCGTGGTCCGCAGTACTCTGACAGACGCGGCGGCACCCCTGGGCTCCCTAGCATCCATCCATCCACAGCATGCCCTCCTGCTCCTGTCCCGCTGCATCAGCCGCAGAATCGGCTACTTGCTGCGCACCACCCCAGCGGATGTCCTTCCCCTCTCGGAATGGCACGCGTGGTGCGCCGATCTGCTCAACACCGCCCTGACTGCCGCCAGCATCCAACCACCCCGCCGCGAAGCCGAGTTCAATTTTCTCATCCGCCAAGCAACCCTCCCAGTGGCCCTAGGTGGACTGGGCCTCACGGATCCCACAACAGAAGCAGCACCAGCCTACCTGGCCTCAACGACAGAGGCACTACGCCTGCTCCGCTCACTCGACCTGCCAGCAACCGCGGCGCTAGGGAGCAACAGCAATGCCCTGCAGCCGTCTGCGTCACACTCGGTCACCATCCAAGATATGGAGGGACGACTGCCGCCGCTGGCGCTGCAATACCTCCGTGAGGAGCAAGAAACCCCGTCCCAAGACCAGCTGCAGCGGGCCCTCTCTCAGGAAGTGCACGCGGCAAAGGCCGACACCCTGACAGAGGAATCACGCTCAATCAGGTCAGCCCCCGAGATGGGCCACACGCTCCGCCTCGTCAGCCTGAGAGGCGAGGGAGCGGGAGCATGGCTGCAAGCCCTACCCCTGACCCCAGACCTCTGCTTCTCTCCAGGGCAATTCCGAACAGCCCTGGCCTTCCGCATGGGCATCCGACAGAACGTACCTACCGTGTGCGAGTGTGGAGAGCTTGTGGCCGACTGCAGCCTACCCAACCACCTACTCCGCTGCAGCACAGGCCCGGGCAGAACGCGCACACACAATCAGCTGGCCTTTGCCGTGGCAAAAATGGCGAGGGAGGCGCAGCTGGTGGTATACCTGGAGAATGCAATGTACTCACCACCGGATGACCCGAAGAAGGCCGATGTGATCGTGCGTGACCCAGACAGTGGAGAGACCTGGATCACAGACACGACTATCACCGACCCTGTGCTGCAGAACCGGGACCCCACAGCCCGCAAACCCCCAGGCTGGGCTGCAAGGGAGGCTCAGAAGCGGAAGGAAAGGGGTTACTACCGGCACACAGAACATGTGGTGTTCTGCGCCCTGGCCGTCGAGACCTATGGGGCAAACGCGCCCCCCACGACGGCGTTCCTGAAGCTGCTGGCCACAGCAGCAGCTAGGAACCGGTTCAGGGCCAACCCCTTGGCGAAATCGGCCAAGAAGATGGCCTGCCACTTCAGCCAGCGCTGGTCAGTGGCCCTCCAGCGCTCCCAGGCGAATGCCCTGCACACCAAGGCCAGGGCGGGGATTGAGGCAGCGCACCCCCAGATGGCAGCGGACCCATGGCCGCTGCACCTAGGGGACATCCTCCACACGCTGGAGGGTTAGAGGGCACTAAGGGGGGGGGGGGGGGGAGGGTCAGAGGGATGGGTTGATGGGTCGGAAGGTATAAGGGAACCACGAGTCAAATTGCATGTCTGTACCCCCTGCTGAATTAATACAAAGGACCATTTGAGAGAGAGAGATGGAGGATGAAATGGAAGATGAGATGGGAAACGAGAGGATTACAACGCAGCCCACTTGATAAAGAAAAAGATGTATTTTTGAGACGTCTCAAAAATACATGAGATGGAAGAAGAGAGGATCGCAGGGAGTTTTTGAGAATCCATGAGAGGGGAAAGATGCATGAGATGGAAGAAGAGAGGATCGCAGGGAGTTTTTGAGAATCCATGAGAGGGGAAAGATGCATGAGATGGAAGAAGAGAGGACTGCAACGCAGCCCACTCACCTCCAACACAAAACCGTCCTTCATCTTCCCCCCCTTCTCCTCCTTTTTCAGGCTGGTCTTATAAGTGAGATGCTTGAAAAGGTGCTGGACAATGCTTTGGACACGGAGGAGATGGAGGATGAAATGGAAGAGGAAAGGAGCACAACCCAATTTCCCCACCTTTCCTCTGTTTTTCCCTTCGTCCTTCCTATCCAGGCTGGTCTTATCAGCGAGATGCTGGAAGAGGCAGTGGACGATGCTTTGGACATGGAGGAGATGGAGGATGAAATGGAAGAGGAAGTAATAGGGTTCCTGATTAGCTGGAGGAGAGAATCACAACCCGATTTCCCTGCTTTTTCCCCTCTGTTTACCTCCTCCTCTCTCTGTATTCCTGTTCAGGCTGGTTTAATCAGCGAGATGCTGGAAGAGGCCGTAGACGATGCTCTAGACACCGAGGAGATGGAGGATGAAATGGAAGAGGAAGTAAACAAGGTTCTTGATGAGCTGGCGACGGAAGCTACTGCGCAGCTTCCCACGGCGGTGCGGCAAAAGCAGCGGGCGGCAGAGGCAGCAGGGGTGGAGGAGGAGGAAGAGAGGGTGCCTCAGATGGAGATGGGGTTGGGAGCGGACGATGAGGCGGAATTGGCTCGGCTTAAAGCCAAGTACAAGTGAAGTGGTGCTGGTGGTGGTGGCGGTGGTGTTTGGTGGGAGCAGCAGCAGCAGTAGAAGCAGTAGCAGCAGGAAAAAAACTTAAGTTGCAGTAGGTGAGGAGGAAGAGAAATTTAAGATGCCTCAAAACTATTGGTATCAGTAGCAGCATTTGTAACAGTAATGGCGTGAGGGGGACAGGAAGAGAAGGAAGATATGCTTTAGGTAGTCACTGGGGCAGGGAAGACGCAGGGGAAACATTACTGGTTGGAACAGTAGCAGCAGCAGACGCCACAGCAATGGCATGCAGAGGTGAAAATGGGAGCAATAAAGCGGCCAATGAATGGTCAATGGCTTAGGTGGAAGTTGCTGGAGAAGCTGTGGTGGCTGAAACTGGTAGCAAATTATTTGTTTGCTGGCATTTTACTGGCAGACCATTGTGAAGCCGATTGTTGGGGGTAGATTGTCTTGTAATGAATTTTTTCGAAAGTGTGTAACACTTTCTAAAAATGCGTATTGTGAAAGTGCAGCTGACTGTAGTGCAGCAACGCAACTGCGAATTACCATTCGCCGAATATATAAGAGGGTTGGAGGCCATTCGCCCTCCACCCACGTCTTCACTTGGAACTTCGCAGTTCCACTCCCCACCCACCCACCCTGATCATGTGCATGTATGATTTATAGTTGGACGAAAATGCTGTAATAACTGCATTTCTAATGAAGCACGTTGCCATTGCAAGAACAGAAAGCAAGCTTTCTCAATATTGTAGTACAATGTCAATTACAATATCAAAGGTCAACAAGAATTCTCCACTCATCTCAACGTATCAATCTCCAATGCTTGCACCTGTTGGAATCAACTGACCACCCACACCAACAAACACATCACCAGTCGTTCCCAGTCCTGCAAATGGGAACGATGAACCTACCCCATTTGTTGCGGCGGTAGTGGAGACACTAGACCCGACATACACAGTGGGGAGTGTGGGGTTAGTTGCACTTTGTTGGGACATTGAATTGCCCTGAAAGCTTGAAGCATAACCCATGCCATCTCCCACTCTGCTTCTCTGACTGTTTGTAACTCCCAGGTTGTTGATGCTCCCAGCATTGGCGTCCTGCTCAAAGAATGTGGCTCCTGACCCTCCAAGAACCTGCTTCCTGGAGGCCAGTGCCCGCAACGGAAACAGCTGGCCCAGCAAATAAAACGCAAGACCAATGTTATCCACTGCTTCAGTGTTTCTGATACCAATATCAGAGCCGTCATTCTGATAACCAGTTCCAAAATGTGGTTCATAAAGTCGCTGGTTTATTGAAATCGATGACCATAAGTGGGTCAGGCGCTTCCAAGGATGCCGTGAACGCTGTTGAAGCGTCTGCAAATAGAGAGGAGCCAGTTAGAATGGGGAATCTCAGAAAACACATCTTGAAACACTCTCAGACAAGATATCAGTCCACCCATCCACTGTCCCGCCATCCACTTACTGCACCCAGTGACCTGGATTGCACTCTGTGGCTGGCAGCATCAGTTTCTTCAACACGAAGATTTACGTTGGTAGCAGCCAGCTCTCCGGCAAAGGCTTTGAAGTGGGGTAAGGACCCGGGTACTGAAGTACTTTGATGGCAATTCGCATCTGGTTTGATGTCTCGGGGAACATCACGAGATGGCAAGCTCCGTGCATGCACGCTCACAGAGAGACTGCGAAATGTTACGGAAGGTGGGAAGAAAGTATTGAACCACAATAAGAAATCGCAGCGAGAAAAGTTTTAAAGATGGCGTAAAAATGCGCTGCCGTCAAACAACAGAACGGTCTGAGAACGTACTGAAGAATGATCAGGATGATTTGAAGAGCTGCCGCGCAGCTCAAGAACGATGGAGCCATTCGGAGGAATCAGACGACGCACGTCGGAATAAAGACGAGGCTCGACAACTGAAAATAAAGAAAGCTGGTGTGTATGAAGACTGAGCCAGTGAACTCCGTATAAAAAGGCCAACAGCAAGCGGCAAGGAGGCGTTACGCCACGTCGTTTCCGAGTCATGAGTCTTGGATAAGGAGGGCGAGTGGAAGCTAAGATTAGCACAAGCTTTTTTTTTTTTTTTTTTTTTCGTGGGAAACGCCGCGAGCCAGCGCACAGGCTCCTTGAATCCATCCGAGGATGCTAATCTTGCTGATTCCAAGAAAGATGCGCGTCGTTCAAGGCACCGTGATTACAAAACGTGAGACCCGTGTAACTTGCTGTTTGGCATCCTGAGTGGATAGCACAACACCAAAATGAACGCTGACCAGATTCAACAGCCATGGATGACTGGTGACAGGAAGAACGATAAATTCGAGGGTATGCTTCCGTGAAGGATGATGATGAGTCAAGGATGATGAGATATTTGGCATTATTCACCTTCCTGCGGTTGAGGGCGTTTCCTCACCTGATAAACGGTTTTCCTTAGCTTTCAGCTCGGTTGATGGATGATGGATAGCCGAGGTCAAGCAAGCTCAGGGCGCGTAACGTGAACGGCCTATCTTTCAACAACCATCATGGCCAGCCAGCGAAATGTTACCAATGTTTTTGTGTCGCGGAAGGTTGGGAGAGATGTCGTGAACGCCACCTTCGTACGGTTCAAAGCATTTCTGTGCGCTTGATAGCGGCTATCAGAAAGCTAGACTGGTTTAGTAGGGTGAAGCCATCACAAACTCTCAAAACACACCGCAAATACATTCACTCCACCATTATCCATGGATCTCGCCGAAGCGTGAAAAAACGCATCTGTCGGTGAAGCTAGACTCTTATATCCTCCCCTCCCAACGTCATCGCACTATCATTTAGCATCTTCCTCCCACTTCTCTCCCTCTCTTTCTCGCTCACGCCTTTCCGCGTTCGGGGTATCTTGGTACAACTTATCCGCATTCCACGCTTCCCCACGTGCTGCGCATCACATGCATAACGGATCGGCCCAGCGCATACTAGCAAATCGCTTCGAGCTGGCGCAATTTACGCGTCATCTCTCCTCGCGGAGTCAGGAAACCAGAGCGCATCCTCAAACCTACACCTTTCTGAGCATTTGTTCCTACGGAGCTGACGCAACACGCCCGACAGACAGCCATGTCACCAATAAACGCTGTTTCTGACGTGGCGTTTCTGACGCTACGCGACGTCGTGATCTCCCTCCTCCGCTGCTTCTGGGCAATAATCGCTCTCCCAGTCATCCTCGCGCTCCTGCCTCTCCCCGTGCTTACTCCCCTCCGCCATCTCATGCGGATTCTGGCCGGTCGAGGAATCACCCAAAGCGGCTCTTCGAGAAAACCCGTGAAATCCCCCGCGTCGTCGAGATTTGCTTATCTGCGGGTGAGTTGAGTTAGTTTTAGTTTCCAGTCGTCTCAAAACTCCAAGTCTAGCCGGACGAGGAATCACCCAAAGCGGTCCTACCAGTAAACACGGAACGTCTCCTGGCGTCACCGATATTCGCCTCTCTGCGTATGAGTTGTATTGGTTCTAAGTCGCCTCAAAGCTCAAAGTCCTGCTGGGCGTGGAATCACCCAAAGCGGTCCTACCCTCCATCTCCCATTCCCTTGCTTCCTCCCTCTCCACGTCGCCTTTCTCCTTCTTCTATATTGAAGTCCCTTTTGAAATTTCTCAAAAGTGACTTCGAGGAATCACCCAAAGCGGTCCTACCCTCCATTTCCCAATCCCTTGCTTCCTCCCTCTCCCGTCGCCTTTCTCCTTCTTCTCTCCTTCTCTCCTTCTTCCCAAACCATCCCTGCCAGCACATGACCTTTTTCCATCGCTACTTCTCCCACTTTTACATCCCCGGATTCGCCTTCAACCTTTCACTCCTCATTCTCACCCTCACTGGCCCCTCTCCTTCTCCCTCTCCTTGTTCTCCTAGTTTTCCAAAACTACCCCTACCAGCACATGACCGTTCCCCATCGCTGCTTCTCCCACTTCTACGTCGTCGAATTCGCCTTTAACCTTCTGCTCCTCGCCCTCGCCCTCACTGCTCCCTCTTCTTCCCCCCCCTCTTTTTCCCCACCCGCTGCCAGCACATGACGGTGCCTCACCGCTGGTTCTCCCATTTCTACATTGTTAAATTCTCCGTCAACCTTGCACTCCTCGCCCTCGCTCTCACTGCTCACTGCTCCATCCCTCCCTCTTCCCCACCACCCCCTGACAGCACATGACGGTGCCTCACCGCTGGTTCTCCCATTTCTACATTGTCGGATTCGCCCTCGCCCTCACTGCTCCCTCTTCTTCCCCCCCTCTTTTTCCCCACCCCTACCAGCACATGACCGTTCCCCATCGCTGCTTCTCCCATTTCTACATTGTCGGACTTTCCTTCAACCTTGCACTCCTCGCTCCCATTCTCTCCCCCCTCTCCCTCTCCCTTTCCTTCTCCTTTTTCGCTCCCCCTTCTTGCCCAAACCATTCCTGCCAGCACATGACCGTTCCCCATCGCTGCTTCTCTCATTTCTACATGGTCGGATTCGCCTTCAACCTTGCACTCCTCATTCTCGCCCTCTCTGCTCCCTCGGATGTAACCGCATTCCTCAACACTGAACTTCGTATAAGCTTCAGTGCTCTCAGCAGCAGCAGCGGTAACAGCAGCTATAACAGCAGCAGCGAAAGCATCGCTACAAGCACACCTGGCACCACCACCACACCCACCAGCAGCGTTCAAGCATTGCAGCTTCTGCTGCACCGAGCACCTGTTCACTCGCTCCTCTTCCATCTGCATCTCGCCAGACGGCTATGGGAGTCTACAACCCTCTCTGTCTCCCCAACATCGTCTCACATGCACGTCTCAGCCTACCTCCTCGGCCTCTGGTGAGTGCTGTGTGCACGTGGCTCGTCTCGTCATACCTCATTGGCCTATGGTGAGTGACTGTCTATTACTCCCTTGATCGACTATGGGAGTCTACAACCCTCTCTGTCTCCCCACCGTCGTCTCACATGCACGTCTGTGCCTACCTCCTCGGCCTCTGGTGAGTGGAATGTGGGCGGTATGCGAGTTTCAGTGGACAGGGAAAGACCGGCAGCATCATATCCGCGTTATAGAAGAGAATGCACTTTGCCAGACTGCTGCGGGTGGGAGGAGTCCATAGTCGAAACGAAACTGCGTCTGCTGCTGCACTGAGTGCCTTTTGAGTCGACTCAAAAGTCACTGAGTGCCTGTCCACTCGCTCCTCTTCCATCTGAGTCGAGTTTTGAGTCGACTCAAAACTCGACTCATTGCACAAAGTGCCTGTCCACTCGCTCCTCTTCCATCTGCATCTCTCCAGGCGGCTGTGGGAGTCCACTGCCCTTTCCCCCTCCCTCCCCAACATCGTCTCACATGCATGTCTCTGCCTACCTCCTCCTCCCCATCCCACCACCATCCCCTCCCCCCCTTTCCCAACCCGACCACCAGCTAGCACATTGCTGCTCCACTCTCTTTCTTCCTCGCCAGTTCCCTATTCTTTCATCGCCATCACTATTTCCCCGCTTACTCCCCCCCCCCTCCCTCCTCCCTACAACCAGCTTGTACATCGCTGCTCCGCTCTCATTCTTCCTTGCTGCCCGTCCTGCTCTGCCCTCCTCTGCTCCACCATGCCTCTCCAATACCAGCTACTAAGCCGCTGCTCCTCTCCCCCCGCCCCTCTCCCCCCGCCCCTCCCCCCTCCCCCTCCCTCCTCCCTACCACCAGCTACTACATCGCTGCCCCGCTCTCCTTCTTCCTTGCTGCCCGTCCTGCCCTGCCCCTAGTTCTTTCATAACCACATCGCCCACCCCCTTCTTGAGGCGCCTCAAAATCGCGTGAACTGAGACGATTCTTGAGGCGCCTCAAAATCGCGTGAACTGAGACGATTCTTGAGGCGCCTCAAAAACAGTCCTGCCCTGCCCCTAGTTCTTTCATGACCACATCGCCCACCCCCTTCCCCCCTCTCCTCCTCTCCCTCTCCCCGCCCACCAGCTACTACATTGCTGCGCCACTCTCCTTCTTCCTTGCTGGCCGTCCTGCTCTGCCCTGCCCCCCAACCTGCCTTCCCCATCACCATCACCTCCCATCCCCACCCATCCCCTTTCCTCCACCCACTCCAACCCCCGCTTTACTCCCCCCCACCCCACACCACCACCAGCTAATACGTAGCTGCTCCGCTCTCCTTCTTCCTTGCTGCTCGTCCAGTCTCGCCCTCCGACCCGTTCCAGTCATCACCATCATTATCACCGTCCCTTACTCCTGAGACGTCTCAAAAGTCCTCCGACCCGTTCCAGTCACCATCATTATCACCTTCCCTTACAACCCCCCCCACCCCACCCCACCCCACCAGCTACTACATAGCTGCTCCGCTCTCCTTCTTCCTTGCTGGCCATCCAGTCACACCTTCTGAACCGTTCTCCACCACTGGTGCTGATGTCATAAGCATAGCATGCCATATTGTTGGAGCAGCAGTGTTCGCGTGGGGCAACCTGCACCAGCACCGCTGCCATGCGATTCTGGTAAGCTACACAGTTAGGAGCAAAGCATTCAGTGTTGATATGTCTACACTGAGGTGCCTCAAGGTCCGGTGGAGTGTGTTTGCGTGGGGCTATCTTCACCAGCACCGTTGCCATGCCATCCTGGTGATAGTTACAGTTCGAGGCAAAGCATTCAGTGTTTGTATGTGTATGCTGCGGGTACCTCACGGTTGTTCTCAACTTTGAGGCGCCTCAATAGACAGTTCGAGGCAAAGCATTCAGTGCTTGCATGTGTATGCTGCGGGCGCCTCACGGTTGTTCCCGACTTTTGAGGCGCCTCAAAAGACAGTTCGAGGCAAAGCATTCAGTGGTTGTATGTGTATGCTGCGGGCACCTCGCGGTTGTTCCCGTGGGGTAATCTTCACCAGCCCCGTTGCCATGCCATCCTGGTGAGCGCCACAACCGCACTGCACCACTACCAAGTGCTTTTAAAGCGCCGTCAAGTGCTTCAAACTCCAATGAATATTTTTTTGCATGTCCCTGCAAAATATCTCTGGTATCGTACCCATGGAAATGCCAGAGCCCCTTTGTGGTTCAACGAGGCAGGTTCACGCATTATCATGCCCACACTCGTTCCCATGCCTCCCTACTCTCTCCCCCCTTCCCTTCCTTTCCCTCCTCTCTCCCTCTTCACTCGTCCAGACCAGTTTGAGGCAAGGGGGTAAGAAGGGCTACTTCATCCCTCAAGGGGACTGGTTCACTCACGTCTCATGCCCACACTACTTAGCAGAGATTGTAAGTATTTCTAATACTGGTGATAACCAGTAAGCGCTCAAAGAAACTGCAATGCCTGTAACTGTTCATCAAAGCTGATACAGTCTGTACAGTCAGCCTTTGCTGATGTTGTCGTTTCTTACACATGAGGTATACTTAGGCTTAGTCTTGTAACTTTGATGACAAGTGAAACAAGTCAGCGTCAATAATGTCCTCTCTCTCGCTCTCGCTCTCGCTCCTCTCTCTCTCTCTCTCCCACAACAACCAGGTGATATACTTGGGTTTACTCCTATCACTTGGATCCAGGATACTTGACTCAACATTGCTGCTCATGTTTGCGTGGGTGGTAAGTACAACTTGTTCTTACACACTTGGGTGTAGACGAAATTGCTGTGCTCTCTCCGTGTTCTGATGGCTTTGTATGCACCGCACTCCATGCTGTTGCTCATCTTTCCATGGGTGCTATGTGTATCGGTAGTTTTTCTTCATGTTTGGTATGGTATGCTGACATGCCGACCCCATTTTACCTTGTAGTGGGCACGCACAGCAGCACACTTCTGCTCATGGATTCACATTGTGTGGGTGTCTGGTCTGGTTGTCCCTCTGCTGCTCCTCTTCCCCTTGTTTCCATCTCATTTGTATCCTCTGACTTTTCTCTCAAACGTTCGGCATGTTGTCCTGCAGGTTTCCAACTTGACTTTATCTGCATTAGAAACCCATGAACGCTATATCGCAAAATTCCCTGACTATCCGCAGCTCAGAAGGGCTATATTGCCATGTATATTATAGCAAAGGCACATTAAGGGCATGTTCCTATGGCCTCTTATCAGGCCAACCTCTTGTCAGATTCGCGTCGCACTGCACTGAAAACACACGTAACAACATTCGATCGCATTGAAACGCATTGAACAGCACAAGTCTGACAAGAGGTCACTTGATAAGGGGCCGTAGGAACACGCCCTAACACATGCCACATAGTACCGGTAGATTCAAAAGTGGTTTCGCCTGTTTGTAGCGGGTGCTTTGTAGCTGCAAAACTTGCCATGTTGGAAGGTATTTCAGAACATGAGGTACACCGTACACAGTATCATGGCAGATGCGGGACAGGAGAAATTCAAACCAGTTGGCATATTCATTACATTTGCAACAAGTTAACAAGCACTATTGACAACTGAGTCCTAACTAGGACAGAAACAGGTGGATGCGCAGGAGGACGATGGATGAAGATTGATATGGAAGCGGGTGGAATGGAGTATGACTGATGGCGAGAGGTGGCGCGACGAGAACGTGACTGACATGCCTAATACGGTCTTTCCCGGCTTTAGTATTGAGAAATCTTAGCCCTAATTGCAAGGCTAACTCATCTCTGCTCCATCTTCCTGAGCAGTCAATCCGCACAAGGTCTTGAGAGAAGATGACCCAACCGTCATCTCATTACAATGACTTGTGATACACGGTGGTGCTTTGTTACCCGCCAGCCAGCAAGCCGATCAGTGGTGGTGGCCGGGAATACCTCCTGGGCCAACGACCTTCAGCTGCAGGCAATGAAGAGAAATAGGGTAACAAGAGAGAATAACAGGTTACGGTATTAGCACTTCTCACAATGGCGATGCCGACCAAAGAATCAGATGGGATGGTCTGGGAACACGACGTCAATGGTGTTACAAATAATCACATATAAGAGGAAAAAATCCAGAAAGAAAAGACGGGACAGAATGGAGCTTGAAGGCGTTGTGCGAATAATGCAAACAAAACTGTTCCTGCCACCATTATCACCTTAAAGACTTGACCGCAGACGCTGCAGGAGTGGTTGGAGTCCTTTGCCAGCTTGAACCACACGACATCATGCTCCTCCTCTGCTCAAGGTTAGAAGAGGAATCGTGAAGATGAAAGCGAATGGAGAATGGAGAATGGTGAAGGAATCGTGCTCGTGCTCATCCGCTATGACAGACGCAATATATTGCGGAACGACTAAGTTCTTTTATGAGCCTGACCCAGCCTACATCATGCCGGGCTTTGGTAGACGGTCGGGTTACGGGAACACTGTCAGGGAAACTGTCTGAGACATGGACCGAGAAACGGGGTTGAACAAGAAACACGATAGATTTTGGCCCCTCAAAAGGACGTCACTCGAAGAATCACTCACCGCCAACCCCGCCAGAGCAGCCAACGAGACGCTCGTCGAACTGAGCCTCCACAATCGCAGGAGCATCCTGAGCACATTTGAAAGGTGGATAAAAAAGCATGACAGAGACGAAAATAACAAAAATCAGAACATTATGAGATAAAAAAAGATAATGACTCCGATGACATGCCGTGCAAAAGAAACACGCAAGGGTGACTGCGCAAGCTACGCGCAAATTCCATCGGACTCTCAAGGTCCAATGCCTCGAGGTTTGGTGAGAGGTAGTGTGTACAGCAGCAAGGAAGACAGACCAGCCATGAAGGAAAATGTTGAACCATTGTGTGTCTTTCAGCAAACCATTGAAATGGCGAAAAACGACACATTTTTACAGGTTCACATAAGGTTCCTACAAGGTACCTCTGTTCCGAAGGGACCGCGAGGAGGCTCCAGCTCGAAGCGCTCCTTTCCCTGCAGTAGAGAAAGCAGACCAGAACCGGCTTGCAAACGGTTAACAAAACTCTCGCAATGATACGTGGCAGAGAGAGAATGAAAAAAAAAAGCCTACGAGACTGAAGTTGGCCCGATCTAAAATCAAGAAGCCTTATTCCCCATGGAAAAAAAAAATGACGTAACCCAGAAATGTAACGCAATACAACTTCGCCGTGTCTAATCAGCCTGACTCTACCTCCAGCTCCGCAGTTCCTCCCTCTCAAAAAATGATGTTTTTACAAAGGATCGAAGTGTCTAACTATTATTGTAGAAAAAGGCGTACCTCCAGCTCAGCAGCCAGCTCCTCCCTCTCGAGTCCAGTAGCATGCTCCAGATCAGCAGAAACGTCCTTCGTGGCCCCTGCATTTTGTAGATTAAAGGAATAGTAGATATTAGGTCGAAATCTACATATTAATCTAGACGTAGCTCATGGTAACCTTTAAACACCGAACCCAAAAGATCTACACTAAAGAAAGTATCTCATTATCTAACTTGTCTCTGTTTTTTCCGATCCTAACCCTAACCTGCGGGGGAGGCTGCGCGGAGGGCGAAGGGGGTCTGGGAGAGCCATCCGCTGTGAACGAGCCTGTCTGTAACGCTCCGGCCCGCACCAGCCGGCGCACTCTCTGCAACGAGGCTATTCCATGCGGGGAGCGCGGCGGAGCGGCTGCGCTGAAGCGATTGGCGCGCAACCAGTGACAGGCGAGCGCCGGCTTGCCTCCACATGGTTATGAATTTGTGCTAAGGAGAAGGAGATGGGTGCTAAGGTATGCTACGCTTAATGCAAGCCCTAGAGCGTGTGTAAGAGCACGCACGCGAAGAAGGAGCTGGATAACGATGATCCAGAAGCCCGTGCAAGCTTCAAGAAAGGCCTAGCCTTCAAGAAGCAGGAACCTAGAAGCTCTGTAGGGAGCTAGAGGGGTAGAAGCAGAAAGTGGGGGTTTGTCGGGATGAAGTGTGGATGTGAAGCTGGAAAAAAAAGGGAGCAATTAGTTACCGTACGGATTCTCGCGGTTCAAAAGCTTACCTTGCGTTTCAGAGCGGTGATTTTTAAATAACCAAATGTACCTCCGTGCACCGCATCAGACCGACAGATTATATTGTAGCCGATCATGTGTGCTATGATTTGAGGGGATAGATCAGAGGGAAATTCTGTGGCGGGGGGATGAGGGTGATGGAAGAAAGGGGGAAACAGGGAGACGATCTGAAGGGGGAAGAAGTGTGGAGGAACGCGCTTGCTAGGGCGGAGGGGGGGAAAGGGGGGGTTCTCTTCGTTATTGACATGCTTCGGGAATCTTGTTATTGGATTTGGGGCTCGAAATTTGTGCCCGCTGCGTGTAGCGAGTGAGCCAAAATGCAAGCTTGTGTGGCTTTTTTTCTGCAAATAGGAATCGACTCCAGTGGTTTCGGAGGATTTTGGAAGCTCTTGACCAATGGTGGTGGGCAAAGTGGCAACCAGTGCACTGCAAGCCACATGCGAGCTCGTGCCCGGCTGTGCTTTTACATGCTGATCCGCTCTAACCAGCTCCTATACGCAGTGCGTTGTGTACACCGCAAAAAACATCTGCTATAAAGTTGAACTAGAAGCTGAAGATGAATACGTGGCCAAGCCATCCAGAGGCCAACACGCGTCAGCCCTAGAACCACGAGGAGATTCCACCAGGGAAAGTGACGAGTGGATGGTAATGAAACACGGCAACTTCGAGGTCATACCACAGTCCCTTTCACCACTCGCAATCGCGTTTTAAAGTTTTCCACCACTCTATACCCACTCTAGATTAGGTTTGCAGATGCTGGAATTCCAAACATCAGGAATTCGGCAGCGGGGATAGTTAGTCGATCGAGACTCTTTGAATGCATCAGCAATCTAGGGAGAGCAGGCAAGTTCATGTTTCAGCAGCTTGTCAGACTGGCATTACTGCCTCAAATTTTCTGATTGCCTCACGTCTCGTCCTTGCTTCACTTGCAAGCAATAATGGCTGCCGTTCGCGCCGCCTGCTCGGCTGCTCAAACAGCAGCCATAAGTCCATGCAATGCGATAAACCGTCACCTGTCGAGGCCACTAAGCACCGCAGCCACGTCAGCACGAGCCTCTCTCGTTGCGCGTTCTCCGCCATTGCGCAGCGCAGTCGCCTTCGTGCAGGTGCCACGTCAGCCACGTCGCGAGTCACATTGCATACGTGTCGTCCGTGCGAGCAGCACTGGAAGCTCCGACAATTCGACCAATGACGCGAGCTCGGAAGGCTCCGGCTTTTTCGGATGGCTGAAGCTGCCGAATCTGGACGGATTGTTCGGAAAGAAGGGAGAGACGGAGGTGAAGACGAGTTCGGAGATTGAGAGCGAGGGAGCTTTGGAAGAGAATGTGATAGCGCCGGAGCCCGAAGTGGTCAAGGAAGGTCAGTTAGTAGGCTCATAGGGAAGAAACAAGAGTGAGCAGAGCATTCAAGGGGTGAAGACGAGATTGGAGGCAGAGAGTGAGGGAGCTTCGGAAGAGGACGTCACCGAAGCGGAGCCTGAAGTGGTCAAGGAAGGTCAGTTAGTATGCTCATACGGAAGAAAACAAGAGTGAGTATGTAAGGGTTGAAGACGAGTTCGGAGATTGAGAGCGAGGGAGGGAGCTTTGGAAGAGAATGTGACAGAGCCGAAGTCAGAAGTGGTCAAGGAAGGTCAGTTGATGGGCTTATAAGGGTGTGCTTAAAGGAAGAAACATGCATAGTCATATAGGGGGGGTGGGGAGGCATGTGTGGTGCACTCCCTCTCTCACTCCCTCACACTCGCAATTTGCCCAAACCTTCCTCTCTAACTCACTCACTTCCTCTCTTACTCCTGTCACTTCACTTCTTCCCTCACCGTCCCTTCCCTCCTCCCAGAGCCCCCCGAGGAGCTGGACGTGGTGATCATCGGAGCATGGCTGGCGGGGCTGCGGGCAGCGGTGGAGCTGGAAGGGCTCTCTTACCCGCGCCCTCTCCTACTCACTCTCTCCCTCTTTCCCTCTCCTTCCATTCCACACCCACAGAGCCCCAGAGGAGCTGGACGTGGTGATCATTGGAGCGGGGCTGGCAGGGCTGCGGGCAGCAGTGGCGCTGCAAGAAGCAGGGGTGGCGTGTGTGGTTCTGGAGGCTTCAGACGGGCGTCCACCCTTGCACTCCCTCTCTCACTACCACTCTCACTTGCCCTCTCCGTTCCACACCCGCAGAGGCCCCCGAGGAGCTGGACGTGGTGATCATCGGAGCAGGGCTGGCAGGGCTGCGAGCAGCAGTGGCACTACAAGACGCGGGAGCGGCGTGTGTGGTGCTGGAGGCGGCAGAAGTTGACCGTTGCAATCCTTCTCTCACTCTCACTTCCTCCCCCACCCTCCATCCCACACCCACAGAGCCCCCCGAGGAGCTGGACGTGGTGATCATCGGAGCGGGACTCGCAGGGCTGCGGGCAGCGTTAGCACTGCAGGAGGCGGGGGTGGAGTGTGTGGTTTTGGAGGCGTCAGACGGGGTGGGAGGGCGCGTGCGCACAGATGAAGTGGACGGGTTTCTGCTTGATAGAGGCTTCCAGATCTTCCTCTCAGGTACGACTGTCCACACTCCCTGTGGTGCCGGGTCTGGGCAGCAGCAGCAGCAGCAGCACCACCACCACCAGCAGCACCAGCACCACCACCACCAGCACCACCACCACCACCAGCAGCAGCACCGTCAGCGTGTGTGGTGCTGCTGGAGGGTTCAGACGGCGTAGGCGGGCGCGTGCACACTGATGAATTGGCCGGGTTTCTCCTCGACCGGGGCTTCCAGATCTTCCTCTCAGGTACGAGCGTTTGATTCCATACACTCAGGTAGAAGAAGCAGCAGCAGCGAGCATCAGCACTGCTGGAGGCTTCAGACGGGGTGGGAGGGCAGGGCGGACGGCGTCCTCCAAGTGAAGCTGACCGCGGCTTCCTCCAAGTGAAGCTGACCGCGGCTTCCTCCAAGTGAAGCTGACCGCGGCTTCCTCCAAGTGAAGCTGACCGCGGCTTCCTCCAAGTGAAGCTGACCGCGGCTTCCTCCAAGTGAAGCTGACCGCGGCTTCCTCCAAGTGAAGCTGAACGCGGCGTCCTCCAAGTGAAGCTGACCGCGGCTTCCTCCAAGTGAAGCTGACCGCGGCGTCCTCCAAGTGAAGCTGACCGCGGCTTCCTCCAAGTGAAGCTGACCGCGGCTTCCTCCAAGTGAAGCTGACCGCGGCTTCCAGATCTTCCTCTCAGGTAGGTAGGAGGGTACCTCTCCCATGTATGACCGCTGAATTTCAGGTATGAATGCTGCTGACCGGGTGGGGTGGGAGGGCCCGTGCGTACGGATGAAGTGGACGGGCTTCTGTCTGTAGGGGGGTTCACTCAGACCGCGGCTTCCCGATCTTCCTCTCAGATAGGGGGGCTTTGAGACGTCTCGAAACACGGATGAAGTGGACGGGCTTCTGTCTGTAGGGGGGTTCACTCAGACCGCGGCTTCCCGATCTTCCTCTCAGATAGGGGGGCTTTGAGACGTCTCGAAACACGGATGAAGTGGACGGGCTTCTGTCTGTAGGGGGGTTCACTCAGACCGCGGCTTCCCGATACTCAACCACCACAGCTCCTGCTCCTCCCATCACTTACACCGTCATCCCTCCTCCCTCCACACCCACTCCCCCTCCCCTCTCCCAGCCTACCCCGAGGCACAGCAGGTGATGGATTACGAGGCGTTGGACCTCAGGCCCTTCTAATCAGGCGCTCCCAGTTTTCCCTTTCCCTTCCTTCTGCCGCATTCCCCGCCCACCCCTCCTCCCTCCTACCCACTCCAGCCTACCCCGAGGCACAGCAGGTGATGGACTACGAGGCGCTGGACCTCAGGCCCTTCTACTCGGGCCCTCCCATGGCCACCCCATTCCTCCATCACCGCCCTCCCTCTCTCGTCCTTACTCCCTCCCCATCACCGCCCTCCCATTACCTTCCATCTCATCCCTCCCCCTCCCCCAGCCTACCCCGAGGCACAGCAGGTGATGGATTACGAGGCGCTGGACCTCTATCATGTTCCCATCCTCCCTCCCCCTCCCCCAGCCTACCCCGAGGCACAGCAGGTGATGGACTACGAGGCATTGGACCTCAGGCCCTTCTACTCGGGCACTAAGCATTCCTCTCCCCTCCCTTCACCATCCTCCCTCTCGCTTTCTTCAATCTCATCCCTCCACCCCTCCACCCATCCACGCCCAACCCCCCTTCCCTTCCCTCCAGCCTACCCTGAGGCACAGCAGGTGATGGATTACGAGGCATTGGACCTCAGGCCCTTCTACTCGGGCGCTCTCGTGTGGTTTGGAGGCTCCTTCCACAGGTGAGGCTGCTTCGGATGATTCAGGGGCAAGAGTTGCCACAGGTGAGGCTCCTGAGGGTGATTCGAATAGTAGAGCATTCACAGGTGGGCCTGGTTGCAGGCATATGGGGGAGCTAATGGGGGTCATCTTAGCGCAAAAGAGGGTTACAGGTGAATTTTGACTTCGATTCTCAGTGGATCTAAAGTGATGAAGAGGGGATCTCATGCCCGCGTACTTGGTTTCTGAGACTAAAAAAAAAAACAGCTGCTCTTTTGTTTCTTTAGAGGCTGATTCCACACGTGGAAAATACTAATCCACTATTCAAAATTCAGAATCCACATTCCAAAGCTTTCATGGCCGACATGGCCCCTCATGCACCCATGCACCGTGCTCCCCATGCCCCCCAATGCTCCCCTTCCTATGCTCCCTGCTCCCTTTCATATCAACTCTCCCTCCCTCTCCCCTTTCAGGGTGGCGGACCCCTTCCGCCACACCTCCAATGACCTCGCCTCTCTCTTCAACCCCATCCGTCGGCTCTGTCTTTGACTTACTGCGCGTGGGGCTGCTTTGCCGTAAAGCTGTGCTCAATGCACCGTTCTCTCTCCCATTCCTTTCCTCTCTCCTCCTCCCAGGGTGGCAGACCCCTTTCGCCACACCTCAGACGGCCTCTGCTCTCTCTTCAACCCCATCGGCTCTGTCTTTGATAAACTGCGCGTGGGGCTGCTGCGCCTTAAATGCTCCGTTCTCCCTGCTTCCTGCTCCCAATTTCCTCTCCTGCCCTCCCAGGGTGGCCGACCCCTTCCGCCACACCTCCGACGGCCTTGGCTCTCTCTTCAACCCCATTGGCTCTGTCTTTGACAAACTGCGCGTTGGTTTGCTGCGCCTGAAGGCCGTCTCCTCGCCCGTGGAAGGGATTCTCTCAGCGCCGGAGAGCAGCATTGAGGAGGCACTCAAGAAGCAGGGGTTCTCCAATGAGGTGTGTGTGTGTGTGTGTGTGTGTGTGTGTGTGTGTGTGCTTTAGCAAACTGCATACCCCATTGGCTCTGTCTTTGACAAACTGCATGTGGGGCTGCTGCGCCTGAAGGCCGTCTCCACGTCCCTGGAAGGAATCCTCGCAGCACCGGAGAGCAGCATTGAGGAGGCACTCAAGAAGCAAGGGTTCCCCAATGAGGTGTGTGCTGCGTTCTCCACACCTTCCATGTGGGATTGAGACAAGTTCTTTCACTGCAAGAAGGCCATGCCTTGCACCTCCATGGCGGACGGCTACTGTCTCCCGAAATTCTCCACGCCCAGTCCCTCGTGATTCTACTGCCCCTTGCTTCCCCCCTCCCATTCTCGGTTCTCATGCTTCATTTTTCTCCTCTTTGCCCTCATGGTTCTCATCTCGGTCCCTCATGCCGAGTTGACTTTTGGGTCGACTCAAAAGTCATTCTCGGTTCTCATGCTTCATTCTTCTCCTCTTTGGCCTCATGGCTCTCGGTCCCTCATGCCTAGTTGACTTTTGGGTTGACTCAAAAGTCATTCTCGGTTCTCATGCTTCATTCTTCTCCTCTTTGGCCTCGTGGTTCTCGTCTCGGTCCCTCATGCCATGCCAGATGATCGACTGTCTCTTCCGTCCCTTTCTCCGAGGGATCTTCTTTTGACAGCGAGCCACCACTTTCACCCAACCTGCTCTTCACAATGCCTGTTCCTTCCCTCTTCCCTTGTGTGCCTCTTCCCTTGTGTGCCTCTCCCCTTGTGTGCCTCTTCCCTTGTGTGCCTCTCCCCTTGTGTGCCTCTTCCCTTGTGTGCCTCTTCCCTTGTGTGCCTCTTCCCCTGGTCTTCCCTCCTGCTTGACCTCTTCCCCATTGAATCTCCTATGCCAGATGATCGACCGCTTCTTCCGTCCCTTCCTCGGAGGGATCTTTTTCGACAACGAGCTCAGCACTTCCTCTAGGTACGCCATTCCACCCTTTTCTAGAAAAATGGTAGTTCTTTTTTTGCGATGTCTCAAAAATTCGTGTCTTCTAGGTTCGCTGTTGCTGCTCTTCTTACAGAAAGACAGTGTTTTTTTTTTTTCGTCTTAAAAGCTCAATTCTTCCTCTAGGTACACTCTTGCAGCCATGTCTCCAAGAGGGATATGTACCCTGTAAACGAAGGAGGTCTGTATGTATATCCTTGTATTCAGAGGTGCTCTTGCACACAACACCCTCCCTCTCCTCCCTCACTCTCTCCCCACACAACTTTCACAGGTTAATGGAGTTTGTCCTTCGCATGCTCGCCCTTTCACCCAACACCCTCCCCTCATCCGGCATCGGAGCCCTCGTCTCTCACCTCACCTCTCTTTCCCACTAACATATTCCCCACGCTCCTCCCTTCCTCCCCTCTCTTCCTCCCCCTTCCCCCTTTTTCCCTCCCCCGCAGGTTGATGGAGTTTGTGCTACGCATGCTCGCACTGGCACCCAACACCCTCCCCTCATCCGGCATCGGAGCCCTCGCCTCTCACCTCACCTCTCGCCTCCCCTCCCACTCCATCCGCCTCAACTCCCCCGTCTCCTCTATCACCCCCAACCTTTCGACCTGTTTCTCACTAACACATTCTCCCTCTCTCGTTCCTCACATCTCATCCCTCCCTCTCCTCCCTCACTCTCTCTCCCCACACAACTTTCACAGGTTGATGGAGTTTGTGCTACGCATGCTCGCACTGGCACCCAACACCCTCCCCTCATCCGGCATCGGAGCCCTCGCCTCTCACTTCGCCTCTCGCCTCCCCTCTCGCCTCCCCTCCCACTCCATCCACCTCAACTCCCCCGTCTCCTCTATCACCCCCAACCTTTCGACCAGTTTCTCAATGACACATTCTCCCTCTCTCGTTCCTCACATCTCATCCCTCCCTCTCCTCCCTCACTCTCTCTCCCCACACAATTTTCACAGGTTGATGGAGTTTGTGCTACGCATGCTCGCACTGGCACCCAACACCCTCCCCTCATCCGGCATTGGAGCCCTCGCCTCTCACCTCGCCTCTCGCCTTCCCTCCCACTCCATCCGCCTCAACTCCCCCGTCTCCTCCATCTCCCCTGCTTTTCCCACCGATGAAGCCGATGGCAAAGGTTCGGAAGCTGGTTCGGGTGTGCCGAGCCTGCTGACGATGCAGGACGGGAAGAGGATCTTGGCCAAGGGAGGGGTGATAGTGGCAGTAGAGCAACCAGTGGCTGAGAGGCTGCTTCTAGGGGAGGGAGGTAGCGACAGCAGCAGCAGTAGCAGCAGCAGCAGCAGCAGCAGCGATAACACAGCTAGCAGCACTTCTGCTACAGCCACTCAAGAGCCCCGCAGCACAGTGTGTCTCTACTTTGCGTCAGACTCCCCTGTCCCTATCTCCGAGCCCATCCTCTTTTTAAACGGCTCCGGTAGCGGCATTGTCAACAACCTCTGCTTCCCCAGTGTAGTGTCCCCTTCCTATGCTCCGCCCGGCAAGACACTGGTTTCGGTCTCCCTTGTCGGTGCCTACGAGGATCGGACCGAAGCTGAACTAGAGGCTCGGGTGCGCACGGAGCTGGCAGGCTGGTTCGGGAAGGAGGAAGTGGAGGCTTGGAAGATGCTCCGGGCATACAGGATTCCGTTTGCTCAGCCGGGACAAAGGCCTCCCACTGACTTCTCTAGGGAAGTGGAAGTGGGGGGGAGGGAGGGAGTGTATGTGTGTGGAGATCACAAGAGCTCCCCCACTTTCGATGGAGCATTGGCTTCTGGTAGAATGGCTGCAGAAGCTTTGCTGGCTCGAAGAGAGTGATAATGTAGACGCTTATGATATTTATGCAACAAACATTACCTCCTATTGCCTGCTTGTGTAAGGCCAATGGATCCCCATGCATGTAGTTCAGCATATGTTTGCTCGGCATAATGGACCAACGAGTGTTGATCAACCAGGTGACTCAACAAGGGAACAGAGGGTCAATAGAAACTTCATCCCAATAAACCAGGGGTTGAGGAAAATGGATTTGGTGATGTAATCACTGCCACAAATAAAGATCGCCAATAAATCACGAAGTGTGATGTGACAGGTACAGTAGTGCGTTTGCCGAGGTTATGACGGGGAAAAGTTCAGCGACATTGTGAGCAGTTTATTGGCTGGTATTGAGTCGTTCGCCGACGTATTGGAAGCGAGAATCTGACAGCAGTCGTAAGGCGTCGCCGGATCCATCGTAAGCGATCGAGCGAATTTGTGCGCATATTCCGCAAGGTGGAATCCCAAATCAGCGGGCTAAACTGCTCAACTTGCGGCCCGTCAACAGAAGCATGACCAATAAATCGGCCTCGTCGCCGGCAGCACGTGTATTCCCCTTTGCAAAATTTATGTAGCACGGGGCAACCGAAAACTCCGGAAAAAGCGCGGCATGGTCTCGAAAATGTACGAGTGACCAGAAAGCGCCGTGACTGACACCACCCTCGTGGTAAAAAATTCCCTGCCCGTGGCACTGGCTGAGGTTGGGCGTCCGGTGACGTGGGCCTCGTCAGCGTCAGCCTGGCATTTCGTCACGCCTGGAAGGCGCGTCGTCGAAAAATATTCCTCGGACGCGACATGATGGATGGGATGGGATTCCTTGGAGGGGATGGATGGGATTCCTGGGGATGTGGGATTCCTGCGATTGGAATGCTTTTCAGGAGGGATGGTTCAAACACGGTGATTACAAATGGGTTCTAGACGGTACCACATTATCGAAAACGGTCTAGAGCACCGCGATGTATGTAGGCTTTGTTGTACAGTTGAAAAGCTCCAGCTGAGCGAGCCTCTCAAAATTAGACGAGGCTTTGTCACTTGCAACCTTCATTCGCGTGGGTTGTTACATCACGTCCATGGTGTGGTGGTGTGGTGGTGGCCCGTCATTCGTCAACATCCCGCCATGTTCGTGTGCCCGACTCCGTGTAATTCGGCGGCACTTTTTTAACGATCAGTATTCTCAGTAATTTTCGCTCAGTTGACACTCCCTCCGCCGCATTTCAAGGTTCAGCGAACAGCACTTACGATAGTATTGTCTGTCCCTTGACGACATAGTACTATACCTTATCGCGAGTGGTTTTAGTCATTGACTCTTGTCGTGTATGCTTTTTTGCTAAACGCTCCGAAGTCGCTGAATCCCAAACTCTCAGTTTACGTTGAGAAAGACCGATTTAGCTTCCCTATCTGGCTGAGCTTCTGCTAACAACTAAGTTGTCTTTATTATCTGTAGTTTACTCTCCCGATCGTCGTTGCACCATGGGACATCCCCGGGCCATTTCTCTTCTCGTAGCCACTACAACGTTACTTAGCTGTAGCTTCTCCAAGGCGCAATCCGCGGTGTCGTTTCCGGACCATACAAGAATGCAATCTACACTACCGCTAGCGTCTACAGTGTCGCTTCCGGAACATACAGGAGTGTTGCTGCCTGGAGGCTACGTCATCGTGGACCCGCGCAGCGCTGAGGTGGCACAGATTGCGGAATTCGTGGTCGCGGACATGAATGCTAAGATGGTGAGCCTCTACAGATAGGATTGCTGCCGAACATTAGTATTAAGCCGTATCGCTTAAGGCTTTTGAGTCGGAGCGTACTCTTACAGCTTGTTGTTGGACGCGTCTTTCATGTCTCACCGTCTTGCCCTCCCTTCGTTCCACCCGTCCCCTATTGTCTCACCTCTTCGTTTCTCACCTCATCTGGTTGAGTCTTACAATGTATGATACCACCTCCCGCCTACCCTCTTTTCCTCTCCCCCATCTCCTCTCCAAACCACTCCCTCATTATGCCGTCATTTCATCCGCCTTTTCTTAGCTCTCTCTGTCATCCTTCCGATTTCCACTTGTTTCCCCCCATCAGGACGCGGATGTGCATTTAGAAATCGTCAACGCAGCGGAAAAGCACGCCTCGAGCGGTCACAGCTCCTCGGGTTACAACTCTCAAAGTTTCAGCTACGACGTGGTTTTCACCGCTACAACCACCACCCACGCCACCCACGCGCACTCCCCAAGCCGGAAAGCGAGCGTCGCGGAGCGGTGGTCGAAAATGATTACCAGCCAGTACGAAGCCGTGGTGCTGAAGTCGCTACAAGGGTCGCTAGCGGTCAGCTCCGTTGTGAAAATAGCGAGTCAAGCTCCGGTGTATATACCAGTACCCCTCGTGGAGGAGGTTACCAGCTACAGTACGGGTACAAGAGGTGACTCAATGCGGGACAATGACACTGTAACGGGGTGCAATGATGGAGACGTTAGGGAAACGACACTATAGCGAGCTCGAGGGAGTCTAGTGTTTCGGACGTAATAAGGACAGGGAGAAAAGAGAGTGAATCTTCTCCTCTTCTTCCCCCTCCCACCCGGGTTTTTTTTACTGAGGCGCTATCGCTGCTCGATAGTGGCTAGTTTCGGGTAGAGTATGTGCTGATGCATGCACTTATCCGAGCTTCAACCATGTATGTTTATGGTTCTGATCACTGTAACAGCACAAGCTGAAGCAGAAGTAGGAGGATCAGCTATGCTTACTTAGAGAGTCTGGTTGGTCTCTCAACCTTCCAGAGAACCATCACTTGACAGCTCTACAATACTGAGGGTTATTAGAATGTTCTTTGTTGGCCTTCAATGTAGATAGTATGTGCCTTGTGCTTATGCTTCTATGACTCACATGAAAATGCAACAAGTTGCTGGATTTTTTTTACGTGTGTCTGTCATGTACTTGGGCATCTGCTCCAGATCCACCCTATACTTGAATCCATTTTGCTTGGTGCCTTTGATTGCAAGCAGCACACACAAAACCTCACAAATCGTAACCTATACATTGAATATGAAGTGGCTAAGCTCATCATCTGTCATGTACTTGGGCATTTGCTCCAGATCCACCTGATAATTGAACCCAATCCGCTTAATACCTTCATTCAATGTTGTCGAATCCTCCTGCTTCTGCTGTTGAGTCCCCAGTGCAGAATTATTTGCGTTGCTCACTGTTGGATAACGCTTGATCCCAACACTCAGACGAGAAGCAGCTAGAGCGTCTGCAAACGTAGGCCTGGTTGACCCACCCACCCAGACACCGAAGCTGGATGCACCACCCGAACCGGCTTCTGAATCTGCTGCCACGGCCAAAACTCCTGACTGAACACCTGAAGCCTTCTCAGGAATACTGGGCTTGGTGTTTGTCCCATGGGTTGGGCTTGTTTCAGCAGGTAAATTCTCAGGAGAATGTTTCTGAGATGGATCAAACCGCGAAAAGCGAGGCGAGAAGACTGAACAGGGAGAGTGTGAAGCAGCAGAGGAAGGGGAGAGGGAAGCGAAGGGGGAGGAGAAGGCAGAAGAATCGGCAGAAGAAGGGATATCGGACAGTGACCTTCGTCTATTGTGGACCGGCCGAACCGGGGTTTGCTGCTTACTGCTGCTGATGGGTAGAATGTCAACCTGCAGTGGGTGAATTTCAGCTGCTGATGAGAGAATCTGGGCCGTTGAATGTTGGCACATTAAAGCCCCACTGAGGCCCCCCACAGCAGCAGTGGAGGGTACAGCAGTGGAGGGTACTATAGTTGCGGCAAACATGGCAAATGGTAGGGTAGAAGCAGAGACAGCAGTAGCACAAGTGGCAGCGACAGCAGCAGCACGAGCAGCAGAAGGAGCGGCAGAATAAGCTGCTGCAGCAGCAGTAGCAGCAGGAGTAGCCACGGTAGTAGCAGATGTGCTCATCTCAGGAATGCTGCTTGAACGGGGAACTAACGGACGTACACCCCCACCAGTGGGTGACAACCGGCTAGTAGGCCTCTGCCATGCAGCTGGTGTGAAGGCTGGCTTATGTGGTGATGCGGGCTGAGAGTGAGGAGAATGAAGAGGAGGAGAGTGAGGGGGAGGAGAGTGAGAGGGAGGAGATTGAAGCGGAGGAGAGTGAGGAGACAGAGGGGAACGGCGACCAGCGCCCCTCCTGCCGGGCTTGTCCGTGCCTGTCGCAGTTCCCAAAGCAGGCGACTGTAGCACCGGCCGTAGCGCAGGGAGAGACCCATTGGGAGAGCGGTACACCCAGGCTGGGCTGTCGGTGAATTGAACGCCCCACAGCACGTATTCAGCAGCAGCAGCAGCAGCAGCAGGGGATGTAGCAGCTGTAGCAGTAGCTGTAGCTGTAGCTGTGGTCCCGGGAGTGGTTGCAGCAGGAGGAGTGCTGGGAAGGAGAGACTTGGGGACCGAAACGATGTCAATGCTTCTTATGAGAACGTTCCTCAGGTCCTTGTGTGCTGCCATGCCTTGAATGTCTGATTTAGGAACGAGCGGAAAGAAACAGAATAAAAGAAAAGGCCGTTAGATGTGGAACAGTCTGAAATGCTTAGGCTCAGAAACTTCGCGCTCAGTGCAAGCCAGCCTCGTACTTTTGAGGCGCCAAAAAAAAAAAAGCAGACGACTTTTGAGACGTCTCAAAAAAGGCAGAAATGCTTAGGCCCAGACACTTCGCGCTCAGTGCAAGCCAGACTCGTACTTTCCATGTTTTAAAACAGGCTCACAAGCAGGCTCGATAAAAAGTCAAGCTCGTACCTTCCATGTTTAAGCAGGTCGCGGCGCAATCCTCGGGAGTTTTTTCAAAAAGTGAGCTTGTTGTCACGTTCGAGAGTTCGGAATCCCAAGGGGAAAAGCTTCGCGTCGCTCGAGTACTTGAAGATAAAATTCTCCTGCTAAAACCATCTCCGCCATACGCAACGCTGCAGTAATCACCACCGCCTGTCGCGCCGACGCCTTTCGAGCCGCATAGCAACGCTACGTCCGCGGACCCGCGTCGCGTCAGCCTGCCGCCTGGGCGGCTCGAACTGACGGAGGCGGCTGCCGGCGCAGCAGTGGGGTTGACGGACATAGACGGCCGTCTCCGTCCGTTTATCGTCAAGGCCGGCGCGCCGTCTTGGCGCGTGTGGTATTCGCGCCTCATTTCAGAAAGGCTGTAATGCGCGCGATTCGCCGCGTCTCCACTCGAATCAAAGGCGGCCACGCCGCTACGACTGCGCCCGATCGCCATCTTCATGTTGCTCTGCGCCGCGGCTCCTGCGGCGGTGGTGGATGCGCCTGCAGCTGTGGCGGCGGCGGAGGAGGCGGCGGCGGAGGCGGAGGTAGTAGCAGCAGTCGAGAGCATTTTGCGGCGGTGAATCTGCTTCTCGAGCGAGGGAGCCGGCGCGAGAGTCGGCACGTCACGTTGACGAGGAATGGCGAAATTTGGTGTCGCGAAATCGCCTCTTTGGTGGTAACTAGCTTTATGGTGTTCAAAGCTTCCGCTGGCAGTTGCGCCAAATTCGACGGCGGCCGTGGCGGATTCGGAGACGTTCAGCGGCGCGCAGGGAGCCATTGAATCTCCAAATGGCGCAAGGGGACGGAAATCTCGGATATTGCAGAGACCGGATGAAGCGGGGTTTTCGAGGCGGGAAGCGCCGAAAAGCAAGAGCGGCACTATTGCAACCGTACAAATTTAAGGGCCTGGGAAAAACGGCTTCTAGGTCAGCGACAGTGAGCGCCGCGGCCCTACGTGGCAGGGTACCAAGAACGTAGTAGCAGTACGTGTCGTGTAGGACGAGAACGGGAAGGTATCGGAGCAGCACACTGTGTGTGATGTGTGTTCTCGGAACGGACGTTCTCAGATGTGACGGAGGCTGTCACGGAGTGACTGGAGTGGCGCGGTCGCGGTAGGTCGTTTGCCCTTTTGCTCGATAACGTGACGCAGACCGCGGCGGATGAACTGCGTGATGCAGTGTGGGGTTTACTGGGATGAACTGTTTGTAGTAGTGGCGGTCGCGTGAACGACGCCATTTTATTTGGGACTTCAGCTCTCCGCATCCGACACGTGAAGGAGAACGACAGCCTACATGCCATGGGTATGGAAGCCATAGACGAAATGTGAACAGAGTGGTGCGGCTATGATTTCGTCGCCGCTAGCTGGTAGTCCTAAGGAAAGCGCGAGCACCAGCGGGCTACAGTAATAAAATGAGTAATACAGATGGTCGAATCTTAGAAATGACTGTCTGCCTGCCTTGCCCCTGTGGGGCTCAAATCAAAGTCGCCTTTCTTTTTGTTTAAAGCCCGCGTCCCAAATTGCGGGCCGCGAGGGTCAAGTTTTTAAAACTTGACGAAGTTGGGTGTCCAAGCTTTTGAAAGTCACGCACTTGCAATTTGGGACTTTCGAAGACAGATTCACTCACCAGGGGGAAAACCGAGGGTTGGCTGGGTCTCGCGAAAAAACCGAACCTAGACGAAATCGGAAACTCTCGCCAAAGCATGAACAATTTGGGCCGCCGGCTTTAATATTCAAATGTGGAGATTTGCAACCGCGACGCGTGCCTACGAGCCGCGATGAACGGAAAACGTGGGAAAGGTCACGATGATGCCTGAACCAAGGAGATATTTTGTATCCGACGGATAAAATGAAGCCCGAACCAGCAGAAGTTTTAGTTCGGGAAGCTGACACCGGAGGGCCAACATCATAGACATGCAAATTAGTCTGGTAACCCTATCCAATGGTATGCAAAACCGTCGATTGTTTATGTTCGATTCATCATTTTGCTTGAACAGCTTGGTCCTCTTTTGAGATGCGAGGTGGAGGAATTCGAAACCCCGCGAGATGCGGGGAATCGTTACAAATTCGCTTCCGTTCGTGCATGAATTGCGGCCGTGTGCATTTTTTCGCTTCTCGCAACAGCATTTGACGACCAAATCCGAGAATTCGGTTCTGTCAACTCGACAATCACGCTAGATCCACTTCCTCCCACATGCCAAGTTCGGATCTGACACCCGAGGTGTGGAATGAGGCTTGCTGGAAACGAGCGGAACGCATCCCCAGTTGCCACCACACCATCACGACAAACCCAGACCAGATCCTCCCGAGTTTGCGTACTGTCTGACATCAGCTAAATGCTCAGTGCTATCCACTTTTGAACGGCGAAACCATCACAAACCGTGCGACGAGAATCCAACGGATCGTGCTGCGTGCAACGCAAATCGCCTCGCCACTCGCTCACATCACGCCATGGGCCACAATCCGTCTCAAATTGGCGGGATGCGGAACAACGGGCAGCTGGCAGACAAAGCCAGTTGCCCATCTGGCCACAGGTTTTTTTTTTATTTCCGGGCGGTTTCAGTTCGGGAAATTAAACGCGCAGTCACAATTATGGCCGTATTATCACGTCTGGTGCTGGGGTCATCATGGACAGTCACAGTACAGTACTTCGCTATCACGCGTGATCACAGTGCTATCACGCGTGGTCACACCTCGCCCTGCAGGGTTATCACGTTTGGTCACTTGTTGAAACGCCCGCCAAAAAGTCGACACTCCCAAATCTACTGTAGAGATTCGGGTACATTATCTTGCGCGCGTTTTGTCTGTAGCGAAAAACTTGATGTGACGGCCGAAATATACTCGGACCTTGTTAGGGACCGATGCAGTTTAATCCAGAGTTTAAAATTTGCAGTGAATAAACGCCATCAATAACAGTTGCGATTTTATAATTAGTTTAGGGTGTGCATTTCATCCATACACCAAAGACATGGGTTTAGGTCGAATGATTTAAACAGTGAGAACAATATAATTATGTTTAGCACAGTGACAATAGCTTTAGCTGGTGGGAAACCAATACAATTTCATCAGTTTAGATGGTAAACCGTTGAACGTTACAGGTGGGTAAATACATATACGACACGTGATTGCGTTGGTTGATATGTGTAATTGAACTGTTTATAATTAATCAAACATATTTATGATTGACATGTTTAGTGTAATTGCATCTTGTAATATAAGCATATAGCGATTTAAACAATTGATAAGGGTAACATGTAGTTTGATACTGTCCGACACATTGTGTTGTGCCAGTTCGACATACATTATGTCTGTTTTTTCGAATAGTTTTATTATTGATGTTCACTCTATTCACTACATTGTTAACAATCTAAACACAATTTCAGTGTCAGGCGCACAATCGATTGATAAGATATGATGTTTCTTAGAATTGATGGTTTTAGATTGTACTTTCTCAACAATTTAGTACAGTTTATTGCTGGCGTTTATTCACTGCAAAATGCAAACTCTGGATTAAACTGCATCGTTCCCTAACAAGGTCCGAGTATATTTCGTCTGTCACATCACGTTTTTCGCTACAGACAAAACGCGCGCAAGATAATGTACCCGAATCTTTACAGTATATTTTGGAGTGTCGACTTTTTGGCGGGCGTTTCAACAAGTGACCGAACGTGGTAACCCTGCGGGGCGAGGTGTGACCACGCGTGATAGCGCTGTGATCACGCGTGATAGCGAAGTACTGAACTGTGACTGTCCGTGATGACCCCGGGACCAAACGTGATAATACGGACATAATTGTGACTGCGCGTATAATTTCTCTTTTAGTTCTGCTGAGTCTGGTTACCAGCTTGACAACAGCCACACGAAGTGGCTTTTGATCACCCTGCCCAACCAATCCGAGCCTGTGAAGTGCTGGTTCCCTGACCACAGGGGTGGTTGTGGAGATCTCTGGCCTGGTGGCGTAATCCAAGCGATCGTGCTGGCGCAAACAATGCTCGAGGACGCGCTACGGTGAGCTCGATATAAGCGGAAAATCTTTGAATCTATGATAGGTAGGCACAGATGATGAATGAACTTCAACGTTCTGTTATCCTGATGTAGGTGGTAATATAGATATGTCAACAGAATTCAACAAGAACATTAATAATTTGTCAGCAATGGAGGCACTACATCAACACAAGCCCTACATGCCTTCCTGTTCCCCAAAGTTCCACTCCTTCCCACTCCCAATCCCACTCCAAACCCCCCTCCACTCCCATTTCCACTCTCCCTCTAAACACATACTTCTAGGTCTGTGGTGGGGGAGGGGGCTGGTACCCCCCAGGTGCAGCAGGGGGAGGCGGGGGGACAGCAGAATACATTCCCCCTTGCTGCTGCTGGGGGGGTGGGGGTGGGGGTCTGGACACTGGCGCTCCCCCTGCTCCCCCTCCCCCTCCCCCTGCTCCCCCCGCTCCCCCCACATGTGCCTGTGGCTGGTTGCTAGGGGGATACCCCCCATACGCACCCCCATACGCCCCCATTCCCCCCGCCCCTCCCCCCCCTTGCTGCTGTGGCGGGGGAGGGGGGGGCATGTACCCGCCTCCCCCCCCATACTGCCCCCCTTGAGGGGGAGGGGGAGGGGGAGGGGGAGGGGGAGGGGGTGCATATCCGCTTGGGGGAGGAGGGGGAGCGTATCCGCTTGGTGGGGGAGGCGGGGGCATGGAGGAAGGGGGAGGAGGGGGAGGGGGCATGGAGGAAGGGTAGGACGGGGGAGGGGGGCGGGGGGAGGGGCCGGTAGGAGGAGGGGGGCGGGAGGAGAGAGGAGGGGGAGGTGGGTGGGGATGGGGATGGGGAGGCATGGAGGAGGGGAGGAGATGGGCGTTGGGGTTGGTGGGGGCGACTGGGCGGGGCTTGAAGTATAGCTGAAGCTGCATGGGGGGAAAAGTAGGGTGAGTGAAACAGGGCAAGAAGAAGTTGAGGTGAGGCAGTGAGGGCAGCCCAGTCGATACAAGACAGCTGAGAACCACTGGTTGAGGTGGATGAGAACCACTGGTTGAGGTGGATGAGAACCACTGGTTGAGGTGGATGAGAACCACAATGCATGAGTAGGTGGGGCCACTGAGCGGGGCTGGGAAAGGGGGGGATGTGGGGGGAAAGGGAACCCAGCACAATGCATGAGTAGGTGGGGGCCACTGAGCGGGGCTGGGAAAGGGGGGGATGTGGGGGGAAAGGGAACCCAGCACAATGCATGAGTAGGTGGGGGCTGCATGAGAAGGTGGGGGCTGCATGAGAAGGTGGGGGTCACTGGGCGGGGCTTGAAGTATAGCTGGAGCTGCATGGGGGGGAGAAGATCGGAGAAAGATAGGAGAAGGGAGAAAATAGGAGACGAAGGGAGAACATAGGAGACGAAGGGAGAAAATAGGAGACGAAGGGAGAACATAGGAGACGAAGGGAGAAAATAGGAGACGAAGGGAGAACATAGGAGACGAAGGGAGAAAATAGGAGACGAAGGGAGAAATAGGAGATGAAGGGAGAACATAGGAGACGAAGGGAGAAAATAGGAGACGAAGGGAGAAAATAGGAGACGAAGGGAGAACATAGGAGACGAAGGGAGAAAATAGGAGACGAAGGGAGAAAATAGGAGACGAAGGGAGAACATAGGAGACGTGTCACCAAATATAATGGTAAGAGCATCATATTGGAGACATATGCTAATTGGGTGTAGAAGTGGTGTAGCGAGTGTTATTCAATCTGCATGTGGGGTAGTTGGGTTATAGAGAGTAGCGAGAAGTTGGTAGCATTGGGGGTTACAGGGCGCTTCGGGGACAATTTCAGGAACCTCGGGAGACAGGCAATCTAGCGAGGGCCACTCCAAGGCCTAGGCGGCTCGAGCTCAACCCAGCACGCTGAGTTACTCGCGACTGGGCAGCCAAGCACAAATAGCCTAGCCTAGCATAGCAAACCTGTTCTCTCGTCTTGTTTGCCTCATATAGTGGATAACGTTACCGCAACAAGGCTACGCTAGCTAGGTGACTACGCCACTGTGGGCAGCCATCGTGTGGGAGAGTAAACTTCTCATGGAACGCAGAAGGGAACAGGGTAACAGGAGTGGGGACAGCACAAGGTGGGGAAAGGCCAGAATAAGAAGGAAGGGAAGAAGGTGAGGACAGAAGGCAGAGAAGAGGCAGGGGCAAGGGAGGAGTGAGGAAGGAGAAGGGAAGAACTCCGACAGACGAAGGGAGAACATAGGAGACGAAGGGAGAAAATAGGAGACGAAGGGAGAACATAGGAGACGAAGGGAGAAAATAGGAGACGAAGGGAGAACATAGGAGACGAAGGGAGAACATAGGAGACGAAGGGAGAACATAGGAGACGAAGGGAGAAAATAGGAGACGAAGGGAGAACATAGGAGACGAAGGGAGAACATAGGAGACGAAGGGAGAACATAGGAGACGAAGGGAGAACATAGGAGACGAAGGGAGAAAATAGGAGACGAAGGGAGAAAATAGGAGACGAAGGGAGAACATAGGAGACGAAGGGAGAACATAGGAGACGAAGGGAGAAAACAGGAGACGAAGGGAGAACATAGGAGACGAAGGGAGAACATAGGAGACGAAGGGAGAACATAGGAGACGAAGGGAGAAAATAGGAGACGAAGGGAGAACATAGGATGCACACAGAACAGAACGACGTTGGAGAGAAGTTAGGATGCATGCACATGTAGAGTGATAAACTATAAACTACTGACTGTGAAAAAACCCCGCAAGAGCGACGTGTTACTTACTGTGAAGGTCTTGGTATCAGGGTTCCAATGCGAGAAGAAACTTGGAAGGGAGGTAGGTAGGTGGGATGCACGTATAGAACTTTCAAGAGGTTTCAGTTACTTTAAAGCTTCACTTACTGTGAAGGTCTTGGTATCAGGGTTTCAATGCGAGAAGAAACTTGGAAGGGAGGTAGGTGGGATGCACGTATAGAACTTTCAAGAGGTTTCAGTTACAATAAAGCTTCACTTACTGTGAAGGTCTTGGTATCAGGGTTCCAATGCGAGAAGAACTTGGATGGGGTCTTGTCGATTTCCGTGCTCGGGATCTGTTAGTGACGAAGGGAAAGCGCAGGGGGAGAGCGTGGGTGGGGTGGGGAAGGGGAGGGGAGGTGGTAGCTTGAGGAGTTAAAAGAAGGGAGTACAGAGGCATTGCACACTCATAAAAAGCAGGAAGGGGGGAGCTGACTTTTGAGTCGACTCAAAACTGGTAGCTTGAGGAGTTAGAAGAAGGGAGTACACAAGCATTGCACACTCGTAAAAGGTGCAATTTTTGTCATAAAAAGCAGGAAGGCGGGATTATTAGGTGGGGAGGGAAACTGCAGGAGGGTCGGTTAGTGAACACGGAAAAGAACACCCACCCTGCAGGGGAGAGAGTGGGCGGGGTGGGGAAGGTGGGGCGGGGGGGGGGGGGGGGTGTAGCTTGAAGAGCTTCGCAGGACTGTTTTGCAGTCAAGTTTTGCAGACTCATAAAAAGTAGAAGGGGATTGTTTCAAGTTGAATCGAACACATGGGGGGAGTGCATGCAGGAAGGAGACAAAAGAGAGGTTGGTTGGAAGTCACCTCGAGCGACAACATTTCGTTTCGTTTCGTCTCGAGGTGAAATTATTCCTTCAAGTATAGGATCTGGTTGCTTCACAGGGACGAGACGATTGCGTACCTTAAAAGATATGATTTCGTAGGGCTCTGCTGCAAACAGCAGGTACTGAAAGTTCTTGTCCCAGGATTCAACTCGCTGCAATGCGGTGAATTTGGGTGGGGTTGGATGGGAATGGGTGGGGGGCGGATGGGGAGGGGGGGGAGAGGAGAGGATGATGGAGAGGGTTTGTGTGTGCTGCCGCAAACAGCAGGTACTGAAAGTTCTTGTCCCAGGATTCAACTCGCTGCAATGCAGTAGGGATGGGTGGGGATGGGTGGGGGGAGGATGCAGGAAGGATGGGGGGAGAATGGAGGGAGAAGGGAAGGAACAAGGGAGTTGGTGTTTGGTGCAAACAGCAGGTTTTTGAGGCGCCTCAAAGAAGGAACAAGGGAGTTGGTGTTTGGTGCAAACAGCAGGTTTTTGAGGCGCCTCAAAGAAGGAACAAGGGAGTTGGTGTTTGGTGCAAACAGCAGGTAGAGGGGAGAGGGGGGAATAGAGGGAATCGGGGGACAGTGGGGGAAAGACAGGGGAAGAGAATAGGTGCTGTGCAAACAGCAGGTTCTGGAGGTTCTTGTCCCGCGACTGGACTCGGTGGAGGGGGGGCGTGTGGGGAGAGTGTGGGGAGAATGGGGAGTGCAGGGGGGCTGCTGTGCAAACAGCAGGTACTGGAAGTCCTTGTCCCGCGACTCGACTCGGTGGAGGGGGGGCGTGTGGGGAGGGTGGGGGGATGATGGGGGGAGAAGGGGGGGAGAAGGGGGGGAGAAGGGGGGGAGAATGGGGAGAGAATGGGGAGAGCAGGGGGGCTGCGGCGCTAACGACAGGTACTGGAAGTTCTTGTCCCACAACTCAACTCGGTGCAATGAAGTGGGGATTGAGGGAGGATTGGGGAGGATGGAGAGAGGGGAAAAAGAGAGGAGAGAGGATGGTGTTTAATGCTCTTGTCTCTTGACTCGACTCACTGGAGGGGAAGAGGATGAGGGGGAATTTCTGGGGGGGATGGCGGATGGGGAGGATGAAGGGGGAGAGGGGAGGGGGGAGGGGCATGGAGAAAAGGAGGAAAATGAGGATTACTGGGAAACTGGAAAAGGGGGAAAGGAAGGGACGCAAGGGCACATAGGCAGATCAGAACATGCACATCAAAACACCACACACCACATCACCACAGATCACAACGGCGGCACACCACACCACCACACCACAACCCACACACTCACCTGCTTTTGAGTCGACTCAAAAGTCACCTCGTTACCATGGCAACGGCGGCACACCACACCACCACACCACCACACCACACCACCACACCACAACCCACACACTCACCTGCTTTTGAGTCGACTCAAAAGTCACCTCGTTACCATGGCAACGGCGGCACACCACACCACCACACCACAACCCACACACTCACCTGCTCATAGGAAGACATGAATCGGTGGCGAGGTTTCACCCCGTCCTCTATCTCTGGGTACTCGATCTGTGACTCGTGCGGGAGGGGAGTGGAGAGGGGAGCGAGGGGGACGGGCGTGAAGAGCGGAAAGGGGGAGAGACGTGTAGAAAGGGGTGTGAAGTCGGGAAGTCGGGAAAAAGGGGACGGGGCCTGGGAAGAGAGGGGGAAGAGAGGGGGAAGAGAGGGGGAAGAGAGGGGGAAGAGGTATACACACACAGGCATACACACACAGAGGTATACACACACAGAGGCATACACACACACAGACTTACACACACATGCATGCCCATATGCACACGCACACGCACACGCCTGTACACACGCTCACCTGGCGAAACCCACCTCCACCCCATACCCCCCTCCCCTCACACCCCACCCCACCCCCCCCTCCTCTCCTTCCCTTCCCCCCCCCCCCCCCCCCCCCCCCCCGGGGCCACACCCACACACCTGGAAGAGCAGTGAGCGTTGGTGTGTCTCAGGGTCGAACTGCTTGGTTACACGGTAACCGGGTCGACCGATCTTCACTGCAAATGCAAGACATGGCGCATGGAGCATGAGACATGGGGGGCATGGGGCATGGGGCATGGGGCATGGGGCATGGGGCCATGGGGCATGGCGTATGGTACGGTATGGCGGATTGTGTCATGTCTTACCGTATGTATGCCATGGCATGGTATGGATGGTATGGCATGGCATGGCATGGCATGGCATGGTATGGCATGGTATGGCATGGTATGGCATGGTATGGCATGGTATGGCATGGTATGGATGGTATGGCATGGTATGGCATGGTATGGCATGGTATGGCATGGTATGGATGGTATGGCATGGTATGGCATGGTATGGCATGGTATGGATGGTATGGCATGGTATGGCATGGCATGGCATGGTATGGCATGGTATGGCATGGTATGGCATGGTATGGCATGGTATGGATGGTATGGCATGGTATGGCATGGTATGGCATGGTATGGATGGTATGGCATGGTATGGCATGGTATGGCATGGTATGGATGGTATGGCATGGTATGGCATGGTATGGCACGGTAGATTGGTCGAAAGGCAAGCACATGACACAGCCATTTCATGCAAAAATTAGTTTCACTCCTCCCCCCCCACTTCACCTATCTTTGGCAGGTTCACTCCCCCTTCCCCCCCAACCCTTCCCCACCCTCCCCTGTCTTGCGCGGGTTCACTCGGGGCCGTGCTGGCTGGGGCAGTGCCGGTACCTCCTGTGCTTCCTTGGCTGCGCGCTTGGCCAGATTCTCCTGGTGCCGCTTGCAAACTCTCAATCCCTCGCTCTCCCACTCACCCAACCCCTGCATTTCAAGCGCTCTCACCTGTCTTCCTTGGGTTCACTCGGGGCCGTGCTGGTTGGGGCAGCGCCGGTGCCTCCTGTGCCTCTTTGGCTGCACGCTTGGCCAGGTTCTGCTGGTGCCGCTTGCAAGAACACACTCACTCACCCACTGACCCACTCCCTCCGTCCCGCTCTCACCTGTCTTTCTCGGGTTCACTCGGGGCCGAGCGGGTTGGGGCAGCGCCGGTGCCTCCTGTGCCTCCTTGGCTGCGCGCTTCGCCAGATTCTGCTGGTGCCGCTTGCCTTACGTGTGCGCACTGACTGACTAACCCACACTTCCAACCTTCAATTCCTGCTCTCTCCCTCTCTCACCTGTCTTTCTCGGGTTCACTCGGGGCCGAGCGGGTTGGGGCAGCGCCGGTGCCTCCTGTGCCTCCTTGGCTGCGCGCTTCGCCAGATTCTGCTGGTGCCGCTTGCCTTACGTGTGCGCACTGACTGACTAACCCACACTTCCAACCTTCAATTCCTGCTCTCTCCCGCTCTCACCTGTCTTTCTCGGGTTCACTCGGGGCCGAGCGGGTTGGGGCAGTGCCGGTGCCTCCTGAGCCTCCTTGGCTGCTCGCTTGGCCAGATTCTGCTGGTGCCGCTTGCCCTGTGTGTGCGCGAGATAGTTGCCCTCGTTGTTGTGAAGCGTCAGACACAGCTTGCACTCGTAGCTGTAAGTGGGGGGTTGCAAGGACAAAGGGCAAGGGAAGGGATGTTACAAGCTTGGCCAGATTCTGCTGGTGCCGCTTGCCCTGCGTGTGCGCGAGGTAGTTTCCCTCGTTGTTGTGGAGCGTCAGACATAGCTTGCACTCGTAACTAATGATGGGGGCGGGGTGTCAAGGGCAGGGAAGTGGGGGGGAAGGGAGGGGAAGTTGAGGCGTTGCCACGTTCTGCTGGTGCCGCTTGTCCTGCGTGCGTGTGCGCGAGGTAGTTGCCTTCGTTGTTGTGAAGCGTCAGACAGAGCTTGCACTCGTAGCTGTGTGGGGTAGGGGCAATGGGCAGGGGAAGGGATGGGAAGGATTGGCCAGGTTCTGCTGGTGGCGCTTGCCCTGCGTGCGTGTGCGCGAGATAGTTGCCTTCGATGTTGTGAAGCGTCAGACATAGCTTGCACTCGTAACGATAGGTGCAGGTGTGGAGGGGCAAAAGAGAAGGGGCAATTGAAGGAGGACGAAGGAGGAGGGGGGAGGGGGGAGGGGGGAGGGGGGAGGAGGAGGAAAGCGGAGGAAAGGAACGCGGGAATCTCGCATCCTCCCTATTTGGTTTGTAGAGTATTTTTTAAAATTCTCAAAAATACTCTACATCGCCAAGGAGGGGGGAGGGGGAAGGAGGAGGAAAGGAACGCGGGAATCTCGCATGCTCCCTAATTGGGGCACAACGCAACGGACTTGACGCCGAATCTTCCGAGACCTTTTCGCGGGAAATACAAGTCCAACACACATTGATGCGCCTCGAGATGAACCTTTCAAATCCTAAATACGGATCACTTTACGAAAAGGTTCTGGAATGGAACTCCCATGATCGGATCGATAGTTTCAAAACGATCGGCCGATCCTCAAGTCGGACGAGTTGACTTTTGAGTCGACTCAAAAGTAAAAAAAACCATCAAGGACGATCGGCCGATCCTCCAGTCGATAATGAAGCTCCGTAGCTAGACGGTATAGATACGAACCTTCCGAGATGGTTCCGCATGAAATAGGGATCCTTCGCGAGGTCAATGGTTTCGAGAGCCAGCCGTCGCAGCCGCTCGCGGCCACATCACCACACATCACCACACATCACCACTCTAAAACGGAGTGGACCCTTACCTTCCGAGGTGGTTCCGCATGAAGTACGGATCCTTCGCGAGGTCGATGGTTTCGAGCGCGAGCCGTCGCAGCCGCTCTCGGCGGTCGATCGCCTCGCTCTGCGCGGACGCGGCGCCGCCGCTTCCGGGCTTGCTCCCCCATTCGCGATCCATGGCGGAGAAACTTAGCTTCTCGAGGCACCACTACTCGGTGAAACGAATCGAGTGGGACTTCTCGAGGCACTACTCGAAGCAAGCCGCACTGCGACTACGTTGCGACGAACTAGTTTTGCGAAAGTAACTCCTCGCGAGAATAGATACTCGCTAAGGTACGTGCTCCTGGCGAAGTCGTGAAATCGGCAGCCTCTAGCCTTAGATAAGGTGCCGCCGCGACTGAAACGGACGTGGAGAAACTGAGATGTAGAATTGAACACTATATCAGCGAGAAGGAATGCACAGAAGCGTGTAGATATTTCACCGCACTTAACCGTACATAAATGCGATGTGCCGCGCCATACAGCTCACAAAACAGAGGCCAATTTATATTGAGATATATTCGAAGTTAAACAGACACACTTCCAACTTCCAATTAGAATCACTTAAGTATCCGTCCCAATTTTCAGTGCCTGTATATTACTGCTCCTTGGATTCTTCATTCAGTTTGTCGCGGCTTTTCATTTGCAAGATAAGCAGGACAGAATGTTTCAAAACAGTGATCAATTAATTGACTCAGCCCAGGCATACACACAAGTACAGTATAAACTATTCGTGCTCCTTCTACCCCAAGCACTGCGTGTGAACTTCCAGAATCGTGCCAATGTCAATGGTCCCTCCCCCTCCTCCTCCTCCTCCTCCTCCTCCTCCTCCTCCTCCTCCTCCTCCTCCTCCTCCTCCTCCTCCTCCTCCTCCTCCTCCTCCTCCTCCTCCTCCTCCTCCTCCTCCTCCTCCTCCTCCTCCTCCTCCGCCACCGCCGCCACCGCTGCCGTTTTGAACGCCGTTATCCCCGCCAGTGCCGCCGCTGCCATTATCCCCGTTGTCGCGCAACAAGCTGTTGTTGTCCTTGTCATGATCATCACCATTGTCATCGTTGTCGTCCTTCTCATCATCCTTCTCATCGTCCTTCTCACCATCCTTGTCATCATCCTTCTCATTGTGGTCGTCGTCATTCTCGCTGTCATCGTCCTTCTCCTCATCATCGCCATTGTCATCGCTGACGTCCTTCTCATCATCGACATCATCAGCCACCACATTCCTCCACGCCTTTGCCTGCATCTCCTCCTCCTTGTCCACTCCCGGTGCCGGTGCTGGCGCCCGGGGAACGATCGCCACATCCTCAGCGGTCGCCATGTGAGGACGCACGGGTTTGTCGCTCGCTCCCATCATCGCAGCAGCAGGCGGATTCTCGACGCTGTGACTCGCAGGCGCTGGCGCCGGCGTCTGGGGAACGATCGTCACGTCCTGGGAAGCTGCCTTGTGAGGCGCGGCCACGCCTGGTGTGTTCGTGTTAGGTTTGTTCAAGGTGCTCGCCGCTCCCATCATCGCAGCAGCAGGCTGATTCTTAGCGCCGTGACTCGCAGTCGCGGCGCTCACGGCTGGCTGCGCGTTTCCCACGTGGGATGATCCGCCCTTGCCCGCCGCGCCCATCATCGCAGCAGGCTGGTTGTTGTTGATGTGACGTGCACTCGCCGCGCCCATCATCGCAGAAGGCTGGTTGTTGTTGTTGTGATGCGCAGTCGTCGCGCCCACAGCTGGATGCGCATTTCCCACGTGGGACCCTCCTTTGCCTGCTGCGCCCTTGTTAGCCGCGGTCGCCTTGCCAGCCGCACCATTTCTCTCAGCGCGCTTGTTCGGTGCGGGATTTCCCGCCGCGCCCTTAGCTGTGACCTTGTTTGGTGCGACCTTGACATTTTTCGGTGCGACCTTGTTAGCCGCGCCCTTTCCTGCTGCGCCATTTCCCGCCGCACCCTTATTTTCCGCGCCCTTGCCCTTTGCGGCAGTTTCCGCAGCGCCCTTTCCTGCTGCGCCCTTGCCTGCCGCGCCCTTGCCCGCCGCGCCCTTGCCCGCCGCGCCCTTGCCCGCCGCGCCCTTGCCTACTGCTCCCGGCGGGATCGACTCGCTTGAGTCGGAATCATTCGCTAAAGAAGCAGCCTTCGGAGTCACTGGAGCGGTGACAGCAGCGGTGGCGTCGCGGCCTTGTGCGGGTTTAGACGGAGTGGGTTTGATGAGCAGAGAACGGCGGCCCGCCAGAGTTGATGGCGCTAGATGGGATGAGCAAGAGCCGACGAACAAGGCGAGAAGGATGATGGGCATGAGCCGTGGATTCGCCATGGTTCCCATCCAACGTGTAAAAAAAGGATATCACGTGTTGACTGCCAATGGGAATTTTCAAAGTCGAAGTACTAGGAGCGGCAGGGAATCGAGGTGCTTCTGCAGTGGTTGAAGCCAGGGGTGGGATTATGTTCTTCTTTCGAGAATGAGAAAGGAGGTTTGCTGGATGTGCTTCGAGAGATTTTGCGTTCCAATTTATGTTTCCGAATTCCAATTTGCTGCTACGCGATTCGGCGTTTGCGACGACGGCGATCGGAAGTTACGGACTTTGATTGCTGTGAGCGATACGGGAGGGACAATCTTGAGGTCATGTGGATTCCATTTCGATACCGTGTGCGAGACTGGTGGGGTATGCGACGTCAGGATACGGACTGGCGAAAGCAGGTTACGCTTCTTTTCTGCGGACTGAGCCCGACAATTGAGCTCGCACGACATTGCTGTGATGATTCAAGCTTTCGCTGAAGTCAACCAGAGTCTGACAGAAATCTCTACCTTCCTTCGGCAAAAGGGCCCTCGAATTACCACATGGGAGACGCTAAATTTGATTCACCTTACACATAAAGTGTTATCATGTGAGCATGAGGATTTCATTCAGGAATAACACAGTACATCCACAGGCATGTGTTATCATGTGCCTATCTCCATGTATGCTATCAACCGTGTGAATGTGATTTTATTGAGTCACCTAACGGAACATTCACAAAGGCTTCAGCATGGAGCAGCGAGAGACCTCAGCTTCCTGTGGTACATCTGAGAGGGCCCCAGCTCAAATCAAACGCCGCAGCGCCTACCGTATCTGTGCTTGCCTACCAAACGTGTTTTTTTATTGAACGAGCAGAATCTTCAAAGACGCTTCACTCCAGACCCTGTCAATGCATCCAGAAGAGACTTCAACTTCCTGTGGTACATCTGAGTGGGGCCCAGCTCAAAAGCCACAGCGCATCACCTAACCACCCACGTTCGCTTCATGTGAATCTGACAGAATCTTCAGAGAAGCTTCACTCCAGACCCTGTCAATGCATCTAGCAATGACCTCAGCTTGCCGTGGTACATCTGGGTGGGCCCCAGCTCAAAGGCAACAGCGCCGATCTGCTTCTCTAGCATGCGTGCAGCTAGAGCCTTCCCGACCTCCGTAGCTGCGATCTTGTCGCTTGTGCTTGTAAGGGATTTGCGCAGGGAGGCTTCTATGGAGGATGCGGCTGCGAGTGTGAACGCTGTTGGCTCGTGAATCACCTGTATGGGAGCAGCAACAGCAGTAGCGGGGGGTAGGACCAGCAATATGGGGCAGAAAATGGGGAGAGTCAGATGTCACTTGCGCAGGGAGGCTTCTATGGAGGATGCAGTGACGAGGGTGAAGGCTGTTGGCTCGTGAATCACCTGTAGTGGTGGGTCAGATAAGCAACCGGGCAAAACATGAGGTGACTTGGAAGTGAGTTGAGCAGGGAGGATTCTATGAAGGATGAAATGGCGAGCAAGAAGGCTGTTGGTCCATCGAATCAACTGTGCGCTGGAGCAACAGCAGCAGCAGCAGCAGCAGCAGCAGCGGTTGGCCGGTTCAACAACATGAGGAAAGAATGAATGAGGATTTTTATGGAGTGAAGGAAGGCTGTTGGCCCTTGAATCGCCTGCAGCATGCAGCAGCAGCAGCAGCAGCAGCAGCAGCAGCAGCAGCAGCAGCAGCAGCAGCAGCAGCAGCAGCAGCATTGGTGGGGCGGTCGAATGGATCGGCGGCATTCGGATCAACAGAGAATGGGTGAGAAATGAGGGACGACGTTTTGTGGGGGGATTAGGGATTTAAAGAGTGGACGAAAAGAGGGGCGGGGGGGAGAATGGGGGAACTTGGGGAAGGTGTGGAGCGAAGGAAAGAGAGGAGAGATGGAAGGAAAGGAGGGTGAGAAGGAAAGGAGAGAGGGGGTGAGGAGGAGAGGAGGGAGAGATGAGTAGGAGCAAAAGGATAAACGCAGCCAGCCCGCGACTGCTTGGCGAGAAAAATGTAGGACCACCTGACCTATCTTGTCCGTAGCTGCAGCAGCGGCAGCAGCAGCAGAAGAGCAAGAAGCAGTAGGAAAGAGAAGAATAGAGGAGAAGGGAAGACGCGAAGGGATGGTCGGAAGAGGGGGTTGCGGAAGGGGACAAAATATCTCGTCCCATTTCACAACCCCCTGAAGAAAAGGGTCGAACTGAAATTTAGGAACTGAGAATGAACATGAGCAAGTGAAGGGGAGGGTCGAACTGAGGGGGTTAGCGCCGAATGCGACGGGATGGATGGGATACGTCGGGCATGCAGGTGACTAAGCAGGAAGGCTGTCCGTGCACAAGCAGGAAGGCTGTCCGTGCACAAGCAGGAGAAAGAGAAGCGAGCGGGATGAAAGGAATGGGAAGAGTGGAAGGAATGGTGACTGTGATGTGATAGCTAACCCCCTCGGTTCGACTTTTGAGACGTCTCAAAAGGAATGGTGACTGTGATGTGATAGCTAACCCCCTCAGTTCGACCATCCCCTCAGTTCACTTGTTCGGCACATGCGAGTGGTGGTGCGGTGCGAAGCAGGAACGAGCCTCCAGATGTGGAACGAACCGGGCATGAATGTGCAGCGCGGCGCATGAGAGGATAAGGGGAACGCACCTGCGCGTATATGTATCGGTTAGACATGAATACGGATAGCACGATCGGCTTCACGAACTTGGTCGCTCTCGCCATCGCGAATCGTCTGTACGTCGTCGTGCGGTCTAAGGTGCAACCTACGACTGAGAAACGCAAGGTTGGCCTACGATGGGAGAAAAGGTATTAAGAACTCCGACAGTTGTTTTTGCGTGACGGAATTCTCGGAGTCACGTGAAGCTCCGCCCTGCGACAAGTGCAGTCGAGTGACGGATGGGAAGCTTGGTCGCTTCAACGATTTGGCGCGTCACTTACGCTTCACCCCCGTCGCTTGGTCAGGGATCCTTCGTGGCCCTAACGCATCCGGCCTCCTGCATCGCCGCGCAAAACACTGCCACGCGAAGGTCTAAAGTGCTACTGGCTAGTAGTTACTAGAGACGACGCTAGGATGTTTGCTCCTACCACTTGGGGGAATAGAAAAGGTAGAGATCAGGTTGGAGAACAAGTAACCTGGTAACGTCTATTTTTTTCCCGAAAGGAGCGGTCGAGACCTTTTGCGGATTTGACGACACTCGCAGCCCATTTCGAGCAAGATCGACTCGTCAGAATATCGTACTCGCTGTGGGGGCGTTCGTAATTAGTATGTCGATGGTTTGGAAGGTGCGACTGGGTGTACACCGTGGAGCGTAGAATTTCGCATAGATCGCTCTATTTACTAAATTCTTTCATGCCTCAGTTTCTTGTCACAGCGGCAATCCCTGTGACACTTCACCTCCATTTTCCGCCGTTCTCATTTTCGCCTTCAGTCATCCAAGCCACTCTCTTGCCAGTGCAGGATTTTTCAAGTCGTCTACGGCAGGAAGCGACCTCGGGTGTGTCGAATCCGCGGAGGCTCTGTCCCTTGCGAGGTTTCCATCTCCCATTGCGTCCTTTGCGGGAACATTCGGGTGATTTCATCCGTGTGGTCCGTTGTACTTTTCGTCGGTCGCCACGCTTCTCTCGCCACGTGTCGCTTCCTGCGTCTCCCGCGTGCCACCCAGACCGCTCTCGCTTGTTCGCATCGCATCCCAGCTCCGAATAACCGTACTTATTGCAGAAGCATTGGGTGCGGTTGTATATAAAGACGTCTCAGAAAATCAGACCGCGTTTCTGCATCGCGTGGCTCGTCGCAAGGAGAGGTCGATTAGGAACCAGTGACGATAAACTTCGACGGCTGCATTCAGCTTCAGATTCAGATCCAATATCTCGAGATCCAAATTCACACTTATGGTTTGACTTTGAAGAAACTGCTGGGTGAGAGTCAACGCGCTCAACACAGTCAACGTGGTCAACGCGGCAATGCGGTCAATGCGGTCAGCCCAGTGCGTCTGGCGTAGAGTCCAGGCGTACCAGGGTCAATTTTTGCCAGAACGGTTGTTGCGCGCGGAGATATGTGCTACCGCAACAGCGGCAGCGGGGAGCGGGGGGGGAAGAGGAGGGGGAGGAGGAGCAGCAGCAGCAGCAACGGATTCCGCAGTCAGAGCAGCAGCTAGAACAGCTGTTGATCCTGCTGCTGCTGTGGTTCTAGAAAGAAGACTCGAACAGCCTAGATTCACTCACCCACAATGTACCAGTATCTTATCTGCTGCTCCTAATCCTGCACGACAGGACCGACTCTGTTCATTGGAGCACAGCTGGCATCATCATCATGATGATGGCTTGCGGCGGCATCCACGTCAGCATGCGAAGATCCTTCATGCACGTCTTCAGTACCATAATCAGCACGCAAATTTTATCGACCACATCAACAGCGTGACGCAGAATCGTCAACGACACGAGGATCAATCCCTGGCAGCACCAGCAGCCCTGACAGCAGCAACAACCACGATCCCTCGTGCACATCATCCGTATCCGAGTCAGCGTGCATTTCTGCTCAGCCACATCAGTGGCGTGACACAGCAGCGTCAGCGACATGAGGATTACTCCCTGGCAGCGCCAACAGCCACGACAGCAGCAGTTGCAGCCACTGCAGCAGGAGCAGCGGGACGAACAGCAGGGAGAGCAGCAGAAGGAGTAGCAGGAGGAGCTTCAGCAACAGTAGCAGTAACAAGGACAAAGGCAACAGCCAGGGGAGGAGGAGCAGAGGGAGCACCACCTCCCATTCCTCATATCACCATGGCAGCCGCATCAGCAGCAGGCATGGGGCCACCAGCGACTGTGCTCCAATCCACCCAGAACCCTCCTCCCTACCATCCGACTCCTCCCCCGCCACCTCCACCACCAAGAGAACCAAGGGAAACGGAACCAGCGCCAGCACCCCCCACTCCCCAGATCGCCATGGCAGCAGCAGGCATGGGCGCGCCTGTGACCGTTTTCCAGTCCACCCAGAACCCTCCTCCTCACCACCCGTCTCCTCCCCCGCCACCTCCACCACCAAGAGAACCAAGGGAACCGGAACCAGCGCCAGCACCCCCCACTCCTCAGATAGCCATGGCAGGCATGGGCGCTCCTGTGACTGTGTTTGCTGCCAATTTCGGAAGCCTGAAGCCTCGCGTGTTGCTCATTGACGGAACATGCTACGCCTCCCACGCTGGTGAGTCAAATTCGGATGGGTTTGGATGGGTGAATGATTTGTGTGAACCAGTACCGCCAGCACCCCCCACGCCTCAGATAGCCATGGCAGCAGCAGGCATGGGCGCGCCTGTGACTGTGTTTGCAGTCAGAGGGTTACCTTCCCGGTTTCGATTGTTTTTTTCAAAGTCACGATGGCAGTTCAAGTTGAGAACAAAGGCACAAAACCGACGCTCACACAAGAGTACAAGGCGGGTCGTGAATACGGATGACAAACGGAGGAGCTTCACGACTCGCCTCGTACTCCTGTGTGAATGTTGGTTGTGTGCCTTCATTCTCAACTGGAACTGCCATCGTGACTTTGAAAAAAACAATCGAAACCGGGAAGGTAGATTGAGAACAAAAGGTGATAGCAGAAGAAATTGACCTTCTCTCTCTCTTCCTCTCCTCTCCAACCCCTTCCACCTTCCCACCCTCACTGCAGTGATTCACCGCATTGCCAAGGCCAACTGGGACCAAAAGCTCTCCGTCTTCTGTGTGTGATAAGTTGATTTTTGAATCGACTCAAAACTCGACTGACCAAAGGCTCTCCGTCTGCTGTGCGCAGTCAGAGGGTTATCTTTCTAACAAAGAAATCCTGCTCCCCGCCTGCCCGCTCTCCTTCCTCTCCGGCCCCTTGCTGCAGTGGTCCAACGTATTGCCTGGGCGGACACAGATCAGAAGCTCTCCTTCTGCTGCGTCTGATTCATAACTGATAGGCTCTCCCCCTATCCACCCCCTCCTGCCACCCTTTTCCCCTGTCTGTCACAGTGGTCCAACGTATTGCCAGGGCAGACAGGGATCAGAAGCTCTCCTTCTGCTGCGCGCAGTTAGAGGCAGCACATCCTGTTCACGCGAACTTAAAAACTCCCCCCGCACTCCCCATATCCTACCATCCCCTTCCCCCTGCTGCAGTGGTCCAACGCATTGCCAGGGCGGACAGGGACCAAAAGCTCTCCTTCTGTTGTGTGCAGTCAGAGGCAGCACCACCCCTACCTCGCTGCCGTCCATCTGCCGCGTCTGCCCCTTCATTCTCCGCCCCACCTCCCTTGTCCCTCCCATCCCTCCCCCTTCCCCCTTGCTCTTACTCGCAGTGGTTCAACGCATTGCCAGGGCGGACAGGGATCAGAAGCTCTCCTTCTGCTGTGCGCAGTCAGAGGCAGCACATCCCTACCTCGCTGCCTTCGGCCTCAACCCCTCTGACGTTCTGCTCTCTCCGGTCTACATCCAGGGATTCAGCGCATCCTTTTCCGGCACTTCAGGTATGTTCCTTTCTCCTTGTCATGTAGTTTTCCCTCCCTGCTTTAGGCCTCACCCCCTCGGACGTTGTCCTCTCTCCGGTCTACATCCAGGGATTCAACGCATCCTTTTCCGGCACTTCAGGTATGTTCCTTTCTCCTTGTCATGTAGTTTTCCCTCCCTGCTTTAGGCCTCACCCCCTCGGACGTTGTCCTCTCTCCGGTCTACATCCAGGGATTCAACGCATCCTTTTCCGGCACTTCAGGTATGTTCCTTTCTCCTTGTCATGTAGTTTTCCCTCCCTGCTTTAGGCCTCACCCCCTCGGACGTTGTCCTCTCTCCAGTCTACATCCAGGGATTTAACGCCTCATTCTCTGGCACCTCCGGTAGGTTGCTTGCTCCCTCTGGTCAACTCTCCCCTCGTCTCGCTGGGTCTGCAGCACGCAGTCAGAGGCAGCACACCCCCACCTTGCTGCATTCAACCTCAACCCCTTTGACGTTGTCCTCTCTCTGGTCTACATCCAGGGATTCAACGCCTCATTCTCCGGCACCTCAGGTAGGCTGCTTGCTCCCTCTGGTCAACTCTCCTCTCTGCCCAACCCTACCTCACGGCATTTGGCCTCACCCCCTCCAACGTTCTTCTCCCTCCAGCCTACATCCAGGGATTTAACGCCTCCTTCTCCCCTTTCTCTCTATTCCCTGTCCCCTCAGCTCTGCTGCGAGTGGCCTGCAACCTGCCTCTCCCTTACCCCCTCCTTGCCCTCCTCCCTATGAGGCGCTTCAAACTGAACCTCAACTCTCTTCCCCTCCCCCCTGTCCCCTCGTCCACCCTTCTGCCCTTGTTTCACTGTGCTGCCAGCTCTACTGAGAGTGGCCTGCGACCTGCCTCTCCCCTACCCCCTCCTCGCCCCCCTCCTCCTCATCCCCCAACCTCTCCTCAACACCCCCTTCCTCTTCGCCTGGCGACGCCGCCACCGCTGGTTCGGGCAGGCCCCGAGGCTGATCCTCCCGCCCCCGGACCTGATCGGTAGGTTTGTGGATCGGGAGGAGCTGGAGGATGAGGGGAGGAGGGATGAGGACAAGAGACACCACGAGATGGCCGAGGGGCGGCATGGTTTGGACAGACCTCCGGGGTCACTTGACTGATCCGTGGTTGTGGTTTCTTGCTTGTAATATAGAATGGTACTTGTGGTGTTCTTTATGCAGCAGAAGGTGTGTGTTGGTGGTGAAGTGGTTTGGGCAACGCCAACTACATTGGTGCATGCCCGCCGTTTCCTGCTCTGCCATCCCCTGCTCTGCCCTCCCCTGCCTTCCCGCGCTCTGCCTCCCCCTGTTCTGCACTACTACATGTGCGATGTGCACTGACTACGGGACCTGTGTTCTGAAAGAACAGGGCGAAGTACAGTACAGCTGATGCCTAGTTCCAAAATACTTCACCAATTGTGCCCTGGAAAATCAGGGTTTCCATTTCCAGATCTTTTTTTTTAATCCTGAGGATGTCTAAAACCCTAGTGAAGTCTCTGGCTCACAAAGCAGGCTGCCTATGTAACTATGAGGTAGGCTGAAGATCCAGCAAAATGCTCAAATGAAATTACAGTGTACATCTAGAACCAGTGTTGGAGTGTTCCAGCAGCTCAGCAGAACACAAAATTCTAAAAAGAGAATCAGCAAAACCAATACATAGTACATTTACACGAATTTACAAAATAAAATCATCGTCATCTCCAAAGAGGATGTCTGCCAAGATGTCTGAAATCTGACAGTCCGCCGCACAGCCTTCAGTGCTAAGAGAATCCAGCATTGGAAGGTCCTGTATCTCATCATCGGGCGGTTCCTTCAGCTGCTTGCAGTTATCAAAACCAAGGTTCTTGAGCCTTCTAAGCCGGGACAAACCACGAGGGAGGGAGCGGACAGAAGTGTGGCTGATATTCAAATCAGTCAGGCAGGATAGATCAGTGAGAGAAGCCGGTAGACGCGTGAGGGATGCGCAGTCCGATAAGTCCAGCTGGCGAAGTCTTGAGAACACCCTCAGCTCATTTGGAAGTGTAGGTAGGTATGGCGCGTGAATCTGTAGGGATGTCAGGCGTTGAAGGGTTGTGATAGCCAGAGGCAGCCGTGTGAAACCATCAGTCAAAGCATAGATGCACAGCTGTCGTAGCTCCTGCAAGGGCAATCCATCAGATTCCAGCAGCTCTTCCAAACTGTTGACATTGATGCGAGCTCCCATCAATGTCAGTTCACGAAGGCGAGAAAGATTCGTCAATGTGAAAAGGAACTCTTCCGCCTCCCTCCCATCTGCTCCCAACGCCAACTCCAATCGCTCCAGACATGAAAGATTGGCACCAATCGCCAAAAGGCCTGCTGGATCAACAAAACCCAAGTGCAAATCCTTAATCTCCGAAAGCATTGACATGTCAGGCAGAGGAACCACCAGCTGACTGTTCTGGTAAAATAGAGCCTGAAGGCTTTTGGGGAGAGTCTGAAGAGTTCCATGCAGGTGCTCACACCCCCTCAGCCCCAACTGCTCCAGCCTTACAAGGTGGTCCAACCTCCTGGGAATTGAAGAAAGACTGGGACAGTTTTCAATCCGTAGAACTCGAAGCCTGAGCAGAGCTGTCACAGATTCCGGAAGTTCCTGAATGTCCGGGCAGTTCTGAATGTAAATCTCCTGCAGGTTTGTCATCTCCCCGAAGCCCTCTGGAAGCTCGCCAATACTGCACCCATCCAGTTTCAGCCTCGTCAGCGAAACCAGCTGCGTGAAAGAGAGCGGCAGCTGATCATCAGAGCTTTTCTTGAGACGGAAAGTTTGAAGATTGGTCAGGTCCCCCAAGTCGTCTGGGAGGTCCAGAGAAGGCGAGCTGAGGTGCAGAGTTCGAAGTCCTGTGAGGCAACCAAATCCTGGAGGTAACTCATCCATATCCACACATCCGAGCAGGAAAAACGTCTCGAGAGATGCAAGCCTTGTGAAGGAATCGGGGAGCGATAGAAGAGGTAAAAAATCCAGCACCAACGTCTTTAGAGCCGGGAGATTTCCGAAATCTACGGGCAGAGAGATGATGCTGCAGAGAGGTGCCAGAGAATGAGAGATGATGATGATGCCAAGGTAATTGACAGCTTTTCCAGGCAGGAGAGAGATGTAAACTGGTCAGTCAAATCGGTGAGGCATCTGCAGTTACAGATGCGGAGTTCCTTAAGGCATGGCATCACCTCTCCTATACTGTCTGGAAGGCTCTCTTGCACGTCGCAACGTGTAAGCTGCAGCCGTTTAAGAGACCTGTATGTGTATTTAAAAACGCTGAACTGTGCATAGCAAACGCCGACTTTCAGTGAACTGAGAAGTGGTAATTCTGCGAGAGAGAAGGCAGGAGGAGTTTCAGAAATCAGACGTATCTCATTGGGCAAGGAGAGGCTGGTGAGGTTGGTGAGATGGAGGAGGTTGGAAAGTTGCTCGTAGTGAAGGCAGGTGGTTTCTATGGATAGTTCCGTTAATGAAGCAAGAGAGTTGCATTTTGACGAACTGAGGATGAAAGCGTTGGGCAAGACGAGGGTGCGTAGATTCTGAAGCTGGAAGAAAGAAGCCGGTGGTCGCACGTTCTTCCGAAGACAAGACAGCAACAGATGTTCCAGATCCGGGCAGCGACGGAAGAAATTGTCCAAGCCAGGTTTGGTTATCAAGCTGGGCTTCCTTCCACCTTCGTCTTCTGTTGTCAGGATCAACTTCCCTACATGAAACGCTCTCAGCTTAGGGCACGCAGCGGCGAGGTTAGTAAGAAAGGCATTGTCCAGAATTTCCACACTGCTTTCCGACAGGTGCAGATGGGTCAGATGCGGTAAACATGCAGCAGCTTTGAGCACATCCTGGTGTGAAACGACCCGATTTTCCTTCACGAGGAGAGACGACACGTGCCGCTTGGTGATACCTCGCCAGCGACGGCAGATGGACGCGAGCAGGAGAGTGTACGCAGCGTCTGCAGAGGGAGTAGGGGTTGGCATGGGAGTGGCCCTTAGTTCCTCGTCAGGCGTAGCGTTCGCGCGTATGTACTTAGGCTGAGACACGACGTTCCACAGATCGTCGCTCTCGGATCTGCAAGACGTTGGCTGTTTCAGAGGCCAGAAGATCCTGGCAAGAACATCTTCAGGGAGATCGTTGATGTGAGTTGCTCCAAAGTCCGCATAAGGCATGTCCGTCTGAGCCATGTCCGTATGAGCCTCGTGCACTTTCTAGGTGCCTCAAGAAACGAAACTGGCAGCGATTAAGGTGAAGGTAAAACAACAAACCGAAGTTCTCACGAGATATGATGCGTATAGAATGGGCTCGATCGGAAAAGTTCAACCATTCTTGTCCATCCTGCCTGCTAATAAGCAATCAAGCGTCACCCTACTTCTCTCTGTCAGCTTAGATAGTCGATTCGTTGCGTCGAAAAGGCAGTTCCAGCTAGAGGAGAGTCGCCTTTCGCTGCGACTCTCTCGCTGTGGATTTCAACCCATCACATGGAGCAGCACAGCCACGTGGCTTTCTGCGACTTGCTGCAGCATGCATGCTCACTCACCCATCACTCACTCGCCGGGACGCAACAGCTAGTATCATGCTCACTCACTGACCATGTTCTCCTGACAAAGTAGCTGGCATCACGCTTACTCAGGGCGAACCGTTTCCAAGGCTCCTCAGAGCCAGAATAATGCTCTCAATCAGCGACACTGCGCTTCGGGCAACGGCTACTTCGGGTTTGGCGGGAGCAGCTCGCAGCTTCCGTGAATCATGACCCTCGACACGTGGCTTGTTCACAGCGCAGCTTGCGGCGTGAGCTTTTGAGCTTTCAGTGAACCACATGGCATGACCGTATGCACGATCAGATAACTAAATCAGTTTACGACCTACATAAATACACTAACCTAGAATCTGGCTGAATGAGTGGAGTCGAGTCGGCCAAGACTCAAGACTCGAATAGCTCCTCCAGCGGTTGCAGGTTTTGCTTCCAAGAGCAAGTCATATTCATCGGTTCCCACCTGGTTAGCCGCGGTTCTGTTAGCAGATAAATATTCTTCCGTGGGTTCAATACGGTGTTCAGTCTTCCAAGAGCAAGAAGGTTTAATTGCTCCTCGTCAATTACACTTCTTCAGCAGTAGCTTCCTCGAGAGCAAGCAGCTGCACTTTCGTTTATTGTTGGAGCTTGTCAGCAGACAACCCAGATTCGTTATCAGGTTGAAATTCCAAGACACTCAAAACTAGTTCACACCACAAATCAACACTCCAACATATCAACACATACAGTACGTACAGTGCGAATCAGCAAACCCATATACCGCTCATACAGTTCTACACTAAAAAGCAATGTTATGTCTTGAAAAAAGATCCGCCAAGGAGTCTGGAAACTGAGAGCCCGCCCCACAGCCTTCAGTAATCAGAACATCCAGCATTGGGAGACCTTGTATTTCATCTGGCAGAGCATCCAGCTGCTTGCAGTTGTGGAGATTCATCTTAAGATAGGCTAGGAGACAAGTGTCGAGAGTAATGTTTGAGTAAGGAGGGACAAGGAGATACAAATGTCGACCTAAAGTGTTGTACCCTTTAGAGGGCAACTCACAGTAGCCTATCTAACAATATATAGAAAATATAAACATTTGACACACCCCCATAGGCTAAGTGAGGGGCATCAAAACAACCAACGGAAACAAGGGGTCACAAGACCAGTCAAGAACAAGCATAAAAAACAAAGCTCAGGGTGGCGCTCAGAGTCACCACACACTCCGAGCACAAGCAAGTGGCCACAAGACCAGTTCAAGAGTTTACTAGTATATATAGAAGCACAACAAGTAGAGCAAACAGCAAGTCTACAGCAACCGAGGGCCTACCTCAACAAGCCCCAACTGCACACAGAACCTGTGGTGGTCACCAGGCGCCAAGGCCTTGGTGAAGACGTCGGCAGTGTTGGCCTGTGAGGCCACAAAGTCCAAACGTGCCTGACCGCGTCGCTGCAACTCTCGCAGGAGGAAGTACCTCACGTCAATATGCTTCACTCTGCTCTCCAGTCGAGGCTCTCGACACAGGAGGATCATGGCCTTGTTGTCAGCGTACAAGGTCGGTGCAGAGCGAGGCCGCTCACCAAGGTCGGCGAGCAAGAAGGTCAACCAGCGAAGCTCCTGTGCCGCCATGGCACCAGCGTAGATCTCTGCCTCTGCACTGGAAGTAGCCACAGACGACGACCGTGTAGACCTCCACGACACAGCACCAGCTCCCAGACTGAAGCAGTAACCCTGAGTCGAACGCTGAGTCTCCACGTCGTCAGCGTAGGAAGAGTCGCAGTGACCAGTCAACGCCACTGGCTGAGTCCCTCCAAGCACAAGCCCCATGCCTGATGTAGTCGCCAGGTACTTCGCCACCCTCACAGCAGCTGTCCAGTGGACAGGGCGGTGTCTCCCAGTCGCAACAAAGCGAGAAAGGATGCTGAGTGGAAAGGCGAGGTCCGGTCGAGTACAAGTCATCAGGTACATGAGGCAGCCCACCAGCTCTGCGTAGGGTCCACTGGACTCAAAGGGCTCGTCAGGAAAGGGGCCCGTGAGTCTGTGGTCAACAGCAAGAGGAGTGGGCTGTGTGGTGGAGAACTGGAAGTCGAACCGCCGAAGGATCTGCTGCACCATGTGTGACTGCGTCAGTGTGATGGTGCGAGCGGCTCTGTCCCGGGTGATCTGCAGGCCAAGGTAGCGCTGCAGCTCACCCAGGTCAGTGCACTTGTGTCTCTTCTGCAGTTCGGACTTCACCTGAGCCAGGGCTGCCCTGTCTGCTGTAGCAAACACCAAGTCGTCGACATAGACAAGGATAAAGAAAGGAGTAGAACCCGCTCGAACAAACAGCGACGGGTCGGCGGAGGACGGGCTGAACCCAAGGTCACGAAGCGTGGAGCGAAGAGTGTCGTGCCACTCACGGGGCGACTGGCGGAGACCGTAGACTGGTCGCCTCAGGCTCCACTGGGTCCCAGGTGGGAAGGTGTCAGTGAAGCCAGGAGGACGGCGCAGCCAGATCTCCTCGTGTAGTCGGCCCTGGAGGAACGCAGTGGAGAAGTCGAGGGAGTGCAGCTCGTAGTCTCGCTGCGCTGCTATGTGGAGTAACACCCGAAGAGTAGTCATCTTCGGGGTCGGGGCGAAGGTCTGGAAGAAGTCAACTCCCTCACGCTGACTGAAGCCCCTAGCCACGTAGCGCGCCTTGAACACCGGCGGTGCTCCAGGCGGCCGCTTCACCTTGAAGAGCCACATGCCATCGACTACGTTCGCCCTGGGAGGGGGAACTGCGTCGACGTAGGTGCCTGTGGATCTCCAAGACGCCAACTCTGAGTCCATAGCCGCTTTCCACTGAGAGGCCCACGCCCCTGACACTGCCTCGCGGTAAGTGCGAGGAGTCGGTATGTCAAGGGCGTCGGGGTCTCCCTCAGGGGAGAGCAGCATGGCACACACAGAGGGAGAAGCGGCTGCCCAGTACTCCAGCTCAGACTCTCTGTCCTCTAGGACGTCACAGCCAAGGGCAAACCCACCCCCGACGGACAGAGGATGGTAGGGAGGAGCTGGCACCACACGGGTGGCGTAGTCAAGGTGGCTGGCGGCAGCAAACTCAGCGACAGCGGCAGTAAGAGCCGAGGCAGACGACGGAGGGAAACGAGAGTCGGTGACAAGAGTGGCGAGGACACGTGCGGCAACAGGACGAACAACGCGGTAGTAGTCAGAGATAGGAGTGGGGAGGGCTGGTAGGGAGGACGGAGGAGGAGACGGGAGAACGGACACAGGAGAAGGAGAACGACGACGAGACGAACAAAGGAGGGCAGTGTGGAGGTCAGTAACAGGGGACGAGTGACGAGCACGCGGAGGACAACGAGTGATCAGGTCGCGACGGACAGAGGGAGGAGGAGAAGACCAGACCGCCGGACGGTCGTCAGGAGGAGGCAACGGAGGAACAAACACAGGAGGAGACTGGGAGCGGACAGGAGGAGAGGAGGAAAGGCCAAGGGCCCGCAGGCCACTCACAGGTGGGAACAACCGCCGCTCCAGAGGAAGCTGCGGTGGCGGCTGCGGCCGCTGCTGCTGCGGCTGCGGCTGCGGCTGCTGCTGCTGCGGCTGCGGCGGCGGCTGCGGCTGCTGCTGCTGCTGCCGCTGCTGCTCCAGAAGGTCCAGCACCCGCAGCTCCTGCCGCTCCCTCTCCAACCGCTCCTGCTCCTCACGCTCACGCCGACGGGCAGCCTGGAGACGCGTGTCGTGGCGGTGGGGAGGCGGAGTGGACTCCGCAGAACCAGGGTCTCCAGCGTCAGTCCCCTCAGACTCAGCACCCCCAGAACCAGCACCGCCAGTGCCAGGACCTCCAACTCCAGCACCCCCAGAACTAGCACCGCCAGTGCCAGCACCCCCAACTCCAGCACCCCCAGAACCAGCACCTCCAGTGCCGGCACCTCCTGCTCCAGCACCCCCAGAGCTAGCGCCACCTGCGCCAGCACCTCCAGCTCCAGCACCCCCAGAGCTAGCGTCACGTGCGCCAGCACCTCCAGCTCCAGTACCCCGCGACCGAGCACCCCCAGACCGAGCACCGCCAGCGGCTGCACCTCCAGCTCCAACACCAACCGAGTCCAAAGTAACCTGTCGCGGAAGTGCCGAAGGCTGCTGAGGGGACTGTGAGGAGGACTGCAGGGAGGGAGACGCTACCTGACGCGCGACCGAGGGTAGAGGGGTAGCGTGGGACACACCAGACGGGGCAGGACCTGGGGGGGGCGGGGGTACCGGAGGAGCGGGAGCAGGAGGAGGAGAGGGTGCGAGGAAGAGAGGGGGAGGGGGTACCGGGAGACCTCGACAGGGGTACCGGGTGTAGTAGGACACGGACTCGTCAAACCGGACGTCACGGGAGTCTAGGAACTGGTGGAGGGGAGGGTGGTAAAAGGACCAGTCAGCAGAGTCCACTGGGAAACCAAGGAAGACACATGGGACGGCGCGTGCCGAGAGCTTGTCCGCGGAGGTGTCGCGAACAAGTGCAAGGCAGCCCCAGACTCGAAAGGCCGACCCAACACCAGGGGATCCAGTCCAAAGACTGGTCGGTGAAGCCTCGGGCCGCGAGACACGCGGCTGGAGGTTCAGCTGGTGTGCGGCGTAGCGAACCGCGTGGGGCCACAGAAAATAGGGCGCACGGGCATGAATCATGGACGTGCGGGCGATGTCCATGACCAAGCCTATGCGGCGCTCAGCAACCCCATTCTGCTGTGGGGACTCTGGCAGCGTCCAGGACTGGGTGATGCCCTGTTCGCCGCAGAATCCGCCGAGAATGCCGGAGCGAAACTCGCCCCCACGGTCGGAGTGAAGACAACTGACTCGACAACCACGAGTGCCCTCAGTGGCTAGAAGCCACCTGATCAGCGTAGCAGTCACCTCGGACTTCTTCGTAAGAGGGAACACTGTGGTGTACCTGGAGAAGTCGTCGACGACCACCAGAAAGTAACGCTCCCTCCCAGACCCCTGCGTCGGGGCAGGGCCCCAGACGTCCAAGTGGAGAGTCTCGAAGGGAGCGGTGGCCGGACGAAGGGAGGAGGAGTGGGGAGTGGCGCGTAAGCGACCGGCGACGCACGGAGAGCAAGGAGGGGCAAGCGAGAGAGGGAGCGACGGGAAGGTGCGTGGGAGACCTGTGACTAGTCCCTGACTGAGCATGCCACGAAGGCGAGGGATCGACGGGTGGCCAAGACGGTGGTGCCACAGGACGGTGCGGTGGGCGAGAGAGCGACAGGAGCAAGACGCAGCGACTGGACTGGACACAGCGACCGGACTGGACACGACTACCTGGCTAGACACAGCAACTGGACTGGGGACCTGAGCCGGAGGGGACGCAACAACCTGAGGAAAGGACGCGACCGGGGAGCGCTCGGTGTGGAGAACGTAGAGACCGGAGCGGGGCTCCCTGGTGAACGTGGCCAGAACAGCACCTGTGGTAGCGTCAGTACAGACTGCAGTCCGCCCCCCCCCCACAAAGGTAACGGTGATCCCCCTGTCCTGGAGGTATCCAACACCCACCAAGTTCCGAGTGAACGAGGGGATGTGGAGGCCGCGCAAGACACCAGAGGGGACCACAGGGCACGGGAGGGTGGTGGAGCTGCGCGCAACGGCTGGTCCTGAAGAAGGATCAGCCAAAGCTACCGGAACCGGAGCAAGAAGTGGTGTGAGGGTCGTGTGGTCGCGGAAGAAACACTGCGACGCGCCAGAGTCCAGCGTGAACGACAGAGACGCCTCAGCCGGAGGCGTGTCAGGTCCGGAGGCTACACAAGCACCTAGAGCAGAAACACAAGCACCTAGACTAGAGAGGCACAGGTCTACACTAACAGGAGGCAAGCATCCTAGACTACGAACACGCGAGCACACAAATCCATCAGCACTATAGTCAACATCAGCATACAAAGCATACTGACGAGCATCGTCCATAGACAGTTCAAATACAGGAATCTTACGGGCTAGCAGGCGAGCCCAGCGCGGGGTGGTCGCCTCAGGACCCCAGCGTGCACGGTAGAGGTCGTCGAGGCGGCGGAAGCACCGCGCTGCAGAGTGGTCGTCGCGGCCGCAGACACAGGGACTGCCAGGTCCGGTGACGCACCAGTGGTCGCAGGGGCCGGTGTCGCGCCGCGGGGGGCGAGGGGCCCAGCTGGTAGTGCTGCTGCTGCGGCCAGTGCTCCCGGGTCCTCCAGGTCCCCACTGTGGCGGAGGGCCCCAGTGCTGCTGCGGACCCCACTGCAGTGGGGGTCCCCACGTCTGAAACTGCTGTGGTGCCTGCCACTGCTGCTGTCCCTGGTGCAGCTGCTGTCTCTGCTGTGGCTGCTGCTGCTGTGGCTGCTGCTGCTGGGGCCCCGCACCACCGCTGGTCGAACCTCCTCCAGCAGGTGGGTCAGCACCTCCTCCAGAGCTCCCTCCGCCTGGGGCAACACCGCCACCACTGCCGCCCCCAGGGCCGCCTCCACCACCGCCACCTCCTCCACCGCCGCCACCCCCCTTCCCCCCTTTCTTGCCCCCCTTGCCCCGTTTCTGCCTGTCAGCGGCAGAAACAGCTGCAGTGTCCTCAGAAACCGACACAGCAGCAGAGGCACGTGTAGCAGTGAAGGTAGGAAGCTGGGGGACAGCACACCCCTCAAACAAACGAGGGGCAACTGCGTCAGTGGCTGAGGCAACAGAGAGGAGGTTACTCTCGATCTTCCCGAGAGTGGTCTCGAGAAGATCAATCGTAAGCTCACTGGGGTGATGCTGGAGAAGTGCGTCACGGGCAGTGGAGAGGCGGTCAGGGAGACGAGTGACTACCCAGTGGACTGTGAGCCAAATAGGAGGAGGAGCAACAAGAAGCTGAGCCTCAGTGCAAGCTGCTCGGTAGCTAGCGACAAGGGAGCGCAAGTGTGTGGCTAGGTCAGAGACAGTCGCAAAAGAGCCGAGGTCGGGAAACACGAACGGCATGAGGATGCGGCTGAGGGAGGCAGAGGAAGGGGTGGAATAGCGTGCAGAAATAGCATCATACACCTCCTTCGCAGTCTCTACCAGGTCGAAGTGAGCGGCCTCAGTCGGTGGAAGGAGCTCGGTCAGCGCGAGTGCAGCCGCAGCGTCACGGGAGTCCCAAACGTCCCGCGCCAAGACGAGACGAGCGTAGTCCGCCTGTGCCTCCGGAGTCGGGGGGGGCACGGCAGGGAGGGGCTCGGGACGCGGTGGTGCCTGGAGGGCGCCGGACGCGTGGGCGTACAGGGTGGCGCCGTCCTGGCGCTGACTGGTGAGATAGCGCTGAGTCTGGCGGAGCCAGGTGCCGAACTCTATCGGGCGCCCCTCTGCATCGAAACGAAGGCGGCGGGAGGAGTCCATATTGGACGCTAGGCTAGGAACAGCTGGAGCACGGAGCAAACGGAGCTAGGAGCGAGGAGCGCCAGGTGGGACTAGGCGAGGTACTGCTGGAGCACGGAGGAAAACTGAGCTAGGAACGCCAGTCTAGTAACGAACGGAGCTGGGAGTTAGCTGACCTAGGAGCACACGGCTGGAGGAGGCAGGGCTGACGAGCCGATCGAGGAGCCAGAGGGTCGTTCGAGGGGCTGGCGGAGCGAGGAGAGACCTAGCTAACAACGAACGTCAGGACTAGCCTAAACAGCTAAGCGGAGCGGCCTCCAGCCGCGACGGTGCGAAACACTGTGAGTATGAGTGACGCGAGTGTCGAACCAACGGAGGTCGGGTGGTCCTGGGTGGTGTGCGCGCGTGATAAGGGGATGTGAGCGTTTGGAAGGGGCTCTGAGCGGTTGGAAGGGGCTGTGAGCGGTTGGAAGGGGCTGTGAGCGGTTGGAACGGGCTGTGAGCGGTTGGAAGGGGCTGTGAGCGGTTGGAAGGGGCTGTGAGCGGTTGAAAGGGGCTGTGGGCGGGTGGGAGGGGCTAGCTGGCGCCAGCTGCTGGCGGCTAGGTTCCGGTGGCTAGCTGCTGCTGGCGGCTAGCTTCTGCCTAGCCGTGCTGCTGCTGCAGGAGCACGCGCTGCTGCCTAGCCGTGCTGCTGCTGCAATGCACACGTTGCTGCCTAGCCGTGCTGCTGCTGCAATGCACGCGCTGCTGCCTAGCCGTGCTGCTGCTGCAATGCACGCGCTGCTGCCTAGCCGTGCTGCTGCAGCAAAGCACGCGCTGCTGCTGCAATGCGCGTGCTGCAGTGGCGTGCGCGGCTGCCGCTGGCTAACGCGCGCGCTGCTGCGGGCTAAGAACGACTACGCGGGCCCGCGGGGGGGGGGGGGGAGAGTCCCTTCTGGAGCGCGACGAAACGAGGGGCCAGTGGGGCCCTGTAAACGCGACGAAAAACGAGGCCCGCGGGGGCCCTTAAACGCGACGAAAACGAGGCCCGCGGGGGCCCTTAAACGCGACGAAAACGAGGCCCGCGGGGGCCGTCCTACCCGCGACGAAACGGGGCCTAAGGGACGGCAAGACCATGTTAAGATAGGCTAGGAGACAAGTGTCGAGAGTAATGTTTGAGTAAGGAGGGACAAGGAGATACAAATGTCGACCTAAAGTGTTGTACCCTTTAGAGGGCAACTCACAGTAGCCTATCTAACAATATATAGAATATATAAACATTTGACAATTCAGGCCCTTGAGTCTTCTAAGCTGGGACAAGCCAGGAGGGAGCGAGCGGATGGGAGTGTCGCTGGCATTCAGATCAGTCAGGCAGGATAGTTCAGTGAGAGAAGCAGGGAGACGCGTGAGGGATGAGCAGTTTGATAAGTCCAGCTGGCGCAGTCTTGAAAAAGCTCCAAGCTCATCTGGTAGAGAAGTTAGGTTTATCGCGTGAATCAGAAGGGATGTCAGGTGCTGAAGGTTTGTGATGGCCGGGGGCAGACGTGTGAATTCACCACTCAAGGGATCATCAATGCACAGTTGCCGTAGCCCATGCAAGGCCGATCCATCAGATTCCAGAAGCGTCTTCAAACTGCGAGCTCCCATCAATGTCAAGCTGCGGAGGTGAGAAAGACCGGTCAATGTAAAAAGAAACCGTTCCGCCTTCCCCCCATCTGCTCCCAACGCCACCTCCAATCGCTCCAGACCTGAGAGATAGGCAGCAATCACCAGGAGACCTGCTGCATCAACAAAACCCAAGCGCACATCTCTGAGCTCCGAAAGCAAAGCCAGGTCAGGCAGAGGAACCACTAACGGACTGGTTTGGTAACAAAGAGTCTGGAGGCTGAAGGGTAGAGTCTGAAGGCTTGCATTCAGCTGCTGGCATCTCATAAGCTCCAGCTGCCTCAGCCTGGTTAGGTTGTGTAGCCTCCTGGGAACTGTAGTGAGACTGGAACAGTTTTCAATCCGTAGCACTCGAAGGCTGATCAGAGCTGTCACGAATTCTGGAAGCCTCTTGATTTTTGAGCAGTTTTGAATGTACACCTCTTGCAAATTTGTCATCCCCCGCATGCCGCCTGGAAGCTTGCGAATCAAGCACCGATCCAGTTCCAGCTTGGTCAGTGACACCAGCTGCGTGAATGAAAACGGCAGCTGCTCATCATGGTTGTCTTCAAGTCGGAACGTCTGAAGATTGGTCAGCTCCCCCAGATCTTCTGGCAGGTGCATTGTAGAGCACGACGCAAGGTGCAGAGTCTGGAGTCCTGTGAGGCAACCAAACCCTTCTGGTAACTCATGCACCCTCTCACAATCAAGCAGGAAAAACGTCTCCAATGATGCGAGTCCAGTGAACGAATCAGGAAGGCGGAGGAGAGGCAGCATGTGCAGCACCAGAGTCTTCAAAGCAGAAAGATTTCCAAAATTCTCGGGCAGAGTGACGATGCTGCTCATGAAAATTGTCAGCTTTTCTAGGCAGGTGAGCGAGGTGAACTGATCAGTCGAATCGGTGAAGGATCTGCAGAAGTAGATGTTGAGCTCTTGGAGGCAAGGCATCACCTCTCCTATACTGTCTGGAAGGCTCACTTGCTCATTGCAGTGTTTAAGATGCAGCCGTTTCAAGCACCTGTAAGGAAATCTAGGAGGGAAGAAAACGCTGAACTGTGCATAGCAGAGCCCGAATTTCAGTGAGTTGAGGGAGGGTAGTTGTGCGAGAGAGAAGGCAGGAGGAGTATCAGAAAACAGGCGAATCTCATTTGGCAAGGAGAGGCTGGTGAGGTTGGTGAGATGGATGAGGTTAAAAAGCTGCTCGTAGTGAAGGAAGGTGGTTTCAATGGAAAGTGCAGTGAGAGAAGCAAGGGAGTTACATTTCGAAGTTCTGAGGATAAACGCATTGGATAAGACGAGGGTGCGGAGATTCTGAAGCTGGAAGAAAGAAGCTGGTGGCCTCACATTCTTCGAAAGGCAATACAGCGGCAGATGCTCCAGATCCGGGCAGCGACGGAAGAAATTATCCAAGCCGGGTTTGGTTATCGGGCAGTGCTTTCTTCCACCCTCGTCCTCTGTCAGAATCAACTTCCCCACATGAAACGCTCTCAGCCTAGGGCACGCAACGGCGAGGTTAGTAAGAAAGGTGTTGTCCAAAGTCTCCACACTGCTACCCGACAGGTGCAAATGGGTCAGATGCGGTAAACATGCAACAGCGTTGAGCAGATCCTGATGTGAAACGACCCGATCTTCCTTTACGAGGAGAGAAGTCACGTGGCGTTGAGTGATTCGCCGCCAGCGACGGCAGATAGAAGCAAGCAGGAGAGTGTATGCTGCGTTTGCGGAGGCAGGAGGGCTCGGCATGAGAGTGTCTCTTCCCCCGTAGACAAGCTCTTCAGTCGCATAGTTCACGTGGATGTACTTAGGCCGAGACAACATGCCGTTAAAGAGAGCATCGCTCTCGGATTTGCCAGGGGTTGGCCGCTCCGGAGGCCAGAAAATCCTGACAAGAACATTGTCAGAGAGATCGTTAATGTGAGTCGTTCCAGAGTCCGCATGAGCCATGTCCGTACTAGCCATGTCCGTATGAGAAGCGTGACACCAAGTTCCTCAAAAACGAACTGGCAGCGACCGAGGTGAAGGTAAACAACACTATCGGCGGAGCTGAACTGCAGTTTCACGAGTACTAAGCGTATGGAATAGGCTCGATCGGAGAGGTCAATTACTTCTGTCCATCCTGCCTACTACTAAGCAATCACTCGTCACCCTTCTTCTCTCTGTCAGCTCCGGATAGAATCGATCCGCTGCTGCAAAAGGCAACCCCGGCTGGGGAAGGGTCACCTTTCGCTGCGACTCTCGTTCCGACTCTTGGTGCGACTTTCGCAGAGGAATTGCACCCATCAAACGCAGCAGCACAGACACGTGGCTTTCTGCGACTTGCTGTAGCATGCATGCTCACTCACTGAGCACTGAGCACGCGCTGCGGCTAGCACATTGCTCACTCACTGAGCATGCGCTGCACTGCTGCAGTATGCTCACTCATTGGCCATGCTCTCCAGCTAGCATCATGCTCGCTCAGGGGGATCCGTTTCCAAGGCTCCTCAGAGCCAGCATGATGCTCTCAATCAGCACTGCGCTTCGGGCAACGGCTACTTCGGGTTTCGCGGGAGCAGCTCGCAGCTCCCGTGAATCCAGCACACTGGACTTGACCGCAGCGCAGCTTACCAGTGTGATCGTTCGAGACTTTAGTACACTACATAAACTGCATGATGGTACGTAAGGTCAATAAATCCGATTACCGCCAGTTAATTAAACCTAGACCCTAGCCGATCGAGCCGAGTGGAGTCGTGTCGGTCTTTACTACGCGAATCCCAAGGCGAGCTTTTCGAGGGTTCCAGCTTGTGAGCCTTTTTCTGAATGAATTGATCACCCCCACACCGAAATCACAATCTTATGTGGTTTAACGCGTACCAGGAGGGTGCAGTGCGGTGATGATGTTGACTTGAGTGTAGTTTTTGTGTCAGATGCTATAATCTGGCACACGAATTCTGACACCTTTGTCAGAATTCATCATCTGGCACCATTCGTGTGGTTCGACTCGATCTTCCCGAAACATGCAAATTCGAGCAGAGACAACTGCTAGCTCTTAGCTCCTAGACGAAGCTTCATCAGTTTCGAATACTTCGAAGAATCAATAAACCTATCAATAATCCATCAGGAGCCGTTGATTCTCATCAGTGTACAGTCACCTGTCGTGAACAGCCGTGCCCTTTAACCCGTCAGGGCCGTTTAACCCGTTCGTTTGTTCATTCACCGCACGAAGCTCGAAGGTCACGCGCTTCGCTTCAAGAGCCTCCTCGCGTCACGAGCCTTTGAAAGGCAGCGGTCTGATCACTAATGTCGGAGCAGCACCAGCCGCTCATGGCGGGTCCAGTGGTGCTCGTCACGGGATGCTCCTCCGGTGGTATCGGATCGGAGCTCTGCAAAGCCTTCGCCGCTAAAGGCTGCCGCGTGTTCGCTACCGCACGCCGACCCGACTCCATGCAGGATTTAGCAGGCAAGTGGCGAGTGTGAGTCCCAGCGCTCCCAGCATGAGTGTCTCAAGCGCCATCGAATCAGGGTATCGGGTTGGGACTGTGCAAGGCGTTCGCCGCTAAAGATGGTCGCGTGTTTGCATCCGCACGCCGCCCCGAATCCATGCAAGACTTAGCAGGTAGGCCAATGCAGGACCTCGCAGGTAAGCGGCCAGTGGGAGGCGTTTGTTCATCTTCAAGCCTTCTTGTCGCAAGTCAAATGTCACGTGATACTGAGCTTGTTTTGAGACGTCTCTGAAAAGTTTTGTTATCACGTAGCATGTGCATCAAAACTTGGCTCGCATGTCCCATGCACTGAACCCCTCTTCTCTGCCCCTTCCAGGGTTGGGGAGAGAGCTGGTGCGGTTAGAAGTCCAATCCATTCCCCACTGCCACCATTCAAAAGGGAAGGAGTCGGGAATGAGAGAGATCTCTCAAAGGTGGCTGATGGCTTTGAGCTAGATCGCTCAAAAGTCATCTTCATGAGCACATTTCCCCACATTAAATCTTCTCGTCGTCTCTTTTTTCCCTCTCGCCTCCTCCGCTTACCATTCTTTTCCTGTTTTCAGGGTTGGGAATCGAGACAGTGCAGCTAGATGTGACGTCCGCAGCCTCCATTCAGGAAGCCGTCAGCACAGTCATTGCCAAGGTGATTTGATTGGAACGTTTGATTCGATTCATGTGGGCTCTGTCAAACTGACGGTGCAGCTAGATGCAATGTGACGTCTGCAGCCTCCATTCAGGAAGCCGTCAGCACAGTCATTGCCAAGGTGACGATTAACGTGTGCTCCAAGGTGACGTTTTTGGCCTGTGCTCTGTCAAGGTGGCATTGGATTACCCCTACTCTGCTGCAGCCGTCAGCACAGTCATTGCCAAGGTGACGATTAACGTGTGCTCCAAGGTGACGTTTTTGGCCTGTGCTCTGTCAAGGTGGCATTGGATTACCCCTACTCTGCTGCAGCCGTCAGCACAGTCATTGCCAAGGTGACGATTAACGTGTGCTCCAAGGTGACGTTTTTGGCCTGTGCTCTGTCAAGGTGGCATTGGATTACCCCTACTCTGCTGCAGCCGTCAGCACAGTCATTGCCAAGGTGACGATTAACGTGTGCTCCAAGGTGACGTTTTTGGCCTGTGCTCTGTCAAGGTGGCATTGGATTACCCCTACTCTGCTGCAGCCGTCAGCACAGTCATTGCCAAGGTGATGACGTTTGCAGTGAGTCGCTCGCTGGATAGTCATGGTCGATGGGATATGTGGACAGGGACGGCTATTCCTAGCGCAGCGTTCCTCTTGAAGCATTCCTGGTTGATACCAAAGCGTCCGCGGCCTCCAATCAGGAAGCCGTCAGCTCATTCATTGCCTAAGTGAGCTCTGATTTTATTGATCCGTTTGATTAGTGAAATGGCTTCTTCGTCAGCGAAACACATTGGAGGTGATTTTTGGGTCGTTTCAATTCAAGAGTCGTACTGTCATATCCAAGCTGTTGATTGGGGATGCCTCTGGGGGTGCAACGCTTGCTTGCTATGCCTTCTAATCGTCACCCCTCTTCCGCCCTGTTTCGCACCCGTGACGCAGGGCTGGCAGAATAGGCGTTCTGGTGAACAACGCCAGGGCAAGGTGCTTTGGCCCCATGGCGGAGATGCCTCAGGATGCACCTCTTGCTCTGCCTTCCAGTCATCACCTCTCATGCTTCCTCCCTTGCTCACCAACACAGGCCGGAAGAATAGGCGTTCTGGTGAACAACGCCAGGGCAGGGTGCTTTGGCCCCATGGCGGAGATGCCTCAGGATGCACCTCTTGCTCTGCCTTCCAGTCATCACCCCTCATGCTTCCTCCCTTGCTCACCAACACAGGCCGGAAGAATAGACGTTCTGGTGAACAACGCCAGGGCAGGGTGCTTTGGCCCCATGGCGGAGATGCCTCAGGATGCACCTCTTGCTCTGCCTTCCAGTCATCACCCCTCATGCTTCCTTCCTTGCTCACCAACACAGGCCGGAAGAATAGACGTTCTGGTGAACAACGCCAGGGCAGGGTGCTTTGGCCCCATGGCGGAGATGCCTCAGGATGCACCCCTTGCTCTGCCTTCCAGTCATCACCCCTCATGCTTCCTCCCTTGCTCACCAACACAGGCTGGAAGAATAGACGTTCTGGTGAACAACGCCAGGGCAGGGTGCTTTGGCCCCATGGCGGAGATGCCTCAGGATGCACCTCTTGCTCTGCCTTCCAGTCATCACCCCTCATGCTTCCTCCCTTGCTCACCAACACAGGCTGGAAGAATAGACGTTCTGGTGAACAACGCCAGGGCAGGGTGCTTTGGCCCCATGGCGGAGATGCCTCAGGATGCACCTCTTGCTCTGCCTTCCAGTCATCACCCCTCATGCTTCCTCCCTTGCTCACCAACACAGGCCGGAAGAATAGGCGTTCTGGTGAACAACGCCAGGGCAGGGTGCTTTGGCCCCATGGCGGAGATGCCTCAGGATGCACCTCTTGCTCTGCCTTCCAGTCATCACCCCTCATGCTTCCTCCCTTGCTCACCAACACAGGCCGGAAGAATAGGCGTTCTGGTGAACAACGCCAGGGCAGGGTGCTTTGGCCCCATGGCGGAGATGCCTCAGGATGCACCTCTTGCTCTGCCTTCCAGTCATCACCCCTCATGCTTCCTCCCTTGCTCACCAACACAGGCCGGAAGAATAGACGTTCTGGTGAACAACGCCAGGGCAGGGTGCTTTGGCCCCATGGCGGAGATGCCTCAGGATGCACCTCTTGCTCTGCCTTCCAGTCATCACCCCTCATGCTTCCTCCCTTGCTCACCAACACAGGCCGGAAGAATAGACGTTCTGGTGAACAACGCCAGGGCAGGGTGCTTTGGCCCCATGGCGGAGATGCCTCAGGATGCACCTCTTGCTCTGCCTTCCAGTCATCACCCCTCATGCTTCCTCCCTTGCTCACCAACACAGGCCGGAAGAATAGACGTTCTGGTGAACAACGCCAGGGCTGGGTGCTTTGGCCCCATGGCGGAGATGCCTCAGGATGCAATGCTTGCTTGCTCGTATCGCTCCACCTTATCGCTGTGCTCACCCGTATCGCCCATGCTTGATGCCTGTCTGTCTGTCTCACCTGCCTGTCTTCCCTGTCTCACCTGTGCAGGCGGGCAGAAGAGACATTCTGGTGAACAACGCGGGAGCAGGTGCTTTGGGCCCATGGCGGAGATGCCTCAGGATGCCCCCAACGCTCCAATGTTTCACGCTGCTTTTCCCTGTCTCATCTCATGCGTGCAGGTGGGCAGGAGAGAGTTGACTTTTGAGTCGACTCAAAAGTCAACTCTTCCGCTCTGCTTTTCCCTGTCTCATCGCATGCGTGCAGGCGGGCAGGATAGTCATACTGGTCAACAACGCGGGAGCGGGCTGCTTTGGCCCCATGGCGGAAATGCCTGTGGATGCCCCAACACACCGTTTTTCCACACTGTTTTTCCACGCTGCCCCAACACACCGTTTTTCCACACTGGTTTTCCACGCTGCCTCAACACACCGTTACTCATGGCATGTGTGCAGGCGGGCAGGATAGACATACTGGTGAACAATGCGGGGGCGGGCTGTTTTGGTCCCATGGCTGAGATGCCTCTGGATTCATTCCGCAGCAACATGGAGACCAACGTGGTTGGCCTGCTGGCCGTTACCCAGGCCGTGGTGCCTCACATGGTGGAGCAGGTGAGGCGAGGGGAGATGGGAGGTCATACAATGAATGTGGGTGTGGCGTTGAGTGAGGTGACCGCGAGCAGATGCCTCTGGATGCGCTCAGCTGCAGCATGGAAACCAACGTGCTTGGCCTGCTGGCTGTCACTCAAGTTGTTGTGCCGCATATGGTGGAACAGGTGAGGGAGGGAAGGCAGGTAAGGCTGTGGATGGAGAGCATGTGGGGGCTTTGGATGCCTTCCGCAGCAACATGGAAACCAACGTGCTTGGCCTGCTGGCTGTCACTCGGGCCGTGGTGCCGCACATGGTGGAGCAGGTGAGGCAGGCGAGAGGGGGGAGAGCTTATAGAAGGCATGTGGGGGCGGTTATGAGGTGATAAAAGAAGTGTTTTGAGATGTCTTATAGCTCCTCTTTTATCAGGGGGGAGAGCTTATAGAAGGCATGTGGGGGCGGTTCTCAGCAACATGCACACCAACGTGGTTGGTGTTTTGAGACGTCTCAAAACACTTCTTCAGTCAAGGGGAGAGCTTATAGAAGGCATGTGGGGGCGGTTCTCAGCAACATGCACACCAACGTGGTTGGCTGCTCACTGTCACATAGGCAGTGGTCCCCCCCCAACATGTCTTTTGAGTCGACTTAGAAGTCACCAACGTGGTTGGCTGCTCACTGTCACATAGGCAGTGGTCCCCCCCCAACATGTCTTTTGAGTCGACTCACAAGTCACCAACGTGGTTGGCTGCTCACTGTCACATAGGCAGTGGTCCCCCCCCAACATGTCTTTTGAGTCGACTCACAAGTCACCAACGTGGTTGGCTGCTCACTGTCACCTAGGCCTCAAAAGTCGTCTCAAGAGGTGCCTCAAAAGTGGTTGAGCAGGTGGGTGACTGAAACATGTTCTGTTGATTGAGGTGCCTCAAAATTCGTCTCAAGAGGTGCCTCAAAAGTGGTTTCCCCCCATGTCGTGGAGCAGGTGGGTGAGATGTGTTATGTCGCCTGCGCTATCCCCTTTCCTTCTCCTTTTGCTTTCTAATCCCCCCCCGTTCTTCTCCTTCTGCCATTCCGTTTCTTCCCCAACTCCCACCGTCAGGCCAAAGGCAAGGTCGTGAGCATAGGGTCGGTGTCAGCATGGGTCACAACGCGCTTTGCTCCCGCCCATTTCTTATTCCTTGCATTTTCCGTCCCTCGCCCTCCTTGTCTACTCCCCCCTTCTATCAAATTTTCAGGGCACTGGCAAGGTCGTGAACATAGGGTCGGTGTCAGCATGGATCACAACGCCCCTTGCTCCTTCTGAGCTTTCTCCTCCTCCTTCCCTCCCCCCCATTCCAATCTGCAGGGCAGCGGCAAGATCGTGAACATAGGGTCGGTGTCAGCATGGTTCACCACACGCTTTGCGGGCACTGACTGTGCGGCCAAGGCAGGCAGGCAGGCAGGCAGACTGACTGAAGTTCACAGCATCACTCCCTTCCCCCCTTGCCTTCCACCCTCCGCCTTCTGCCTCCCCACGCGCTCTGCCCTTCTCTCAAATCGTCAGGGAAGTGGTAAAATCGTCAACATAGGGTCGTTGTCAGCATGGGTCACAACGCCCCTTGCTCCTTCTGAGCTTTCCCCTCCTCCTTCCCTCCCCCCCATTCCAATCCGCAGGGCAGTGGCAAGGTCGTGAACATAGGGTCGGTGTCAGCATGGATCACAACGCCCCTTGCTCCTTATGAGCTTTCCCCTCCTCCTTCCCTCCCCCCCATTCCAATCCGCAGGGAAGTGGCAAGGTCGTGAACATAGGGTCTGTCTCAGCATGGATCACCACACCCTTTGCTGGCACCTACTGTGCGGCCAAGGCAGCAGTGCACAGCATCACTCATGGGCTCCGAATGGAGTTGAAGCCGTTTGGCATTCAAGTCATGCTCGTCGCACCAGGCGCCATCAGGTAGGAGAGGGTTGTTCCTGATGTTGAGGTTCAAAAGAGCACCTACTGTCCAGCCAAGGCAAGGCAGCAGTGCACAGCATTACTCATGCGCTCTGGATGGAGAAGCCGTTTGGCATCCAAGTCATGCTCGTTGCTCCGGGCGCCATCAGGTAGGAGAGGGGCTGTGGAGATGGCTTGCAAGCGGCATGTATGTGGCCAAAGCGACTTTTGAGTCGACTCAATAGTCACTAGGAGAGGGCTGTGGAGATGGCTTGCAAGCGGCATGTATGTGGCCAAGGCAGCAGCAACTCCCTTCCCACAGTGCAGCCAAGGCCAGCAGTGCACATCACTCATGCACTACGGATGGAGCTGACTTTTGAGTCGACTCAAAAGTCCCCCCACAGTGCAGCCAAGGCCAGCAGTGCACATCACTCATGCACTACGGATGGAGCTGACTTTTGAGTCGACTCAAAAGTCCCCCAACAGTGCAGCCAAGGCCAGCAGTGCACATCACTCATGCACTACGGATGGAGCTGACTTTTGAGTCGACTCAAAAGTCTCCCCACAGTGCAGCCAAGGCCAGCAGTGCACATCACTCATGCACTACGGATGGAGCTGACTTTTGAGTCGACTCAAAAGTCCCCCCACAGTGCAGCCAAGGCCAGCAGTACACATCACTCATGCACTACGGATGGAGCTGAAGCCGTTTGCAATTCGGCTAAGGATATCTCCATCCGTAGTAAGGCATGAGTGATGAGGCATGAGGGTCTTATGGGATCTCATCTGTTGTTGAGGCTCCCCATACGAGGCTACCTTTGCTGCTCAACAACAGTATCTCTGTCTCCCCCCCCTGCTGTCCTAGTTCTTACCTTGTGTACTATCCCCTCCCCTCCCCTCCCATCCCATCCCCTCCCCTCCCCTCCCCTCCCCTCCCCTCCCATCCCATCCCCTCCCATCTTATCCCCTCCACACCATTTCCATGCATTTCCTTCACCCTGCTGCCCCTCTATTCCCCTCCCCTCCCCTCCCCTCCCCTCCCCTCCCCTCTCCTCCTCCACACCACCATCCCAGGTCCAACTTTGGTGGCAACTCCTCCTCCTCCGTCTCCCACCTGCGCCTGAAGATCTCCTCCTGCTTTCAGCAGCAGATAGAGGTTACTCGCATGCATGCTCTTCTCCCCCACCCTGGTGTCCGTCCCACCCTCTTCTATCCATTTCCTTCTTATTCCAACCCTTCCCCCCCTCTCCACACACGACCGTCCCAGGTCCAACTTTGGTGGGCACTCCTCCCTCCGTCTCCCACCTACGTCTCAGGGTCGTCTCCTGCTTTCTGCAGCAGATAGAGGTTACATGCATTCCTCTTCACCCTGCTGCCCGTCTATTCCCCTCCCCTCCCCTCCCCTCTCCTCCTTCACACCACCATCCCAGGTCCAACTTTGGTGGCAACTGCTCCTCCTCCGTCTCCCACCTGCGCCTGAAGATCTCCTCCTGCTTTCAGCAGCAGATAGTCGCATGCATGCTCTTCTCCCCCACCCTGGTGTCCGTCCCACCCTCTTCTATCCATTTCCTTCTTATTCCAACCCTTCCCCCCCTCTCCACACACCACCGTCCCAGGTCCAACTTTGGTGGCAACTCCTCCTCCTCCTCCGTCTCCCACCTACGTCTCAGGGTCGTCTCCCGCTTTCTGCAGCAGATAGAGGTTACATGCATTCCTCGTCACCCTGCTACCCCTGTATTCCCCTCCCCTCCGCTCCCCTCTCCTCCTTCACACCATCATCCCAGGTCCAACTTCGGTGGCAACTGCTCCTCCTCCGTCTCTCACCTACGTCTCAGGGTCGTCTCCTGCTTTCTGCAGCAGATAGAGGTTACATGCATTCCTCTTCACCCTGCTGCCCCTCTATTCCCCTCCCATCCCCTCCCCTCCCCTCCCCTCCCCTCTCCTCCCCTCCCCTCTCCTCCTTCACACCATCATCCCAGGTCCAACTTCGGTGGCAACTGCTCTTCCTCCGTCTCCCACCTACGTCTCAGGGTCGTCTCCCGCTTTTTTGCAGCAGATAGAGGTTACGTGTATTCCTCTTCACCCTGCTGCCCCTCTATTCCCCTCCCCTCCCCTCCCCTCCCCTCCCCTCCCCTTCCCTCCCCTCCCCTCCCCTCCCCTCCCCTCTCCTCCTTCACACCATCATCCCAGGTCCAACTTCGGTGGCAACTGCTCCTCCTCCGTCTCCCACCTACGTCTCAGGGTCGTCTCCTGCTTTCTGCAGCAGATAGAGGTTACATGCATTCCTCTTCACCCTGCTGCCCCTCTATTCCCCTCCCATCCCCTCCCCTCCCCTCCCCTCACCTCTCCTCCCCTCCCCTCTCCTCCTTCACACCATCATCCCAGGTCCAACTTCGGTGGCAACTGCTCTTCCTCCGTCTCCCACCTACGTCTCAGGGTCGTCTCCCGCTTTTTTGCAGCAGATAGAGGTTACGTGTATTCCTCTTCACCCTGCTGCCCCTCTATTCCCCTCCCCTCCCCTCCCCTCCCCTCCCCTCCCCTCCCCTTCCCTCCCCTCCCCTCCCCTTCCCTCCCCTCTCCTCCTTCACACCATCATCCCAGGTCCAACTTTGGTGGCAACTCCTCCTCCTCCGTCTCCCACCTGCGTCTCAAGATATTCTCCCGCTTTCAGAAGCAGATAGAGGCACGGGCGGGGGCGTCTCAAACGCCCCAGTCCACGCCAGGAGATGTGTTCGCCAGGGCTTTAGTGGAGGTGAGGGGGGGAAGGTGGTGCATAAGCTGCATGTATGTGTGTGCCTGTGCCTTCAGCGACATAGAGGCCAGGGCAGGGGCCTAGCAAACGCCCCAGTCCACGCCAAGAGACGTGTTCGCTAGGGCTCTGGTGGAGGTGAGGGTGGTGTGGGAGCGCTTTGTGTGTGCTTTGCTGCATGTATGTGCATTTGTGTATGTGTTTTGAGCAGCAGATAGAGGCCAGGGCAGGGGCCTCTCAAACGCCCCAGTTCCACACCAGGAGACGTGTTTGCAATGCAAGGGCTCTGATGGAGGTGAGGGTGGTGGTGAGGGTGGTGGTGAGGGTGGTGGTGAGGGTGGTGGTGAGGGTGGTGGTGAGGGTGGTGGTGAGGGTGGTGGTGAGGGTGGTGGTGAGGGTGGAGGTGAGGGTGGTGGTGAGGGTGGTGGTGAGGGTGGTGGTGAGGGTGGTGGTGAGGGTGGTGGTGAGGGTGGTGGTGAGGGTGGTGGTGAGGGTGGTGGTGAGGGTGGTGGTGAGGGTGGTGGTGAGGGTGGTGGTGAGGGTGGTGGTGAGGGTGGTGGTGAGGGTGGTGGTGAGGGTGGTGGTGAGGGTGGTGGTGAGGGTGGTGGTGAGGGTGGTGGTGAGGGTGGTGGTGAGGGTGGTGGTGAGGTGTTTTTTGTATGTGTGCGTCTGGGCGTCTGGACAGGTGCATGTGTGTTTGCATGTGCATGTGTATGTCCATGTGCCTGTGCATGTGCATGTGCGTGTGCATGTGCATGTGTGAGTTTGCATGTGCATGTGCATGTGCATGTGTGTGTGTGCATGCTTGCGCATGTGCATGTGTGCATGTGTGCACGTGTGCATGCATGTGCGTGTGCATGCATGTGCATGTGCGATTGTTTTGGAATCTGGTGGGTTTGCTTCGTGCAGATTTCATTTGCATCTCTTGCCGTTCTATCCCCTCCCCCTCTATTTCCCTCCCTCCCTCCCTCTGCCAGAAAGCCTTGGTCAAGAAGGTACCAATAGCTGCCTTACAGCTTCCACTCGCCCTGTTCCACTCTCATGGCCCTGTTCCCCATTTCCCTCCTCGTTCCCCCCTTTTCCTTCCCCTCGCCCTCCACCTGAAATCCTTGGCCAATAGGGTGCCAATAGAGTGGGCGTTTGGTCACCTGGTGGGGTCATTCCGTGTCATGACATGGCTGCTTTACAGCTTTCACATACTACATCCCCATGCTTCCGTCCTCTCCCCTCTTCCTCTCCCCCACCCTTCTCAATACCCTCCCCCACCATCAGAAAGCCATGGCCAAGAGGGTGCCGATGGAGTGGGCGTTTGGGCATTTGGTGAGCTCATTCCGTGTCATGACATGTCTCCCTCCCCTTCCTTCCCCTCCCGACTTTTCCCTTTCCCCCCTCACCCTCCTCTTCCTGCTCTCCACCTTCCCAACGCCAGAAAGCCTTGGCCAAGAAGGTGCCAATAGAGTGGGCGTTTGGACATCTGGTGGGATCATTCCGTGTCATGACATGGCTGCCTTACAGCTTCAGAGATTCTGCACTCATGAAGAAATTTGGACTCACTAAGTAGGGTGCTTTGGTTGTAGGAGAATTGAAACACTAGTGCAGTTCCTTAAGTTTACTTCCCTGTTCGCTTTCTAATTTAGCTTGTTTAGTTTCTGGTTTCTTGTTTTTGGTTGATGCCATTTAAGAAATACAGGTAGCTGCAGAGAATCTTGGCGCAGGCCTCCAGCTGAAGGTTTGGGTTCAGGGTGCCATTATCTGGGTGAAGCCGCTATCTTTTGAATATTAATAACACATAAGATAATAGTAACCTTGAGCTCTTTCATGATTTCCATAAAAAGATGGATTCAGTCTTTAGCCTGTGTGGTAACTCAACCACTAGTTCAACAACCCTTTCGATGGACCCTGGGACTTGGGTTGACTTTCGGAAGCGCTCACTTTTTTTTGAGCGACCCTCCCATATGTCGTCCAATCCACTCCAAATTCTGTAACCTGGCTTCGCCAGTCCGTTTGCGTCGGTTCCCGTCGCGTACACCGTTGTCGTGGTCTGCATCTTGGGCTCACCCAAGCTTCACCCGCCTCGCTCACGGCAATCAAAGTCCGTAACCTCGTTCGCCGTCATCGCAATGTACGGCTCGCAGCGCACTGATACAATACGAGTCGCGGATAAGCAGATTGGAAGCATAAATTGGAACACAAATTATCTCGAAGCACATCCAGCAAACCTGAACTTGCTTTCTCAGCTGTAGAGAGCAACCAAACGCACACCTCCTTCCTCCAGATTTAGCTTGATTTGCATCAGCAGCATAACCAGCCAGGCGTCTACAAAAACATTTACCGCGCCAAAGCTAACGCATTGTTTTGCGTTGGATGAACGTCATGGAGAATACGAGGCTGATACCCATCGTTCTTCTCCTTCTGTTCGTCGGCTCGTACTCAGTGCACCTGGCACCTTCAACCCTGCCGAGCCGCCGTGGTCTTCTCACCAAACCCACTCCGCCTTCTAAAACTGCACATGGCCGCGACGCCAACGTTACCACCGCCCCAGTGGCTCCGAAGGTCGTCGCTGCGGCAAGTAATGATTCCGAATCAAGCGGGTCGACCGCGGATTTCAACAACACGTCAAGTGTTTCAAACACTGAAAATAATTCCGCCTCAACTCTCCCTCCGCGTGCTCCTGCTCATCACGTTGACGATGTTGGCGCGGCAGAGAAAGACGAACCCTTGAAGGGTGTGGGCGCGGGCGCTGCGGGCAAGGGCGCGGTGGAAAAGGGCGCAGCAGGCAAGGGCGCAACGGGCAAGGGCGCTGCAGGGAAGGGCGGAGCGGGAGCTACCGCAGCGGGTAAGGGCGCGGCGAACAAGGGCGCAGCAGGCAAGGGGGCGCCGGTCAAGGTCGCGGAAGGCAAGGGCGCGCAGGGCAAGGTTGCGGAAGGCAAGGGCACTCCGGGCAAGGTAGCGGAAGGCAAGGGCGCGCCGGGCAAGGTCGCGGAAGTCAAGGGCGCGCCGGGCAAGGTCGCGGAAGGCAAGGCCGCTCCGAGCAAGGCCGCGGAAGGCAAGGGCGCAACGGACGCTGGCGCAGCGGATAAGGGCGCGGCGAAGAAGGGCGCAGCAGGCAAGAGCGCAACAAACAAGGGCGCGACAGACAAGGGCGCAACGAACGCACAGCACGCCGCGCCGCCTCACATGGCCGCGCCGCCTCACATGGCTACGGCTGAGGATGTGGCGATCCACACCGTGAAGACGGCATCGAACAATCATCCTGCTGGGTCGAACGCCCAGCGCGCCGCGCGTCCTCATATGGCGACGGCTGAGGACGTGGCGATTCACCCGGGATCAGAAAAGGCGACGGCGGAAGGCGCAACAGTGGCTCCGATGCGAGCGGCGGAGGGAGAGGCGCGTCCTCACATGGCGACAGCTGAGGATGCGGCGATCCACACCCTGACGACGGCATCTGCGAGTCAGAGCGCCGCGAACCAGCCTGCTGCTTCGATTATGGGAGCAAGCAAGAATCCCGTGCGTCCTCACATGGCGACGGCTGAGGATGTGGCGATCCACACCCCGAGCCCTAGCGGCGCTGAGACGGCATCAGGAAATCCTGCTGGGACAAACGCACAATTGCGCCAACACCACGCGCGTCCTCACATGGCGACAGCTGAGGACGTGGCGATCATTCACCCGGGATCAGTACAGGCGATGGCAACGGCAGCGCCGATGGGAGCGAAGGAGGGAGCGGCGCGTCCTCACATGGCGACGGCTGAGGACGTGGCGATTATTCACCCGGGATCAGCAACGATGACGGCGGCGGCGGCGGTGGCGCTGATGCAAGCAGAGGAGGGCGAGGCGTGGAGAAATGTGGCGGTCGATAATGACAGGGAGAACGACAAGGAGAACGACAACGTCAGAGACGGCGACAGGATGAGTGACAGCGACCGGGACGGCGACAATGAGAAGGACAATGTCAATGATGCAGTGCAGTGGCATGGAAGGGAGAGCAGCAGCACGCGCATGAATGTTGACAGCAAGGGACAGCGACGGGGCAGGACTCGTGGCTCTGGCAAGGGAGCATCATCCCTCTTGTCTCGCTTCAGCAACAGCCGTGGGTGGGAGCCTCGCGGCAATCACCGCACTGGGCTGGACAAGGCACAGCAGTTTCGCATGGCGACGAGCAGCGATGTGGCCATTCGCGAGGGAGGGATTCAAGGCGCGAACCGTGGTGTGCACTACGGGAGCAACAATGGCAACAACGGCTGGGAGCTTGAGGACAATCAGCGCAACGGGTTCCACAAGGCACAGCAGTTTCGCATGGCGACGAGCAGCGACGTGGCCATTCACAGGAGCGGGGTGCAAGGCGCGGACCTTGGTGTGAACCGCAGGAGCTGGCTTGACATGGCACCAGGGTTCCTCATGGCAACAGCCAGGGATGTCGCCATTCCCACGAGCGGGGTGCAAGGCGCGGACCGTGGTGTGAACTATGGGAATGAGCGGTTGGGTGCACAAGCTGAGGGCGGCGATTGCGATGGTGACAACAACGGCGGCGGCATTGACAACGGCGGCGAGAACGCCAACGGAGACGGCGGAGGAGGAGGAGGGCAGATCGACATTGGCGCGATCCTGGAGGTGCACAACGCGGCGCGGCGGGAGGTGGGGGTGCCGGACCTGGCATGGGACGACGGCGTGGCAGCAGCAGCGCAGGAGTGGGCGGATCAGCTGGCGGGCGCGGGGTGCCCGCTGCAGCACGGCGGCGCGGAGGGGCTCGGGCAGAACCTGTACTGGCGCGCGCCGGCCGCGCTGACCCCCGAGGAGGATCGCATGGCGGTGCAGGCGTGGGTGGATGAGAAGGCGGATTGGAGTTATAGCCCCGTGCCGGAGGGGTGCGCGGAGGGGCGGATGTGCGGGCATTACACGCAGGTGGTGTGGGCTGGGACGACCCATGTGGGGTGTGCGTCGGCTCAGTGCCCTGATGGGGGTGGCATGTGGGTGTGTGATTACTCGCCCCAGGGGAACATCATTGGGTCCACTCCGTTCTAGAGCGGTGGAGTGGGGTGGGACGACCCATGTGGGGTGTGCGCCGGCGCAATGCCCTGATGGGGGTGGCATGTGGGTGTGTGATTACTCGCCGCAGGGGAATATCATTGGGTCCACTCCGTTTTAGAGTGGTGGTGATGGTTCTGTGAACCTTGATTTGTGCGCTCGGGGTAGGAGGGAAGTCTTATGAATGGTTTCTACTTGCGTATATGCGATGTCTGAGTTGATTTTGGAACATTTACTGTTTTGGAACATTTAGTACTGGTCACTAACGGTCATCTTGCAAATGAGGATGACTGAGGATGATGCATGCGGCGAGAAGCGAGACACTGCTGCCACTGCCAATGCTGCTGCTGCTGCTGCTGCTGCTGATCCTGTTGCTGCCGCCGGAGCTCCAGCTGCTGCAGCTGTAGTGGCGGCTCCAGCTGCCGCGGCCCAGCCTTGCGCGACTGGGCTGGGCTTTAGATATCTCCCGTACCACGCGACAATCCACGTCGCGTCTACGGCGCTGACGCTGGTCGTCGCGCAATCCGTCGTGCTGATGATGAAGACGCAACACTACTACTATTGATCGAACACTATTGAGGCGCCTCGAAAATAATCCACGGCGCTGATCAGCATCGATGCTGGTCGTCGCGCAAGCCGTTGTGCTGATACTGCAATCCCAGTACCTAAGAACGCTGAGAACGCTGATATAAGTACTAGTTGTTGGAGATTACGTGTGTTGGAAGCAAGGTGGTGGTGGGGCGTTTGTATGCCCCCAACCCACCGAATGTGTGACTTGTGCTCACCTTCGAGTGAGTTGCATGTTTGCGTGGGGTTGAGGATTGACTTCGGAAGACCCATTCGATTCGGTGCCACATGGCAGCACCAGGAACATTCGAGACCCAAGGAGAATTCGGATCGGTGAAATTCGAGAGTCGAATTTCACCCTTTCGATGTTACTCGAACATTCGCGAGTGTAGCGGTTCGAGGTTACTTGTGCGATTCGATCTTGTTTGCATGCTATAAATCCGTTTTCTTTGTATTGCATGCCATCATAGTGAAACTCAGAGTTCTTTGTACAAGGTACATTCGAACACAAATTCCAGAGAGCTTCTTTACTTGCATTCAAGAGCACCACCTAGTACGTGAACGCCTATATCTCGGAGAATACTTAGGCGATCGACGTGTTTGACGGCTCGTTGGAAAGCTAAGACAGAGCTCTATCGTTTAGAACAACTCCCAGTTCCTGCAAAGTAGAGGAGAGTCCTCTACAACACTAGTCGTAGTACGCTGAGAACGCTGATATAAGTACTAGTCGTAGTACGCTGAGAACAACAGGCGGGCACCCAATAGCGATTGCTGCTGGCGGAGGGGGTATTCAGAAAGGTGCTGAGCGGGCGGCGGGAAGTGAGTTGAAGAGAAACGACCATCAATTCCTACAGAGGACGACAGGAGGAGAAAAGGGCAGCGAGACGGAAATGAGGAGAAAAGGAAATTGAAGCACAGTTCTTGCTGTAAAGCGAGGATATGTGCATGGTTCGAGAGGGGAAAAGCGGAAGTCACGGCGAGAGTTACGAGGGATACAAGGGATGAAGGTGGTGCTGGGCGGGGTGAAGGGAAAGGTGCCACGTCGAGAGTGGGGAGGGGAGCCGACGAAAAAAGACAGCACTCGCCAGCTACCGTTACTGGCGCGAGTAATGCTCTGGTTACAGTTTTCGTTAACGTCGCAAAAACACGAACGGGTGTCAACTCGACCTTCGCCGAACAAGACGTGAATGTTGTTTGAGATAGGCGCGTCGCGAGCGGAAGACATGCAGTCCGGCTGTCTCCTAAATTCTAGAACTATGATGGCATAATATGGGAAATACCTGTACGTGGATACAGGGTTGTGAATGTGACACTGACTTTAAAATCCATGTGAAATTATGCATTAATATCACCACCAGTAATGGACTAAACCACACCAGCATTGGTTTGCACAAAGGCCTATTCCACTGAAGCGAACATCACATACACGAAATCAGGGAACACTGAAAACTCCTTACAAGAAGCTGCGATTCTTGCTTTGGATGAGCACACGGCAGCAAAGAAAACCACCCTGCTTGCTTCACGATCCCATTTTCGTGCAGAACAGTGACAAGGCAACAGCAGCCTAATCCCGGCACATTTTCAACACTGCAAACTCCGTCCATGATGCATCAAGCTGCCCGGGCTCCTGCCCTGAATCCTGCCATGTATGCAGCTCCCTGGGTGCAGCAGCTGTGCTTGGTGCTGCTCTGAGCTTAGAAGCCCAGCTTCGTACGCCTCCAGTGCCGACGCTTGGCGTTGTACCTGCGGGGAGCAGTTGGGGGAACAGACACAGTCACACAGGCCAATTACGAAGGGGATCAGATATACTCCTGTACTTTTCAGCTTCGTACGCCTCCAGTGCCGACGCTTGACGTTGCACCTGCGAGGAACAGAAAGTGGTAGGAGCCAATGGCAGGAGGGGACCAACACAGGTAAAAGGGTGAGCCAATGGCATTCAAGAGGGCACCTACTGAGCTGGCTCGAGGACTCAAATCTCGTTATCCTAAAAGGAGAGTTTGCCACGGCGATTTTTCAGGCGCTTCAGAAAGAAACCACCTCTTGAGCTGGCTCAAGGACTCATATCTCGTTATCCTCGAAGGAGAGTTTGCCTTGTTTTGAAGCGCCTCAAAGCAAGCCAATGCCATTCAGGATGGCACCTACCGAGCTGTCTCGCGGACACATATCTCGTTATCCTAGGAGAGTTTGTCACGGCATCCGCTATGCCCCTTCCAGCTCTGTCGATTTCTGCCCTGTCGGGTTCTGTCCTGTCATTTTCTGCCCTGTCGGTTTCTGTCCTGTCGTTTTCTGCCCTGTCCGTTCCTGGCGTGTCGGTTTCTGCCATGTAGCCGTCCTGACCTGGACATTTCTGCCTGTCTGCTCCATCCGTATAGGTTACTGCCTGTCGGCCAGTCTGTAAGTCGCTGCCTGGCCTCTCGATACGTTTCAGGCGACTACAAAGGGGGTCGTTCGAGATGCCTCGCAAATCTACCCTTGACATTTCCGAGGATTCTGAATCGTATCCCCGGACAGTCTTTGAGGCGCCTACAGAATCGGCGCTACTCTTTTCCTGGCATCTCGTGAACACAAAGGGGGTCGTTCGAGACGTCTCGCGGCTCAACTCTTCACATTCACGCGGATTCTTAATCATGTCTACGGACTATCGAGGCACGCTTTCTTCTCTCAGCCTTATCCGAAAGCCCCACGAACCTAGGCCGTTCTAGTTAGTCTGGAACCCCTGATGCGACCAGCTAACCAAGTTTGTCCGTACTATATCGGATATCCCCCAGATGCGGTTAACTACACCTGCTCGTTAAAATAGTCCCGGCCCCTTGATCCCTTCCCTCCTGTCCCCTCAATAGTCGAAACCACGTGAAATTATAAGTGTTTTGAGAAGTCTTAATACACTTCTGATTTCACGTGACTAGTCCCGGCTCCTTGATCCCTTCCCTCCTGTCCCATCAATAGTCGAAGCACGCTCTCCAGGGGAAGGGCAAGGATACAAGGGGGAGATGCAAAGGGTGGACGGGGGAGAGGAAGGGAGGAATAGGGGGGGAGGGGGAAGGAGGGGAAGAAGGAGGCGTCCGGGGAAGTGGGTGGGGAAGGGAGGGGCTCCCGGAAAAAAGATGAGATGTTGCCGGAATGCAAGCTAAGAAGATAATAAACGGAAATCGGTCATAGATGGGCCAGTTCCGCTTCAACCAGTGCGAATTTGTGTGGAACGTACCGAACCTTGTTGTCGGTGCGCAGCCGGATCCAGTAGGGGATGGGGCGACTCTGCTTCGTTTTCACGCCTTTCACACTGTTAACCAACTCAAACGTACCGAACTTTGTTGACTAAATTCAACGTACCGAATCTTGTTGTCGGTGCGCAGGCGGATCCAGTAGGGGATGGGCCGGTTCTGCTTCATCTTCTTCGCGAGCTTGATCTTGATGCGGAAGGCCTTGTGGGAAGGCTGCACGTGGTGACAAAGGAGAGGGGGGCGAGGAGGGAACGCGGAACAGAAGTAGGGGGGTAGGGGGGGGGGGGGGGGAGGGTGGGGAGGAAGGTGATTGAGATTGTTGCGTAAGACCTTGTGGGAAGGCTGTACGTAGCGTCACGGGGAGGAAAGGAGTGTGTGGGGGGGAAGGGGAGAGGAGGGGGGGATGGAGGGCTTGCAGCGGAATGCTTTGTGGGAAGGCTGTGCGGTGTCGTAGGGAGAAGGACGTGAAGAGACGGAAGGAGAGGTGCGTGGAAAAGGGGAGGTTATGGGGTTGATGCGGAAGAGCGGGACGAATGGGGAGGAGCAGGGGAGGGGGGGCGGCGAAGAAAGGGTGGGGGGATGAGAAAGGCGGGCGCGTAAACAACTAAGTTAGAGAGAGGGCTGGATTGCAAGAGAAGTTGCGGACGAGGGGAGGAAATGGGGAACGGGGAAGGAAACGGGAGGAGGGGGAAGGGGATGTATGGAGAGAAGAGGATGGGAAGTGGGCCCAGAGTATTCTTGAGATGCCATTTGTTTGAGGTTGATTTTGAGAATTCTCAAAATCAACCTCAAACAAAAAGGAATCGGGAGGAGGGGGAAGGGGATGTAGGGAGAGAAGAGGATGGAAAGTGGGGCCAGAGTATACTTGAGATGCCTAGCGAACAAGAGTACTAAGGAAGTTATAAGCTGGATTGACCACTAAACGCGACGGAAACGCGCAGGCGTTTCGACATTGCCTTATAAACGGGCCAAAACACAAAGATCCATCGCACTTTTCGTATCATAACACCTGGCAGGGTCAAAATGGAGACTCCTGGCCCGTTACCTAACCTAGCCCTAGGGCTGGCCCTAATAAGTTAAGTAATGCATGCCAGGAGGAAGTAACATGCGGGCCGTATAGTCTTTGAGTCAAACAATACGAGGCTTGATCAGTACAGCAAACCCTAAAATTGCAAACTAAACAAATTCGAAACGGAGAATTCGCGGGCCTGCGACAGCGGGAGAAACAACGACGGTGCGCGTGCTTCGGCAGAGGTAACGCGACGGATTGAGAACGCGGTGCGGGAAGGCTAAGGAGGGAACTGACCATGGCGGCAAGTTAGGGTGGAGTAGCAGAACGCGTGTGGGTCGTGACCAAGCGAGAAGGGAGGAAAGAGAAGAGAGCATCTTCGTGGGTGGCGTTTGATCAGAGCTGTGCAGAGATGGCGTGGAGTGGAAGGGGGGAGGGGGGAGAATGAAGGGGGCGGGGAAGGCGGGGGCAAATGGAGCGGGAAGGGGGTGGAGGGAAATTGGAGGACAAAGAGACGGGGACAAAGGATCGCAGGAACACTGGGTGGTGCACCACACGAACACAAATTTTGAACATCGCTATGAATGAATTCGATTTCGATGACAGATGAGAGCACAAACAGAGATTTCATGATTATATTACAATGCCCGCTAAGAATGCTATTGTCATAATCGTCGTAGTTCAAGAAGATTGCAGTAGATGATCCTTTTTATTTCAAAGCATTGGTTCTCTGATATCTAGCTTAACATTAAGAAGCGTTAGGATTAAGAGTACATTTCAACAATCAATCATCTGGCTGATCATGGCTGATACACGCTCTCTACCCTCCTGTTGCCAATGCTACCAAGTTCTCAAATATTTACTACACCGGTGAATACAGGTGGCTGCTCGGCTACTTCCAGCATGTTCTGATTGACAATAGCATACCAAACCATAAAAAATGTGACAACGGACACGGGGACGATGCAATCGAGTTCTTCGGTTTGAGGAGCATCAGAGTGATTGTGCCCAGCAGGCTCGGGCAGCTCATCGACTCAACAACCGGTTCTTTCAATAACTCAAGCAGGAGGGGGGTCAATCGCCTTCTTCGGTTCAAGCCGCATGAGAGTGATTGTGCCCAGGAGATACTCAGGAAGCTCGTCTGCAGCTTGGGCCTGGAAGGGGGATCGTAGTGAAGGAAGAAAGGAGTGGGAGGAGTAGATTGAGTCGCGTAAGAAAGAGCGTGAAGAGCCTGGGGTGAGGCGCATAGGAGTGATTGTGCCGAAAAGATACTTGGGCAACTCGTTTGCTGCATAAGCCTGAGATGGAGGGAAATGCAGGCAGAAGAGGGAGGGGAAGATTAAGAGGAGAGCCAAGGAGGGAAGGGAGGGCACGAGTTACAACAAATGCGGAGGATTGAGGCGAAAAGGTGACCCAGGCAACTGGTTTGCAGCTTGGGCCTGGAAGAAGAAGAAAGATGGATAGGATAGGAAGATAACAGGTAGGACGAGAACAGGAGAAGGCACAACAAGATAGGCCTTCTCTTGTTGCGCCTTCTCCTGTTCACAACAAGACACAACACAAGAAACTTCACCTCAATGAGAAGTGCCAGGTCCACGACAAGCGATGTAACGTAACGAAGCCGAGCACAAGGCCGCTGTTGCGGTAGTGCCAAGGCACGGCATGAAGAGCTCACCTCGATGAGAAGTGCCAGGTCCACGACAAGCGACGTGACGTAGCTGAGCACGAGGCCGATGACGCTGCGAGCCACTGAGGACGACCCCACGTCCACGTCCATCTGGTTGAGTGCGGTTCGGTTTGATGGGGTTGAAAGGGGTTGGAAAGAGTTAGAGAGGCACAGGGGCCTTGGGTCGAAAGGAGCAACAAGAAGAGAAGGGGCCCTGGCCCTTCACATGCACGTTTAGCTGGCAGATAGACATGGGCGACTCAAAAATCGAGTCGAGTAAAATTCCCTACGTCCAGATAGTAGGTCGATTTTTGAGTCGACTCAAAAATCGACTTACTACACAAGGAGGGCCCTTGGCCCTTCACATACTTGTTTAGATGGCAGATAGACATGAGCGAAACACGAGTCGAGTAAAACTCCCTACCTCCAGGTAGTTCTCCCCCTTGTAGTAGCTGCAAGTCAGAGCCTTGCCCACCTTTCATGTCTCCACACATCTTCCCTACAACCAGCGTCGCTGTTTCAACCACCAACACCCATCTTCCCTACCTCCAGGTAGTTCTCCCCCTTGTAGTAGCTGCAAGTCAGTGCCTTGCCATGCATGAGTCTTACCTCTCCACCTCCATCCTTCTTCCCGTCCCTACCTCCAAGTAGTTCTCCCCCTTGAAATAGCTGCAGGTGAGTGCCTTCCCCAGAATAGCAGCTTTTGTTCCAACTGCCCGTTTCACTGCCCAGAAGCCCTGCGGTCAGAACGGCAGTCGGAAACGGTGGTACAAAGGTAGTAGGAGAAATAAGTGAGGGTGATAAGGAGGAAGTGAGAGGGGTGTGGGTGGGTTGAATTCGATTGAACGAGTCAAAAGCCCTGCAGTCAGAACGATTGGCAAGGAAGGAACAAGTGGCAGGAGAAGTAGAGTGGTCGCCAGCGAAGCTGCCCCACACACACACCCACGCACCACGCCCGCCCGCCCGCCCGTCTGCCCGCACGCACACACGCGCGCACACACGCACGCACACACACCCACACACACACACACACACACACACACACCTCCTCAATGCGCGGAATGAGCTTGAAGCGGCTGTTCCTAAACGACTCGTCCTCAGCGTTGACAAACCTCCCCACCCCAGCAGCGAGTGGGGCTTGACGGGCTTGTTCAAGATGACACACAGTAGGTGACGAGCACATGCCTACGCCACACACATACGCCCTAGCCACACACATACGCCCTAGCCACACACATACGCCCTAGCCACACACATACGCCCTAGCCACACACATACGCCCTAGCCACACACATACGCCCTAGCCACACACATACGCCCTAGCCACACACATACCCACCTCCTCAATGCGCGGAATGAGCTTGAAGCGGCTGTTTCTGAACGAGTCATCCTCAGCGTTCACAAACCTCCCCAGCAGCGAGTGGTGCTTGACAGGCGTGTTCAATATGCCTTAGACACACACACACACACACACACCCATACACACCCATACTTAGCCACACACAGACCCACCTCCTCGATGCGCGGAATGAGCTTGAAGCGGCTGTTCCGGAACGAGTCATCCTCCGCGTTCACAAACCTCCCCAGCAAAGAATCTTTCTTGACAGGGCGGTCGGCAGCAAAGTAAGCGACACACGAGTAGTTGGGCTTGCCGGGCACTTGCAGGTTCAGCACAAATACGAATGGCAGCTTCTTCCCCGCTTCCGACTGGGAGCGGAGGGAGGGAATGCGGAGGGAGGGAATGGGGAAGGGATGTGGATTTATAAGTCGGCTTAACAATGGGGGATATGGAAAGGGAGATGGTGTATGGGAAGAGACTGGAATGGACAGATGGCTGACGTTCCAATGTAAAGAATGCACAATAAAGGAGGACAAAAAAGGAGATACAGTTGCATACCAGATATACAAAAAAGGATGTATCCACTTCACTGGCTTGAATTGAACCACTCCAATACCAGCTGCATTTGAGTCGACTCAAAAGCCCACTCCAATACCAGCTGCATTTGAGTCGACTCAAAAGCCCACTCCAATACCAGCTGCATTTGAGTCGACTCAAAAGCCCACTCCAATACCAGCTGCATTTGAGTCGACTCAAAAGCCCACTCCAATACCAGCTGCATTTGAGTCGACTCAAAAGCCCACTCCAATACCAGCTGCATTTGAGTCGACTCAAAAGCCCACTCCAATACCAGCTGCATTTGAGTCGACTCAAAAGCCCACTCCAATACCAGCTGCATTTGAGTCGACTCAAAAGCCCACTCCAATACCAGCTGCATTTGAGTCGACTCAAAAGCCCACTCCAATACCAGCTGCATTTGAGTCGACTCAAAAGCCCACTCCAATACCAGCTGCATTTGAGTCGACTCAAAAGCCCACTCCAATACCAGCTGCATTTGAGTCGACTCAAAAGCCCACTCCAATACCAGCTGCATTTGAGTCGACTCAAAAGCCCACTCCAATACCAGCTGCATTTGAGTCGACTCAAAAGCCCACTCCAATACCAGCTGCATTTGAGTCGACTCAAAAGCCCACTCCAATACCAGCTGCATTTGAGTCGACTCAAAAGCCCACTCCAATACCAGCTGCATTTGAGTCGACTCAAAAGCCCACTCCAATACCAGCTGCATTTGAGTCGACTCAAAAGCCCACTCCAATACCAGCTGCATTTGAGTCGACTCAAAAGCCCACTCCAATACCAGCTGCATTTGAGTCGACTCAAAAGCCCACTCCAATACCAGCTGCATTTGAGTCGACTCAAAAGCCCACTCCAATACCAGCTGCATTTGAGTCGACTCAAAAGCCCACTCCAATACCAGCTGCATTTGAGTCGACTCAAAAGCCCACTCCAATACCAGCTGCATTTGAGTCGACTCAAAAGCCCACTCCAATACCAGCTGCATTTGAGTCGACTCAAAAGCCCACTCCAATACCAGCTGCATTTGAGTCGACTCAAAAGCCCACTCCAATACCAGCTGCATCCTCCGTTCCCTCCCTCCCACTCCTTACCTCCTCCCTTTTGTCCTCCCTTTCATCTTCCCTTCCTCTCTCTCCTTCCTACTCTCTCACATCCTCACCCTCATATCCCCCCAAAGCCCCTCACATACCCTCACTTGTCAGCACATTTTCTCACTTCTCCTCACATCCACTCACATCTCTGGACACCCTCTTACATCGCACCGCCTCACCTGCATCACAGATCCAGGCCGTGATGCCACATTGTCAATGCGGGAATCCACGAGTAGCGAGGGTGTTTTTGAGACGTCTCAAAAACACCCTCGCTACACGTGGCCGTGATGCCACATTGTCAATGCGGGAATCCGACTTGGACCAGTCAGTCCACTGTTGCTTCCCCTCCTTTCCATCCCTCTCTAACCAATCTTCCCCTTCTCCTTCTCTTTCCCGCTCCCCCTCTCCCCCCCTCACACCCCCTCACCTGCATGACAGACCCGGGTCGTGCTGCCAGATTGTCAATGCGCGAATCCGACTTGAACCAGTCCACAGCCAGCAGCGAGAGCAGCGGCTGGGCTGCTGGGATCTGCAGAGGAAAGAAGACGGGCGACGAGAGGGCGAGGAAAGAAGGATGAGACAGAGAGAGAGAAAACCCCCACTTGGACCCCTTGTGGACCAGGCGGGTGGCGAGTAGCATGCTTGCCTCGCCATCAATCTTGCATGCTTGTATGCATAGTGGTTATTAATACAACGGACCATTCGAGAGAGAGAATTAGAATGGGTTGGTTGGAATACAGCCAGTCCACAGCTAGGAGCAAGAGGGGCGGCTGTGCTGCTGTGAATTGAGGAAGGAAGGTGGAAGAGGGAGAGAGTGAGGAGGACGAGAAAGAGAACGAGAAGGGCGGAGGGAGGGGTGAGGAAAAGGAACAGGGCCCACCTTGATCTCCTCAGAGAGGCACGTGGTACCGCGCCTTTTGAGGCACGCCTTCAAACTCACAATCTTGAACCAGAGGGAGGAACCAAGCTCACATTGCTGTGGACGTACCCGCCAGCAGGTCTGCTGCTGCTGGGGCTGGCTTCTGCTCTCAGTGCTACAGAAGGCAGGTCAGGGGAAAGGGAAGCTGCCCGTACCTTGATGCCATGCCATCAGACAGGTAAGTCGCCCTGCGCACACAGAAGTTGTTAGCAGCGGCCTGCTTCCACGCATGGGCGTCCTCGGGGTCTACTCCCAGCGGCAGGGATGCCTGCGCTCTCATCTTCTTCCCCACTGCCAGCAGGTCTGCTACTGCTACTGCTGCTGGTGGTGCTACTACTGCTGCTGCTCCTGCTGCTGCTGGAGAAAGTTAGGGAAACGTATCCTGCACTCACCTTAATCCCATCAGAGAGGTAGGTGGAGCCGCGCACACAGAAGTTGTCAGCAGCGGCCTGCTTCCACGCATGGGCGTCCTTGGGACCACTCCCAGCGGCAGGGATGCCTGCGCCCTCATCTTCTCCCCCACCGCTGCCAGGGAAGGGGCTGGCTTCTGCTCTCTCAGTGCTCTCAGTGCTACAGAGGGAAGGCCAGGGAAATGGAAGCTGCCCGTACCTTGATGCCGTCAGAAAGATAGGTCGCCCCGCGCACACAGAAATTATCGGAAACAGCCTGCTTCCACGCATGGGCGCCCTTGGGATCCACTCCCAGCGGAAGAGACGCCTGCGCCCGCAGCTTCTCCCCTTGCTCTCAGTGCTCTCAGTGCTCTCAGTGCTCTCAGTGCTCTCAGTGCTCGCAGTGCTCTCAGTGCTCTCAGTGCTCTCAGTGCTCTCAGTGCGCTCAGTGCGCTCACCTTGATGCCAACAGACAGATACGTAGCCCCGCGCACACAAAAGTTATCCGAAACAGCCTGCTTCCACGCATGGGCGCCCTTGGGGTCTACTCCCAGCGGCAGGGACGCCTGCGCCCGCATCTTCTCCCCCACTGCTAGCAGGTGTGTGGGTGATGTGCTCACTGGCGCTGCTGCTGCTGCTGCTGGCGCTGCTTTTGCAGTGAGGTGTATTTTGAGGCGCCTCAAAATACACCTCACTGCACCTGTATTTTGAGGCGCCTCAAAATACACCTCACTGCTAGCAGGTGTGTGGGTGATGTGCTCGCTGGCGCTGCTGCTGCTGCTGCTGCTGGCACTGCTGCTGCTGCTGCTGCTGCTGCTGCTGGCGCTGCTTTTGCTGGGGAAAGTCAGGGGACGGAAGCCTGAACTCACTCACCTTGATGCCATCGGAGAGGTAGGTCGCCCCGCACACACAGAAGTTGTCTGAAACAGCTTGCTTCCACGCATGGGCGACCTTGGGATCCACCCCCAGCGGCAGCGATGCCTGCGCCCGCAGCTTCTCCCCCACCGCCAGCAGGTCTGCCTGTGCTGCCTCTGCTGCTGGTGCTGCTGCTGCTCACCTTGATGCCATCGGACAGGTAGGTGGCCCCTCTGACACAGAAGTTATCGGAAACTGCCTGCTTCCACGCATGGGCGTCCTTGGGGTCAACTCCCAGCGGCAGGGACGCCTGCGCGCGCAGCTTCTCCCCCACCGCGAGCAGGTCGGTGGGTGTGGCGTCTACTTGCAGCTCCCTGCGCACCTCCCAGCGCTCCTTGTCCGCCTCCTCCTCCTCCACCAGGAACACTGTTGACGCAGGGGGATAAAGGGATGGGGCGAAACGAGAATAAGGGAGACAGGGAGAGGGAGCGGGAGAGAGGGAAAAGGGGTTCCGTCAATTCAGTCTCCACCTGCAGCTCTCTCCGCACCTCCCAGCGCTCCTTGTCCGCTTCCTCCTCCTCCACCAGGAACACTGATTGTAGAGAGGAGGGGGGGAGGGAAACGGGTCGAGGGAGGGGGAGAGGAAGATGGAGAGGGAGAGAGGGAGGGAGCGGGGCAGGGAGGAGTGGGAGCAAGGAGAGAGAGGGACGATGAGAGGGAGGAGGCAGAGACGCTTACGCCCTCAGCTTCTCCCCCACCGCCAGCAGGTCTGTGGGTGTGGCGTCCACCTGCAGCTCCCTCCGCACCTCCCAGCGCTCCTTGTCCGCCTCCTCCTCCTCCACCAGGAACACTGTTGACGCAGAAGGCAGGGGGCGGAAAAAAAAAAAGGAGGGGGACAGGGAGAGGGATGGGGGGACGGAGAGGGAGTGAGGGATGGAGAGGGGTAGGGAGAGGTGGGAGCCCTCCCAACTTACTTGAGCCCTTTTGGTACGGCGCATATACCCCCCACCCACATCCATTCCTGCAGCAGCTGACATGCCGTGGAGAGACTCACAAGATTGCACACACCCTCAGTCAAAGACTTACAGCATCCCACATCCCGTCTAAAGACTCAAAGAACCGCAGGCACAAGCCAAACTGCACCATCCACTTGGAGCCGTCCCTTTATACACAGCACACAAATCGATATCCCCCACCCATAGACAGTCGTTCCTGCAGCAGCTCACACCACACCCCATCAAGGGACTCACAGCAACCCACACCCCGTTGCCTCACAGCAACCCACACCCCATTGACTCACAGCAACCCACACCCCATTGACTCACAGCAACCCACACCCCATTGACTCACAGCAACCCACACCCCATCGACTCACAGCAACCCACACCCCATTGACTCAAAGCAACCCACACCCCATTGCCTCACAGCAACCCACACCCCATTGACTCACAGCAACCCACACCCCATTGCCTCACAGCAACCCACACCCCATTGACTCACAGCAACCCACACCCCATTGACTCACAGCAACCCACACCCCATTGACTCACAGCAACCCACACCCCATTGCCTCACAGCAACCCACACCCCATTGACTCGCAGCAACCCACACCCCATTGACTCACAGCAACCCACACCCCATTGACTCACAGCAACCCACACCCCATTGCCTCACAGCAACCCACACCCCATTGCCTCACAGCAACCCACACCCCATTGACTCACAGCAACCCACACCCCATTGCCTCACAGCAACCCACACCCCATTGACTCACAGCAACCCACACCCCATTGCCTCACAGCAACCCACACCCCATTGACTCACAGCAACCCACACCCCATTGACTCACAGCAACCCACACCCCATTGCCTCACAGCAACCCACACCCCATTGACTCACAGCAACCCACACCCCATTGCCTCACAGCAACCCACACCCCATTGACTCACAGCAACCCACACCCCATTGACTCACAGCAACCCACACCCCATTGACTCACAGCAACCCACACCCCATTGCCTCACAGCAACCCACACCCCATTGACTCACAGCAACCCACACCCCATTGACTCACAGCAACCCAGGTCACCGGATCGCAAACCCCATCAAGTGACTCACGGGATCGCAGGCGGAAGCCAAACTGCACCATCCACTTGAGCCCCTGCCAGCGCGCCTTGGCTGACACCTTTTCCTGCCATGGGGGAGGGGCGGATAAGGGACACACAGTGAGGGGAGGGAGAGAGTGGGAGAGGGAATGTGGACGGGGGAGGGGACTGCGGAGCTTAAACTGCACCATCCACTTGAGCCCCTGCCAGCGCACCCTGGGGGATCGGAGAGAGGGAGGGGAGCATGGGTGAGGGGGATTACAGGGATACGGGGAGTAGACAGCTTTTTGTACCTTCTCCTGCCCACTCTCGATTTGTACTCGTTATAAGCAACAGCACACACCTTAGCGGGCTCGGCCTCCTCCCCTTCGGCATCAAAGCACTGGTCTTCAAGCAACACTGTCCTCTCCATCAGGCTGGTAACCGCCTCTCAAGTTCTCCACTCATACCCCCTCTCATCCTCTCCTCTTGTACTCATCGTAAGCAGAACTCGGTGTATTGGGGTGTCCAGCGCGTACATTTACCGTTCATAAATCCCTTTAGTTACCACATTTTGAGTTGTAACACTGCATTTTTCAGAAAGTGTGGGCACGCCCGACTGTTGCACACGAGAAGGTACGCCAGCTGCACGTACCTCGAGTCGTGTGACTCACTTAACAGCTTACAGCATGCGCGCGAACTCGGGTACAGTATCGCGTCCAACTAGCTACAGTAAGTTCCCTCTGTATTGCTCGCATGATTTCGTCATTGCCGCTTGATACTCGCCGAAACCACCTGCGCACTGGCGAAAATGTCAACCCCAGTGTCACTCTTCACGAGGGAGCCGGTTACCCTGGTTTCCAGAGTGTATTGGCACTGTTGAAGTTTGTGTGGATGGGAATGTGTCCGCGCGCTAGAAATTCGAGGAACTGTGGACTCGGCTCAAAGAGCATTCGTTTTCAGGTACAGGGATCACTTTTGTACCCCGACGCGTGTGTGGGCACTAAAATTCCCAAAATGAACGCGCTGGACACCCCCTAAGCGACAACACGCATCTTAGCAGGTTCAGCCTCCTCCCCTTCGGCATCAAAGAAGTGGTCTCAAGAGACTCAGTCCTCTCCACCAGACTAGCAAGTTGGCAACCACCTCTCACTCGATCCTCTGCTACGCCCTCTCGTCCTCTCCACTTGTACTCGCAATAAGAAACTCGTCATAAGCAAACAACACACACCTTAGCGGGTTCCGCCTCCCCCCCTTCGGCATCAACGAACTGGTCTTCAAGGCTCTCAGTCCTCTCCATCAGGCTAGCGACCACCTCTAACCTGCTCCTCTGACACCCCCTTTTCTCCTCTCATCTCGTACTCATTACAGCAGAACTCGTTATAAGGAGACAACACGCACCTTAGCGGGTTCAGCCTCTTCCCCTTCGGCATCAAAGAACTGGTCCTCAAGGCTCTCAGTCCTCTCCATCAGGCTAGCGACCACCTCCTCGGTGTTCCTCTCCACATGCTCCTCCATGGCCGGCTGTGCTGCAAAGTACTCCCTCAGTCCTGGGAGAGGGGAAATAAAGAGAATGAGAAAATAGAGAGAAGAAAAAAGAGTTAGTAGAAGGAGAGCAACCACCTCCTCTGTGTTCCTCTCCAGAAGCTCCACCATAGCCTTTGCTGCGTTGCAAGGAACTCCTCAGGCCTGGGAGGGAGATGGATAGGGTAGGGGGAGGGTAAGGAGGTGGGGAGGTTGAGTGCGGTGCTCCTTTTTTGTGAGGAGGTGGGAGGCGTGTGGGGGATGGTTGAGAGGAGGAAGGATGAGGCAGGTACGAGAGAGAGGAGACAAAGAGATTGAGTGGGGAAGGACAGCAATCTCATGGTTAAGTGCGGTTAAGCACGGTTCAGTGGGCACATCACGTTTCTTCTGCACTTGGCAGTGCGGCATTTTCAGCACATCACAGTTACCTGCACCACTTTAGGCTGCTCTAAACCACTCTCCCCCTCCCCCCCCCCTTCCACCCCATACCTGCAATGCGTGCGGGAACGAATTCGCAAACTACTGAAACGCCTGTGCATTCATCCCCCCCTCCTCCACCTCCCAACCTGTGCGAGCAGCACTCTGCATCACTCTCAACCGCTTCTGCATACCTGCAACGCGGGCACAGCGATGCGTACGGGAACGAATTCGCAAACTCCTCAAACGCTACATGCACTGCACCACCGGCCCTTCCGCCTTCCCACCTCAAACACGGGAAGCAGCACGCTGCACCACCCTTCACCACTCTACACCACTCTGCCTCCTCCCCATACCTGCAATGCGGCACAGCGAGGCGTACGGGAATGAGTCCGCAAACTCCTCAAACGCCACATGCCCGTCCGCCTCCTCCTCCACCTCCACTAATCCCCCACCTCCCACCCCCCCTGCTCCTCCCACCCCTCCCCCCACTGCTACAGATGCCGATTTCGGCAGCTCCTTCTCCTTCTTCTCCCTCATCAACCCCTTGATAAACGAAATCGGCTTTCCGGCAGCGGCTTTCGCCACCCCCGCAACCGCTTGCGCAGGTCTGGGGAGAGCAGAGTGAACGGGGGAGGACACGCTCTGAGAGGCAAAGGCGGAGGGGGATGGGGAAACGGAGCGCTTGCTAGGGGTGGGTGGAGTGGGGCTGTCGGTGTAGCGGGAGGAGGGGGAGGAGGAGAGGGAGGGCGCAGTGCCGAGCTCGATGACGTGGCGCACGAGGCACTTCACGTGGCCGGACTTCGGGCGGGCAGGGGTCAGTGGCAGGATGTCCCACGATCCCACTGGTTGAGAGGGAGGGGAGGGGGGTGGGAGCGGGAGGGGGACGGGGGAAAATGTTTTAGTAATTTCTCAATAACGTAAAACAAAATCCTTGCAAAGAGGGAGGCGGAGGAGGAGAGGGAGGGCGCAGTGCCGATCTGGATGACGTGGCGCACGAGGCATTTCACGTGGCCGGATTTGGGGCGGGCAGGGGTGAGGGGGAGGATGTCCCATGATTCCACTGGTTGGAGGGGGGAAGGGGGAGCCAAGAGGGGGGGGGAGGTGGGAGTGGGGGGAGTGGGGAGGAGGGGGGAGAAAAGGAGGGAAAGAGAGGGATGAGACATGGTGTGGTAGTGCGGGAGTGATGGGAGTGGAGAGGGAGGGGGTGATGCCGAGCTCGATGACGTGGCGCACGAGGCACTTCATTTGGGGCGCGCGGGGGTGAGGGGCAGGATGTCCCACGATCCCACTGGTTGGACGGGGGGCGAGGGAGGGGGGAGAAGGAGGGGGCGGGAGAGAGAGGGACTTGGGGCGCACGAAGCACTTCGCGTGGACCGACTTGGGGCGGGCGGGGGTGTGGAGGAGGATGTCCCATGACCCCACTGGTAGGACGAGTGGGGGGAGGGGGGGGCGGGGGAAAAGGGAGGATGTACGGGGTGGTTGGGGGTGAATAAGAGGATGTCCCATGACCCCACTGGTTGGGGGAAAGGGGGCGAGGGGCGAGAGGAGCGGGGGGGGGGGGGGGGGGGGAGGGGGGGGGGCGGAGGAGGTGGGTAAAGGAGGGAAAGGGAGGGGTGAGAGATATTCAGGCGAATGTTTCAGAATTTTCTAAAGGCTGAGACATTAGGAAAGCCACACTTACTTGCAACGGCAGCGCTTACACGCAAATTCGAGGCGCGGGCGGCGACCATTGGTGGGCTTGGAGTCGTGGTTGGTGTTGAATGTGGTGATGCCTGGGGGGAGGTTGAGGGGGGGGGGATGAAAGGGTTTGGGGTGAGAAGGGGGAGAGAGAAGAGAAAAGGCTTGATGTGACAAGGGCTTGGTGTCGTGGGTGGTGTTTAATGTGATGATGCCTGGGGGGAGGTTGGAAGGGAAATAGCAGGATTGGAGTTTGAGGGGCCTAAAAAAGTGGTGGCTTGGTGTCGTGAGTGGTGCTGAATGTGGTGGCCTGGGGAGGTAACAGGTGGGAGAGAGGGAAGAGTGGACGGGTTGGGAGAGAGCAAAGGGAGAGAGCTGCTAAGGTTAGGATTCGGTATTGTGATTGGCGGAGAGGGTGGTGATGTCTGGAGAGAGGAACGGGGGAGAGTGGTAGGAAATAAGAACAGGCAAGGGGATGGGATGGGGAAACGGTCAATGGAGCAGAGGGAGGAAGGAGGATTCAAAGTAGGCTTGCTGGTAAGCGTGATGAGGTGTGGAGAAGCGTGCTATGGGTGTGCTGAAGGTGTGGAGAGTGGTGTCGTAGTGTGATGAGGTGTGGTGAAGGAAGGTGGTGTTCCATATAAAGCAAAGTGCGCCACTCACCATAAGACCCGTCGTGGTTGCGCCTCCACGTGCGCGAAGCCAGCACCTCCTTTTCCAACGGCCTCCTGTGCAGGTGGAGATGGGAGAGAGGCAGCGGGGAAAGGGGCGAGAGGCAAGGGGTGAGGGGGCACGGGGTCAGAGGGTGAGGAGGCAGGTGTGGTGCGCCTCCAAGTGCGTGATGCCAGCACCTCCTTCCTTCTCCAACGGCCTCCTGCTCGGGTGGGAGAGTGGCAAGGGGGATGGCAAGACGCAGGATGAGCAAGGGGAGCGAGAGAAGGCAGATGGGCGCGGTTGCGCCTCCATGTGCGCGATGCCAGCACTTCCTTCTCCAACGGCCTCCTGCTCGGGGGTGGTTGAAGGGCGAGGGGTGAGGGGACAAGTGGGCAGGTCTGCAGGAGGTGAGGAGGCAGGTGGTTGCGCCTCCATCCAGGTGCGCGATGCAAGCACATCCTTTTCCAACGGCCTCCTGCATGGGTGGGGTTGGTGGGAGAGGAGCGAGGGCGATGGCAGGAATCAAGAAGTGCAAGGAGAGAGGGAGGAGGCAGATGGGAGTGGTGTCATGTGCACGAGGCCAGCACCTCCTTTTCCAATGGCTTCCTGCTCGGGTGGAGACGGGAGAGGGGCAGCGGGAGGGCGAGGAGCAGGAGGCAAGCGGGCAGGGGTTGGAAGGTGGATGCAAGCAAGCCTTGATAGAAACGGAGCTGAACTGATTGATTAGTAGAGAAGGCACTAGTCCTTAAGTACAAACGAGGTTGGGTTGAGCAAAGCTAGGGAAAGGATGGGATGGGAATCCTAGCAAATATCCAATTGGTGAGTTGGCAGATTTGCAGGATTACGGAGGAATCCCAACCAGATAGGGTTGGGATTACAAACTACACCCAACCCGCAAATAACCTACGCGATATAAAAATACAGTACACTAAGTGTTGACAGCCTAATTCTAACAAGCCCGTGCGGCAGGCAACTCCTTCTCCAACGGCCTCCTGCGCAGGTGGAGAGGGGGGCAACGGGGCACGGGGTGAGGGGAAAGGAGGCAGGGGCATGAGGTGCGGAGGTAGGTTGTTGCGCCTCCATGTGGGCGACACAACCATCTCCTTTTTCAAGGGCCTCCTGCCAGCCCAGTTGGAGATGGGAGCGGAAAGGGGAAAGGGGACACAGGAGGCACGGAAGCACGAGGTGGAAGGTTTTTGAGGCGCCTCAAAAATCGCCTCAAAAATCTTTTGAGGCGCCTAAAAAATCAGCCCAGTTGGAGATGGGAGCGGAAAGGGGAAAGGGGACACAGGAGGCACGGAAGCACGAGGTGGAAGGTGGGAATGCAAGAAGAGTCCGAGGAGGGTTGACTTTTGAGTCAACTCAAAAGGGGACACAGGAGGCACGGAAGCAAGAGGTGGAAGGTGGGAATGCAAGAAGAGTCCGAGGAGGGTTGACTTTTGAGTCAACTCAAAAGGGGACACAGGAGGCACGGAAGCAAGAGGTGGAAGGTGGGAATGCAAGAAGAGTCCGAGGAGGGTTGAGTTTTGAGTCAACTCAAAAGGGGACACAGGAGGCACGGAAGCAAGAGGTGGAAGGTGGGAATGCAAGAAGAGTCCGAGGAGGACGATGGGAAAGGGGGATGGCAGGAGGGAGAAGGGCAAGGGGAACGGGAAAGGAGGGAGAAGGGCAAGGGGAAGGGAAGGGAGGCAGATGGTCAAGGGGGGAGGAAGCAAGAGGGGGAGGAGGCAAGCACGTAAGGTTGGGAAAGCACGGGCACCGGCAGGAGGTGGGTGTTTGTGTGATTACTTGAGAGCATTTTTGAGACGCGTGAAAAGGGACGGAAGGTGGGAGAAAGCATGGGCAATGGCCGGTGGGTGTTTGTATGACCACTTGAGAGTCATGGCACTACACCTAGTCCGCGGTATTTTAACCACGTGAACTGTTTCGCTTCAAACACCCTTTGTTCGTTTTCGGGTAATGAAATGGGCACCAAGAGACTTCAAGACTATTGTTTTGCAGCCAGAAGCATTTCCTTCTAAAGAAACTCACACTTAGTGCTCCGAAATAGAGGGCGGATCGGCATTGACCAGGTTTTGACTGCCGTCGTCTCACAAAGGGTATGCTAGCTAGATTCTACCCTAAAAAAAGTTCAAAACTACTCGTATAAAAAAGTTTGACCAAGGAGAAGTACCCTCGCGTGGTTAAGATAGCGGCGGTTAAAATACCGCGGACTAGGTGTAAGGAAAACACTCACTCACTCGTCGTGAGTGTATTGCCTCGTCATGGCAATATCACACTTGATGAATTTGGTCATTGTGCTTGTATGCGATACTGATAAGAATCAGCACACAAGCAAAATCTTCACTTACCCATGAGTGTACTGCCTGTTAATGACTATAAATAATATAATGAATTTAAACATTCTGTCTGAGTCCACAAGTGAAAGACTCACCCGTGAGTGTACTGCCTGTTGGTGACTATAGCATATATGATATCTGTGTGGCCATCCACCGCCTCCACCACCTCGTTCTCCACTGTGAACGTGTCCCACCTGCCAATGCGGTTCAGGAAGAGGACATGAGAATGCTACTGGATCAACAGATGGCACATGGTTATCCACTGCCATCCACAGCCTTCACCACCTCGTTCTCCACTGTGAAGGTGTCCCACCTGGACGGAGATAGGAGGTGAATATGGCATGCCACACACACAGCTTAGGAGGTGAATATGGCATGCCACACACACAGCTATCCACTGCCATCCACCGCCTCCTCCACCACCTCATTCTCCACTGTAAACGTGTCCCACCTGCCCATGGGGTAGGGGGGGGAACGGCGAGCGAGGGGAGGAGATGAAGGTGCTATTGGTACACAGCGCATGACTATCCAGTGATGTCCGTGCGCCCATCCACAGCCTTCACCACCTCATTCTCCACTGTGAACGTGTCCCACCTGCCAGGCACATGGGGATGGGGGATGCCACTAGATTGGTACATGGCACATGGTAACCCACTGCTATGCATGGCCATCCACAGCCTCCACCACCTCATTCTCCACTGTAAACGTGTCCCACCTGCGCATTGAGAGTTAAGTGCTATAGATTAGTGTATGACCCCTTCATCCTCATGGAGAAGGAGAGGGAATAAGCCACATGCAATGCCACCCATCCATTGCCATGTAATGCCATCCAATGCCATCCAATTTCATCCAGAGGTTACACCATGCGCACTCCACGTTTACCATGCCCCGATCTGTGCATGTAGACTGTGTATGCAAGCAAGCAAATGTGTGTGCGTGTGTGTGCATGTGTGTACATGTGTGTGCATATGTGTACATGTGTGTGCATGTGTGTACATGTGTGTGCATGTGTGTACATGTGTGTGCATGTGTGTACATGTGTGTGCATGTGTGTACATGTGTGCGCATGTGTGTATATGTGTGTGCATGTGTGTGCTTGTGTGTGCATGTGTGTACATGTGTGTGCATGAGTGTACATGTGTGTACATGTGTGTGCATGTGTGTACATGTGTGTGCATGTGTGTACATGTGTGCGCATGTGTGTACATGCGTGTGTATGTGTGTACATGTGTGTACATGTGTGTGCATGTGTGTACATGTGTGTGCATGTGTGTACATGTGTGTACATGTGTGTGTGTGCATGTGTGTACATGTGTGTACATGTGTGTACATGCGTGTGCATGTGTGTACACGTGTGTACATGTGTGTACATGTGTGTTCACGTGTGTACATTTGTGTGAAATTCTTCTGCTGCATGGTTTGTGTGTGCATGTGTGTACATGCGTGTGCATGTGTGTACATGTGTGTACATGTGTGTACATGTGTTTACACGTGTGTGCATGTGTGTACATGTGTGTACATGTGTGTACATGTGTGTGCATGTGTGTGCATGTGTGTACATGTGTGTACATGTGTGTGTGTACATGTGTGTACATGTGTGTGTGTGCATGTGTGTACATGTGTGTACATGTGTGTGCATGTGTGTACATGCGTGTGCATTTGTGTACATGTGTGTACATGTGTGTGTGTGCATGTGTGTACATGTGTGTACATGTGTGTGCATGAGTGTACATGCGTGTGCATGTGTTTACACGTGTGTACATGTGTGTACATGTGTGTTCACGTGTGTACATTTGTGTGAAATTCTTCTGCTGCATGGTTTGTGTGTGCATGTGTGTACATGCGTGTGCATGTGTGTACATGTGTGTACACGTGTGTACATTTGTGTGAAATTCTTCTGCTGCATGGTTTGTGTGTGCACCTGGGCATATGGCCATGGAAGCATGTGAGCATGTGAGCATGTGGGCATGTGGGCATGTGAGCATGTGAGCATGTGGGCATGTGGGCATGTGAGCATGTGAGCATGTGAGCATGTGGGCATGGTCACTCACTGCATGGAGAGTGGAGCACTGGTGCTCATGAGCACTTCAAAGATGCTGTCCGCTGATGCCTCCACCACCCCCTCTGCCTTTATCAGCGACTCAAACCCCTCCTGCTCGCTCAGTCATCAGTGTCACACATCACATGCGCACAAGCACATGCACACACCAACAGGTGGGTTTTGAGTACAAAGGAGAAGAATAAAAACAGACTGCAACAAGTCGAACCCAGAGGAAACAACACACCACCCACAAAAGCAGGCAAACATTCTCTGAGCCACTCAAAGAAAAACGGCAGAAAAGCCCTCAAGGTGGCTTCTGAGTCGACTCAGAAATCACATCAACGGAAGCGCACACAGAAGCACGCAAGCACACACACATGAGGAGGAAGGGGGACCGTGGCAGCGGATTGTGTTGCAGGGCGACAGCAGCAGAGAAGCAGCGACATGAGCCCAGGGCGGTTCTGATTGCGGTTCTCAGTGAAGTTCTGGGTGCAGTTCTGATTGCGGTTTCGAGCGTGGTTCTGAGTGCGGTCCCGAGAGCGGTTCTGATTGTGGGTTTGATTGCAGGCGTAACCGCTGCGGGTGTTTCTGCAAGGGCTACTGCTCCTGCATGAGTGCCTGTTCCGTTGACCAAGGTCAATCATGCACAAAGACGATCCCTGGATAAGTGGGTTAAAGTCCTGCCAAGCCATGTCAGCATTTTAATCACCTAATTGCACTGTTCCTTCCTCCTCTCCCTCACCACACTCTTCCCCCACCCCCCCAACCCAACCACCAACCACTGCCTTATTCCCCTCCCCCTCACTCGACTTCCATCCCATCCCATCACATCCCATCCCATCCCATCCCATCCCATCCCATCCCATCCCATCCCATCCCATCCCATCCCATCCCATCCCATCCCATCCCATCCCATCCCATCCCATCCCATCCCATCCCATTCCATCCCATCCCATATCCATTCCATCCCACCCCACCCCATCCCACCGCATACCATCCCATACCATCCAGCCTACCCCATCCCATCCCATTCCATCCCATCCCACCGCATCCCATCCCATACCATCCAGCCCTCTCTCACCTCAGATGCTTCGTGAAAGAACCGAAGGCCTGAAACAGGGAGGGGTGGGCAGAGGGTGGTGGGGAAGGGGGATGGGAGGGCGGAAAAGGGTGGGCGAGCGAGGGTGGAAAACAAGAGGGGGGTAGCAGCAGTAACAAACGTCATCAGGATCCAAAGCTTCAAAGTTGAGTTCTGAGTCAACTGAAAAGAGGGCGGGGAACGACGAAAAGATAGCGGAAACAACTGTCGTCACAACTGTTGTCAACTGAAAGAGGGTGGGTTCATGCTGTGCTTGTTCAGGTCGAAGTCAGGAAAAGAAATCATGGTTTGCTTCCTTTCCACCGCGGCGAGTTGACTTTTGAGTCGACTCAAAAGTCAACACACAGGTCGAAGTCAGGAAAAAAAAATCATGGTTTGCTTCCTTTCCACCACAGCCTCCCTCCCACGCCCACAAAATATGTGAGGCGACTTAAACACACAGACGGAGAAGGGAGCAGGGCTTAGCTATACCATCGGTCACTTTGAAGATCCGCCACTTGGTGGTTGCAATCGCGTCCCCTCCCACGTCCACATCTGGATCCGTCTAACTTAGGTGCAATGAGGGACAGGCAATGTGGTTAAATGCCTTTGCTTCGACTTACCATCTGCAACCTTGAAGATCCTCCACTTGGTGGTTTCAATCGCATCCCCTCCCACGTCCACGTCTGCTTGCATCTCACGCGTGAAGATGTCACCCAGGCCTGATGGGGGGAAGGGGGGGAGCAAGGGGCAGTGAGGACGTAAGACCACGGTTTAGGCTAAGGAGCTAAGGCCCGAGTGGGCACAGGTTGGGCAACAACCCACGTGCACATCTGCCTGCATCTCCCGAGTGAAGATGTCACCCAGGGCCTCCGAGTGAAGGAGGTATTTGTGGGGGAGGAGGGAAGGTCAGGTGCGAGGGGGGAGAGGACAAGAAGAGATGGAAGTGCAACTAGGCAGTGTCAGGTAAGGGACATGAGAAAGAGGAACCAAATGACAAATGTACACCATGAGGTTTCAGGATGAGCCACGAGGAGAAGGAGTCATGTAGTGCAGAGGAGGGATCATGTGGGCGAGGAATCACGTGGGTGAGGAATCACATGGGTGAGGAATCACGTGGGTGAGGAATCACATGGGTGAGGAATCACGTGGGTGAGGAATCACGTGGGTGAGGAATCACGTGGGTGAGGAATCACGTGGGTAAGGAATCACGTGGGTAAGGAATCACGTGGGTAAGGAATCACGTGGGTAAGGAATCACGTGGGTGAGGAATCACGTGGGTAAGGAATCACGTGGGTGAGGAATCATGCAGATGACGAGTCACGTGGCGTATGACAAGGAATTGTGAAGAGAGGGGGGATGGAGAGGAGCGGAGGAACGAAGAAGAGAAGAAGCAAGGGCAGGTGAGAGAGAAGAGGAGAGCTGACCTTGACCGATGGAGACCAAGCGAGTGAGAGTGCGCTCTCTGCCACAGACAGCGAGAAGGTGGGAGGATCAAAGGGGAGTCACTCTGAGAGCTCTCAAAAGCAAAGAGTGAGAGTGCGCTCTCTGCCAAAGACGAAGGCGAGAGGGAGTGAAGCGAGTGAGGAGAGTGTGCAGAAACGATGAGAAGGCATGAGGGATCGAGAGGGGGATGCGGGGGAACATGGAGAGCGAAAGAGCGAGAGAAGGGGGGGAATGGGTGGGACATAAGTAAAGAATGTGGAAGGGGACGGGCACGAGTAGTCAGGAGGAGGGTTTGGAGGAGCCAGGAAGCGAGTTATGTTTGTAAAGAGCTCCCTCTCCCTCTCCCTCTCCCTCAGTAGTCACAACCTATCAAAGAAAGTCTTCAGATGCTCACTGCACATGGGGGTACGTACCCCACAGATGCCCTCACGTGCAGTGCATTGAACATGAAGGTGTTTCTTTGTGCACACGTACCCCACAGATCCTTTCTCTGTGTTGACCTTTGAGTCGACTCAAAAGTCAACCCCGGTTTGTCGTTCATTGCACTGAACATGAGGGTGCTTCTATGTGCACACGTACCCCACAGATGCTTTCTCTGGCTTGCCCCCGGTCTCCTGAAACACGAGTAGAGATGAAAAGAGGGGCGCAAGGGGAGGGGAGGGGAGAGAATGGAAAAGGGTTGGGGGAAGCGGCAAGGAGAAGGGAAGAGCGGCAAAAAAAGGGGAGAGAAGCGAGGAAGGGGAGAGAAGCAAGAGGAGGAGATGAGGCGCAAGGGGTGGTGATAGAGCAGTTGGGGAGGATGCATGCGTTGTGGGCTGGCGAGGCAGTGTGAAGTCGAGGGGTTATAGCGGTGTACGTACGGGCAAACGAAGTGGATTTTGAGGCGCCTCAAAATACGTCTCAGTTTTGAGGCGCCTCAAAATGTGAAGTCGAGGGATTATAGTGGTGTATGTGCGGGCAAACGAGGTGGAGGGGCGAGGGAGGAAATACGTGGGGAGAGATGATGAGGGAATGGGAAGGGATGGCGTGCCGGGAGTGGGGAGCATGTGGGGAGAGAGGGTGGCACGCTTACAGATTCCTTGATGGACTCGTCAATGGCTGAGATCCACTTCTGAGCTGCTCCTGGTGTGCTTTGCGTTGACTCAACTTGCACGAGAGAGTGGAGTGGAGTGGAGAGGAGCGGCGTGGGATGGAATGGAGTGGAGTGGAGTATGTACTTACAGATTCCTTGATGGACTCTTCAATGGCTGAGATCCACTTCTGAGCTGCTCCTGCACTTGTGGTTGCCACCTGGTGTGCATGTGGGTACAGTGCAGGGTGTGTGTAGTCAAACGCTGTATTGTCACAAGTGGTACAGTCACATGTGGTACAGTCATGAGAAATTTGCATATTTCGCAGAGAAAGCCGCTGGTAACCGCTCCTGCGCTGGTCTGTTGGTTGCCACCTGGTGGGTGCGGTGCGAGGGTGAAGTCAAATGACAAGCGCATGTACGTGTGCAAGAGCAGGGAAGTAAACAGCTTCATTGCGAGGAGAATATGCATGCATTCACATACACGAGTAACAGCTTGCTTCCTGAACACTTCCACACAACCCATGACATCACATCACACACTGCAGAACATCACATACCGGATCGTATGCACCAGACACCCCATTACATAAGTCATCACACACTCCATCACATCACATGCCTTCAGTCGTCTCCACACAACACCTTTCCCATCCTCCCTTCTTTCCAATCTCCCATGCTCCCACCTTCCCAGGCTGAATGTCCTCTCCTCCTTCCAGAATCCTTCTCTGTTTTCCTTTCACAGACTAACTCGTTCCAACGACTTCACACCTTTTCGGGCTTTCTCATCTTTATGAGTCTCCCCACCTTATCCAAGCCTTCTCACCTTTCCACCTTGGTCTGGCATGGCCTTGTTGTACACTCGGAACGCGTGGAGAGCCTATAGCGGGGATAGACAAGCCAGAGTGGCACAGATCAGGCAGCCAGGGAGAGATCGAGGGAGTTGAGAAGGTGTTTATTAGAGTTGTGTTAAAATACACTGGCAGGGATGGATATACAGACGGCATGAAGGAATGTCTGGAACATGGACAGCACAGCAACCTAACCCTGCCCATGTGCACCAGTTCATGAACTATAACGTTCAAATCTCAACCGTCCATCGGAGTCAAACCTTAAGCATCAACATCTCGTCTCATCCGTCCATCAGCGTACACCTCAATAATTTAACATAGCATCTCACCCGTCCATCAGCGTACACCTTAATAATTCAACATAGCATCTCACCCGTCCATCGGCGTACACCTCGCGTCCGCAGTCCTCTACTGCGAGTTGCGGAGTCAGCACGCCGCTGGACACGGGTTCCTGTTCAAAGGATGGAATGATGTAGGGGAGCGTGTGAATGCGCAGAAACGGGTGGAGTAGGACTTGAAAATTCTCAAAAACCGTCTACTGGGAGTTGTGGGGTCACCACGCCTGTGGAGACGGGCTCGTCCTCTTTTAAATCTGCTGCTCGCTGAAAATATGTGAGAAGGCCTCTGGACCAAGGTTCAAAAATACGGTAATCGTAAATTACGGTTCGTTTTTTACGGTAATTTTTCAAAAATACAGCCGTTTTTTTGTTAGAGAACTCTTATCACCAAGAAAAAAAAGGCAAAAACAAGGTCGAATACATTTTCGATCATGCCTACACATGCACACAAGCAAAGAGGGGATCGTCCTCTTCATCCTGGTGGTTTTTCTTATCAATTTGGTCCCATAATATGGCCGATTTTTTCTTTAGACGAAAATCACCTTCTGGAACCGTTTTTTACGGTAAATTTTCAAAAATACGGTCGTTTTTTTTAACCTTGCTCTGGACACGGGCTCGCGCTGGGACGCAACGCAGGGATCAATACAGAGGAGCGTGTGAATGCGCAGGGACGGGTGGAGTGGAGGGACGTGATGTGAGAATTCTCCAAGGCCGTTTACTGGGAGTTGCGGGGTCAGCGGCTGAAGAACCGCCGCGGGGAGGCGTGCGAATTCGGAGGGATGTATGCAAGGAGACATGCGAATGCAGGAGGATCAAAGCGGAGAGGCGTGCGAATGCGGAGGGATGGATGCAAGGAGGCTATGAATGCGGGGGGAGGCAGCGCTATATCATGTACGGATGAATGTAAACTCGATGAAGGGATAGATTTAGGGATTGATGTTGGGAAGGGAGAAATTACAATGCGGAGGAAACGGGAGGGGGACGCAGGGAAATAATGAATAATGAAGGTCAGAAATACGATCAGATTTGTCGCTGTATGTCAGGACCACTCGTTGCCCCGGCGCCTCGAAAGGCATCGAATTAGCTGCGGTGTGTGTTCATAGACTTGGTCTCGACGAGCTGGTATCGCGTGCGGACCATTTTCTCTGAATATAGGTGAGAAAATTATCTGACGTATGAGTAATAAATGCGGGAGGGTGGTTAACGAGGACGCGCGGCCAACGAAAGTCATCCTAAACGCGAGGAGAGAAAACAACTCGAAAATTTGATAAACATTCTTCCAAACGCGAGTCGTGAGTTCAACGCGACATCGAATGACACGCGAGCTACATTCGATTGGCATTGGTGGTCTTCAAGATAGAAGAGTCCCCTGGGATACCTACGTGAGCACAGCCCGTGGCATGGGTTGAGACGTGTTAAAGAAACGGTATTGCTTGCTCGAGCCACGAGCAAACGAAAAAACAATCTTCGTAGCTTGAGACACGTCAAAAAACTGGTTCAGCAAAAAGGTGACCTTGGGACTATCAGCGAGCACTAGAAGAGAATATGGGAGAAAAGCACGGCTTCTTAGTAGCAAAGCTACAACGAAATCGCACTTCCCGGAGCATCTGGTTACCTCATGTCAGTTAAAAAAAATAATTCACGCGCAATGTCAATGTCCAGCTATATTATCATCCTCGCGCAATGTCGGCAACAGCTACGTTGTCTTATCCTGGCGGTCGTCTTAATTCATGAGTAAGGATAATAGCAAAAACCTTTGCTAAATCGTGCAGCACGGACCTCGTTCTTCACCAGCGTCGGGTCGCGACGGTACATGAGCAGGCTACATTTCGCGAGCACCAAGTAACGTGGTAACAAAGCCGGCGCCGCGTCGTCAGGGTCCGGCCTCACGACGAACACCCAGCCAGAGAAAAGCGCCATTGCCGGACAACCTCTCGTATTAGTGCACCTCGAGAGTGACAGTCAATCAGAAAATACTAATTTTGCCTTTTCGCGCGCTTTTGGGCAAGCAGAAGCAGTACGGAACCTGACAGCAGATGCGTTCGATCAGCCTGACAGAGCTCGCGATATCAACTGCGAGGTTGCGTGAGGAGATCGAGGGATGGCGGACGGCAAATGCGGAGATGCTGTATCCGCTTTACTTGTCACTACGCTATTGAAAACGCAAAATTCAGACTTGGTTCGGAGGAATCAAGGTGCCCCTCCAACGGAGAAAAGCATCTGACAAGCCTGGCTGATTGGTAAGGCTGAGAGATGGGATGGGAGTATCAATGTTCGAAGCCGCGTACACGGTGATAACAAAACCGAATGGCTGCCAAAAGTTCACTTATCGAGTTACATCCCCTTCGTGTCCTCTCTTCATACGGTTCGCCCCTTTCACGGATATGTTCAACAGTGTTCGCATGGATTTCAGCAACGTTCTGTACCGCGTTGCGAGACGCAGTGCATCTCGCAAAATAGGGTTTGAGGGAAGAGGCAGCATGACTTCCACACAACTGTGCGCCGACCTGGGCCCGGTTCAGAGCACCGAGCCTGGGGCCCTGGAGATTGGAGGGCGCTCGGTTGGTGCCCCCAACCAACACCCGAGCCCAGCAGACGACCGCTGCTTTTCTGAACCACCGTTGCGCCGTGGTGAACCCTGGTTCCCGCGATATATCTCAGCGGAAACGGATCGTCAGGCCCGACGACCTGTGACGACCTGACGACCTGCTGCCCCGGGCAGGAAAAAAAACTAAAACCCTCTCGGATGGCATGCCATCCGAGGGAGGCATCAACCCTAAATCACAGGGAGGCATGGATTTAGGGTTGATGCCTCCCTGACCGGATGCATGCCCGACTGGGGTTTTTTTTTTGCCCGCGGGCAGCGAGCTCCCCCGGGCGACGACCTGAACGCGCTACACACCAAAGTCAGTACCCCTTGCAGGCAAATCTTGTTATTACACAGCGCCAGGTACATTCAATCCGTGATATACCTTGATTTGTTCAAGCAAATTGATGCCAACATCATTTCATTTCATGTCTTTACTGAGTTTCCTTCCCTTACTGAGTTTGTACTGCATCTCATGCAACCAAAACTATAAACGACACAGGTTTGTCCTGCATTCGGCCGTTGCGCAGCCCAATGAGGAAGGTGCGTGCATGAAGTTGGAAGAAAATAGCCTTTATTTAAAAATGTACATTGTCATTTGTTGGAGTATGAAGGGAACTAAGTTTTGACATTCCCGTAGGTGCAGCTGTATCGCACCCGTCACTATTGAAGCAGCGCTAGCAGCAGTATCGGATCAGCCCGTATCAAGAGCAGGAAGGTCAACAGTCGCAAGAGTCAACTGTCGCGACTGTTTATTATTTAGACCGACTATTGACTTACCATTAAGGGATGGCAATAGGCGTAACCGTCTGTACGGTCATACGCAGCGACTCGGCAACAAGAAGCAATGCAATAGCCAAAGTCACTGTAGAATTGCCCGTAAAACAGTTAGAATAAGGGAATGTACCCCTCAGAATACATGGCTAGCTAGATCTATTTGTTGTGTGTGTAATCTGTGTTTTACTCAACTTTGTCATTTTCATTCACTATGATCAGAGTTCCCACCACAAGACTTCCGCTACCAACTCCTTAAAGCCCGGGGTCAGCATGGTAAAATATCAAGTTATGTGGATTTGAAATAGGGTGTATGTGAGATCCGCGAAACCAATTTCGGTTGGCTGCCTTTGGCGAGAACAACTATCCTCCGCAAACAAGTGAACATTTCGCACCCACCAAACCTGCGAATCCCACCAACCCAAAGCGACAAATGTGTCGCACACACCCCTCTCTTGCATCGAGCATGGAAAGTGTGGCTCACTCGAAGTCTCCTCACCACTGAATCAGCTCGATGCTAACGGGAAATAGAAAAACAGAGCAGCGCACGTGCTGGGTATCAACGCCACCTACTCAACGCCACAACAGACATGTGTTCGGGACGATCCAGTGCCCAGATTACTAGCTTACCGACCATCGCAGGAGCTGGCAACAGCAAAGTGTAGGAATGTGCAAGCGCGATCGCACTTACGAGAAAAAAAAAGTGACGACAGACTGGAGACCACGGGAAGCTAGGAACAACAAGAAACCGGAAGTGTATTGGAGTCATTGTTACTAGCTAGGGGGAAGAAAGCGGACATGATAGGGCTCTCGCACCAAACGCCGAGCAGCACCCGCTCGTCGCATTTAGCTGCTCGCGTTCTGTGCGACGCGGAGCCCGCATTCCTCGCGACGCTGAGCCCGCATTCCATGCGACGTTGAGCCCGCATTCCTCGCGACGCTGAGCCCGCATTCCACGCAACACTGAGCCCGCATTCCTCGCGACGCTGAGCCCATATTCCTCGCGACGCTGAGCCCGCATTCCTCGCGACGCGGATCCCGCATTTTAGGCGGATCAGAGCCCGCCTTCCAGTCGACGCGGAGCCCGCGTTCCCGGCGACGCGGCGCCCGCATCCCAGGCGGATAAAGTGGATACTGCGCACTGACGGGGAGCAAGGGGCGGCACACGCCCCTGCGGGTCGCGAGAGAGGAGAGCCCAGGTGAGTGCCCAATTCCCTGCATCCCAAAAATGTTTTCGAGGGTGTTGGCGTAGCGAAATATGCAGTAGGTTCTTCGTATTCCCGTCCAGGGTGTATGTGTAGTCCCTCTGATGCACCTACATAGTATTTGGGGTACCTCGTACCTACCATCCTTACCGTACCTAGCAAATGTGAACTGGGTAGAATGTATTGCTTTGGTGCTGGGTACTATGTGAGAACTCTGTGTACGGAGCGAAACTAGTATGCTCTAGCCTACATCGACCATAGTACAGTGACAATGGTCGCTGCTGCCTTGGGAGTCCTATCATGCTCACATGTCACGATGCCAAGGCAGCAGCAACCATCAACAACGGTTGCTGCTGCCTTGGGGGTCCTATCACGCTCACGTGTCACGAGGCAAAGGCAGCAGCAACCATCAACAACGGTTGCTGCTGCCTGGGAGGTCCTATCACGCTCACGTGTCACGAGGCAAAGGCAGCAGCAACCATCAACCACGGTTGCTGCTGCCTTGGGGTCCTATCACGCTCATGTGTCACGAGGCAAAGGCAGCAGCAACCATCAACAACGGTTGCTGCTGCCTGGGAGGTCCTATCACGCTCACGTGTCACGAGGCCAAGGCAGCAGCAACCATCAACAACGGTTGCTGCTGCCTTGGGGGTCCTATCACGCTCACGTGTCACGAGGCAAAGGCAGCAGCAACCGTCAGCAAAGGTTGCTGCTGCCTGGGGGGTCCTATCTCGCTCACGTGTCACGAGGCAAAGGCAGTAGCAACCATCAACAACGGTTGCTGCTGCCTGGGGGTCCTATCATGCTCACGTGTCACGAGGCAAAGGCAGCAGCAACCATCAACAACGGTTTGCTGCTGCCTTGGGGGTCCTATCACGCTCCCATGTCACGAGGCAAAGGCAGCAGCAACCATCAACAAAGGTTGCTGCTGCCTGGGGGGTCCTATCACGCTCACGTGTCACGAGGCAAAGGCAGCAGCAACCATCAACAACGGTTTGCTGCTGCCTTGGGGGTCCTATCATGCTCGCATGTCACGAGGCAAAGGCAGCAGCAACCATCAACAACGGTTTCTGCTGCCTGGGGGGTCCGATCACAATCGCATGTCACGAGGCCAAGGCAGCAGCAACCATCAACAATGGCTGCTGCTGCCTTGGGGGTCCTATCACGCTCACGTGTCACGAGGCAAAGGCAGCAGCAACCATCAACAACGGTTGCTGCTGCCTGGGAGGTCCTATCACGCTCACGTGTCACGAGGCCAAGGCAGCAGCAACCATCAACAACGGTTGCTGCTGCATTGGGGGTCCTATCATGCTCACATGTCACGAGGCAAAGGCAGCAGCAACCATCAACAACGGTTGCTGCTGCCTTGGGGGTCCTATCACGCTCACGTGTCACGAGGCCAAGGCAGCAGCAACCATCAACAACGGTTGCTGCTGCCTTGGGGGTCCTATCACGCTCACGTGTCACGAGGCAAAGGCAGCAGCAACCATCAACAAAGGTTGCTGCTGCCTTGGGGGTCCTATCATGCTCACGTGTCACAAGGCCAAGGCAGCAGCTACCATCAACAACGGTTGCTGCTGCCTTTGCCGTCCTATCATGCTCACATGTCACGAGGCAAAGGCAGCAGCAACCATCAACAACGGTTGCTGCTGCCTTGGGGGTCCTATCTGCTTGGTGTCACCTCCATGCACGTACCTGTGTTGTCCCAAGGCAGCAGCAATCAATGTTGGGAAGCATGCTTTGGGCCTGCTGTCACCACCATATACGCACCTGTGCTGTCCCAAGGCAGCAGCAACCAATGGTGCTGCTGCCTTTGTCCTGCTGTCACCATCATGCACGCACCTGCTCTGTCCCAAGGCAGTAGCAACCAATGTTGGTGCCGCCTTGGGCCTGCTGTCACCACCATGCACACAGCCATTGTGTGTTGCTTGGCGTGCAATTGCAAATTTCTTTTTTATCCTAAGTTACCCTAAACCTTGCCCCTGGCCCCCTACCCCTGACCCCGCACCTCTCCCGCTCTCCTTGGGGCATGTGCTGACATGCTTCGATATGGCACAGGTGGGTGTAGGGACGGGAGGGCATCTTGCACTACAGGCATGTAAGGATGCCCAGAGAGGGACAATCAAGATTTTGGTCCACATGCGGCCACTTCTGTGCGTGCTCCGCGTGTGGCTCTCGACATTGTACCTTGGGGACACAATGGCGACGACGGATGATGTGATTCATTTCTTGACGGAGTCCGCACCTCAAGCGACCAGCCGACTCATTGCGGCGGGCCTAGCAGCAGGTATTTCACAAGGGTTGGACGGGCGTTGGAATTGTGCATGATATGCACTATTAAGGGCAGCCTTCTGTTGGATGTGTTAAACATGTGAAATGTGTCACGTGCCTGTACATCCTGTGCCTCACAGATCCTTCTTCAAACGACACACATACCGGCGCAATTGTGGAAAGACACCGAAATGAGTACGGTCGCATCTTCAAAGAACACGCTAAAGGAAGTCTCGAGCATGTGGCAGACCTGCAACAAAGGCCCAATCGAGTCCTTGCCGGGCTTAGATACTTCTTCCCGCTAGTACAGTATGATGCGCGCGGAAGACTGCGACATGTTTCTGGTCGATCATGGGGAGGCGCCAGGCGTGGCGCGGCATTTGCAGCGACACGTAATTCAGGTATGATTTGGAAGATGCATATGGAGGTTTCTTGTCTTCGAAGTGACTAATAAACAACACTCCTATATCATGCCATTTATGTGTCAGGGGCCAACCTTAGTGGTAGTGGCAACGACATCGGGACCGAACTCCCAGATGCGACAGCCGTCGGCGTTGTGGAGAGGGACGGCTTGGATGCTAATGAGGGCGCTGCCAGTACGCATGGAGATGCTGCGGTGGCTGCGCCCACACCGAGTTCGATGACGACGTCATAACGGCCAGTGCAAGGGTGAGACTAGTGGGTGAGGGTTGAATATGCATGATGTCATTGTGCAATAACTTACATGTCATAGTATCCATGTCCAAACTCCCCTTTTTTTTCTGTCCACTAGGCCTGCCAACAGCCACCGACGGGCAGTTGGGCGTGGGAGTGTCCCTAGGCACTGGCCTTCTTCTCCGAGCGTCGATGATATTGACGGGCAACGGGTATGTCTTGTCGAGCCACGGCAGCTGGTTAGGTTCTTCCAAGGGTGTCGTTTGGTGTGTTCACATGAGCGCGCGTGTAGTGAGGGGATGACATTGAGATCATTGAAGTTCTCATGGGCATCGGTCGGCATGTTCTGGCGATGTGACGCGTTCTCGCATGGCGTAGAGTTTTGGCCATGTCCGAGCCGGCGTATAGAAAGAGCACGAACCGGTGTAGGCGCGCGTTCTCCAATGCTACAATCAAAATTTGTCGGTGTGTTTGCTTTAGCCGAAATGGGGTATCAGCAAATGTGGGAGTTGTGTCGCAACTTCGGCCTTCCAGCACCGGGGAAGGGCACATTCTACAAGTACCTTGGTGATGATAATGGGCTTTGGAATGCTATACTGAGAGAGGCTGATAAGTCTATGGTTGCGGTACGAGAAGAGATGCTGAAGCGTGAAGTCCCTGCAGAATATGTAGTGGTCGATGGTCGATGGTCCCATGTTCGAGAAGGAGAGTGGTGTACAGTATCGTTCTTAGATTTACCGTCAAGGAAGATAATGTACTGTGCCACGACACGGAAAGGGGTGGACGACACATCTGCGGTGCGGCTGTAAAGGGTGGCTTTCGACAAAGGTTAGATGAACTGGCGCAGAAAGGATTTACGGAGGAAGGGATCATCTCTGATCAAGGGTCTACTTTTTGTGGGGCAGCGTCCGAAAGAGGATTGAACCACCAGGTGGACTGGTGGCATGTGAAGCGGACTCTTTACAATCTGTTTCTGAAAGAACTTCAGGATCAGGTCCGTGCACTAGTGGCTGTGGACAAGGCGAAATGTATTGAGGATCTATGGCTTGCGACTGTCGATGGGCTACGGGAATGGCTGAAAGGACGGGGGTTGGTGAAAGAGTCGAAAGCTTCTCTGAAAGAGGCTTTGGTGGAATCAGTTTGTGACGCCATGGGCACGATTGTTTACAAGAAGATGACTGCGGAGGAGGCGAAGTGGAAGTATCCCGAGCTAAGAAAGGTGGTGCGGATGGGCGGGGAGTGTAGTACGGTGGAGGTGCCTGTGAACTACGGTGAGGTGCCTGTTGCTTCTGATGCTGGTGTGCGGGAGCAGGATGAGTGAGCTGAATGGGTTTCCGTGGATGTAACGACACCGGACGGGGTGAATGTTGACGTTCGGTGGGAGGAGGTGGAGGAGCTATGGAGTTACGATGTGCATCCGACACAGGGTGCGAGACCGGCGTCTTTGGTGAGCACCCTCATCATGCTTGCACACGCGGGTGCAAACGGAAACTCTCATTTCATCGGTGGATCAATTCCTTGGGCCAACACTGACACGGAGTCAGGTATGCATACACCCCCTTGTACACTTTAACAGCATGGTTGATGTAAGTGCTACTTTATACTCTCGATCCCTTCTCATCTATCCTTTTCTCTCATTCACAGCTGCGCTTGGTGGAGGCGGAGCTGATTCTGAGGTGCAGACGCCTAATGCTTTCAGCGAGCCCGAGATACTACCTCGGTGGACTGGTCATCGCAAGCGGAAACGAGGTGTAGATGAGATCGATTCCGGCAAGGAGGAACAAACCGTGGCTCAACGTTTCTCCACTCATTTCTATCACGTCATGGTGCGGTGTGGTGCGAAGAAGAAAGAGGGGCATCCTATGACCCCGGCCGAGGTGGCGAGGGAGCTTGGGAGCCCACCCAATCATTGGGCAGGTGACCACTCCGGCTGTTGCTCGGGGGTAGGAGATACCCCACCTCGCTGCGTCAGAGAGGGGTGGGGCAGGAAGCATGCCATATATGATTTTGGGTCGTTGACACACGAGGCGGTTCGTGAATGGTTTGCCATGCGCTTAAGCCCTGAGAAGGTGAAGTCGTTTGTGCATGGCGCATCCAGTTCACTCGACGAGTCCTTCCATTCTTTGATCATCAAATACGCACCAAAACGGATAAGGTTTCAGGGAAGTTTCTCGGCACGAGTCGGTCTCGCGGTTCTTGGAATCACGGCATGGACCGTTTGGTGACCGCCTATCGCACGAGAGTCCGGCAGGTGACCAGGATAAGGCGCAGATCTAAGGAGCGCATTTTTGCCCCAATGGATTGGGGTTGGGTCGATTGCATCATGGAGGAATGGCAACGAACACTGCGATTTGGAGATAGTGTAGACGTTGACGAGACGCCGGATACCTCAGCCACGGCTGCGCAGCTGGTCGATGCCTCGATCGGACGGCCCACGGCATCTGCACTTGCGCCTGAGACACCAGTGCGCCAAGGCGGGATCGGTCGAGAGTGCGGCCCGTCTCGTGGATCCGCACGCCGTCGTTTGGGTAAGCCACGGGAGCGCAGCGTGCGTTTTTTTATTGCTTAGTATGGCTCTTACTCATGTCACCAACATCCTATCCAGCGTCTACTGTTCACCAATTCGCGCTTTCCACTCCATCTTGTTGCTTGCAGGTGATGTGTCGAACCTCCCACGCTAAGCGTTTGAGGCGAACATCTAGCGAGCTTTCAAACCCGCGCGAGGCTTGCTCGGCATCACACATAACCACTACGATGCCTACCACAACAATCCACATCCCCAAAGGTATTTTACTAACACCCCACGCCCTATGCCTCCCTAAACCCAAAATTTGCAAAACCATAATGCCATGCCCTAGTTTGCTACCACTAAGCATGCCATGCCATGCCCTTCCATGTCCAAGCACGCACTGACAATGTCTTCTCGTTAAAGCCCAAGACCTGAATTACTCAACGGAAGTCAACGCTAAAAACTAGGTTCGGGAGGCAGGCACGGAGAGGTTCGGTTGGGTTGCGAGAGACTTTCACTCGCAAAACCAATTTGCGACAAAGTTTCTCGCTCCCCATAATGGGTGGGGTCCTTCCCACAACTAGAAAAGCGCGAGCATACCAAACTGTGCACAGTTTGAGATAGCATGCAGAGTATTAGGCATAGACCATACCTGTAGACAGGGCAGGGCGTCGGCGTTCACTCAGAAGGGATAAGATGCGCCTTACGATGTGGGTGGCGCGGATTCGATGATGACGCGCAAAGCTAGTGTTCGCTGGGTGAAGATTTTTGTGTCAAAATGCAGGTTATTGTGCAACTACACCGTAGCGTAAACTCGCGGCGAAATCGAATCGCAACCGTTCGCCCAAACGTGACCCTCCCCTCGCACTTGCTTTCCTTTCCCACGCTTCCGCTCTCTGTCGCCCGCGTCGTCGCCATCGCTTCCGCAGCTCGTCGCGTTCGTGACCCCAGCCCGTCGCCTTCGCTCCGCCCGTCGCCTTCACTTCCCCCCCGTCGCCTTCACTTCTTCCCCGTCACCTTCCCTCCCCCCCCTCACCCCCCTCTTCCCCCGCCTTCATTTCCCCTTCCCGTCGCCTTCACTTCCTCCTCCCTTCGCCTTCACTTCCTCCTCCCTTTGCCTTCACTTCCTCCTCCCTTCGCCTTCACTTCCTCCTTCCTTCGCCTTCACTTCCTCCTTCCTTCGCCTTCACTCCCCCCTCCCGTCGCCTTCATTTCCCCCTCCCGTCGCCTTCATTTCCCCCTCCCGTCGCCTTCATTTCCCCCTCCCGTCGCCTTCATTTCCCCCTCCTGTCGCCTTCATTTCCCCCTCCCGTCGCCTTCATTTCCCCATTCACGCTCTCTTTCCCTCCCTTCCGCCCGTTGCCCCCCTTCGTCTCGTCGCCCTCCCTGCCGCTCGTCACCCTCGCTCCCACTTGTCCCCTCGCAATCCCCGTCTCTCTCTCCCCCCGTCGCCCTCGGTTTCCCCGTCGCCCTCCCTTCCACTCCTCGTTGCCCTCGCCATCCCTCCCTTCTCCCTTCCCATCTCGCACACTTGTCACTCCCCCTTTCCAACCCACACACACACCCTTTCCTTCTTCCCTGTTCCCCCCCATCTCCATCCCTGCTTCCCCCCATCTCCATCCCTGCTTCCGCCCATCTCCATCCCTGCTTCTCCCCATCTCCATCCCTGCTTCCCCCCATCTCCATCCCTGCTTCCCCCCATCTCCATCCCTGCTTCCCCCCATCTCCATCCCTGCTTCCCCCCATCTCCATCCCTGCTTCCCCCCATCTCCATCCCTGCTTCCCCCCATCTCCATCCCTGCTTCCCCCCATCTCCATCCCTGCTTCCCCCCATCTCCATCCCTGCTTCCCCCCATCTCCATCCCTGCTTCCCCCCATCTCCATCCCTGCTTCCCCCCATCTCCATCCCTGCTTCCCCCCATCTCCATCCCTGCTTCCCCCCATCTCCATCCCTGCTTCCCCCCATCTCCATCCTTGCTTCCCCCCATCTCCATCCCTGCTTCCCCCCATCTCCATCCCTGCTTCCCCCCATCCCCATCCCTGCTTCCCCCCATCTCCATCCCTGCTTCCCCCCATCTCCATCCCTGCTTCCCCCCATCCCATCCCTGCTTCCCCCATCTCCATCCCTGCTTCCCCCCATCTCCATCCCTGCTTCCCCCCATCTCCATCCCTGCTTCCCCCCATCTCCATCCCTGCTTCCCCCCATCTCCATCCCTGCTTCCCCCCATCTCCATCCCTGCTTCCCCCCATCTCCATCCCTGCTTCCCCCCATCTCCATCCCTGCTTCCCCCCATCTCCATCCTTGCTTCCCCCCATCTCCATCCCTGCTTCCCCCCATCTCCATCCCTGCTTCCCCCCATCCCCATCCCTGCTTCCCCCCATCTCCATCCCTGCTTCCCCCCATCTCCATCCCTGCTTCCCCCCATCCCCATCCCTGCTTCCCCCCATCTCCATCCCTGCTTCCCCCCATCTCCATCCCTGCTTCCCCCCATCTCCATCCCTGCTTCCCTCCTTCCGCCCGTCCCCTCCCCTGCCTCCCCCCCTCCCCATCCCTGCTTCCCCCCATCCCCATCCCTCCTTCCGCCCGTGCCCTCCCCTGCCTCCCTTCACTCACCACCATACCCCCAAATGCAGTTACAGGTGCCCAGCACCAGATGTGGCTGTACCACGGCCTGGATTATAGCTTGCAGTGTAGCAGTCAAAACCGGGAAGCAACATTGCACGCACACCCCCCAGCATTGTTCCCTACTCGAGTGGAGTGATTCTCCTTAATTTACAGATATGGTAATATAATAATTGTTGAACTCCTTGGTATCGGTCATATGTATGACTGCTCCGAGGCTCATAGTCCTGTATTATAAAAAAGGATCCAATACATGGCATGACTATACGTAGTGTTACTATGAGACAGCCATCACATCACCACCAGATGCAGAGCAAACCTGTCCAAACACAAACCAAGAAATCAGATGTGGCGTGGCTGAAGTATAAGGGAAGCAAGCATGCAAAAGAATGACAACTGGCAAGTGGAAGGGAGGAACGGAGGAAGGGAAGAAGTCAGGAATGCAGGAATGAAGGAAGACAGGAAGTGATGATGGGAGGAAGGGAGGTAGGAAGGACGCTTGGGGGAGAAGCAGAAGGGAGGGGAGGAAGAGAGGCTGGGGAGGAGGGTGGGGAGGAGAAAGGGTGGCAGGGAGGTAACGAGGATGGAGGATGGGAGGAACAGATGGAGGTGAGGATGGGAACAAGAGGGGACAGAAACTCTCTTGAAACCCGGGTGCTGAGGCCACGATCTGCACAGCGGAGATGTGGAATGGGAGGCGAAGAGGGAGGAGAGGTGGTGACGAAGGAGAGGAGGTGAGGGAGGAGACAGAGGGTTGGGAGGGAGGATGAAGGCCGAATGAGAGAAAGGGGGATGTGAGGATGGCCGAATGAGAGAAAGGGGGATGAGAGGATGGCCGAATGAGAGAAAGGGGGATGAGAGGATGGGCGGATGAGAGAAAGGGGGATGAGAGGATGGCCAAATGAGAGAAAGGGGGATGAGAGGATGGCCGAATGAGAGAAAGGGGGATGAGTGGATGGGCGGATGAGAGGATGGGCGGATGAGAGGATGGGCGGATGAGAGGATGGGCGGACGAGAGGATGGGTGGAACGGAGGAGCAGGGTTGGCGTGAGGAAGGGAGTGGGCGAGTGGGAAATGGAAAGGGAAAGGGGGACTGGATCGAGGGAGGATGAGGAGAGGGAGAATGGCAGGAAGGGAGGGCGGGAGGAAGGGAGGGAGAACGGGCAACAGAAAGGGGAAAGAGGGTAGTGAGGCAGAGAGTGTGGGATAGATGGAGGAAGGGTGGAAGAGAGAGGGAGAGGAGGACGACTGTGGGGCCCCCACAAAACGGAGGAAGGGAGGAGGGCAGGAGGTAAGAGTGTGGCAGGGTATAAGGGGGATAGGAGGATCCCTGCACCCTCTCTCCCTAACCCCCGCCTCCCCCGCTCCGCCTCCCCTAACCCGTCCCCTGCAGCACTGCACTCCTTGCTGCCCGCCTGCACGCGCTGCCCTGGCTGTGCGCCCAACACTCTGCTCCAAAGCCGCACCACCACCTGCCATGGGCGAAGGTGGGGGAAAGCGTGGGCGACGGTGGGGGAAAGTGTGGGCGACGGTGGGGGGAAGCGTGGGCGACGGTGGGAGGAAGCGTGGGCGACGGTGGGAGGAAGCGAGGGCGACGGTGGGAGGAAGCGAGGGCGACGGTGGGAGGAAGCGTGGGCGACGGTTGGAGGAAGCGTGGGCGACGGTGGGAGGAAGCGTGGGCGACGGTGGGAGGAAGCGTGGGCGACAGGGGGGAAGCGTGGACGGCGGTGAAGGTGGGTGACGGGAGGGGTAGTGTGGGCAACGACGGAGTGAAGTGTGAGCGACAGCGGGAGGAAGCGTTGGCGACGGTGGGGGGAAGTGTGGGGGGCGGTGGGGGGAAGCGTGGGGGACGCGGAAGGCGATACAATCAAACACGATGTCGGCAGTAGGACGAAGCCAGGGCGATCGAGTGGGCAACCCTGTGAGGAGAGTGGGGAGTGGTGGGGAGACAACTGAGGAAGAGTGCGATCGAAGACGTAAAAGTAGCGACGTAATGGGGCACGGTGACGTCGACGAGGGGAAGCGTGGGTGGCAGGGTGTGACGTCGACGAGGAGGCGCGGGAGGGGAATAGAGCTGATGCAAACATAGGGCGAATGCGCGGGAAATGACAGCGATCGACCGTATGATTATTAGTATCGACCTTGGAGACGAGATGCATACTACCTAGGAGTGGGCTCCAGCTCTATTGGCTTTCTGTTCTACCTAGGAGTTTCTCGTGCATACTATGTGGTCGAGCTTGACCTGAATTACAACAATTTCCAAACTGTGCACAGCTTGCCCTACTCCTTTCAGGAGGGAACCGTTGGGACTCTCGCCAACCAAGCCTCCGCTGCTCTAAGACTCCCTGGTTTTTGGCGGGGCGTCATTTGGTAACCAGAGAGGCTCGGGAAGTCAACTGTGGGCTCGGAAGGCAAACTGTGCACAGTTTGCCTTCCTTTCTTTGTAATTCAGGTCTTGGGCTTTAATCATGCCATGCCATCCCAGGACATGATTCGCATGGCATGTTGCTCTGCCCTGTCGTGCCCTTCCCCGCCCTGCCCTGCCCTGTCCTGCCCCGCCCTGCCCTGCCCTGTCCTGCCCCGCCCCGCCCTGTCCTGCCCCTCCCCGCCCTTGTCTGCACCCTCTATGCATGCCATACCATGCCTACAGGGGCCATGCCCTGCCCGCCCCGCCCTGGTCTGCTCCCAGGACATGATCTGCCCTGTCCTTGCAGCTCTGCCCTGTCCTTGCAGCTCTGCCGCTGCTGCCTTGCTGCTCTGCCTTGTCCTGGCAGCACTGCCCTGTCCTTGCAGCTCTGCCTTGTCCTGGCAGCTCTGCCCTGTCCTGGCAGCTCTGCCCTGTCCTTGCAGCTCTGCCCTGTCCTGGCAGCTCTGCCCTGTCCTTGCAGCTCTGCCCTGTCCTTGCAGATCTGCCCTGTCCTTGCAATTGTGTCACGTGTCCTTGCGGCTCTGCCATGTCCTTGCAGCTCTGCCATGTCCTTGCAGCTCTGCCCTGTCCTTGCAGCTCTGCCCTGTCCTTGCAGCTCTGCCCTGCCCTTGCAGCTCTGCCCTGTCCTGGCAGCTCTGCCCTGTCCTTGCAGCTCTGCCCTGTCCTTGCAGATCTGCCCTGTCCTTGCAGATCTGCCCTGTCCTTGCAGTTGTGTCACGTGTCCTTGCGGCTCTGCCCTGTCCTTGCAGCTCTGCCCTGCCCTGTCATGCCCCGCCCCACCCTTTCCCCTCCCCCCCCCCCGGGGTCCAGCATGCCCCACCCCTGCCCTGCCCAGCTGGTTGTCCCCGAGATTACTTAGCGCGACAGGCACACCGTCCTAAAATCTGGCTTACCATCCATCTCATTGGCGCTAATTGCAGGTTACCACTGTGAAAGGGATGTGGATGAAACCCCATCGGATCAGGAGGAGGATGCGGCAAACGCAGTGATAAGAGATGCGGGGGAGTGGAGCGACAGTGGTGATGAGTGGTGGATAGAAGGCCGTTACGATGGGGAGGAAGTGGAGCTATGGGTGGCAGGTCAGGATGAGTGAATAGGTTGTGTTTACTTCCCCATGATGCACCTGTGGTCTTCAACATGCCATGCTTGAGTGGGTTTAGTGGTCTTTCCCGTTCTGTCCTAAACCTGGTCATGCTAGGATGCATCTACGTTCGTAACAATCTGCATAGCGACACATTGAATGACCGCTTGCACATATTATAGTATTCATAGACAATTTAGGCAGTTGGAAGTGAGGATGGAGTTAGCCTTATGAACTGCCTCTGTTCAACCAGCATGTGACAATCTGTGCTAATGCCAACACCTTTAGCAACCAGTGCTGTCGCCATCTGTGTGGAGCTATGGTCCTCCTGCTTGCGTAAGCATAAACATGCACATGCGCCCACCCTTCTCCTTGCTAATGTGAATGCAATCCAGATAGGTCTGGAATAAGAAGGGAAGTCGAGAGAGCACGGGGCATGGGGAACGTGAGCTCGTTCCAAAGTCTGCTGCGCTGCCCCCTAGTTGCACCTGCGCCCACCCTCCTCCTTCCGGATGTGAATGAACGCCAAATAGCCCTGCAAGGAGTCGGGTGGAGGCAGGAAGAGGGGGTGAATATAAAATGAGCTTGTTCCCAACTCTGCTGCGCTGCCCCCTTGTTGTGCGTGGGATGAAGAGGAAAGGCACATGGGGAGGGGGAGAAAAGGCTCATGGGGAGGGATTGGAGAGGTACATGGGGAGGGATTGGAGAGGTACATGGGGAGGGATTGGAGAGGCACATGGGGAGGGATTGGAGAGGTACATGGGGAGGGATTGGAGAGGTACATGGGGAGGGATTGGAGAGGTACATGGGGAGGGATTGGAGAGGTACATGGGGAGGGACAAGCAAGATGGTTGAATCGAGGTAGAGGGGTTGCATATGGAGAAAGCTAAGGCTCACCTGGTGCATGACGCTCACCTCTATGAGGGTGGGGGGAAGCAGGGAGGAGGGAGGGGGGAAGCAGGGAGGAGGGAGGGGGGAAGCAGGGGGAAGGGAGGGGGGAAGCAGGGAGGAGGGAGGGGGGAAGCTGGGAGGAGGGAGGGAGGAAGCGTGGGCGACGGTGGGAGGAAGCGAGGGCGACGGTGGGAGGAAGCGAGGGCGACGGTGGGAGGAAGCGTGGGCGACGGTTGGAGGAAGCGTGGGCGACGGTGGGAGGAAGCGTGGGCGACGGTGGGAGGAAGCGTGGGCGACAGGGGGGAAGCGTGGACGGCGGTGAAGGTGGGTGACGGGAGGGGTAGTGTGGGCAACGACGGAGTGAAGTGTGAGCGACAGCGGGAGGAAGCGTTGGCGACGGTGGGGGGAAGTGTGGGGGGCGGTGGGGGGAAGCGTGGGGGACGCGGAAGGCGATACAATCAAACACGATGTCGGCAGTAGGACGAAGCCAGGGCGATCGAGTGGGCAACCCTGTGAGGAGAGTGGGGAGTGGTGGGGAGACAACTGAGGAAGAGTGCGATCGAAGACGTAAAAGTAGCGACGTAATGGGGCACGGTGACGTCGACGAGGGGAAGCGTGGGTGGCAGGGTGTGACGTCGACGAGGAGGCGCGGGAGGGGAATAGAGCTGATGCAAACATAGGGCGAATGCGCGGGAAATGACAGCGATCGACCGTATGATTATTAGTATCGACCTTGGAGACGAGATGCATACTACCTAGGAGTGGGCTCCAGCTCTATTGGCTTTCTGTTCTACCTAGGAGTTTCTCGTGCATACTATGTGGTCGAGCTTGACCTGAATTACAACAATTTCCAAACTGTGCACAGCTTGCCCTACTCCTTTCAGGAGGGAACCGTTGGGACTCTCGCCAACCAAGCCTCCGCTGCTCTAAGACTCCCTGGTTTTTGGCGGGGCGTCATTTGGTAACCAGAGAGGCTCGGGAAGTCAACTGTGGGCTCGGAAGGCAAACTGTGCACAGTTTGCCTTCCTTTCTTTGTAATTCAGGTCTTGGGCTTTAATCATGCCATGCCATCCCAGGACATGATTCGCATGGCATGTTGCTCTGCCCTGTCGTGCCCTTCCCCGCCCTGCCCTGCCCTGTCCTGCCCCGCCCTGCCCTGCCCTGTCCTGCCCCGCCCCGCCCTGTCCTGCCCCTCCCCGCCCTTGTCTGCACCCTCTATGCATGCCATACCATGCCTACAGGGGCCATGCCCTGCCCGCCCCGCCCTGGTCTGCTCCCAGGACATGATCTGCCCTGTCCTTGCAGCTCTGCCCTGTCCTTGCAGCTCTGCCGCTGCTGCCTTGCTGCTCTGCCTTGTCCTGGCAGCACTGCCCTGTCCTTGCAGCTCTGCCTTGTCCTGGCAGCTCTGCCCTGTCCTGGCAGCTCTGCCCTGTCCTTGCAGCTCTGCCCTGTCCTGGCAGCTCTGCCCTGTCCTTGCAGCTCTGCCCTGTCCTTGCAGATCTGCCCTGTCCTTGCAATTGTGTCACGTGTCCTTGCGGCTCTGCCATGTCCTTGCAGCTCTGCCATGTCCTTGCAGCTCTGCCCTGTCCTTGCAGCTCTGCCCTGTCCTTGCAGCTCTGCCCTGCCCTTGCAGCTCTGCCCTGTCCTGGCAGCTCTGCCCTGTCCTTGCAGCTCTGCCCTGTCCTTGCAGATCTGCCCTGTCCTTGCAGATCTGCCCTGTCCTTGCAGTTGTGTCACGTGTCCTTGCGGCTCTGCCCTGTCCTTGCAGCTCTGCCCTGCCCTGTCATGCCCCGCCCCACCCTTTCCCCTCCCCCCCCCCCCGGGGTCCAGCATGCCCCACCCCTGCCCTGCCCAGCTGGTTGTCCCCGAGATTACTTAGCGCGACAGGCACACCGTCCTAAAATCTGGCTTACCATCCATCTCATTGGCGCTAATTGCAGGTTACCACTGTGAAAGGGATGTGGATGAAACCCCATCGGATCAGGAGGAGGATGCGGCAAACGCAGTGATAAGAGATGCGGGGGAGTGGAGCGACAGTGGTGATGAGTGGTGGATAGAAGGCCGTTACGATGGGGAGGAAGTGGAGCTATGGGTGGCAGGTCAGGATGAGTGAATAGGTTGTGTTTACTTCCCCATGATGCACCTGTGGTCTTCAACATGCCATGCTTGAGTGGGTTTAGTGGTCTTTCCCGTTCTGTCCTAAACCTGGTCATGCTAGGATGCATCTACGTTCGTAACAATCTGCATAGCGACACATTGAATGACCGCTTGCACATATTATAGTATTCATAGACAATTTAGGCAGTTGGAAGTGAGGATGGAGTTAGCCTTATGAACTGCCTCTGTTCAACCAGCATGTGACAATCTGTGCTAATGCCAACACCTTTAGCAACCAGTGCTGTCGCCATCTGTGTGGAGCTATGGTCCTCCTGCTTGCGTAAGCATAAACATGCACATGCGCCCACCCTTCTCCTTGCTAATGTGAATGCAATCCAGATAGGTCTGGAATAAGAAGGGAAGTCGAGAGAGCACGGGGCATGGGGAACGTGAGCTCGTTCCAAAGTCTGCTGCGCTGCCCCCTAGTTGCACCTGCGCCCACCCTCCTCCTTCCGGATGTGAATGAACGCCAAATAGCCCTGCAAGGAGTCGGGTGGAGGCAGGAAGAGGGGGTGAATATAAAATGAGCTTGTTCCCAACTCTGCTGCGCTGCCCCCTTGTTGTGCGTGGGATGAAGAGGAAAGGCACATGGGGAGGGGGAGAAAAGGCTCATGGGGAGGGATTGGAGAGGTACATGGGGAGGGATTGGAGAGGTACATGGGGAGGGATTGGAGAGGCACATGGGGAGGGATTGGAGAGGTACATGGGGAGGGATTGGAGAGGTACATGGGGAGGGATTGGAGAGGTACATGGGGAGGGATTGGAGAGGTACATGGGGAGGGACAAGCAAGATGGTTGAATCGAGGTAGAGGGGTTGCATATGGAGAAAGCTAAGGCTCACCTGGTGCATGACGCTCACCTCTATGAGGGTGGGGGGAAGCAGGGAGGAGGGAGGGGGGAAGCAGGGAGGAGGGAGGGGGGAAGCAGGGGGAAGGGAGGGGGGAAGCAGGGAGGAGGGAGGGGGGAAGCTGGGAGGAGGGAGGGAGGAAGCGTGGGCGACGGTGGGAGGAAGCGAGGGCGACGGTGGGAGGAAGCGAGGGCGACGGTGGGAGGAAGCGTGGGCGACGGTTGGAGGAAGCGTGGGCGACGGTGGGAGGAAGCGTGGGCGACGGTGGGAGGAAGCGTGGGCGACAGGGGGGAAGCGTGGACGGCGGTGAAGGTGGGTGACGGGAGGGGTAGTGTGGGCAACGACGGAGTGAAGTGTGAGCGACAGCGGGAGGAAGCGTTGGCGACGGTGGGGGGAAGTGTGGGGGGCGGTGGGGGGAAGCGTGGGGGACGCGGAAGGCGATACAATCAAACACGATGTCGGCAGTAGGACGAAGCCAGGGCGATCGAGTGGGCAACCCTGTGAGGAGAGTGGGGAGTGGTGGGGAGACAACTGAGGAAGAGTGCGATCGAAGACGTAAAAGTAGCGACGTAATGGGGCACGGTGACGTCGACGAGGGGAAGCGTGGGTGGCAGGGTGTGACGTCGACGAGGAGGCGCGGGAGGGGAATAGAGCTGATGCAAACATAGGGCGAATGCGCGGGAAATGACAGCGATCGACCGTATGATTATTAGTATCGACCTTGGAGACGAGATGCATACTACCTAGGAGTGGGCTCCAGCTCTATTGGCTTTCTGTTCTACCTAGGAGTTTCTCGTGCATACTATGTGGTCGAGCTTGACCTGAATTACAACAATTTCCAAACTGTGCACAGCTTGCCCTACTCCTTTCAGGAGGGAACCGTTGGGACTCTCGCCAACCAAGCCTCCGCTGCTCTAAGACTCCCTGGTTTTTGGCGGGGCGTCATTTGGTAACCAGAGAGGCTCGGGAAGTCAACTGTGGGCTCGGAAGGCAAACTGTGCACAGTTTGCCTTCCTTTCTTTGTAATTCAGGTCTTGGGCTTTAATCATGCCATGCCATCCCAGGACATGATTCGCATGGCATGTTGCTCTGCCCTGTCGTGCCCTTCCCCGCCCTGCCCTGCCCTGTCCTGCCCCGCCCTGCCCTGCCCTGTCCTGCCCCGCCCCGCCCTGTCCTGCCCCTCCCCGCCCTTGTCTGCACCCTCTATGCATGCCATACCATGCCTACAGGGGCCATGCCCTGCCCGCCCCGCCCTGGTCTGCTCCCAGGACATGATCTGCCCTGTCCTTGCAGCTCTGCCCTGTCCTTGCAGCTCTGCCGCTGCTGCCTTGCTGCTCTGCCTTGTCCTGGCAGCACTGCCCTGTCCTTGCAGCTCTGCCTTGTCCTGGCAGCTCTGCCCTGTCCTGGCAGCTCTGCCCTGTCCTTGCAGCTCTGCCCTGTCCTGGCAGCTCTGCCCTGTCCTTGCAGCTCTGCCCTGTCCTTGCAGATCTGCCCTGTCCTTGCAATTGTGTCACGTGTCCTTGCGGCTCTGCCATGTCCTTGCAGCTCTGCCATGTCCTTGCAGCTCTGCCCTGTCCTTGCAGCTCTGCCCTGTCCTTGCAGCTCTGCCCTGCCCTTGCAGCTCTGCCCTGTCCTGGCAGCTCTGCCCTGTCCTTGCAGCTCTGCCCTGTCCTTGCAGATCTGCCCTGTCCTTGCAGATCTGCCCTGTCCTTGCAGTTGTGTCACGTGTCCTTGCGGCTCTGCCCTGTCCTTGCAGCTCTGCCCTGCCCTGTCATGCCCCGCCCCACCCTTTCCCCTCCCCCCCCCCCGGGGTCCAGCATGCCCCACCCCTGCCCTGCCCAGCTGGTTGTCCCCGAGATTACTTAGCGCGACAGGCACACCGTCCTAAAATCTGGCTTACCATCCATCTCATTGGCGCTAATTGCAGGTTACCACTGTGAAAGGGATGTGGATGAAACCCCATCGGATCAGGAGGAGGATGCGGCAAACGCAGTGATAAGAGATGCGGGGGAGTGGAGCGACAGTGGTGATGAGTGGTGGATAGAAGGCCGTTACGATGGGGAGGAAGTGGAGCTATGGGTGGCAGGTCAGGATGAGTGAATAGGTTGTGTTTACTTCCCCATGATGCACCTGTGGTCTTCAACATGCCATGCTTGAGTGGGTTTAGTGGTCTTTCCCGTTCTGTCCTAAACCTGGTCATGCTAGGATGCATCTACGTTCGTAACAATCTGCATAGCGACACATTGAATGACCGCTTGCACATATTATAGTATTCATAGACAATTTAGGCAGTTGGAAGTGAGGATGGAGTTAGCCTTATGAACTGCCTCTGTTCAACCAGCATGTGACAATCTGTGCTAATGCCAACACCTTTAGCAACCAGTGCTGTCGCCATCTGTGTGGAGCTATGGTCCTCCTGCTTGCGTAAGCATAAACATGCACATGCGCCCACCCTTCTCCTTGCTAATGTGAATGCAATCCAGATAGGTCTGGAATAAGAAGGGAAGTCGAGAGAGCACGGGGCATGGGGAACGTGAGCTCGTTCCAAAGTCTGCTGCGCTGCCCCCTAGTTGCACCTGCGCCCACCCTCCTCCTTCCGGATGTGAATGAACGCCAAATAGCCCTGCAAGGAGTCGGGTGGAGGCAGGAAGAGGGGGTGAATATAAAATGAGCTTGTTCCCAACTCTGCTGCGCTGCCCCCTTGTTGTGCGTGGGATGAAGAGGAAAGGCACATGGGGAGGGGGAGAAAAGGCTCATGGGGAGGGATTGGAGAGGTACATGGGGAGGGATTGGAGAGGTACATGGGGAGGGATTGGAGAGGCACATGGGGAGGGATTGGAGAGGTACATGGGGAGGGATTGGAGAGGTACATGGGGAGGGATTGGAGAGGTACATGGGGAGGGATTGGAGAGGTACATGGGGAGGGACAAGCAAGATGGTTGAATCGAGGTAGAGGGGTTGCATATGGAGAAAGCTAAGGCTCACCTGGTGCATGACGCTCACCTCTATGAGGGTGGGGGGAAGCAGGGCGGAGGGAGGGGAGAAGCAGGGAGGAGGGAGGGGGGAAGCAGGGGGAAGGGAGGGGGGAAGCAGGGAGGAGGGAGGGGGGAAGCTGGGAGGAGGGAGGGGGGAAGCAGGTGAGGCAAACCACAATAGATTGGGCGGTAAACCCGCTCTCACCTCTGGCTCTCACCCTCTGCCCTTCCCCCTCCCTCCCCCTCCATCCTTCCCATTCTGTCTCTCCCTCTCGTCCCTTCGCCCTCTGTCTATCCACCTGTGTCCTTCCCCCTCTGTCTCTCCCCCTCTGCCCTCCCCCCTGTTCCTCCCCCTCTGTCTCTCCCCCTTTGTCCTTCCCCCTCTCCCCCTTGTCCTTATCCTTCTGACCTTCCCATCTCCCCAGCCCGTTCCCTTCCTGTCCACCGCCCATCAATCAAGCTTTCAATGTGACACCATCCCCCCCTCAGCTGGTCATCCCCCTCTGTCCCTCCTGCTCTGCCCATCACATCAGTAGGCACTCACTGCGGCTGGACGGAGCAAGGGCGTATGAGGGAGATGCTACACACGATGGTGCCGATGGCGACGTGGGTAGGGGTTGGCGATAAGGACAAACGCCATCCAATTGGGGTGGCGGAGGCGACGACAGGAGGGGAGGGCCAGGCAGCAGCAACTGGGGCAACGACACATGCGCGTGACGTCGGCTTCAGCTATTGATCTACGGAAGATCGCGACTGAATGATTGAGCGCGTGACGAGGGGAGCAGGGCGTCTGCCGAAGGGAAGCGCGCGTTACGCGCGTGGGAGGATAGCGGGTAACGAGGGGAAACGCGCGGGAGGAGAGGGCGCATCGAGGGGAAGCGAGCGTGACGCGAAGGCGCGTGCGCGACTGGCGGAAATGCGCGCGACGAAGGGAAACGGATGACGAGCAGAAGCACGGAATCCCGGGCAAGCGCGAGTGACGTGGACAGGCGCGAGTGACGAGGGCAGGCGCGAGTGACGAGGGCAGGCGCGAGTGACGAGGGCAGGCGCGAGTGACGAGGGCAGGCGCGAGTGACGAGGGCAGGCGCAAGTGACGAGGGCGGGCGCGGGTGGCGAGGGAGAGCGCGGGTGAATACGCGCGCTAAACGTGGGGTAGCGTGGTGAAGCACTCGTTTGACTGTCACGTTCCGTGTGAGTAACGCGACGACGTATGTAAATATCGGGTGACTCTAGGCGCCTGCTGCCCAGCTATTGGCGAGACAGCATGTGTGCCTTGGGAGTTGCTGTAAATTTTGGGGCTCCTAAAACTAGTGCAGGGCGCACAGGAGCCCCAGTTTAGTCTCGAATCAGACCATCCAGTTTGCGAAAAATGTATTTCCAGAGTAGTCCAATTTTCATCACTGAGAGCCTCAGACTTATTGTTTTATGGCCCCTGATTCAGTGCAATAGGCTCCAGTTAGTTGTTTTTGGAGTCTGTCTCTACAGAGTATACGTTCTTTGGGCCCTGAATGCGAGTCTATCGAGACGAAGCTTCCTAGAAACTTCGTTCCGATACACCCACCTTCAGCAAGTGAGCACGTGCAATGCACCAGCCAGGACACGTGAGTACACTTTTTAGTCACTAATACCTATCCGAGGTTAATTTGCTTCGGCTAACCGAAGCGACATATTTAACTAGTCGAAAAAGCAGTTTTTAGCGGATTGCACAACGGATTCGCGAACCGCACGGCGAATCGGTGCAAGAGGACATACCGCCACCCGTGAAATCGTTGTTTCGCGATTCGGTTCTTCGCGCCAAATCGTGTGAACTTAATTTTTGACTCGATGCAAAAGGGTGGCTGTTGCTCCGCACAAGGCGTAGATGGGTAGAAATTTCGTGCGCCACTTGCATGTTCTTGTGTCCCAAAGCAATGCACCTGCTGCTACAGTTCAGCTCGCTGCGTGTATTGCTGTCCACCCCATTTGGCACGTTCAATACAGTTCGTACAACCAACGCTTGCTCGCGAATGAAGACACGGTTTTTACCAAGCAGAATCTGCTCTGACGGCGCTTGCTTAGCTGAGTCACGCGGCGCAGCACATGGAATGCGTCAGCACAAGAAATTGGGCAACAGTGCTGCATGAGGTTGATGTCTGATGTCGACCCGGCCAACCCTGAATGGTCAGACTTCCTGACTTCAGAACACTGACCAATCAGAGTACCTCGTTTCTGGCCGAAGTGCCTTCAGAGTTTTTTTTTTTTGGGGGGGGGGGTACATTAAGGGTGCCTCTATTTGAAACGTCAGCCCTGTGCCAGGCGCAGACTGCGGAGAGGCTGGAGAAAATATAGTACATCCCTCCACCAATGTCGTTTCTACAACAACGACCGTAGATTCAGTTCTCCTCGAGCAGCTCATCTCCCGCATCAGCGCCCTGGAGAGCCACCAGACAATGAGCATTGACGGCTCTAGTTACGCCCGAAGACCTCACGATCCTCAAGGAGCTGGGTCCGAGCGATTCTTTACCTTCGACAATCGCGGAGCTCAAGGATCTGCACAAGCACAACAAACACATTACGAAGCAATGGCGTCAATGCAGAGCAAATTCCTCTCGACCGCGAAGCTCAGGACTACCAAGCCCTTTGACGAAAAGGATTTTTACACCTGGAGCTTCGAATCCGAACTCATGGCTCAAGGCGCACATATTTGGATGTACTACGATGGGTCGTACGCATTTTCGACTAACGGCTCACATCAGGAGAAAACACAGTACTACAACGAATCGCTGCTGGCCTTCACCGTCTTAATCCGGAACCTGTCGCCTGAAGAACAGCTGAGCATTCGCCCCTTCAAGAACAAGTGTGCACCCGCGCAAAATCCTGGGAACACCTGCGCATCTGCCACATGGCAACAGACTCGGTGACACTTAGTCGCCTGCTCAACTAGCTGAACAACGTCAAAATGTTCCCCAACGAAAAGGCCGGACTGTACATCAATCGCTGAATAAACTTAAGAGATCAATTCAGGAAAAGCGGCGGTAACTTCCCTGATGATATGTTCGTCACTATCATCCTTGCTGGACTGAGCGCGGATTGGCGCTACTGCAAGTCGCTCCTTCGCACTCAAGGAACCCTCAGCGAAACCTCCCTCTATGCCTCGCTTCTTGCCGAGCAACAGGAGATCGATCTGTACAACGAAAGAGGCAACAAGAAGGAGAAAATCGCCTTTTACGTGCAAGTGCCACCGGACAAGAAAATGCTCTTCTGCAAGTACTGCAAGAAGACAGGACATACAATTCAAGTGTGCTGGAAGCTGAACGGCAACAACAACAACCAAAAGGGTGACGTAATGCACCAGCAAGGAGGAGCTCCAGCACGCAATCAGACAGTGTCACCACCAGCCATCGCCAGCACATCTCAAGCTCCGCCGTGTATCCCTGCGCGCACAAACGACAAAGGCAAAAGCGAGGTATTAACCTGCATGGTGCGTCGGGTACCGCCTCGCCCAAACCGACACTACCGCTTCTTCCACAGCTAGGAGGACATGTTCGCAGACCCACCTCAAGAGCGGCCCGAAGGTTTGTTTGAAGATGAAGAAGAGAATGACCTGACCTACGACGAGCTAACAGTCGGTCGGATGTAGTATGATTGGGAAGCGCCGCAGTGGATCCAAGAATCGCCACCTGCACGCATCGCACACGCCGAAGAAGGGTGTTACTACGATTATGAGAGGGAACACGACATGGAGCATCATATCACACCGAAGCTCGCAAACCTCGCCAAGGCAAAAAAGGAGATCAATAAATGGTACCTGGACAGTTGTTGCGGCCAACACATGGTGTCGTCGAGCATCTTCATTCTCAACAGTGAAGAGCTCTTCAAGACGGTTGAAATCACCTCGCCAACAGCCAAACCATTTACGCGAGGAACCGCGGATAGATACAGTTGGAATCTCACGACACCGGCTACTGCATCCACATCAGCAACGTCCTCGTCATGCCCGAGCTTCAGTATAACCTTCGATCCCGCGACCAGCTGATGAAGTGTGAAGTCGGCCTGCAAACAACAGAAAACGAACTTCATTAAAAATATGACGTAATTTTCATCGGAAAAGCGACAAGCGTAGAAGGTGTATTCGTGCTCGACTTCGAGTCACCCAAGACCTCTGGCGACAACCATCACATCCTCGTCCTTGATCCACCCGGCCACCCGTCACCACCAAGATGGAGCCATCCAGAAGAGACCGATTATCAACGATCCGACCTCGATGGAACCTTTTGTGCTCTTACTGTACCCGTCGCCTCGACCACGAACCCTGCGGACACAGGACCACATGCGGTGGAAGAAGGAGAGGAAATCACATCAGAAACGGCAGTTGCGAAAACTAAAGCGAAAGGTGGGCGTGTCAAAGATATATGGCTTAGGCTAATGTCTAGGCTGTAGTGGGGTTGACAATAGGGGGTACATTAGTTTACGGTTTCACATTTTTTGTACCCAACTCATTTCTCTAGTCACTCATTCCTAGCCTACCTGTTTGACATGGTTTCAGAGCAGGAGGTCCCTAGGACCTGATTCTGTGGGCCCACCGTACTGATCTGTCCTTCCTGCACGTGCCTGCCCGCGCGGTGCCTTTTTTTTTTTTTTTTTTTTTTTTTTTTTTTTTTTTTCGCGTCGCGCGTCCTGCTGTCGCCCCACGCACGCCCTCTTGTCGCGTCGCGCCCTGCTGCCGCGTCGCGTGCCCTGCTGCCGCGTCGCGCGCCCTGCTGCCGCGTCGGGCGCCCTGCTGCCGCGTCGGGCGCCCTGCTGCCGCGTCGCGCGCCCTGCTGCCGCGTCGCGCCCCCTGCTGCCGCGTCGCGCCCCCTGCTGCCGTGTCGCGCCCCCTACTGCCGCGTCGCACGCCCTCCTGCCGCCCCGCCCGCTGACGCGCGCGTCGCCTGCGCGCTGCCCGCTGCCGCACGCCCTGCCTGACGCGCCGCCCGCGGACGCACGCCCCGCCTGTGCGCTGCCCACTGCCGCACGCCCCGCCTGACGCGCTGCCAGCAGACACGCCCCCTACCTGTGCTAGCGCCCTCCTGCCGCACGCCCTACCTGCGCCCTGTTCGCCTGTCGAGCGTCCTGCTTGCGCACTGCTCCTGCTGCTCGTCACCACCTAGCATTATGGCCACCCTTCGAGTTCTTTCTTTCGACACCGAGGGCCGCCCTGTAGAGTTCGACTCCTGGCTAGACGACTTGCAGCTCTACCTCATGAGCACTAGCAAAGACGAGGTCTTGCTCTTCGACCATACCTCCGGGGCCCTAGCCGCTCCTGCTTGTCAGAATCCCAACCACTAGACCATTGGGATAAAAGGGCTTGTTAAGTATCGGGTCAGTGCGCCCATAACCCCCCAGGCCAACATGCCTGTAACCCTTCCCTAGGATCAATCGGGGATCACCAGTGGACCTCTGACACCCCCCCGCACTGGGATGCCCGAAGTGCATACACCGGGATTCGAACCCAAGACCTTCGCTCTGATACCATATCAGAATCCCAACCACTAGACCATTGGGATAAAAGGGCTTGTTAAGTAGCGGGTCAGTGCGCCCATAACCCCCCAGGCCAACATGCCTGTAACCCTTCCCTAGGATCAATCGGGGATCACCAGTGGACCTCTGACACTGCTGACACAGCCGCCCTTAGTGAGCGCTCTCAGTGGCTGACGCGCGACGCTGCCGCCCGCCTTGCTATCCGCAACCACTTGCCGCTAGCGGAACTCAAGCATTTTGGCGAGCACAAAACCGCTAAGGCCCTGTACGACGCTGTAGTCGCTCGCTACTCCTCCCCTGCCACTGCTGCGCTCAGCCGCCTCATGCTGCCGTACCTGTTCCCCGAGCTGTCGAGCTTTGCCACCGTAGCCGACCTCATTACCCACCTTCGCTCTAATGACGCTCATGCCCATGCTGCCCTCCGCAAGGAGTTTGTTGCCCAGCACCCCCCCCCCCCGATGTACTAGACGCTCCACTTTATAGTCACCCACCTCCCTAACACCCTTCACTCTGTCAGGGACCACTTCCTAGCGCGATGTCCCTCCGACCTCACCATAGACCTCCTAGAGGAGCAGCTCTTAGCCGTTGAGAGCAGCATAGTTAGTGTTGCTGCTGCTCGTGGCGCTCCTCGCACCCCCATCTTTGAGGGGTGCGCTCCTTCCCCTCTTGCCCCCTCCTACGCTACTGCTGCCGCTGTAGACTTCCTCGGAGCCGACTCGGTTGGTGCTGCCTCCACTGCTAGCGGGCGGCGCCGCACCGGCAAGGGCAAGGGAGGCAAGGGCGGTGGTGGCGGCGGCAGCGGAGGAGGAGTTGGAGGAGGTGGGGGTGGCGGTGGGAGTGGAGGCAGTGGCGGCGGAGGTGCTGGTGGGAGTGGCAGCGGCGGTGGGGGAGGTGGTGGTGGCGGCGGCGGTGGGAGTGGTGGTGGTGGCGGTGGCGGCGGTGGTGGAGGCAGCGGAGGCGGTGGAGGCGGTGGCGGTCGTGGTGGAGGCACTGGTCAGAGGCAGCAGCAGCAGCGGTCCCTTACGCCTCAGCAACTTCGTGAGTGGTTGGCTCAAAGGGGTACGTCTGGGGGTGTTAGCTGTCCGTATGTCATTCGCACTGGCGAGCGTGCTGGTCAGACATGCGGCAAGCCCCATCCCCAGCAGCGTTGCTTCTCCCGCCTTGACGACGCCTGGCGTGAGGAGATGGGCGAAGGGGTTGCAACCCCTCGCTGGTATGATCTGCTTAAGAAGGGTGTAGACATCTTTGCTCTTGACTATGATGCTATTCTTGCTGCCATGTATGCATTGTCTGTTAGTGCTGAGGATGACTGCTACCTGTGTTTGCCGCCTGATCCAGGTATAGAGCCTGCAGCTCTTGATGATTGCGAGTCTGCGCTCTCAGGTACCGCGTCTGCTGTCTTAGGTGCAGGTGAGTCTGCTCTGTCAGGTACTGCACCTTCTACCGCCCTGCACACCCTTGACTCAGGTGCTTCTAGGTGTTTCTTCCGCGACAGCACAGCCCTCACACCGCTCCCTGCACCTATTGCAGTCTCCCTGGCTGACCCCTTCGGGGGGCCCAGTCCTTGCACGGTCCACCACTGTGCTTCCTTGCCCAACGGTCCCGTCTGGTTCGCTGTCAGGTCTCCACCTCCCCTCGTTCTCTACGAACTTGGTGAGCAACGCTGTCCTTCAAGATCACTGGGTTGATACCTTCACCCCTGGAGGACAGCGTGTGGCGATCTGTACGTGCTCCAGGACTGGGCGACACCTGGCCACGTTCACGCGTGCGCCAGGGTCGAGCCTTTACACACTAACCACTCTGTCTCCCCAGGTCGCTGCTGTCAGTCAGGCGTCTGCGTCAGGTCAGCTAGACTCCCCTTGCTCGTGTCGCTCCCTATCGCACCAGACTGTTCTCTGGCACCACCGTCTGGGCCACCCCTCCCTGCCCCGCCTTCGTGACATGCACCGTCGCGTCCTTGTGTCTGGTCTTCCCCGGACCCTGCCTCCCCTCCCTGCTTTGCCTGCCCCTGCCTGCCTTCCTTGCGTCGAGGGGCGGCAGCGCGCCGCTCCTCACTCCTCGTTTCCTCCGACATAGGCCCCGCCCGCGTCAGTGGACAAGGTGGCGAGCAGTACTTCCTGCTGGTAGTTGACGACTACTCGCGTTACACCACGGTCTTTCCCTTGCGTACCAAGGGTCAGGTCCCTGCTGTACCGATCCCTTGGATCCGAGTCGTTCGTCTCTAGCTCCGCAGGCGGTTTCGCACCGACCTCCCTGTTCTGCGTCTACAATCTGACAGGGGCGGAGAGTTCGCCTCCAACCTCTTGCGCGGCTTCTGTCAGGAGGAGGGCATCACCCAGTCGTTCACGCTTCCGGGCTCACCGCAACAAAATGGGGTTGCTGAGCGCCACATTGGCTTGGTCATGGAGATCGCTCGTACCTCCTTGATCCATGCGGCGGCTCCCCATTTTCTGTGGCCGTTTGCGGTCCGGTACGCCGCACAGCAGCTCAACCTCTGGCCCCGTGTCTCCGTTCCGGAGACCTCGCCCACACTGCGGTGGACGGGGGAGGTTGGTGACGCGTCGGCGTTCCGGGTCTGGGGTGCCCGTGCTCTTGTTCGCGATGTGTCCGCGGACAAGCTCTCCTCCCGCACCCTTCCCTGCGTCTTCCTCGGCTTTCCGACTGACGTGCCTGGCTGGCAGTTTTACCACCCCACCTCACGCAGTGTCCTGTCTTCTAAGGACGTCACCTTTGACGAGTCGGTTCCTTTCTACCGCCTCTTTCCCTACCGCGCTGCCCCTCTCCCTCCCCCGCCGCTCTTCCTCACTCCAGGTCCCCCTCCGGTAGACCCCCTTCCCCCCCAGGGTCCTGCTCCTTCAGGTGTGTCTCAGGTAGACCCACCCCCCTTGGCTGAGCCTGTAGAGGTCACTAGCGACTCATGTGCTGCTGAGGGTGGTACTGCTCGAGGTGCTGCGTCTGGAGGTGCTGAGCCACTGCGTGAGGTGCTGGAGGGTGCGGGGCCTGAGGGTGCTGAGCCGGAGCGTGAGGTGCTGGAGGGTGCGGAGCCTGGGGGTGCTGTGCCGGTGCGTGAGATACTGGAGGGTGCGGAGCCTGTGAGCACTGAGCTGGAGGGTGCTGGACCGGTTTCTCGCCGGCCCCTTACCCCAGCGGAGCTGCGAGAGTGGTTTGCGGTGCGTCAGCGTCTGAGGAGGCGTCCTGGAGTTGGCCGTACTGCAGCTGGAGCTGGAGGCACTCGTGCTGCTGACACCACAGGCCCTGAAGGTGCTCGTACTGGAGGTACTCGAGCTGCCGAGGCCGGTGGTCTTGGAGGAGGTCCTGCTGGAGGCTCTGGTACTAGAGGTACCGGGTCTGGGGGTGCTGCTACTGGGGGTACGCTGTCGCCACGGTAGCTACGTGAGTGGTACACTGAGTGATACCGCCTTCCGAGTGGGGGCGCTGGAGCTGGCAGTGCAGGAGAAGCTGGAGCTGCTGGACCCGGAGGTGCTCGTGCTGGAGGTACTGGAGCTGTCGGGACTGGTAGTGCTGCTGACACTGGTGGCGCTGGCACTGCCAGCCCCGGAGGTGCTCGTACTGAGGGCACTGGAGCCGTTCGTCCTGGAGACCCTGGAGCTGGTAGTGCTGGTTCTGGGGGTGCTGCTGCTGGAGGTACTGGAGCTGGAGACCCTGGAGCTGCTGGTTCTGGTTCTGGGGGTGCTGCTGCTGGAGGAGCTGGAGCTGGTGCTGCTGGACCTGCTGGAGCTGCTGGAGGTGCTGCTGGCGCTGCTGGTGGTGCTGCTGGAGTTGGAGCTGGCGCTGGGGGTGCTGGTGCTGTTCCTGCTGGTTCTGGGGGTGCTGAGCGGCCGCGGCCGTACTTCGTTCCGCTCCTTGAGCAGGTTCTTGGTCTCCCGCCTTCGGCTGGTTCTACTCCTTCCTTAGAGTGTCCACCGCCTGTCCAGTCGCAGTCACAGCTACAACCCGCCTCCCCACTGCCTGCTCCTTCTCCTTACACTGGTCCGACAGGAGGTCTTGCTGAGCGTCGTGAGCCTGCGTCTCATCCTGCGTCGCCTGTTTGTGCTGCTCGCACTAGTGGTTGTGGTTCGCGTCCTCCTCCTGTCCCTGGCACGCACTGGATGGCTCTGCGCCCTTCCACTGCTCCGCAGCGTGTCCCTCTGCGGTCTCCTCCTGAGTCCTCTCTTCCTGCCCTTGCTGACCCGGAGTCTGACTCCCTTCGTGCTGCTAGTCCTACTATCACGCGTCTCCTAGCCACTGTTGTCACTGAGCCTTCCTTTGAGTCTGCTGCTGCGTCTGCTCTTGTTGCTGAGCTTGTCGACTTTGCTGCTCGCTGTCGTCTAGACTACGCTGCTAGTCTTGTTGCTGAGTCTGCGTCTGAGTCTGAGTCTGTCTGTCCTCCGTCCGTCGGGGGTGAGTGTGCCCTTGGCACGGACGTCCTTGAGGACAGGCAGGAGGAGTTCTAGTTTTTGGCTGCTGCTTCACCTCATCTCGTGTCCATGCTGCTTGCACCTGAGGGAGACCCGGATGCACTAGACATCCCGACTCCGCGCTCTTACGCAGAGGCGGTTGAGGGTCCCTACTCCTCTCAGTGGCAGGCAGCCATGGACGCAGAGATGGCTTCCTGGAAGTCCACAGGCACCTACGTCGACGAGGTTCCCCCACCTTGGGCGAACATTGTCGATGGCATGTGGATCTTCAGGGTGAAGCAGCCGCCGGGTTCTCCGCCTGTCTTCAAGGCGCGTTACGTGGCTCGTGGCTTCAGTCAGTGGCAGGGAGTTGACTACTTTCAGACCTTCTCTCCCACCCCGAAGATGACCACTCTTCGGGTACTGCTGCACGTCGCCGCTCAGCGTGACTACGAGCTTCACTCTCTTGACTTCAGCACAGCCTTTCTACATGGCAGCCTGCACGAGGAGATCTGGCTGCGCCGCCTACCTGGCTTTACTGGGTCGTTTCCCCGTGGTACCCAGTGGAGCCTCTGGCGGCCAGTCTACGGTCTCCGCCAGGCACCTCGTGAGTGGCACGACACACTGAGGACTACACTAGCGGCTCTTGGGTTTGCTCCTTCTACTGCTGACCCGTCGCTGTTTCTACGCACCGACACTTCACTGCCGCCGTTCTACATCCTCGTGTACGTCGACGACTTGGTTTTTGCCACCGCTGACACAGAGGCACTGACTCTAGTGAAGTCGAAGCTGCAGAAGAGACACACATGCACAGACCTGGGTGAGCTGCGCAGCTATCTTGGCTTGCAGATCACTCGGGATAGAGCACGCCGCACCATCACTCTGACCCAGTCACACATGGTGCAGCAGGTCCTTCAGCGCTTCGACTTCCAGTACTCCTCGCCTTAGTCCACTCCTCTGCCTACCGGTCACTCGCTCTCAGCTCTGCCTTAATTGGATGGGGAAACGTTGCCGCAAGGACGGAGGCAGAAGCTGCAGAAGAACTAGAAGTCACTGAGGAGGCACCAGAAGCATTGGAAGAAGAGTCACTGACGGAGTACGGCCCTCACCTTGTTCCCATTACAACAGACGGCAGGGATTCCCTCCGCATCGAGACAAGGGGAGTTGCAATCGGCGACACCGACTTCGAAGAAGGAGAAGTCACGCAACCGGAAGATCGTCGTCCACGAGTCACACCTCCACCTCCTGAAGGGCCACTGGAGCTTCCCGTGACGATCCACACCTCGACCATCGGCAACACCAGCGGAACATGCCACGGCAGTTCAAGTCACCGTACCTGATGAACCTGCGAAACAAGTTGGGAAGGAAAACGCAGAAACAATACTAGCATGGGAGAAGGAGCTCTACACACGCACAAAGGGATATCGTGATAACGGAGACATTTGGCACCAACGCTTTGGGCACCCATTAATTGAAGTGCTTAACAACTGCATCAACGCAAACGTCTTTGCAGTAGACGCACTGTTGCTGCCAGTGGGAAAGCTACTCAAGCCATGAACCGACTTACCCAACTGCAACGTCTGCTCGGCAGCTGCGCTACGTCACACACCCTTCGCCGAGAAGATCCCTGGAGCTGAAAGTTACAAACCGCTCGAGAAGGTCTACATCAATTTCTTAGTGCTCACGGCAAAAGGAGTCGGAGGAGAGCAGTACACACTTACCTCCATTGACGCCGACACTCGCTTCGTCTGGGCCGTGAACGTCAGCAACCGATACCTTGCCTACCAGTGCTTCGAAGTTTAGCTAAGCATGGCGGAAAATCAGAGCAAAGGACAGAAGCTGAAGGCGTATCGAATGGACGGAGCCATGGAGCACCAGGCAGAGGAGTTTAAAACCCTCTGTAAGCGAAAGGGAATCTAGAGGATGATTTCTCTCCCCTACGCTCACGAGCAACAAGGATTGGCGGAGCGAACCAACAGGAGCCTCGCGACAAAAATGCGAGCCCTCATGAAGCAGTCAGCTATGCCAACCAAATATTAGCCCTTTGCAATGGCGCATGCATTTCGACTGCACAACATGCTTTCCTCGAAAGCACTGCCCAACAACACCTCACCTTTCAAGGAGTGGACCGGGAAACACCCCGACACACGCATGCCGCGGGTCTTCGGGTGCATGGTACAGTACCGCCCCCATACCGCCCGGACCGGGAAATTTGAAGATCGTGCCTGTTGGGGCATTCACCTCGGAATCGAATCTGAATACCACACCTGGACAATCCTGGACTTCGCCACCCACCAGCTCACGCGTTCATGTGACTGCATCTTCTATGAAAGACTGACTCTGCCACTGTACCGACAGCACCGCACTGCACAAAACGCACCGGACATTATTTTCCAGACAAGGATGACGTCAACGTGGCAGGCAAACAACCAGACGAGGCAATAGAGGATGAGGCACCCTTCGTACCCATTACGGAGGAGTTTGGCACAGCCACATCTTTCCAACACAAACTGATCAACATGAAGCAGTACAGGCACAGCACGACTACGCAAGTGCAGAAATGCACTCACCCATGGACGAAGGCCCAGCCCGCAATCCTTCTCGCGACACCATTCGCCACATCCCTAGCGACGACGACAACGTGGCTGAATCCAACCTCACAGGCATTCGCATCCTTGGACTCGCCGTCGCTGTTCGGGGTAACCAGCAACTGGTCGAGCCCACCACCGTTCGCCAGGCCCTCAACGAGCCTGATGCTGAGAAATGGAGAGTAGCCATGGCCGCCGAAGTCGCGCACTCCAGCGGCGCGGCACCTGGAAGCTGGTACCACAACGTCACGCAAAGGGGAGAAAAATTCTCACAGGGAAGTGGGTCTTTAGGATCAAGACTCTCGTGGATGGGAGTGTTGACAAGTACAAAGCACGCTGGGTCGTCCGCGGATTCGAGCAGACTCAGTTTGTGGACTACAATCAGACATTCGCACATGTCGGCCGGCATACCTCTGTGCGAATCCTCCTCTGCGTTGCTGCCGTGAAGCAGCACCCCCTTCGCTAGATCGACGTCTCCAACGCCTTCCTTTACGCGATCGTCAACGCCATCATCTACATTGAGCAGCCGCACGCCTTCAAGGAAGACGGCAACACCATCTGCCTCCTGCAAAAGTCCCTGTACGGCATGAAGCAGGCACCATGCCTGTGGCAGCAGTACCTCCACACCGTCCTTATCGAACTCGGCTTGCAGCAGCTTCCCCATGATTAGGGGATGTACCGCCTCGAGTCCCGCGGTAGCTTCATCCTACTTGTCGACTACGTGGACGACCTGCTTTACACCGGGGATAACACAGAGCTGCTCGATCGCTTCGAGCATGACATCCAGGAGAAACTCGAAGCGACCATTGATCCCGATGTCATTCAATTCCTCTGCCTCAACGTCACTTAGACCGCCGACACGATCCACCTCACCGCCGACACGATCCACCTCTCCGCCGCGAAATGCACCGAGACCCTCACTAAGAAGTTCGGCATCGCTCCCGTCGGCATCACCACCCCATTTCTCACTCCTCCGCCTAACCACGAGCCCAACACCACCTCGCTCTCACCGGCTGACCACCGTCTCTACCAGCAACAGCTCGGGTGTCTACTGTTCGCCACCGTCACATCGCCAGCTAGCTTGCCCTATACCTGTGCCGACCTGAAGGGGAGAACATGACAGACCTGTGACGCGCTTTACAGTACTTCATCTCTACGCCCGACGTCGGCCTCACCTACAAGACGAATCTAACGGCTACCCTACAGCTTACCGGCTACGTAGATGCTGACCATGCTGGGGATGCAAACAACAGGAGGTCCCGCGCAGGCTTCATTTTCAAACTTGAGCCTACAGGAACCATCTCTTGGAACTCACAGAAGTAGGAGCTCACCGCCCTTTCGTCAGCAGAAGCAGAATTTATCGCAGCAAGTGCAGCAGTTCGCGAATGACTCTACCTCACGGAGCTCCTACAGGAAACGAAGACGACGATGAACAGGTCCTTCAAGTTACTCTGCGACAACCAGAGCGCGATCAAGATCCCAAACAACCCTGGCTTCGTCAAATACATGAAACACATCGTGTCAGAATGTTATTATCTAGCCTGTAGTGGGGTGCTCTATAGCGAGTACAACCCTGTTAGGGTTTGCTATATGTATCCCAACTGCTGCTAGTGAAAACCCTCCTTTGTTCATTTCTCTCTTGCCTAGCTAGCTAAACCCTAGCTATGGCTCCTCACTGTGCTCACTATTCTCACACATCGCCCTGCATAACCTTTTTGTCAAGGACGAAATCGACAAAGGGAAAGTCCAGCTCACCTACTGCCCAACTGGCGAGATTTTCTAACAAAGTCGGAATTTCCAGTACTTCTCGGACCTGTGCGGAGTCATTCGAAAGAGCCACGTGGCACACCTCCAGGAATGAAGGGGAGTGTTGGAGTATGAAGGAACTAAGTTTCGACACTCCCGTAGGTGCAGCTATATCGCACCCGTCACTATCGAAGCAGCGCTAGCAGCAGTATCGGATCAGCTCGTATCAAGGGCCGGAAGGTCAACAGTGCAAGAGTCAAATGTCGCGACTGTTGACCATCTAGACCGACGATTGACTTACCATCAAGGAATGGCAACAGGCGTAACCGTCTGTACGGTTACACGCAGCGACTCGGTAACAAGAAACAATGCAATAGCCAGAGTCACTGTAGAATTGCCTGTAAAGCAGTTAGAATAAGGGAATGTACCCCTCAGAGTACATGGCTAGCTAGGTCTATTTATTGTGTATGTAATCTGTGATTTAATCAACTTTGTCATTTTCATAAATATGATCAGAGTTCCTACCACAAGACTTCCGCTACCAACTCTTTAAGGCATTCCAATCCTATCCAAAAGATCCTTACTCTAACATGGTATGAGAGCTAGTTTGGATTATATGAACTGCAAAAAGGCTTCAAAAGAATACTTCATTATAACTTATCTTACATCAAGGGCAACATCACGCTAGGCGCAGAACGCGGAGAGGCTGGAGAAGTTCCAGTACATCCCTCCACCAATGTCGTTTCTACAACAACGACCGTGGATTCAGCGCTCCTCGAGCAGCTCATCTCCCGCATCAGCGCCCTGGAGAGCCATCAGCTAGCTCCAGCAGGTACACTCTCAGCTCCAACACCAACACCTGTAGAGCTAGCACCTCCACGGTCCTCGACACAAACACTAGCTCCCGCAGGGTATGGAGTAGGCTGTGAGGAGGGACGTCACCTGAGGGGGAGAGGGGGGGGAGGAACTGGGAGACCTCGACAAGGGTACCGGGTTTAGTATGGGACTGACTCGTCAAAGCTAACGTCACGAGAGTCAAGGAACCGGTGAAGGGGAGGGTGGTAGAAGGTGAAGTCAGAGGAGTAATATGGGAAACCAAGGAAAAAACAGGGAATGGCGCGAGGCGAGATTTTGTCCGCGGAGGTGTCGCGACCAGGCACCAAGCAGCCCCAGACACAAAAACGCGACGCAGCACCAGGGGACCCGATCTAAAGACTGGTAGGTGAAACCTTTGGCCGGGAGACACGTGGCCAGAGGTTCAGCTGGTGAGCAGCGTATTGAACCGCGCAGGGCCACAGAAAATGGGAGGCACGGGTGTGAGTCATGGAGGTGCGGGCGATCTCCATGGAGGTGCGGGCGATCTCCATGACGCTGTGGAGAACATGTCTGGACGAGATAGGGGCAGGGAGGGTGGGCGTTACCACACGACAGCTAAAGGGGTCCTGACCCCTGCTGCTGCCCCTGCTGCTGTTGTGGCCGCTGTGAGAGGAGAGTCTGCTGCTGTCGCAGAGTCAGGTACCAAGCCGCCACTCCAGCACCTACAGCTAGCAGTCGTGCAGGTGCCCGACTAACCCGAGCGTCACTTCCACCAGCTGCAGTAGGGGAGTCACTAGACGCTGCACCAGGTGCTCCACCACCTCCTGCACTCCCGCCACCACCGCCCGCAACGCCACCTCCACTGCCGCTCGCACCTTGGCCGCGCCTCCTGCCACTCCTAGCTCTAGACCACGCAAAATTCATAACAGCAGCTGCGGTCACGTCAGTAGCAGCAGTGGCGAGGGAGGCAATAAAGGTGGGCAACTGAGGGACAATGCATCCATGGAACAATGGCACAGCGCCAGAGGCGGAGGCTACCGAGAAAAGGTTGCTCTCGACATCCTTGAGGGTAGAATCAAGAACGCCGATAGTGAGCTCGCTAGGGTGCTTCAGAATAAGCGCATCATGAACCGAGGCAAGGCGGTCAGGAAGGCTAGTGGCGATGAAATAGATAGTAATCGCCATGGGGGGGGGAGAGCAATGCAAGCTGTGTGTCAGTGCAGGCAGCGCGGTAGCTAGAATTAAGTGAGCGCAGGTGAGCGATCAAGTCAGCAGAGCGCTCAAGCGAGGCGAGGTCAGGAAACTACTGGTGGAAATCGCAAAAAAGGCCGAAGTAGGGCGCGGCAAGCACGGCGCTACGTGGTGAGAAGGGAGGGACGTGACGAGACGGGGGCAGCGTGGCGGGAAGGGCAGGCGTGGTGCGACTGGACGGGCAGGCGCAACAGGCACGAGGGGAGGGGACGAGACGGGACGGGACGGGACGGGACGGGCAGGCGCGACGCGACGGGACATGACGGGCAGGTGCGACGCGACGGGACATGACGGGCAGGTGCGGCGCGACAGGACGGGACAGGCAGGCGCGACGCGACGGGATAGGACGGGCAGGCGCGACGCGACGGGACGTGACAGAGGGGCGCGACGTGACTGGCAGGTGCGACGCGACAGGACGGGACGGGCAGGCGCAACGCGATCGGCGCGACGCGACGGGACGGGATAGATGGGCACGACGCGACGGGACGGGATAGACTTTCGCGACGCAACTGGCAGGCGCTACGGGCGTTAGGGAACGAGATGAACGGGCGTGACAGGCGCTAGGGAACGGTACGAGTGCAACGGGCGCTAGGATACAGGAGGAACGGGATCTCACAGGATCCTTACCTAGGTGACACCATGTCAAAAAACGAATTATGATTGACTATTGTGGGTTGGGGTACATAAACCTAACCCTAATTGCTGTACCTCATATGACACGAATCACTGAAGGCTATAATATTTGACATGAACAACCAAGCTTGACGAATCAAGGCCAAAAACTACAGCCCATATTACTACTATTTCACTTTCTTTATCTTTCCACAGAGTGACTTTGCCAAGCCCCCATAACCAACTTTCGTAAAAAATTTTAGGACCATCGCCCCAATCTCCTGACGCAATTGACCCAAGCTCGCTTTATGCTCATATGCCGAATTAACGAAGCTGTAACGCTTGCGGTTACCAGCCTTCGTGCTTGTGATGTTCACCCATCCGCCGAACGCGTCTCCATCGGTGGAATCAGGAGCACAGGACTTCCCAGGGGATACGAAGGGCACCTTTCCTCCTGACCTCAGGTTCAAGACATAGATTTTCCAGTCCAACACATATGTTGCCGACACGAACCTGCCAAAATGGGGGGATATAGTCGCGAAGGTGGGACAGTCAAGGCACAAAGGCTGCGAGCGGCGTCTTTCCTCCTGACCTCAGGTTCGAGGCATGAATTTGCCAGTCCAACACATATGTTGCCAACGCGAACCTACCAACAGGACATGGGGGGAAATAGTCGCAACGGTGGGACAGAGAGGGGGAAAAGGGGAGGGAGGGGGGTTGGGGGGGGTGAGAATGGGAAGGTGGGTGAAGGGGGGTTGGGTGAGAATGTGGAGAAGGGGAGGGCGGGAGAAGAGGGGTTGGGGGGGAATGGGTAGAAGGGGAGGGCGGGAGAAGGGAGGTTGGGGGGGAATGTGGAGAATGGGAGGGCGGTAGAAGGGGGGTTGGGGGGGATGTGGAGAAGGGGAGGGCGGGAGAAGGGGGGTTGGGGGGGAATGTGGAGAATGGGAGGGCGGGAGTAGGGGGGTTGGGGGGGAATGTGGAGAAGGGGAGGGCGGGAGAAGGGAGGTTGGGGGGGAATGTGGAGAATGGGAGGGCGGTAGAAGGGGGGTTGGGGGGGATGTGGAGAAGGGGAGGGCGGGAGAAGGGGGGTTGGGGGGGAATGTGGAGAATGGGAGGGCGGGAGTAGGGGGGTTGGGGGGGAATGTGGAGAAGGGGAGGGCGGGAGAAGGGGGGTTGAAGAGGGAATTTGGAGAAGGGGAGGGCGGGAGAATTAGGGTTGGGGGGGAATGTGGAGAAGGGGAGGGCAGGAGAAGGGGGGTTGGGAGTGGAAGAAGGCAGCGGGGAGTGGGGGGTGGGTGATGGAAAGCCTAGGTGGCCTTCTGTTCAGGAGGAATAAAGGGCACAACCTAGCACCAATAACACCAGACGTGAGTAACCACATAGAGCTATATTACTTGATTCCTTTGATGACGAATTGTCCCGATGCGCCTTTGTCGCCGACTAATTTCCCGTTGATCTTTGTGGGATTCAGCTTGGCAACGTACTTAACTGGCAATGGGAAAGGCCCGTGGGAATGACACATAGGAAAGGCAGTGAATGGCACAAGGGAATGGCATGTAGGAATGGCATATGGGAAGGAAAGGCACAAGGGAATGGCACATGGGAAGGAATGGCACATGGGAAGGAATGGCACATGGGGAAGGAATGGCACATGGGAATGGCACATGGGAAGGAATGGCACATGGGAATGGCAAGAAACTTTGTGGGTATAGCAGGGACCGGGGTACACAGGGAAGCAATAGAAGATAGACTTTGTGTCTTCTCATTGGGTTTAAAGTGCGGAAAGTCACTCGACAATGGTAGTGAGCTAGACTACGGGGGTTGGCACGAACTACTAGAGGTGATCGTAGCTTTGCTTGGTTCCTTAGTGCTTGCACATTCACGGGAAAAATCGGCAAGAGTTTCCACTACCAAAGTTGGAATTACAGAATGATACAACAAGCGATGGCAACAATGACTACATCAGGCACCTAGCAACCCTGCAGCTAGCCTGGTCGACCGCCAGCACAGCTTGGTTGACCGCCTGCCAGCGTTGCGTAGAGGAGTCGCGCCAGCACTGCGGAAAGGCGACCTGCCAACAGAGCAGGTCGACGGCGTGCCAACGCTGCAGCAGAGCGGCTGTCCAGCGTTGCCCCGTAGAACACAGCAGTGTGCACGCTCGCAGGTGCGCGCAAATGATTGGCCCGACTTGCCTCCTTGGGCATCCGTCGGCTGTTGTCTGCGCCTGACGAGCCACATTGACTTCGGGATACCATCCCGCAATCGCCTGTGCCATCGCGGCCTCGACGACGTTCGCGTCCCTCCGCAGAGTTCGTCGAGCATGTTACCCGGTCGGCCACAGCTCCCGTCGAGCTGCCCCCTGGTCAACGGACCCCTTCCGTCGACCAGAACCGTCAGCGGTTGTCGCCGAGCTCCTCTCGTCGACCGCTGCTCACTTGTCAGGTCGACGAACTACTCCGTCGACCTCCTGGTCGAGCTGCAGGTCGACGGAGGCCTCCCGATCGAACTGCCCCCCTCCTGGTCGACGGCCCACCCGTCGCCCAGACCAGTCAGTTGCAGCTATCGAACTCCCTGGTCGACAACAGCACCACAGCGGTCCCCTGCAGCTCGATGATGCCTGTCGAGCAGCTCTCCCACTGTGAACGGTCGGCTGCTACTCCCGTACATCCGACCAAGTCGTCGGCGTTGCCCAAGCGAGGGCGGGGCCAACACTCCATTCCTGTTAACACTCCCCTGCCGCGCTCACGCTTGGGCCTCCAGGCCACACGGTAGCACTCCACGGAGAAAACTCGTCCTCCGCGTGCACCCCACACACAGCACGCCATCACCGCACCAGCCGTGCAGAAAGGCACGGCGCCTACTGCTACACCTCGTCGTCGCCGTCGCCGACGTCGGCCAGACAAACTTGGCTGATGGCGACAGAGCACCGGTTGAAAGCCGGATAATGCAGCGCCTTCGTCAGGAAGTCTGCCGGCTGCTTGGTGGTCGGGATGTACTTCAGCACAAACTTCCTGTCAGAATGTGTAGTTTGTCTAGCCTGCAGTGGGGTACTCTATAGTGAGTACGACCCCTTTGGGTTTCCTATATGTATCCACCTGCTTGCTAGTGAACTCCTTCTTTTTGCCTATTTTCTCTTGCCTAGCTAGCTAAGCCCTAGCTATGGCTCTTGCATTCTAGTCACTATTCTAATACTTCCCGCGCCTCACCATGTGCTGCAGCCAGGCGTAGCGTCGCTCCATGTGCTTGAGGCTGCCTGTCAGCCCCAAGCCCTCAGCGACCGTGATTGCCGACTTGTTGTCGATGCGGAGGATGGTTGGCTTCCCAGCGTCAAGCAGCTTGAATTCCGCAAGAAGGAAACGAAGTCGGCGTCCCTCCTTGCCTGCATCCGTGGCCGCCACGTACTCCAACTCAATCGAAGAGAGCGTCGCGCACTTGATGCGCGAGCTCGACCAGGAGACGACGGCCCCTCCGTAGACAAACACGTAGCCTACCGTGCTTGTCGCCCGCGTCATTGGCATCGACGTAGCCGATCAGCTCCAACGATTCTGGTCCACCGCCAAACTCCAGGGCGGTGTCGCGGGTGTCGGCAAGGTAGGCGAGGCAGCGGTCGACCTCACGCCAATGCTGGTCGCTCCTCAACGTGAGGCCGCTCCCCTGCTGCACGCGAACGCAATGTCCGGCCTCGTTGTCGTCGCGGCGAACTGCAGCGAGCCGACCTTCTGCCGGTACTCCTCCTCGCGAACCTGAGCCTCCTCGTTGTCGAACGTCAGCTGAGCGTAGGCGTCGACCGAGACCAGCGTCTTCGGAATTCGACCGCCCTGCTCCTCGTCGATGAAGCGCCTGCTGGTGCAGCCACAGCTTCCTGGCCGGCCTGTCGCGCACGATCTCCAGCCCAAGGTACTTCACCACCGGCGAGATCTCACGCAGCTCGAAGCCTCCAGCAGCTCCTTCAACTCCTTCATCATCGCGGTGCTGCTGCTGGCGGCGAGCAGGTCGTCGACGTAGACCAGCACCCAGCAGGTCACTCCGTCGCCGCCGGCCTTGAAGTAGAGCGCCTCGTCGACCTGGCTCTTCTTCTAGCCAGCGCCCAGCAGCACACCGTCGAGAGCCCTGTACCACAACAGCGGCAACTGCTTCAGCCCGTAGAGGCTCTTCAGCAGCTTACACACCCAGCCGGTCCCGTTGTCGAAGTATTCCGGCTGGTACATGTAGAGCACCCTGTCGAGCTTGCTCTACAGGAAAGCGTTCTTCATGTCGAGCTGCATCAGGTTGAGGTCAAGGACGGCGACGATGCTGAGGAAGATCCTCAGCGTGACGTGGCTGCTCACAGACGAGTACGTCTCATCGTAGTCGACACCGTACACCTGCGAGAAGCCCTTCACGACCAGCCTCGCCTTCTCGCGCTCGACAGTGTCGTCGATGCGGTACTTGATCGTCAGCACCCACCGGTTCTTCATGATGTTTACCCTTCGTGGGCGTTCGACCATCTCCCAAGTCCCCATACCGATGAGGCTGCGGATCTCTTCTTCCATGGCGGCCTTCACTGCCTCGCCCTTCCAGCTTGACAGCGCCTCCTTCACCGTCATCGTGGCGATGTCCCAGCAGTGTTCGGGGTCGGCATGCACGTCAGGGTCGAGCTCCGGGAGGTCTTCATCCTCTTCGGCGTCGTCGTACAACAGGTCGTCGTCGACCTCATGGTACACCGTAGTGAAGGCAGCTGGCGGTAGGCAGGCGTGGAAGCTCAGCCTCTCTGGTGGCCATCGAGCTCAATTTGTGCGTCGCAGCTCAGGCTTCGTGATCGGCACTTCCACTACGTCGCTGTCGGTGGACTCCTCACCCGCCGACTGCTCCCCTTCCTCATCAACGTCCTCGTCGTCGACTAGCTGCTTCGGCCCTTCGACCAGCTGCTCCCCTGTCGGCTACACCGCTGCTGTTGCCTCCTGCTCGACCGGCTCCCCTGTCTGCTGCTCCCCGGTCGTCGACGGCTTCCCATCCTGGTCGACAAGCTTGGCGCCTTGTCGACCGCCGGCGATGCCCCTGGCCGGCGCCACAGGCGACGCCTCAAGGCTCCCCTCATCGCTGGTGGCCGACACAGGCCGATCTGCGACGGGAGAGGGAGGAGCAAGAACAGGGGGAGGTGGAACAACCTCCACAACATCCTCATCAGCATGCTCGTCGACTTCGGCGAGCAATGGAACCGTCGCCGTCGAGGTATCCGTCGGCGGGTGGGCCTGCGTCCGCCCCGATGCTGGCCCATACTTCGCCTTCCACACCTCCAGCGACAGCGTCTCGTAGAAGATCACCTCGACCGACGTGACCACCTTGTTGTCGGTCATGTCGAGCACCTTCCAGCCCTTGCTCTCCGACGACACACCCAGGTGAAGTCCCCATCGAGCCTTCGGCGCCAGCTTCCCACCGTGCTGCTGCTCGGGAACCATGAATTGCACCATGCAGCCCCACACCCGCGCCAACGTGAGGTCGGGCTTCGTCCCGGTCAGCAATTGGTACGGAGTCGTCCCCGGTGGCGCCGTTGACCGCTCCAAGCAGTTGCACACCCAGACAGCCTATCGAAAAACAATGTGCCACCAGTGGTGTTGCACGCCCATGTGCAGCAACATCGTCCGCGTAGACTCGACGACCGTGCGCATCTCCCGCTCAGCCATGCCATTCTGCTGCGGAGTGTAGGGGCACGTCAGGTCGTGGATGATGCCCTTTCCGTCGATGAAGTCGGTGAACGCCTTCCCGAGGAACTCCCCTCCTCGATCGGAGCGAAGCGACAGCACCGACTTCTTCGTCTGCCGTTCCACCAGCACCAGCCACTTATGGAACTCATGCAGCACGTTGCTCTTCTTAGCGACCGGCATTTCCCATACGAACCGAGTATGGCGATCCTTCAGTGGCAGGAAGTACAAGCTGCCATCCTTGGCAGCCACCCGAAATCGCCCGCACAAGTCAATGTGCACGACAGCCAGTGCCTCCTTGGCGTTCGAGCCCTTGTCGGGGAAGGTGTGCCGCGCCAGCTTTCCTTCGATGCACGAGACACATGGCGAGTTTGCTCCGGTCGACGACGTGATGTCGAGCCCAACAGCAACTTCATGCTTCGCCGAGCTCTTGATCGTGTCGATGCCGACGTGCGCTAGCCTCGCGTGCAGCCGGTCGGGAGTCACCTTCGTTGCCGAGACGATCGTCCATAGAGCCAACACCTCGGTCGATGGCGACCGCGTCGAGCAGGGGCGAAGGTCAGTGCAGAGGACTCGGCAAGTGTAGCGTGCTCGACCGAGCACCTCCCCGGTCGCTGTGACGAGCAGCATCTCGTCGTCGCCGTCGCCCTGCAGCTGCACTCCACTCTCCTTCAGCTGGCCAGCAGACAGCAGGTTCGCCTGTACGCCCGGAACGTAGAGCACGTCGGGGATGAGGACCCGCTTTCCGGCCTCCCCTTGTAGAGCGACGGTTCCGCGACCCTCGACAGGCTGCAACGCCCCATTGAAGCCGCGCACATGCTTCACATCGTCGCTCGGTGCCATGTCGACGAAGACCGCCTTTGCCCCCATCAGGTGGTGGGAGCATCCACTTTCGAGCAGCACCACCATCGGGTTGGCCTGCACAGCTGCCGCCACCGCCTGGAAGTCCTCGCCAGCCTCCGGCGCCAGCGATACCGTCGGCTCCACCATGCCGACCATCGAGCAGGACGCCTCTTCGTCGCCTCGGCCCTTGCCGCTGGAGCTGTCGACGTCCGTCGTCGACTACGCCTTCTTCGATGCCCGCTTCTCCTTGCGCGGCTTCTCATCTCAACGGGGGCGACGACTAATCGATCGACCGTGGCCTCCATTGTTGTCGTCCTCGTCGCTGTCATCGCGGTCGGGGCACTCGAAGGAGAGATGGTCGGGGTCGCCGCAGATCCAGCACTCCCGCCGTCGACCACCACCTCTTCTCGTCGACGTCCTTCATCGACTGCCCACCTCCGCTACCACCTCCGCCTGGCTTCCCGCGCTGCTCCAGCTGACGATTCGACTTCGTTGGTGCAGCATAACTCGCCTGCGGAAGGAACTCCGTGGGCTGCTCTACCTCCTGCATCGCCTCATCTTGAAGGATGTAGCTGGTGAGGGAGTCCTCGTCGAGGGACTCACGTGTGCCGGGCACCATCGTAAACCGCTTCATGAGGTTGTAGCTGCTCAACAAGCCCTTGAGGACGTGGGTGATGTAGGACGCCGTCGAGTATTCGGCGCCCGCCGTCCTCATCTCAGCTAGGATCCGTCGAGCTCGGTTGCAGTACTCCGTCGCCGACTCCTGCTCGCCCGTCCGAATGTGAGTCATCTTCTCCTCCAGCTGACCGATGTACAGGTCGTCCCTGGCCTGGTACGTCGACATGATGAAGTGCCATGCCTGGTGACCAGAATCCGGTATCTCTCGACAGCTCCTGAGCGCTAGCTGCACCACTGGCGAGCAGCACCTCGAGATAACCATGAATGTGAGCAGGTGAGCAGAACGAAACTCCCCACGTAGCTCGACATCCTCCTCGGGCGGAGTTGGCACGGTGCCGTCGGCGAAGCCCTTCAGCCCGGCGACCTCCAGCTGAGGTTCAATCGACTCCCTCCAGGTGATGAGGTCCCGTCGACCTTGCAGTGGTGCGACAGTGATTCGGTCCGGCAAGAATTTGAAGTAGCCATACGCCGGTGCAATCTCGCCTGCAGTCACATGTGTCGTCGCCGAGAGCCCTCCACCACTTTGTAGAGGAGAGCGACGTCAAACATCGACATCTACACGCGAGCTGCCTACAGCCGCCGTCGACCGCTGCACTCGCGCCCGGATTCCGTCGACACCACCGTCGACCTTGATCACCCCCCTCTGCCTTGTGCCTTTGCTGCCGCTGACTCGTGCACCACCGTCGACCTCGTCGTCAACGTCACCTTCGTTGCGCACCGGTCGAGGAGATGCTGGACGGGAAGGGTGTTCCGTCGCCTACTACGACCGGATGCCCGACTCGACGATCAGCAAGGGGATCGTCCCGTACTCGCCATCCGCGTGGCGTCTCCTTGCGTCAGCCAAACGTGTCTCCAAGGTGTCCGCTACGCCCGCATCAACTACGGGGTCGACCAAGGTGACAATCGTTGCTGCCGGCCTACGAACGACTTAGGAGGTGCAAAAGTCGGCTCCTATCTGAAGGTAATTTGCGGGGCCGTCCACGCTCACCGCACCATGCGGAAAGTCACTCGACAACGGTAGTGAGCTAGACTACGGAATTGGCACGAACTACTGGAGGTGATCATAGCTTTGCTTGGTTCCTTAGTGCTTGCACATTCACGGGAGAAATCGGCAAGAGTTTCCACTACCAAAGTTGGAATTACAGAATGATACAACAAGCGATGGCAACAATGACTACATTAGGCACCTAGCAACCCTGCAGCTAGCCTGGTCGACCGCCAGCACAGCTTGGTTGACCGCCTGCCAGCGTTGCGTAGAGGAGCCGTGCCAGCACTGCGGAAAGGCGACCTGCCAACAGAGCAGGTCGACGGCGTGCCAACGCTGCAGCAGAGCGGCTGTCCAGCGTTGCCCCTTAGAATACAGCAGTGTGCACGCTCGCAGGTGCGCGCAGATGATTGGCCCGACTTGCCTCCTTGGGCATCCGTCGGCTGTTGTCTGCGCCTGACGAGCCACATCGACTTCGGGATACCAGCCCGCAGTCGCCTGCGCCATCGTGACCTCGACGACGTTTGCGTCCTTCCGCAGAGTTCGTCGAGCAGGTTACCCGGTCGACCCAATCGACCAACAGGTGCCCCTGGTCGACCACAGCTCCCGTCGAGCTACCCCCTAGTCAACGGACCCCTTTCGTCGACCAGAACCGTCAGCGGTTGTTGCCAAGCTCCCCTCGTCGACCGCTGCTCACTTGTCAGGTCGACGGACTACTCCGTCGACCTCCCGGTCAAACTGCAGGTCGATAGACTGCTCTTGGTCGAGCTACAGGTCGACTGAGACCTCCTGGTCGAGCTGCAGGTCGACGGAGGCCTCCCGATCGAACTGCCCCCCTCCTGGTCGACAGCCCACCCATCGCCCAGACCAGTCAGTTGCAGCTATCGAGCTCCCTGGTCGACAGCAGCACCACAGCGGTCCCCTGCAGCTCGACGATGCCTGTCGAGCAGCTCTCCCATTGTGAACGGTCGGCTGCTACTCCCGTACATCCGACCAAGTTGTGGGTGTTGCCCAAGCGAGGGCAGGGCCAACACTCCATTCCTGTTAATATGCAGCTTCGTGACGTAATCCACTGGCAATGGGAATGGCAGGGATCGGAGCGCATGGGGGTGCAGACATCTGGAGCGCATGGGGATGCGGTAAAAAGACCGTGAAAGTGAAAGCATCTAAAAGAGCGCCGATGTGGAATGCTCTTTCATACTAGAGGTGACAAAAGTCACCTCAGGCACGTACTATTGGTCTTCCCTTTCCACACGAGGGGCTTGGTATGAGCGGCAAGTGCGGCAGACACAGGCAAAACGAGGGATGGTGCGGCAGATGATGCGACGGGCGTGGTCAAAATGCTGCTGTCGTGTGGGAGGAATGGCACGAGGAATGATACTAAATGTCACACTTACTAATGGTCTTCCCTTTCCACGCGAGAGGCTTGGCGTGAGCGCCGGATGCGGCAGACGCAGAAGACGCAGCAGATGCGGCGGACGTGGTCGAAAAGCTGCCGTCGTGTGGGAGCAATGGCGCTACGAGCGATGGTGCTGACGCTGCGGCCGTGAAGAGCACCGCACCTGGTGGGCAGAGGGGAGCAAAGCAGAGCAGAGCAGAGTAGGGCAGAGCAGAGCAGAGAAGAGCAGAGCAGAGAAGAGCAGGGGAGAAGAGCAGAGGAGAGCATGAGTGTAGTCACGATGAGGGGCGACCTTCCGAAGCTGCTAGGATCAAAAGCGTCTTAGCCCCAAAGCCTTAGAGAATGGAGGTAGCTTCACCTGTGGGCTATGTTAGAGGGCATTCCGATGCGCTAAATTTGTAACGCCTGTAGGGCTTACAAGTGAGGGTTGAGTGCCTCCGCTGCACCTCAAATTATAACCCTCGTTTTGACCCAGTGAGTAGTAATGAGGTGTTATTATGGATACTTCTAAGTTATGATAGGCAGGTTAGAACCCAACGCCTTCCATACAGCGTTAGGGGGCCAACGACAACCGTTGCTAGTAATGTTGCAACATACGAGGATGTGACCGCAGCAGCTGCCAGCGGTATAGCTGGGCTATTGGACTATGCAGCAGCAGCAAAAGCAGGGCCTTTGAGGTATGTTAAAACATTCTTTTTGCATTGTTGTTTTGGGACAAAATTTGTGACGACAGCGACAGCAGCAGCAGACGAGGCATGCGACAGCAGCAGCGGACGAGGCATGCGACAGCAATAGCAGACGCGGATGCGACAGCAGCAGTAGACGAGGCATGCGACAGCAGCAGCAGACGCGGATGCGACAGCACTAGCTTAGCTAGAGTGCCAAGTGGGCAGCATGAGGGAGAGGGCAGCGGAGAGAACGGAGGGCACGGAGGACAGACATAGGACAAGGGCGGAAAGTGACGTCAATGTGACATTCTCGTCACTTTTGCGTATCAATCTTGCGTGACGAAAAAGCACGACGACTCGGAAGCGGTAGTGGCGGCGGTGACGGCGGTGTGCTTACAGAGTAGGAGCAGGAGGAGAGAGACTATGGGTCGCTTTAACATGATTGGTGGTTATACTACCACTACTAGTAGACAGCTTGAGGAGTATTCACTTTCGAATGGAAAAAGCGACGCTATGAGAATGAACGGAAAATACTGTCGAGGCGCCTCGGAAGAAGCGCTGCTCTGAGAATGAACGAGAATGAACCTGATTTGTGTTGCACTCGATCGTGTGAAGAAGCAAGAATGATTGACTAGGAAATGAGTTGGGTAGAAGTATGAAACTCTAGCAAACTGTACCCCTTAGTGTCTTCCCCACTACAGCCTAAATAGGCTATAAGATAGATGTTTGACACACCCCCATTGGCAAAGTGGGGGAGAACAAGGGGTCACAAGACCAGTCAAGCAAAGTAAAGCAAAGCAAGCTCAGGGTGGATCACAACGTCACCACACATTCTGAGCACAGATTCAAAGGCCACAAGGCCAGTTCACATGCAGGATTATATAGAAGGTAAACATGCAGGTGCAAGCATATATATAGATCACAGTACAAGCAAATCAAGAAGTAAGCAAGTGAGGCCAAGTAGGCACAAGACCCAACATAGTACAGAAGCGCTGATGATCACAAGGCTGAAGCGCCTTGGTGAAGATATCAGCAGTGTTGGCCCGAGAGGCCACGTAAGCAAGGCGCAGCTGACCACGCTGCTGTAGCTCATGAGCAAGGAAGTAGCGAAGAGCAATGTGCTTCGTTCTGTGCTCCAGTCTATGCTCACGACACAAGGCCAGCATGGCCTTGTTGTCTACGTACAGAACTGGAGGAGAACGAGGCGGCTCTCCCAAGTCGGTCAGCAGGTAGGTGAGCCAGCATAACTCCTGTGCAGCCATGGCCCCTGCGTAAATCTCAGCCTTACAGCTGGAGCTGAGAACAGAAGACGAGCGGGTAGACCGCCACGAAACAGAGCCGGAACCAAGGCTGAAGCTGTAACCCTGTGACGACCGCTGCATAGCCAGGTCGTCAACCCAAGACGCGTCTGCGTGACCAGAAAGAACCACTGGTCTCCGCCCTCCAAGCACGAGCCCCATGCCCGACGTACTGCACAGGTAGCGCAACACCCTCTTCGCCGCAGCCATGTGCTCTGGTCGGTGTCTCCCAGGAGCAACATAGCGTGCCAGGATGCTAAGAGGGTATGCCAGGTCAGGTCGAGTGCAGGTCATCAGGTACATGAGGCAGCCAACAAGCTCTGGGTACGGGCCACTCGGCTCTACGGACTCATCTGAAGGCAGAGCTGAGAGCGAGTGGTGAGTAGACAGAGGAGTGGCCTGAGGCGAGGAGTATGTGAAGTCGAAGTGCTGAAGGACCTGCTGCACCATGTGTGACTGAGTCACGGTAATGGTGCACCGTGCTCTGTCCCGGGTGATCTGCAAGCCAAGATAGCTGCGCAGTTCACCCAGGTCTGTGCACGTGTGTCTCTTCTGCAGCTCGGACTTCACGTGGGCGAGCCCAGCAGTGTCAGCAGTAGCAAAGACCAAGTCGTCGACGTACACGAGGATGTAGAACGGCGGCAGAGAGGTGTCGGTGCACAGAAACAGCGACGGGTCAGCAGAAGAAGGAGCAAACCCAAGAGCCGCAAGTGTAGTCCTCAGTGTGTCGTGCCACTCACGGGGCGCCTGGCGGAGACCGTAGACTGGCCGCCGGAGGCTCCACTGGGTACCAGGAGGAAACGACCCAGTGAAGCCAGGTGGGCGGCGCAGCCAGATCTCCTCGTGCAGGCTGCCCTGTAGGAAAGTGAAGCTCGTAGTCGCGCTGAGCAGCTATGTGCAGCAGAACCCGAAGAGTGGTCATCTTCGGGGTGGGAGAGAAGGTCTGAAAGAAGTCAACTCCCTGCCGCTGGCTAAAGCCTCGAGCCACATAACGCGCCTTGAAGACAGGCGGAGAACCCGGCGGCCGCTTCACCCTGAAAATCCACATGCCACTGACGATGTTCGCCCCAGGTGGGGGAACCTCGTCGACGTAGGTGCCTGTGGACTTCCAGGAAGCAATCTCTGCGTCCATGGCTGCCTGCCACTGGGAGGAGTAAGGACCCTCAACCGCCTCCGCGTAAGAGCGCGGAGTGGGGATGTCTAGTGCATCCGGGTCTCCCTCAGGGGCAAGCAGCATGGACACAAGATGAGGTGAAGTAGCAGCCAAACACTGAAACTCCTCCTGCCTGTCCTCAAGGACGTCCGTGCCAAGGGCACACTCACCCCCGACGAACGGAGGACAGACAGACTCAGACTCAGACGCAGACTCAGCAACAAGACTAGCAGCGTAGTCTAGACGACAGCGAGCAGCAAAGTCGACAAGCTCAACAACAAGAGCAGACGCAGCAGCAGACTCAAAGGAAGGGTCAGTGACAACAGTGGCAAGGAGACGCGTGACAGTAGGACTAGCAGCACGAAGGGAGTCAGACTCCGGGTCAGCAAGGGCAAGAAGAGAGGACTCAGGAGGCGACGGCAGAGGGACACGCTGCGGAGCAGTGGAAGGACACAGAGTCATCCGGTGCGTGCCAGGGACAGGAGGAGGACGCTGACACGAACCACGACCACTAGTGCGAGTAGCACGAACAGGCGACGCAGGACGAGACGAAGGCTCACGACGCGCAGCAAGACCTCCGGTCGGACCATTGTAAGGAGAAGGAGCAGGCAGGGGGGAGGCGGGCGGTAGCTGTGACTGCGACTGGACAAGTGGTGGACACTCTAAGGCAGGGGTAGGACCAGTAGAAGGCGGGAGACCAAGAACCTGCTCAAGGAGCGGAACGAAGTACGGCCGCGGCCGCTCAGCACCCCCAGAACCAGCAGGAACAGCACCAGCACCCCCAGCGCCAGCTCCAACTCCAGCAGCACCACCAGCAGCACCAGTAGCACCACCAGTAGCACCAGTAGCACCTCTAGCAGCTCTAGCACCAGCGGCCGCTCCAACTCCAGCAGCACCACCAGCAGCGCCAGCAGCAACCCCAGCAGCTCCAACACCAGAAGCACCACCAGGCCCAGTAGCTCCAGTACCTCCAGTACGAGCACCTCCGGGACCAGCGGCTCCAGAACCCCTAGCAGCGCCAATTGCAGCAGGACCTCTAGCGCCCGTAGCACCACCAGCTCCAGCACCACGGCTCTAGCGCCGAGCAAACCACTCGCGTAGCTGCAGAGGAGAGAGCGGCTCCCGACAGGACGAAACTCCCGAAGGACCGCCAGGCAAAGTGCCTCCAGACTCCACACTCGCAGGCTCAGCACCCTCAGGCTCCGCACCCCCAGACTCAGCAACCTCAGGCTCAGCGACCGTAGGCTCCGCACCCCCAGACCCAGCAACCCCAGGCTCAGCACCCGCAGGCTCCGCACCCCCAGACTCAGCAACCCCAGGCTCAGCACCCCCAAACTCAGCACCCCTAGGCTCCACACGCTCAGGCTCAGCGCCCCTAGCAGCACCAGAGTCAACAGCTACCTCGACGGGCTCGAGTGCGTCTACCTGTGACACACCTGAGGGAGCAGGACCCCGAGGAGGGAGGGGGTCTACCGGGGGAGGACCTGGCACGAGGAAGAGCGGCAGGGGAGGGAGGGGGGCAGTGCGGTAGGGGAAGAGACGGTAGTAAGGAACCGACTCGTCAAACGTGACGTCCTGAGAGGATAGAACACGGCGCGAGGTGGGGTGGTAAAACTGTCAAAGTATATGTGCTGTAGTCTTTGTAGGCTATAGTGGGGTAGAGACTATGGGGTACAACACTTCTAGGTTTCACATTTGTACCCATCTATTTCATAGTCACTCATTCCTCGTTCTAAACTTCACATGGTATAGAGCAGGTTCCCTATTGGGAACGCTTCCTAGGGCCCACCACTGAAAATCGATAATTTTTTTTTTCCTGCCCGGAGCGCGAGTCGCCCCTGCCCGAAGCGCGCCCCGTGGGCCGCCCTCCCGTCGCGTCCCCTGCCCTTAGCGGCCCGTCGCGCCCTCTTAGAGGCCCCTCTCACGGCCCCTCGCGTCCCCTTAGCGGCCCCGTCGACGCCCGTAGCGGCCCCGTCGCCGCCCGTAGCGGCCCCGTCGCCGCCCTTAGCGGCCCCGTCGCCGCCCCTCACGGCCCCGTCGCCGCCCCTCACGGCCCCGTCGCCGCCTGTAGCGGCCCCGTCGCCGCCCGTAGCGGCCCCGTCGCCGCCCGTAGCGGCCTCGTCGCCGCCCTTAGCGGCCCCGTCACCGCCCCTCGCGGCCTCGTCGCCGCTCATAGCGGCCCCGTCGCACCCTTCGCGGCCCTGTCGCCGCCCCTCGCGGCCCCGTCGCCGCCCGTAGCGGCCCCGTCGCCGCCCTTCGCGGCCCTGTCGCCGCCCTTAACGGCCCCGTCGCCGCCCCTAGCGGCCCCGTCGCCAACCCTCACGGCCCCGTCGCCGCCCTTGGCGGCCCCGTCGCCGCCCTTAGCGGCCCCGTCGCCGCCCTTAGCGGCCCCGTCGCCGCACCTCACGGCCCCGTCGCCGCCCTTTGCGGCCCCGTCGCCTCCCTTTGCGGCCCCGTCGCCGCCCTTAGCGGCCCCGTCGCCGCCCCAAGCGGCCCCGTCGCCGCCCTTAGCGGCCCCGTCGCCGCCCTTCGCGGCCCCGTCGCCGCCCTTCTCGGCCCCGTTGCGGCCACTTCGCGGCCCCGTCGCCGCCCTTCGCGGCCTCCTCTCGGCCCCTCGCGGCCCCTCCCCGGCCCCAGCAGCAGCAGCGGCCACTTCTGCCGTGCAGCCGCCGCCGCTGCCGACTGCAGCCGCCGCCACTGCCGGCCACCGCCGCCACCGCAGCTGCCGCCCTGGCCCTGCCGCCGCCGCAGCCGCCGCCGTCAAGCCGCAGCCGTCGCCGCCGTCGAGCCGCCGCCGCTGTCGAGCCGCCGCCGCCGTCGAGCCGCCGCCGCCAAGCCGCTGCCGTCGTGCCGCCGCCGTTGAGCCGCAGCCGCAGCTGCCGCCGCCGCCGCAGCCGAGGCACGCCGTTGCTGCAGTCGCGGCCCTGTCCCTGCCGGCGCGCCTCGGACCCACCCACCCGCCTGGTAAGAGCACTCCCGAGCAGAGCCTCTGCCACAGCGCTGCACCTAGCCTACTGCTCTCACTGCTAGCCTACTGCTGTCATGGCTACCCCTAGTGTTCTTACCTTTGATGCTGAGGGTCGGGCTGTCGACTTTGAGGTCTGGGTTGATGATCTGCAGCTTTTCCTACAGTGCGATAGGACAGACGGTCTCTCCCTGTTTGACCTCACGTCTGGTGCCTCCCCTGCCCCTGCTGCTGATGCTGACAGCACTGTTCGCTCACAGTGGGCCACACGCGATGCTGCTGCCCGTCTTGCTGTGCGCCGTCACTTACCGACCACTGAGCGTGCGCATTTTAGTCAGTACAAGAGTGCTAAGACCTTGTACGACGCTGTAGTTGCACGCTACTCTTCCCCTGCCACTGCTGCCCTTAGCCGCCTCATGCTGGCGTACCTGTTCCCTGACCTCGCCGCTTTTCCCACAGTCGCTGACCTCATTATGCACCTTCGCACTAGTGACACCCGCTACCGCGCTGCACTTCCTGCTGAGTTCTGCGCCAAGAACCCCCCCCTCATGTACAGCACCCTCTACTACATAGTCACCCGGCTCCCTGACTCCCTTCGCTCGGTCAGGGACCACTTCCTTTCTGTTTGCCCCACCACTCTCACCGTTGACCTCCTCGAGGAGCGCCTCCTGGCAGCAGAGAAGAGTATAGTCGCGGTAGGAGCCTCTCGTGGTGACCCTCGTACCCCCCTCTTTGAGGGGTGTTCCCCCTCCCCCCTCTTGCCCTCTGTTGCCTCTGCTGCTGCGGCCGACCTCGTTGGTCTTGAGTCGGTCGGCGCGGCGTCTGCCCCTAGCGGGAGACGCCGCACAGGCAAGGGCAAGGGGGGCAAGGGCGCTGGAGGAGCTGGCGGGGGCGGTGGAGGTGGCGGTGGAGGCGGCGGAGGGGGTGGGGGTGGTGGTGGGGGTGGTGGCGGGAGTGGGGGCGTCGGTGGCGGCAGTGGAGGCGGAGGAGGCGGCGGCGGTGGCGGTGGGAGCGGAGGAGCCGGCGGTGGCGACGGTGGTGGAGGTGGCGGCGGCGGCGGCGGCGCTGGTCGGGGTGGCTCTGCACCGAGGGGCGGCTCCGGTGGTGGTCAGCGCCAGCAGCAGCAGCGCGCTCGTGAGACCCTGTCCCCCCAGCAGCTTCGTGAGTGGTACGCTGCGCGTCAGCGGGGTGGGGGTGCTGGTCCCTGTACCTACGTCCTGCGTACCGGCGACCGCACTGGTGAGACGTGCGGTGGCCAGCACGCCACCCAGCGCTGCTTCGGCCGCCTGACGGACGCTTGGCTTCTCCAGTTCCCTGGCGCCCCTGAGATCCCTCGCTGGGGCGAGCTACATAGGTCGGGGGTTGCTATCTTTGATCTAGACTTTGATGCTATTCTTGCTGCCATGTATGCTGTGTCTACTAGTGATGAGGGTGACTGTTACCTGTGTGTCCCGCCTGACCCGGGCATTGTGGCTGCTGCTCTAGGTGCTGGTGAGGCTGCTCCTCTAGGTGCTAGTGCGTCTGCTGCCCCAGGTGCTGGTGCGACTGCTCTCTCAGGTACCACGTCGGCTCAGGCCTGTCACACCTTCACCCTTGACTCGGGTGCTTCCCGCTCCTTCTTTCGAGACCGCACCACCCTCACGCCGCTTAGTCGGCCGGTTGCTGTCTCTCTGGCAGACCCCTCTGAGGGTCCTATCCTTGCTCACTTCTCCACTGTCTTACCGTGTCCTGCGGCCCCTTCTGGCACCCTGTCAGGTCTTTACCTCCCCTCGTTCTCTACGAACTTGGTGAGTGGTGCTGACCTACAGGATGGAGGGGTTCACCAGTTCACTCCTGCGAGTCAGCGAGTGACCCACTGTACGTGTGCTCGGACGGGCCGACACTTGGCCACGTTTACCCGTCAGCCGGGATCGAGCCTGTACACACTGACTACTAAGTCTCCTCCGGTCGCTGAGTCTGGTCAGGTAGCTGCGTCGGGTCAAGTGTTTGCTGCCGCGTCCAGGTCTGGTCCTGAGTCTGCCCCCTGCTCGTGTCGTCTCCTGTCTCACCAGACTCTCCTCTGGCACCACCGCCTTGGTCACCCCTCCCTGCCTCGTCTCCGAGGCATGGCCTCCCGTGTCTTTGTCTCTGGTCTCCCCCGGTCCCTCCCTCCCCTTCCTCCGGGGCCTGCCCCTACCTGCGTTCCCTGCGTCGAGGGGCGGCAGCGCGCCGCTCCTCACTCCTCCGAGTTTCCTCCGACAGAGGGTCCGCTGCAGACGCTTCACATGGACGTGTGGGGCCCAGCCCGCGTCCGTGGACAGGGTCACGAGCGTTACTTCCTGCTGGTGGTTGACGACTACTCGCGTTACACCACAGTCTTCCCCTTGCGCAGCAAGGGTGAGGTCACTGAGGTGTTGATCGCCTGGATCCGCGCAGCTCGTCTCCAGCTCAGAGAGAGTTTCGGCTCGGACTTTCCTGTTCTGCGTCTGCACTCCGACAGAGGCGGAGAGTTTTCCTCTGACCTTCTGCGAGCCTTCTGTCGTGCACGAGGCATCCGCCAGATGTTCACGCTTCCGGCCTCTCCACAGCAAAATGGGATCGCTGAGCGCTGCATTGGCATGGTCATGGACGTCGCTCGTACGTCCATGATCCATGCGGCTGCTCCCCATTTTCTGTGGCCGTTCGCGGTTCAGTACGAGGCGCATCAGCTCAACCTTCAGCCCACGGTCTCCATGCCGGAGACCTCCCCTGCTCTGCGGTGGACGGGGAAGGTTGGCGATGCGTCTGCGTTCCGTGTCTGGGGATCTCGGGCGTTTGTTCGCGACTTGTCTGCGGACAAGCTGTCCCCCCGTGCTATTCCCTGCGTCTTCCTTGGCTTCCCCCCTGACGCGCCTGGTTGGCAGTTTTACCACCCCACCTCGCGCCGTGTTCTGTCCTCCCAGGACGTCACGTTTGACGAGTCAGTTCCCTACAACCGTCTCTTCCCCTACCGCACTGCACCCCTCCCCCCGCCGCTGCTCTTCCTCGCCCCAGGTCCCCCCCCGGTAGACCCCCTCCCCCCTCAGGGTCCTGCCCCCTCAGGTGTGTCCCAGGTAGACGCAGTCGAGCCTGTCGAGGTAGCTGTTGACTCTGGTGCTGCTGGGTCTGGGGGTGCTGAGCCTGGGGGTGCTGACTCTGGGGGTGCAGAGCCTGGGGGTGCTGAGACTGGGGGTGCGGAGCCTGGGGGTGCTGGGCCTGCTCGTGTGGCGTCTGGCGGTACTGGGCCTGGAGGTCCTTCAGCTGCTTCGTCCCGGCGGGAGCTACTCTCTCCACAGGAGCTGCGCGAGTGGTTTGCTCGGCGCTAGAGCCGTGCTGCTGGAGCTAGAGGTGCTGCTGGTGTCGGAGGTTCTACTGCTACTGAGGGTGCTGGTGCCGCGGGTCCCGGAGGTGCTCGTACTGGAGGTACTGGAGCTGCTGGGCCTGCGGGTGCTCCTTGTACTGGAGCTGGCGGTGCTGCTGGAGTCGGTGCTGCTGGAGGTGCTAGAGCTGGAGCTGGAGGTGCTGGAGCTGGAGCTGCTGCGTCTTCTAGTGGTCCGGCTGGAGTTGGAGCTGCCGGGGGTGTTGGCACTGGAGGTGCTGCTGGTGTTGGTGCTTCTGAGGATACTGGTGTTGGCGCTGCTGGAGCTGGGGGTGCTACTGGAGCTGGTGCTGCTGTTGGGGGTGCTGGTGCTGTACCTGCTGGTTCTGGGGGCGCTGTGCGGCCGCGGCCGTACTTCGTTCCGCTCCTTGAGCAGGTTCTTGGTCTCCCGCCCTCTACTGGTCCTGCTCCTCCCTTAGAGTGTCCACCGCCGGTCCTGACTGAGTCACAGTTACAGCCCGCCTCCCCTCTACCTGCTCCGTCTCCCTACATTGGTCCTACTGGAGGTCTTGCTGAGCGTCGTGAGCCTGCGTCTCGTCCTGCGTCGCCGGTCCGTGCTGCTCGCACTGGTGGTCGTGGTTCGCGTCAGCGTCCTCCTCCTGTTCCCGGTACGCACCGGATGTCTCTGCGTCCTTCCACTGCTTCGCTGCGTGTCCCTTTGCCGTCTCCTCCGGAGTCCTCTCTTCCTACTCTTCCTGACCCGGCGTCGGACTCCCTTCGTGCTGCCAGTCCTACTGTCACGCGTCTCCTTGCTACTGTTGTCACTGACCCTTCCTTTGAGTCCACTGCTGCGTCTGCCTTAGTTGCTGAGCTTGTCGGCTTCGCTGCTCGCTGTCGTCTAGACTACGCTGCTAGTCTTGTTGCTGAGTCTGAGTCTGTCAGTCCTCCGTCCGTCGGGGGTGAGAGTGCTCTTGGCACGGACGTCCTTGAGGACAGACAGGAGGAGTTCCAGTTCTTTGCTGCTGCTTTACCTCATCGCGTGTCCATGCTGCTTGCCCCTGAGGGAGACCCGGATGCACCAGACATCCCGACTCCGCGCTCTTACGCAGAGGCGATAGAGGGTCCCTACTCCTCTCAGTGGCAGGCAGCCATGGACGCAGAGATGGCTTCTTGGAAGTCCACAGGCACCTACGTCGACGAGGTTCCCCCACCTGGGGCGAACATCGTCAGTGGCATGTGGATTTTCAGGGTGAAGCGGCCACCGGGTTCTCCACCTGTCTTCAAGGCACGTTACGTGGCTCGAGGCTTCAGTCAGCGGCAGGGAGTTGACTACTTTCAGACCTTCTCTCCCACCCCGAAGATGACCACTCTTTGGGTGCTGCTGCACATAGCCGCTCAGCGCGACTACGAGCTTCACTCTCTTGACTTCAGCACTGCTTTCCTGCAGGGCAGCCTGCACGAGGAGATCTGGCTGCGCCGCCCACCTGGCTTCACTGGGTCGTTTCCTCCTGGTACCCAGTGGAGCCTCCGGCGGCTAGTCTACGGTCTCCGCCAGGCGCCCCGTGAGTGGCACGACACACTGAGGACTACTCTTGCGGCTCTTGGGTTTGCTCCTTCTACTGCCGACCCGTCGCTGTTTCTGCGCACCGACACCTCTTTGCCGCCGTTCTACATCCTAGTGTACGTCGACGACTTGGTCTTTGCCACAGCTGACACTGCTGGACTCGCCCACGTGAAGTCCGAGCTGCAGAAGAGACACACGTGCACAGACCTAGGTGAACTTCGCAGCTACCTTGGCTTGCAGATCACTCGGGACAGAGCACAGTGCACCATTACCCTGACTCAGTCACACATGGTGCAGCAGGTCCTTCAGCGCTTCGGCTTCACGTACTCCTCGCCTCAGGCCACTCCTCTGTCTACTCGCCACTCGCTCTCAGCTCTGCCTTCGGATGAGTCCGTGGAGCCGAGTGGCCCGTACCCAGAGCTTGTTGGCTGCCTCATGTACCTGATGACCTGCACTCGACCTGACCTTGCATACCCTCTTAGCATATGGCACGCTATGTTGCTCCTAGGAGACACCAACCAGAGCACATGGCTGCAGCGAAGAGGGTGTTGCGCTACTTGTGCAGTACGTCGGGCATGGGGCTAGTGCTTGGAGGGCGGAGTCCCGTGGTCCTCACTGGTCACGCAGACGTGTCTTGGGTTGACGACTTGGCTACGTTGCGGTCGTCACAGGTTTACACCTTCAGCCTTGGTTCCGGTTCTGTTTCGTGGCGGTCTACCCGCTCGTCTTCTGTTCTCAGCTCCAGCTGTGAGGCTGAGATCTACGCGGGGGCCATGGCTGCACAGGAGTTACGCTGGCTCACCTACTTGCTGACTGACCTTGGAGAGCCGCCTCGTTCTCCTCCAGTTCTGTACGTAGACAACAAGGCCATGCTGGCCTTGTGTCGGGAGCACAGACTGGAGCACAGAACGAAGCACATTGCTCTTCGCTACTTCCTTGCTCGTGAGCTGCAGCAGCGTGGTCAGCTACGACTTGCTTACGTGGCCTCTCAGGCCAACACTGCTGATGTCTTCACCAAGGCACTCCCGCCTTGTGATCATCAGCGCTTCTGTACTCTGTTAGGCCTTGTGCCTACTTTGCCTCACTTGCTCACTTCTTGACCTTGTTTGTACTGTGGTCTATATATACCTGCACTTGCATGTTTAGCTTTATATTTATATAAACCTGCATGTGAACTGGCCTTGTGGCCTTTGAACTTGTGCTCGGAATGTGTGGTGACGTTGTGATCCACCCTGAGCTTGCTGTGCTTTGTTTGACTGGTCTTGTGACCACTTGTTCTCCCCCACTTTGCCTATGGGGGTGTGTCAAAGTATATGTGTTGTAGTCTTTGTAGGCTATAGTGGGGTAGAGACTATGGGGTACAACACTTTTAGGTTTTACATTTGTACCCATCTCTTTCATAGTCACTCATTCCTCGTTCTAAACTTCACAAAAACTGCAAACCAGGCGCGTCAGGGGGGAAGCCAAGGAAGACGCAGGGAACAGCACGGGAGGACAGCTTGTCCGCAGACAGGTCGTGGACAAAAGCTCGAGATCCCCAGACACGGAACGCAGACGCATCGCCAACCTTCCCCGTCCACCGCAGAGTAGGGGAGGTCTCCGACAAGGAGACCCGGGGCTGAAGGTTGATCTGATGCGCCGCGTACTGAACCGCGAACGGCCACAGAAAATGGGGAGCAGCTGCATGGATCACGGACGTACGAGCGACGTCCATGACCATGCCAATGCGGCGCTCAGCAATCCCATTTTGCTGTGGAGAGGCCGGAAGCGTGAACGTCTGGCGGATGCCCTCCGCACGACAGAAAGCTCGCAGAAGGTCGGAGGAAAACTCTCCACCTCGGTCGGAGTGCAGACGCAGAATAGGAAAGTCCGAGCCAAAACTCTCTCTGAGCTGGAGACGGGCAGCGCGGATCCAGTCGATCAACACCTCAGCGACCTCACCCTTGCGACGCAAGGGGAAGACTGTGGTGTAACGCGAGTAGTCGTCAACCACCAGCAGGAAGTAACGCTCGTGACCCTGTCCACGGACGCGGGCTGGGCCCCACACGTCCATGTGGAGAGTCTGCAGCGGAGCCTCTGTCGGAGGGTGTCAGATTCATATGACATAGCTACTGTAGGCTATAGTGGGGTAGCACATATGGGGTACAGTTTTCTAGGGTTTGCTTTTGTACCCAACTTTCCCTTAGTCAATCCATTCCTCGTTGTTTCACATGGTATAGAGCGGGTTCCCTCGTGGGAACGCTTCCTAGGGCCCACCAATCGAAAAAAAAAAATTCCTGCCCGGAGCGCGCTTCGCTCCTGCCCGAGTCGCGCCCCGCGTGCCCTCCCTACCGTCGCGCCCTCTCTAGGCCCCTTACGGCCCCTTCGCGTCGCCCTTAGCGGCCCCTCTGACGGCCCCTCGTGCCGCCATTACGGCCCCTCGCGCCGCCCTTCCGACCCCTCGCGCCGCCCTTACGGCCCCCCTACGGCCCGTAGCCGCCCTTCGCGGCCCCTCGCGTCGCCCTTCACGGCCCGTCGCCGCCCTCCGCGGCCACTCGCGGCCCCTTCACGGCCGGTCGCCGCCCTCCGCGGCCCCTCGCGCCGCCCTTCACGGCCCGTCGCCGCCCTCCGCGGCCACTCCCGGCCCCTTCACGGCTGGTCGCCGCCCTCTGCGGCCCCTCGTGCCGCCCTTCACGGCCCGTCCGCCGCCCTTCGCGGCCTCTCTCGGCCCGCCGTCGCCGCCTCTACAGCAGCAGCAGCAGCAGTCGCTACAGCGACCGCGGCCGCAGTCCCAGCAGCAGCAGCATCCGCCGCCCCTGCAGCAGCACCCGCCGCCACTGCAACCGCGGCCGCCGCCGTCCCTACAGGAGCGGCCGCCGCCGGCCCTGCAACAGCAACTGCCGCCGCCGCTGCAGCAGCGGCCGCCGCCGTCCTGTGAGCAACAGCCGCCGCTGCCCCTGCAACAGCCGAGCCGCCCGTACCGCCCTAGCCGCCCGAGCCGCCCGAGCCGCCCGAGTCGCCGAGCCACCCGAGCCGCCGAGTCGCTGAGCTGCCGACCTGCTGGTGCTGCCGAGCCGCCGAGCCGCCGAGCCGTCCGAGCCGCCCTGTCCTCTACACTCGGTCCGTCTCGCCTGCCCGGTAAGAGCAGCACCTCTACTACTGCGCTGCCCTTAGCCTACTGCTCGTGCTGCTAGTCTACTGCTGTCATGGCTACCCCCAGTGTCCTCGCTTTTGACGCTGAGGGTCGGGCCATTGACTTTGACGTCTGGGTAGATGACCTGCAGCTTTTCCTACAGTGCGATAGGGCAGACGGTCTCTCCCTCTTTGATCTCACTTCTGGTGCCTCCCCTGCCCCCGCTGCTGATGCTGACGCCACTGTTCGCTCACAGTGGGCCACACGCGATGCTGCTGCACGTCTTGCTGTGCGTCGCCACTTGCCTACCTCTGAGCGTGCGCACTTTAGCCAGTACAAGAGTGCTCACACCTTGTACGACGCTGTAGTTGCGTGCTACTCCTCCCCTGCCACTGCTGCACTGAGCCGCCTCATGCTACCGTACCTCTTCCCTGACCTTGCTGCCTTTCCCACAGTCGCTGACCTCATTACGCTCCTCCGCACTAGAGACACTCGCTACCGCGCTGCGCTTCCTGCTGAGTTCTGCGCCAAGAACCCCCCCCCCCATGTACATCACCCTCTACTACATAGTCACCCGGCTCCCTGACTCCCTTCGCGTAGTCAGGGACCACTTCCTCTCAGTTTGCCCCACCACTCTCACCGTTGACCTCCTCGAGAAGGCCCTCCTAGCAGCAGAGAAGAGCATAGTCGCTGTAGGAGCCTCTCGTGGTGACCCTCGCACCCCCGTCTTTGAGGGGTGTTCCCCCTCCCCCCTTTTGCCCTCTGTTGCCTCTGCTGCTGCGGCCGACCTCGTTGGTTTCGAGTCGGTCGGCGCTGCGTCTGCCCCGAGCGGGAGACGCCGCACCGGCAAGGGCAAGGGGGGCAAGGGTGCTGGAGAGGCTGGCGGGGGTGGCGGAGGTGGCGGTGGCGGTAGTGGAGGGGGTGGGGGTGGTGGTGGGAGTGGTGGCGGGGGTGGAGGTGTCGGTGGCGGCAGTGGAGGCGGAGGCGGCGGCGGCGGTGGCGGTGGGAGCGGAGGTGGCGGAGGTGGCGGCGGTGGAGGAGGCGGCGGCGGAGAAGGTGGAGCTGGTCGGGGTGGCGCTGCGCAGAGGGTCGGCTCCGGTGGTGGTCAGCGCCAGCAGCAGCAGCAGCAGCAGCGGCAGCAGCGCACTCGTGACATCCCCCCCCCTCAGCAGCTCCGTGAGTGGTACGCTGCACGCCAGCGGGGTGGGGGTACTGGTCCGTGCACCTACGTCCTACGCACCGGCGACCGCGCGGGTGAGCAGTGCGGGGGTGCGCACTCCACCCAGCGCTTCTTTGGCCGCCTGACGGACGCTTGGTGTCACCAGTTCCCTGAGGCCACTGAGATCCCTCGCTGGGGCGAGCTGTCTAGGGCGGGTGTAGCTGTCTTTGACCTTGACTTTGATGCTATTCTTGCTGCCATGTATGCTGTGACTATTAGTGATGAGGGTGACTGTTACCGGTGCTTTCCGCCCGACCCGGGCATTGAGACTGCTGCTCTAGGTACTGGTGAGGCTGCTGCTCTAGGTGCTAGCGAGGCTGCTGCTCTAGGTGCTCGTGCGTCTGCTCCCTCAGGTGCTGGTGAGTCTGCTCTCTCAGGTACTGCGTTGGCTTCGGCCTCCCACACCTTCACCCTTGACTCGGGGGCTTCTCGCTCCTTCTTTCGAGACCGCACCACACTCACGCCGCTTGGCCGGTCAGTTGCAGTCTCTCTGGCAGACCCCTCTGGGGGTCCTGTCCTTGCTCACTTCTCCACTGTCCTCCCGTGTCCGGCGGCCCCCTCTGGCACCCTGTCTGGTCTTTACCTCCCCTCGTTCTCTACGAACTTGGTGAGTGGTGCTGACCTACAGGATGCAGGGGTTCACCAGTTCACTCCTGCGAGTCAGCGGGTGACCCACTGCACGGACGCTCGGACAGGCCGACACCTGGCCACGTTTACACGTCGGCCGGGGTCGAGCCTGTACACACTGACCACTGCGTCTCCTCCAGTCACTGCGTCTGGTCAGGTCGCTGCGTCGGGTCAGGTGTTTGCTGCAGCGTCCAGGTCTGGTCCTGAGTCTGCCCCCTGTTCGTGTCGCCTTCTGTCTCACGAGACTCTCCTCTGGCACCACCTCCTTGGTCACCCCTCCCTGCTTCGTCTCCGAGGCATGGCCTCCCGTGTCCTTGTCTCTGGTCTTCCCCGGTCCCTCCCTCCCCTTCCTCCGGGGCCTGGCCCTACCTGCGTCCCCTGTGTCGAGGGGCGGCAGCGGGCTGTCCCTCACTCCTCCCAGTTTCCTCCGACAGAGGCCCCGCTGCAGACGCTTCACATGGACGTGTGGGGCCCGGCCCGCGTCCGTGGACAGGGTCACGAGCGCTACTTCCTGCTGGTGGTTGACGACTACTCGCGTTACACCACAGTCTTCCCCTTGCGCAGCAAGGGTGATGTCACTGAGGTGCTGATCGACTGGATCCGCGCAGCTCGTCTCCAGCTCAGGCAGAGCTTCGGCTCGGACTTTCCTGTTCAGCGTCTGCACTCTGACAGAGGTGGAGAGTTCTCCTCTGGCCTTCTGCGAGCCTACTGTCGTGCACGAGGCATCCGCCAGACCTTCACGCTTCCGGACTCTCCACAGCAAAATGGGATTGCTGAGCGCCGCATTGGCATGGTCATGGACGTCGCCCGTACGTCCATGATGCATGCGGCTGCCCCCCATTTTCTGTGGCCGTTTGCGGTTCGGTACGCGGCGCATCAGATCAACCTTCACCCCAGGGTCTCCATGCCGGAGACCTCCCCAGCTTTGCTGTGGACGGGGAAGGTTGGCGATGCGTCTGCGTTCCGTGTCTGGGGATCTCGGGCGTTTGTCCGCGACTTGTCTGCGGACAAGCTGTCCCCTCGTGCTGCTCCTTGCGTCTTCCTTGGCTTCCCCCCTGACGCGCCAGGGTGGCAGTTCTACCACCCCACCTCTCGCCGTGTTCTGTCCTCCCAGGACGTCACGTTTGACGAGTCGGTCCCCTACTACCGCCTCTTCCCCTACCGCACTCCGTCCCTCCCCCCGCCACCGCTCTTCCTTGTGCCAGGTCCCCCCCGGTAGACCCCCTCCCCCCTCAGGGTCCTGCCCCTTCAGGTGTGTCCCAGGTAGACGCAGTCGAGCCTGTCGAGGTTACTGGTGACTCTGGTGCTGCTGAGGGTGCTGAGCCTGGGGGTGCTGACTCTGGGGGTGCTGAGCGTGTGGGTGCTACGCCTGGGGGTGCTGAGCCTGAGGGTGCTACTACTGGGGGTCCTGAGCCTGGGGGTGCTGAGCCTGGGGGTGCTACTACTGGGGGTGCTGAGCCTGGGGGTGCTGAGCCTGGGGGTGCTACGCCTGGGGGTGCTGAGCCTTGGGGTGCTACGCCTGGAGGTGCTGAGCCTGGGGGTGCGGAGCCTGAGGGAGCTGGGCCTGCTCGTGTGGCGTCTGGCGGTGCTGAGCCTGGAGGTTCTCCGGGTGCTTCGTCTCGGCGGGAGCCACTCTCTCCACAGGAGCTGCGCGAGTGGTTTTCCCGGCGCTGGAGGCGTGCTGCTGGAGCTGGAGGTTCTTCGGCTGCTGAGGGTACTGGTGCCGCGGGTCCCGGAGGTGCTCGTACTGGGAGTACTGGAGCTGCTGGGCCTGCGGGTACGACTGGAGCTGGAGCTGCTGAGGGTGTTGGCGCTGAGGCTACTGCTGTCGGTCCTGGAGGCGGTCCTGCTGAGGGTGCTACTGGTGCTGCTGGAGGTACTGGAGCTGGAGGTGCTGCTGGCGCTGGTGCTGCCGCTGGGGGTACTGGTGCTGTCCCTGCTGTGTCTGGAGTCGCCGCGCGGCCTCGGTCGTACTTCGTTCCACTCCTTCAGCAGGTTCTTGGTCTCCCGCCTTCTACTGGTCCTCCTCCTCCCTTAGAGTGTCCACAGCCTGTCCCGTCACAGTTACAGTTACAGCCGGCCTCCCCACTGCCCGCTCCTTCTCCCTACGCTGGTCCTACTAGAGGTCTTGCTGAGCGTCGTGAGCCTGCGTCTCGCCCTGCGTCGCCTGTCCGTGCTGCTCGCACTAGTGGTCGTGGTTCGCGTCAGCGTCCTCCTCCTGTCCCTGGCACGCACCGGATGTCTCTGCGTCCGTCCACTGCTCCTCTGCGTGCCCCTTTGCCTTCTCCTCCTGAGTCCTCTCTTCCTGCTCTTCCTGACCCGGAGTCGGACTCTCTTCGTGCTGCCAGTCCTACTGTCACGCGTCTCCTTGCTACTGTTGTCACTGACCCTTCCTTTGAGTCCACTGCTGCGTCTGCCCTAGTTGCTGAGCTCGTCGACTTTGCTGCTCGCTGTCGTCTAGACTACGCTGCTAGTCTTGTCGCTGAGTCTGAGTCTGTCTGTCCTCCGTCCGTCGGGGGTGAGTGTGCCCTTGGCACGGACGTCCTTGAGGACAGGCAGGAGGAGTTCCAGTGTTTGGCTACTGCTTCACCTCATCTCGTGTCCGTACTGCTTACCCCTGAGGGAGACCCGGATGCACTTGACATCCCGACTCCGCGCTCTTACGCGGAGGCGATAGAGGGTCCCTACTCCTCTCAGTGGCAGGCAGCTATGGACGCAGAGATGGCTTCCTGGAAGTCCACAGGCACCTACGTTGACGAGGTTCCCCCGCCTGGGGCGAACATCGTCAGTGGCATGTGGATTTTCAGGGTGAAGCGGCCGCCGGGTTCTCCGCCTGTCTTCAAGGCGCGTTACGTGGCTCGTGGCTTCAGTCAGCGGCAGGGAGTTGACTACTTTCAGACCTTCTCTCCCACCCCGAAGATGACCACTCTTTGGGTACTGCTGCACATAGCTGCTCACCGCGACTACGAGCTGCACTCTCTTGACTTCAGCACTGCTTTCTTGCAGGGCAGCCTGCACGAGGAGATCTGGCTGCGTCGCCCACCTGGCTTCACTGGGTCCTTTCCTCCTGGCACCCAGTGGAGCCTCCAGCGGCCAGTCTACGGTCTCCGCCAGGCACCGCGTGAGTGGCACGACACACTGAGGACTACGCTTGCGGCTCTTGGGTTTGCTCCCTCTACTGCCGGCCCGTCGCTGTTTCTGCGCACCGACACTTCTTTGCCGCCGTTCTACATCCTCGTGTACGTCGACAACTTGGTCTTCGCCACAGCTGACACTGCTGGACTCGCCCACGTGAAGTCCGAGCTGCAGAAGAGACACACGTGCACAGACCTGGGTGAACTGCGCAGCTACCTTGGCTTGCAGATCACCCGGGACAGAGCACGCCGCACCATTACCCTGACTCAGTCACACATGGTGCAGCAGGTCCTTCAGCTCTTCGGCTTCACGTACTCCTCGCCTCAGGCCACTCCTCTGCCTACTCGCCACTCGCTCTCAGCTCTGCCTTCGGATGAGTCCGTAGAGTCGAGTGGCCCGTACCCAGAGCTTGTTGGCTGCCTCATGTACCTGATGACCTGCACACGACCTGACCTTGCATACCCTCTTAGCATTCTTGCACGCTATGTTGCTCCTGGGAGACACAGACCGGAGCACATGGCTGCAGCGAAGAGGGTGTTGCGCTACTTGTGCAGTACGTCGGGCATGGGGCTTGTGCTTGGAGGGAAGAGTCCAGTGGTCCTCACTGGGCACGCAGACGCTTCTTGGGCTGACGACCAGGCTACGCAGCCGTCGTCACAGGGTTACACCTTCAGCCTTGGTTCCGGCTCTGTTTCGTGGCGGGCTACCCGCTCGTCTTCTGTTCTCGGCTCCAGTTGTGAGGCTAAGATCTACGCCGGTGCCATGGCTGCACAGGAGCTTCGCTGGCTCACCTACCTGCTGACTGACCTCGGAGAGCCGCCTCGTTCTCCTCCAGTGCTGTACGTAGACAACAAGGCCATGCTGGCCTTGTGTCGGGAGCAGAGACTGGAGCACAGAACGAAGCACATTGCTCTCCGCTACTTCCTTGCTCGTGAGCTACAGCAGCGTGGTCAGCTGCGGCTTGCGTACGTGGCCTCTGAGGCCAACACTGCTGATATCTTCACCAAGGCACTCCCGCCTTGTGATCATCAGCGCTTCTGTACTCAGCTGGGTCTTGTGCCTACCTTGCCTCACTTGCTCACCCCTTGACCTTGTTTGTACTGTTGCATATATATATATACCTGCTCTTGCTTGTCTAGCCTTATATATATATGCAATCCTGCATGTGAACTGGCCTTGTGGCCTTGAACTTGTGCTCGGAATGTGTGGTGACTTTGTGATCCACCCTGAGCTTGCTTTGCTTTGCTTGACTGGTCTTGTGACCCCTTGTTCTCCCCCACTTTGCCTATGGGGGTGTGTCAGATTCATATGACATAGCTACTGTAGGCTATAGTGGGGTAGCACATATGGGGTACAGTTTTCTGGGGTTTGCTTTTGTACCCAACTTTCCCTTAGTCAATCCATTCCTCGTTGTTTCACAGAGGGAACTCGGAGGAGTGAGGAGCGGCGCGATGCCGCCCCTCGACGCAGGGAACGCAGGTAGGGGCAGGCCCCGGAGGAAGGGGAGGGAGGGACCGGGGGAGACCAGAGACAAGGACACGAGAAGCCATGCCTCGGAGACGAGGCAGGGAGGGGTGACCAAGGCGGTGGTGCCAGAGGAGAGTCTTGTGAGACAGGAGACGACACGAGCAGGGGGCAGACTCAGGACCAGACCTGGACGCTGCAGCAACACCTGACCCGACGCAGCTACCTGACCAGACGCAGGAGCCGGAGGAGACTCGGTAGTGAGTGTGTACAGGCTCGACCCCGGCTGACGGGTAAACGTGGCCAAGTGTCGGCCCGTCCGAGCACACGTACAGTGGGTCACTCTCTGACTCGCAGGAGTGAACTGGTGAACCCCTCCATCCTGTAGGTCAGCACCACTCACCAAGTTCGTAGAGAACGAGGGGAGGTAAAGACATGACAGGGAGCCAGAAGGGGCTGCCGGACACGGTAGGACAGTGGAGTAGCGGGCAAGGACAGGACCCCCAGAGGGGTCTGCCAGGGAGACTGCAACCGGCCGACTAAGCGGCGTGAGGGTGGTGCGGTCTCGAAAGAAGGAGCGGGAAGCACCCGAGTCAAGGGTGAAGGTGTGCACTGTTAGAATAGTAGGCACAAGTAGGAGCCATAGCTAGGGTTTACCTAGCTAGGCAAGAGAGAAATGAGCAAAGGAGGGAAGTTCACTAGCAAGCAGCAGGATACATATAGGAAACCCTAAGGAGTTGTACTCGCTATGGAGTACCCCACTGCAGGCTGGACAATAATAACATTCTGACATGCACAACCTGAGCTGACGCGGTACCTGAGAGAGCAGACTCACCAGCACCTGGAGCAGCAAACTCACTAGCACCTAGAGCAGCAGCCTCAATGCCCGGGTCAGGCGGAACACACAGGTAACAGTCACCCTCAGCACTAGTAGACACAGCATACATGGCAGCAAGAATAGCATCATAATCAAGATCAAAGATAGCTACACCCGACTTGAGCAGATCACCCCAGCGAGGGATCTCAGTGGCGTCAGGGAATTGGAGACGCCAGGCGTCCGTCAGGCGGCCGAAGCAGCGCTGGGTGGCGTGCGGCCCACCGCATGGCTCCCCAGTGCGGTCACCTGTACGCAGGACATAGGCACAGGGACCAGCACCCCCAGAACGCTGGCGCGCAGCGTACCACTCACGAAGCTGCTGGGGCGACGGGGTCTCACGAGAGCGCTGGTGCTGCTGCTGGCGCTGACCACCACCAGAGTCTCCCCTCTGCACAACTCCACCCCGACCAGCTCCACCTTCACCGCCACCGCCGCCGCCTCCACCTCCACCGCCGCCACCTGCGCCCCCACCCCCACCACCACCCACTCCCCCACCCCCTCCGCCGCCCCCACCGCCACCACCGCCGCCCCCGCCAGCTCCTCCAGCACCCTTGCCCCCCTTGCCCTTGCCGGTGCGGCGCCTCCCACTAGGAGCAGACGCAGTGCCGACCGACTCGGTGCTAACGAGGTCGATAGCAGCAGCAGAGGCAACAGAGGGCAAAAGGGGGACGGGGGAGCACCCCTCAAAGAAACGGGCACGAGGGTCACCACGGGAGGCTCCTACAGCGTCTATACTCTTCTCAGCTGCAAGGAGGCGCTCCTCGAGAAGGTCAACGGTGAGTGTGGTGGGGCAAACAGAGAGGAAGTGGTCCCTGACCGAGCGAAGGGAGTCAGGGAGCCGGGTGACTAGGTAGTAAAGGGTGATGTACATGGGGGGGGGGGGTTCTTGGCGCAGAACTCAGCAGGAAGCGCAGTGCGGTAGCGGGCGTCACTAATGCGGAGGTGCGTAATGAGGTCAGCAACTGTGGCAAAGGCAGCGAGGTCAGGGAAGAGGTACGGTAGCATGAGGCGACTAAGGGCAGCAGTGGCAGGGGAGGAGTAGCGTGCAACTACAGCGTCGTACAGAGTCTTAGCACTCTTGTACTGACTAAAGTGCGCGCGCTCAGAAGACGGCAGGTGACTACGCACAGCAAGGCGGGCAGCAGCATCGCGCGTGGTCCACTGCAAGCGAACAGTACTGTCAGCATCAGCAGCAGGGGCAGCAGAGGCGCCAGACGTGAGATCAAACAGTGAGAGACCATCCTTGCTATCGCACTGGAGGAAAAGGTGCAGATCATCTACCCACACCTCAAAGTCGACCGCTCGACCCTCAGCATCGAAGGTAAGAACATTGGGACTAGCCATGACAGCAGCAGCAGGAGGCTAGCAGCAGCAGCAATAGCGCGACTCGGCTAGGCGGCGCGGCGCGGCAGGGCGGCGCGGCTCGGCAGGGTGGCGCGGCTCGGCAGTGCGCTTACCAGGGGCGGGTGGATAGGCGGCCGCTACTGGCGGGGCAGGGCCGTGATGCGTCGGCAGGGTCAGGGCCGCAACAGGGCGGTAGGGCAGGGCCGCGACTCGACCGCAGGCGGCTGCGAAGTAGGGGCGGGGCCGCAACGAAGGGGCGGGGCCGCGCCGAAGACAGGGCGGGGCCGCTCCGAAGACAGGGCGGGGCCGCGCTGAAGACCGGGCGGGGCCACGCCGAAGAAAGGGCGGGGCTGCGCCGTAGACAGGGCGGGGCTGCGCCAAAAGCAGGGCGGGGCCGCTACGAAAGGGCGGGGCCGCGCCGAAGACCGGGCGGGGCTGCTCCGAAAACAGGGCGGGGCCGCGCCGTAGACAGGGCGGGGCCGCGCCAAAGGTGAGGCGGGGCCGCGCTGAAAACAGGGCGGGGCCGCGACGTAGGGGCGGGGCCGCGCCGAGGGTAGGGCAGGGCCACGCCAAGGGCAGGGCGGAGCCGCGACGTAGGGGCGGGGCCGCACCGAAGGTAGGGCGGGGCCGCGCCAAGGGCAGGGCGGGGCCGCGACGTAGGGGCCGCGCCAAGGGCAGGGCGGGGCCGCGACTAAGGGGCAGGGGCCGCTAAGGGGCAGGGCAGGCCGATAAGGGGCCGCGAATGGGTAGGGCAGGGCAGAGCGCGAAGCGCGCTTCGGACAGGTGAGGAAAAAAAAAAAAATCGATGGTGGGCCCTAGGAAGAAACGGTCCCACTAGGGAACCCGCTCTATACCATGTGAAGAAACAAGAATGATTGACTAGGAAATGAGTTGGGTAGAAGTATGAAACTCTAGCAAACTGTACCCCTTAGTGTCTACCCCACTACAGCCTAAATAGGCTATAAGATAGATGTTTGACAGATCGACCCCTTTACTTTAACCACTTCTCCCCAGACTCAGAAAGCATCATGCTTGCACTGAACCACTTGTCATCGCCGCAGGTCTGCGCTGGCTGGGCCGCGTAAAGCTGTCACCCGTATACTCAGGCAAGGGGCATCGATGGCTGGCGCGAACCTATCTACTAGACGCGGCAGACTCTTGCACGGAGGATGTGAAGGCAGACAGCGCAAGGAGCAGAGGCAGTTGGATATCGAAGCGCCTGCTATGTCAGACATTTGACCGTAACTTAGCGCGGTCACATCTTTTTTCACGGTCCGCACGGTCATTCGCGAGAAGATTTTCATAAGATTCTGTTTCTTGAAAACTCGCATTGTATTCGACGACGAGTTGTGGCGAGGCGGGATACCCTTTGAATCTTTGCGCGAACGGCCGTCGGCTGACCGTGAAAACGCAAGAACTCACACACCCTTAGCTGAGTGTGCATCAAGCGGTATGGACGCGATTAAGAGTCAGATAAGGAAAACGCGGCATGTTTGGTGTACGGCTGCCGCGTCATCCTAACATCCTGCCGCATCTTGCGGGCGCATGAAACCCTAAACTACTTCACCGTACGGATGCTCTTGGCCGTTAGCTGAACTGCCACTGGTAGGCATGCCACGTGATGCGTTGATGCTCCCGAACCGCATGCCTTCCGAGCGGGTTTTAGTTTTTTTCTGCCCGCGGACAACTCCCTTCCGCGAGCACGCGGAAGCGATCCCGCAATCGCCCGTGTTTTCCCGACAGGGCGCGTATGAACTTTCTGTCACGTAGCCCTACCAGCCCAGCCGCACACGCCCCACTCAAAAACGTCCAGCTCGACTAATTCCATCCCCCTCGTGCTCCAGGAAATGCCTTGTCTGCAGTCATCTTGTGGAGGAAGGCCGGGGAAAGTGAGTGAAGGTTCCAGCGACGGTTCCTGTTGCTGACGTCATCCGAACCAATTGCCGACATCGACTGGGACCTTCACCGGTGGCCCTGTTCTGTTGCCCCTCGGCTGAATGGTGGGCGGACAGCACAGCACCACATCAACCGTGCGACAAGAGGCTCGAAGTTGGTCTGGAGGGGGCGCGGGGGAACTGAGGGGGCAAGGTGGGTGGGGGGAACTCAGCGAAGGCTTTCCTGGTTGTAACAAACACAAGCCACGACGTTTACGTCGAACGGGTTGCGTAGAGCTGTATTCTGTGAATAAGAAACTTTGTTATAGAGTACATTACAACTATATTTTGGTCATAGAAGTATTTTATTAAGTTTCTCAATTTTACGTAAAACATATAGTTCCTTTAAAATTCTCTATATATTTTTCTTCCTTGAAATTTGTTTTGAGTGTTATTTATGATGGAAACTTTTTGACATTGATGTTCTTTTTGTGATTGTAGTAAACATGAATTGTTTTTGCAAACTACTTAATCTAATGTTCAATCAGGTTACTATAGCCGGTTAGGCGTTTGTAGTGTATCTTGATGTGTCCGCTAGATGAATACCGTTGGGTGGCGTAGAACCACATGCCTTTGTTCTGTACTGCGCTGGCAGATTTTTTCTGCGCTGTCCGGTGTTTCCCCGATGCCCTTGTTCTGTGCTGGTATCCGTCTCTGCCGCAACTGTCAACTCCAATTCTGCGCTGCCTTTTCTTGTTGATTCTTGTTCTTGGTTCCTCTCGACAAGCACTAGCTCTGCTCTTCCTCCTTTTCCTCCCCCCCACCCAAATTTCTCCGGTTTTTCTCCCACCCAGCCGTCGCTCTCGCTCCCATTCCGCCGTATCCTCTCCCTCACTACCCGCCGTCACCTCTCCAACCCACCTCACTATCACTCCGTCCCACTCCGCCATCTCCTCTCCCTTAACTCCCCGCCGTCGCCTCTAAGTCCTCCCCGCCGTCTCCTTTCTTTCCTCCCCGCCGTCGCCTCTCCCTCCTCCCCGCCATCTCCTCTCCCTTACCTCCCCGCCGTCGCCTCTCACTCCTCCCCGCCGAGTCGCCTCTCACTCCTCCCCGCCGAGTCGCCTTTCCCTCCTCCCCGCCGTCGCCTCTCCCTCCTCCCCGCCTTCGCCTCTCCCTCCTCCCTGCCGTCGCCGCTCCTTCCTCCCCGCCGTCGCGTCTCCCTCCTCCTCGCCGTCGCGTCTCCCTCCTCTTTGCTGTCGCGTCTCCCTCCTCCTCGCCGTCGCGTTCGCCTCTCCCCACTCCCCGCCGTCGCCTCTCCTTCCCTCTCCGCCGTCGCCTCTGGCGACAGGTGCACGAGCGCAAGCGCGGGTTGGTGCGCGAGCGCGACTTGTTTTCTCAGGCACCGTGGTTATCAGGTGCGTTCCCGGTCCTTCCGTCCTCCCTCCCCCCCTCTGAAATTTTCGTTTTTTTTTTTTTTTTTTTTTTTTTTTTTATTCCTTTTCTGTGTGTCGATTGGTCTCCTCTTGCATTGTACTTTCATTTCAAGAAGAAAGAGATGGAGCGCGAGGGAGAGCGTGTGCACATGAGAGAGCGTGTGAGAGGGCGCGTGAAGGAGCGCGTGAGAGGGCGCGTGAGAGAGCACGTGAGAGCGCGTGAGAGAGCGGATAAGAGAGCACATGTGAGCGTGTGAGAGCGTGAGAGAGAGAGAGAGAGAGAGAGAGAGAGAGAGAGAGAGAGAGAGAGAGAGAGAGAGAGAGAGAGAGAGAGAGAGAGAATGCGTGTGATTGTGCGCGAGAGAGAGCGCGTGAGAGAGAGAATGTGGTGAGAGTGCGCGAAAGAGAGCGCGAGAGAGAGAGAGAGAGAGTGTGTGTGTGAGAGTGTGCCTGAGAGAGAGCGCGTGAGAGTGCGTGAGGGAGCGCATGAGAGGGCGCGTGATAGAGCGCGTGAGAGAGTGTGGGAGATTGTGAGAGAGTGCGTGATAGAGCGTGTGAGAGTGCGTGTGAGAGAGCGCGTGCGAGAGCGCGTGAGGGAGCGTGTGAGGGTGCGCGTGAGAGAGCGTGCGAGAGAGAATGTGTGTGAGAGTGCGCGAGAGAAAGCTCATGAGAGAGAAAATGCGCATGAGAGTGCGGGAGAGAGAGCGCGAGAGAGAGCGCGTGAGAGTGCGCGTGGGAGTGCAGGAGAGAGCGCGAGAGAGAGCGCGTGAGAGTGTGCCTGAAAGTGCACCTTGAGAGAGCGCGTAAGGGAGTGCGTGAGGGTTCGCATGAGAGGGCGTGTGATAGAGCGCATGAGAGAGAGCGTGAGAGAGCGCAAGAGAGCGCGTGAGAGAGCGCGTGAGAGTGCGCGTGAGAGAGCGCGTGTGAGAGTGTGTGAGAGTACGTGTGAGAGCGCTTGAGAGAGCGTGTGAGGGAGCGTGTCAGGGTGCGCGTGAGAGATCGTGTGAGAGAGAGAATGTGCGTTAGAGTGCGCGAGAGAAAACTCTGAGAGAGAGAATGCGCGTGAGAGTGCGGGAGAGAGAGCGTGAGAGAGCGTGTGAGAGTGCGCCTGAGAGTGCACCTTGATAGAGCGCGATAAAGAGCGCGTGAGAGTGCGCGTGAGAGAGCGCGTGTGAGAGCGCGTGAGAGAGCGTGTGAGGGAGCGTGACAGGGTGCGCGTGAGAGAGCGTGTGAGAGAGAGAATGTGCGTGAGAGAGCGCGTGAGAGTGCGCGTGAGAGAGCGTGTGTGAGAGCGTGTGAGAGAGCGTGTGAGGGAGCGTGTGAGAGTGCGCGTGAGAGAGCATGTGAGAGAGAGAATGTGCATGAGAGTGCGCGAGAGAAAGCACGTGAGAGAGAGAATGCGCATGAGAGTGCGGGAGAGAGAGTGTGAGAGAGGGTGCGTGAGAGTCCGCGTGAGAGTGCAGGAGAGAGAGCGCGAGAGAGAGCAAGTTAGAGTGTGCGTGAGAGTGCACCTTGAGAGAGCGCGTGAGGGAGAGAATGTGCGTTAGAGTGCGGGAGAGAGAGCGAGAGAGAGAGCGTGTGCGAGTGCGCCTGAGAGTGCACCTTGATAGAGCGCGTCAGAGAGCGCGTGAGAGTGCACGTGAGAGAGCGCGTGAGAGAGCGTGTGAGGGAGCGTGACAGGGTGTGCGTGAGAGAGCGTGTGAGAGAGAGAATGTGCGTGAGAGAGCGCGTGAGAGTGCGCATGAGAGAGCGTGTGTGAGAGCGTGTGAGGGAGCGTGTGAGAGTGTGCGTGAGAGAGCGTGTGAGAGAGAGAATGTGCGTGAGAGTGCGCGAGAGAAAGCACGTGAGAGAGAGAATGCGCATGAGAATGCGGGAGAGAGAGCGCAAGAGAGGGTGCGTAAGAGTGCGCGTGAGAGTGCAGGAGAGAGAGCGCGAGAGAGAGCGCGTGAGAGTGTGCCTGAGAGTGCACCTTGAGAGAGCGCGTGAGGGAGTGCGTGAGGGATTGCATGAGAGGGCGCGCGATAGAGCGCATGAGAGAGCGCGTGAGAGAGCGTAATAGAGCGCGTGAGGGAGCGCGTGAGAGTGCGCGTGAGAGATCGCGTATGAGAGTGCGTGTGAGAGTGCGTGTGAGAGTGCGTGTGAGAGCGCTCGAGAGAGCGTGTGAGGGAGCGTGTGAGGGTGCGCGTGAGAGAGCGTGTGAGAGAGAGAATGTGCGTTAGAGTGCGTGAGAGAAAGCACGTGAGAGAGAGAGAGAATGCGCGTGAGACTGCGGGAGAGAGAGCGCGAGAGAGAGCGTGTGAAAGTGCGCCTGAGAGTGCACCTTGATAGAGCGCGTCAGAAAGCGCGTGAGAGTGCCCGTGAGAGAGCGCATGAGAGAGCGTGTGAGGGAGCGTGACAGGGTGCGCGTGAGAGAGCTTGTGAGAGATATAATGTGCGTGAGAGAGCGCATGAGAGTGCGCGTGAGAGAGCTTGTGAGAAAGAGTGTGAGGGAGCGTATGAGGGTGCGCGTGAGAGAGCGTGTAAGAGAGAGAATGTGCATGAGAGTGCGGGAGAGAGAGCGCGAGAGAGCGCGCGGGAGAGTGCGCCTGAGAGTGCACCTTGATAGAGCGCGTGAGAGAGCGCGTGAGAGTGCCCGTGAGAGAGCGCATGAGAGAGCGCGAGAGAGGGCATGAGGGTGCGCGTGAGAGAGCGCGTGAGTGTGCGAGTGAGAGTGTGCATGAGCATGCTGGGGCGTAGGCACTAGTATAATTTTAGCTGGTGCTTGGGCGACTGGGGCTATTTATGCAAATAAGTGTCGCTTTCTGCACTAGCGCTTAGTGTGCCGGTTTCTAAGGTGTTGGCACCTTAGACGCTCATCTAGGCCGCTTGCAATTAGCGACCTAGTGCCTAGCACGCTCGCGTAGGGGGCTCTAACACTTGGGCGCTGGCACCTAGTGTGCTGAGCCCTGTGGTGCTCGTGCCTGAAGCGCTAGCGTGATGGCCTTTGGCACCTAGCCACGGGTTGCTTGCTGCTTAAGGCGGGCGGGTGCGTTGCCGCGCGCTGGCTCCTTTCTGAAGCCCGCAGCGCACTCGCGCACTGCAGTGAGGGATGATGATTTGTAATTCTTGCTTGGCCTCCTGTATGAGCACGTGTGTTGCAGTATTTGGTTTTTGCTTTCTTGTACACATTATGTAAACATACACTGTTTTTTTGTGCAAGGTGTGTTGTTCCTTTCCCTGTTCTTGCCTTCTTGTGCAGGGCGTGTGTGTGTTAACTTCTCTGATTTTGCTTTGTGCAGGGCGTGTGTGTGTTGACTTCTCTTATTTTGCTTTGTGCAGGGCGTGTGTGTGTTGACTTCTCTGATTTTGCTTTGTGCAGGGCGTGCGTGTGTTGACTTCTCTAATTTTGCTTTGTGCAGGACGTGTGTGTGTTGACTTCTCTGATTTTGCTTTGTGCAGAGCGTGTGTGTGTTGACTTCTTTGATTTTGCTTTGTGCAAAGCGTGTGTGTGTTGACTTCTCTGATTTTGTTTTGTGCTGGCGCATTAGCTGAGAAGGGAGATGAGGGAGGGAGTGGGATGGAGATGAGGGAAGGAGGGAGGGAGGGTTGTAGGGAGGGGAGGGTGGGATAGGCTAGCAATCATTTCTGCATTTCTGAATTTTATTCATGACGGTTGCCTCTTTATTACGGTCTGTGTATCTATCTGTGGTTGTTTGTGTGTGTGTCAGTGTGTGTTGTGCATGTGCTTATGCCTGCGTGTACGTGCGCGTGTGAGAATGTGTAAGATATGTGCGTTTGTCTGTTTGCACCTGTCCGTCTCGAGGCGTGTGCAAAAGTGCCTCTTGTATGCAACTGATGTGTGATGTTAAATGTGTCGGGTCTGCATTTGAGGTGGGGATCGTTGTTGGGGCAGCGTTGCTCGCCTTAGCATACCGGAACCACCTCTGGTGTAGCACCGATGCATTTTAGCATTCACTAGCAGTTGTTTGTGTTGTTTTTGCACATGTTACGCAAATGAGGTGTGATGTTAAAATGTGTCGGGTCTGCATGTGAGGCGGGGATCGCTGTTGGGGCAGCGCGGCTCGCTTTAGCATACCGGAACCATCTCTTTTGTAGCACCGATGCATTTTAGCATTCACTCTCAGTTGTTTTGTTTTAGCACGTGTTCAGTGGATGCACTGCACATGATTTGCGTTCACGTCCAGTGGGTGTGTCTCGTCAATTGTGTTTCGTGACGACCGATTGTTCCATTCGCCGTATTTATCGACGACTGTGGAATGCAAGGTTACATTTGATTTCATTTTTTGGGGACTCTTGTGATCAGTGCTTGCGTCATGTCCACGACCTTGGAGCACTCGTTTTGAAAATGTTAAAACGAGGGCTTTAAACGTTGGGAAAATGACAAAAACTGCACTGTTCATTTGAGTCGACCGAAAAGTGCTACCAAATTATAGGGTTGCTACGCAACCCAAAAATGACCAAATTCGCAACAACCCACCCTGGTCGCAACTTCGCAACTTTCCGAGACACCCTACATAATCATATCATGTGTTCTACCCGAGTCATAGCACTAACGCAATGCTTGTAACGAGGATATCACCATGCCAGTATCTTTGTTGGTAGCGCACTATCATACAAACTGGTCCTTTTCGGTCCAGTCAGAATTCCCGACTGTTGACTGTGAAGCCAAGAACACTGAAGGACAGCAACTGCGCTGCGACTAGCCCTTATTTTCTGTCCGCCGCGTCGTTCCGCCTCTCCGCTCCGCACGAATCTCGCCACGGCTTTCGTTTCAATATTCAGTACTCGGTGGCATTAGTAGCATAGACCACATTATCGCGTTATCTATTCCGTGTGGGTATTGATACTTTTTACAGCATTACTGGCGATCTAGACCATCAGAATGTCGTACTACTTATCTGAGGAGTCAGGCGGTCCGTATCTGTTCAAAAGCTTCTCCTGAGCAGCTGTCCGTTTGCCTGCTACCGTATTTTGTTACCCGTAATCTGCCCTACTACTATCACATAAATTCGTAACATTCCAGCCATTCCAAGCGCTTTCGACAAACGTTGCCGCTTCGGATGCCCATTCCGCCGATGGCGCTTCGGAATTGAGGTATGAGGCGCCTCGAAGCCCGACCGATCCTGCTGCATCCTCGTTACAAGCCGAACTCGTTAATGGCGTCGCCATTGCGTGGTCGTTGTGTCGAGCCGAGGCTGCTTACTGGGTACGAGATGAGACGAAATAGCTTACCGTGGGCGGAACATTGCGTACAGTGGGCGGAAAATTTCTTACAGTGGGCGAGCGCAATGTGGCCACTTTCCGAGGCCATTTACAACAAATCCGAAGGAGCAGCTTATAACGGGGATAAATGGCCCATAGACGCATGTTGCTTGCCGACTCTGCTTTGCTGCTCCCGATTCTCTCCCTCCCCCCGACCCACCCCGCCCCGCACTCTCTGCCCTTCCCCCTCGATCCGCCTGCTCCTCATTTTCTCGCTCAACCCCTCACCCCTGGCCCCGCCGCCCCCCCTTCCCCTCCCCTCTCCTCCCCTCCTCCTCTCCTCCTGTCCTCCCAGGCTGCTATAGACGGAAGGAAAGCAGCTCATAACGGGGATCAGTGGCTCATGGGCGCACACGACCTGCTGTCACTGCTTTGCTGCTCCCATCCCCCATCCCTCCCCCGTCCCCTGTCCCCCGTCCCCCGTCCCCCGTCCCCTGTCCCCCGTCCCCTGTCCCCTGTCCCCCGTCCCCCGTCTCCCGTCCCCCCAGGCTGACATAGAGCGTAGGAAAGCAGCTCATAACGGGGATCAGTGGCTCATGGGCGCACACGACCTGCTGTCACTGCTTTGCTGCTCCCATCCCCCATCCCTCCCCCGTCCCCCGTCCCCCGTCCCCCGTCCCCTGTCCCCCGTCCCCTGTCCCCTGTCCCCCGTCCCCCGTCTCCCGTCCCCCCAGGCTGACATAGAGCGTAGGAAAGCAGCTCATAACGGGGATCAGTGGCTCATGGGCGCACACGACCTGCTGTCACTGCTTTGCTGCTCCCATCCCCCATCCCTCCCCCGTCCCCTGTCCCCCGTCCCCCGTCCCCTGTCCCCCGTCCCCTGTCCCCTGTCCCCCGTCCCCCGTCTCCCGTCCCCCCAGGCTGACATAGAGCGTAGGAAAGCAGCTCATAACGGGGATCAGTGGCTCATGGGCGCACACGACCTGCTGTCACTGCTTTGCTGCTCCCATCCCCCATCCCTCCCCCGTCCCCTGTCCCCCGTCCCCCGTCCCCCGTCCCCTGTCCCCCGTCCCCTGTCCCCTGTCCCCCGTCCCCCGTCTCCCGTCCCCCAGGCTGACATAGAGCGTAGGAAAGCAGCTCATAACGGGGATCAGTGGCTCATGGGCGCACACGACCTGCTGTCACTGCTTTGCTGCTCCCATCCCCCATCCCTCCCCCGTCCCCTGTCCCCCGTCCCCCGTCCCCCGTCCCCTGTCCCCCGTCCCCTGTCCCCTGTCCCCCGTCCCCCGTCTCCCGTCCCCCCAGGCTGACATAGAGCGTAGGAAAGCAGCTCATAACGGGGATCAGTGGCTCATGGGCGCACACGACCTGCTGTCACTGCTTTGCTGCTCCCATCCCCCATCCCTCCCCCGTCCCCTGTCCCCCGTCCCCCGTCCCCCGTCCCCTGTCCCCCGTCCCCTGTCCCCTGTCCCCCGTCCCCCGTCTCCCGTCCCCCCAGGCTGACATAGAGCGTAGGAAAGCAGCTCATAACGGGGATCAGTGGCTCATGGGCGCACACGACCTGCTGTCACTGCTTTGCTGCTCCCATCCCCCATCCCTCCCCCGTCCCCTGTCCCCCGTCCCCCGTCCCCCGTCCCCTGTCCCCCGTCCCCTGTCCCCTGTCCCCCGTCCCCCGTCTCCCGTCCCCCCAGGCTGACATAGAGCGTAGGAAAGCAGCTCATAACGGGGATCAGTGGCTCATGGGCGCACACGACCTGCTGTCACTGCTTTGCTGCTCCCATCCCCCATCCCTCCCCCGTCCCCTGTCCCCCGTCCCCCGTCCCCCGTCCCCTGTCCCCCGTCCCCTGTCCCCTGTCCCCCGTCCCCCGTCTCCCGTCCCCCCAGGCTGACATAGAGCGTAGGAAAGCAGCTCATAACGGGGATCAGTGGCTCATGGGCGCACACGACCTGCTGTCACTGCTTTGCTGCTCCCATCCCCCATCCCTCCCCCGTCCCCTGTCCCCCGTCCCCCGTCCCCCGTCCCCTGTCCCCCGTCCCCTGTCCCCTGTCCCCCGTCCCCCGTCTCCCGTCCCCCCAGGCTGACATAGAGCGTAGGAAAGCAGCTCATAACGGGGATCAGTGGCTCATGGGCGCACACGACCTGCTGTCACTGCTTTGCTGCTCCCATCCCCCATCCCTCCCCCGTCCCCTGTCCCCCGTCCCCCGTCCCCCGTCCCCTGTCCCCCGTCCCCTGTCCCCTGTCCCCCGTCCCCCGTCTCCCGTCCCCCCAGGCTGACATAGAGCGTAGGAAAGCAGCTCATAACGGGGATCAGTGGCTCATGGGCGCACACGACCTGCTGTCACTGCTTTGCTGCTCCCATCCCCCATCCCTCCCCCGTCCCCTGTCCCCCGTCCCCCGTCCCCCGTCCCCTGTCCCCCGTCCCCTGTCCCCTGTCCCCCGTCCCCCGTCTCCCGTCCCCCCAGGCTGACATAGAGCGTAGGAAAGCAGCTCATAACGGGGATCAGTGGCTCATGGGCGCACACGACCTGCTGTCACTGCTTTGCTGCTCCCATCCCCCATCCCTCCCCCGTCCCCTGTCCCCCGTCCCCCGTCCCCCGTCCCCTGTCCCCCGTCCCCTGTCCCCTGTCCCCCGTCCCCCGTCTCCCGTCCCCCCAGGCTGACATAGAGCGTAGGAAAGCAGCTCATAACGGGGATCAGTGGCTCATGGGCGCACACGACCTGCTGTCACTGCTTTGCTGCTCCCATCCCCCATCCCTCCCCCGTCCCCTGTCCCCCGTCCCCCGTCCCCCGTCCCCTGTCCCCCGTCCCCTGTCCCCTGTCCCCCGTCCCCCGTCTCCCGTCCCCCCAGGCTGACATAGAGCGTAGGAAAGCAGCTCATAACGGGGATCAGTGGCTCATGGGCGCACACGACCTGCTGTCACTGCTTTGCTGCTCCCATCCCCCATCCCTCCCCCGTCCCCCGTCCCCCGTCCCCCGTCCCCTGTCCCCCGTCCCCTGTCCCCTGTCCCCCGTCCCCCGTCTCCCGTCCCCCCAGGCTGACATAGAGCGTAGGAAAGCAGCTCATAACGGGGATCAGTGGCTCATGGGCGCACACGACCTGCTGTCACTGCTTTGCTGCTCCCATCCCCCATCCCTCCCCCGTCCCCTGTCCCCTGTCCCCCGTCCCCCGTCCCCTGTCCCCCGTCCCCTGTCCCCTGTCCCCCGTCCCCCGTCTCCCGTCCCCCCAGGCTGACATAGAGCGTAGGAAAGCAGCTCATAACGGGGATCAGTGGCTCATGGGCGCACACGACCTGCTGTCACTGCTTTGCTGCTCCCATCCCCCATCCCTCCCCCGTCCCCTGTCCCCCGTCCCCCGTCCCCCGTCCCCTGTCCCCCGTCCCCTGTCCCCTGTCCCCCGTCCCCCGTCTCCCGTCCCCCCAGGCTGACATAGAGCGTAGGAAAGCAGCTCATAACGGGGATCAGTGGCTCATGGGCGCACACGACCTGCTGTCACTGCTTTGCTGCTCCCATCCCCCATCCCTCCCCCGTCCCCTGTCCCCCGTCCCCCGTCCCCCGTCCCCTGTCCCCCGTCCCCTGTCCCCTGTCCCCCGTCCCCCGTCTCCCGTCCCCCCAGGCTGACATAGAGCGTAGGAAAGCAGCTCATAACGGGGATCAGTGGCTCATGGGCGCACACGACCTGCTGTCACTGCTTTGCTGCTCCCATCCCCCATCCCTCCCCCGTCCCCTGTCCCCCGTCCCCCGTCCCCCGTCCCCTGTCCCCCGTCCCCTGTCCCCTGTCCCCCGTCCCCCGTCTCCCGTCCCCCCAGGCTGACATAGAGCGTAGGAAAGCAGCTCATAACGGGGATCAGTGGCTCATGGGCGCACACGACCTGCTGTCACTGCTTTGCTGCTCCCATCCCCCATCCCTCCCCCGTCCCCTGTCCCCCGTCCCCCGTCCCCCGTCCCCTGTCCCCCGTCCCCTGTCCCCTGTCCCCCGTCCCCCGTCTCCCGTCCCCCCAGGCTGACATAGAGCGTAGGAAAGCAGCTCATAACGGGGATCAGTGGCTCATGGGCGCACACGACCTGCTGTCACTGCTTTGCTGCTCCCATCCCCCATCCCTCCCCCGTCCCCTGTCCCCCGTCCCCCGTCCCCCGTCCCCTGTCCCCCGTCCCCTGTCCCCTGTCCCCCGTCCCCCGTCTCCCGTCCCCCCAGGCTGACATAGAGCGTAGGAAAGCAGCTCATAACGGGGATCAGTGGCTCATGGGCGCACACGACCTGCTGTCACTGCTTTGCTGCTCCCATCCCCCATCCCTCCCCCGTCCCCTGTCCCCCGTCCCCCGTCCCCCGTCCCCTGTCCCCCGTCCCCTGTCCCCTGTCCCCCGTCCCCCGTCTCCCGTCCCCCCAGGCTGACATAGAGCGTAGGAAAGCAGCTCATAACGGGGATCAGTGGCTCATGGGCGCACACGACCTGCTGTCACTGCTTTGCTGCTCCCATCCCCCATCCCTCCCCCGTCCCCTGTCCCCCGTCCCCCGTCCCCCGTCCCCTGTCCCCCGTCCCCTGTCCCCTGTCCCCCGTCCCCCGTCTCCCGTCCCCCCAGGCTGACATAGAGCGTAGGAAAGCAGCTCATAACGGGGATCAGTGGCTCATGGGCGCACACGACCTGCTGTCACTGCTTTGCTGCTCCCATCCCCCATCCCTCCCCCGTCCCCTGTCCCCCGTCCCCCGTCCCCCGTCCCCTGTCCCCCGTCCCCTGTCCCCTGTCCCCCGTCCCCCGTCTCCCGTCCCCCCAGGCTGACATAGAGCGTAGGAAAGCAGCTCATAACGGGGATCAGGGGCTCATGGGCGCACACGACCTGCTGTCACTGCTTTGCTGCTCCCATCCCCCATCCCTCCCCCGTCCCCTGTCCCCCGTCCCCCGTCCCCCGTCCCCTGTCCCCCGTCCCCTGTCCCCTGTCCCCCGTCCCCCGTCTCCCGTCCCCCCAGGCTGACATAGAGCGTAGGAAAGCAGCTCATAACGGGGATCAGTGGCTCATGGGCGCACACGACCTGCTGTCACTGCTTTGCTGCTCCCATCCCCCATCCCTCCCCCGTCCCCTGTCCCCCGTCCCCCGTCCCCCGTCCCCTGTCCCCCGTCCCCTGTCCCCTGTCCCCCGTCCCCCGTCTCCCGTCCCCCCAGGCTGACATAGAGCGTAGGAAAGCAGCTCATAACGGGGATCAGTGGCTCATGGGCGCACACGACCTGCTGTCACTGCTTTGCTGCTCCCATCCCCCATCCCTCCCCCGTCCCCTGTCCCCCGTCCCCCGTCCCCCGTCCCCTGTCCCCCGTCCCCTGTCCCCTGTCCCCCGTCCCCCGTCTCCCGTCCCCCCAGGCTGACATAGAGCGTAGGAAAGCAGCTCATAACGGGGATCAGTGGCTCATGGGCGCACACGACCTGCTGTCACTGCTTTGCTGCTCCCATCCCCCATCCCTCCCCCGTCCCCTGTCCCCCGTCCCCCGTCCCCCGTCCCCTGTCCCCCGTCCCCTGTCCCCTGTCCCCCGTCCCCCGTCTCCCGTCCCCCCAGGCTGACATAGAGCGTAGGAAAGCAGCTCATAACGGGGATCAGTGGCTCATGGGCGCACACGACCTGCTGTCACTGCTTTGCTGCTCCCATCCCCCATCCCTCCCCCGTCCCCTGTCCCCCGTCCCCCGTCCCCCGTCCCCTGTCCCCCGTCCCCTGTCCCCTGTCCCCCGTCCCCCGTCTCCCGTCCCCCCAGGCTGACATAGAGCGTAGGAAAGCAGCTCATAACGGGGATCAGTGGCTCATGGGCGCACACGACCTGCTGTCACTGCTTTGCTGCTCCCATCCCCCATCCCTCCCCCGTCCCCTGTCCCCCGTCCCCCGTCCCCCGTCCCCTGTCCCCCGTCCCCTGTCCCCTGTCCCCCGTCCCCCGTCTCCCGTCCCCCCAGGCTGACATAGAGCGTAGGAAAGCAGCTCATAACGGGGATCAGGGGCTCATGGGCGCACACGACCTGCTGTCACTGCTTTGCTGCTCCCATCCCCCATCCCTCCCCCGTCCCCTGTCCCCCGTCCCCCGTCCCCCGTCCCCTGTCCCCCGTCCCCTGTCCCCTGTCCCCCGTCCCCCGTCTCCCGTCCCCCCAGGCTGACATAGAGCGTAGGAAAGCAGCTCATAACGGGGATCAGTGGCTCATGGGCGCACACGACCTGCTGTCACTGCTTTGCTGCTCCCATCCCCCATCCCTCCCCCGTCCCCTGTCCCCCGTCCCCCGTCCCCCGTCCCCTGTCCCCCGTCCCCTGTCCCCTGTCCCCCGTCCCCCGTCTCCCGTCCCCCCAGGCTGACATAGAGCGTAGGAAAGCAGCTCATAACGGGGATCAGTGGCTCATGGGCGCACACGACCTGCTGTCACTGCTTTGCTGCTCCCATCCCCCATCCCTCCCCCGTCCCCTGTCCCCCGTCCCCCGTCCCCCGTCCCCTGTCCCCCGTCCCCTGTCCCCTGTCCCCCGTCCCCCGTCTCCCGTCCCCCCAGGCTGACATAGAGCGTAGGAAAGCAGCTCATAACGGGGATCAGTGGCTCATGGGCGCACACGACCTGCTGTCACTGCTTTGCTGCTCCCATCCCCCATCCCTCCCCCGTCCCCTGTCCCCCGTCCCCCGTCCCCCGTCCCCTGTCCCCCGTCCCCTGTCCCCTGTCCCCCGTCCCCCGTCTCCCGTCCCCCCAGGCTGACATAGAGCGTAGGAAAGCAGCTCATAACGGGGATCAGTGGCTCATGGGCGCACACGACCTGCTGTCACTGCTTTGCTGCTCCCATCCCCCATCCCTCCCCCGTCCCCTGTCCCCCGTCCCCCGTCCCCCGTCCCCCGTCCCCTGTCCCCCGTCCCCTGTCCCCTGTCCCCCGTCCCCCGTCTCCCGTCCCCCCAGGCTGACATAGAGCGTAGGAAAGCAGCTCATAACGGGGATCAGTGGCCCACGGGCGCAACCGACCTGCCATCGCTGCTGCTGTCCGTGCTCATGCCCATGTACCTGTTCCCCGCGGAGGAGCGAGTGGGCGCCTGGGGGGATGGAGGAAAGGTGCGTGAGTGGTTGAGTTTTTTTTTTGTTACTTCTCCGCCCCTTGGGCCGTCGCTGCTGCTGTCTGTGCTGGTGCCCCCTTTTCCACATACCTGTGCCCGGCAGAGGAGCGAGTGGGTGCGTGGAGGGACAGAGGGAAGGCGAGTGAATGGCTGGGTTGGGCTCTTCCGGTTACTCCTTACCTACCACCCCTCTCCTCTGCTGCTGTCAGTGTTCATGCCCACTTACCCGTGTCCGGCAGAGGAGCGAGTGGGCGCCTGGGGGAAAGGTGAGAGGCGTAGAACGGTGCTGGGGGAATGGGGATGGTGGGGAGGTGATTGGCTGGGTTCTCTCCCCTCTCCTCCTGCTCCTCTTCCCCTGCTGCTGTCCGTGCTCATGCCCGCTTAGCCTTGCCCCGCAGAGGAGCAAGTGGGCGCATGGGGGGGGTGGGGGAGCGGTGAGGAGGTTGTGGGGCGATTGTTTATTACTAGGATTTCTCGATCGGTTAACGCAAAACCTCACTGAACCTAACTGATGCGTTATCAGTCCCATTCTTCGTCCGAAAATTCTCACCCCTCACTTTGTTTTGATCTCCACTGCAGTGGGTGTACCTGCTGCCATGCCAATTAACCCCCTCCCTCCCTCCCTCCCTCCCTCCCTCCCTCCCTCCCTCCCTCCCTCCCTCCCTCCCTCCCTCCCTCCCTCCCTCCCTCCCTCCATCCCTCCTTCCCTCCCTCCCTCCCTCCCTCCCTCCCTCCCTCCCTCCCTCCCTCCCTCCCTCCCTCCCTCCCTCCCCCCCCCTCCCTCCCTCCCTCCCTCCCTCCCTCCCTCCCTCCCTCCCTCCCTCCCTCCCTCCCTCCCTCCCTCCCTCCCTCCCTCCCTCCCCCCCTCCCCCCCTCCCTCCCTCCCTCCCTCCCTCCCTCCCTCCCTCCCTCCCTCCCTCCCTCCCTCCCTCCCTCCCTCCCTCCCTCCCTCCCTCCCTCCCTCCCTCCCCCCCTCCCCCCCTCCCTCCCTCCCTCCCTCCCTCCCTCCCTCCCTCCCTCCCTCCCTCCCTCCCTCCCTCCCTCCCTCCCTCACTCCCTCCCTCCTCTCCTCTCCTCTCCCCTCCCCTCCCCTGGTCCCTTCCTCGCTTACTATCCACGGCAGTCTGTATGCGATGCATGCTGCCAAATGTCCCATTCCCTCTCTCCCGCATCTCTCCTCGCTCCCCTGCCTGCCTCTCCCTCACCTTACTATCCACTGCAATATGTATGCATGCTGCCATCTAACCCTCGCCCTCTCTTTCCTCTTTCCCCCTCCGCTGCCTTCCCCCCATCTACCCCCCGCTCTCTCCCCTCCTTCCTCCACCTCCCCCCACCTTCTTCCCTTGCCCCCATCCCACCTTGCCCTCCACCGCAATAGGTGTGTATACTTCCAACTGCGATCCGAAAAAACTCTGTAGTGTACAGGTAAGATGTGTGAACTTGTGAAGTGTTGGACCAAAAACCCTGTGGTGTACAGGTAAGCAGTGTGAAGTGTTACCTCAAATCCCTGTTCCAACAGAAAAGTTGCCTCAATCGAACCCGGTATGCCACACAACCCTATTGTGTTCAGGTATGCAGTGGGTATCTGACACGGGGGGGTCATAACCCCCTCCTCCCGCCACCCTCTCCCCTGCTTCCCCATGTCTCCCCGCCCCCCCTCCCCTTCCCCCCCACAACCCCAGTGTGGGGGGTAAGACTTGGTGGCCTTTTTACATGAGGACTTGGTGGTGCCTCCCCTGAGCCTCGACTGTGGGAGTGTGCTGCGGTGGTCTCGGGTTTTGGATTATGTTGCGCAGTGGTTGCCTGGAGGAGGAGGAGGATGGACAGGGGCAGGGGGAGGGGGAGGGCGAGGGCGAGGGGGAGGGGAAGGAGGAGGGGAAGGGGGAGGGGAAGGGGGAGGGGAAGGGGGAGGGGAAGGGGAAGGGGGGGAGGGAGGGAGAGGGGAAGGGGGTGAGGGTGACAGTGGTGGTGATGACGGTGGTGTTGCGTAGCTTACCCCAAGCCCAACCCGCTGTGCTACCCGTGCATCAAGGTGGCCTTTATACATGAAGACCTGGTGGTGCCTCCCCTCAGCCTCGACTGTGCGGGTGTGCTGCGGCGGTCTCAGGTTTCGGACTATGTTGCACAGTGGTTGCCGGGAGGAGGAGGGGGATGGAAAGGGGGAGGGGAAGGGGAAGGGGGAGAGGGAGTGGAAGTAATATGCAAGTACACATCCACCAGCCACAAGTGAAGTACGGTACAGGTTGCTGTAAGTGGTGCTATACTTAATGGTTTTTGAGAATGGGGAGGGGGTTATGGTTCGTATCGTAGCCACATCCACCAGCCACAAGTTATGTGAGGGGATGATACGGTACCCGTTGCTGAAAGTGGTGCTATACTTTATCGAACAGAGTGCGAGGCGAGGACTCGGCGATTGACCGAGCTGTAATTCTAGACCTGGCCCTGCTGCCACTACCATCTAAGCCTTCCCCGTGTACAAAGTGTATTTTTGAAACGTCTCAAAAATACACTTGTTACACTTGGCAATTGACCGAGCTGTAATTCTAGACGTGGCCCTGCTGCCAGTACCATCTAAGCCTTCCCTCCCAGCAACCCAGTCAATCAAGCCAGCCAAACCATCTAAACTGTCAGTGGGTTATACTCACTATAAGCTGCCCTGTGTGCTCCCGTTCTGCTCTGCCCCATCCCATCACTTCACATCCTGTACTTTTTCAGTCCCATCCTCTTCACCCCCCTATTTTTGCCTTATCACGTTCTGTCCCTTGCATTTCCCTTCTCTTCCCCGACATTATGCGTCTGATATGACAGCTCGGCAGCGCCGTGTAGTGGCGAGGTGTATTACCGTATTACCCCGGATATAAGCGCACCTGCGCTTATAATAAAACAGTGTTTTTTAGGGGGGTGCGCTTATAATTGAGTCAAATTTATAAGCGCATGCGCTTATATAATGGCAAATACATAATTATGATTTAAAGCACCAAATTGTGCATCCCAGTACAGTTGCATTTTCAATCAAATCGAAATGGGCGTCAGAATCGCGCGAGGGCGATTTTCTGCCGGCGCACAGGGGCAAGGACACGTCAAGCTTGCCCCAGCCCAGTGTATGAGCCAATCACATGCAGTCGCTCGCTCAGTGAACAGCCCCCACGGCTGTGCTGTCAGTCAGCTTCGCCCCAGGCCAGCATGCGAGCCACTCGCGTGCAGTCGCTCGGTCGCAGCGCACAGGCACGGCCCCTTTTCCCACCCCCCCCTTCGCCCCGAAAGGGCTGTCAGTCAACGGCTTCGCAAGGTTCCGCCTTTCCTGATCGAATCGCCCGTGCTCAAGAGAGTCAACCGAAGTACGGCAGAAATGGATGTGGGTGGACTCGCTGCAAAACAGGGAATCGTTACCGTTTTAATCATGATTTAAAATAAAATTTGTACATGCGCTTATAATAAATCAGGGTTTTACAGGGGGTGCGCTTATAAATGAGGATCGGCCATAAGCGCATTGCTCCAGATATAAGCGCATGCGCTTTTAATAGGCCTGCGCTTATATCCGGGGTGATACGGTACTTGGTTGGCTTGAATTGTGACTGCAATAGGTGCTTGAATGCCTTGAATTGAGACCGCAATAGGTGCCTTGAATTGAGACCGCAATAGGCGGCAACAATACTTCAACCCAAAAGACTTTCAGGTAGCATTCCCGTCCCCGATATAACACGAGCCAATAAATATGAATATTTTTAAAAGCTGTAACGCTTTTCAAAATTTTGTATTTTGAAAGCGAAGCGGCTTGTAATGTAGCAATGGTCATCGGCGAACCGCGCTAAACGCCCGTTTTGGAGTACAAAACGTGGGCTGGAGGTCATTTCCCTCCACCCACGTCTTTCATTTTCAAACGGCTTAGCCTAGTTTCCCGCCCACCCACCCCGTAGAACTGGGACCAATTATGGATAGTTGATTGCTTTAGAATAACTGCATGCTAGCTTGGACATGTCTGTACTTTGCCATTTGAAATGAGACGATGCCATTGCTACAACAAGAAAGCAAGCTTTCTAAAATGCATAGAAATACACCAGATAGATAAGCCACTTGTTAAACCACCTTGGTGAACTTTCCACAGAGCGCCACATTGTTTTTCGTATAGCCAGCTCTGACGATTTTCCCATCCGCCATGGCAAAAGCCAACGAGCTACGAAGTCCTGCCAAACCCTTCCCGTAAAACTCTTTCTGCGCGAAGCTGTAACGGTTGCAGCGAGCCATCTTGCTATTCGTAACGTTCACCCGATTTGCGCCCAGATACCGTATCGCCCCGGATATAATCGCAGGCCTATGTTAAGCGCATGCGCTTCTATCTGGAGCAATGCGCTTATGGCCGATCCTCAATTAGAAGCGCACCCTCTAAAAAAACCTTACTTATTATAAGCGCACCCTTGCTGTATAGACAAGAATGTCTGTTGTTTTTTTCACTTTCTTTACAACCTTCGTACAAACTACATTACTCTAGCTAAAAATTTCAACTAAAACTTTCAAGTCAAATACATTAGACTAGCATCCTAGCCTACACAACATTTTTAAGTTTAATCTAGCCTAAGGCCTACTCCTCGTCCGACTCAGGCTCCGTGGAGTTGTTGCCAAAGAACCCGTCTGCTTGGATGTCGTCATCAACCTCTACCTCGTGGGATAGCTGACCTCTCCGGTGCGCCAGCACCAGTCCGTCTTCACTCCCGTCAAGGGCATTGCTGATGCCGCAGGTGAGGAACGCTCTCTTAATCAGGTCGGCGGGCACAGCTTTCCACGCCCGTGAAATCCACTTGAGCACCACCTCCGGAGATGGTTTCTTAATGTTCCCTGCACCACATACACGGGGGTGGGAAACACGTGGGTCCACAAGTAGGCAGACATACAGACGAAGCGGTCACGGGAGAACACTTTTGCGTACCTGCGGGTGTCAGGATGTTCATGCCGTCCTGCTCGAACCAGGTCTGGTACTGCTGCCGAACACTCACCTTGAAGCTTTTGTTGACCGACACATCGAGCGGCTGCAAGTCTGCCGTGCATCCCGCTGGGATGACCGCCGGCACGATGTTGAGTTCCGCGAACTTCGCCTTGACTTCGGGTGTCAGGTGTCCACGATAGGAGTCGAGCACTAGCATGGCGCTCCGGCTCTGCAATCCGAACTTCGGTTTCAGGAACGGCACCACGCCTGCACCGAGCCACTCGATTACACCCGAGGCCTCCATCCACCCGTTAGCTTGGCAACCGACCACGACATCTGCATACAAGCAAGCGGTGGTTAGATTTTACTTTTGTTTTTCCCCTCGGAAACACGCGCATACGCAGTTTCTTACCGTTCGGAAAGTCACCCTTTGGGAGGGTCTTGCGCTTGAAAAACACCCACGGCTTCAACTTCTCGCCTGTCGCCGTGCACGCCAGCATCACAGTGACTCTCTCTTTCTGGTAACCACCACTGCGGATGGGCACCGACTTCACGCCCGTCTGCTCCACCGTGGTAGTCGCCGGCATCTCCAGCCACAAAGGCGTCTGGTCGGCATTGATGATGTAACGATTGTCGATGTCGTAGTCGTGGCGTGCGTCGCGGACAAACTGCCAAAATTCCTTGCACTGCTTGGCCACGTCTGCGCACGGGGAGGGAGGAACGGTTACAAGGGCGGATGAGCACCGCTACAGATAAACAAACATGGGCAAGAAAGTACTGAAATACAAGATAAAATTTCACGATAGGATGACAGTGCACGGACAGGCACTTACGCTGCTGTGTCTTTTGCGCCACCTTTGTTTTCATGCGCATGGTGAGATTCCACCGCTTGCGGAACCGCTCCGTCCAGCGCTGACTCGCCTTCCACTTGACGTCCGGGAACAACACCTTCATCACCTCTTTTGACCAGTCTTGCAGCCGGTCGACTGATACTGCCACACCGCGGCGTCGCCAGTCCAGGAGTTGGGCGTACACCTTCATCTCCATGGGTCTGTACCAGGAAGACCTTCCGCGCCCATGAAGTCGACACCGAGCACTGTGTGCAGCCTTGAGCTCCTCCGCTTGGTTTTTCCACTCTGTGAGGCATTTGCGGTGTATGCCGGACTCCCGCGCGACCTCGCTTATCGATGCAGCAAGCTCCAGCCGAACGAGCCACTTCAGTTTCTCCTGGGCGGTGTAGCGCTGCCGTTTGTGTTGAGTCGGCTTGTGCCTGGGAGAGGGGGGGCGGGCATCTCGGTTCTCAGAGGAGGGGTGGGGTCGTTTTTTGTTAATCGACGGATACGTTGGTATCGGCATCTTCTCGCGTGGTGCGTCGCGCCACCAAGACTCCACACCGTCGTCGTCCGCGTCTGTAGCTTCACGATCTGGGAACACGTCCTCCTCGGCGCCCTCTTCACCGTCGACTCCACCGTCGCCTCCAGCATCGCCGTCGCATGTGGGTTGTTTATCGGCGGCCACGTCATCGTCGGCGCCCACAGCCGACTCGTCCCACATGCAGGCTTCAGGATTTCCCCACCGAGGTGCAGTCGGCGAACCATTGATTTGCCTAGCCTTGGGTGTGTCCGGTTCAGACAACCACTCGTCGAAAGTGGCAGGCAAATATAACTGGAGCACGGGCCGATGGTGACCCCACGCGTCAGGAACAGGAGGAGTCGGAGGATTCGGAGGAGCGGGAGGAGCAGGAGGAGCAGGAGGTGCAGGAGGAGCAGGCGGAGCAGGCGGTGCAGGGGGTGTAGGTGGCACTGGAGGCGCTGGTGGCTCACGTGTATACCACCCGTCCGAGGTTAGTCGCCAGGCGCGGGTTGGTTTCTTCTTGAAAAGGAGGTGCGTCCCACTGAATTCCGCCATGGCTTTGCTAGCCAGGCGGGCTAGACTAGAAACTGAATGAAAAAAATGAGGAGGAGGGTGCAGAAATGGGCAACGACGGGGACCCCTGCGGGCTAGCGGCTCGGGGTCCTCGTCAATGACAGGCAGGAAACCCCCGCCTACCCCCGTAGAGGAACCTGCGTGGCAGCATATTCGCTGCGCTGGCAGGGAATCTTCCCCACCCTTCGAGAGGGTTCGGAAGAAATGCAGATGCCACGCAGCGCATGCGGCTGTGATTGGGCCGCACGGCAACATCCCCGTCACTCCTGTCACGTTCGATGGTTCTAGACAACTTTGTGCGGTGGGAAACCGAACCGCAGCTGTTTTTGCCTGAAAACCATGCTGTAGCAGATGAAACAGCAGATGAACTGGCAGCAGCAGCAGCAGTGGTAGAAGCAGCTGGATGACACCTTGCTATAAGGCTAGAAACAGCAGTAACTGTTGCAGGAGTGGTAACTGGGTGTCTTGAAGCAGCAGCAGCGGTTTACTGAATCCACAGTAACTGTTGCCTCAGTGGTAACTACTTTCTCAGGAGAAGCAGCAGCGGTAGCGTCAGTGGTGATTGCCTTTCCTGTAAGATTAGTGGTAACTACTTTTTCCGAAGCAGCAGCAATCGTAGGATCAGCGGCACCAGACTTCTCCAAATCAGCAGCCACAGTGGTAGTACCAGTGGTGACTGCTGTTTCAGAATCTGCAGCAATGCTTGTATCACCTGCATCTGCTTTCCCTGGAGAAGCAGCAACCATGGAAACAGCAGCACCAGCCTTTTCCAAATCAGAAGTCATGGTAACTTCGGCAACGCTTGTATCAGCTGCAACTGTTGTTCCCGAAGCAGCAGTGACAGTAGGATCAGCAGGACCAGCATTTTTCGAAACAGCAGCCACGGTTGCAGAAGTATCAGTGGTAACTGCTGTTCCAAAATCTGCAGCAACACTTGCATCACTTGAATCTGCTTTTCCCGAAGCAGCAGCAACCGTAGGATCAGCGATACCAGCCTTCTCCGAAACAGGAACCACGGTAGTAGGATCAGTGGTAACTGCTGTTTCAAAATCTGCAGCAGTGATTGTATCTGCTGCAGCGGATTTTCCTGAAACAGCATCGACTGTCGGATCCGTGGTAACTGCTGTTCCAGAACCTGCGGCAACGTTTGTATCAGTTGCAATTGGCTTTCCTGAAGCAGCATCGACCATCAGATCAGTTGCAACAGCTGTGGCAGAATCTGCAGCTAAGTTTGCATCAGTTGCAGCTGCTTCTCCTGAAGCAACAGCGACCGTAGGATCTGCAACAACAGCCTTTTCCAAACCAGTAGCCACGGGATTGGTATCATTGATAACTGCTGTGGCAGATTCTGCAGCAACGTTTGCATCTGTTGCACCTGCGTTTTCCGAAGCAGCAGCGACCGTAGGATTAGCTGTACCAGCGTTTTCCAAATCAGCAGTCACGATGGTAGTAGCATCAGCGGTATCTGCATTTCCAGAAGCATCACCCACCATAGTATCACGAGTAAACGCCTTTGCAGCAGTAACGGCACTATCAGCTGGCTTCCCCGAAACAGCAGTAACAGTAGCATCGGTAACTTCTTTCCCTATAGCATCAGTCTCAACATGAACTGCTGCTACCGAAGCAGCATCAACTGTGGTACCAGTGGTAACAGCCTTTCTTGAAGCAGCAGCGGTCGTAGTACGGTGATTTTTTACACGCCTCAGAAATCGCCTCATCTTGGTATTATTGCTGAATGCGTTTCCAGGAGCAGCACTACAAGCAGGAGCAGCACTAAAGGCAGGAGCAGCACTACAAGCAGGAGCAGCACTAAAGGCAGGAGCAGCACTAAAAGCAGGAGCAGCACTAACGACAGGAGCAGCACTAAAAGCCAGAGCAGCACTAACGACAGGAGCAGCACTGAAAGCAGGAGCAGCACTAAAAGCAGGAGCAGCACTAACGACAGGAGCAGCACTAAAAGCCAGAGCAGCACTAATGGCAGGAGCAGCACTAACGACAGGAGCAGCACTAACGACAGGAGCAGCACTAAGGGCACCAGTAGCTACCGGAAGGGGGGATAAAGCACTAGCATCCTGTTCGGAACACGAGGGAGAGATCTGTTCGGAACACGAGGGAGAGATCTGTTCGGAGCGCGAGGGAGAGGGCAGCAGATCGTCCGTGCTGACAGCAACCGACGTGCCGCTGAAGGTTGGAACTGAACATGTGTGGTCCTTCAAGACGTCATTGTCAATGCTAACGTTTACTTTAACGTCAACGTCCGCGTCTACGTTAACGTCAGCGTCAGCGTCTATGTTAACGTCCACACGTAACGGATTTAGCTCCTGGAAAATAAAGGCGTCGTGGAGATCTTCGTCCGTGGAGAGCACGATGACGTCACCGTCCGTGTCTGTGTAAGTCAGCGAGATCGGCTTGCTGGCGGGGATGTCGAGAGACGCGAAAATCTGAAGGCTGACGTGGCGGAAGGACGGAGGGGAGCAGCGGGACGAGATGCGACGCAAAACGCCATTGCAGTTGACCTGGGGGGGAGAGGAAACGGAGGAGAGGGGGGAACGGGAAGGGGGGAAGAGGGGAGCGAAAAGGACGGCGGGGAGGGCACGCGGAGAGGAGGGAAAACGGGTGAAGATGAAAAGGGGTGGAAGAGAAAACAATGGTTTCGCCTGAGTTTGAGGGATAGGAAGTCAGAAATGTGCCTCGCAAGGCGGCGACTTGCGCTTCGCAGCTCAACTGTAGGATGACGAGCCGAAAGGGACTCGATTGAACCGACAAGAACCAGGCGCCATCGAAAATTTGGTTAGATGAGAAAACTAAACGCTTTAAAGATCCAAAGATACTTCATTCCTGAGAAATAAATCTAGAAGTTACTTGCTACACAGCGACGCGTTGCCAGCGCGGGCAGTGAAATATCTCCGCTCACCTTCATGACATAGAGGGTCGACATGGCGGTAACGCTAATCTGGCCGTGAGAAATTAATACACTAAACCAAAAGGAACGGCGAGTTACACGGAGGTTCTCATTAGTAGCTGCCTGGCAGCGGGGCGTCTGAACGAGATATTCAGCACCCGTGGAAATTTATTCTCTTAGCTACGACGAACTTCGTTGAACGGCGCATCACACGGAAATTCCCATCAGCGGTTGTCTGGCAGCGGGACGTCTGAACGAAAAAGTCGGCACCTACTACGAATTTGAAAGCTGTGCACACCACTATGGCAAAAAATTTGAGAGAATGGGGGAATTCAGGCGTTGGTTCCACCAAAATAATCACAACCTGCGGCGGTGGCGGTAATGCAACCTGCGGCGCGTCCTTTGTCCTTCACCCCCCCCGAGCATGATCCTGATGCGGTGCGCCTGGCTCGCTGCCGCACAAGGTGCAAAGTGGGAGAATGGAGTCGGGGTTTGGCGTGTCTTACTGCCGGTAGCATCGCTCAGCCCTCTCAGCACATGGTGGACGCGCTGCGAGCGAAACACCCATCGAGCGAGACCGCCATTCCGGAGTGGTTGCAGGAGGAGATAGTTGAGCCTTCCCTTATCCCGCAGCTCTCAGTGGAGGTACTTGGTCAGGCGATCCACTCTGCGGCTAGGGCGTCGGCACCAGGACCGTCGGGGTGGGTGACGGAGCACCTGCGCGACACTTTTCTCTCTGAGCCCGCATACCTGCCTCACCTGCTAGGAGTCTTCACCCAGTGGACCAAGGGAGAGGTAGCGGAGCGCGTGCGACCCTGGCTCACTGCGTCCAACCTTGTGGGCCTGTCGAAGCCGAATGGTGACGTTCGCCCGGTGGCTATAGGCGAGGTGCTCCCCCGCATACTATCTCGGGCCCTATGCATCGTGCTTCGGCCGAAGATGATGTCGCACTTTGCGCCGTGTAACCAGCTAGGAGTCGGATCCAGGTCGGGAGTGGAAGTCCTCGCACATGCCTTTCGTTCTGCCATCTCTACTCACCCGTCATGGTGCGCGCTTCAAATTGATGTGGCGAATGCTTTCAACTCCTTCCATCGGCGGGAAATGTTTGAAGGACTTCGACAGTCGCCTTTTGCGGGTTTGATCCCATTCCTGCGTGTCTTCTACGGCACTCCTAGCGACCTCTACCTCCGTGCGGGCCCCTTCGTCGAAGCTTTGGCTTCAGAGCGAGGATCGAGGCAAGGGGACCCATTGGGGCCGTTTCTGTTCGCGTTCACACAGCAGCTGGTTATGGAGCCCACCAAACAAGAATTCGCCGACCTACTCTTTCTCAGCTACGCCGATGATACGTACATCTTGGGGCCTAGGGAGCGGGTGCTAGCAGCTTATGAGGTCTTGCGGGAACGACTGGGCGGGCTTGGTCTGGAGGTGCAGCCGCATAAGTGCAAGCTTTGGGAGCGAGGGGTGGACCAGGAGGGAGAGGAGAGGAACGAGACCGTCCCGCCCGGCATGCAGCAAACATGGACGGGGCTCACCGTAGTGGGGGTTCCTATTGGGGAGGAGGAGTGGGAGGTGGCCAGCTTGCGAGGCCGGCTGATGCAGCTGCATGCACCTGTCCCTTGGCTTCCTTTGCTCGACCACCCACAGATTGCGTCCCATCTGCTGGCGATCGCAGTGTCAGCGCGCCCGATTTACCTCACAAGGACGATGCCTCCACGGCCTGAGGTTGTGGAGGCTTTCCGCGACTGGGACACGAAGCTTGAGGATTGTTTTGAGCAGCTGTTTCCAGATAGCACCTGGGATCATGATTCGGCAAGGTCGCAGATGGCCCGTCTACAGCTGCACCTTCCAGCCAGACTTGGAGGGTTTGGCATTCGATCTGCAGCTGACCTTAGCCCTCTGTCGTACGCATGTGGTTGGTGCCAGGCAGTGAGCGATGTGGCTCGGATGGGGGTGGCAGGGGAGGAACGGATGTTTGAGGAGTTTTTCCGCACGCCCGAGGCTACGACCTTGCTGGATCCTTGGTTTGCGAGAGCAGTGGAGCTGCTGCCACAGTCGGTCAGGCAGGAGATGCCACCCCTAGCCTTATGCACCGCTGACCCCCCTGTGCTGCTTTTCCCCACACAACACCGTCGCCTAGCGGTTGAGAGTCTGCAGACTCTTCGGGGTATGGCCCACGACGACGCCACCATGGCCCGTTTGACATCCCTTCAGGGCCCGGGGGCAGGGGCGTGGGTCTCCGCCGTCCCTTCGCACGAAGAGGCTACCTTCACCGCAGCCGAGTGGAGCATCTGTGCGTCCATGCGCCTAGGCCTCCCCATACAGCAGCTGATAGTCGCCGGCAAGTGCGCGTGTGGGTTTGAGTTTGCTGATCCCTCTGACCCGCATCATGCCCTTCGCTGCAAGTACCAGTACGCACCTTCTCGTGTTCACGACGCGGTTAAGTTTGTGGTGGCGAAGATAGCTAAAGGGGCGGGTGGGGTCGTGACCATGGAAGACGACACGTTGCTGCCAGGGAAGAGGGTGGATGTGGCGGTGCGGAGACTGAGGGAGGGGGAGGAGCATGCGCTGGAGGTTAGTGTGGTGGACCCTATCTCGTTGTCCGCGCAGCACCATGGACAGATTGGTCGCAAGGTGGGTTTTGCCGCTAGAGAGAGGGAAAAGCGGAAGGCGGCGGACTACAAATTGCTTCTGCAGCGACATAGGGGAGTGCAGTTTACACCTCTCATTGCTGAGACATGGGGTTGCCTGGGGGGGAGTTTTGGGCGGTGGCTTAAGAAACAGGGCGACGCGCAGATTGAGGTAGCGAAGACGAAAGGGGCGGCGAGAGCTACGGGGAAAGGTTTCTCGGCTTACTTGCTTGGATCACTTAAAGCGGCCATAGGTGTGGCTTTGCAGCGGGCTCAGGCGCGTGTGATCTTGTTGCGCGCGGCGTCGATGATGAGAGGCCCAGAGGCTGTTTCGGTGGAGCGGGAGGATTTTGAGGAGGAGATGGGATGGGATGCTCCGTGGGCGGATGCGCCCTATTTGGTGGACATGCGGGTTTAGAGGGTGGGTTTAGGTGAGGGGGGTGGGGGGTTTGGTTAGATGGGGCGTATTGTTGGGGTGTCTCGTTGGGGTGTCTTGTTGGGGTGTCTCGTTGGGGGTATCTCGTTGGGGTGTCTTTTGGGGTTCCTCATGTGCTGTTCTACTGGGGTGTTCTTGAGGCTGCGTTTTCCGTTTTTCTTTCATTTAAGACATACAGCTGAATTTCTGAGGCCGACGTGGTGTGCGAAAAAAAAAAAAAAAAAAAAATCACAAGAAGAAGGGAATGCTATGAATCAGCAGGCTGTTTGGCTAGGAATTCTAGTTCTAGTTGTATTGATGATACCTCGAGTCAATTTCTGCACTGCTGCTACAGTTACGAGGGAAGTGATGGATGTGTGTGGTGATGATGCGTGGGTGCGGTACGGTGATGATGGAGATGGGATGGTCGTGTAATGCCCAGTTCCCTAGGTCGCGTGGGTGATCCAACGCATGATAGCGAAAGGTCTGACATGTTGTCAACGGATCATCGCACGGTGAGCATAGGCCCTGAAGTTACACATCCTTGCTCCAGACGGTATATTTTGATGCGACACAAGGTTCATTCTCACAAATCGGTTAAGTTTATTCCAGAAATCACACCACACAGCGACCTAATTCACAACCGGCTTCTACAAACATTGCAGCCATGGTACATTCTCTTACGTCAGCTGAGACACTATACAGGGAGCAGCACAATATTTGGCCTGCAAATCCATGGCACAGCCCTAAATGGGAGATATGGCAGCTTCAGGGGTGAAGGTGAAATATCCCAAAGCAGGAGCAGAAGCTTGCTGCTGTTTCTGATGAAGCGGCAAAAGCAAAAGTGCCGAAATCAGGAGCAGAAGCAGGCTGCTGTTACTTCTGAAGCTGCAAAAGCAGGAGAAGTGCCAAAAGCAGGAGCAGGATGGCCAAAAGCAGGTGCAGCAGAAGGAACGGGAGCCACCTGGAATGCATTGGAATGGTAGGGGCCTGGGCGGGGTGGAAGGCTGCACCAGGGTCCCGATTACATGTCATGACCAGGCCCTCAGATTGGTTTCAGGGTATGCTGATCGATCAGTGTGCAGTGCCCAAAGTGGTGTCCAAATCAGCGTTGGGGGTAAAATCTATGCTCATTTTTCAGTGTGAATTTCCAATCACGGCACATTTACAGTGGTATTGCTGGCGTAGTTGTTTGGGTCATGACATGTAATCGGGAAGATTCAGTTTCGATTCCCATAGACGGGACCTACCACTAAAGGGCTATGATTCCTTTTTGCGGGAATCCTGCTTTGAACACCCCCTATACACCCATACCCTATCATGTCCGAATCAGTGTGACTCGGTACACTATACTGATTCGTCAGTGTTACTTGTACAGCAACATGCAAAATGGTCAGTGTGACAAAATAGGTTATGCTGAAATTTCAGTGCAAAATTGAAGCATATGCTGAATTTCCAGGGAAAACGAAAATCTGAGCTACAAAATCAGCGTAATCAGCGGGTTTTACGCTGATATCTGAGGGCCTGACCAGGGATGAAGGGTGCAAGAGCTCAGAGAACGAGCAGATAGAACGGGGGATGTTGGGGGGTTGAAGAAGAGAGGCTTGTTGCTGCTGCTGAGGTGGCAACAGCAGGAGTGCAATGGCAGAAGCAGCAGGTCAAAGGTGGAAAGCAGGAGTGCAAGGGCGAAAAGCAGCAGGGCAAGGGTGGAAAACAGCAGCGCAAGGGAGGAATCAGGATCAATTGAAGCACCAGCTACTTGGATAGCCATAGTGAGGCAGAAGGCTGGGTGGGATGAAAGGCTGCACCAGGGGCGAAGTTAGAAAAGCTCAGAGAAGGAGCAGAAGAAGCGGTCACTGCTGGAGGCTTGGAGGAAAGGGGTCCTGCTGTTGCCGTGTTGCTGGGAGGAGACGGGAAAGCTGCAGTAGGAGCAGATGAGTTAAAAGGGGGAAAAGGGGCCAGTTCCCAGGGGCTTTAAGGAAAGGGATGTTGCTGTTGCTGTGTTGCTGGGCGGAGACGGGAAAGCTGCAGTAGGAGCAGATGAGTTAAAAGGGGGAAAAAGGGCCAGTTCCCAGGGGCTTTAAGGAGAGGGATGTTGCTGTTGCTGTGTTGCTGGGCGGAGAAGGGAAAGGTGCAGCAGAAGCAGATGGTTTAAAGGAGGAAAAAGGGCCAGTTCCCAAGGGCTTGCAGGAGAGGGATGCTGCTGTTGCTGTGCTGCTCGACGGAGACGGGAAAGGTGCAGCAGAAACAGATGGGTTAAAGGAGGAAAAAGCGCCAGTTCCCAAGGGCTTGGAGGAGAGGGGTGCTGCTGTTGCTGTGTTGCTGGGCGGAGACGGGAAACGTGCAGCGGCAGCGCCAAACCCAGACAACAAGGTGCCAGTAGAGGGATTGGCAGTGCCAGCCGCACTGGGAGCACCAGACGCAGCAGTGGCAGCGGCTGCGGCAGGAATAGAGGTGCCAATATTATAAGTGAAGGCACCATGAGCAGGAGTAGATGAGGCAAAAGTGGAGGACGACGTTCCAATAGCGGAAGTAGGAGCACCAGAAGCAGCAGCGGCAGCGAATGCAGCAAAAGCAGAAGTGGCAGGCCCAGGAGTGGTGGCGAAAGCTGCAAAGCCAGAAACAGCAGGCTTGGAAGCAAGGGCGGCAGAAGCAGCAGCTGTAGCAGCAGATGGAACGACAGCAGCAAATGGAGAGGCAGCAGATGAAACGGCAGAAGCAGGTGGAACGGCAGAAGCAGATGAAACGATTGCAGAAGATGAAACGGTAGGAACAGATGGAACAGTAGCAGCAGCTGGAACGGTAGCAGCAGATGGAACGGTAGCAGCAGATGGAACAGTAGCAGCAGATGGAACGGTAGCAGCAGATGGAACGGTAGCAGCAGATGGAACAGTAGCAGCAGATGGAACGGTAGCAGCAGATGGAACGGTTGTATTGGACGAGACGGCTGTATCTGCTGCTGGCAATCCGGAACCATCAGTCAAAGTATCATCAACAGTAGTCTCGGTTGTTTCTTTCCCTGAAGCAGCAGTGACCGTAGTAGTATCGTCAGTGACTGCTTCCCCAGAAGCAGCAGCCACGGTTCTATCAGTACTAGCTGCCTTTCCTAAAGCAGCAGGGACCGTAGCATCAGCAGGAACTGCTTCTCCCATAACAGCACTACTGTCACTTGTCGCTACCAAGATGGAAGATGGATCATTAATTTCCATCACTGAACACGAGGGAGGGGGGAGCAGTTTGTTAGTGCTGACAGCAACCGACGTGCTGGCGGCTGGAAGAAGACACTTAACGTCCGACTTAACCAAATCCGTCACTTTGGCAATTGTCAAAGCTCCGCCAGCGTTCGCGTCACCGTCAGCCTCAGCATCAGCGTTTCCGTCAGCGGTTCCGTCAACAACCACGTCAACTCGTAACGGATTCAGCTCCTGAAAAACGAATGCATCGTGCAAATCATCGTCCGTGGAGAGCGTGATGACGTCACCGTCCGTGTCCGTGTACGTCAGCGAGATCGGCTTGCTGGCGGGAATATCGAGGAGTGCGCGAATTCGCAGGCTGACGTGGCGGAAGGATGGAGGGGAGCAGCGGGACGAGATGCGACGCAAAACGCCGTTGCAATTGACCTGAAAGGGTGAAGAGAGAGGAGAGGTAAGAAAAGCAGAGGAAGATGGGAAGAGTGCAGAGAGTGGGGAAACGGGGGTGGGAAACAAAGCAATGGTGTGGCCAGAGTTAGATGGATGAGAAGCGGTAAGATGCTGGAGAATTGCATCGCAACACGACGAGTTGCATCTCGCAGCTCATCCGCGGGGGATGAGGAACGTCACCCATTTGCCCTGTAAAAGCGACTTATCTTGATTGAACCGAGAAGAACTTGTAAAAGCCATTTGAACCGAGAAAAACTATGCGATAGCAATCCAAACTGAAGCAAGGGAGGGGAAAGCAAGAGGAAGGAGGGATCTGGAGAGCACTAATCTACCTAACGACGTGTTGACAGCACGAAAATTCATGCTCACCTTCATGACATAAAGGGTCGACATCATGGAAACGCTACCACCAGCGTGTGGCTAATCTGGACGCAGATGATTCTACAAAGAAGATGATGTGACAATAAGGAACGGTGTACTTTCAGAAAAAAAAAAAATCTAGATATATTTCTGGCACCGGGGCGTCTGAACGAAAATGTTCAGCACCTACTATGCTATCCGCACCAATACTTGCGTCAGTGGAAACGGGAGGGAAATGATGTCTGTTCAAACTGCACAAGCAAGAAAAACAAGAAAGCGTTGGTACGACTAGAAAGAATTGCCGTGCTTGTTGTGCTGATACTGCTTGGATTACTGCTATTTATTTTTGGAGAGGAGCCATGGATCTGTGGATGGAGATGGAGGTTGTGTGGTGTTGGTGGAGTGTTCGAGCCTAGCAAGGAAGCGAGGTCAGAGTTCGTCGTGTGCAGTGGTTCGGACAAGTGTTTGCATGGCTTTTGCCTGCCTGCATAGACCTTACCGAAACCATCCTAACCGAATTCAAAACTCAAAATATAAAAACAAACCGAACCGACCGTGACAATGGCTTCCCCACAATTCAAACCCCGCCACCCCAATTTCGAGACGCGGTACGAGTTTCCCGCGTCTTTTCCGCCATATTTGTTCGCTTCAATCTGACGCTCAAATCCGGATGTCAACCAGCTTTCGAAGACTAGCGAAGTCCTTCCACCATTGATTTTGCCACTCGCATAAACTTCGAAGTGTTCGCGTGCAATTCGCTTGATTTCGCCGTGCAAAGTCGTCGGACCCTGGATTTGGATATCTTTCTCTCACTCGTTTACCTTGCGGGTGCACTCCCTGCCCTCCCCTCCCTAGGGTTTCCAACAAGCCTATTTTCCTTTGGGGCTGTTCAAAACTTCGATTTGCTGGCGAACAGCCCCTTCGTGTAAAATTTTCGCGATTCACGTTAGCTGGTAGCTTCTGGGCGAGCCATGGCGTCGCTCCTAGCATTTCCGCAAGCACAGATGAGCAGCATTTCGCTCGCTGCGTCGACATCTCAGAATGTGAGCTTCTAGAGCCTTTTGTAGCTTCTATCACGAAACGCCATCACACCCTTGTTCGTTTCCCACCCGTTTGTCTGCAAATTCCTCCTCACATGACGTTTACAATTTCTCTTTTAAAGAATTACTCATGTATCGTATTAGGATCTCCACTGCTTCGTCTCGCTGCCTCCCTCTCTCCCGGTCAGTCATTATCGGTATCACTGCCTCCTATCTCCCCCAAACCCTCTCTTCGTCCGCCTCCATCTCTTTCCGCGGGGCAGACATCTTCGCTCCGCGCCGAATTCCGCCGCGGTGACTGCCTCCTCTGCCATTGCGGTGCCCGCGCAGGCTTCCGCCGGCGCCGCCGATTCCGCCGCCGACGGCGCTGACGGTGCCGCTCAAGGTGAGGTGAGCGGCTGTGGTTGCGTCTGACTCAATGAATTCGCTTGCGTTGTCGTCCGTTGGATGAGAGCCGCTGAACGTGAGGTGAGCGGCTGTGATAGCATTTTATCCATTGAATTCTCTTGCATTGTTGACTGTTGGATGAGACCCGCTCAAGATTAGGCGAGCTGCTGTGCTGCAGCGGCAGCTGGCATTCGTGCTCACGCCGTTCGCGGATAGACTGGATTCGCGCGCGTTGAGTAGCATCATGAAACAAGTGAGTGAGAGAGTGAGTAAATAGCATGTGAGGTGTGTATGGTCACTTGGCACGCCGCTCTCGCTGCTGCAGCGGCAGCTGGCGTCGGTGCTCACACTGTTCGTGGATAGGCTCGACTCACGCGCTCTGATTTGAGCAGCATCATCAAGCAAGTTAGTGAGTGAGTGTGCTCCAATCCAAGGGTCACTTGTAAGGCTGGTCACAAATTGAATCAATCTGCAAAGGAAGTCTCCTCTCAGACGCACTGCTGCGGTGACAGCTGCCGTTCTCTATGAAAGGGTGGAAGTTCATGTGTTCACTTCCATTCAGACCGGAAAACTGACACAGTACATTGCGCCGCCTTGCTGCTCGCCTGCGTGCCGCCTTACCTCGCCCCTCGCCTCGCCGCTCTTCCTCCCCCACTCTACCCCCCCGGCATCGCCTCATCGCCTCGTTCCGCATCGCCGCCCAACCCCAGCGCCGCCTCCCACGGCGCGCCATCGCCTTTATCTCTCGCTTTCCTTCCCATCCGCCTCTCCGCCCATGCTGCTGCGCCACCCTTTCCCCGCCTCCACCCCCACGTAGTGTCCCTCGTTCCGCCCTTCCGCCGCATCCTCACGCATCCGTCGCCTTTCCCCCGCGCGGCGGCGCGGAGCGGGAGCGGCGGTAGCGGAGGCAGCGGCGGGCGCCGGGGCGGGCGACGTGCAGACATTCATCCTCACGGCGGGCGCGCTCGCTGCCGCCGCCGTCTCCCTACGACTTGCGCTCAAGGTGCCGCTCTCCGCGCACCCACTCCGCGCACCCACTCCGCCACCCCTTCTTTCCCCGTTGCTCGTCCTCCGGATCCCCCCCCCCCCTTCCAATGGCCTCCCCTCCTCACGCCTACGTTTCTTCTCTGGCTTCTATGCTCACTGCACTCATGCTTGCTACACACATGCTCGCTGCACACATGCTCGCTGCACACATGCTCGCTGCACACATGCTCGCTGCACACATGCTCACTGCACACACGCTCGCTGCACACATGCTCGCTGCACACATGCTCGCTGCACACATGCTCGCTGCACACACGCTCGCTGCACACATGCTCGCTGCACACACGCTCGCTGCACACATGCTCGCTGCACACACGCTCGCTGCACACACGCTCGCCACGCCTCACACGTTGGCCCGGGGTCACTCACTATGCGCCTCCTCTCTGCCTGCTCCTCTCTCCTGTGCCCCGCATTCTCTCCTGCGCCCCGCATGCTGTCCTGTGCCCGTGCCCCGCCTTTCCGCATGCAATGCTGCCAGGGCGACCCGGTGCCGTGTGCCAAGTGCGGGGGAAATGGTAAGAGCCTTCTCATACACCTCACTGCTGGTTTTTTAGAATTCTCAAAAACCAGCTCGCATGCAATGCTGCCAGGGCGACCCGGTGCCGTGTGCCAAGTGCGGGGAAAATGGTGAGAGCTGCTTCTCATACACCTCACTGCCATGCCACCCCCCCCAACGAAGCCTCTCGTCACTCTTCATTTTTCACATGGCGCCACATAACTCCTTGATGCACTGGCGCCATGACGTAGCACCTTGATGCGATGGCACCATGGCACCCCATGGCGACACTGCTGGCCGTCGGCCCCTCCTGCATCTTCCTGCATCTCTCTGACGCTCAATCTCAGGTTTCTCCCTGCACTTTCCCATATGTTTCCATCCCCTTTCCACCTCGTCACCCCCGTTCTCTGTCTGTCCCTCCTCTGTGCGTGTGGCGGGGCTGGCAGGAGGCACGGCGTATGTGTTCTGCGAGGGGGGTAAGATGGCCGGCAAGGATGGGCGCCTCATGGACTGCCGCGTGTGCAAGGGGGCAGGTGAGGGGCGCATGGGGGCAGGTGAGGGCGCATGGGGGCAGGTGAGGGCGCATGGGGGCAGGTGAGGGCGCATGGGGGCAGGTGAGGGCGCATGGGGGCAGGTGAGGCCGCATAGGGGCAGGTGAGGCACATAGGGGCAGGTGGGGCACATAGGGGCAGGTGGGGCACATAGGGGCAGGTGGGGCACATAGGGGCACCTAGTTCTGTAGCTAGTTCTGTACAGTATTCCCATTGCGGCATTCATAAAACCTCCTTGGATCTGCTCCTTTTCCTTGCCGCCTGATGTGCAAGACTGGTCTTTTGCAAAGAATGTAAGGGCACTGGATATGTGAAGAGATTGTAAGAAGGATGTTACTATGCAACGACCTTAACCTTAGGCTGGACACTTGTCGCAGTCGTGATGCAATGCAACCGTGCAGAACCATATGCATGCACTGCACCAAAATAGCACGCAGTAGGTAGGATATTTTTTTCCTTTCTGCTAGGCTGAGAAGATCCCATATACCCTAATCTCCCCGACATGCGCTTGGAAAGTATCATGCGCTAGGGCGTATTCCTAAACCCTGAAGTAATGCTTCCCAAGCAAAATCATACCGTACAAGTGCATATATATATGTATATATATTTATCAGTGTTGGTTTTGTGCGACTAGAATTTTGGGGGTAGCACAGCCGCGTCGCTAACCTGAAGCTTCTGGACTTTTGACTTCCGGTCAAACACATGGATAACGTACAGTACAGTACCTTGACATGATGTGGACGAAGGCGAGTTGTACACATGATGCCCGACCCATGCACGCGAATTTGCCCTGCCCGCCACAGAAACCTTGCACGCGTGCATTTGGTTCCGGGCAGTTGCCCCCTGGTTAGAGGCACGCAAAACCACTTGTGCAAGTTGGGTAATCACGACAACAGCAACATGCCAGTCAACAACAAACGCACCCGCCCCCATGTTTCCTTGTTCTTAGGCCAGGGACAGGCAGCGCGAAAACCGTGGACGAAATGGGTTTGACGTCGCGCACGGCTTCACTGCTTACCGTATGCCACGTCGTCGTGTTTCAATGTGCGCCAAACACACAAGACTCAAGCAAAATCGCCACGTGGAGGTTGCCCGTACAGCGATGACCCACGTCACCCGATGCATTGAAACGGTCTCCAGTGCATGATAGAGACCCATTCAAAGGGCCCATTCACTCCCCGAATGTGGGTTACTGACTCGGAAACGACCCTCGTGCCCAATAAACACACGTCACATCGTGTGGCGGGTGGTTACCTATGAATGTTACACGCACTTCCTAGTGCTCATTCTCCGCTGAAGGTGCACAAGGCAAAAACTCAACTTCAAACATCTTCGGAATTGCGAACAGCGAGGAGCACCAAAGGAGGATAAAATGCCGCGCATTTACACTCGACATTCATATTCTCGTCTCACTTACCTCTCTAACCATGCCTCGCCTCTACCGTCGCTCCCAGCTTCCCGTGTACATTAAGAATGCAGTCTGCGCGCATCATGTGCAGAATCCTCTTATGCGCCAGGTTGACCTGGCGCGCTGGTGTTTTACTCGATACGGAATCCGCCCCGACCGCTCTACTATCGGCCGGATTTTGAAGGGCGCTGATCGTTGGAGCGCGCCGTCAGCATCGAACAACCCCGTCCGTGTTCGGGGCGGAGCTCACCCCGACCTTGAGCGCGCAATGGTGCGCTGGATCTCGAACGCCGGCCCGGCGGGAATCCCGCTCACGCTGCAGACAATCCGCGACCACGTCATCGCACGTGACTTGGGAAAGCCGCCCTCATTCCGCTGTTCCGTGGGATGGGTGCGCCGCGCACTGCGCCGCACCCATCGATCTCGATGGCGAGATCGATGACGTGGGCATTCTCATCGATCGTCTTGGCCTCGGGCCAAGCGCGATGCCGGCCGCCGACTTTGTCGCAATCGACAACGGGCAGCCGACGTGCGCGGAGCCGGGCGAGGACCCTTTGGCCGACGAGCCCGCGTCGGCGTATTCGGCTGCGTCGTGGGAAGCGCCTACGAGCATGGAGGCTGTCTACAACGACGACAACCCCGCGTCCCGCGAGGCTCGTCGCTATGCGCGCGCCGCATGTGAGATGCTCATCGGGTACGCGCGCGCCACCAGCATCACCCCCCGCGAGCTTTGCGCCCTCTTCGAGATCCGCAACCCGATCATCATCGAGCGCATGGAGAGGGCGAGCCCGCCCCTGAACCTCAACGCGACCCCGATCGCCACCCCCAGGCCGTCCGAGACCCCGGATGCCGTGCGCGCTCGTCCCCGCGGGCGCGTCCTCCCTGCGTGGATGACGGCGCCCTCTCCTCGCCAGGCTCTCATCGATGCTGGCGCGCCTGCCGCCATGGACGGCTTCATGGACGCGGCGGAGTGGGTGCGTCTGTGAATGCGCCCAACTCCTCTCTCGGGAGTTGGTGTCTCACCAAGTGCACCAATGTCAACATCTCACTGACATTGGTGTAATGTCAGTGCTTGTTGGTGCTGTTTCATGTTGGATGAGTTGGCTTGCTGAGATTGGCCCGGGAGAGGACTGGGGATGTTTGTGAGGGAATGTGTTGTATATTGTAATGGGCCAATACGGTTTGAAGAATTAATGTGGTAACAACAATAACAGTTACGAAACAAATGCGGCAATCCAGCACTGTTTCGGGTAAAACAAACCTGTAACATTCGGTGTTTTTAATAAGCCCATGTTGGCCCATGCGAAATGCAACGAACCCCACGAAATGCCCTAACCACTTACAAGCCCAAAGCACAAGGCAACCTTGGGGGACTCTAACGAGCATTAGCTGTACCGTACAGCCCGGTTCTCGCTGTTGTGGTCTCGGCTCGGATCCATACAGTTTCTAACTGTGGCTCGTGTACAGTACAAGCAAGTTCTAAGGGCGCGCTGCACTTCTATTTTTTAATCCGAAAATGCTGAAGAAGATCGATCCAAATCCGAAATTTTGGTGAAGTTCAGGTTACTGTGCGTTTGGCGTTTACTCAACTGAATTTTGTCTTGACTGAACAGTGATACTGTTCGAGAAGTGCACCACGCTCATGTTTTGCAAGCGAACTTGAACGCCATAGCGCCCGAAACGCGAGCAAACGATACTGCAGAATTCCCCGTCAAATGCTCGAACTTGACAGAGAAGTGCACCACCCCAAAAGGTGAACTTCAGTTGCGAAATAAACGAAAAACTAGCGACGGTAACAGAATAGCTACGATGCCTAAACGAAATGATGTGATTGGCTAGGCGACGTCTACAGCGTACGTGCGACCTCATTTCGGTCGCACGGCTGGTAGGAGCTACGTTGGCAGATACGCCCTGGGCAGGGTTGCGTACCACGTATATACGCTTGCGTATATACGTGGTACGCTAATACGCTCGTATTTCTTGGAAATACGCCCGGGCAGCCCGCCGAAAAAAAAAATCGAAATCGAAAAATTTTGCGAAGGTTTTGCGACTTGGCGATTTGTTACCGCGCAGTCGCGTATCGCCCTGGGGGGGGGAAGGAGAGGATGCAGTTATGGCGGATGAGTATGGGGCAGGGGTGGTGTTGGAAAAGCCCCGCAAGGAACTCGGCTGTGTGGAGGCTAGCTAGAGGGTGGGGTGGGGATGTATGGGGTGGGGAGAAGTAGCCCCAAAGATGTATCTCTGGATAATTATGAAATTAAAAAACATGTGTTTTTGGGAAACATAACCCGCCCCCCTGAAACAGGTTTTTTTAGCCCTGCCCGGGAAAAAAGTTTTACCTGCCCGCCCGGCGTATTTTACGTATCACCAGTACGCCACCCCTAGCGTACCGCGTATATACCCAGCGTATAATACGCTAGCGTATTATACGTGATACTCGTATCTGCCAACGTAGGGTAGGAGTTCGGGTTCCCCAAAAAACCAGTCTTGGTGCATCTGACAAAGGGTGCCGATATTCTGTGTTTTTGCATGTTCAAGTTCGAAAACACTGAAAAGCGTGCAAGTTCGCCCAAAACCCGCTCCAAAGAATTTTCGAATTAATAAATAGAAGTGCAGCGCGCCCTAAGCCACACAAACACGGTGTACTGTAGCAAAATGTGTGGGAGCAAAATGTGAAACAACGGCGCTCGACATTGGCTTCTGGAGCTCAACTAGGCAAGTGACCCGCTTCCTCCTCACCTGCGTCCCACATCCTCCTCCACTCACGACACGACTAGAACGAGACCAGCGGTTTGATATCTGACCATAGTGCTCTACATGGGAAGGGGCGCCATGGGTAGATGCGCCTCGCTTTGTAGATATGCGGGTTTAAATTCCCTTGTATGTGAGTTTCGTCAGGGTGGATGGGACCGGATTTTAGGGTACGGTAGATTTCGTGCGTGACTGGATCACTTTCAGGACTCATGCGTAGGAACAGAATCTCCGCCTGTGCACGATGAATACACCCTCTTTCGCGCTAGCAGAGCATCTGGTTGCAGAACATGTACTGGTTGTAGAACGTCACCACGTTTGAAATGGTCTTATCACCAACGGTACAAGCACATTCACAAGAAAGCGGTTAGCTAGGTTGCTGCACGGTAAAGAACAATAGTTAAGCGTTTCAAAGCAGTTGGAGAGGGTATACAGCGATAAAGGAAAATTTGACGCCCCGGTACCACTCCGTCAGCTGGTGCGGCTTTGCCCGCAGGTTCAGCCATACGGTTTATGGCACCTGACCGCACTGTAGCAGCGAATCGCGCAAGGTGAGAGGGTCGAGAAAGAGGGTGTACTACGCTACATGTGGTAAGGTGGCAAGGCAACGTCTCTCATAAAGTGGGTGTCTGAATGTTTAAACCGAAATAAAACTTGAAGGGTGTCTGTTGAACAATATATGTCAGTGTGTTATTGGCGGTGACAATTGGTGAAAACCAAGTCATCGGCACTCTGAGCTTCCCAATACAGCAAGGAATTTCGTAGCCCTCTCCATATACCGTATATTGGCGACCACATTCACACACTTTCTGGTAGCATTCATCGCGAAAAGGGGAAGTGCGAAAAGCGACTCGAAATACACTCTCCCGCAACTTTCCCGATATTTTTTGCCCGACACTTTTGAGTCAAGGTTTTAGAACTGCATGGCGACAGTCACTTACACAGTAACCTCCCAGTAATTCTTCCATCACTAGCTGTACACATTGGGGCAACTGACCAAGTATACAGTAAAGCAACTTTTCCGTCAACTTTGAGCAACCTGTGCGAAAATGTCATGTCAATGCCACGGGGCGTACGCCGTACTCTAGATGAAACTCAGAACCGCTGACATGGCGGCTGTCGTACTCCAACGTCAACCGTCGGATAAGATTCTAATCGACGCACGTAATCCTGCCATGTGGCACAATCGGAGCATGCAAATTGGGGTACAGTAGCAAATTATTATTGGTTGGCGATTTCAACAAAATGGTATACTGTTCTGAGTGTTTATTTTTATTACTGTATAGTAAGTTTTCACAACGCATACACATAACTGTACACTGATTTTCTACAGCTACGCCTACATTATACTGCATTGCTTAAGTTTCTAGACCTGCGTCTCAACCCAATCATAATACAATCACACTGCACAATGCACTGCTAAGAAGCTGCACACTCTGCGAGTTAGAAACAGTTGTTACCAGTGAGAACTGTGGAAGTGAAAAATTTGTAAACAAGCAACAACAAGTTACTCACCATTTGGGTGCTTGGAGTAAGCTGTAACGGTGAAAAATAAACAATTTGCACTTCTGGTTGACGGTAAGCCTGCAAACACAAGTACGCCCTGCAACACATGCAAACAAAGCGTGCGTTTATGCATCCCGCTGGCATTGCTCCAGAGGGGTTAGCTGTTGCAGATTTTGCTAGCCTTAACATGGTAATTCGCGGCGGCTAAATCGACGGTGGTTAAGCACCCGACGACTGTACGCTGTTGCGACAGTGTCAGTCGCAACCGTTAGTGGCAAACGTAGGATTCAAGAACCGAACATCACGAGTAATAAAAAGCAAACACAAAACTCATGCACGACTCATGAAGACCTCACCAAGGATAATAATACTTAAGACATGTAGACCAAAACATGTCGTAGTAAAAACATATGCCTCACCAACAATACAATTACCTTTATCATCGAGACAGCTTCGACACAGGCGCTTTCGCGTCGCCGAATGCACGCATGTCGTCCGCAAGGTGTTGAGCCGTCAATCTGCAAAGGGGAATGGGAGGTGGGAGGAAAAAATTGAAGGTACATATCAGAGTGAGAAGTGCTTAGTGGAGAAAGATGTATGTGCAGTAAGATAAAACAGTGAACAACGAAATTTGCGAAGAACGAAGCACTATGGTAGGGCTTAGTTGCTAGTCTAAGGAACCTAGAGAGCGCGTATGCTGAACATTGCACTAGAAATCAACAAGGGGAGATTATGAGGTAGGCCAAGGGTAGTACGGGAGGTACAGGTGTGGAGGGGAGTCATGTGATAAAGATTCCCATGTTGAAAGTGAGGGGATATTGGGTGGACGTTTTTTGGGTTGGGTGTGCTGACGTGTAGGTATCGGAAGGTGCACATTGATTGACTCGTCACAGCACAACAATCATTGGTTCACAACGATTCTTGGGTCACACGTCATCCCTTATGAAGAAACCAGGTTGCATTTGTGGGTTGGGTTGGGTGGTTGGGTTCAGATTGGATACTGAACGAAAACAATGTATGCAGTTGTTGAACCTCGCTGGACTTCGTGGGTTCGATTTGTTTCGTTAAATTTGTGGTTACATTACACTGCCCTCGTCACTCTGCGAAACCGCATGGAATCTCTCTCGAACGTGCGAAACCGACTGACCCGAAGAAGTTGACGGAAAAGCAACTGGTGTACCGAATGTTGCGAGTTTCGTGCGTTGGTTTTTGGATACTTCGCGCAACTTGTACGCAAGGTTTACGCAGAAAAACCTTCGAAGGCCAAAATTCGCAACTTCCCTTTTTCGCGATGTTTTACCTTCTACGACGACCTGACTGCTAACCAGCTAGGAACCATGAGGATGCTGCTTCCGCTGGTGCTGCTTCTCGCAGGTAGTACGCAGCCAGGTTTCCGTGCTGCACTGTTACAACACGACTCGTGTCGGACAAGATTGAGTATTCCTTCATACCCCGTTTGATTGATTGTTTAAGCGTCTTCGACACCGACTAGATACCCCATTTAGATTCGACCAGTACGACATTTCGGCGAGCGGCGGGAATCGCCGAAATGTCGTGCCGCTGATAGGACGTGTCCTTTTGGTCGGCGCCGGGAATCGCCGAAATGTCCGTTTGTCGTAAAAGGTTGCAATTATATAATGTTTGTGCGGTGTTCTGTGTTCGTGTTTGCTGTGGTGTGCAGGCTTCTCGCTGGACCTTCCAGGCAATAACCGCCCTGCAGTCGCGGTGAGTGCGTTGACGATCAGCGGAAAAGGGAAATCGGCTATTAAAAGAATGCAAAGTACCAGCTTTTCCTTCGGAAAAGTGTGGAAAACTCACACTGTATGGGTACACGCGAAGTCAAGCAGGCCAGCGACTCTAAAGCCTTCGGAGGCTATAAAGTTGAGCCTCAGAAAGAATGTCAGTAGCTCACTTTTCAGAACTAAAAGCTTCGTTGTTTCCGCATCTCGAGCGCATCTCTTCTTTTGTTTTCACGCAATTTTCTGCACTTCCCTTTCCGCAATGGACGCGAGTCCTATACCGCCGCCGGTTGCCCCGGCATCATAGCTACATGCTCATGTTAAGAGTCACTTTTGAGAATTCTCACAAGTGATTTTGTACTCTGCCGCGTGCAAGGTTGCTATAGTTCACCTTGTAATGATGTGTTCGCAAAGCCTTTAGTTAGACAACTGTTTCTGGCTCCAAAGTGGGCTTCAAATCTGGATACCATCTCCCCCGCTCCCCCTTCCCCTCCTCCCCCACCCCCCACTAAACCAATTTGGGATTATGCATGTTGCCCTGCCTGAACGTCCTAATATGCATGCAGCATGCGAAAACGATTATGATTGGCGGTAAGAAGGGCTGGTCTCACGTCAGCGAGCTGCCTCCAATATCTTATACCATAGGCGACACGCTAGGTACGCATTTCAGAGTGTTACGCTTGCGTTACTAGCTCTGTAATCCTGCTCATTTCCCGCTCCGTTTGTCATGCTGTTTGAAAGCTACTACTAGGTACAAAGCAGCACCTTCCCGCCGGTTGTACGCGATAATCGCAGTTTCCTAATTCTCAACTCTGCCTCCACCCGGCTGCAGTTTTCTGTTGAAAGTGGTTAGCTAACCACGACCTACAGGGACCTACATCTACTTACGAAGGACCTACTTTGACGAGCTGAGACTATGGGGAAGCGAGGACCTAAGAAGAAGAGAGACTACCTATGTTGGGACGGTGGAAGGAGAAACACGGTAGCAGCGCGACCTGCAGTGGGAAACGAAGAGAAGGAGAGGAAGCGTGCTGAAATGGAGAAGAACATGGCTGAAATGTCGTGCTTTCAAGTGACGTGAAAGGAAGTCACGCCGGGTCAAAGGCGCGTCCAAGGAAGTCTGAAATTCGAACTCGAGGCGCGTTCGATGCATGGTTGGATTTGGAAATTGAGCCGAGTACAACTCAGCTCGAAATTAGGCGCGGCGCGAGGGCGAAATCAGAAATCCTTTTGCTTATAACTTGCTTTGTGTTTTCTGTTTTTGTATGCCTTCTTCAATGAAATTACTTCAACTTTCTGCCTTGGCGTTTTCCTTCAAATTCCTTCACACAGTTGAAGCCAGAGGTTCCTATGCATGCTACTAAGACTCTAAATATTCTTCATAGTCTAGACTAAAGGCGGCGCACGTTCAAGATCTGGTATCAGAGCTGGTTTAAGGCGTGTTATAGCGTTTTAAGGATAGGCAGAATATACTAAGTATGACGGGCGATCATACTGAGGCGAGTTCGGGCTCCTTTGTGAGCATTGGAGGCTCAGAACTACAGGCCATCCTAACAGCGCTAGCACAAGCTAAATTGACGGCAAAGCCAACGATTGGGCTTAGCGAGGCCCAACGGTTCCATGGAGAAAATTATAGCACGTGGCGACTCAAGTTCATTCGTAGAGCGGAGGAAGTCGATCTCTGGCCATACTATCATCCGGACAAGGAGACGGGAGAGGGCGTCCCACCATCTGCAAAAGAAAAACCAGAAGAAAATGCGTCATTCAAAAAAAGGAGTAAGCAAGCCTTTTTTCAATTGTGCCATTCGGTTTCTGACAGCATTGCAGTGGGGCTGGATCAATTTGCGGGAGAGGAGAACTCTGCCGAACGAGCCTGGGAGTACATGGAAGCTGCTTACCTTGGGCTTACAGATACGAACAAAGCAGCCATTCGGAAGAAACTCCTTCTATTGAGTATGGAGTCGGGGGAGAGGGTCATTGACTACATGAATCGAGCAAAGGGGTACAATGACGACCTCAAGGCGATGGGGGCAGCTGAAACTGAAGGAGAAATGATGGGGTACATCATTACTGGGCTGCCTAAGGAGTGGGAAGCAGAGATAGGGCTCCTAACCTGCAACCCACCCGCGAATATGACCAAGCTGTTGGAGACGCTCCAAGCCCTGGAGCGGGTGAAAGCTGATCGGCTCAGAAAGGAGATTAGCTTGAGCGGAATGGGACCAGTCACTCATGCTATGGTAAACGCAGCAGCGACAGGGAAAGGGTACGGAGGTTTCGGGGTGTGTTTTCAGTGTGGGAAGAAGGGTCATAAGCAGATAAACTGCTATGACAACCCGAGGAGCAGAAATTTCAAGGGAAAGTGGAGCGGTCCGCAGCAAAGGGGCCTGCAAAATGGAGGGCAGCAGAGAGAGGTGGAGGTTCGTGGCGATAACAAGATGCAGAGAGGCGGGTTTTCAGGGGCATGTCACTATTGCCAGAAAATTGGGCATAGGGCAGCCAATTGCTACTCGAACCCGAACAGCAGGAACTACCGAGGGGCAAACCAGCAGCAGAATCAACCAGCAGCAGCAAAAGCAAATGCAGTGGAAGCTGAAAACAGTGAGGCGGACGTAATTTTGGGAGGAGCTCACAAGGCAAACGTGGCAAGGGCATCAGGAGTGTGTTTGATGGCAAAGGGGTTTGGTGAAGCTGCGTGGTTCATGGATAGTGGCTGCACGCAACATATGACCAATCATCGTGAGTGGCTTACCGGATTAAGGGAGTCTAGTGTACCCTACGTTCTATTGGGCGATGAAGGGAAACTGAGTGTGAAGGGGGAAGGAGAGTTGCTGCTCTAGGGAGAGTACGGGGAGCTGAAACTGGAGAATGTGCTTTTAGTGGAGAAGTTGTCACTGTATCTGATCAGCCAAACTCAACTTGACAGCACGGGGTGCAAAACCTTCAGCGACAAGGGGAAGCTGTGGGTTTTCAATGAGGATTGGAAGGTGGTTGCAGAAGGGAACAGGAATCAGGGGTTGTATGAAATGAAGCTGAGAAAGAAGGGGCTGGAGGATGAGAATGCCACCTACCTGCCATCACTCGAAGGGGACCTAGCTAGGGAGGAGTTGAAGGCTCGGCTTGGTGGCTTACCAGTGAAGGAGCTGCAGCAGGAAGCTTCAGCCATGGTGGTTGGGATGGAGAAGGTGTAATTGGAGACCTTGCACAGGCGCATGGGGCATGCAAGCATGGATAGGGTCAAGGAGTTGGTCAAAAAGGGCATGGTAAAAGGTGTGGCACTGAAGGAGGGGGCTGGAAGCAAGGGAAAATGCAGCAAGTGGGTTGAAGGTAAGATCACAAAGTCCCCTCACCCCCACCACCAGGTACATGAGCCTTATGGCACCTTGGACATTGTAGCTGCCGACGTGTGTGGGCCTATGAGGGTGGCGTCACGTCACGGCAGCCGCTACTTCGTTACCTTCACTGATTTGGAGACAAGGCACACATGGGTGACGGAGCTGAAAGATAAGGCAGAAGTGTTTCCTAGCTTCGTAACTTGGATGGCGGAAGCGGAGCGGCAAAGTGGGAAGGTGTTGAGAGTTTTGAGGACAGATAATGGTGGGGAGTTTACAGGGGATCTGTTCAACAAGGTTTTACAGGGTAAGGGCATCCGACGACAGCTGACTGTACCCTACACTCCACAGCATAATAGCATAGCGGAGCGGGTGAATCGTTCTCTACTGGACAGTGTGAGGAGCATGTTGGCCGACAGTGGGCTGCCACTGAAGTTCTGGGGTGATGCATTGGCAATGGCTTGCTGGTCCAAGAACCGCCTACCTACCAAGGGACTTCAAGCAGATATGACTCCCCACGAGGCCTTCTATGGCAAGAAGCCGAATCTGGGGTTTGCACGGGTGTGGGGGAGTATGGTGCAATACAGGGAGCCAGCTGGTCCGGATCATAAGTTGCTGCCCAAGGCTCATTGGGGGATTAACCTCGGTACATGCCCAGTGAGCAAGGGGTGGGTGATCAAGGATGTAATTTCAGGAAAGGTCACGGTCACCCGGGATGTTGTCTTCTACGAGGAGGTGAACTACCTGCGGTGGAAGGGAGTAGAGAAAGAGATTGCAGCAGCAGGGACAGCAACTGCACCGGACAAGGTGGAGGATCTTTTGGAGGAAAAGGAGAGTGAGGGAGTTGGGTATGAAGGAGATGAGGAACTCGAAGATGTGGAACGGGCAAATTCAGTTGATTGGGTGTGGGAGAAAGCACCAACCAGGGAAGCGGGTGAATACAAGGGAGTGGAGATAGCAGGGGAGCAGCCAAGCAATGAAGTAGCTGAGGGTAGCAATGATGAAGTGGCTGGAGAAGAGGGAGATGAAGACTCAGCAGCTGAAAGAGATAGTGATCCTTGGAAGCTCCTAGATAGTGAAGACAGCAATGGCAAGATGAGAGAGATAGAGGACCTGCTTAAGGAAGGTGCCATCATCATTGGAAGGGAAGTAAAATCTGGAGAAGAGAATGAGAAGGCATTTGAGGGCTTCAATGGAGATGAGGCTGAATCACCTGCAGAGGAGTTGGGGAAAGGAAAGAGGGTGAAGAAACCAAACCCTCGGTATGCGCAATTGCTGATGACGTGTTGGAAGGACATCCACACCCACCTCCTACTCTCTGCCACAGCTACTGACCTAGTCTCCAATGAAGGAAAAGTGACACACAACCTGCCCAAAGAACCAGTGAGCATCGAGGAGGCACTAGAGGGTCCAGAAAGGGAGCAGTGGAAAGCGGCAATTGAGGAGGAGTTGAATACCCTGGCTGAAAGGGGCACATGGGAACTAGTACCTATGCCGGAAGGGAGGAAAGCCGTGGGGGTGAAGTGGATTTTAAAATCAAGACCGGGGATATGGGGCAGCTGGAAAGGTTCAAAGCAAGGCTTGTAGCCAAGGGCTACACTCAGGTGGAGGGGAAAGACTACCAACAAAATGAGATCTACGCTCCAGTGAGCAAGTTGGCAACGGCGCGGGTCTTTCTCAAGGTGGTAGCAGCAAGGAAATACTTCATGGTGCAGCTGGACATAAAAAATGCTTTTTTGTATGGGGTTCTAAAGGAGGACATCTACCTCGAGCAACCTCCAGGGCATGACGATGGCTCGGGCAGAAAATGCAAGCTCAACAAGGCATTATATGGGCTGAAGCAAAGTCCTAGGGAGTGGTACATGGCGATGGATGAGCGGCTACTGCAAGGGGGATTTCAGAAAAGCGAGTGTGATAGGGCGTTCTACTGGAAGGGAGAAGGAAAGAAGAAGGTGTTCTTGGTGCTTTATGTGGATGACATCTTGGTGGCTGGGGCATTAGAGGAGGAGGTAGAGAAGGTATGTGCTCATCTTGCGGAAGTTTTTCAAGTGAAGCAGATTCCAAGGACCACACTCTTTCTCGGCATGAATCTGGAGCGACGTAAGGAGGAGAGGAAGATGTTCCTATACCAGCAGAAATATTGCAGCAGGGTGCAGCAGAGGTTTGGCAACGGCTACACGAAGGCAATTTCTACACCATTGAGTGGGGTAGCCGAAAGCGATAGTGAACGGGAGGAGGATGTCAACCAATGGGGCGGCGAGGAGAGAGCTCTGCAAGTATATCAGTCCATGGTGGGGTCTATCATGTATCCCGGTCTCATGCACGCGCGTCGATATGGCATACGCAGCTAGCTATCTTGGGCAACAAGTGCAGCAACAAGGGGAGAGAAAATGGAGAGAGATGAGGAGGACTATCGACTACCTACTGCAACATGAAGATGAGGGGCTATTATTCGAAGGAGGTGAAGAGACCTTGGAGTTAGTGGGGTATGCGGATGCTTCACATGCATCCGATAAGAAAACAAGGAAGGGAGCATATGGTTACGTGTTTCTGCTCGGGGGGACAGCAATCATGTGGCAAGCGAAAAGGCTGGCTGACATAGCACTCTCTAGTGCGGAAGCGGAGTACATGGCTCTGTTTTTCGCGTGCCAAGAGGGGGTTTGGCTGAGAAGGCTACTCAAGGAGATGGAAATCAAGGTGGAAGGGCCGACGGTGATACGCACGGATAGCAAATCTGCCATCGACTTGGCTCACAACGACAATTGGCACGGAAGGACCAAGCATATGGATGTGAAGTATCATTGGGTGCGTTCAAAGGTGAGTAACAAGGAGTTCAAGTTTGAATTCGTACGTACGGAGGCACAAGCAGCAGATTTTCTGACTAAGGTGTTACCAAGGGCAAATTTTGAGCATTGCAAAAGAGAGGTTGGGATGCGTACCTTGGCTGAATTGCAGGGGAGTGTGGAGCAGGCCTAGAGGTGGTTCAAAGTGAAACGTGCGTGGGAGAGTACATAAGCTGGTGGTTAGCAAACCACAGGGGAGATTGTTGAAAGTGGTTAGCTAACCACGACCTACAGGGACCTACATCTACTTACGAAGGACCTACTTTGACGAGCTGAGACTATGGGGAAGCGAGGACCTAAGAAGAAGAGAGACTACCTATGTTGGGACGGTGGAAGGAGAAACACGGTAGCAGCGCGACCTGCAGTGGGAAACGAAGAGAAGGAGAGGAAGCGTGCTGAAATGGAGAAGAACATGGCTGAAATGTCGTGCTTTCAAGTGACGTGAAAAGAAGTCACGCCGGGTCAAAGGCGCGTCCAAGGAAGTCTGAAATTCGAACTCGAGGCGCGTTCGATGCATGGTTGGATTTGGAAATTGAGCCGAGTACAACTCAGCTCGAAATTAGGCGCGGCGCGAGGGCGAAATCAGAAATCCTTTTGCTTATAACTTGCTTTGTGTTTTCTGTTTTTGTATGCCTTCTTCAATGAAATTACTTCAACTTTCTGCCTTGGCGTTTTCCTTCAAATTCCTTCACACAGTTGAAGCCAGAGGTTCCTACGCATGCTACTAAGACTCTAAATAGTCTTCATAGTCTAGACTAAAGGCTGCGCACGTTCTCAACTCTGCCTCCACCCGGCTGCAGTTTTCAAGTGGGGCAGTGGTCTCTTCGGCAAAAATTTTGATCGCAAGCACAGCTTGGCTGCGGCCACTGACTACGCAGCGATGTCAGGCTGCAAAACCAAATCCGTGAAACAGTGGTTCGTGAAGCCCACGGGCAAGGCTAAAAAACTCATACATCTGGTGCTGTCCTCGGACTATTATTTCTTTAGCACTGTTGGGGATGATTGTACCAAAAGGGGGATGACGCTGATAGCAAGCTTTGGTTAGGTACTTTAGTGGCCTAGCCTTGCTTCAATGAGTTATTGATTGAGTCATGGTTTCATGATTTTCCATGCTTGAAATAACCAGAACGGCTTGTAGTGTATAGATGTTGTTGGCCTTACCGGGTTGTCATCATCAGCAGCAAGGGACATATGAGTCTGAAGGGCCGGTTCTATTTTATATCTGGAGCTTACACATGGCCATCTTCCATTTCAGACCAGAGAACCGAGCTTCACGTCACATCCCTACAGCATGTTGGATAGGATAGGAGTGGTGGATTCAAGTGGTTTGATTTAAGTCACGTCACATCCCTACAGCACTTTCAAGTGGCCTGCCTTTGTGTGCATCTGGGTGGGTGACCTGGTGAAGTGTCGAATGATGGTCTGCACTGATTTTTTAGGCGCCTCAAAAAACTCCACGTCACATCCGTACAGCATGCTGGATAGGAGTGGGGTCCAGTGGTTTGATTTAACCAGGAATGTACCCTTAACCTGCCTTTGTGTGCATCTGGGTGATCTGGTGAAGAGTCAAATGATGGTCTGCACTGCACTGTACGTGAGTGGTGGCTTGGCTTGAGACCATACCGTACCATACAAGGTCATCTCTATTCTCAAACAAGAAGAGGAAGACAAAGAAAACCGTGTCCTAAATCCCTAGAGCATGATGGAGTGGCTCCTGCCAGCCCTTCTGAGAATGGAGGTATTGAGAAAGCTTGCTTTCTGTTCCTTGTAATTTGGCATCGTTCTCATTGCAACTGGCTTATTACAACATATGCATCGTTCTTAAACACATGCTAGTACATAATTAACTATACTAGCTATGGAGCCATCCGTCCAAGTGACTGTGGTACGTTAGATGGTACTAGGGTGGGTGGTGGGAATGTTGATAGAGCCGTTGAAAATAGAGAAACGTGGGTGGAGGGAAATGAACTCCAACCCACGGTTTTTGTAGTTGGAGAAGGGCATTTAGCGCGCTTCGACGCTGCCAAATATTCGGTACAGGCAGCTTCGCTTTCACAATACACAATTTTGAAAAACACGAATGTGTTTAAAATTTATAATATTGAGAAAGCTTGCTTTCTGTTCCTTGTAATTTGGCATCGTTCTCATTGCAACTGGGGTCTCTGAGACATGGGGAGCGGGGGCTTTCGGTTGCGCGCAAGTGCCTCTGCATGTTGCTGTGAGGACAATGCATGTGTCGGATCCTGTAGGTCGTGGGAGGCCTTGATCAGAGGTTCGACGTATGGCGTGACGTACATCTCCTTGGCTGTGTCGCTTCGCCACCTGCCCAGCCTTTTAAAGATCCTGTCTGGCACGCCGGTGTTTGCTGCTACGGTTGCTGCGCCCTTTCGGAAGGAATGCGTGCCGAGCTGCTGCTCTCCGAGTCCAACTTTTGTGAAGGCCTCTTTACACCAGTTCCGGATTGTCGTGTACGACGGTGGCATTGTCTGGCCCTCGTTGGCTGATGCATGGCTGAAAACGCGAATCAACGGCCCCTCCGATTGCGGGCCATAGCCAGCGAGTTGGATAAAGCGTCGGGTGCAGCGCACGGGACACCAAGGGTCTGCCGTTGCTGAGATGGGTATCCAGGTTCCATGGCCAGCCTGGTCCGTCTTGGAGTGTGGTATGAGGATCCACATGACCTCGTCGTCAAATTGGATGTCTTGCCATTTGATGGCTACCAGGTCGGAGTATCGCAGAAATCCAGAGTACATGAGGATAGGGATCAACCCCTTCTGAAATTCAGCGGGATTGTCCGACTGCAGGTAGCTCGCGGACATGTCTCGAACTTGTTGGATCGACACGGGCTCCTTCAGATGACTAGGGCGAGGGCAGTGTCATTTCGCGAAGTCGCGTACTTGGGTGGTGAACGGCCCGACAGTTGGGCATTTGCATCCGGTCATGCGATGGGCGAAGCTGACCGCTGAGCACGTGAGCTGCACTACGGACAAGGTCGCTTTGCGTTGGATTGCATACACCAGGTATAGTGCGAGGGTCATGTCGGACGTGGGAAGAAAAGGGAGGTCCACTTTCGTGCAGAAAGCCCGAAACTTGGCCCAGTAGGGCTCGTATGTTCGAATCGTCGAATCGGCGCGAGATTGCGAGATCATGGTGATGAGTTGGTCGTGTAGTTTCGGGAGCAAATCTGAACACAAGGCGTATTCATGATACATTAGTCGAATACTACTCGAAGTGCGATGATTGGGCTGTGTGCTAGTCCAGCGCCGGAGAAGGTAGCGGAGTGTGTTCCTGCTGCTAGGCACTGACTACCGTGTGTTAGAGGGATGTGCGCGTGGATGTGCGATGCCCAGGTGCGTGGAACGGGTTGTAGGAGTGGCCACCAATTTGCCCCCGGCCAGTGTGGGACGATCAGTGTGATCGATGCATGGGTTCGCTGCGCGTGGTGGAGGACGGCTGGAACCATGTGAGGGGGGGGAAAGGCGAAGCTGTTTTCTGATGTCCACGCGAGTGAGAACGCATCGACTGCTGTGGCCTCTGGGTGGGGAATCTTCGTACAGAAGCGTGGCAGTTGGGAGTTGCGGGCGTTTGCAAAGAGGTCGATAGAATGGGGACCCCAACGACGATCCAAGATGCGGAACCACAGTGTCTTCAATGAGTAATCGTCGTGATCGACAATTTTGGAAAGCTCGTCGGCGTGTGAGTTTAGCTCACGCGGGATCCATTCAATGATCAATCGTGTTTCGAGCTCCATGCATGTCTGGATGATCCCCTTGCAGGTTGTGGTCAGGTCTGGACTGCGGGAGCCACCTTTTCAAAGGATGTAAAAGACGCCCTGGTTGTCCACCCGCACGAGTACATGTTTCTTCTGGATCTTGTTGGCGTACGTTTGTAGCGCCCAGAGAACACCTTCGATCTCCCTCCGTGTGCTGGACGTTGCTCGCAGCAGCTCTGGCATGGTCGCGCTGGCTTCTTTGAGGCCACCCGGGAATGTGGTCAAAGTGGCGCCCCAACTGTGAGAGCTAGCGTCGACATGGATTACAGCGTCGTAGCTGTTTCGGACATGAAACGGTGCACCGTTGAATCGGTCAAACTCTTCAAGCCAGAAGTTGAGCTCCTCAGCTGCAGGTGGAGGGATGACCACACTGCTTTTCCATGAAGGTGCGTCATTGATCACTTGTAACGTGGCGTGGCTGAATGCGCGAGCTGTTGCACCAAGTGCGACGCCCATCGATGCGAGCATGCCGGTGACTCTGGCCACGTGGCGGACGGGGACTGGTCGGCATGCCTTGCTTGCGCTCAATAAGCTCCGAATGGTGGCGTGCAGTGAGGCCCGTCGGTCGAGACCGATGGAGAATCGGCCGGTGTCCGTGTCCAGCTCCACACCCAAGAATCGCAGGTGTTGCGATGGTGACAGCTGCGATTTCTTTGCGTTTATCACCAAACCTGCTGCTTTAAGGTCTAGTATTACGCGATGGCATGTAGCTTGCGCGTGGGCTTTTGACTGGCAGAGGAATAGAATGTCGTCCACGTATGGTACTACTCGAGTGCCTTGTTCCCTCTAGCGTCGGGCTAGCTGCTTGATGAGTTGTGTGAAGACAAATGGGGCTGTCGCGAGGCCGAACGGCAATGACCGAAAAGAGTAAGTGCGCCCCTCAAATTCAAAGCCGAGAAACTTCCAACACGAGGGGTGGATGTCGATGTGGTGGTACACGGATTTGAGGTCAATGGAGAACATCCAGTCCCCAACGCGTGCCAAGTCTGCCACGCGGTTGAGCCCTTCGTACTTGAATTTTGGGATGATCAAGTTGGCATTGACTTTTCTCAGGTCAAGAATGAGCCTGCATTTTTCTCTTTGCTCGACCACGTTGAGTGGACTGATACATGTAAGCTCCCATGCAGCCGTCTCAACCGCCGCTCCGGCTTCTGTGAGTTCTTGGATAGCGGTACGTGTGAATGTAGCATGCGTGTATGCTCCGGCGTGGTTGCGCTCACGGAAGGGCTGTGGTGGGCCATGGCTCCATGGAAACCAGTACCCCTTGGCGATTATGGAGAGGACGAGGCTGCAAGGGCACCATGAGCTCCACCACGCGAAGGTCGAGCGCAGCCGGCCGCACATCTGTGTGACGGTTTTGTCAGTGACCGCGAATTCGTACGGATCGCCATCGCGTGGCACCTCGTATTGCCGTGCGCCTGTGCATTTGCGGCATGGCAATGAAATGGAACAGAGGGTCGCTTTCCTTAGTTAATGCATAAGCCTGGCGTGTGTATGCATGCGCCAAAGATAACTCGACAAAAGCATGAGCAATGCTGACGGTTTGTCGTCAGGCCATGGAAGCTTGAGCGAATGCATTGCACGCCAACCGGCGTATGGGTATGATCCCCCTCCGTTTCACAACGATATCGGCCTGCCTTCCCATGATGGGGTGTGTGAAGTTGTGCTTTTTTTTTTTTTTTTTTTTTACAAAGCCTTCTTCTCACCGCACCTTGGCAAGCTCTTTCCCATGCTCTCTCTCCACACCCCCCCCCCCCCCCCCCCTTTTTTTTTGCCTTGTCGTCCACTCGGTAGGACGCAGTTCCTGCCCTTGGTGTGTGGGGTCGGTGCTTGGGACCAGAATCATGCTTGTTCCCTTTCTCCTTTTCTCTCCCTCTCTCTTTCTCTCTCTCTTTCTCTCTCTCTTTCTCTCTCTCTTTCTTTCTATCTCTCTCTCTCTCACTCTCTCTCCCTCTCTCTCTCTCTCTATCTCTCTCTCTCTCTCTCTCTCTCTCTCTCTCTCTCTCTCTCTCTCTCTCTCTCTCTCTCTCTCTCTCCCTCTCTCTCGCTCTCTAAGTCCTTATTGTTATTTGGAGATATGTATGCCTACCTTACTTGGGCCCATGCCCTTCCACACGTCCCCTCTCTTGGGCTCCCGGCCTCTCCCCTTCTTCATTATTGTTTGTTCTCATACGGTCCATGCTATTTCGTGTCCTTTGGGGCCTACTTCCAATAAAGCCAAGGCTGCCCATCCTTGCCATATCCAGCGGCGGCGGTTCGTGTGAGGAACATATGATGCATTTTCTCCTTCTCTTTCCCCTCCTCCATTTCCTTTTTGGATCCTTCACCAAGCAATGGGTCGAAATCCTTCATCTCATGGGTCATACATTGCTATGTCAACTAGCATGCTTTTCATCCCATCAATTGGGGCATACGGGGGACCAAGAGGTATTCTTCCTCTTCCCCAAAGCTAGGCGCATGGCCCTTAATTACTACCCTATCCTAGGGCTAGCCCATAGCCACCGCAAGCCCTAATAGGCTGCCCACGGTCTAAGCACTCGAGAGTGCACCGTGCATCACGCCCAATGGCTTGCTTAGCCATATCCCGACCCCTACACGACGGGTGCGGGTCCTTGGCCCCCCTGCCCATTCCGAGGGCAGGCATTGGCGACGTGGCCCGGCTGACCGCAGCGGAAGCACGAGCCACGAAAGCCGTGGAAGCTGCCCGATGGCGGCGGTCCACGCTTTGGGGGGAACGCCGTTGCGCCGTTGTTTCCGCCGCGGTTGAAGCGAGCATGAGCGGCCGCCGCTCGGTCCATGGCAGCAACGTCCGCGACTGCCTGCTTGTATGGCCGCGAGGTGAGCAAGCTTTCCTGCAGGTACATCTTGTAGCGCTTGGCGACGCGTTCATCGGCGGCATCTTCGACTTGAAACATGTCGAAGCGCGCCGAGATGTCGTCGAGAGCGGCGACGACCATTTCGAGTCCGCCCGCCAAGTCGCCGTGCTGCAGCTTGTACTCCGTGTGCTTCAGGTAGGCCCTCATGTCCTCCAAGACCTCCGCTTTCGCCCGCACTTCCGGGTGGTTGAACGTCGCCGCCGACCACGTGGTGTTAGTGTTAGAGGGGAGAGGGGGGAGGTGTTCCATGGAGATAAAATTTGGAGCATTGACTGGAGCCTCACCGTTGTCGTCGTCGGAGTCGTCAGTGTCATTATCAGCAGCTGGCGCAGGTGGGATGTTGGCCGCTGCTTCCTTGTCATGCCGGTTCGCCGTTGTTCCTCGCGCTCCTTTTTGTGTTTTTGCAGTTTCCTTTTTTGCAGAACCAGAGGCCGCGGGTAGTGCAGTTTCCGCAGTTGTAACGCTGACGGGCTGCTGCTGTAACAGGGACAGAAGTGCGGCGATTTGGTCCGGGGTCAACGCCGGAGTCAACGCCGGGGTCGTCGCGTCAGACGAAGACGCCGTTCGGCGCCTCTGGCGCTGACGCGACGGTCCAGCCACTGGCGCTGGCGCGTGCTGTGCGTCAGGCGCGTGTGGCGCCACAGGTGCTGCAGGCGTTTTCGTCGCCACTTGCGCCACGGGTGCCTCAGGCGCCACTGGCGCCGAAGGGTGCTGCTGCTGGAGGGGGGTGCTCGAGTTTTTGTTGACCTCGAGCCCGCCCAACAGCACGTCCACTGCTGTTGGGGCGGGCGATACTTCGTCTGCCCGCCGCTTGTTACGGCGATCGCCCGTCAATTCTCGGGCGTTACGGTCGGAGTCGGAAGTCGGCACGGACGAATTGCCGCGGTAAAGTGTCGGCGTGGACGCCATAGTTGAGCGATTGTAGGTAAAAATGTCGCGCAGTAAAGTTGAGGGTGACACTCCTCTCGGGAGACTGCGAGTTCTAGCCAGCTTGGACGGAAAGAAGTCTACTCGAACGGAAATGTTGATAGAGCCGTTGAAAATAGAGAAACGTGGGTGGAGGGAAATGAACTCCAACCCACGGTTTTTGTAGTTGGAGAAGGGCGTTTAGCGCGCTTCGACGCTGCCAAATATTCGGTACAGGCAGCTTCGCTTTCACAATACACAATTTTGAAAAACACGAATGTGTTTAAAAATTATAATGATTCTGCGAAGAGTTGGGTTGGGTTGGGTTTTGACAATTGCCTCGAGCCCACCCAGAGCATCTCAAACCAGCAACTCAACTCAGGCCTTTTCCATCCCCTAGAGCATGCTGGAGTGGCTCCTGCCAGCACTTCTGAGCATGGAGGTGATTCGGTGGAGAGTCGGGTGATCCACGGCACACCCACTGTCCTGCAGCTCTCTGCAGTATCACAGGTTGTGGTAAAACGGGACGTGGGGAGGGGAGGGGACGGAGTGAGTGGAGGGCGTGTGAGTGAGCGAGTGAGTGAGTTGGGGATGGAAAAGGTGACGAGCTTTAAGCTTGACTAGGCAGAAGCCACTCCAACTGGCTCTTCTAAGCAAGGAGGTGATTCGGTGGAGGGTTGGGTTATCCACGGCACACCCACTGTCCTGTGCCTTGTCCCCCGTGCCCCGTGCCCCATGCCCCGTGCCCTGTTCCCCGTGCCCCATCCCTCATGCCACGCTGCAGGCTTCTGTTTCTCTCCCATAGACCAATTAAACGAACAACGAAAGCCCACCTGAACAGCCGAGTGGCTTCCCTCAAATCCCCCGCCTGCGCGTGTGTGTGGATGAGGATCGCATACGACACGTGGCTGGGAGGCACCCCCCCCTGCTCCCACTGTCCTTTCCTCCCATCCCCAGAACAGCCAAACGGAAGGATTATAACCCACCTGAAAAGACAAGTCGCCTCTCTCAAATCGCCCGCCTGCGCGTGTGTGTGGATGAGAATCGCATACGACACATGGCTGGGTGGCACCCCCTCTGCCCTCATCCCTCATGCCCCAGTCTTCTGCTTGCCTCCCATCCCCTGAACAAGCAAATCAACCCACCCAAACCCACCTGAACAGCCGAGTGGCTTCCCTCAAATCGCCCGCCTGCGCGTGTGTGTGGATGAGAATCGCATACGACACATGGCTGGGCGGCACCCCCTCTGCCCTCATCCTGCGGAAGAGAGCAGCAGCGTCGTTGACCATGCCGGCACGGCGGTAGGCAGCGAGCATGGAGTTGAAGGTGACTAGAGAGGGGCGGAGGCCTGATGACAGCATGCGCGCAAAGGTTGTTGATGCGTCGAGAATCCGATCGGCCTTGCCATATCTGCAGAAACAAGGGCCAGGGGACAGGAAAAGGGACGACAAGAGACACAGCTCAGCTTCTCCGTGGGTGGATGGGAACCGCCCCCTCTGCTCCCATCTGCCGTTGACCATGCCGGCGCGGCGGTAGGCAGCGAGCATGGAGTTGAATGTGACCAGGGAGGGGCGGAGACCAGAGGAGAGCATTCGGGCAAAGGTGGTTGAGGCATCGAGAATCCGATCGGCTTTTCCATAACTGCGCGGGCAGGGGGCAGGGGGCAAGAGGGGAGGGGGGATGAGCAGCAGCAGCGTCGTTGACCATGCCGGCACGGCGGTAGGCAGCGAGCATGGAGTTGAAGGTGACTAGAGAGGGGCGGAGGCCTGATGACAGCATGCGCGCAAAGGTTGTTGATGCGTCGAGAATCCGATCGGCCTTGCCATATCTGCAGAAACAAGGGCCAGGGGACAGGAAAAGGGACGACAAGAGACACAGCTCAGCTTCTCCGTGGGTGGATGGGAACCGCCCCCTCTGCTCCCATCTGCCGTTGACCATGCCGGCGCGGCGGTAGGCAGCGAGCATGGAGTTGAATGTGACCAGGGAGGGGCGGAGACCAGAGGAGAGCATTCGGGCAAAGGTGGTTGAGGCATCGAGAATCCGATCGGCTTTTCCATAACTGCGCGGGCAGGGGGCAGGGGGCAAGAGGGGAGGGGGGATGAGCAGCAGCAGCGTCGTTGACCATGCCGGCACGGCGGTAGGCAGCGAGCATGGAGTTGAATGTGAAAAGGGAGGGACAGAGTCCAGAGGAGAGCATGCGGGCAGAGGTAGTGGAGGCGTCGAGAATCCGATCGGCCTTTCCATAACTGCATGGTGAGGGGAGACGGGACAGGAGGAGGGGAGGCAGGAGACCGGAGAGGGGAGACGGCACGCAGGAGGAAGGAGGGGAAGAGACTCAGCTCAGACTCAGGCTCAGCTTTCCCCTTGGCTGGGCTGGGCGACACCCCCTCTGCTCTCATCCTGCGGAACAGAGCAGCAGCGTCGTTGACCATGCAGGCAAGGCGGAATGGGTGGAGTTTTTTTTCCGAGATTTTTGCGAGTTGCTTTTGAGAAATTTCAAAAGCCCACTCACACGCCAACCATAGTCGAAGTTTACAGCGGGTGCTGTCGAAGTCAACATGCCGGTTCACTCTCCTGCATGTCAGCAAACAGAGCCATAGGCTCCTGCGAGAAATTTCAAAAACTCACTCACACGCCAACCATAGTCGAAGTTTACAGCGGGTGTCGTGCCGACCCACTCTCCTGCATGTCAGCAAACAGAGCCTTAGCCTCCTCCACCCCCGTCACTCCCTCCCTTGCACTCCCATTCCCCCTCCACACCCACTCAAGCATCAATCATAATGGAGTGGGAGTAAACAGTGGGCTATGGGCCACAGTCCTGATTTGCACACTCTCGCTACATGCTAACAGTCACTTTTACACGGCTTCACACCCACTCATGCATCAACTCACGTGTCGATCATAATAGAGTAGGAGTGAACAGTGGGCGCCGGTCCGCTTTCCTGCATGTCAGCAAACAGCTCCTTCGCCTCCTCCACCCGCCCGTTCTTCCCCAGCGCACTCAGCGTCGGGTTTAACCCGCTCCCATACAGTCACTTACACACTGCCATGTGACACAAAATCCCTTAACCCACTCACGCGTCAATCATAATGGAGTAGGAATAAACAGTCGGTGATGGCCCATTCTCCTGCATGTCTGCAAACAGCACCCCTACCTCCTCCAACCCCCTCACTCCCTTGCACTCTCATTCTTTCCCCACACCCACGCTCGCATCAACTCACGCATCAACTCACGCGTCAACTCACGCGTCAACTCACGCGTCAATCATAATGGAGTAGGAGTAAACGGTCGGCGTCGGCCCATTCTCCTGCATGTCAGCAAACAGCTCCTTCGCCTCCTCCACCCGCCCGTTCTTCCCCAAGGCGCTCAGCATGGCGTTCCATATCACTGCGTCCAAGTCCCTGCCCGACCCTCTTAGGCTGGTAAACAGCAGCTGCAGGGATGCAACAACAGTGAGTGGGTGGGGGAATGAGGAGAGAGAACGGAAGGATGAAATAATGTGTGTGTGGCTGGCTTTTCTCCTCTCCACCCGCCCGTTCTTCCCCAGGGCACTCAGCATGGCGTTCCATATCGCTGCATCCAAGTCCCTGCCCGACCCCCTTAAGCTGGTAAACAGCAGCTGCAGGGATGCAACAGTGAGTGGGTGGGGGAATGAGGAGAGAGAATGGAAGGATGAAATCGTGTGTTTGTGGCTGGCTATTCTTCATCCGCCCGTTCTTCCCCAGCACGCTCAGCATGGCATTCCATATCACTGCATCCAAATCCCTGCCGGACCCTCTCAGGCTCGTGAAGAGCAGCTGCACAGAAGGGTAAGAGGAGGGTGGACGTCAGGGAGTGGAAGGAGCGAGCATAGGGGTATGTGGGTGAGTGCGTGGCTGGTTCCTCTCCACCCGCACCGCACGTACTTCGCCAGGGGCACTCAGCACAGAATTCCATGTCACTGCATTTCCCTGCTTCACACTCATCTCCCTCGTCTCTCTCTCTCTCGCTCCACCCTTCACCCTCCATCTCACCTTCGCCTTATCCACGAGCCCATTCTTCCCATACACGCTGAGCATCATCATGTGTGTGTGCTTATCCCTCTCTTTCCAATCACCTTTTGAGTCGACTCAAAAGTCACCTCTAAATGGGGTTCGATTGGTCTTCCCATACACGCTGATCATCATCATGTGTGTGTGCTTATCCCTCTCTTTCCAATCACCCCCAATACATTCCCAATCTTCCCTCTCTCCCTTCGTCCCTCTATATCTATCTCACCTTCCCCTTACCCACAAGGCCATGCATTCCATACACGCTGACATCATGGTGTGTGCTTATCCCTCACTTCACAATCACGAAGCCCGCTGTTCTCACGCACCTTTGCCTTATCCACAAGGCCATGCTTCCCATATACACTGATCATCGTGGTGTGTGCTGCCAGGTCCGCTATACTGCCTGACTCATCCGCCTGAAGGGGCGTGCATGCGTGGTGGGGGGGAACAAGTGGTGGGTGGGAGAAGGGGGAGAGCTACGTTACACGCTGATCATGGTGGTGTGTGCTGCCAGGCCGGCTATGCTGCTCGACTCATCCGCCTGAAGGGGCGTGCATGCGTGATGGGGGGGGAACAAGTGGTGGGTGGGAGAAGGGGGAGAGCTGCGTTACACACTGATCATCGTGGTGTGTGCTGCCAGGTCCGCTATACTGCCCGACTCATCCGCCAGGTTGCAACCTAATTCCAAGTAAAGACGACAATAAAAAAAAAGGAGGGGGGCGGGGGGGGGAAGTTTAGGGTGCTTCTCCTCCTACCCACCCACCCCTACCCACCCACCCATACCCACCAGGATCTCAGCGGCATCCATCCGCCTTGCTGTGAGCATCCATCATTGTGCTCAGCAGCACGCCCTGCCTGAGAGCCTGGAAAACTGTCACACACCCGCTCATAGCTACACGCATGAAGATTGATTTTGAGACGACTCAAAATAAATCTTCATACACCCTGCCTGAGAGCCTGGAAAACTGTAACACACCCGCTCATAGCTACACGCATGAAGATTGATTTTGAGACGTCTCAAAATAAATCTTCATACACCCTGCCTGAGAGCCTGGAAAACTGTCACACACCCGCTCATAGCTACACGCATGAAGATTGATTTTGAGACGTCTCAAAATAAATCTTCATACACCCTGCCTGAGAGCCTGGAAAACTGTCACACACCCGCTCATAGCTACACGCATGAAGATTGATTTTGAGACGTCTCAAAATAAATCTTCATACACCCTGCCTGAGAGCCTGGAAAACTGTCACACACCCGCTCACAGCTACACGCATGAAGATTGATTTTGAGACGTCTCAAAATAAATCTTCATACACCCTGCCTGAGAGCCTGGAAAACTGTCACACACCCGCTCATAGCTACACGCATGAAAATTGATTTTGAGACGTCTCAAAATAAATCTTCATACACCCTGCCTGAGAGCCTGGAAAACTGTCACACACCCGCCCATAGCCACATGCATGAAGATTGATTTTGAGACGTCTCAAAATAAATCTTCATACACCCTGCCTGAGAGCCTGGAAAACTGTCACACACCCGCCCATAGCCACATGCATGAAGATTGATTTTGAGACGTCTCAAAATAAATCTTCATACACCCTGCCTGAGAGCCTGGAAAACTGTCACACACCCGCCCATAGCCACACGCATGAAGATTGATTTTGAGACGTCTCAAAATAAATCTTCATACACCCTGCCTGAGAGCCTGGAAAACTGTCACACACCCGCTCATAGCTACACGCATGAAGATTGATTTTGAGACGTCTCAAAATAAATCTTCATACACCCTGCCTGAGAGCCTGGAAAACTGTCACACACCCGCTCATAGCTACACGCATGAAGATTGATTTTGAGACGTCTCAAAATAAATCTTCATACACCCTGCCTGAGAGCCTGGAAAACTGTCACACACCCGCCCATAGCCACATGCATGAAGATTGATTTTGAGACGTCTCAAAATAAATCTTCATACACCCTGCCTGAGAGCCTGGAAAACTGTCACACACCCGCCCATAGCCACATGCATGAAGATTGATTTTGAGACGTCTCAAAATAAATCTTCAGACACCCTGCCTGAGAGCCTGGAAAACTGTCACACACCCGCTCATAGCCACACGCATGAAGATTGATTTTGAGACGTTCCAAAATAAATCTTCATACACCCTGCCTGAGAGCCTGGAAAACTGTCACACACCCGCCCATAGCCACACGCATGAAGATTGATTTTGAGACGTCTCAAAATAAATCTTCATACACCCTGCCTGAGAGCCTGGAAAACTGTCACACACCCGCCCATAGCCACATGCATGAAGATTGATTTTGAGACGTCTCAAAATAAATCTTCATACACCCTGCCTGAGAGCCTGGAAAACTGTCACACACCCGCCCATAGCCACATGCATGAAGATTGATTTTGAGACGTCTCAAAATAAATCTTCATACACCCTGCCTGAGAGCCTGGAAAACTGTCACACACCCGCCCATAGCCACACGCATGAAGATTGATTTTGAGACGTCTCAAAATAAATCTTCATACACCCTGCCTGAGAGCCTGGAAAACTGTCACACACCCGCTCATAGCTACACGCATGAAGATTGATTTTGAGACGTCTCAAAATAAATCTTCATACACCCTGCCTGAGAGCCTGGAAAACTGTCACACACCCGCTCATAGCTACACGCATGAAGATTGATTTTGAGACGTCTCAAAATAAATCTTCATACACCCTGCCTGAGAGCCTGGAAAACTGTCACACACCCGCCCATAGCCACATGCATGAAGATTGATTTTGAGACGTCTCAAAATAAATCTTCATACACCCTGCCTGAGAGCCTGGAAAACTGTCACACACCCGCCCATAGCCACATGCATGAAGATTGATTTTGAGACGTCTCAAAATAAATCTTCATACACCCTGCCTGAGAGCCTGGAAAACTGTCACACACCCGCCCATAGCCACACGCATGAAGATTGATTTTGAGACGTCTCAAAATAAATCTTCATACACCCTGCCTGAGAGCCTGGAAAACTGTCACACACCCGCCCATAGCCACATGCATGAAGATTGATTTTGAGACGTCTCAAAATAAATCTTCAGACACCCTGCCTGAGAGCCTGGAAAACTGTCACACACCCGCTCATAGCCACACGCATGAAGATTGATTTTGAGACGTTCCAAAATAAATCTTCATACACCCTGCTTGAGAGCCTGGAAAACTGTCACACACCCGCCCATAGCATAGCCACAACATAACCACATACACATTCCCTTAACCCCCACCAGGGTCGCAGCAAAGAGAGCTTCAGCGGCGTCCAGCTGCCCTGCCTTGCTGCAAGCGTTTATCATCGTGCTCAGCAGCATCGCATTTACTCAGAAGCAAGCACGAGGATACACCGTACCCAGCCACACCGTACCCAACCACACCGCACCCAACCACACCCATCCACTCACCAGGATCTCAGCAAACAATGCTTCAGCAGCGTCCAGCTGGCCCGCCTTGCTGTAGGCGTCCATCATCGTGCTCAGCAGCACTGCATCCACTCAAACACAAGATGCTACACCTTACCCACCCAGACCATACCCACCCACACCGCACTGTACCCACCAGAATCTCAGCGAACAATGCTTCAGCAGCGTCCAGCTGGCCCGCCTTGCTGTAAGCGTCCATCATCGTGCTCAGCAGCACTGCATCCACCCGCCCCCCCCGCCTCCTCCCCCTCCCCCTCCCCCTGTGACCCCTCTTGCGAGAACTGCCCCCTCCTGCCGCTGCCGCTACCGCTGCTGCCCCTGCTGCCGCTGCTGTTCCTGCTGCTGCTGCCTCTGCTCCCTCTGCTGCACCTGATAATGATGCTGATCCTGCTGCTGCTGATGGTGCTGCTACTGTCCCTTCTCCTGCTGCTGCCGCCGCTGCTGCCCGTGCTGCTCCTGCTACTTCTGCTGCTACTGCTCCGGTTTTTGCTCCTGCTGCCTCTTCTGACTCTACATCTGCTACTGATCGATTTGATTTCTCACCATTACCACTGCTGCTGCTCTCACTGTCACTGCTACTGCCACTGCTACTACCGCCGCTGCTGCTTCTACTCCAGACGCTGTTGTTCCTACTCCAGGTGCTCACACTATTTTCGCCGATGCTGCCCGGCTGGATCTGCCGGCTGCCCATGCCCCGGGCAGCCCGAAATATTCTCACCGCGTCCCCGAGCCGGCCTTGTTTGGAGAAGAGGGAGATGATGGCGCTGGCAATCACAGGGTCTAGATGCCCGCTGCCCTGAGTCTGAACAGGAAAGGGGAGAAGAAAAAGGTGTGTTGGGCAGGAGGGTGTGTGGTTGGGTAGCGGAGAAGTGAGAGAAGGGTCTAGGTACCCGCTGCCCTGAGTCTGAGGGGGGGAGAAGGTTAGAAAGAAAGAGGGAGGCACATAGAGAGGACAATTGGGAAGTTGGGAATGAAAGGGAGACTGGCGAATGAGAAGAGGGAGATGATGGTGCTGGCAATCACAGGATCCAGTCCAGATGCATGCCCGCTGCCCTGAGTCTGGTTTTTGAGTCGACTCAAAAATCGGCAATCACAGGATCCAGTCCAGATGCATGCCCGCTGCCCTGAGTCTGGTTTTTGAGTCGACTAAAAAATCGGCAATCACAGGATCCAGTCCAGATGCATGCCCGCTGCCCTGAGTCTGGTTTTTGAGTCGACTAAAAAATCGGCAATCACAGGATCCAGTCCAGATGCATGCCCGCTGCCCTGAGTCTGGTTTTTGAGTCGACTCAAAAATCGGCAATCACAGGATCCAGTCCAGATGCATGCCCGCTGCCCTGAGTCTGGGGTGGGAGGGGAGGGGGGGGCAGCGAAGCTGGTGGTGGTACATGCCCATCATAAGACGCCACACAGTCATCGCCGACACATGCACATGCATTATGGGCATGCACAAGCACATGCGTAATCAAGGCACCTCAAACCTCAAACCTCCACTCCACTCCCAATCGCGTCCATGCCATGGGCATGTAACACCAGGGCAGGGAAGGCGGCGGTGGTGGTACATACATGCAGTGAGCCCTGGGACATGCATCATGAAGGCACCTCAAACTTCCACTCACAATAGCGTCCATTGCAGCTGTAGAAGCCTCTTCCAGCAGACCCAAGCGGTGGTAAACGCCGATCATGGACGTCAGCACGGGCATGTCCACTGCACACCCTGCCGCCTTCATTTCCTGGAAGGTTCTCAGCGCGGCCTCCAGCTTGCCGTGCCGCGCGAACATGGCGATCATTGCGCTGAAGACATGAGAGTCGGGCTGGTGCGGGTGGATGGAGGTGGATGGGGGAAGGGAGGGATTAGGGTATGGCTTTCATCTCCTGGAAGGTTCTCAGCGCGGCTTCCAGCTTGCCGTGCCGCGCGAACATGGCGATCATTGCACTGAACACGTGCGAGCCCGGCTGGTGGGGGGGGAGGGTTGGTGGGGGAAAGGGATTGAACAGGTAGGCTCTGGTTGGTTGCACCTTGGTACTCCAGCTTGCCGTGGCGAGCAAACATGGCGATCATTGCACAGAAGACGTGCGAGTCCGGCTGGTGGGGGTGGGGGGGGGTGATGGTGGTGGGGTTGAAGGGTGGGTGGGAGAAAGAAGACAAAAGATTGAGCTACATGTTTCCAGCTTGCTGTGGCGGCGGGCCAACATGGCGATCATGGCACTGAACACGTGCGAGTCCGGCTGGTGGGGGTGGGGGGCAGGAAGGGTGGAGGTAATTGGGGTAAGGGATTGATCAGGGTGAGACTTTGGTTGGTTGTGCGTTTGAAAGTCCACCTTGCCGTGGCGGTGGGCCAACATGGCGATCATTGCACTGAACACGTGCGAGTCCGGCTGGTGGGGGGGAGGGGGAGGAGGAAGTGCATCGAAAGAGCGAGGGGGGAGGGGGGTGGTGAAAGGTATGGATTTTTTGCTGAGAGAGGTCTGGAACTTCAGATTGTGACTTTTGAGTCGACTCAAAAGTCAGCTGAGAGAGGTCTGGAACTTCAGATTGTGGAGGGAGGGAGGGAGCGAACAGGGAAGGAAGGGACACAAACAATGTCTGAGGTGCCTAGAAAATCACTTTTTAAAAGGGAATTTTAAACAAAAAATCGCCACCCACTTACACCCAAACCCACTTACACCCAACCAAACCCACTTACACCCAAACCCACTTACACCCAAACCCACGCCACGCCCACCCACCCGCCCTCGCACAAGCATGCACCTGAACGCCCCCACCCATGCACACACACCCACACCACACACCTGAACTCCCTGCGCCTTCATTCTTTCAAACACACGAATGTGCACGCAAATGCAGGCAAACACACACCCACAACAACCACACATACCCACTCTCCCTCGCACAAACACACACCTGCACACCCTGTGCCTTTATCCTTTCAAACAGCCCATCCGCTTCTTCAACCCCACCCACCCACCCACACCTACCCACACCACACCCACCCTCGCACAAGCATGCACCTGCACGCCATGCCCCCACCCACCCACACACCTGAACGCCCTGAGCCTCCATTCTTTCAAACAGCCCGACCGCTTCTTCAACCCCACCCACCCACACCCACCAACACCTACCCATACCCACCCTCGCACAAGCATGCACCTGAACGCCCCCACCCATGCACACACCCCTACCCACACACACACCTGCACGCCCTGCGCCTTCATTCTTTCAAACAGCCCGACCGCTTCTTCAACCTGCCCGGAGCGGCTGAGCAGGCCAATGAGAGAGCAGCACGAGTAGACGTCCAGAGGCACGTCCATTTGGAGCATGAGGGCGTGCAGGCGGCGGGCAGCAGCGAGCGAGGAGGAGGAGGAGGGCAGCGAGGCATAGAGAGAGAATAGCGTGTTGAATGTGACTGTTGACGGGTAGAACCCCCGTGCCATGAGGCGCTGGGGAGGGCGGGTGGGTGGGGGAAGCAGACACAAAGAGGGTGGGGGAAGAAGAGCAAGACAAGGGGGTGTTAGCAGTGACAACCGGCTGAGCAGGCCACTCAAAGAACAGCACAAGTACACGTGGAGAGGCACGTCCAGAGGGACGCCCATTTGCAGCATGAGGGTGTGCAGGCGGCGGGCAGCAGCGAGCGAGGAGGAGGAGGAGGGCAGCGATGCGTAGAGAGAATAGCGTGTTGAATGTGACGGTTGAGGGGTAGAATCCGCGAGCCATGAGACGCTGGGAGGGGGGCGAGGGAAGGAGGGAATGGGGGAACGGGTCAGTTGGGAAGGGATAGGACAGAGATTGGGGAGGAGGGCAGCGAGGCGTAGAGCGAGAACAGCGTGTTGAATGTGACGGTTGACGGGTAGAATCCGCGAGCCATGAGGCGCTGTTGAGGTTTGCGGAGGGAAGGGGTGGGGTGGGGAAGGGGAGAGAAGAGGGGGGTTGAGGGGAGGGCGCAGACACACACTGAGTGCGGCGAGTTGTGAGCATTCGACTAAACGTTCCCCTTTTCTGAGGCGCCTCAAAAGCAGACACAGACGGAGTGCGGCTAGTTGTGAGCATTCAACTAAACATCCCCCTTTTCTCCCTGCCTCGTCTTTCAAGCCTACCTTGAAAGTCTTCTCTGCCTTGTCCACGTCTTGACTTTTGAGTCGACTCAAAAGTCATCTCTTCAACTAAACGTTCCCCTTTTCTCTCTGCCTCGTCTTTCTTTGAGGTGCCTCAAAACAAGACTTTTCTCTCTGCCTCGTCTTTCAAGCCTACCTTGAACGTCTTCTCTGCCTTGTCCACGTCTCCCGCCTTGGCATACGCGTTCGGCAGCGAGTTGTATGCATTCAGTGTCGGCCCAAACCGAGGGGAGACAGCTCATGACTGCCCTGCTGTAAACCAAGTTTTGAGCCTACCTTAAAGGTCTTCTCTGCCTTGTCCACGTCCCCCGCCTTGGCATACGCGTTCAGGAGTGAGTTGTACGCATTCAATGCCCCCCCATCCACTTCCAAGACCTCGTCTCAAGCCTACCTTAAACGTCTTCTCTGCCTTGTCAACATCTCCTGCCTTGGCATAGGCATTGAGCAGAGAGTTGTACGCATTCAACGTTGGCCCAAACCTTGGGGGCGACAGCTCCCGATTCCCTCCTTCCAATCCGCCTCTGGTTCCTCCGCCTTCGCCTCTTCCAACCCTTTCCCTTCCTCTCCTCGCACCAGTGCTGCTGGAATAGCCCTTGGTCGACTTTCCTCCCCTCCTTCCCCCTCCCTCCCGCCGTAGCATCTCCCTCCTTTCCACCTCCCTATCAATCTCCTCCCCTTCCTCTTCCTCCTCCCTGCCATCCTCCCCGCTTCCTCCTGCTCCTTCTGCTTCTAAATCACCTGAGAATCCACCTGAGGGTTCACCTAAGCTGCCCCTACTTCTCTGATTGGTGCTGCTGCTGCCGCTGTCATTGCTGCTGCTCCTGCTGCTGCTTATACGGCCATCGCCTGTGCTACTGCTACTGCTACGGCCATCGTTCCTGCTGCTGCTGGGGCTGCTGCTGCTGCTGCTGCTGCTGCTGCTGCTAGCAGTGGAAGGTAGCGGCGTAGGCTTTCTCAAAACCGTTGCAACAAGAGGAGGCGGAGGGGGAGGGGGAGGGGGAGGAGGGGAAACCGACGGTATACCCCCGGAATTTCCCGTTCCACCACTATCTACACCTGCAGCCACGAAACCCCCATCGCCACCAACACCAACGCCACCACCAGCAGCTACCACACTACCACTACCACTATCCCAGTTACCCACACCAGCACTGCCATTTTCACCACCGGAATATTGGCTCTCACTGTCACTCTCGCTGATACCTTGCCTTTCCAGCCTTGAAACTGGGGATACAGTCACAGTTGCAGCCACTAGCCCCTCCCGAGCCTCGCTCCAAAGCTCACCCCGAGCCTTGCTCTGAACCTCTGGCCGAGGCTCGGAGCCCATCGAAGCTGGTTCGGAGCAGGAAAAGGCAGGTTGAAGGAGCGGAGATGGGTGAGGCTGGGTTCCCTGCAGCCCAGGGTTGGACCAGAAAGAGCCCTCAAAGGTGTCTGCTACAGATGTCTCTGCTGCTACAGGCCTTTCTGCTGCCACAGCTGCTGATGCAGCAACACCAGCTGCTGCTGACTTAGCTCCTACAGCAACACCAGCCCCGTCAGCACTGTCAGCACCACCGCCAGGCGCTCGCCCTTGCAGCGCCTCTCCTTCAAACCCCTCTGCACCTATCTGCACCACCAGCAAATCCTCTCTCTCTGCCACCCAGTCCATGTACTTCTCAGACGCCTTTTGAGGCGCCTCTGAAGCCGAATCCTCTGCCTCTGTCGCGGCCCTGCCCAGATGCTCTTGAGTCGACTCACAAGTCGCTTGAGACGCCTCAACGTCCCCTTGCACCCTGCTGACGTTTCTAGTCGACGAAATAATCGACCCAGCAGCACCCCTTTGCACCCTACCCACTGACTCCGCTCCCCCTGTTTCTCCCATGCTCTGGCCCACCCGATCCGCTTCAACGCTCCCCCCCCCATCTGCCTCCGCACTCCCCCAATCAGGCTCTACACTCCCCCACTCCCCTGTATCAACCCCACGTGCCCCTTCTTCCCCCTCACTCCGCCCGTCACCCCTGTCCGCCTGTGCCTCCATCTGCAGCAATAGCTCCTCTGCCTGCCTCACCTTGCCCGCCCGCCCATACGCAGCCACCATGGCGTTCCACACCACCACATCCCACTCGCCTGGGGGCGTGCCTGCCCGTGCCGCCTCAAACACCTGTGAATGACGGAACACAGAGGGAAGCAATGAGTGGGTTCTGTGTGGTGGAGAGCGGTTGGTGCTGCTGGAGAGCCCATACGCGGCCACCATGGCGTTCCAGACTACCACGTCCCACTCGCCTGGGGGCATACCTTCTCGCGCGGATTCAATCTCCTAGGGAGACAGGGAGGGGGGTGCAGCAGGAAAGAAGAGGGGGGATGGGTTCTTTGGGGTGGAGAGCGGTTGCTGCAGCCCATATGCGCCACCAAGGCACTCCACTTCACGCCACTACGTCCCACGGTCCCACTCCCCTAAGGCAATGCCTGGTCATGCGGAACAGTGTTGCATATATACATCCATACGTACATATGTATATGTATGTGTATGTGTATGTGTATATGTATGTGTATATGTAAATACATGAAATATATCAGCACATTATACATATATACGAGGAGAAGCCTCAGAAATCCTCTCAGAAACCATACCTCCTGCGCAGAATTCAGGTCCCCCATGCTGTTGTACGCAGCGATCAACGCGCATATCGTTTTCGAATCCAGCCGAAAAAGGCCGTCCTCCCTGCCGCCCTCCTCCCTGAGCAAGGCGGCGATCCGTGCCACGCCGTCCGTCCTGCCCGCCCGTGCAAAGAGCTTCATCACTGTAGTGTAGATCACCTGGTGTGACGAATGAATGGGGTGAGGGAACAAGAGGGAGGGAGGAGAACAAAGCTTGTTAATCTGAGAGCAATGCATGCCAGGCCATCCGTCCTGCCCGCCCGGGCAAAGAGCTTCATCACCGTTGTGTAGATCACCTGGTGCGACGAATGAATGGGGGAAGAGAGGGAAGGAAGAGAAAGGAAGAGCACAAGGGGGACTGTTCGCCTCAGCAATGCATGCCACACCATCCCTCCTGCACGCCCGTGCAAACAGTTCATCACTGACGTGTAGATTACCTGCTTTTGAGTCGACTCAAAACCGCGTGTAATGGGTCTGCTTTTAAGTCGACTCAAAACCGCGTGTTATGAGTCTGCTTTTAAGTCGACTCAAAACCGCGTGTAATGAGACAGCTTTTGAGTCGACTCAAAAGCAGACTCAAAATACCACACCATCCCTCCTGCACGCCCGTGCAAACAGTTCTTCACTGACGTGTAGATTACCTGCTGGACGGATGGAGAGGAGAGAGGGGGTGAGGGGAAGGAAGGAGGGGGAGGGAAAGCGATGGGAAAGCGATGGGAAGCGATGGGCGCAAGGGGGCATGCATGGGCGCAAGGGGGCGTGCATGGGCGCAAGGGGGCGTGCATGGGCGCAAGGGGGCGTGCATGGGCGCAAGGGGGCGTGCATGGGCGCAAGGGGGCATGCATGGGCGCAAGGGGGCGTGCATGGGCGCAAGGGGGCGTGCATGGGCGCAAGGGGGCGTGCATGGGCGCAAGGGGGCGTGCATGGGCGCAAGGGGGCATGCATGGGCGCAAGGGGGCGTGCATGGGCGCAAGGGGGCGTGCATGGGCGCAAGGGGGCGTGCATGGGCGCAAGGGGGCGTGCATGGGCGCAAGGGGGCATGCATGGGCGCAAGGGGGCGTGCATGGGCGCAAGGGGGCGTGCATGGGCGCAAGGGGGCGTGCATGGGCGCAAGGGGGCGTGCATGGGCGCAAGGGGGCGTGCATGGGCGCAAGGGGGCGTGCATGGGCGCAAGGGGGCGTGCATGGGCGCAAGGGGGCGTGCATGGGCGCAAGGGGGCATGCATGGGCGCAAGGGGGCGTGCATGGGCGCAAGGGGGCGTGCATGGGCGCAAGGGGGCGTGCATGGGCGCAAGGGGGCGTGCATGGGCGCAAGGGGGCATGCATGGGCGCAAGGGGGCGTGCATGGGCACAAGGGGGCGTGCATGGGCGCAAGGGGGCGTGCATGGGCGCAAGGGGGCATGCATGGGCGCAAGGGGGCGTGCATGGGCGCAAGGGGACGTGCATGGGCGCAAGGGGGCGTGCATGGGCGCAAGGGGGCGTGCATGGGCGCAAGGGGGCGTGCATGGGCGCAAGGGGGCGTGCATGGGCGCAAGGGGGCGTGCATGGGCGCAAGGGGGCATGCATGGGCGCAAGGGGGCGTGCATGGGCGCAAGGGGGCGTGCATGGGCGCAAGGGGGCGTGCATGGGCGCAAGGGGGCGTGCATGGGCGCAAGGGGGCGTGCATGGGCGTAAGGGGGCATGCATGGGCGCAAGGGGGCATGCATGGGCGCAAGGGGGCATGCATGGGCGCAAGGGGGCATGCGTGGGCGCAAGGGGGCATGTGTGGGCGCAAGGGGGCGTGCACGGGAAAGGGACGGGGAGGGAGATGACAATGAGGATAGGAGGGGCACACGAAGACGGAACGACGGTAGCACAGGAGAACACAGAAGCCATTTTTCTCGTATCAAAATCGTCTCTCCTGTCACCTGGTGGGTCCAAATCGTCTCTCCTGTCGCCTGGCACGTACCCCCTTCTCCATGTGCTTAAACGTAGACGTTAACCATTTAAACACAGAGATGGACGGATCTACGTTTCTCTGTACAGAGATGAAGAGTCCTATCATCCTATGGTAACGACGGGACGATAAAAGGGACCTTGTATAATTATTTTCTTTTCTTGTCCTCACCTGATTCAGCTTGCAGCGGCATCCTCCATGCGGCTCAAATTGAAACGAACCATGGGAGAGAGGGGACGATGGTAAAGACAGGAAACGGTACAAACAAACACCTTCTCTGAAACTGCTTCCACATCTCATCACTCGTCCTCGCCTGATTCGGCAAGGTGACTTTTGAGTCGACTCAAAAGTAACCTTGTTACAATGGCACACGACACTTTTGAGTCGACTCAAAAGTCACCTCGACTCAAAAGTCGTCTCAACAAACACCTTCTCTGAAACTGCTTCCACATCTCATCACTCGTCCTCGCCTGATTCGGCATGCGCTCGAACCACGGGGGAGGGGAGAGGGGATGAGGGTCAAGACAAGAAGATACAGAAGATCCTGATCTCTTCTGATGTTCTCACCTGGTTGGGCATGCAACCCGCCTTCTCCATGCGCTCAAACCACCCTAGAGCTTCTTGTGACAGTCACCTCTCGTCTCTCGTCCTCACCTGGTTGGGCATGCAACCCGCCTTCTCCATGCGCTCAAACCACCCTAGAGCTTCGTTGAAGCGACCGGCATTGGAGTAGGCGACTATGAGCGTGTTGTACACGTACTCGTCCATGGGCACTCCTGTGATAATTATTTGAAAGAGCGGAAGACAGAGAAGCAGGGAGAGCGGGGCGTGCCATGGTGGGAGAGAGGTGAGCATTCAGCATTGGAGTAGGCGACTATGAGCGTGTTGTACACGTACTCGTCCATGGGCACTCCTGTGATAATTATTTGAAAGAGCGGAAGACAGAGAAGCAGGGAGAGCGGGGCGTGCCATGGTGGGAGAGAGGTGAGCATTCAGCATTGGAGTAGGCGACTATGAGCGTGTTGTACACGTACTCGTCCATGGGCACTCCTGTGATAATTATTTGAAAGAGCGGAAGACAGAGAAGCAGGGAGAGCGGGGCGTGCCATGGTGGGAGAGAGGTGAGCATTCAGCATTGGAGTAGGCGACTATGAGCGTGTTGTACGCGCGGCGGCACAAGAGCAAGCGCGCATTGTAAGCCAGCGCGGAGCGGAGTGCAGGTGCTTTCACTGCGCCTAACATCGCAGGCACGCACGCATGCGCAGAGCACCACCGCCAGCCCGTGCACACACACATGCATGCATGGATGCGGAACGGAATGGAAGTGAGTGAGTGAGAGAGTGCATCTCCTCGCTCCGTGGATGTACACGTGGATGCTGCGCGGAACGCCCCGAGCCCAAATACCCTTCCTACCTTGTCTTGCCATATCATCCAGCACGGATTGAAGATGGCTCCACTGCGCCGCCCGCCCGCCCCGCCCCGCCCCAGGCACGCCAGCACCACCGTGTACACGTGGATGCGGAATGGAGGGGAAGTGAGAGTGGAGTGGACTCACCTAGTCTTGACAGGCACTGTGGATGCAGGTGGTTCCACTGTGCCGCGCGCCCCAGGCACGAGAGTACCACCATCGGTGCACACGTGGATGCTATGCAGATTTATCCCTCTCTGCTCCGAGTCCCAGCCTACCTCTATGTCAGCCTCTCACCGACCTCTCTCCCCCAACCGCCCTGTCTCTCTCTCTCCCTACGTACCCAGTCGTGAATTGTCATCTAAAACGGATTGCGGGTGGTTCCACTGTGCCGCCCGCCCCAGGCACGAGAGCACAGCCTTCCCATGCCAGTGCAGGCTATCCCATGCACTGCTGCTCGCAGCCTATACAGTTCTCTCCCTCCCTCACCTAGTCTCGCCATATCGTCCAAGACGGATTGCAGGTGCTTCCACTGCGCCGTCCGCCCCAGGCACGAGAGCACCACCGTGTACACGTGGATGCTGCGCGGAATGCCCTGCCCTGCCATCCAATCGTAGAGCGCCAGCACGACACGCCAGTCCGCCTCTTGCTGACAGATGGGGGTAGATGGGGGAGCGGAGGGAGAGGAAGGGGAGGAGAGAAACGGGAGGGGGGAAAGGGATGGGGAGACAAGGAGAAAAGCACATTTATTTACAAAAACCAGATCCGTGTGCTTGCAACCACAATCATCACCAGAAGGAATGCCATCCAATCATCCTTCCTATCACAAACTCATGCAGGAATGGAATGGAATGGAATGGAATGGAATGGAATGGAATGGATGCTGCGCTGCGCGAAATGCCCTGCCCCGCCATCCAATCGTAGAGCGCCACCACGACACGCCAGTCCGCCTCATGCTGGCAGATTGGGCAGTTTTGGGAAAGGGAAGACGACGGGGGGTCAGAGCAGGGGGGAGGAGAGAAACGGCTGCTTTGCTTCACCACCCGACCATGCATGCAGGGAGGGATTGGTTGACAGGGGGAGGTAGGGCAGCAGCATGCAGTGGGTCGTTCCGACTTTTGAGCGGCTTTTGAGGCGACTCAAAAGGAGGGATCGGTTGACAGGGGGGGAGGTGGTCGGGCAGTATGCACGCAGGCCGTTCCGACTTGCGAGGCGCCGCAAAAGTTTTGAGGCGCCTTTTCAGGCGACTTTTGAGGCGGCTTTTGAGGCGCCTCAAAAGGAGGGATCGGTTGACAGGGAGAGGTGGTCGGGCAGCAGCATGCAGTGGGCCGTTCCGTTTGACCACATACCTTTCTCTCTGACGCGGCTAAACTTGAAGCTATTCGTTGGTTGGTCGGTTCTATTTCTCCACTTCCTTCGCTCACCTGTTTCTCGGTCGGCGCTAGTTGTCCTATCCTACTGAGACTCCAGACTGCTTCGTGGTGCTGCTTCTCTGAGTGACATTGTAACGAGCTGAATTTTGAGTCGATTCAAAAGTCGCTCACTCTCTCACTCACTCACTTGCTTCATGATGCTGCTCAGAGCGCGCGAATCCAGCCTATCCGCGAACGGCGTGAGCACCGACGGGAACTACCCTTTAAGTATGTGATCCAGTCCGAATCCAGCCTGACACAACTCACCCTCACATCACTCTCACTCAGTCACTCACTCACTCACTCACTCACTCCCTCACTCACTCACTCACTCACGCACCTGCTTCATGATGCTGCTGAGAGCGCGCGAGTCGAGCCTATCCGCGAACGGCGTGAGTACGGACTCCAGCTGCCGCTGCGGCGACGACAGCGGCGTGCCTGTTGGCGAATCCCTAAGAGAATCCCAGCCCAACCTAGCAAGTGACCACAGACACACTCTCACTCACTCACTTGCTTCATGATGCTGCTCAAGGCTCGAGAATCCAGTCTATCCGCGAACGGCGTGAGTACGGATGCCAGCTGCCGCTGCAGCAACGACAGCGGCGTGCCTGCTGGCGAGTTCTTCACTGCCGCCAGTGCCCGCTGCACCCCCTCCTGCACCTCCCCTGGCGTCCCCTGTGAGGATTGCGCAGACAAAGTGTTGGGGGAGGGCGGGAAGGGGGTGGGGGAGGGGTGCAGGGGGAAGGAGAAGGGAATGGCCGGAAGAGGGGGAAGTGCAAGAATTCAACGAATCAGATGCCAGCACAGCCGCTCGCCTCATCTTGAGCGGCTTTCATTCAACGGTCAACAATGCAAGAAAAATCAGTGACCAGATGCTAGCACAGCCGCTCACCTCACCTTGAGCGGCGCCGTCGGCGGCGTCGGCGGCGGAAGCGGCGGAAGCCTGCGCGGGCACCGCAACGGCGGAGGAGACCGTCCCCGCGGCGGAGATTCGGCGCGGAGCGGAGATGGCTGCCCCGCGGAAAGAGACGGAGGCGGTCGACGAGAGGGCCTGGAGGAGACGGAAGGCAGTGAGAGGAAGCGGTGAGAGCGATAACTAATGACAGGCCGAGGGAAAGGGATGCAGAGAGAGGAAGCGGTTGAGAAGCTAGTAAATGGGTGAATATGTATACGAGAACCAAAAACATCAAATTCATAAAGGAAATTCGGAAGGCTAACGGGTTGGGAAATGAACAAGGATGTGATGGCGTATCGTGACAGAAGCTACGGAAGCATCTAGAAGCTCACATTCTGAGACGTCGACGCAGCGAGAGAAATGCTGCTCATCTGCGCTTTCGGAGGCGCTAGAAGCGACGCCATGGCTGGCCGAGATCACAGCCACCAGCTACCTCAAGTCACGGGGAAATCTACACTGAGGACCAAGGAGGAAGTACAGTAGGATAGTAGGAACTCGGAAACCCTAGGGAGAGGGGAGGTTAGGGAGAGTACCTAGAAGCTGGGGATGTGAATCTCAGAAGGACCAGGGAAGTAAAGTCCCTGAGTTCGACGAAGTGGCGAACATAAGCGAACCCTAAACGAACACTCAAAAGTTCGCGCGAAAATAGAAAACTATGGGTGAAGATTTGCTGTTCTGCGACGAGAACTGACACGTCATCATTTTGGGTATCGGTGTTCTGGGTCTGATCACGTGGCGGCCCAGGCTTTTCTGGATGACGCTGACGTGGTAAGGGAAGCCAAGCTGAGATGGGATGTCAGGAAGTTGAGAGGGGCCAATCTCGAGGTTCATGGCTCTTCAGTGTGCACGCGATTCTGGCTACAAGCCTACCTGAGGTCTACAAGTAGGTATAACCAAACAAATATGTGCCTTATGATAAGCCCACCATTACTAATGTCTTGTAGCTATCATTGCCTTCTACAATCTCATGTTACAATATATTCAATCACAACAATATTAATTAATTCAATAAGGGGAATCGAAACAATCAATGGATTCGCCCATTGACTAAATCACCATTTTTTTCTCCACTATCTCCCCGGTACATGCTGTGTACCTCGTGTTCCTTCCTCCATTTCTCCCCTTCATTGTTGCTCCTAGTTCCCCGCTTCTAACTTTCTAACCTCCTCGTCCTGTTTTCCACCCAGCAACTCCTGTAGGCAACCCCTGGGCGGCTGCTACAAGCTGATTCAGCACCAGACCAGGTCAAAGCAGGTCCTTCAGCATATGGTACAAATGTGAAACCCTAGAAACCTGTACCCCTTAGAGTCTACCCCACTACAGCCTACACAGGCTAAGTCATATATATCTGACACACCCCCATAGGCAAAGTGGGGGAGAACTAGGGGTCACAAGACCAGTCAAGCAAAGCAAAGCAAAGCAAGCTCAGGGTGGATCATAACGACACCACACAGTCCGAGCATAGGTTCAAGGCCACAAGGCCAGTCCACATGCAGGAATATATATAAAGGTAAACAAGCAAGTGCAGTTATAAATAGATCACAGTACAAGCAAGGTCAAGAAGTGAGCAAATGAGGCCAAGTAGGCACAAGACCTAGCATCGTACAGAAGCGCTGATGATCACAAGGCTGAAGTGCCTTGGTAAAGATATCAGCAGTGTTGGCCCAAGAGGCCACGTAAGCAAGGCGCAGCTGACCACGCTGCTGCAGCTCACGAGCAAGAAAGTAGCGAAGAGCAATGTGCTTCGTTCTGTGCTCCAATCTGTGCTCCCGACACAAGGCCAGCATGGCCTTGTTGTCTACGTACAGAACTGGAGGAGAACGAGGCGGCTCTCCCAGGTCGGTCAGCAGGTAGGTGAGCCAGCGTAACTCCTGTGCAGCCATGGCCCCTGCGTAGATCTCGGCCTCACAGCTGGAGCCGAGAACAGAAGACGAGCGGGTAGACCGCCACGTAACAGAGCCGGAACCAAGGCTGAAGGTGTAACCCTGTGACGACCGCTGCGTAGCCTGGTCGTCAGCCCAAGAAGCGTCTACGTGACCTGTGAGGACCACTGAACTGCGCCCTCCAAGCACTAGCCCCATGCCTGACGTACTGCACAAGTAGCGCAACACCCTCTTCGCTGCAGCCATGTGCTCTGGTCGGGTGTCTCCCAGGAGCAACAGAGCGTGCCAAGATGCTAAGAGGGTATGCAAGGTCAGGTCGAGTGCAGGTCATCAGGTACATGAGGCAGCCAACAAGCTCTGGGTACGGGCCACTCGGCTCTATGGACTCATCCGAAGGCAGAGCTGAGAGCGAGTGGCGAGTAGACAGAGGAGTGGCCTGAGGCGAGGAGTACGTGAAGTCGAAGCGCTGAAGGACCTGTTGCACCATGTGTGACTGAGTCAGGGTAATGGTGCGCTGTGCTCTGTCCCGGGTGATCTGCAAGCCAAGGTAGCTGCGCAGTTCACCCAGGTCTGTGCACGTGTGTCTCTTCTGCAGCTCGGACTTCACGTGGGCAAGTCCAGCAGTGTCAGCAGTGGCAAAGACCAAGTCGTCGACGTACACGAGGATGTAGAACGGCGGCAAAGAGGTGTCGGTGCGAAGAAACAGCGACGGGTCGGCAGTAGAAGGAGCAAACCCAAGAGCCGCAAGTGTAGTCCTCAGTATGTCGTGCCACTCGCGGGGCGCCTGGCGGAGACCGTAGACTGGCCGCCGGAGGCTCCACTGGGTACCAGGAGGAAACGACCCAGTGAAGCCAGGTGGGCGGCGCAGCCAGATCTCCTCGTGCAGGCTGCCCTGCAAGAAAGCTGTGCTGAAGTCAAGAGAGTGAAGCTCGTAGTCGCGCTGAGCGGCTATGTGCAGCAGTACCCGAAGAGTGGTCATCTTCGGGGTGGGAGAGAAGGTCTGAAAGTAGTCAACTCCCTGCCGCTGACTGAAGCCTCGAGCCACGTAACGCGCCTTGAAGACAGGCGGAGAACCCGGCGGCCGCTTCACCCTGAAAATCCACATGCCACTGACGATGTTCGCCCCAGGTGGGGGAACCTCGTCGACGTAGGTGCCTGTGGACTTCCAGGAAGCCATCTCTGCGTCCATGGCTGACTGCCACTGTGAGGAGTAGGGACCCTCGATCGCCTCAGCGTACGATTGAGGAGTCGGGATGTCTGGTGCATCCGGGTCTCCTTCAGGGGCAATCAGCATGGACACGAGATGAGGCAAAGCAGCAGCAAAACACTGGAACTCCTCCTGCCTGTCCTCAAGGACGTCCGTGCTAAGAGCACACTCACCCCCGACGGACGGAGGACAGACAGACTCAGACTCAGCAACAAGACTAGCAGCGTAGTCTAGACGACAGCGCGCAGCAAAGTCGACAAGCTCAGCAACTAAGGCAGACGCAGCAGCGGACTCAAAGGAAGGGTCAGTGACAACAGTAGCCAGGAGACGCGTGACTGTAGGACTGGCAGCACGAAGAGAGTCAGACTCCAGGTCAGCAAGAACAGGAAGAGAGGACTCTGGAGGAGACGGCAACGGGAGACGCAGAGGAGCAGTGGAAGGACGCAGTGCCATCTGGTGTGTGCCTGGGACCGCAGGAGGACGCGGACGCGGAACACGACTACTAGTGCGAGCAGCACGAACAGGCGACGCAGGACGAGACGCAGGCTCACGACGCTCAGCAAGACCTCCAGTAGGACCAGTGTAGGGAGAAGGAGCAGGCAGGGGGGAGGCGGGCTGTAACTGTGACTGCGACTGGACAGGCTGTGGACACTCTAAGGGAGGAGCAGGACCAGTAGAAGGCGGGAGACCAAGAACCTGCTCAAGGAGCGGAACGAAGTACGACCGCGGCCGCTCAGCGCCTCCTGAAACAGCAGGGACAGCACCAGTACCCCCAGCGGCAGCACAAGCGCCAGCAGTACCTCTAGCTCCAGCAGCGCCAACTCCAGCACCCTCAGAAGTACCAGCGCCAGCACCACCTCCAGCGCCAACACCCCCAGCAGCTCCAGTACCTCCAGCAGCACCCGCAGCACCTCCAGCAGGAGCAACTCCAGCAGCCCCAGCAGCACCCCCAGTCCCAGCAGCTCCAGTACCGCCAGTACGAGCACCTCCAGGACCAGTGGCTCCAGTACCTCCAGCGCCGACCCCAGGGTCAGCAGCAACAGTAGCACCTCCAGCTCCAGCAGCACGACTCCAGCGCCGGGCAAACCACTCGCGCAGCTCCTGTGGAGAGGGTAGCTCCCGCCGAGACGAAGCACCCGAAGGACCCCCAGACCCAGCACCGCCAGAGGCCACACGAGCAGACCCAGCACCTCCAAGCTCCGCACCCTCAGGCTCCGCACCCCCAGGCTCCGCACCCCCAAGCTCAGCACCCCCAGGCTTAGCACCCCCAGACTCAGCACCCCCAGGCTCAGCACCCCTAGCAGCACCAGAGTCAACAGCTACCTCGACAGGCTCGACTGCGTCTACCTGGGACACACCTGACGGGGCAGGACCCTGAGGGGGGAGAGGGTCTACCGGGGGGGGACATGGCGTAAGGAAGAGCGGCGGCGGGGGGAGGGGCGCAGTGCGGTAGGGGAAGAGACGGTAGTAAGGAACCGACTCGTTAAAGGTGACGTCCTGGGAGGACAGAACACGGCGCGAGTTGGGGTGGTAAAACTGCCAACCAGGCGCGTCAGGGGGGAAGCCAAGGAAGACGCAGGGAACAGCACGGGGGGACACGTTGTGCGCAGCCAAGTCGCGGACAAACGCCCGAGATCCCCAGACACGAAACGCAGACGCATCGCCAACCTTCCCCGTCCACCGCAAGGTGGGGGAGGTCTCTGGCAAGGAGACTCGGGGCTGAAGGTTGATCTGATGCGCTGCGTACCGAACCGCAAACGGCCACAGAAATGGAGAGTAGCCGCATGGATCATGGACGTACGAGCGACGTCCATGACCATGCCAATGCGGCGCTCAGCAATCCCATTTTGCTGTGGAGAGGCCGGAAGCGTGAACGTCTGGCGGATGCCCTGTGAACGACAGAAGGCTCCCAGAAGGCCAGAGGAAAACTCCCCGCCTCTGTCAGAGTGCAGACGTAGAACAAGAAAGTCCGAGGCGAAACTCTTTCTGAGCTGGAGACGAACTGCGCGGATCCAGTCGATCAACACCTCAGTGACGTCACCCTTGCTGCGCAAGGGGAACACCGTGGTGTAACGCGAGTAGTCGTCAACCACCAACAGGAAGTAACGCTCGTGACCCTGCCCACAGACGCGGGCGGGACCCCACACGTCCATGTGAAGAGTCTGCAGCGGAGCCTCTGTCGGAGGAAACTCGGAGGAGTGAGGGGCGGCGCGCTGCCGCCCCTCGACGCAGGGAACGCAGGTAGGGGCAGGCTCCGGAGGGAGGGGAGGGAGGGACCGGGGGAGACCAGAGACAAGGTAACGGGAGGCCATGCCTCGGAGACGAGGCAGGGAGGGGTGACCAAGGCGGTGGTGCCAGAGGAGAGTCCGGTGGGACAGGAGACAACACGACTCAGGACCAGACCTGGACGCTGCAGCAAACACCTGACCCGACGCAGCTACCTGACCAGACTCAGCAACCGGAGGAGACTCAGTAGTCAGTGTGTACAGGGTCGACCCCGGCTGACGGGTAAACGTGGCCAAGTGTCGGCCCGTCCGAGCACACGTACAGTGGGTCACCCGCTGACTCGCAGGAGTGAACTGGTCAACCCCCCCATCCTGTAGATAAGCACCACTCACCAAGTTCGTAGAGAACGAGGGGAGGTAGAGACCTGACAGGGTGCCAGAGGGGGCCGCCGGACACGGTAAGACAGTGGAGAAGTGGGCAAGGACAGGACCCCTAGAGGGGTCCGCCAGGGAGACCGCAACTGGCCGACTAAGCGGCGTAAGCGTGGTGCGGTCTCGAAAGAAGGAGCGGGAAGCACCCGAGTCAAGGGTGAAGGTGTGTAAGGCCTGAGCCGACGTGGTACCTGAGAGAGCAGACGCACCAGTACCTGGGGCAGCAGACGCACTAGCACCTAGAGCAGCAGCCTCACCAGCACCTAGAGCAGCAGCCTCAATGCCCGGGTGAGGCGGAACACACAGGTAACAGTCACCCTCATCAATAGCAGACACAACATACATGGCAGCAAGAATGGCATCATAATCCAGATCAAAGATAGCAACCCCCGATGTAAGCAGCTCGCCCCAGCGGGGGATCTCAGTGGCGTCAGGGAAATGGAGACGCCAAGCGTCCGTCAGGCGGCCGAAGCAGCGCTGGGTGGTGTGCGGGCCACCGCACGGCTCACCAGTGCGGTCGCTGGTACGCAGGACGTAGGCACAAGGACCAGCACCCCCACCCCGCTGACGCGCAGCGTACCACTCACGAAGCTGCTGGGGGGGCGGGGTCTCACGAGTGCGCTGCTGCTGCTGGCGCTGACCACCACCGAAGCCGCTCCGCTGCGCAGAGCCACCCCGACCAGCTCCACCTCCGCTGCCGCCACCTCCGCCACCGCCGCCACCGCCTCCTCCTCCGCTCCCACCGCCACCGCCGCCGCCGCCTCCGCCTCCACCGCCGCCACCGAAGCCCCCACCCCCGCCACCACTCCCACCGCCACCCCCACTCCCTCCGCCGCCTCCACCGCCACCTCCACCGCCCCCGCCAGCCCCTCCAGCGCCCTTGCCCCCCTTGCCCTTGCCGGTGCGACGTCTCTCGCTAGGGGCAGACGCAGCGCCGACCGACTCGGTGCCAACGAAGTCGACGGCAGCAGCAGAGGCAACAGAGGGCAAAAGGGGGGAGGGGGAGCACCCCTCAAAGAAGGGGGCACGAGGGTCAGTACGAGAGGCTCCTACAGCGACTATACTCTTCTCAGCTGCCAGGAGGCGCTCCTCGAGGAGGTCAACGGTGAGTGTGGTGGGGCAAACAGAGAGGAAGTGGTCCCTGACCGAGCGAAGGGAGTCAGGGAGCCGGGTGACTATGTAGTAGAGGGTGATGTACATGGGGGGGGGGTTCTTGGCGCAGAACTCAGCAGGAAGCGCAGCGCGGTAGCGGGTGTCACTAGTGCGAAGGTGCGTAATGAGGTCAGCGACTGTGGGAAAGGCGGCGAGGTCAGGGAACAGGTACGGCAGCATGAGGCGGCTAAGGGCAGCAGTGGCAGGGGAAGGCTAGCGTGCAACTACAGCGTCGTACAAGGTCTTAGCACTCTTGTACTGACTAAAGTGCGCGCGCTCAGTGGACGGCAGTGACTACGCACAGCAAGACGGGCTGCAGCATCGCGTGTGGCCCACTGTGAGCGAACAGTGCTGTCAGCATCGGCAGCAGGGGCAGCAGAGGCGCCAGACGTGAGATCGAACAGTGAGAGACCGTCTTTCCTATCGCACTGTAGGAAAAGCTGTAGATCATCGACCCAGACCTCAAAGTCAACAGCCCGACCCTCAGCATCAAAGACGAGAACGCTAGGGGTAGCCATGACAGCAGTGGCAGCAGGCTAGGGGCAGCAGCAGCAGTAGCAACAGTAGGGGCGCGGCTCGGTGGTGCTCTTACCAGGGCAGGTGGGTAGAGTGCCGCAAGTGGTGGGGCAGGGCCGAGGCGCGTCGGCAGGGACGGGGCCGCTACAGGGCGGCAGAGGAGCGCCGCTCCTCTCTGGAGGGCAGGGCCGGGACAGCGGCGGCGGCCCCTGCTGTCGACGGCGGCGGCAGCTGCAGTCGGCGGCTGCGGCCCCGGCTGTGGCGGCGGCAGCTGCCGCTGTCGGCGGCTGCGGCGGATGCGGCCCCGGCTGTGGCGGCGGCGGCTGCCTGCTGTCGGCGGCACCGGCGGTGGCGGCTCCCGCTGCTGGAGCGGCGTTGGCTGCTGCTACAGGGGCGGCGACGGCGGGGCGGCAGGTCCGTGAGGGAGCCGAGAAGGGGCCGCGGAGGAGCCGAGAAGGGGCCGCCATGGGCGGTGAAGGGGCCACGAAGGGCCGTGAAGGGGTCGCGAAGGACGGCGACGGGGCCGCGAAGGGGCCGTGAGGGGCCGCGAAGGGTGGCGACGGGGCCGAGAAGGGCCGCGAAGGGCGGCTACGGGGCCGAGAAGGGCCGCGAGGGGCCGCGAAGGGCGGCGACGGGGCCGAGAAGGGCGGCGACGGGGCCGCGAAGGGCGGCGACGGGGCCTAGAAGGGGCCGCGAGGGGCCGCGAAGGGACCGCGAGGGGCCGTAAGGGGCCACGAAGGGCCGTGAGCGGGGCCGCGAAGGGCCGCGTAGGGGCCGCGAGGGAGGCGTGAGGGGGCCGCGAGGGGCCGTAAGGGAGCGCGACGGGCCGCTAAGGGCAGGGGACGCGACGGGAGGGCAGGCACACGGGGCGCGACTCGGGCAGGAGCGAAGCGCGCTCCGGGCAGGGAAAAAAAAAATTCGATCGTGGTGGGCCCTAGGAAACGTTCCCACTAGGGAACCTGCTCTATACCATGTGAAAGAACGAGGAATGAATGAACTAGGAAAGAGTTGGGTACAAATGTGAAACCCTAGAAACATGTACCCCTTAGAGTCTACCCCACTACAGCCTACACAGGCTAAGTCATATATATCTGACATACAGTAGTCTAAACCATTCATCCGGTGGACCAGTCAGGCAGTAGTGCAGGCAGTCCCTAGGCGGCTCCAAAGGCCCATCACTAGGCGACAAATGAGACCAAGTCCTTCAGAATATGATACTATAGTCTCACCCATTCATCCGGCGGACCAGACAGGCAGTCGTGCAGGCAATCCCTAGGCGGCTCCAGATGCCCATCCAATCTCAGCACCGTCATCGGGTCTACATTTAGAAATTCCCCGCCGATTCCCTCCACAAACTGCTGCGCCACAACATTCTGACCAACGAAATCACTGTCAGAATGTGATGTTTGTGTAGCCTGTAGTGGGGTACTTTATAGCGAGTACAGCCCGAACTAGGGTTTGCTATATGTACTCAACTGCATGCTAGTGAAAACCCCTCTTTCCTGTTTCTCGTTTTAGCCTGCTATTTTGACATGCTATCAGAGCAGGTCGACCCTCCTGGGTCGATCCTGTGGATGGGCCCGCCACCTAATGCTTCCGCTGCTGTCCTGCCTATCGCGCGCCCTGGGCGCGCGACGTGTTCTGCTTGCCGCGCGCTCGGGTGCACGGCGTATTTTTCATCCCGCCGCGCGCACGGGGTGCCCGGCGGTTTTCTGCCCGCCGTGCGCCCCGAGGCGCGCGGCGGTTTTCTGCCCCGTCGATCCGCGCGTCGCCCCCCGTCGCCCGTCGCAGCGCCCCCGGGGACCCGTGTGTCGCCCCCTGTTGCCCGTAGCGGCCCGCGCGACCTGCGCCAGGCCCGTGCGCGGCCCGTATAGCCCGCGTGTGGCCCGTCTGGCCTGCGCCAGGCCCGCGCGCGGCCCGTACGGCCTGCGCCAGGCCCGCGCGCGGCCCGTACGGCCTGCGCCAGGCCCGCGCGCAGCTCAGGCAGCCCGCGCGCGGTTCGTCCGGCCTGCGCCAGGCCCGTGCGCGGCCCGTACCGTCTTCCCCTGTGCCGCACGCCGTCCCCCGAGCTTCTGACTGCGCCCCACCCCCGCTGCTACCCGCGTTCCTGAGTTAGGGTTTGGGGGTGGAGAGTATGGGGGTGCCGTGTGTGTGAGCCGTCCTCTACTCCTCCTCCTCCTCCGTCTCCCACTGCTGCAGCTGCCGCTGAGGGGAGTGGATGTGCTGGAGCCGTCGGAGTGGTACGAGGGGGGTGGCGTGTGAGCAGTGCTAGAGGTGCAGCAGGGGGTGTGTGACACGGGTGTGGGACAGTTGGGGGAGGTTGACCGGAGGTAGCCGACTTGTCGTCCGCAGTGCCTGAAGTCCAGGGAGCCACGACCCCCTGTGGCCTGAGTAGTCTGGGGCTCTGCGCCCGGTAGCCACAGTGTGAGCACTCCTGGTAGTCCAGAGAGCCACGACCCCCTGTGGCCTGAGTAGTCCGGGGCTCTGCGCCCGGTAACTACAGTGTGAGCACTCCTGAGAGCACAGTGAGCTAGCTGCGTCTGTCGCCGTGTAGTCCGGGTTTAGCCTGGTAGCGACAGTGCTGCGCACTCCTGCTGCCTGTGTGTCTGCAGCTTCAGTCGTCGCCTCCCATCTGCTCGCCCCCACAGTTCCCCTCCTCCTCACTTGCCCTCTGTGATAGCCTCTAGCTTTGCATATAATTGTGAACTACTGCTCTGCCTGCTTGTTGTGTTGATTGTACCCCACTTTGACTATGGGGGTGTGTCAGAATGTGATGTTTGTGTAGCCTGCAGTGGGGTACTCTATAGCGAGTATAGCCCGAACTAGGGTTTGCTATATGTACTCAACTGCATGCTAGTGAAAACCCCTCTTTCCTGTTTCTCGTTTTAGCCTGCTATTTCGACAATCACCCTAGTCGAAATGGAAGTTTCGTCAGGTTTTGCCGCTTTCTAAGAGGCGATTTCAACCGGCCGCAATGAGCATGTCCCAGTGGAGTGCTGCGGTATTTAATCAGCAGATTAGGAGCAGCTGCTCGCACTTTACTAAGAGTTTCGTTTAACTGAGGGATGAACTGACTATCTTCTCTATAGTGCGCCCAACGGTACATAAAAGAATGGATGTTCCTGTACCACGCTGAATTTGGTCGAACAAGGGCATGGAAATCTGCCCGGGAAAAATAACTACATGATTGGTTGCCGTGCAAAGAACGTCATCTCTTATATACTCGACGGGCGCATTTTCCGCCTTTAATTCGTTACATATCGCCAACGCAGGCCGCACTGCCAACTCAGCAAATTCAGTCCTCTCCTTGCAGAACCCAGGGACCACATCCCTGGCGAAAACCTTCCCAGAAACTTCCATGTCTGCTTTTGATTTTGTTGTTGCTGCTGATACTTATCGGTTCTGCTTCCGTGGTTCCTCAGGGAAAAAAACAGCATCCCGCTTATAGAACCACCCACTATAATGTCTGAAAATATAAGTTATATTTTCTATATGTAACAGCCTGTGGGATTGATTATCGTGGTTATAGCGTTTTACTGTTTGGTGGTGCACCCTTCCTGTTTCTTCTTGCCTATTTGTACTGCTTGCTCAATATTGAACTCACCTTTTGGCAAAACTCTCTCGACATTGTTCCTCTCTAGTCAAACCCTAATGCCTCCTAAGTTACTAGTTTGTGAAGAAATGAGGAAAGGGAGAGGTTTCACTAGCAGCAGTTGGGATACATATAGCAAACCCTAACTTGGTTGTACCCGCTATAGAGCACCCCACTACAGGCTAGATAATAACATTCTGACACACCCCCATAGCCAAAGTGGGGTGTAATCAGCAGAGCACACAGTCATAGAGCAGGTTCACAATGGCAAGCAAAGCTAGAGGCCGCGACGAGCAGGGCGGGGGCCGTGCGCGGGTCCCCAAGGCCGCGCGACGGGCAGACGGGCCGCGCGCGGCCTGCGGGCCCGTGCACGGCCTGCAAGGCGACGCGACGGGAAGGGCGGGGGGCTGCACGCGGGTCCCCCACGGTAGGAAACCGCCGCGCGCCTCGGGGCGCACGGCGGGCAGGAAGAAGGCGTCGCACGCCACGGGGGGTGCAACAGACAGAGTAGCAGCGGAAGCAGTTAGGTGGTGGGCCCACCCACAGGATCGACCCAAGGGGGTCGACCTGCTCTGATACCATGTGAAGAAATGAGGAAAGGGAGAGGTTTCACTAGCAGCAGTTGGGATACATATAGCAAACCCTAACTGGGTTGTACCCGCTATAGAGCACCCCACTACAGGCTAGATAATAACATTCTGACATAGTTAACTACCTATTTTAACATATAAGCATCCTCTTCCCATTAAGCAACTCCGCTATCTTACTACTCCCCACATCCTCCCACCGCCCACATGTCCTATGCAGTAACTATCGGTACTTCACCGCTTGCCTCACCCGCCAATCCCCTGCTGACAGCCCTTACAACACCACCTTATCAGCTTCTTCCCATGCCACGTGTCCACCAACTGACGTGGGCGCGTTCGCAGCACCCTTCCCATCACCATCACTAGCAGACGTGGCAGACACATCGCGGTCCATGCCATGTCACACTGCCAGCCGCCCAAACCATTGGTTGATGGCTCCATCCAGGGGAGCAGGCGCGGCACGTAGTAGAGGCACCGCGCGCCGTGATTGGCCAGGCATGCGTGGCGGGTTCTGAAAGCGCTGACAGCTACCTGATGTTAGATTAGGTAGCTAGGAATGTTTGGCTATCGAGTGAGTTGGGTACAAGGATGAGAACCCTAAGGAAATGTACCATACATTGGCTACCCCACTAAAGCCTACACCTAATTATAAATCATATATAGTTTGACACACCCCCATAGGCAAAGTGGGGGAGAACAAGGGGTCACAAGACCAGTCAAGAAAAGCAATGCAAGCTCAGGGTGGATCATAACGTCACCACACACTCTGAGCACAAGCAAAGGAGCCACAAGGCCAGTTCACATGCACATGTATATATACAACAACAACAGTACAGTGATCACTACCTAGCAAGAGTAAACATGCAGGTATATATATGTAGATCACAGTACAACCAGAGTCTACAGTAAGTGAGGAAACGTAGGCACCAGGCCTAGAGCAGTGCAGAAGCGCTGATGATCACCAGCCGGAAAGGCCTTGGTGAACACATCACCCGTGTTGGCCCGAGTGGGAACGTGAGAGACACGAAGCTAACCACGCTGCTGCAACTCTCGAGCAAGGAAGTAACGCAGAGCGATGTGCTTCGTTCTGTGCTCCAGTCTGTGGTCCTGACACAAGGCAATGGCAGCCTTGTTGTCGACGTACAGAACTGGAGGAGAACGAGGCCTCTCTCCCAAGTTGGTCAGCAAGTAGGTGAGCCAGCGTAGCTCCTGTGCAGCCATGGCTGTGGCGTAGATCTCAGCCTCACAACTGGAGCTGAGAAAAGAAGACGAGCATGTATACCGGCAAGAAACAGAGCCAGAGCCAAGGCTGAAGGTGTAACCCTGTGACGACCACTGTGTAGCCAGGTCGTCAACCCAAGAAGCGTCTGAGTGCCCAGTGAGGACAACTGAGCTCCGCCCTCCAAGCACGAGCCCCATGCCCAATATACTGCACAAGTAGCGCAGTACCCTCTTTGCAGCAGCCATGTGCACCTTTCGGTGCCTACCAGGAGCCACGTAGCGTGCCAGAAGGCCAAGAGGGTACGCAAGGTCAGGTCGAGTGCAGGTCATCAGGTACATGAGGCAGCCCACTAGCTCTGGGTACGGGCCACTCGGCTCTACCGACTCGTCCGAAGGTGGAGCTGAGAGCAAGTGACCGGTAGCAAGAGGAGTGGACTGTGGCGAGGACCATGTGAAGCCGAAGCGCTGAAGGACCTGCTGCACCATGTGTGACTGAGTCAGTGTGATGGTGCGCCGTGCTCTGTCCCGGGTGATCTGCAATCCAAGGTAGCTGCGCAGCTCACCCAGGTCTGTGCACGTGTGTCTCTTTTGCAGCTCTGACTTCACACAAAGGCGAGAGCCTCAGAGTCAGCAGTGGCAAAGACCAAGTCGTCGACGTACACGAGGATGTAGAATGGCGGCAACGAAGTGTCGTTGCGCAGAAACAGCGACGGGACAGCCGTGGAAGGTGCGAACCCAAGAGCCGCAAGTGTTGTCCTCGGTGTGTCGTGCCACTCACGAGGCGCCTAACGGAGACCGTAGACCGGCCGGCGGAGGCTCCACTGGGTACCAAGAGGGAACGACCCAGTGAAGCCAGGTGGGCGGCGCAGCCAGATCTCCTCGTGTAGGCTGCCCTGTAAGAAGGCTGTGCTGAAGTCCAGAGAGTGAAGCTCGTAGTCACACTGAGCGGCGACGTGCAGTAGTACTAGAAGAGTGGTCATCTTCGGGGTGGGGGAGAAGGTCTGGAAGAAGTCAACTCCCTGTCGCTGACTGAAGCCTCGTGCAACGTAACGAGCCTTGAAGACAGGCGGAGAACCCGGCGGTCGCTTCACCCTGAAAATCCACATGCCATCGACTACGTTCGCCCCAGGAAGGGGAACTGCGTCGACGTAAGTGCCTGTGGACTTCTAGGATGCTATCTCTGCGTCCATGGCTATATACCACTGAGAGGAGTACTCACCCGCGATCACCTCAGCATAAGAGCGCGGGGTCGGGATGTCTGGAGCATCCGGGTCTCCCTCAGGGGCAAGCAGCATGGCTACAAGATGAGGCGCATCGGTTGCAAGACACTCAAAGTCCTCCTGCCTGTCCGCAAGGACGTCCGTGCCAAGAGCACACTCACCCCCGACGGACGGAGGACAGACAGACTCAGACTCAGCAAGAAGACTAGCAGCGAAGTCGAGACGACAGGCAGCAGCAAAGTCAACAAGCTCAGAAACTAAGGCAGACGCAGCAGCAGACTCAAACGACGGGTCAGTGACAACAGTGGCTAGCAGACACCTGACAGTAGGGTGAGCAGCACGAACCATGTCAGACTCAGGGTCCTCAACGTCAGGCAGAGAAGACGCAGGTGGAGACGACAGAGGGACACACTGTGGAACAGAGGAAGGACGAAGTGCCATAGTGTGCGTGCGGGGGACAGGAGGAGGACGCTCACGAGGAACACGACGACCAGTGTGACCAGCGCGAACAGGCGAGGCAGGACGAGACACAGGCTCATGACGCTCTGTAATCAAGTCTGGCTGTTCTGTAACGGGAGGCCAGTAGAAGACGGGAGGCTAAGAACCTGGTGAAGCACGGAGTCAGGCGGTGGCAGAGACGACGGTGATGGCGGAGCGAAAAACAGTTGCGGCTGTGCAGTGCCACCAGTACAAGTAGCTCCAGCGCCTTCAGCAGCTCCAAAACCTCCAGCTCCGGCGCTTCCAGCAGCTCCAAACCTCCAGCAGCACCACCTCTAGCTCCAGTGCCTCCAGCAGCAGCACCTCCAGCTCCAGCGCCTCCAGCAGCAGCACCTCCAGGTCCAGTGCCTCCAGTAACAGCACCTCCAGCTCTAGTGCCTCCAGCAGCAGCAACTCCAGCTCCAGTGCCTCCAGCAGCAGCACCTCCAGCTCCAGCGCCTCCAGCAGCTCTAGAAACTCCTGCTCCAACTCCTCCAGCAGCAGCACCTCCAGCTCCAGCGCCACCAGTAGCAACACCCTCAGAACCGGCACCTCCAGCCCCAGGTTCTCCAGCAACAGCACCCCCAGAGCCGACACCTCCAGCTCCAGGAGCAGCACCAGTCCCGGCAGCTCCAGTACCTCCAGTACGAGCTCCTCCAGGACCAGAGACACTAGCACCCCCAGCACCTCTACGACAAGCAGCTCCAGCAGCACGACTCCTCAGGCGGGTACACGACGCAAGCCACTGTCGTGCTTGATGTGGTGAGAGAGGCCCGCGTCGGGAAACGAGAACCAGAGGAACGCCATCAGACTCGGGACCCCCCGGCTCAGCACCCCCAGGCTCTGCACTCGTAGGCGCAGTACCCCCAGGCTCTGTACCCCCCAGCACCTCATGGTCAGGCTCAGCACCCCCAGGCTCCGCAGCCGCAGGCTCAGCACCCTCAGGCTCCGCACTCCCCAGCACCTCACGCGCAGGCTCAGCACCCCCAGACGCAGTACCCCCAGCAGCACCTCCCGCAGCAGCACCTGAGTCGCTAGTGACCTCTACAGGCTCAGACAAGGGGGGCGGGTCTACCTGAGACACACCTGAAGGAGCAGGACCCTAAGAGGGGAGGGGGTCTACCGGAGGGGGACCTGGAGCGAGGAAAAGCGGCGGGGGAGGGAGAGGGGCAGTGCGGTAGGGGAAGAGACGGTAGAAAGGAACCGACTCGTCAAATGTGACGTCCTGAGAGGGGAAGACACGGCGCAAGGTGGGGTGGTAAAACTGCCAGCCAGGTGCGTCAGGGACAAAACCAAGGTGCGACGCATCGCCAACCTCTCCCGTCCAACGCAATGTGGGCGAGGTCTCCGGCAAGGAGACACGGGGCCAGAGGTTGAGCTGCTGCGCGGCGTACCGGACCGCAAACGGCTACAGAAAATGGGGAGCCGCCGCATGGATCAAGGAGGTACGAGCGACCTCCATGACCAAGCCAATGCGGCACTCAGCAATCCCATTTTGCTGCGGTGAGCCCGGAAGCGTGAACGACTGCTCGATGCCCTCCCCCTGACAGAAGGCCCGCAAGAGGTCGGAGGTGAACTCACCACCTCTGTCAGAGTGCAGACACAGGACATGCAGGACCTGGCGGAACCTGCGGCGGAGCTGGAGACGAACTGCTCGGATCCAAGGGATCAGGACAGCAGGGACCTCACCCTTGGTGCGCAAGGGGAAGACCGTGGTGTAACGCGAGTAGTCATACAACCAGCAGAAAGTACCGCTCACCGCCCTGTCCACGAACGCGGGCTGGGCCCCACACGTCCAGGTGGGGGGTCTACAGAGGAGCCTCTGTCGGGGGAAACGAGGAGGAGTGAGGAGCGGCGCACTGCCGCCCCTCGACGCAAGGAAGGCAGGGCGGCGCAGGCGAGGCAGGGAGGGGAGGGAGAGACCTGGGAAAACCAGACACAAGGAGACAACGATGCATGCCATGGAGACGTGGCAAGGAGGGGTGACCTAGGCGGTGGTGCCAGAGAAGAGTCTGGTGCAACAGGGAGCGACACTCACAGGGGGAGGCTATCTGACCTGACGCAGACACCTGACCAGTAGCAGCTACCTGAGGAGGCGCAGTCGTCAGTGTGTAAAGACTCGACCCTGGCCTACGGGTAAACGTGGCCAGGTGGCGGCCGATCTGGGAGCACGTACAGATCGCCATATGCTGCCGACCAGGGGTGAAGGTGTCAACCCCCGCATCTTGGAGGGCAGCAGTGCTCACCAAGTTCGTAGAGAACGAGGGGAGGTGGAGACCTGACAGAGAGCCAGACGGAACCGTCGGGCACGGGAGCACAGTGGTGGATCGTGCAAGAACTGGGCCCCCTGAGGGGTCAGCCAGAGAGACTGCAGCAGGTGCAGGGAGTGGTGTGAGTGCAGTACTGTCACGAAAGAAGCAGCGGGAAGCACCTGAAGGTGTGCAAGACCTCAGCAGGCGCAGTACCTGACAGAGCAGACTCGCTCGCACCTAAGGCAACAGCCTCACCAGCACCTTAAGTACCAGTCTCTATACCAAGGTCAGGCAACACACACAACTAACAGTCACCATCAGCACTAATCTCCAATGCATACATGGCTGTAATAATAGCGTCATAGTCAAGAGCAAAGATGCTTACACCAGCCCTAAGCAGCTCATACCAGCGAGGGCGCTCATAGTCCTCGCCCATCTCCTCACGCCATGCGTCGTCAAGGCGGGAGAAGCAGCGGTGCTGGGTGTGGAACTTCCCGCAAGTCTGACCCTTGCGGTCACCTGTGCGAATGATATACGGGCAGCGACCACCACCCCCAGACCTCCCACGCTGAGCAAGCCACTCACGAAGCTGCTGGGTCGTCTGGGGACTCTGCTGCTGCTGCTGCCTCTGACCAGCGCCCGTGCCTCCACCCCGACCGCTACCCCCACTGCCACTACCGCCCCGGCCGCCACTGCTGCTGCCTCCACCGCCACCACCGCCGCTGCCACCCCCTCCGCCACCACCGCCTTCACCGCCGCTACCAACGCTACCACTCCCGCCAGCACTCCCACCGCCACCCCCTCCTCCACCTCCTCCTCCTCCACCGCCTTCACCACCACCCCCCGGTGCCACCTCCGCTACTCTTGGCTCAATTGCCCTTGCCGCTGCGGCGCCTCCCACTAGGAGCAGAAGCAGCACCAACAGACTCAGCACCAAGGTAGTCAACAGGAGTGGTAGTAGCGTAGGAGGGGGCAAGGGGAGAGGGAGAGCACCCCTCAAAGATGGGGGTGCGAGGAGCGCCACGAGCAGCACCTACAGCGACAATGCTCTTCTCTGCTGCAAGGAGGTGCTCCTCTAGGAGGTCGACAGTGAGGTCGGTGGGACAGCGAGCGAGAAAGTGGTCCCTGACCGAGCTAAGAGAGTCAAGGAGACGGGTGACTATGAAGTGGAGGGTCCAGTACATCGGAGGCGGGTGCTTAGTACACAACTCTTTGGGGAGGGCGGCTCGAAGGAGGGTGTCGCTAGTGCGAAGGTGGGTAATGAGATCGGCAACTGTGGCAAAGGTTGACAGCTAAGGAAACACGTAGGGCAGCATGAGGCGGCTAAGCTCAGCTGTGGCAGGGGAGGAGTATCGAGCAACTACAGCGTCGTACAGGGTCTTAGCAGTTTTGTACTCGCCAAAATGCGTGAGCTCGGCTAACGGAAGGTGATTGCGAACGGCTAGGCGCGCAGCAGCATCACGGGTCTGCCACTGAAAACGGGCGCTAAGCTCAGCAGTGGCAGCGGGAGCGACTGAGGTACCAGACGTGTGGTCATAGAGCGAGGCATTGTCCTTGCTATCGCTCATTAGGAATAGCTGCAGGTCATCTAGCCAGGTTTCGAACTGAATCGGGCGGCCCTCGGCATCGAACGACAGAACTCGGAGGGTGGCCATAGCTGCTGGCGCGGGACTAGCAGGGCAGAGCGATTGCAGGCAAGTAGCAGTAGCAGCAGCACTAGCACTAGCAGCAGCAATAGTAGAGGCAGCAGTGCAGCAGTAGAAACCAGTCTGCCAAGCAACTAGGCAGCGCGGCTCGGCTCAGGCAGTGCAGCGCGGCTTGGGCGGTGCAGCGCGGCTGCAGAAGCGTAGTAGTGGCTGCAGCAGCAGTGCGGGCGGCGGGTGGGCGCAGTAGGCAGCCGCGGCAGCAGGGCAGGTGGCGCACGGGGCTGCAGGGGGCCGGCAGGAGTAGCTGCAGCAAGTAGCAGTAGCATCAGCAAGGTGGAGCAGCAGCAGCAAGAGGGAGCAGCTGCAGCAAGTAGTAGCAGCAGCAGCAACTCTGGTGCAGCAGCACGCTAGGAGTTCAGGCAGCGCATGGGGTTACAGGCGGCCGGCAGGGCAGCAGGGCGAGCCGCACGCAGGGCCTAATGGGCGGCTGCAGTAGCAGGGCGGGCGGCGCCTAGGTGCAGCAAGCAGCCGCGGCAGCAGGGCAGGCGGCGCACGGGGCGACTAGCGGCCGGCAGATCAGCAGGGCGGGCGGCGCACGGGGCTGCGAGGCAGCGCGACAAGCGGCGCGCGGGGCGTAGCAGGCAGCCGCGGCAGGAGCAGGCGGCGCACGGGGCTACAGGGCCTGCGGGGCTGCTGGCGGGCGGCGCGCGGGTCGGCACGAGCTGCGCGCGGGCTGCACGGACGGCAAGCGGGTCGCGCGGGCTACTAGCGGGCGGCGCGCGGGCCAGCAGAGGCGACTAGCAGGTCGCGCGGGCTACTAACGGGCGACGCGCGGGCCGCACGGGCTGCTAGCGGGACGTGCGTGGGGCTAGGGCAGTGCAGGGCGCGGGGTAGCTCGGTAACCGCAAGTGGTAGGTGGTGGGCCCGAAAAAAAAACGCTCCTAAGGTCCTAAGGACCAATTGCTCTTAATACCACGTTAGAGTAGGTAGCTAGGAATGTTTGACTATCGAGTGAGTTGGGTACAAGGATGAGAACCCTAAGGGGTTGTACCCTACATTGGCTACCCCACTAAAGCCTACACCTTATTATAAATCATATATAGTTTGACACCTGAGACGTGATGGATGAGCCGAGAATGAGATGAGGGTTCCGGCGAGGTGGATTTTGAGAATTCATATAAATGAGAGGGGGGATTTGGCCGGGATTGTTGTCTTGGAATTCGTTTTGAGACGAAGTCGGAACTGGAGCTGGTTGAAGGAGGCTTTTTTGGGGGAGCTTGTTCCCGCCGCTGCTGGGGTACTTAGCGAGGAAGAGGCTGTGGCGAAAAGGCAGCTGGTTACCGCCGGGTGCGAAGAGTAGGAGCAGCGCGACCGTCTCGACGACGACGACAGGTTGGAGCATGCGACCGACGATCGGTAGCGGGTTATTGTGGAAGTCGTGCTGCTGACGTGGCTTGCAAAGTTGTTGATAAGCCTGTGGAGGAACGAATTTGGCTTGTCGGAGGGATTCTGAGATCCGTTTTGATTATGCTGACGCTGATGCGACAGTGAGACAGACAGCGGCATGGTAAGCGCCTCCGTCATCCGAACGATACTACAATCGCCTATATGTGTCCTTCCAAAGTAATCCAACGGAATACAGTGCGCACATCTTAGCTACCGCGCTTGACGGTCAGAAACTGAGCACTTTGGATGTGATTTTTACCCAGCTCTCTCTCACTTCGTCTGAAATTGGTCATGCATGAGATAAGGTACCAAAATGAGTCCCAAAACTGATTGATCTTTCCCCATTTCCCTTAGTCGTCGCCTGAAAGTTTAGTAAGGGGGTGTCCAGCGCGTTCATTTACAACTCATAAACCCGCTCGGTTACCACATTTCGGGTTGTAACACTGCCTTTTACAGAAAGTTTGGACAAGACCAGCTTTTGTTCACGAGACGGCACGCCCACTACACGTACATCGAGTCGTCTGACTCACGTTGCTGGAATCAACGTATGCTCGAACAAGGGCACAGAATTGCGTCCTGCCCACTACAGTAATTTTCGCTTGTGTGGGAATTCTTGCGAGACGATCGAAGCACAGTAGAAATTTGCGTGGGGGGCGGTTGTGTCCGCGCACTCGAACGCACAGCCATTATGGACTATGTTAAAATCTAGCAGCAGGAATGATTGAACTATGGAAGAGTTGGGTACAAATATGAAACCCTAAAGTGGGCAGTACCCCATATTGGCTACCCCACTACAGCCTAAACATGTATAGTAGATATAACGTTTGACACACCCCCATAGGCAAAGTGGGGGAGAACAAGGGGTCACAAGACCAGTCAAGAGAAGCAAAGCAAGCTCAGGGTGGATCACAACGTCACCACACACACTGAGCACAAGCAAAGGGCCACAAGGCCAGTTCACATGCAGAGGTATATATGCAACAATAACAGCATAGTGATCTCTACCTAGTAGAGCATGCATGTAGGTATATATATAGATCACAGTACAAGCAAAGTCTACAGCAAGTGAGGAAATGTGGGCACAAGGCCTAACAAAGTTCAGAAATGCTGATGATCACCAGACGGAAGTGCCTTGGTGAATATATCAGCAGTGTTGGCCCGAGTGGCCACGTAAGCGAGACGAAGCTGACCACGCTGCTGCAACTCTCGAGCCAGGAAGTAACGCAGAGCGATGTGATTCGTTCTGTGCTCCAGTCTGTGCTCCTGACACAAGGCAATGGCGGCCTTGTTGTCAACGTACAGCACTGGAGGAGAACGAGGCCGCTCTCCAAAGTCGGTCAGCAGGTAGGTGAGCCAGCGTAACTCCTGTGCAGCCATGGCTGTGGCGTAGATCTCAGCCTCACAACTGGAGCTGAGAACAGAAGACGAGCGTGTAGAACGCCAAGAAACTGAACCAGAGCCAAGGCTGAAGGTGTAACCCTGTGACGACCGCTGCGTAGCCAGGTCGTCAACCCAAGAAGTGTCCGAGTGCCCAGTGAGGACAACTGGGCTCCGCCCTCCAAGCACGAGCCCCATGCCCGATGTACTGCACAAGTAGCGCAGTACCCTCTTAGCAGCAGCCATGTGCTCTGGTCTGTGCCTACCAGGAGCCACGTAGCGAGCCAGAAGGCCAAGAGGGTACGCAAGGTCAGGTCGAGTGCAGGTCATCAGGTACATGAGGCAGCCCACTAGCTCTGGGTACGGGCCACTCGGCTCTACGGACTCGTCCGAAGGTGGAGCTGAGAGCGAGTGGCCTGTAGCCAGAGGAGTGTGCTGTGGCGAGGACCAGGTGAAGCCGAAGCGCTGAAGGACCTGCTGCACCATGTGTGACTGAGTCAGTGTGATGGTGCGGCGTGCTCTGTCCCGGGTGATCTGCAAGCCAAGGTAGCTGCGCAGTTCACCCAGGTCTGTGCACGTCTGTCTCTTCTGCAGCTCCGACTTCACCAGGGCGAGAGCCTCAGTGTCAGCAGTGGCAAAGACCAAGTCGTCGACGTACACGAGGATGTAGAACGGCGGCAGCGACGTGTCGGTGCGCAGAAACAGCGACGGGTCAGCAGTCGACGGAGCAAACCCAAGAGCCGCAAGTGTAGTCCTCAGTGTGTCGTGCCACTCATGTGGTGCCTGGCGGAGACCGTAGACTGGCCGCCGGAGGCTCCACTGGGTACCAGGAGGGAACGACCCAGTGAAGCCAAGAGGGCGGCGCAGCCAGATCTCCTCGTGCAGGCTGCCCTATAAGAAAGCTGTGCTGAAGTCAAGAGAGTGAAGCTCGTAGTCACGCTGAGCGGCAACGTGCAGCAGCACCCGAAGAGTGGTCATCTTCGGGGTGGGGGAGAAAGTTCGAAAGAAGTCAACTCCCTCTCGCTGACTGAAACCTCGAGCAACGTAACGAGCCTTGAAGACAGGCGGAGAACCTGGCGGCCGCTTCACCCTGAAAATCCACATGCCACTGACGATGTTCGCCCCAGGAGGGGGAACCTCGTCAACGTAAGTGCCAGTGGACTTCCAGGATGCCATCTCTGCGTCCATGGCTGTCTGCCACTGAGAGGAGTACTCACCCGCGATTGCCTCAGCGTAAGAGCGCGGGGTCGGGATGTCTGGAGCATCCGGGTCTCCCTCACGTGCAAGCAGCATGGACACGAGGTGAGGCGCAGCGGCTGCAAGACACTCAAGGTCCTCCTGCCTATCCTCAAGGACGTCCGTGCCAAGGGCACACTCACCCCCGACGGACGGAGGACAGACAGACTCAGACTTAGCAACAAGACTAGCGGCGTAGTCTAGACGACAGACAGCAGCAAAGTCAACAAGCTCAGCAACAAAGGCAAACGCAGCAGCAGACTCAAACGACGGGTCAGTGACAACTGTGGCTAGCAGACGCGTGACAGTAGGGTGAGCAGCACGGGTGCGGTCAGACTCAGGCTCAGGAAGGGTAGGCAGAGAAGACGCAGGAGGGGACGACAGGGGGACACGCTGCGGAGGAGAGGAAAGACGACGAACTACGAGGTGGGTGCCGGGGACAGTCGGCTGACGGGAACGAGGCACACGACGACCGGAACTACTAGAACGGACAGGCGAGACAGGACGCGACGCAGGCTCACGACGCTCAGTAAAACCCCCTGTCTGCTCGGTGTAAGGAGAAGGAGCAGGCAGCGGTGAGCCAGGCTGTAACGGAAGACCAGTAGACGAAGGGAGACTAAGAACCTGGCGAAGCATAGAGTCAGGCGGTGGCTGAGACGACGGAGACGGTGGAGCGAAGAACATGCGCGGCTGTGCAGTGCCACCAGCACCAGCAGCTCCAGCGCCCCCAGCAGCTCCAGCAACTCCAGCAGCTCCAGAACCCTCAGCGCCAGCTCCTCCAGGACCAGCTCCACCAGCAGCAGCACCCCCAGAACCAGCACCTCCAGTCTCAGGGTCTCCAGTCTCAGTGTCTCCAGCAGCAGCACCCCCAGACCCAGGGTCTCCAGCAACAGCACCCTCAGGCTCAGCAGCACCTCCAGCCCCAGCAGCTCCAGTACCTCCAGTACGAGCACCTCCGGGACCAGCACCACTCCCAGCTCCAGTGACGACAGCAGAAACACCTCCAGCGGCAGAGCCCCGAGCTCCAGAAGCGCGACCCTGACGGCGACCGTACCAGTCGTGCAGCTGCTGTGAGGTGAGAGGCACACGCAGACGAAGGCGGCTACTCCAGGGAGACCGCGCAACAGCAGACTCAGAACCCTCAGCGCCAGCACCCGCAGCAGCTCCAAAACCTCCAGCGCCAGCACCCGCAGCAGCTCCAGAACCTCCAGCGCCAGCACCCGCAGCAGCTCCAGACTCCGCACCCCCAGGCTCCGCACCTCCAGGCTCAGCACCCCCAGGCTCCGCACCCCCAGGCTCAGCACCCCCAGGCTCCGCACCCCCAGGCTCAGCACCCCCAGAAGCAGCACCCCGAGCAGGACCACCCTCAGCAGGACCTGAGTCACCAGTGACCTCAACCGGCGCAGTCAAGGGAGGAGGGTCTACCTGAGACACACCTGAAGGAGCAGGACCGGGAGTGGGGAGGGGGTCTAACTGGGAAGCACCTGGAGCGAGGAAGAGCGGCGGGGAGGGGAGAGGGGCAGTGCGGTAGGGGAAGAGACGGTAAAAGGGAACCGACTCGTCAAACGTGACGTCCTGAGAGGGGAAGACACGGCGCGAGGTGGGGTGGTAAAACTGCCAACCAGGCGCGTCAGGGACAAAGCCAAGGAAGACACAGGGAACAGCGCGGGCGGAGAGCTTGTCCGCGGTGGAATCGCGGACAAAGGCACGAGCACCCCAGTCCCGGAAACGCGACGCATCGCCAACCTTCCCCGTCCACAGCAATGTGGGCGAGGTCTCCGGCAAGGAGACACGGGGCCAGAGGTTGAGCTGATGCGCGGCGTACCGGACCGCAAACGGCCACAGAAAATAGGGGGCAGCCGCATGGATCATGGAGGTACGAGCGACCTCCATGACTAAGCCAATGCGGCGCTCAGCAACCCCATTCTGCTGCGGAGAGGCCGGAAGCGTGAACGACTGGGTGATGCCGTGCTCCTCACAGAAGGCAGCCAAGAGGTCGGAGGAAAACTCACCACCTCTGTCAGAGTGCAGACGCAGGAGGGGAAACTCCGTCCCGAACGACTCGCGGAGCTGGAGACGAGCAGCGCGGATCCAGGGGATCAAAACATCAGAGAACTCACCCTTGGTGCGCAAGGGGAAGACCGTGGTGTAACGCGTGTAGTCGTCGACGACCAGCAGGAAGTACCGCTCGTGGCCCTGTCCACGGACGCGGGCTGGGCCCCACACGTCCAGGTGGAGAGTCTGCAGGGGAGCCTCTATGGGAGGGAACGAGGAGGAGTGAGGAGCGGCGCGCTGCCGCCCCTCGACACAGGGAAGACAGGGAGGAGCAGGCGAGGGTGGGAGGGGAGGAAGAACCCTGGGAAGACCAGAGACAAGGACACGGCGGTGCATGCTGCGAAGGCGCTGCACCGAGGGGTGATCAAGGCGGTTGTGCCAAAGGAGGGTCTGGTGTGACAAGGCGCGACACGAGCAGGGGGCCGACAACTGACCTGACGCAGACGCAGACGCAGCTACCTGAGGTGACTCTGTGGTCAGTGTGTACAGGCCCGACCCCGGCTGCCGAGTGAAGGTAGCCAGGTGACGACCCGTCTGAGCACATGTGCAGTGTGTCACACGCTCGTAGGCAGGGGTGAACTGGTGAACACCCGCGTCCTGGAGCGCAGAACCCGCCACCAAGTTCGTAGAGAACGAGGGGAGGTGAAGACCCGACAGTGTGCCGGACGGGACAGCAGGACAAGGGAGGACAGTGGAAGAGGTCGCACGGACTGGACCCCCAGAGGGGTCTGCCAGAGGCTGGAACCGGCCGACTGAGCGGCGTGAGGATGGTACTGTCGCGAAAGAAGGAGCGAGAAGCACCAGAGTCAAGTGTGAAGGTGTACAAGGCCTGAGCAGGCGCAGTACCAGAGAGAGCGGACTCACCAGCACCTGGAGCAGCAGTCTCACCCGTACCTAGAGCAGGAGACACACTAGCCCCTAGAGCAACAGCCTCACCGACACCTAGAGCAGCAGGCTCTATACCTGGGTCAGGCAGTACGCACAGGTAACAGGCACAGTCAGCACTAGTAGGCAATGCATACATGGGTGTGAGAATAACATCATAGTCAAGAGCAAAGATATCTACCCTCTGCCCAAGCAGCTCCACCCAGTCGGGGAGCTCAGCCTCGTCGCCAAACTCGGTACGCCAGGCGTCGCTCAGACGGGCGAAGCAGCAGGACTCTGTGTGACTGAGCGTCCCGCAAGCCTGACTAGTCCGAGCACCAGTGCGAATGACGTACGGGCAGCGAACGGTACTCAGAAACCCTCTACTCTGAGCGTACCACTCGTGAAGCTGCTGGGACGTAAGTGTCTCGCGTGGATGCCGCTGCAGCTGCAGCTGGCCTGCGCCAGACTCTCCCAACTGACCAGCTCCAGGGCGACAGCTACGATGGCTACCGCGACAACCCCAACTAGCGTACCACTCACTAAGCTGCTGGGGCGTGCGAGACTCGCGCGGACGTCGCTGGAGCTGCATCTGGCCACCGCCAGTGGCAGCAGTAGCAGTAGTAGCAGCAGTAACAGCAGTAGCAGCAGTAGCAGCGCGGCCACCCCTACAACCCCAACTAGCGTACCACTCACTAAGCTGCTGGGGCGTGAGGGACTCACGCGGACGTCGCTGGAGCTGCATATGGCCACTGTCAGTAGCAGCAGTAGCAGTAGCAATAGCAGGGCAGGCGCGGCAGGCTGGCAGGCAGGCAGGCCGGCAGGCAGGCAGGCAGGCGGCAGCGCACGAACAAGGTAGGTGCTCACCAGTGGCCGGAAGGGCAGGCGCACGACGGCGGCGACGGCGAGGCCGCTACAGCTCCGGCAGAGCAGGGCCACGTCGGCGGTAGGGCAGGTCCGCGACAGCCGCTGCAGGGCGGGGCCGTGACAGCTACAGGGCGGGGCCGCAACGGCGGCAGAAGGCTCCGCGGCAGCTACTGCAGGGCGGGGCCGCGAACTCGACAGGAGGCTCCGCGGCAGCTGCTGCAGGGCAGGGCCGCGACCGCGACAGGAGGCTCCGTGACAGCTGCTGCAGGGCAGGGCCGCGACGGCGGAAGAAGGCTCCGCGGCAGCTGCTGCTGGGCAGGGCCGCGACTGTGCCAGGGTGCTCTGTGGCAGCTGCTGCAGGAGCGACGGTGGCAGCTGCTGCAGGGCGGCGTCCAGGGGCAGCCGCGGCGCGTGAGGCTGCAGCGCGCTGCGCGTGCTGTGGGCGCGGCGCGCGGGGCTGCAGCGCGACGCGCGGGCAGCGAACGCGGCGCGCAGGGCTGCAGCGCGACGCGCGGGCAGCGAACGCGGCGCGCGGGGCTGCAGCGCGAGCAGAAAACGCGACGCGCGGGGCTGCAGCGCGACGCGCGGGCAGCAGGCGCGACGCGCGGGGCTGCAGCGCGACGCGCGGGCAGCGGACGCGACGCGCGGGGCTGCAGCGCGACGCGCGGGCAGCGGGCGCGACGCGCGGGGCGGCGACCTGGCCTGACGGGCCTGCAGGGGCGGCTCGCGGGCCTGACGGGCCTGCAGAGGCGGCTAGCGGGCCTGACGGGCCTGCAGGGACGGCTGGCGGGCCTGACGGGCCTGCAGGGGTGGCGCTGGCGGGCCTGACGGGCCTGCAGGGGTGGCGCTCTGGCCTGACGGGCCTGTAGGGGCGGCGCTCTGGCCTGCCGGGCCTGCAGGGGCGGCTAACGGGCCTGACGGGCCTGCAGAGGCGGCGCACGGGCCTTACGAGGCTGTAGGGGCGGCGCGCGGGCCGTACTGGCCTTCAGGGGTGGCGCGCTGGCCTAGGGCAGCAGTAGGCAGCGCGAGGGCTGCAGGACGGCGCGCGCAGCGCAGCACGTCACAAGGCAAGGCATGTGCACGACAATACGTGGGGTAGCGTGGTAACCGCAACGGTAGGTGGGCCCTAAAAAAAACGGTCCTACGGACCTAGTGCTCTGAAACCATGTTAAAATCTAGCAGCAGGAATGATTGAACTATGGAAGAGGGGTACAAATATGAAACCCTAAAGTGGGCTGTACCCCATATTGGCTACCCCACTACAGCCTAAACATGTATAGTAGATATAACGTTTGACAGACTAGACCCGCCCTGGATTCGTTTTTAGGTACAACGTGCTTTTTTGAACTACGAGATATGAGAAGGTACTAAATTACCCAAAACGTATGCGCTAGAGATGCCCTAAGGGGGTGTCCAACTCGTTCAAATTCCGACTCTGTTGAAATGGAAAGAAGTAAATGTACAATTTGGTGCTCCGAAAATCTATTTTGTGATTGTCATTATATAAGAGCATGCGCTTATGCCCTAGACTCAATTACAAGCGCCCCCCCTAAAATATTTATTTTTATTATAAGCGCATATGCGGTACTATCCGGGGTGATACGGTACCAGCATGGTTAGATATTGCGCAAAGCTTATTGGAGTGTACGTACTTCGTAAGATGGGTAAACGTACAGAACAGTATGTCAGTCTATCGGTTCAGCTTACCGAATTTGAACCCTGAACCCTCGGGAATGGTTGTTTTCACTTGGCTGCCACGTCAGCGTCATCCGGAAAGGCCTGGGTCGCCACGTCTTCGCCCATCACACCAAAGCCCAGAAGGTGGTGACAGGGCAGTTTCTGCCCCAAACTGGCAGTAGAAATTCGGTCGCAAGAATTCGAGAACCAGCTGGCGAAATATTGCGAGACCACAGTTTCGATTCGGGCGTTTCGTTCACAAATCGTTTGAGCAGTGACCTCACACTCTTGAATTCGCGAGCAGGGACTCCCACTCCTCTCCTGCTTCATGTTCCTAGCTTCTCTGTGCTCACCCTCCCCTCTCTAGGGTTTTCAAGGAGGCTATTTTCCTTTTTCCTTTGGTGCTTGGGTATTATTTCTCCGCGATTCAAGGTAGCTGTGTTCTGGGCCAGCCATGGCGTCGCTCCTAGCGCCTGCGCAAGCGCAGATGAGCAGCCTCTCGCTCGCTGCGTCGAGATCTCAGAATGTGAGCTTCGTAGAGGCTTCATTGGCATTTCCCAGAACACCAACACACGCCAGCTCGTTTCCCACTCGTTAGTGTGTTGTTAGAAATCGATGTGCTTGTTTCCCTCACGACCACTCACCCGTTTAATCATTTAACACCTCTTCCTCTCGTTATATCTATATTGCTCCTTCACTCATTCTGGATCTGTCTCTCTTCCGTCTTCTCCAGGCCCTCTCTTCGTCCGCCTCCGTCTCTTTCCGCGGGGCAGCCATCTCCGCTCCCCGCCGAGTTGCCGCCACGGCGACTCCCTCCGCCGTTGCCGTGCGCGCGCAGGCCTCCGCCGACGCCGCCACGCAAGGTGAGGTGAGCGGCTGTGCTAGGCAGAGGACCTGTGGTATGAAGAACAGGTCACAGGTGCTGTGGCTAGACGGACGATGTAGGAGGTGACTTTTGAGTCGACTCAAAAGTCACTTAGGCAGAGGGCTTGTGGTATGAAGAACCGGTAACAGGTGTTGTGGCTAGACGGACGATGTAGGAGCTCCTTACAGGAGAGCTGTCAAGAAGAGCCCTTTAAGCATGAAATTTGCTTGGTTGTAATGTAGAAGGAGCAGCTGTTAGGAATCAGTGCTGCAGTAATGTAGCTGTTCCACCACTGAGTTGCTGTAGAGCAGAGCCATGACTTTAATCAGCTCGACTTGGCGAACCGTTCAACGGACTCGTTGACGGGACCATTTACGGCGCCGTTGACGGAGGCGTTTTTGAAAACTCAGCGAGTCTGAGGGATGTTGATAGCTAGCGTCGAGACCTGAGACAGTCGTATCTTTAGAGTACGTGTACAGTCTGTGGCAGCAAATGGCAGGTTCTCCGGAGAGCTTCTATAACAGTGTTGTTAAGAGATGCTGATTCTCATCTCGGGCCTCAGTTTCAGTTGGAGACTTGTTTTCAGGGTTTTTTCAGCCCTCAATACTAGCATCGACTAGGGTTTAGGTGCTTGATGGGATCAGGACAGGCGGCGTGAGAAAGATTTCGAGCGATTTAACTGGTACCTCTCTGTCACTTCTTACGCGAGTTCACACCGACGGGGAGCAGTTTTGAGACGTCACGGAGCTCGATTTTAAACGATGTGGTTGGGAATGATATCGATCGGGAGCAGCATTTGAAGTGTCGAGATTGCGGTTGCAGATCGCGGCTTGATGATGTCAAAAATAGTCCCAACGCCCTGACGTTCAGAATGACGATTTACTGTCGCATTTCACTGAAAGCCGCCCAATCTACCTCCCGTCCTCTCGCTCCCCTGGTTCTTCCAACTCTCAGTTCTTTCCATTTGCTCGAGTTTCTTGATTCTGAAGTGTGCAGCCACTCGTACCTCCTCCCCCGGTTTGGCGCGTGGTCGCTTGTCGCGTTCGTCGTTCTCGCTTCATCCCTTTCCCCTCGTTCCGTTCGCCCCTTTCGTCTCATTCCACCGTCATCAGGCTTCCCCTCTTCTTCCTCGTTAATAGCGCTCTCGTTTCCCCGTGAAATTCTCCAGCGTCGGTTGCCGTACTTGAAAATGTCAAATCACCGGCTCTAGGATGTCAAAAATAGTCCCAACGCCCTGACGTTCAGCATGACGATTTACTGTCGCATTTCACTGAGAGCCGCTCGATTTACCTCCCGTGGTCTCGCTTCCCTGGATCTTCCGTCTCGTCGTCCCTTTCCTCTCTCATTCCGTTCGTCCTTTTCGTCTCGATTCTACCGTCGGCAGCCTTCCCCTCGTGCCCTCGTTGACGACGCCCCTCGTGTCCGTACCATTGTCTGGTCACCGGCTCTAGGATGTCAGAAATAGTCCCAACGCCCTGACGTTTCAGCATGACGATTTACTGTCGCTTTGTTCTGAGAGCCGCTCGATTTGCCTCCCGTGGCCTCGCTTCCCTGGTTCTTCCGTCTCTCCCTTTCTACAAATGTCTCGGTTCCGGTGTTGACACAAAAGCCTCAGGGCCATTACCTTTTTCTTTCCATCCATGGTCTTTCGTTCGTCCTTTTCTCTCCATTTGCCATCTATCTCTTTATTTGCGGCATTTTTTTGTTTGTTGCTTAAACATGCGTTTAGTTTTAGCTCGCACTCCCAGTGGCGCGTGATGCGTTTGTTACTATTTGTATTCGTACTTCTTTAGAGAGCCTCGCTCTCATTGAAAGAGAAAATAACTTTCTGATGCCACCACAATTTGTCTTTGACGTCGCCCTAAACCATCCACTCCCTCCCCCTCTCATTCTCTCTCATCCTCTCATCTTTTCTCGACGTCTCCCCTGCTCTTACCCTCTCATCACTACCCGCTCCTGCTCACACCCATCCCGCCCCCATCCTTCCCCTCCAGCGCCCATCCTGCTCTTTCCCCTCTCACTCCCATTGCCCCTTATTGCTCCTGCTCACGCCCATTCCGCCTCCCTCCTCCCCCCCCCCCCCCCCCCCCCCCCCCGCATCTTGCCTCTTCTCCCCCCTTCTCCCCCACCTGCAGAGCGGTTCCGCCTGAACAACCTGGCCCCCCAGCCGGGATCCCGGCGCCAGGAGAAGCGCAAGGGGCGCGGGCACGCGGCAGGCCAGGGCGCCAGCTGCGGGTTCGGCATGCGCGGGCAGAAGTCCAGGTCCGGGCCGGGCGTGAGGCACGGGTTCGAGGGTGGGCAGATGCCCCTGTACAGGCGTCTGCCGAAGCTGAAGGGCATTGCGGGGGGCATGGGCGCGGGTCTGCCCAAGTATGTGACGCTGAACGTGGGGGATTTGGAGGAGATGGGGCTGGAGGAGGGCGAGGAGGTGTCTCTGGAGAGCCTTGTTGAGGATGGCATTCTCAACCCCTCTGGCCGCGACCGCCGGCTGCCACTCAAGGTGCGTTGACTCGCGTTGACTACTGTTGACTTTTGCTGACTGTGGGGGATTGACAGGAGATGGGGCTGGAGGAGGGCGAGGAGGTTTCTGTGAAGTACATTGTCAGGGATGGAATCCTGAACCTGTCTGACTGCGAACCGGGCACAGGCTCTCATTGAAGGAAGAGACGTGTTTTGGGGCGACTCTAAACACGGTTCTTTGCCAGGATGGAGGTCTAACTAACCCTGTCTGGTTGTGAACCAGGCACAGGCTCTCCTTAAAGGCAGAGACTGGTATTATGAAAGATGGAGGACTTGGGGGGCCGATTCTGTGGGTATGGGGTTGTGGGGGATGTTTGGGCATGGTGGAACGGATGCGTTGCTGCTGCCTAAGCATGTGGTGGTGGACCCTTTCTGTTCCACCATCGCTGGCCAAGAATGTGGGATTGGGGGATCTGAATTCTGGAGGAAATGGATGTCTAGCTTTTCTCCTCTCATCACTGGTCTTTCCTCTTTCGCCCCTCTTATCCCTTGCCTTCCCTCTTTTTACCCTCATCTCTTACCCTCACTCTTATTTCCCTCATCTCTTACCTTCCGTCTTTTTTCCCTTCAGATCTTGGGTGATGGCGAGATCTCCACCAAGGTGACCATCAAGGCGGCTTCTTTCAGCGAAGCTGCCCGGGAAAAGCTTGAGGCTGCTGGTTGCACACTCGAGGTTGTACCTGGCAGGAAGAAGTTCCTCCCTGCACTGGCTGAGAAGAGACAGGCACAGATGGCTGAATTCCTGGCTTCCAAGGGAGTTACTGCATAAGGGTGGTGGTACATTGTGTAAACAAACGCTTTTATAAGTTGTTAACCCTCATCTATGATTCACCTTTCGTTCACATAATTCTCAGCTGCAAAGAAATGCAAATTACCATATGCATCCAATCCACATGTAAAGATAAGAGGTTAATCTGTTATAGATTGCTGTCTGTTATTACTACAATTACAATCTGTTCTCTGGGAGTGTCGCAGCAGCATATATCACCTCAAGTTTCGTGGTGCGCTTTTGCGGAAACCTTTGGCCTCCCATTGGTGGCTCGAGTGCGCCACGTCGTAAAATTGGATTGCGTTCCTGCCAGCAGAGGCTACACCACTCGGCTTTCCACTGATGACGTGGCCCTTCCCTGGCAGCCCCTTGAACCTTGCCATGGATTACCCAATCCCAGAATGTTGCGATGCCGTTCATCGCATATGTCCTGACTCTGGACCTCCTAGTTACTGGAGTCCTCAACCGCTTCCACTTTTGTTGAATTCACTCACCTTTTTTTCTCGCACTTCCTACGATTGTAACTTAGTGGATTGCTCTCCGTCCCTGGATTCTCGTTCCGTGAAGCAATCCATAGTCGTTCGCCATGGCTGCGTGCCGGCTGCACATGACCGTGACTCCGGTCGCGGGACTCGTCTCCTCCACAGTTCTGAAATCCAACTTCGTCGCCTGTCCACGCGTCCTCAGCGGGCCGATCCGGTCCAACGCTCTCAGCGCTTCAAACGGCGGGAGAAGGCGGTTTGTTGTGCACGCACATAAGGTGGAGGTCGAGCATCAGGGAAAAACACACATTCTCGAGATTCCCGAGGATGAGACCATTCTTTCCGCCGCGATTGACGCTGGTCTGGATCTCCCTCACGACTGCAAGCTCGGCGTGTGCATGACGTGTCCTGCGAAGCTGATCTCGGGTGAGGTGGACCAATCAGAAGGCATGCTGAGCGATGACGTCATGGAGCAGGGCTACGCGCTCATGTGCGCGTCGTACCCGAAGTCCGACTGTAAAATCCGCGTCATTCCCGAAGAGGAGCTGCTCAGCCTCCAGCTGGTGACGTAAATAGATTGTTCGAGAAAAATAAGAAGCATTTTTTGTTCTGCTCTTCGCATTTTTTTAATGAAGTACCTTGTTCTCGTTAACATTGCTGTAACTCAAAATCGTTACGTTCGTTGGCCAACTCCGTTTGATGCGATAAACTACTCGACACATTGTGACAATGGCATCCAAAGGACAACTGGCACCAACTTGAACCCTTTCTCTCAAACAGATCATAGTCCACTTTTTCTTTTGGTCTTGTCGCCTGCCGTTATCTTCCTCCGAATCCTCCTTTCTCTGGTATCACCTGCCCCGCCTCGTCCACCCACACCCTGCTTTTCCCCTCTCTCTAACTCGTCATGTATGTATTCTTGTTCTCTCCTCCACCTTCGGCCTCTCTCCATCATCCTAGTCCTTTCCCTCTCAATCTCCCCTGTTTCATCTCCCCGTCTACGTCACCCCTCTTCATTCCCCCGCTTTCCCCCCTCCGTCTACCCCTCTCCCTCTTTCCCTCTCCGCCCCCCCCCTTACGGTACACCTCCTCTTTCGCCTTTCTCTGTCAAGCCCTCCCCGCACCCCCCTTTCCGTTCCCCCCCTCTGTTTTCCCCTCTCCGTTTCCCCCCGTATTCTGTCTCTCCTCCTGTATGTTGCGCGCGCCTGCTCTTCCATACATTGTTCCGAGTCTATGTTCTCCCACCCAGCCTATTGACTCGTTCCTTTCTCTTTCTCGTTAGCCCACGTTTACGTCCCTCATGCTTTCCTAGTTACCCTGTCTCTAAACCTAGCTCGTAGAATTCAGGTGTTACGACATTTAGGTTAGATGCACCCCTCCATCTCCAATCACGCTCCAATTTTGATTCTTCACAACTATGTGCGTCAAAGGTCCCAAGACTGGTTTTGAGGCAGCTGGTTTCACAGACTTACGTACCGGTAGCACAAATTGCACATTTAGACTCATTCCATCACTAAATAGGCTAATAATCTAGCCTGGGTATGAGATACAGGGAGAAAAAGGCGGCTGAACTAGCAAGGAAAGGCTGAATATGGATTGAAAATAGTATGCGTGGCAGCCACGCGTGTTGTCACTTGGCTCCATCTGTGTATTGTGATGGGCAAATATGATCTCACATGTTTCAGCCAAGATGTTAGCTCGCTAGTCATCATTTGATTGGAAAACAACCCTCGGTTAATTCCCCTTGAATCAATACTTAACTCGTCCTTTTTGGGTAACAATAGATGTCTGTAACACGCTTGCGACGCGAAAACTTCAAACCGACGAATCGTTCAGAATGTCGCGCGCAAAGCCGAGCGCGACTTGATTTGTGTGCAGAGAAAGTTTGAGGTTTGGAGGACGGGCGGGCCTAATTGACGTGTGGGTTAGGTTGGGCAACTACGTGGTTGGGTGTTTGTTTGTAGTTTTTAGAATCGGTTGAGATGGGTTTCTGCTGCTAATGACTCAACAGCTATCCGCGGCTCGAATTGCGTCTGGCCAAACCTGCTGTTTCGTTTGGCTGAACTGGCTGCTGCTACCCCATTATATATTTCTGCGAAGATTTTGGTCCGCGGTTTTTAGCCCAGCCTAGTTAGTTAATTAGTGGTGGAATGCGAAGATTTCGGTTCATAGGTCTGGTTCTCGTTGTGACAATGAACTTTCGTACACCTCAAGGAAGCCCAGCGTTTACTTTTGAAAGGCCGTCAAAAGCGGCGCTTGAGACTCTCAAAGCAAAAGTTATAAGCTGGAGGTTGAGCATCAGCGTGCACGCCTGTCCCACGCTCGTCATCGTCGCATCTCCGTTCTAGCATCTGAGCCTCCTCCGTTACGCTAGGTGTCACGCAATCTTTATCAAGCAACCTTGTTAATTTTACGGTTTCCAACTCAGTCTTTCGTTGTGACTGTCAATCCCACCTGACCTCTACTATTAGCTATGACCGTCGACGCGTTTCCGAGTTGCCAATCCATGGCGGACGTTCTCCCATCATGTTCCTGTCGACCGTGCGGCTGTAATTTCACCATGTGTCGCACGCCCTTTGTAATCAAGGTGAGCAAGTGCGGCTGCATGATTAGTTTTCCTAAATCATTGCCGCGTTCTCTAGTGCGAGCGCGCGATTGACACAATCGCGAAAAAGGACATCAATTCTTCCGCCTTTATTATCATGATATCACCAAGAGCTTGTACTTTGTGTGTTAGCACGCAAACAAGTAGCACATAAAAAGGTTTCGCCGGTCGGTTAGTTGACTTCCTCGCCCGCGCATACTTCTTGAGTCGATTCAAGTTTATGGCGGACTTGTTAAGATCGTGTAAATGGCGGAAGTCCCTCCTCGCCCGCGGATAGTTTCCAACTCGGATCGCCTCTGAGGACTAGAAGGGCCCTCCCAGGCCTCCTTTTCTCCCTCCCTTCCTTTCAGTTATTATCCTTCAGTCGAAACTCAGATCTAGCTCCACCGTGTTCTACGCCGCCTCTGGCCTCCTTGCTTTTCTCCGCCGTCTGACCTCCCTCCTCCCTCTCCCTCCTTCCTCCCAACCTCTCTCCACCTTCTTTCTCCAATTCCCCTCTTTTCCCCTCTCCCCCACAACCCCCTCTCTCACCGCTCTCCCCACCTTTCCACCCCTTTCCATATTCCCCCAAATCCCCCCTCGTTTCCCCAAATTGCAGGCCTATCTCGGCGAACCTAGTACTATTCGTCGCATCGCGTTTCTCGACTGCGTCCCTCCGCCATTCGACCTGGTCGACCTTCGAATCCGCAAGCACTTCAGAATCCCCGCCGAGCAGCGCCTCCGGCTCAGATGCACTGACACGGATGGAGACGTGCTGACTCTTTCCACTAGCGAGGAGCTTTATGACGCGTTTGTTCTCCAGAAGCAGAACCCGCTGACAGTGAGAGTGTATGACAGCGACGGGGTGACTGATTCCGTCAGTTTGACAGACTCAGTCAGCGCAAAATTTCACGTCAGCTGTGGTACTGCTACCCACGGCGCCAGCGTTTCTGTCGGCGTCAGCACCCCTCCTGAGCTGATTCAACCCCTCTCCTCCTCTGAAGCAGCAGCCCCAGCAGCACCAGCAGTAGCAGCAGCAGAAGCAGCTACAGCAGCAGCACCAGCAGCAACAACAGCACCAGCTGCTGCAGCTCCTCCCTTACCTGCCTCCTCCGAATCGACTCATCTACCTCCACCTTCTGATGCTGCCACCGCTCTCCCTCCCGCCGCTGCCTCATCTACCGCCGCTGCTCCTGCCTCTGCTCCTTCTACCACTTCTGCTTCCTCATCCACCTCTGCTTTAGAGTCGTCTCACCTACCACTACCTCCTGACTCTGCCACCGCTCCCACTCCCGCCACTGCTCCTGCCTCCGCCTTCCCTCCCGCAACTGCTCCCTATTTTGCCTCTGCTCCCTTTCCTGCCTCTGCTCCCTCTCCCGCCTCTGCTCCTCCTCCTAAATCTGCCACCGCCCCCGCTCCCGCCTCTGCAGCTGCTGCTCCTGTCTTTGGTGCTCCTGCTTCGGCTTCTCCTGCTCCTGCTCCAATTTTTGGTGCTTCAACTTTCACTCTTGCTGCTCGTCCTCCTGTCTTCGGCACTCCTCTTCGTGCCGCTCCTACTGCAACTGCTGCTCCTGTCTTCGGCGCCCCGCTTATTGGTGCTTCAACTCCCACTCCTGCTGCTCGTCCACCTGTTTTCGGCGCTCCTCGTACTTCCGCTCCTGCTGCAGCAGCGGCTGGTCCTTTTAGGAGCGGTCATGTGCATCTCTCTGCTCCAGTGTCAAAGAAAAGTGACTCAGGGTCTCTGTTTTCGCTTGCTCGTGCCGCTCCTGCTGCTCCTGGTTTTGCCACTCCATCTCCTGCTTCTGCTCCTGCGTTTGGCACTCCCACTCCTGCTGCTCCTGCTTTCGGCACCCCCGCCCGTGCTGTTCCTGCTGCGGCTGATCCTGCATTTAATAAAATCGTTCAAGGGTTTCACCTGGGGCTTGCCAATACGTCGAGACGGAAGGCGAGAAGAATTCCCAGAAGAAAATCGAGTTACTTTTGAGTCGACTCAGAAGTCAACTAGCTCTTGCTGCGACTGGTCCTGCATTAGTACAAGGGTTTCACCTGGGGCTTGCCAATACATAAGACGGAAGGCTAGGAGAATTCCCAGGAAACTCCGAGTTGGCTTTTGAGTCGACCCAAATGTCCACTTGCTCCTGCTGCGACCATTCCTGCATCTACTGTAACCGCTCCTGGCTTTCACATATGACTTGCCTGTGCATAATATATATATATCGCTACGTCTCCTCTCCTAACGTTTTTAGCCCTCCTATCCCATGTCACCTCCACCGTACAGCCATAGCTATATATAGTTTCTACTGGAGCCGGGCCATTGACATTCGATGTTATAGAGGTTGCTCCTTGTACAGTCACAACATTGATTAGTGAATCTCAAACTGCTTTTGTATAGCTGTTGCTTGTACCTCCGTTTCTGCTGCTGGCGGTGAACGTTGCCGAATTTTATGTTTGTGACCCTATATGACCGCGCCTGACTGGACGCGCATATAATCGACCAATCAAGCGCGGCCATTAATGGTCGCGAGCATCATATATTAATGCCCGATCATATATTTCCTCGATCATAAACTGCAATGCCCAGGCGTCAATGCGCGGGATTTAATGACCGCGCATGATTGGTCAATTATATGCGTGGTGCCTTTTTTGACAATGCGCGTCCAATCAGGCGCGGTCATATAATGTCACGAACATAAATTTCGGATAATGAAACTCGCGCAATAATCATTGCAAAACTTTCGGGGCTACAAACCCCCGTAGGCTAATGCGCCGGGAAAAAAAGCGTGCGGGGAATCCCCTGGCGTGGCCACTCGAGTAATTATCATCAATTTTGGTGGCCACTCGAGTAATTCGAGGCCACGCGAGTAAGAAGGAATCACCAAACATGGTTCTACAGTAATTCTCTCTCTTTGTCGCCATACGAACTGGGTCCTTACCGGTCCAGTCAGAGAATTCGCGACTGTTGACTGTCAAGACAAGAACACTGAGGGCCACTGATAGTGGTCCTTATTTTCTGTGCGCCGCATCGTTCCGCCGCTCCACACGCACCTCGCCATGGCTTTCGTTTCTCTTTTCAGTACTCGGTGGCATTAGTAGTATAGACCACAATATCGCGTAATCTATCCTTGCGGTCTAGACCATCAGAATGTCGTACCGCTTCTCCGACGAGTCAGGCGATCCGTATCTGTTCAAAGGCTTCTCCTGAGCAGCTGTCCGTTTGCCGGCCACCGTTTTTGTTACTCGTAATCCGCCCTTCTATCTCTCAAATTCATAGCTTTCCGTCAGCAAGTCTCATTTCGTGAAGCCACGGACCGCCATGTCGTATATCGTCGTCCGCGGCTCGTCCTCCGACTTATGGCACCAAAACGAGAAGCTATTCGAGAGATTAAAGCCGTATGTAGTCGTCGCATTCGCCATTCTCGTGCTCGGCGTACCGCTGCTGCTAATATTCCAGCCAATCGAAGCTCTGTCGACCGACGTTGCCGCTTCCGATGCCGTTACTGACGGCACGTCCGCATTGAGCTTTGACGCGACTCGACGATCGGGCGATTCTGCTGCCTTTGCATCCTCCTTCGCTGCATCCTCGTTAGAAGCCGGCGTCATTAAAGGGGTCAACATTGCATGGTCGCTATGCCGAGCCGAGGCTGCTTATTGGGTAAGGATCAGTTGCATCGAATGTTACACTCGTTATAGAAGGACGCATTAGAAGGTCGCACAGGCGCAATGCAGCCAATTGCAGTGTTCAACCAAAACACATTTGAAACAAAACTGAAATAAACACTGGGAATAAAAAAGCGTCGCAAGCTTGTGGCTTTTCTGACTCAAAAGCATTTCTCCCCCTTTCCCGTCTTCCCCAGCCAAGCATGGACCGTAGGGAAGGGGCTTATAACGGGGATTAGTTTCCCTCGGCGCATGTTTATGTCTTGCAGTCTCTGCTGCTCTCGATCCTCCACAACCCCCCTATACACTCCCCCCCCCTCTTCCTCCCTCTCCTTCTCCTCCCCCCCCTCTTCCTCCCTCTCCTTCTCCTCCCCCCCCTCTTCCCCCGAACCCCTTTCCTCACCCATTGCTCCCCCTCATGTTTCCCTCTTATCGCGCAGGCCAGTATAGCGAGACGTGAGGCAGCTCATAACGGGGATCAGTGATCCGTGGATGCATGCAATGCTACCTGCCATCTGTACTTTGCTGCTCCCCATTCCCCCACCCCTCCCCACCCCTCCCCTCCCCTCCAACCCTTTTTACTCTTCCCGACTCCCTTTCCCCACCTTTCTCCCTCCGTTCCCCTCCCTCCCCTCGCCCCCACGTGCCCTCCCGTCTCCCCAGGCTGATATAGAGCGTAGGGAGGCAGCTCATAACGTGGACCAGTGGCCCATGGACGCACACGACCTGCACTCGCTGCTGCTGTCCATTTCCCCTGCCTCCCTCTCTCCCCCCTCCCCCCCCCCCTTCCCCCCCTCCTCCCGCCCCTCCCCTCCCACCTACCCCCAGGCTGACATAGATAGAAGGAAGGCAGCTCATAACGGGGATCAGTGGCCCATGCACGCACACGACCTGCCGTCTCTGCTTTGCTGTTCCCATCCCCCATCCCTCCCTCCCCCCGCCAATTTTCTCTTTGCTCCCCTCCGCACCTCCTTACAGGCTGATATAGAGCGTAGAAAAGCAGCTCATAACGGGGATCAGTGGCCCATGGACGCATATGACCTGCCGCAGCTGCTGCTGTCTGTGCTCATGCCCACTTACCCTTGCCCCGCAGAGGAGCGAGTGGGCGCGTGGGGGGATGGCGGGAAGGTAAGGGTAGTCCGGGGAGGGATTGATTGGGTTCTTTCGGTTACTCCCTACCCCCCTCTGCTGTCTCCACCGCCGGTCTTTCAGTGCTCATGCCCACTTAACCATGCCCCGCAGAGGAGCGAGTGTTCGCGTGGGGGGATGGCGGGAAGGTGAGCAGCGGGAAAGGGGAGGTCCATGTTGGGGTTATCTTGCCTACCCGTCTCTGCTGCTGCCTGTGCTCATGCCCACTTACCCTTGCCCGGCAGAGAGAGAGCGGGCCGCATGGGGGGATGGGAAGTTGAGGAGGTTGGGCGATGGGGATGAGGGGGAGGAGAGGAGCTAGGGGGATGGGTAGGGGATGGCGATGCAGGGAGTGTAAGAAGTTTAGGGAGGGTTAACTGGTTAACGCAGAGATGATCGTTTCGTCCCCTTACCTCACTGAACCTCACTGAACCTCACTGAACCTCACTGAACCTCACTGAAGCGTTCGCAGCCCCATCCCTCGCCCCCGCTTCTCACCCCTAACTTTGAATTGATCTCCACTGCAGTGGGTGTGCCTGCTGCCATCCAACCCTCTCCCTCTCTCCCCCTTCCTCTCCCTCACCTTACTGTGTGTATGCATGCTGCCATGCCAACTAACCCCCTTCCTCTCTCCCTCCTCTCCTCCCCTGCCTCTCCCTCACCTTACTATCCACTGCAGTGGGTGTGCATGCTGCCAACTACTAACCCCCTCCCCTCTCTCCCTCCTCTCTCCCATCCTGCCTCTCCCTCACCTTGCTTTCCACTGCAGTATGTATGCTGTATGCATACTGCCAACAAATATCCTCCCCCCTCGCCCTCCTCTCTCCTCCCCTGCCTCTCCCTCACCTTTCTATCCACTGCAGTATGTATGCTGTATGCATACTGCCAACTAAAATCCTCCCTCCCCTCTCCCTTCTCTCTCCTCCCCTGCCTCTCCCTCTCCTTGAATTCCGCTTCAGTGGGTATGCATGCCTCCAACTGCGATCCGAGATAACCCTGTAGTGTACAGGTACGCTGTGTGGAGTGTTGCCTCAAAACCCTGCCTGCTCCAACTATTTTTGAGGCGCCTCAAAAATCAGGTAAGCTGTGTGGAGTGTTGCCTCCGAACCCTGCTCCAACTGAAAAGCCACCTCAACCAACAATCTCTGGCGTGTGTAGTGCAGGACAGGCTAGGTGCGCTCGTTATCCCATGTGCAGGTATGGCACGCCAGTATTCCACACAACCCTGTTGACTTTCGAGTCAACTCAGTACAGGTTAGGTGCGCTCGTTATCCCATGTGCAGGTATGACACGCCAGTATTCCACACAACAATGCTGTGTTCAGGTATGGCATTGGGTATCTGAGACATGGGTCATCGCCATGCCATGGCATTGGGTATCTGAGACGGGTAATCGCCATGCCAGGATCACATCACAAGCCATAATTATTAGCCCATGCCATAATCATTTACCATGCCAGAGCCATCAGCCATGCCAAAGCCATCAGCCATGCCAGAGCCATCAGCCATGCCAGAGCCATCAGCCATGCCAGAGCCATCAGCCATGCCAGAGCCATCAGCCATGCCAGAGCCATAAACCATGCCAGAGCCATTAGCCTTCCCCCATCTCCCCACCTCCCAGTGTGGGCAGCAAGGAGCAGTACGACTTTGAGAAGGCTATTGCCGCTGCTCTCCTCTTGAGGCGTCCCACATGTCCACTCCACACCCTCAACTCCACTCTGCTCCCCTCCCCCGCTTCCCCCCTTTCCTCCCAGTGTGGGCAGCAAGGAGCAGTACGACCTTGAGAAGGCTATTGCCGCTGCTCTCCTCTTGAGGCGTCCCACAGGTCCTCTCCACACCCTCAACTCCACTCTGCTCCCCTCCTCCGCCCCCCCCCCCTCTCCCCTCCCTCTCCCAGTGTGGGTAGCAACGAGCAGTACGACTTTGAGCAGGCCATGGGCGCGGCGCTGCACACCAAGCCATTCACCTTCGACCCATTCCTCTCCGCCAACGCCACTGCTCACATGCACGCCCTCCCCTTCCTCCACTTCAACGAAATAGCCATCGCCGGCGCATCAAGCCTCGAAAAATTCCGAGACGAAAACCCCGGGATCACCTTTATGACTCTGCAAGAGGCGATGAAGAAACTAGGGCATGAGTATGTGGATGTGCTGAAAATGGACTGTGAGGGGTGTGAGGAGGAGTTTATTATGGGGATGAAGAGGGAGACTGAGGAATTTGTGGAGAGGCGGAGGAAGGAGGGAGGGGCGTTGACTGAGGAGGAGAAGGAGGGGAAGAGGAGGGGGAGGGGGGATGCGAAGCTGGTGATAAATGGGGGGAATCTGCTGTTTGGACAGCTTCTTGTGGAGTTTCACACGTGAGTGTTTCTTTAGTGAGTTGGTCTAACCTATTGTGTTCACTTTTCACACACTCATAAGAGATGCGAAGCTGGTGATAAATGGGGGGAACCTGCTGTTTGGGCAACTGCTGGTGGAGTTTCACACGTGAGTCTCTGTAAAATCTTGTGTTCACACACTCCTGGAAGGGATGCAAAGGTGGTGGTGACTGGGGGGAAGGGAAATGCATGTTTGATCTCAAGCCTGCTTCTCACACAACCCCGTTCTTGCTTTAGTTCCTCCCTCCCATCCCCTGCCCCCTCTTTTCCTCATTACCACAGCATGCACAAGCCCCAGCAATCCCTCCCATATCTCTACGCCATGGAAGGAATGGGGTACCGCATGTTTCATGTGGAGCCCAACCTGCTGTGCTCCCCTCACAGTCTCTCCCTCCCATGTTCCCCTCCCTGGTGCCACTGCCACCCCTTTTCCCCCACACAACAGCATGCACAAGCCCCAGCACTCCCTCCCATATCTCCACGCCATGGAGGGTATGGGGTACCGCATGTTGCACGTGGAGCCCAACCCACCACATCCCCCTTTTCCCCCTCCCCCCTCCCCTTCCTCCCCTTACCACAGGATGCACAAGCCCCCGTCTCTACGCCTTGGAGGGCATGGGGTACCACATGTTTCACGTGGAGCCCCACCCGCTGTGCTACTTGTGCATCGATGGAACCGCCTTCCCAGTCTACCGCCCTCGCTCACACACTCTCTCTCCCCCATCTCCCGCCCTTCCTCCCTTACTCAACCCACCATGCACAAGCCCCTGCACTTCCTGCCCTACCTGTATGCGATGGAAGGCATGGGGTACCGCATGTTCTATGTGGAGCCCAACCCGCTGTGCTACCCGTGCTGACCCCCTCCCCTGCTTTCCCCCATCCCCTCTGTGACTCTGTCCCCAATGCTACAGCAGCACAAGCCCCAGCACTCCCTCCCTTACTTGTACGCCATGGAGGGCATGGGGAACCGCATGTTCCATGTGGAGCCCAACCCGCTGTCCTCCCTCCCCCCTTCTCCCCCCCCACCTCCCTCCCCTCTTCCAGCATGCACAAACCCCAACAGTCCCTTCCCTACTTGTACGCCATGGAGGGCATGGGGTACCGCATGTTCCATGTGGAGCCCAACCCGCTGTGCTACCCGTGCATCGAGGTGGCGTTTATACATGAAGACCTGGTGGTTCCGCCCTTGAGCCTTGACTGTGCGGGTGTGCTGCGGCGGTCTCAGGTTTCGGACTATGTTGCGCAGTGGCTGCCTGGAGGAGGGGGGGGATGGGCAGCGGGAGGGGGAGGAGGTGGGGGAGGGGGAGGGGGAGGGGGAGGGGGAGGGGGAGAGGGAGGGGGAGGGGGAGGGGGAGGGGGAGGGGGAGGGGGAGGGGGAGGGGGAGGGGGAGGGGGAGGGGGAGGGGGAGGGGGAGGGGGAGGGGGAGGGGGAGGGGGAGGGGGAGCGGGAGGAGGAGAGGGAGGAGAAAGGGAAGGGGAAGGGGGAGGGGAAGCGGAAGGGGGAGAGGAAGCGGAAGGGGGAGGGGAAGCGGAAGGGGGAGGGGAAGCGGAAGGGGGAGGGGAAGGGGGAGGGGATGATGGTGCATAAGTGATCCCAACCCCAACCCCAAGGCCAACCCGCTATGTACCATGCATCGAGGTGGCATTTGTGCACGAGGACTTGGTGGTGCCTCCTCTCAGCCTCGACTGTGGGGCTGTGCTGCGGCAGTTCCATCCATGCCTGCGATGATGTTGCCGGGTGTGGAGCGGGGGTAAAGAGTGGCAGCAGCAGTGCTGACGCTGGCAGCAGCGGCGGTGAAGCTTGCAGCAGCAGTGGTAGTAGTGTAGGCGCTACTGGTGGTGATGGTGGTGATGGTGGTGGTGATGGTGGTGATGGCGGTGACGACAGTGGTGGTGCGTAATCCCCCCAAACCCCTCTGCTCGCGCGGAATTGACATACGGCATCGTACCCAGGTTCAATTGGCATTGTTTCATTGTGAAACCACCTTTTTCATCATGCTATGTTATAGCCTTGTAGAAAGTTATGCACGTCAAAAGGTTGTGATCAAAGCATGCCATACACAATAAGTTTGCATCTGTTACGATGATATGTGTGCTCCTAATATGTATAGGGTATGTTAGTGGCTGAGGTGGCAGCCTAAGAATCAAGCACTATTATTAGCATGGGCTACATTTCAAAGCTAGTTGTCTTAAATTCAAGGTAGGCGTATATGGGGTTCCCAGCTGTTGTGGAAAGGTGACGGCTAACCAATCAGGCGCGTTTGTGCGAATATCAGCTGCCAATAAACTGGCGGAGTTGTTCGGCGAAGGATATGCGCGTTCGCTAACCGGCTGTTCACATTCGTCAGTCACAGAAGTCAAGCACACCGCACGCTGACTTGGCATCGTCAACGTCGCAGAGAGAATCTGAAAGGGCACGGCACGGAAGCGGACTGGTCATTTGACCCAGGTTCGACGAAGGGGGACGTCGCTTGGGTTCTGCGACCGCAAAAACTGGCTGCCTGACGACGATGCCTTCAAGCAGAAAGAATGCAGGGAGGGACCGAATGCGCGACTACCTGAGACTCTCCCTGCGACGCTGTGCGACGGAAACGACCTTGACTTTGCCGAGACAACAGGGATGAAATTTGAGCTCATGGGAAGTAGCGGAGTTTCCTAGGTACAAGATTGATGATCCGAACATCCTAGGTAACTATTGAAGGCCTACGCGCACCGGGGTGTGAATTCAGATCACAGACGTTTCTCTCCGACGCTTCTGCACGATTCCGTTACTACCTGAAGAATCACTAAGCTGTTACTACCTCTAATCGCTGAGTGCGAAAACGTAAGCAGTTTCCAGTACTTTTTTTCGCAAGCGCATTGAAGGACTATTTGATGTCCTAGTCAATGAATTCTTGCAAATACTTATTCTTTGCTGGAATACGCGCTGTACCTGCTTCCGACATGCGTGGCATGTCAACTACCTTATTGATACCTTCGAGTTCGGTTTTGTCTGCACGGCTTTTGTAGTAATTGTTTCCTCAGCTCACTCGTCCTTTCTCCATAAAACCTTTTTTTATTTTTTTTTACAACTGTGTCCTTTCTCACCCAGCCATCCCTGACACAACATTCTGCCGAGCGTATCAGCCCAGTATTCATTTTCCGAGAGGCTTTGCAGCCATCTGGGCAGTGTTACGTTCCAGCTTTTGTCAAAAGAATAGCAGCTGTTTTTGACCTGTAATTATAGCGAACTACCCTGTCAGCCGTCGTTACTAGCGAGCAGTAGTCTGCAAGAAGCACCCCCCTCAGCAGTCGTTGCTGGAGTACAGTTTTATTCGTCCCACGCTTCAGAGCTGACGATACTCGGTTCAATATGGGAAACGGATCATCTAAAGACGGGGTTATCAACAAAGACGTAGGTGAGGCTTCTGTTACTCCGCTCGTAACTATTTGACAAGCATTTGACGGTTAAGAATGATGGCAAGAATCGATCCCGTTTCAGTCTGACGCGAACGATTACTTCAAAGCTGTTGTCTCTTTCTCAAAATTGTGTCTCTTTTTTCTTTTTGGTCCTGTGCCCGTCCGGGCTCGAAGTATCAGCTCCAGCTGAAGCTAAATCCATCTCATTCTACTCGTTTTTTTCTCCCCCGCAATGCCTTCGCCAGGGTCCACCAAGAACTCGGTGATCTTTGTGCAGCCCGGCCTCAAGGGCGTATGTCAAGACTCGGCCCTTGCCACAGAGGTGAGGAGATCCAGAAGTGTGAGTGTTATCCCGTACTTCTTTGCCAGGATCCACCAAGAACTCGGTGATCTTTGTGCAGCCCGGCCTCAAGGGCGTATGTCAATACTCGGCCCTTGCCACAGAGGTGAGGAGATCCAGAAGTGTGAGTGTTATCCCGTACTTCTTTGCCAGGATCCACCAAGAACTCGGTGATCTTTGTGCAGCCCGGCCTCAAGGGTGTATGTCAAGACTCAGCACTTGCCACAGAGGTGAGGAAAGTCAGAGGTTTGAGTGTTGACCCGCAACTGCGTAAATTGGATGGTGTATGTCAAGACTCGGCCCAGCCCTTGCCAGAGGTGAGGAGAGACAGAAGTGTGACTGTTGTCCCGCAACTGCGTTATTCAAAGGGCGAACGTCTAAGACTCGACCCAGACCTTGCCAGAGGTGAGGAAAGACAGAAGTGTGAGTGTTGTCCCGTACTTCTTTGCCAGGATCGACCAAGAACTCAGTGATGTTTGCCCAACCCTCTCACCTCAGTGTCAAGACTCAACACTTGCCACAGAGGTGAGGAAAGTCAGAGGTTTGAGTGTTGACCCGCAACTGCGTGAATTGGATGGTGTATGTCAAGACTCAGTCCAGACCTTGCCAGAGGTGATGAAAGACAGAAGTGTGAGTGTTGTCCCGTACTGCTTTGCCAGGATCCACGTGTGCTGTTGTACAACACAAATAGTCCTTCAAGTGTTTTTCCGCTTCTTAGTCCTTTGCGTTTCGCCTTAACCCGAGGCTCAAGTGTGGCGCATGTTAGAATTCCGTGCTAGTGATTCTCTTTTGGGAATCCGCAGAAGTGACTCCAATGTATCGGAAGTGAGACCAGCGATTTTGTTTTCCTAAGGAGTTCCGTGCCTCTGTCCCTAATGATAAGCACAAAGGTGGGGAGTGGGAGTGCGCTACGCTGGTGGGGTGGGGGTGGTTGACGGGCACGGGCTGTCCAGCCACTACGCCTCCCATGCAGCTCATTCACTCGGCCGTGTTTGCTCGTCCCCACACCAGTGGATGGACACCTATCAGTCCCACCCACCACCCTCAACCCCTCCTCTCCCCAACCCCCATCCCAGATTCCATCCACCCCCCCATCCCCCATCCTACCCCGCTCCCACCCGTCCACTCAACCGCGTAATCTCATCCTGTGAGACACAGTTGCGGAGAGTGGGAGAGGGAATGCGCTGGTGGGGGAATGCGCTAGTTTGACAGGCACGACCTGTCGGGCCACACGTCTCCAAGGCAGTTCTTTTTTGTTTGAGGTTGATTTTGAGAATTCTAAAAATCAACCTCAAACAAAATGGCATGATCTGTCGGGCGACCCACATGGCACACGTCTCCAAGGCAGTTCTTTTGACCGTTTTTGCTCCCCAAGAGAAGTCGACCACCCACCAGAGCCACCACCCTCAACCCCACCTCTCCTTCCTCCCCGCCCTGCCTCTCTTTCCCCCCCATCCTCTCGCGCTCCTCTACCCCCACCCAACCACAGAACCTGATAGTCACAAGCACATCAGGGGAGGGAGGCAGTGCGCTGCTGGGGGTGTTTGACAGGCATGGCTTATTCGGCCACGTCAACCCGAGAACGCCACTATCAACCCCACTTCTTATTCCCCCCCCATCCGGTGCTCCTCACTTCTCATCCTCCCACCCTCCCATACCCTCACCTGCCACTACCTCCCTCCCATTCCTCCTCACCCCAACCACAGAACCTGATAGTCACAAGCACAACTGGGGAGAGAGGCAGTGCGCTGGTGGGGGTGTTTGACGGGCACAGGTTGTCCTTCCTCCGTCCCACCCCTTCCCATGCCCCCCCACGCACCCCCAGAACCTGATAGTCACAAGCACAACTGGGAAGAGAGGCAGTGCGCTGGTGGGCGTGTTTGACGGGCACAGGTTGGCCTTCCTCCGTCCCACCCCTTCCCATGCCCCTCCACGCACCCACAGAACCTGATAGTCACAAGCACAACTGGGGAGAGAGGCAGTGCGCTGGTGGGCGTGTTTGACGGGCACAGGTTGTCCTTCCTCCGTCCCACCCCTTCCCATGCCCCCCCACGCACCCCCAGAACCTGATAGTCACAAGCACAACTGGGGAGAGAGGCAGTGCGCTGGTGGGCGTGTTTGACGGGCACAGGTTGGCCTTCCTCCGTCCCACCCCTTCCCATGCCCCTCCACGCACCCACAGAACCTGATAGTCACAAGCACAACTGGGGAGAGAGGCAGTGCGCTGGTGGGCGTGTTTGACGGGCACAGGTTGTCCTTCCTCCGTCCCACCCCTTCCCATGCCCCTCCACGCACCCACAGAACCTGATAGTCACAAGCACAACTGGGGAGAGAGGCAGTGCGCTGGTGGGCGTGTTTGACGGGCACAGGTTGTCCTTCCTCCGTCCCACCCCTTCCCATGCCCCCCCACGCACCCCCAGAACCTGATAGTCACAAGCACAACTGGGGAGAGAGGCAGTGCGCTGGTGGGGGGTGTTTGACGGGCACAGGTTGTCCTTCCTCCGTCCCACCCCTTCCAATGCCCCCCCACGCACCCCCAGAACCTGATAGTCACAAGCACAACTGGGGAGAGAGGCAGTGCGCTGGTGGGTGTGTTTGACGGGCACGGCTTGTCGGGGCACTACGTGTCCAAGACAGCTCGCGACCAGCTGCCAGAGCGACTCAACACAGCCGTGCAGCACACCCAGAACGAGCTCGCCCACGTGGACGGGGCTGCGGCAAGGGACGTGTGGGCGCGGGTGTTTGGCGGGGTGTTTGGGGACATTGACGAGGAGTTGAGGAAGGACCTGTTTCACAACAGGGACAGCGGCTCCACTGCAGTTGTCGCCCTCCGCCTTGTAAGTGGGTTTGTCGTGCCTCTGTCGCAGCTGCTCTGGTCATTGGGTGGGACGTGTGGGCGCGGGTGTTTGGGGACGTGTTTGGGGGCATTGATGAGGAGCTGAGGAAGGACCTGTTTCACAACAGGGACAGCGGGTCTACGGCAGTCGTCGCCCTCCGCCTCGTGAGTCAACTGTTTCTCTCTCTTTGCTGCTCTATTTGTTCGGTGAAGCATGTGGGGGTGTGTGGGGGCGTGTTTGGGGACATTGACGAGGAGCTGAGGAAGGACCTGTTTCACAACAGGGACAGCGGGTCTACTGCCGTTGTTGCCCTCCGCCTCGTGAGTGGATTCTCTCTCTCTCCCTCTCGTTCTGCTGCTGCTTTCCTCACTGGGTGGCTGTGCGCGGGTGTGTGGGGGCGCACTTGGGGACATTGATGAGGAGCTGAGGAAGGACCTGTTCCACAACAGGGACAGCGGGTCTACGGCAGTCGTCGCCCTCCGCCTCGTGAGTCAATTCTCTCGTCTCTCACTCTCAGGCTCGTCACTCATGAGTGATCTCTCTCTCTGTCTCTACCTGCTGCTCTCTCTGTGCCGGGTTTTTTGGGTGATGTTCGGTGGGGTGTTTGGGGACCTTGATGAGGAGCTGAGGAAGGACCTGTTCCACAACAGGGACAGTGGGTCTACTGCTATTGTTGCCCTACGTCTTGTGAGACACCTTTTTCTCGCTCTCTGCTGCTTTGTATCTGGGCTCTCTCTTGTCACACACGCACTCCACTCCACTCCACTCCACCCCACTCCACTCCACCCCACTCCACCCCACCCCACTCCACTCCACTCCACTCCACTCCACTCCACTCCACTCCACGTTTCAAGGATCGGATCTGATACCGACGCACATAGGAGACTTGCGCTGCTCGCCCGCACTGCCCTGCACTGCACTGCACTGCACTGCACTGCCGGAACTCACGTTTCCTGGCCACATTCCCTCGTTACCCCGCCCACACACACTCCACTGTGCCCCTTGTTTCAAGGCTCGGATCTGATAGTGGCACACATGCGTGACTCACGCTGTGTGCTCGCCTGCACTGCCAGAGCTCCTAACGGGAAGAGTGATGGCCCCTCATTCGCTCCTTACCCCTTTACAGCCACACCCTCCCCTCCCTTGCCTCCCCGCCTCACATACTCAGGGATTGGAACTGATAGTGGCGCACGTAGGGGACTCGCGCTGTGTGCTCGCTCGCTCGCATTGCCAGGGCTCTGTTTTTTGCTCACAGCATTCCCTCCTTCACCCCACTGTGCCTCGCGTTTCAGGATCGGAACTGGTAATGGCGCACATAGGGGACTCGCACTGTGTGCTCGCTCGCTCGCACTGCCAGGGCTCCTTGTCCTTGGCATATTCCCTCCTTGTCCCCGTCCCTCCCGTTCACCCTCCCCTCCCTTCCCTCCTCAACCCTTCCCTCCCCTCCCTGCCTCACATTCTCAGGGCTCGGAGCTGATAGTGGCACATATAGGTGATTCCCGCTGTGTTCTCGCTCGCACTGCCACCACACCACCGTTTCTTCCCTTCCCTTCTGTCTCTCAGGGATCGAAAGTGATAGTGGCACACATAGGGGATTCCCGCTGTGTGCTTGCTCGCACTGCCAGAGATCACCTTTCCTCACTGCACTCCCCTTTTTGCCCCGCGCCCCTTCTGTCTTTCAGGGCTCGGAGCTGATAGTGGCACACATAGGGGATTCCCGCTGTGTGCTGGCTCGCATTGCCAGGGGTCCCAACGGGAAGAGTGATGCAGCGACAATGGAGGCCGTTCAGCTGACCATCGACCACAAGGCGAGCAACCCAGGTGAGACAATGTGGGTGTGGCGGGGAGGAGCAGGATGTGGGGGAAGGGTGTGGGGCGAGGGGAGTATGATCTGTGATGCGGCGAGGCGACAATGGAGGCTGTTCAGCTGACCATCGACCACAAGGCGAGCAACCCAGGTGAGAGCAGGGTGTGGGGGAGGGGAGTGGAGACGGTAGTAGGGTCTGTGTTGGGGCGACCATGGAGGCTGTTCAGCTGACCATCGACCACAAGGCGAGCAACCCAGGTGAGAGCAGGGTGTGGGGGAGGGGAGTGGAGACGGTAGTAGGGTCTGTGTTGGGGCGACCATGGAGGCTGTTCAGCTGACCATCGACCACAAGGCGAGCAACCCAGGTGAGAGCAGGGTGTGGGGGAGGGGAGTGGAGACGGTAGTAGGGTCTGTGTTGGGGCGACCATGGAGGCTGTTCAGCTGACCATCGACCACAAGGCGAGCAACCGAGGTGAGAGCAGGGTGTGGGGGAGGGGAGTGGAGACGGTAGTAGGGTCTGTGTTGGGGCGACCATGGAGGCTGTTCAGCTGACCATCGACCACAAGGCGAGCAACCCAGGTGAGAGCAGGGTGTGGGGGAGGGGAGTGGAGACGGTAGTAGGGTCTGTGTTGGGGCGACCATGGAGGCTGTTCAGCTGACCATCGACCACAAGGCGAGCAACCCAGGTGAGAGCAGGGTGTGGGGGAGGGGAGTGGAGACGGTAGTAGGGTCTGTGTTGGGGCGACCATGGAGGCTGTTCAGCTGACCATCGACCACAAGGCGAGCAACCCAGGTGAGAGCAGGGTGTGGGGGAGGGGAGTGGAGACGGTAGTAGGGTCTGTGTTGGGGCGACCATGGAGGCTGTTCAGCTGACCATCGACCACAAGGCGAGCAACCCAGGTGAGAGCAGGGTGTGGGGGAGGGGAGTGGAGACGGTAGTAGGGTCTGTGTTGGGGCGACCATGGAGGCTGTTCAGCTGACCATCGACCACAAGGCGAGCAACCCAGGTGAGAGCAGGGTGTGGGGGAGGGGAGTGGAGACGGTAGTAGGGTCTGTGTTGGGGCGACCATGGAGGCTGTTCAGCTGACCATCGACCACAAGGCGAGCAACCCAGGTGAGAGCAGGGTGTGGGGGAGGGGAGTGGAGACGGTAGTAGGGTCTGTGTTGGGGCGACCATGGAGGCTGTTCAGCTGACCATCGACCACAAGGCGAGCAACCCAGGTGAGAAAGGAGCTAAGTGGGAGGGGAGAAGGTGTGGTATGGGAAAGAGGGGTGGGCAGGCGGGAAAGGGTTAATGCTGTGCTGAGGTGAGTCAATATTCCCCCAATGAGGAGAGCGAGCATTAGGGCGACCATGGAGGCTGTTCAGCTGACCATCGACCACAAGGCGAGCAACCCCGGTGAGATGCTGTGAGCTGAGTGGAAGGGGAGGAGGGTGTGGTGCGGGAAGGAGGGGTGGGAAGGTGGGGGAGAGTGGCATTTGAGAGTCGAAAGTCCCCGAATGAGCAGAACGAAGCTGCTCGGTTACATGTACACCAGCTCCCCGTCAATTACCCTGACGGTCGAATCTATCGGCCTCTCCCCCTTCCCCACCATCAGAGCGGAGAAGGTGCGGGTGCAGGAGGCGGGCAACTGCATCAACACCATCGACAGAATCTTCCTTGTCTCTCCCCACCACCCTAACCCCCCCTCATCTTCCCACCCTCCTCAACAGCTGAGAAGGTGCGGGTGCAGGAAGCAGGAGGGAAAGTCCTCAACTACATGAACACCATCGACAGAATCTACCTGCCTTTTCTCTCATCCCTCCCCTTCCGTCCCATCTTGTCCCCCCCACCACTCCATCGCAGCTGAGAAGGCACGAGTGCAGGAAGCAGGAGGGAAAGTCCTCAACTACATGAACACCATCGACAGAATCTTCCTGCCGGGGAAGAGTGAGCCGGGGCTGGCAGTGGCGCGCGCCTTCGGAGACTTTGAGCTCAAATCACCCTCCAACCCTGCTGCTCAACCATTTCAACACCATCCACTGAATCTCCCTCCCTTTTCGCTCTCTCACCCGCCTCCTCCCCACCTCTCCCATCGTCCTCCTCCTTTACTGCAGCTGAGAAGGTGCGGGTGCAGGAGGCGGGCGGAAAGGTCCTCAACTACATGAACACCATCGACAGAATCTTCCTGCCGGGAAAGAGCGAGCCGGGGCTGGCAGTGGCGCGCGCCTTTGGGGACTTCGAGCTCAAATCCCATGGGCTCATATGCCGGCCCGATGTGACTGTTCGCTCTCTAGACCCCAACGACCAGTTCGTGGTCATGGGTTCCGATGGGGTGAGTGCTTTTTTTGTCTGTCTGGATGAATCTCAACGGGCACGATCCAAGAATAAGCATCTACATGGCAAGCTCCAAAAGACAAGTCCCACTCATCTTCCGGCCTGATGTTACTGTTCGCACTATCGATCCCAACGACCAGTTTGTGGTCATGGGTTCAGATGGGGTGAGTGGGTGGGTGGCCTGTTCTGGTAGGAAAAAGATGCAAGGAGCAAGTCCCACGGGCTCTTGTCTGCTGGTAGTGGCACACGCCTTTGGGGACTTTGAGCTGAAATCGCACGGACTCATCTGCCGGCCGGATGTGACCGTGCCCACCGTAGTCCCCAACGACCAGTTTCTGGTCATGGGTTCAGACGGGGTGAGTGGGTTCTGGTCATTCTGTTCTGGTAGGATGCGAGCAGCAAGGGAGGAAGCCTCACGGGCTCATCGGTTGGCAGTGGCACGCGCCTTTGGCGACTTTGAGCTGAAGTCGCACGGGCTCATCTGCTGGCTGGATGTGACCGTGAGAAGCATAGACCCCAACGACCAGTTTATTGTCATGGCTTCAGATGGGGTGAGTGACTGCCCTGTTAGGATGCAAGGAACAGGACCCACAGGCTCGTCTGTCAGCACTGGCACGCGCCTTTGGAATTTTTGAGCTCAAGTCCCACGGGCTCATCTGCCGGCCGGACGTTACCGTTCGCACTATAGACCCGAACGACCAGTTTGTGGTGATGGGTTCGGATGGGGTGAGTGGGTGGCCGTGGGCGGCCTTCTAGGATGCAAGGAGCAAGTCCCAGGGGCCTATCTGTTGGCAGTGGCGCGCGCCTTTGGGGACTTTGAGCTGAAATCGCATGGGCTCATCTGCCGGCCGGACGTTACCGTTCGCACTCTAGACCCCAACGACCAGTTTGTGGTCATGGGTTCGGATGGGGTGAGTGGGTGGGCGGCCTTTTAGGATGCAAGGAGCAAGTCCCAGGGGCCTATCTGTTGGCAGTGGCCCGGCGACTTTGAGCTCAGATCTCACGTGCTCATCTGATGCCCGCCCGGACGTTACTGTCCGCAGCATAGACTCCAACGACCAGTTTGTTGTTTTGAGGCGCCTCAAAACTAGACATCGGATGCCCGGACGTTACTGTCCGCAGCATAGACTCCAACGACCAGTTTGTTGTTTTGAGGCGCCTCAAAACTAGACATCGGATGCCCGGACGTTACTGTGCGCAGCATAGACCCCAACGACCAGTTCGTTGTGATGGCTTCGGACGGGGTGAGTGCTCTCTTCCATTCAGATGGGATCTCAAGGGCAAGTTTCAAACAGCAAGTCAGCGAATCCCATGGGCTCATCTCCGCCCCGATGTGACCGTGCGCAGCATAGACTCCAACGACCAGTTCGTTGAGATGGCTTCGGACGGGGTGAGTGGTTTTGTCTGTTGTTCATTCTGTTCTGGTAGGGTGCATGTCCCAGAGCAGATCGCACAGGCTCATCTGCATGTCACCCTGCGCAGCATAGACTCCAAAGACCAGTTTGTGGTGATGGGCTCGGACGGGGTGAGTGCTCTCGTCTGCTCTGCTGTGCACCAAATACCAATTCCTGTTTCGTTCAGTTCCCACTGGCTCATCGGCCGGCCGGACGTTACTGTTCGCACTCTAGACCCGAACAACCAGTTTGTGGTCATGGGTTCCGACGGGGTGAGTGGTCCATCCGCTGTGCTCTGCTTTTTATCGAATCAGGCTGTAAGTCCAGACCAGACTAGCATCCAGTGGCGATTCCCCCGTAGGATAGAAGTCCAGTAGCACAACAAATTGCACGGGCTCATCTGCCGGCCCGACGTGACTGTGCGCACTCTAGACCCCAACGACCAGTTCGTGGTCATGGCATCGGATGGGGTGAGTGGGTGGTTGGGCGGCCATTTATGATGCAAGGAGCAAGCCCCACGGCTCATCTGTTGGCTGTGGCGCGCGCCTTTGGGGACTTTGAGCTCAAATCGCACGGACTCATTTGCCGGCCTGATGTGACCGTGCGCAGCATAGATCCCAATGACCAGTTTGTTGTCATGGGTTCGGACGGGGTGAGTGGGTGGGCGGCCTGTTAGGATGCAAGTCCCACTGGCTCATCTGCCGGCCCGATGTGACTGTTTGCAACATAGACCCCAACGACCAGTTCGTGGTCATGGCATCGGATGGGGTGGGTGCATTTGTCCTTTTCCACTTTTGTAGGAACATGTTGTAAGTCCGAACTAGGATAGAAGCCCCTGCACAGAATATCGCACGGGCTCATCTGCCGGCCGGATGTTACTGTGCGCAGCATAGACCCCAACGACCAGTTTGTGGTCATGAATTCAAATGGGGTGAGTGGGTGGTCTGTTCATTCTGCTCACCGGGGCTGGCAGTGGCGCATGCCTTTGGCGACTTTGAGCTCAAATCGCACGGGCTCATCTGCCGGCTGGATGTCACCGTCGTCGAGTCGCCCGGCCTCACCTCCCGGCACACTTGCGACCGCTGCCCCCTGCCACGCTCCGACCTACGCGGCTCTCCGCTGCTGCTTCCGTCCGATGGCATAGCACCGCCATTCCCAAGACTAGCATGCTGCGCCGCGGCAACACCAGCACCAGCAGCTGCAATGCAAGCGTCCTCAACGATACAAGCATTGCAATAAGAGCAGATTTTCCCGTCATCGTCGTCCCATGGTGCTTCCCGCCGTCCTCTTTCGCCAGAAAGCTCTTGACCGTAAGAGAGTCAGTTGGGATGCGAGAGATGTCGAATACGCTGCGGCTACCCGTCACGCGCTGTTCGATAGGCGTGGCGATGACCAAGTCGTTCACGCCCTTGTACCCGCGAAATTTGGGCTGCTAACTGCAGGGAGGCTCGAACACACAGACACCGTGATCCCACGACTCGCCCTCGATCCGCTCCTCGTAAGCTTCAAAGCCATCTTCCATTTCCGCCGACTTAGGCCGGAAGATCGGAACCTGAGCTTCAGCCATCGCTACATTCCGTCACCTTAGACGGTGTGTACTCCTCGTTTTGATGCTCACTTCTAGAACAGATGTGACAGTGCGCTGCATAGACCCCAACAACCAGTTCGTTTTGATGGCTTTGGACGGGGTGAGTGGTTTTGTCTGTTGTTCATTCTGTTCTGGTAGGGTGCATGTCCCAGAGCAGATCGCATGGGCTCATCTGCATGTCACCCTGCGCAGCATAGACCCCAACGATCAGTTTGTGGTCATGGCTTTGGATGGGGTGAGTGCTCTATTCGTCTTGCTTGCCCTTGTATGATCAAGCTGTATGTCCTTATCATAATCCTGTGGCAAGTCCCTTTTGGGCATCGCCTAGTCACATGGGCTCATCTGCAGGCCTGATGTTACCGTGCGCAGCATTGGCCCCAATGATTAATTCGCGGTCATGGCTTCGGTCGGATCGCTTAAAGCGACGGTGCACTTTTGGCGGGGTCGGTTTCAGAAGTTTTTGTTTGTACCAGGCTTGCCAGCGCGAAAGTGTTGGCTGGCTAAAACCAGGATTTCGTGCGGACACTTCTCATCCGCAGTAACAGTTCGGCAGGGTTTTGGGTTTCGGGTGGCAAATTTGCACCGTCGCTTTAAGCCCTCCGTTCTGCTCTGATAGTGATGGGATCCAGTTGCAGAGCAGCACATGGCTCCTGGGATGATGTGCTAACCACTCACAACCCCCCTCAATCCAGAACAATCTCACACAACCTCCTTCCACCCCTCTCCACCCCACCCCCCAGGTGTGGGACGTGCTGTCGAATGCAGAGGTGGTGGAGATAGTGGCAAACACATGGCCCAAGAGCAAAGCAGCGAAGCAGGTGGCTCAGAAAGCCGTGGCCAAGTGGGCTGCGGAGAAACACGCCAACTCCAGAGACGATATTTCTGTAGCAGTGCTGTTCTTTTAAAGGAGAAATTGGGGTGGGGAATGGAGGGGTGGGGGATGGGGCGGAGTGGAGGAAAGGGTTGATCGCTGCTGGCGAAGCAGGTGGCTCAGAAAGCCATGGCCAAGTGGGCAGCAGAGAAACACGCCAACTCCAGAGATGACAGATCCGTTGCAGTGCTGTTCTTTTGAGGAGGGGAAATGAGGGATGTGGGGGGGGGATCCGGGAGGATGAGGGGATGATGTGGCTGCTGTGTTACGAAGAGAAAGCAGTTAAAAGAAGTTGCAAAGCAGGTGGCTCGAAGCAGGTCGCTCAGAAGGCTGTGAGTGGCCTAATGGGCAGAAAAGAAGCCTACCAACTCAACCGACAAAATTTCCATAACGAAAACTGTGCTCTATAGAGCACAAGCAGCACTTGCAGTGTCAAAGCTGGTACCATAGCTGTTTCTATGATGTAAGCCAGTTGTGTTCATATCAGCGAGGCTAAGAGGGTGGGTGTATACTCCTAGCAGTACAACCTGTCTCAGGTTGAATCAATCCAATCAGTGCCATTTTGGGTTTGGTCTTGTGAGCGTATGCTTATTGCACGAAATGCTATTTTTGGTGTGTAGAAGCATGTTCATATAGTACCACCTGCATGTACGCTTGTAGTGATGCATAGGGTTTAGGATAGTCTTAGCCAACCAACAATGCTCTACATCCCAAGCTTTTGCTAGGTGCTACTTGTTTTTTGCTTACTTATTAGGCATACATGTTTAGACCGGATACCACTCTAGTGCTGCAGTGACCAGTACACACAACACGAGCAGATACTGTCATCGCCCGGATATAAGACAGTGTTGAATAGTAGACAGGGGTTGTCTACTATACGGGTGTCTCTTATAAACAGGCAAGCCTTTTTATACGACACCTATTTGTGTGTACGAGATAAGACATATATGTCTTATAATCAGAACCGGGGTTTAGGGGTTTTCTTATAAACAGGGGGTGTCTTCTAAACGAGCCTACACTACTTTAGGGGGGTACATCCATACATTCATGAATCCCTACTTCTACCTAACCCCCCTCAGTAACCGCCTCCTCTGCAGCACTAGCAACAGGCTCTACGCCCAGGTCTGGCACTCGTCAGGCATGCCTAGCCGTCTCCCTTGGCTCGATCATGCGGTCAGCCTCGGCCGCCGCTCCGCGGTAGTTGGGGGTCTCCTGGTACAGCACCTCCAGGCCAGTTGCCACGGCCACCTCCCGCACGCCCTCCGCCTGCATCGCCTCCTCCTCCTCCTCCTCCTCCTCCTCCTCCTCCTCCTCCTCCTCCTCCTCCTCCTCCTCCTCCTCCTCCTCCTCCTCCTCCTCCTCTGGAGCCTTCCGAAGCAGGCGCGTGTTGTCGCCTGTGGTCCCCCCCGAGGGACATGTCCTCGGAGACATCGGTGGTGCTCCTGGCGCGCAGGTGAGACATCACCAGGTGGTTCTCCGTTCCGTCCAGCTTGCTGGAGATCCCACAGTGGCGGAACGCGTCGATGATGATCTACCTGGGGACTTGATCCCAAGCCTCCGCGATCCACTGCAGCACCACGGGGTGCGGAGGCCTCCGCAGGTTCCCTGCGGGTGGGACAGAGGACACGGCAGCGAGATGTTAACGATAAGGACACGAAACAGAGCAGGAATTTAAAATGAACAGCCAACTCACCCTTCTTCGTCTTCAGGTGAATCCCTTCACGCATGAACCACCTGGCGTAGCGCGCTCGCACGGCAGCCTTGAAGCACCGGTTGATGGAGACGTCCAGGGGTTGAATCTGGCTCGTACAACCCGCTGGAATGACTGCAGGGGTGATGCTGTGCGTGCGGTACGACTGAAGCATGGTCTGGGTGATGTGGCCGCGGTAGGAGTCCAACACCAGCATCGCACGCCTCGCGCTCTTGCCGCGCTGGGGGTTCAGATGGGGAAGCACCTCCTTGGACAGCCAGGTCTGCACAGCGCTCTCGTCCATCCACCCGTTGTCCTGTGCTTGGACTACGATTCCTGCCAGGCACACAAGGGACAGACGGACATCAGCACAGTGGGGCACGCTCATGAGGCAGGGGCAAGGTTGAAGTCATGGCGCTTACCGTCCGGAATCTCACAGTTGGGGACGTTCTTCATCTTGAACCACACCCACGGCCGCAGCTTCTCCCCGGATGCAGTGCACGCGAGCATCACCGTCAAGCGCGTCTTCTGGTAGCCTGCAGTGCGGATTGGGACCGAGCGCGCGCCACGGTGCTCGATCGTCCTCTCGGCCGGCATCTCCACGAACAGTGGCGTCTGGTCCGCGTTGATGATACGGGCCAGGTCGATGTTGTGCCGCGCCCTGTTGATGCGCACGAACTTCCAGAAGGACTCGCAGTCCTTCGCGCACTCTGCAAACGGGACAGGAACAGAAGCGAGGGACGGTTAGACAACGAGCAAGGTAAGACATGCATACAATGGGCCGTGCGCGGCACGAACTCCTTATCCACGCACCTGCCGACAGACGTTGTCCGACCTTCGTCTTCACCCGCATCACCAGGTTCCAGCGGTCACGGAAACGCTGGCTCCAGTGAGAGCTCGCGTTCCAGTTCTTGCCGGGGTAATGCTTCTTCATCCACTCGCGGCTCCACTTTTGGGTGTCCTTCACCGAGATGGCCACCCCGTTAGCGCGCTGAAGGCAGATGTAGCGGTACAACGCTGCCTCCATGTCGGGGTAGTGTGCGTGGCGGCCCCCCCCGTGCATCCGCTTGCGGCAGTTAGCCGCGCCCTTGTAGATGCCCGCAGCCGCCTCCGCGCACCAGCGTCTGATGCAGGCGACGCTCGCGGTTGACTCCAAGCTAGTCTTCTTCAAGGAGCCGAGCTCCTGATAGCGGCGCGCCCACTTAACCTTCTCACGCACGGTCCAGCCGCGGCGCTTCTTCGTAGTGTCTTTGCTGCGAGGGGAAGGTGGGCGGGTGTTGGGATTATGGAGGGTGGGGTCCTTCGGCGCCTCCTTCTCAGGGAACGTGGGAATCGGGCCCGCCGCCGCCGCGTACTCATCGTCGCTGCCCAACGCCTCGTTGACGATGATGTCGTCAGGATTCGGCGCCTTCTTCGCCTTTTTCTTTGCCGCACCCTTGCTGGATCCAGGGTCTCCGTCGTCCTTGCGCTTCTTGTTGCTTGTGCGGCCACGAGCAGGGGCCTTTGCAGGGGCCTTAGCAGGGGACTTAGCAGGGGCTTCCACGACCTTTGCCTTTCCCTTCTCCGCAGCGGTGAGTAGGGGGCGACGCTCCTCCCCGGGACTGTCGTCGTCACAGAGCACCACGCGGGCGCGCTTCGTCGTGGACTGTAGGCGATGGCGCAGCCTCCGCTTCAGTAGCGGAACGTCGTCGTCTGTCCCAAGGCTCCACGGGTCGTCGTCGTCGCCCTCACCCTCAAATAAGACGGCATCCGCAGCCACCTTGTCCGCCTCCGCCACCGCGTCCGCATCCGCAGGCGCCTCTGTCTCGAGTTCCGCCGCCGCCTCGCCGGCAGCCTCATTCGCATCCACCGCCGCTTCCTGTGCCTCCGCGTTGTCACCGCCAGCATCTTCACCTCCGTCGTTGTCGGAATCACCAGCCCGCCACTCTTCCACCTCGTCGTCGCTCCCGACCGGCTGATTCCACCATTCGTCCTCCTCGATGTCGGCAGTACCAAATTCGTCGCCCGAAGCGCTGTCATCGTGGCCGTTCTCCGGCCAATCCTCCTCGGCGTCGTCGCCGTGTGCTTCGTCTCCGTCTTCCCCGTCACAGCTCGCACCGGAGGCGGCGGTAGGACTTCCCGCCTTGCTCGCGTTCTTCGCCATGGCTACGCGGATGTCATCGCCGGGCGAGTTAATTCGCCCGTAGTTATTCACCTGCACGTGAGGACGAGGTGAGGACTTGCCTAGGGGTACCTTGCTGCGCATGGTTAGAGAGCCTGCCGAGAGCAAGGTTGAGGTGAGAATTCAACCTCCATGAGCACCAAATGAAGTGAAAGCCCGACTACCCCCCCCAGCCAGAGTGCCCCATCCACAGGTGCCGAGCCGCTCCTCTACGAGGCATCTCCTCGTAGAGGACAGCCTGACGCTGCCAACGTGCTGCCAGCAGCGTTCTGGAAGCTGCCATGCGCTGCTGGCAGCAAAACGACGCTGGCAGCATCATTAGATGCTGCCAGCACAGAGGAATCTTGCCAGCGGTGGCAGCTTTGCTGCATCACCACCGAGGTCGGCCTATTTCAATGAATCTGGTCCCTGGGTGTTTTCTACACACTTTGCAAGTGTTACAGTCAACTTAAAATTTTTTCCATTTATAAGAATTATAAGACACCCTAAACCATCCCGTTTACAAGATAACTCAAGCATTTTTGCCCGTGTACGAGATAAGACATATATGTCTTATATCCGGGCGATGACGGTAGGTGGATGCTTGGAGAAGGATGGAAAGCAAATCTTGGAAGTGGCTTCGAACTAATCCTGCTTATGGTATTTCTAAGCAACCCTTCCTCACTCCCCTCCCTGCTGCTCTTGCTGCGACTGCTGTTCTTGCCCGATTTTTTTCTACTGCTGCTGCTGCTGAATTTCAGGCTGCTGCTGCTGCTGCTGCTCCTGCTCCTGCTCCTGCTGCTGCTGCTGCTGAATTTTAGGCTGCTGCTGCTACTGCTGCTGCTGCTCCTGCTGGTCTTTTGTTTCTGGCTTCTCATTGTTGCCCATGCTGTTGCTGCTGTCACTGCTGCCACTGCCACCACTGTCGCCCCCGCCACTGCTGCTGGTGGTGCTACTCCCGTTGCCATCCTCTACGTAGCAGGCATCCTCGCTAGAAGGTTGCACCAGGCTCTCGTGTATAAAGCTCACCTCCATACACTTGGAACAGAGCGGATTCATTTCCACATGGAAAATACGGTATCCGAGGTTCTCGATTGCGTATATGAGAGGTAGCGTGACTTTGGGAACATGGATCCTGTATTGGCAGGAGGGGTAGAGAAAAGAGAGGAGGGGAGAGAGAGTGAGTGATGGCACTGTCTCAAACGTGGAAGATACGGTATCCGAGGTTCTCAATGGCGTAGATGAGAGGCAGTGTGACTTTGGGAACATGGATCCTGTATTGGCAGGAGGGGTAGAAGGGAAGGGGGAAAAGAGGGGGTGAGTGAGGCCACGGTTCCCATGTGAAAGATACGGTTCCCATGTGCAAGATACGGTTCCCATGTGAAAGATACGGTTCCCAAGCTTCTCAATTGCGTATATGAGAGGTAGCGTGACTTTGGGAACATGGATCCTGTATTGGCAGGAGGGGTAGAGGGGAAGGGGAAAAAACGGAGATGGAAAAGAGAAGGGAGAAGGGAAGAGAGAGTGAGGACACGATTTCGATGTGGAAAAAATAGTATCTGGGATTTTCAATTGCGTAGATGAGTAGTGTGACTTAAGGACATGGATCCTGTTTAGCGGGGGCAGGATGGATAGAAGGAACGAGAAATCAGGAGGAAAAGAAGAGGAGGAAGATGAGCGAGAGGGCACGGTTTTTGTTTTTTTTATTGTGGAAGTGGGAGCGTGGTTTGGGGGGGGGGGGTACAGCAGCACAGCAGCCACCTTCCTCGGGGGCCTCATCTTTCAAGCGCCACGCCACTTATTGAGGTTTTTTTAGGCGCCTCTTTTTTTATTTTTTTTTAGGCGCCTCAAAATTGGTGGAGGAAGAAGGAAAAAAAAAACACTCATGGACACAACTAAATTGTTGATAAAAGGAACTCACTTGTGAAACTCCACCAGCAGCTGGCCGAATGGAAGCTTCCCTCCGAACCGCACAAGCCCGGCCCTGGAATCGCCACCCATGGCCTGCTCGAGGTCTCGGATCATCTCGATCTCGCACCCCTCGCAGTCTATCTTGAGCACATCCATGTAGTCCGTGTTGTGCGTGGCCATGAGCTGAAAGGGGGGTGGATGGGAAAGGAGCGCCAAAGGAGGAAAGGTTGGGTCTCGGATCATCTCGATCTCGCACCCCTTACAGTCTATCTTGAGCACATCCATGTAGTCCGTGTTATGAGTGGCCATGAGCTGAAAGGGGGGTGGATGGGAAAGGAGAGCCAAAGGAGGAAAGGTTGGGTCTCGGATCATCTCGATCTCGCACCCCTCGCAGTCTATCTTGAGCACATCCATGTAGTCCGTGTTATGAGTGGCCATGAGCTGCGGGGGTGGGGAAGAGAAGGGGGTGAGCAATGAGGAAAGAGTGGGGTAACAAGGGGGTGAACCCCTCGCAGTCTATCCTGAGCACTTCCATGTAATCAGTGCTGTGAGTGGCCATGAGCCAGGGGTGGGGGAGAGAGAGAGAGAAGAAAAGGGTGAGGAACAGAGAGGGGTAGGAAGGGGGTGAACCCCCTCGCAGTCTATCTTGAGCACATCCACGTGTGCTGCTGTGAGTGGCCATGAGCTGGAAGTCGGAAAGGGGAAGAAGGGTAGGTGACGAAAGAAGCGGACTTAAACATGGGGTTTGGTTGGGGAAGATGATTCCACCATTCCCCCCACCTATTGTTCGCTCAATCCAGGCCCCTCATCACCAGTCATGACCACGTACCACCCTGTGTCACCCCATATCACCCCGTTTCACCCCTCATCGCCCCTTATATCCCCTCATCTCCCCTCATCACCCCATATCACCCATTATCATCCCTTATCATCCCGTATCACACCTTATAACCCCTTGTCACCACCTATCACCCCTTATCGCCTCTGATCACCACTCATCTGAAAAGGCTTGCTGTCACCACTTGAACGAGTATCAGTGAAAACAAATAAAAAAAAATGTAAAACACCCTCTATAAAGCATGCGTTTAGAGATTAGTTCACTCGCTTTCTTCTCACCTCGGGCAGAGTCGAAAAGGTGTAGCTCGGAAACATCTTTCTGTTCTTGGAAAGTTTTGCTCTGCCCGAAAGGCCTTCGGGGAAGTAACGGAGGAAGGGCAGGGCGAGCATGCGTTGCTGCGCCTCTAGGGAGATGAAAGGGTCGAAGGTGAGCGGTACGGCCCCTGTGGCTTTGGCGATGTCCTCCTCAAACGAGTAGCTCTCCTTGCTGCCCACACTGTTTGGTGGGACAGGGGCGTATGTGGGAAAAAAAGCAGGGGAAGGGTGAGCATGCGTTGCTGCGCGTCTTGGGGAATGAAGGGGTCGAAGGTGAGGGGTATGGCCCCTGTGGCTTTGGCAATGTCCTCCTCGAACGAGTAGCTCTCCTTGCTGCCCACACTGGCTTGTATGTAAGGGGAAGGGGTGGAAGGGGTGGAAGGGGGGTGGAACAGAAGGAGGGGGAGAGTGAGCATGCGTTGCTGCGCCTCTTGGGGGATGAATGGGTCGAAGGTGAGGTGAGGGGTACAGCGCCCTTGCTGTGGGCGTTGGAAGGGGATGAATGTGGCACATTCTCGAACGAGTAGCTCTCCTTGCTGCCCACACTGGCTTGGTCGTAATGGGAGGAGGGGTAGGAGGAAAAAGGGGGAGGAGTGGATGCGGAAGGGGTGAGGTGGAGTGGAAGGCGGTCAGGAGAGAAATTCATGCCCGACCCCCTCTTTTCCAACTAACACCCACCTACCCACTCACCCACCCACATACATGTAAACACCCATCTTTTCCCCCACCCCCACGCACCTGTACACAATAGGGCTTGGTTTAAAAGGCAGGTGGCAGCATGCAGACCCATTGGCGCAGAGCAAGATTGTTGGGGGAAAGACACACGCTCGACCCTCCCTCCTTGACTTTTGAGTCGACTCAAAAGTTGCCGCAGAGCATGATTGAGTCAGGGGAAGAGGCACGCTCGACCCTCCCTCCTTGACTCTCCCTCCTTGACTCACCACCCACCCACAGACACGTCAACACCCCTCCCTCCCCAAACCTCCTCGCCGCCACCCCCACGCACGCACCTGTAGACTACAGGTTTGTTTTCGAAGGCAGTCGGCAGCATGCAGACCCACTGCAGTAGAACAAGAGGGAGAGAGGAGCAGCGGGGGGGAGAAGAGGGGTGGAGGATGGGGGGAGAATGAGGAAGGGGATAGGGGTGGGTTGCCAACCGCCGGAGAACAAGAGGTGGGGAGGAGGAGCGGGGGGGAAAGGGGTGAGGTGGGGAGGATGAGGAAGGAAAAGGGGTGGGTTGCCAACTGCCGGAGAAGAAGAGTGTGGAGGGAGGGGAAGGTAGGATTGGGTGCACGAAGACAAAGCAGAAAGGAAGGGGGAATGGGAAGAGGGGATGGGGAATTGGGAATGGGAAGGGGACAAAAGACAGTGGGCGGCGAGGGAAGAGAGAGAGGGCAGGGGTGCATGGGAGCAATAGCCATAGTGAGGATAGATAGCAGGAACCGGACAGCCACGTGAATGAAGTAGTGTTTTGAGACGCCTCAGCACACTACTTCAATTGCATGGGAGCGAGCAATATCTGTAGTGAGAATATCAGGAACGGACAGCACGGCCAGTTGATTCCCTTCCTCCTCACCCAGTACCCTCCCATCCCTCTCCCACTTCATTTCCCCTTTGCCCACTCTCGCACCCTCTCGAACCCTCTCGAACCCTCTCGCACCCTCTCGCACCCTCTCGCACCCTCTTGCGCCCTCTCGACCCCAATTTTCCTTCCACTCCTCTTCCACCGTCCCCAGTGCCTTACCCTTTCCCATTCCCCTCTTCCACCCCTCCTTTCTCACCTTTCCGCCTTCCCCCCCACACGCCCAGCCGCTGCTCGCGGGAGCAGGGGTACATGGGAGCATATCAGCATATCAGGAACGGACTGCACTGTTAGCTGTTTCCCTGCCACCAATCCTACCCTCTTCCACCCCTCCTCGTCTCACCTTTCCGCCTTCCCCCCACACGCCAAGCCGTTGTTCGCGCGGGCAGGGGTACATGGGAGCGATGGCCTTAGTCAGCATATCAGCAACGGACAGCACGGCCGGCTGCAGGAGGCCGTTAAACGACGCCACGCGACGCGCCTTATTCGCCGCGTATGCCGCTTCCGCGCGGCACAGCTCCGAATCGAGCGCGCTTTGCGCCTTAGCGTAGTATGACTGTAACGAGGATAGACGGTTGGGTGTGTCGTCGGGAGTCTGTCGCTGAAGCTGCAGCTGCGAGTCGCATGATCGAGACGAGTTGTACTGGACGCCCAGGAATGCGACGACCAACAACGCGCCTGCGACGATGTACGGATTCGCACGTCGCTTCTGCGACTCGTGGCGGCGCGGCGACGGCGACGGCGACTCGTTTGGGAGTGAGGCGCCCATTTTGTTTTCTCCCCGCTGGAGCGATGGATTGCTTTCGTGAGGCATATTATTTCTCAATCAAAACTACAAAGCGCCAGACTACATATGTTTCTGATACGTAAACCAAACACCAGATTCAAATACTGCGTCAGGGATCGAGTACCTAATAGTCTGCCTGAGCAAAACACTGGAGTGGGGAGGGTGGGATGGGAAAGTGAAGGGGGAAAAAGGATGAACGAAGTGAGCAAGGATGCTTGGTGCATGTGAGCCTGCTCTTGTTTACTCTTGCTCCCAATAATAGGTGTAAAGTACGTTTCAAAACGGTTGAGTCTGATGCGTAGCGTTCCGATCTGGTTCTGCTTTTCTTCACCGTCTTGGAATATAAAGAACCGACGAGGACAGCAGGAAATGCACTCTGCGACGCGCCTGGAGTGCAGCAAGAGCGCACAAGCCATTCGCCAATCAGCAGCAAGTACAACACAGGCAACAACACAGCGATTCGCCGGTCAATGGCGAGGTGTCAAGAGCGAACGAATGACACTCAATCGAGGGGGCGAAGTCCGTAATTACGAGTTTCTGTTATAATGGGATTGATTGAGCATGACCGACATTCGTTAGAAGAGTCACACGTTAGAAGAGCTTTCCCCGGAAAATCGTTTTTGTTACTATCTTGTAGCGACCTTGTAGATTGCACTCATACTTGTTTTATCGAGGCAGCGTTTATGGGATTGCTCTGACATCTAAATCAGAGCATCTTGCCCCCTACATCGTTTATGGGATCGCCTTCTATATCGTCCCCTTGGTTTCTAAGGCTTTACGGCGTAACTGATACACTAAAATACCAGAATTAGACCAGTCAATCCCACTGGAAACCCGCCAGCAGTTCCGATCGTTCCAGCCGTAGAGTGGGATCACTATGAAGAGACAAACGGAAGCCACCAGTCACACCCACGACATGCTGACTTTTAACCCTCCTGACTCCTCTAACGAGCATACTGCCCTATCCATAAGCTACTCAGACACTTACTCCGATCATCCAGAACCTCACCATGATCACCATAACGGAGTCAGCAATAACGAAAGCCTTAGATACATCAGCAAAAAGACCAGCTCGTCTACAGTAACTGACTCTAGTCCAAATCCAGATACGAATCATGCCGATCGCTGCTTGGTCAATCGGGTCGATGTCCCTCCTGTGAACCCTGGCGCGGGTAAATTCCCCTACTGTCTGGTCTGGACACCGCTGCCAGTGATCGCGTGGCTCGTGCCGTTCATCGGCCACCTAGGGATTTGCCGGGAGGACGGCACCATTCTGGACTTCGCTGGGTCGTACTTCGTCTGCGTGGACAATTTCGCGTTCGGAGCTGCGTCGCGATACCTCCAGTTAGACCCAGCTAAGGTACGTACATGGCTTGAATTGCTCTTCCGCCAGGCCGAGTTTAGAGTCCGCCACCCTCCACATTTCCCCTCCCCGTTGCCAGTCCCAATGCTTCCTTCCCCTTCTGCCTTCCCCACGTTCGGGCCTCTTCAGTGTGTGGGCCTTTGTTTCACAAGCAAGATTGGGCCCACATCACTCTAGTCTAGCCTCACTCGGCTCTTGTACTGCCCTCTTCAGCTGTTCTCGCTCCTCCTACTTCAGCCAAGCTTGGCATCACCCTGTTTAAGCCTATGCAGAACTCTGTCTATTTTCACACAGATTGGACCACCGCATAAGTCCGGCGTCGTTCCCTTCCAGTCCATGTTTCCCACTACTGCATTTCCTTCCCTCTGCTGCGCTCAAGTCTTGCCCTCCTTCCCTCTACATTCATCCTTTTCCACCTTCACTTTACGTCCCTTGATTCTCCTCCTTCCCTTTGCGTTCCATCCTTCCCCTCCTTCCTTCTGCATTGTATCCTCCCCTCCTTTCGTTTGCATTCCATACTTCCCCCCCTCTCTTTGGTGTTTCCATCCCTCTATTGCATCCTTCCCCTCCTTCCCTCTGCATTCCATGCCTCCCCTCCTTCCGTTCATTGCATCCTTCCCCTCCCTCCCTCCCACTGCGTTCCATCCTTCCCCTCCTTCCCTCTGCATTGTATCCTTCTCCTCCTTCCCTCTGCATTCCATCCTTCCCATCCTTCCCCTCCTTCCTTCTTTATTGCATCCTTCTCCACTCCCCTCTGCATTGCATCTTTTCCCACCTTCTGTCTGGGCTGCATGCCCCCCTACCAGGCATGTCTGCCATCCAACTTGTCAGGGCACATCTGCAGCACGCCCTTTTTCCATGCAGACTATGGCACGTCTCAGAGATGGGACCAGGCTTTAGCAGCAACAGTACGCACATATCAGCATGCTTTCTACAACATTTTCACCTCGAATTGCCATTCGTTTGTGGCTTGCTGCCTCAATCGGATGGCTTACAACGGAAGTTCGAATTGGAATGTGGTGGAGCTTGCTGCGCTTCTGTTTGTCCGTGGTAAATGGGTCAGCAACAGAGCAATGGTAGGGGCGTTTGCACCTTTCGTAATAGTGATGGTTCTCGGGATCTACTTGGCAGGACTTACGTTTGTTGTCTTTTGGTTGGGCTTTTCAGCTCTTTTAGTTGGGTGGTTTGTTATTGGAACATACGGATTCAAGGGCCTGGTGAGGAGCACCTAGCATGGATGTCTTCTATGCAGAGTGTGAATGACTAAAACTTGGTGAAATATTCCACGAGTTGAGAAGTGTGATGTAGGTATAGCAAGGATTATCTACAACGTGAGAAGAATTCTTGTGGAGTCTCCTTTTCGCGAATCAATAGGTTCCTGAACGACACGTGAGCTGTGCCGTGCCGACACATTCACCCCACTCAGATCAGTGTGTTCCACGCGTCACCCGTTCATTTCTTATGTCCAGATCGTGAGCGGTCCCTGTCAGCATGCGGCTCGTCGACCCCAAATGCAGCTTTTTTTTCGCAAAACACACCCACTCGACTCCCTCCTCCCCAAAGACAAGGCGAACCCAATTTCTCAGCAGCAAATATTCAAGAATCCGCTTACCTAGTGCTCTTGATTCAACGCTGGTCCTGTTGTCGTTGCGTCTTTCTTCAGCCTAAGGAGTAACTCGAGGTTGTTAGGCTTTCGACTTACTGCTCAACCGGTCTACGTCATTTCTCCTCGCGATGGCACAGGCAGTCGCCACTCCCCTTCCGTGTTGTGCAAATTTTTCGGCAGCGACCAGCACCAGCAAAAAAACAGTGCAGCTAGGTTCTCCGGCTTCCAGCTCCTTTAGCCTGTCGCAAGCCTCAGTCGGGCGATGCTTTTTAACATGTGGGAGGCAGTCACAGAGCCTCTCCTTCAGTCGGGTGGCTCGGCGCGCTGTTGTTCGTTCCCAAGCGACCACCGAAGGTGAGCATTGCTTTGTGTTCCAGGATGAAGTACTTGCAGAATCTATCGCACACAAGATACACACGTTTATTGCTTGATGTACTGCTACTTTCGGCTTAGACAAACTCAGGTGAGTAGTGCCTTGAGACGGGGGAGATTATGGAGAACGTGACTGTCCGAACTGAATGATATGGACACAGAATTGTCAAAATTGGATGAATGTGATGTGACCTTTCGATACTAGGGATTATGTGTTGATAACAAGCAAGCCAAGAGGCAAGCGTCTGTCACAACCATCGTGTCCATACAAAGCATGCCACATTTTGCATGCCTTCTCTGTTTTGCAGTTTAATCGGATAAGCAGGTTCTGATGTTTGCTTCCCAATGTGCGCGGCATATTATAACCTTTTTCCATCCCCAATTGCCCAACGTATCGCTCCCTTTATTCCCTAACAGAAGCACCCATAGCATTTCAGATCGGTGAAACGAGCCTCTCCATTCCTTTCTCTGTGGAGAGAGCTAAGGCTCTCGACGCTGCCATATCCACCCTCCTGCAAACCTTCCGGGAGAAGGAGAAGGCCACCCGACCACAGAGATGGAACACGATGGAATATCGCCACGCTGGGGATGTCAGTAACGGCGATGTTTTTATCGAGGTATTCTGCAACCCCAACGCATACGCGAATGCGTTTCAGGCTAAGGCGCTGATTACAGTGAAGGACGACCGAATGAAGTTCACTTCGGAAGGTGCTTTGAGCGCCATCAAGGCGAACGTAGATGAGTACTTGATGCGGAATGCTTGAGGGCTGGGCAAGATAGTAGACGATTCGGCTGCACTGAGAAGTGGCCCGGTGGTTGCGTTTTCTTGGGAGGGGGGAAGGGGGAAGGAAGGAAAAATGCAGCTTTTGCATTCACTGAAAAGTGGATGTATTTATGTACACAAAAAAATGTACTCAGACCTGTTCAAGTAAACTATTCTGCAATAGGAGTTGTTTTAGACAGCCAGAACAGGCAGTCTGGAAACTAGCACACAAACTGCTGTTCTGGAGTTGTGGCGGCGTCGCAATGCATGGCAGCCTCTGCTGTCCGCAGCAACATCATCATCAGCACCCTCTTTGCCAGCTTGAGCAGTGATGTTTTGTTTGAACCAATAATGTGCCATGTTTTCCCTGCCTTCCCAACCAACCAACCATCCATGTCAACACGAGTAGGAAAGTTCGTTCCGTGCAAGAAATAATCGTGCAGGATCCTTAAAGCCGTGGCCCAACTATCAGCTTCAACTTCGAAGTATTATAGCTTGGAACTTGGTTGTCCCAGGCAGTTCTGTGGCGAGAAGTTTGTCTTTTCCGAGATTCCATTTTTTTCATCCAATAAGGGTCTCTTTACGCACACTCCATGTTTGTCCTGCTACTGTTTCTAAGAAGTTGCACCCCGCCTTTAAGTCCACTCGCACAAGAATTTTATTTCTTGTTAACACGCTTTCCAGCATGCTAAACTATCTGCCAAGTTGCTCCATATCTAGCAACATGGGCCAGTGCTGATAATACCAAAAATGTAACTTTTTGTACTTCGTTATGTACTGCACAAAATAGCAGGAATTCCGCTGTTGGTTCGTACTACACCCAGCCATCTGAAACAAGCTCGACCCTTGGGAGTGAGCTGGTGTGAACTGCAGGGGTCATCCCGTGACGGGATTCCCGTCCCTTCCATCCATTCCTTTGTCCTGCCCCTTCAGTGCCCATGTCCTGTCTCGAGAATTCCGCCTTCAAGCAAATTCCCCCTTACATCCAGCTCAGTCAAGCATCTGCATGTCAAATTTGCCATTACAAGCTGGCACTTGTCACGTGCACCGACTTACCACTAGTAGAACGCGTACAGCGCCAGCCGCCACAGGAGCAACGTCGAATGGTGTTGCAGAAGGCAAGGCAAACTGAAAGGAGGTTGCACGAGCAATCCGGTGGAGGCATGATCTGTTCGCATTATTGACCTCAACGCGTGGCCAGTGAAGCCTGCATGACGCTCGAACAATCTAGTCTACCGTTCAGAATCAAAGCTGATTAGGATTTGGCAGCCGTGATCTAAGAAGAACCGCCATTTGCCGTCCTCGTTTTCCAAGTTATTGCTCTGGACGGAGAATTTGGCAATACACTGTTGCGTGCAGGCATAGCCATCGTGTTTCAAGCTTCGTTGTCACAGCAAATCTACAGGCATAGCGGGGAAACAAAATTCTATCTTGAGGACCTGTGCACCATGAGGCTCTTTCTTAGTTCTGTCTTGCATATCCCGAAGGCCGCACAGAGGTCGCTGTTAACTTGTGATTCAAGTAACCCTTGGAACCCGTTTTGATCGCGCATGCGACTACAGCCCTTACTTCTCTTGCGCGAGTGGCTACGTGGGTTAGGAAGCTTGATCCCTGCTACCGTTGCGCTTAGGGAGGCTAACCAGTCTATTCTTGCCTTCAGAAAAATCCAGGGAGGGATCGTTTTGTGCCGAGTTTGGGATCGGAGGATGCGTCCCGGGGACTCTACGTCGGTCGAGATTCACCATAGTCAGTGCGAGTGGCTTTTCGTTATTTGTCATTCATGCGCGATGCTCACTACGGGTGCTCACATGATGCGTTCGTTTACCCTTCTTGCAGATGGTGTGGTTCAAAGTCCACCTCGTGTGCCACGGCGTAGGTTCCAGCCCAAAATCTGGGTCAAGCTGACCTTTTTCGTGGGTGCTCTGGTCCTGATTTGTTCGGGAATCCCCGCCATCGTCCTCTGGAGGCTGTCAAAGGCAACATTGACGTAAGAAATACGGGAAAGGCTCAGCATCGTTGCTAGCCTTCGGCAAGAACAGGTGCCCCTCCACAGATGGCTGGTTATTGAAGCTTACGCCCGCTCGAACTAATGTTTGTTATTCGTTGTCGTGCTGTTATCTGGCAGATACTCAGTTACATCACAGGGAATCAAGACACGGTGAAACTGATCGCATCTCGGGTCGTCATTTCGTCTTTGCTTCTCAAGCACATGCAAGGGGAGGTGAATCTCACTAAGAGTAACAGCAAAGAGGGCACCGAGGATCTCAACTCTGCCGTAATGAGTGCAGCTGATGTCATGTCCTTAGGAGCTTACAGCGGTGATGGCGGACTGTTGTTTTCCAGCACGCATCCAGCTGATGTGAAGCCACTGCCGAAACGCTTGCATGGACGGGCTCTGAGTATCAGGAACCGAAACACGTCAGTGTGGTCTGGAATTCCGTACACGGGGTACAATCATACGCTGCTTATCGATGTTGCAGCTCCCGTCTACCAGCAGGTGCATTGATTGATTTGCCCGCTCTATAATCTCGTTTCTATCTGTCACTGTTGGCCAAATTTATGTTTTTGGTTTTTGCCCTTTCAGGAGGTCTTTTGCGGAATAATTGTGGCCATACTCGATGCCAAGAAGTTCAAGCGAATTGTGCAAGATGATACTGGGCTTCAATCCACAGGACAGCTTGTCGTCGCCTATCTCACTGAGAACGAGAACTTGGTCAATTTCATAATTCCTCCAGTGAAGGCTCCTTCTGTTCTGAACACGACATACAAGGGAGTTGCGTTCATGGCAGCAGAAGGCCAAATTGGTTATTTTGAAGGGCTTGACTTCCGTGGAGTTGAAGTCATAGCTTCGTACCGGCCTATTGGTTACGATAACTGGGGTATGCTATGGTTCTTTATTACCTCATGTGAATCTTTTTTCTTACCATGCTCTCTGGTCTTGCTTCTCCAAGGCCTCGTGAATTCCTTTTCTTTTTCTTTACATGCACCATCTTTCATTAACTTGCTCTTCCTTATCATACACTTGGACTTGCAGGTCTGGCAGCCACAGTCGACAAATCAGAAGCATATTCTTCAACCAAGAAGCTTGAAAAGATTATCCTTATCTCAATGTCTTGCATTTTTGTTCTGGGAATCCTGGCAGCATCTTTACTGGCCAAGGTATGACCGCGCCTTTATGTTCGTTTTGTTATATAGATGCCATCATGAGTAGAACTAACGTCTGGTGATGCTGAATCCTGATGTTTTGCAGTATTTCTCTCATCCAATCATGGATCTTGGTGACGCAGCTAGCAAACTTGCACGTGGTGATTACAGTGCAAGAGCCCATGGTCGACGAGACTGCTTGAAGGATGAGATTGATGAGCTTTGCTGTGTCTTCAACTACATGGCTGATCAAATCTCCTGTTCCTACTCAACCTTGGAACAAAAGGTGTGTCATCTTGTTTCCGGCCATTTTTTTGTCCTTCCCGTCCAAACATCTACTGCATTGTTTAAACCTGAGAAGCTTTCTTGGGTCAGGTAGTGGAGCGGACATGGGATCTTGCACTCCTGAACGAGGGTTTGTCTGCTGAAGTGGAAGAAAGGAAGAAGATTGAGTTACAACTTCAGGATGCGAAGGAGCAGGCGGTCTCAGCAGACAAGGCAAAATCAGAGTTCTTGGCAAATATGTCGCATGAAATCAGAACACCCCTGAATGGCATTATTAATTGCACAGAGCTCTGTTTGGATACTCCTCTCAACACCGAACAGGTCGAGTATCTTGAGCTGGTGAGCGTTTCATAAGTATTGCAAGTCTTGCTAGCTGTTGATTGTTGGGCCTGGAATAATCTGTTTTTTCTGTGTGTTGCAGTCTTTGTATTCTGCGAAGCACCTTCTGCGCCTGATTGCCGACATCTTGGACTTTAGCAAGATTGAGGCTGGAAAGATGGACCTGGAAAATATTGAGTTTTCCTTGGAGGACCAAGTATGTTCTTTCTTCTAATTACATGCCATTGTCATTAGAACTGTTTTACAACTCGTTTGTGCGATGTTTTTCTCCACAGATGGAGCATGCCGTATCTGTCCTTGCAAGCAGGGCAAGGAAAAAAGGGATTACGCTTGTATCTTGGCTGAAGTCCTCGAACATGCCTGAAGTTTTTTTGGGTGACCCTGGACGGCTTCTTCAAATCTTCATCAATCTCCTGGGTAAGGTGCTCTTGCATTGAACTCTATATTTTTATTTAAGAAATTACTAATTGCTGCTCGGTGATGTTGTTGCAGGAAATGGTATCAAATTTACTGACAAGGGAGAGGTTCTGCTGTCAGCAACTCTGGTCTCTGCTAATGATCATCTGGCAGAGGTTCTTTTTGCGGTTAAAGACACAGGTTCGTATGTGTTCACTGCTTTTGGTATCTGCATCCAACCAGTGTCCCAAATAGTAACTATCGTGCTAACCTTGTCTACCAGGGATTGGCATACCCCAGGCGAAACAATCACTTATGTTTCAAGCATTCAGTCAGGTCCACGCATCAGACTCAAGGTAAACACCAGCCATTTCGAGCCGTTTCACTTAAAGGGTTTGTCCGTTTTCAACATTTGCTCAAAATGTTCGTTGGGGTGTTTCAGGCTGTATGGAGGGACGGGTCTGGGATTGATGATCTCATCCCGTCTGGCCAATGCCATGGGTGGGCATATGTGGGTTGAGAGCGAAGAAGGTCAAGGATCAACCTTTTTTTTTACTGCCGAGTTCTCCATACCAGCCAAGATTGTCCCATCACCAAAGCTGGTTCCATGCGGTTGTTTGTGCCCAAAATTCAACCATCTACGTGTCTTGGTTGTGGATGGGAATGAGTCGACCAGGAAGTCTATTATTGCGACACTCGAGGTAGGGTTTGTCTAGTAGTACTGATCATTCTGCCTGTGTGCCCCTTTTTTATCAGATTGATAACGTAACTCTTTTGTTTGTGTCTTTGTGTGTGTGTGTGCAGAAATTAGATGTGAAGGCGGATGAAGCAGCTGATGCGATCTCGGCTCTGGAAAGGCTTCAAAGAGCACTGTATGATGAGTTGCCTTACACCCTTCTGATTGTCGATTCGAAAATCGATGATGGGGACAACAGCCCAAGGTCCTCTCCTGTCAACTGCAAGTGGCTGCTTCACCATGTCAAAGAGCAGAGTCTGCTTCATTTAGACAAGTCCGGATGTCGATTTCATAATGGAGCCAACAGGAGCAGTGCTGTGCAGGACATTGAGGACTTTGGTGAGCCACTCACGCCAGATTCACTATTTTCGCGGGAAGGGAACAAGGCGTTTTCAGAAGTTCCTCGCTGCAGGCATCGGCAGCAATCAAAAACAGGGGCTGGCTTTGCGGAATTGAGAGCCAACCGTGAAGTGATGCAGATGCAGGAGTGCAGCCAGGCGTCTCTTTCCAGTTCAACTGATGGGCCGCAGGAATCCGCAAGGGATGAGGTACTTCCTGTCGTGTTATTGACACCTGGGAGTACCGATGACAAGTCTTTGTAAGTGAGCAGTATTTTCTTGCTTTGCATGGTTTCTTGCCATCTTGGTCACTGATTTTTGCCATATGAACAGGTGCAAGGATCTTGGCGTGAAGTTGTATGCTCCCAAGCCTGTGAAACGGGAAGTGCTTGTTCGAAGGGTTAAGCAGGCACAACATCTCCCTCTGCATGTAATGATTTCTTCATGGGCTCTTGTTTTCATTCTCTGGAGGGTTGCCTGTTTCTTTTCCAGATGAGTGAAGTCCAATTGCAATGCTATTGCTGCTGCAGGATCGGCTGTCCACCACAAACTCAGCGATGAGGTGGCTGCAGCAGCTGCAAGTGACAAGAGCTTGAAGGTCTTGGTTGCAGAAGATAACATTGTGAACCAACGGGTGGCGGTGACTCTTCTGCGAAAGTGGGGGCATGAAGCAGTTCTGGCCAATAATGGAGAAGAAGCTGTGAAGAAGGTTCAGACAGATGACTTTGATGTTATATTAATGGATGTAAGTCCTAGAACCTTCTGTTCTTCCTTACATGTGCCATACATTCTTGGTCTCATTGTCTCTGCTTTAATTTATGTCCATTATTCTGCTGTGCACATACAGGTCCAAATGCCAGTTTGTGATGGGCTACAGGCAACCAAGAGGATTCGGGACTACGAGTCTACGAAGAACCACCACACTCCAATCATCGCAGTAATGCTTGCAGATGGTGTTTTGACCAATGTTGATCTATCAGCATGGCACAAGCTAATAAGTGTACGTCCTTTTGCAGATGACTGCACAAGCTCTTATTGGAGATGGAATGAAGTGTATTGATGCAGGGATGGATTCGTACATGAGCAAACCTGTAAGTTACTTCTGATGTTTTGGCCTGTTTAAGTTTTTATTTTTGCTAATCTAATGGGTATGTATCTTCACTGTTGGGGTGGAATATGCTTGCAGCTAAATGCCTCAAAGTTGAAGGACCTGTTGCGGCTCGTATGCCGATCGCACGCTCTTCCAAAGCCAACCAACGAGTCTACCAGGGAATTTTGACGTTGATTAGGTGGTGCATTACTGTCTGCCTGGTTTGTCGCTGTACATGGATGTCTGTTTGTCTGGTTTTGCGGTGCATGCTTCGTGCAGAGCTACTGCTTTATTTGTGTTGAATATAGTTGTAGCCAAAGGCTGTAATGTACCGTAACCATGAGTTGTTAGGGAGAGCAGTCCAAGCTCGATGAAAGGCCATGGCCCAAGTTGATGGGGAGGGAATTCTGTTAGTTTTGGGTTGTGATGAGAGATGTGATTTCGTCAAATTTGTTTTCTTTGCCACTCCTCCCTTTCTCCTCTGCTGTGTGGGCTCAGTGATCCAATGTTGCCACACTTGCAAGTGCACTTCTTTCAAATTTGCAGGCTGTGCTGTGCAGGCCCTTCAACCCTGTGCACCTCGCAATTTGGGTCGCGGGATTTACGGTACAGCCCTTGATTGCCTGGAAGCTTTGCTGATTAGTGACCGACCCATCCATGCAAACTGCAGTAGACCTAACGAAGCCACGCATGAGAAATGCCAATAGATGCCCGCGGATATGTGCGAAAAGCTACCCATAACAGTCATCATGCAACAAACAATGTAACCACTTTCATGGGGGGTACCCTACAATGCTCAGCTCCCTTGGGTAATACCGGATGAGCGTTAAGAACCTAACATTCAAATAACCTATTGCCTGCTTTGCCACCTGTCTGCTTGACAGTGTTTTTAGCTCAAGTGGATTGCTGGCATACACGATCCAGCACCAGACAACACCCATATCGCAGGAATGGGCCAACGCAATTGCTGGTTTTAGTTGGCAAACAGCTATGCTAGAGGGGGCGATAACAAGCGCCTGATGGATGGCACGGTAAAGAATTCAGTTGGCAGTCACTCCAAGTTTGCGGATGATTTCCACCTCATTGTGCCGATTCACTATCAGCAGCAGGCGCCTTGCTATCTGCTGATTCTGGTTGGACCTCTACAGCTGATGTCGACACTACAGCTGCAGCAGCAGATCCACAGCTAGTATCAGCTTCTGTTCCTGCCTGCCCTTCACTATTACCTCCCCGGGTGACTTGCTGCCCTCCTGCTCCACCCGTCTCCCCAGCACCCCTGATTTCTCCTTCTGCACCTGAGATTACCTCGCCAGTTGTTGTCTCTGCTACAGCACCTGCTACTACGGGAACTTCAGTTGCTGTTGTGTCGGCATCCGGGGATTCAGATGTGCTTTCACCTAAAGTAGGGTCAGTCAGTGTGGCTGTTGAAGCCTCTGTGAGTGCAGCAGCTGTGACATCGTCAGATTGCGCTGCAGCAGTTTCTTCGGTTGTTGCCTCTGGCGTGGAAGCTGCAACAAAGGGTGAACTCTCAAAAACGTCCACAGCCTGCTGGGTGCTTCCTGACTCTACACTCGATTCTTGAGTGATTGCTGGTGGGACATCAGCACCAGCACTGCCTGACTCCTCAATGCTTTCTGCTGCAACCCCAGATGATTCGTCAGTGCTGATTGCAGCTACATCCATATCAGTGACAGTAACAGCACCAGAACTTTCACTGCTTCTTGTAACTTCAGATGCTGTTTCTTCAGCTGCGGCAGATACCACAGCCACTTCAGCTTCCCCTGCAGCTGCCCCTTCAATTGCCCCTTCAGCCGACCCTTCTGCTGCCTCTTCAGCTATTACTGCACTACCCTCTCCACCATCACCCGCTGCTGCCATCTGCTGCTGCTCCTCTTGGAACGCCACCCATGCGGTTTGTGCTGCCTCTGATGATGTGAACAGGCTGCTGGGACCGTCCAGCAGCAACGGCCTGGATGCACACGGGGAGAAAGACAAATTGAATGACAGCATTGACAAGGGTGGACACATAAAAACTTGAAGGATGACAGGCAGAAGGGTGTGGTTGGGGTAGATTTGAATCAAGTGTAGACAAGGACAAGTGACATGGAAAGGAGACATGTCCAGACAGAGAGAAACACAGCATGCTCACTTGAAACCGGATTCATCAGTGCCAGTCTGCTCAGCGCCTTCCTCCTCGTCATCTGCAGCGTCATCACCCTCAGGCTTGTCGCTGGACAAAGGCTTGTCAGGCTCCTCTGCTGCAGGCGTGGGCAGCAGCTCAGACTCACCACTGAAACACACAGTAGAGTGCAAACGAGAAAAAAAGGTGCCTTTTTTAGCTAGCAGTCTACCAAACGGTTACATCTCAAAAGGAAAGGTAGACAATGTGATGGGAATGAACATTACTTTCAGAGAGGACACGCAGTCCTCTTGAATGAGAGTATGCTTGCATGAGGGCATGCGAAATGCAGACGAGCATTGATATGGACCAAATGGCTGCAGGCCATGCCACAAAAAAAGCACAAACACAGGGTTAAAGTACCTACCTTGTGGGAGCATTCTCAGTGAGGGTCAATGTCTCGATTTCTTGCTCCGCCTTCACCAGGTCCACGTCATACTGCAAGAGAGGCAAGAGAGGGATACACTGATTGAAGTCTGCTGCCAAGACAACCACTCACACTGTCTGTTCTATGCCCTCAGTACGCCCTTTCTCTAAGTGCAATTAGATAATTGTGGATGTAACCTGCCTGTGCTCACACAACAGCTCGCTTGCTACAACAAGCACAGCTGAAGTAGCACAAAAGCATAAGGAAACAGTCAAGATCGGCACAGCATATTGAAAAACAGGCGACGAAACACAGAAGGCATACCTCAGGTATAACGCTTTAGATAAAGGGGTGGGTAGGGTGAGGGCGGGCAAGGGTATGAGGTGGGGGACAGGAAGAGGTGAGGGAGGAGAGGAGGGGGCAGAGGAGGATAAGGGAGGTGGAGAGGAGCACTTACGGGATCCCTGAGCTCGTGGCCCTGAGAGCAACGGAGACGCGCCACACCAGAGCGAGTAACAGCCCCACATGCAGTTCACAACAGCAAGCACAATCCCCTGGCACAAGGATGAGTAGCTGCTGCGGCTGCCGCTACTGAAGCTGCTGCTGGCTTGCATTGCGTGGCAGATGCAGCAGCAGGTGGTGCTACATCGGAGCAAGAGCTAGAGCGCGGCGAGAGGGAAGAGGGGCAGCAGCGACCATCAAGCAAGCAACAGGCAAACAAGCAAGTGACAGCGCTTCAACAGAAAAAACACAGGCTGAGTTGAGAAAGAGAAGGGAGGACAAGAGTGGGGACCCAACGAAGTGGAGGAAAGAATGACAGGTAAAGTAAAACCAACAAAGCAATGAAATGCAAAGCAAGACGAGAAGAAAGAGGGGATGGGGGGGGGGGGGGGGGGTTGAGAAGGAGTGGGGAAGGGGGGGGAGAGGAGGTGGGGGTGAAGCGAGGGAAGAAGAATAAAGCAGAAGCAAGACAAGGGGAGGAAGCATAGTGGCGATTACTGAGCTGTCTTGAAGCTAAAAAAGGCGAGGCGATATCATACCTCTTCCACGTCGTCTGAGTCAAGCAGTGACTGCCCGTATGCGTATTGCCCATAGCTCCTGTTGGCGTTCGAGCCTCCTGTGAGCGAGATGGTGGAAATGTCAAAGTCCCGGTCGCGGCTGTTGAACTCGTCGTCATCACTGTCGCCTGGCCGGTCGTCCAATGCAGCTGGCCGGCTGGCAAAACGGCGGGAATGGGTGGGATAAGGTGGGGGGGAACAGGGGCATGTGATGAGTTCTGAAGTCGTCCTGCGCTACTGGCTGGCTGGCAAACCGGCGGGAATGTGTGGGATACGGTGGGAGGAGATGGCGGCACGTGGTGAAGATTCATGTAATGCAGAGAGGCTGGCAGCAGTAGCAACTTGTTGCATTATTTAAGTCTGAGAGGGTGGGGAATCAACAGATCTTGCCACGAAACTATGGAACTTTTTGGTTGGACAGAGTGGCAGAACGCAAGGAGAGATGGGGTGCAGACTAAGGCGTACCCGCAAGACCACTGGTAGACATTCTCGAGCAAAAGGCGTTTTCTGAGAACGTTCTTCTGCCAATCCGCCCATCGTGGATTCGCCTGCAAAGGAAACGGGGGAGGCGGGAATCGGGAGAAGGGGGAGAGAGGAGGGGGGGAGGAAGGGGGGGGGGGGGTTGGTTGGAGCAGGGCAGGGCAGGTCGTTAATGGGGAGGACAAGACACGGATCACAAAATACAAAGCTGCTTGCGAATCTATCAACGCTAGCTACTGCGAAGGTAGTCAGCCATATAGTACACAGTCAAAGCTTTAAAGCACTTTCCTCAACATATTGTTGTAATTGAAGGGCCTCCCATTACTCTCACAACCAGCAGGATACACAGCGCCACTATCCCAGCCTTACCCCTTCACATCCTGGTTCTCTGAACGTGCTTTTGTAATGGTAATGTCAACACGTGACCCTTCAGTTCCTGCTCACTTTAGCGTGTTGTTTCAATGCTAACGCCTGAATGTGCACATACACGACATGCATGCACGCGCCCACATGGATCCCCACCTGATGCATGCACCCGAAGGGTCATTCATCACATGCTCATGCGCACATGCCTGAACGTGAGCCTCGATCTGAGAGTTTGACGCTGCCAACTGGCAGATCCTGTTGGCTATTCTCGTCAGATGCCCCATGTACCCGCTCCGAGCAGGCACTCTCGCTGACGCAGCTCTTGGCTGCAGCCAGCCACACAGACGCAAGGCAACGCTTGTAAGAGAAAAAAAGAACAACACGCAAGGGAAACGCTTACGCCCAAGAGGCGAGCAACAACGGCAGGCTAACATGGGAGTGAGGGGGCGGTAATGCGTACCTCCGGGCGTGAATCTGGCGCATGGGGGTCGTCATAGGCGGTCATGATTCGGTTGAGCATGTCGCACTCCACGAAAAGGTGATCCAGCAGCAACGAGCTTCCACTCTCCAGAATGGCCATGACCATCCTCTCCACGTGGTGGTGCAGAAAGTTGTTGAAGTGAAATCTGGAAATAGGAAGTGAGCAATAACGCAGATCGCAAGTCATGGCAGGTAAAACAAGCAGAAACTCAGTAAGTTTTAGATGGAGAGAGACAAAAACGTGAACGATTACGGTGCCATGTAAGCATGACAACGACAGGAAATGGGGAAACGGGGGAAAGAGGGGGGGAGGGGGTGGGGGAAGAGGGGAGGGTGGGGGTGACATCAATTTGGGGAAAATGTGCACCTGAAAAAGAGATCCAAACATGTGCGCACGCCGCCTAGCCTCACAAGCTCCAGGCGCACAAGCTCGCTGTTGGTGCCAAGAAGCACTCCAATGAACTCCACAATCTGTCGAGGCAATAAGCAGGTGAAGAAATCATGAATAAAGGAGACGACAAGCAGGGGATACCAACAGGAGGAAATAAAATACGCTTCAAGCTGGCTTTGATCCCTGTACCTTGAGACGGTGAATGCCAAGCGGCGGCCGTAGCTCTCCATAGGTTGTTGGGAGGACCTTGTCGTCGTTTGAAAGGTCTAGAATGCCAATCAACTCGCCTGAAACGGAAACAGGACAAAATTGCGTACGAGACACGAGCGAGGGGAATGAACACCCAATAACCATCTCTAAACGAATAAAGCTCTAACACTGAAGGACACGAGATGCAACATTGACTGTTTGGCTCCAGCTGCTTACCCAGTCGCTGAACCATCCCTTCAACGGTCTCCACAGAGATCACTTGCTGCTGCTGCTGGTACTGCTGGGTCTGCAGCTGATATTGTAGCTGGTTGCGCATGACGCCGGGAGGCGGTGCACGCTTTGGGTCGAGTAACGTGATGCAAACGGACAGGGAGTTGATGACGGATGTCATCGATCTCGGGCCTTCCAGCACATGCTCGAAAAACTTCCCAATGTACCTGAACACACAAATCACACATTCCCAACGTACCTAAGTAAAAGGATATTTCTTTCTCAATTTATTAATAAATAAATAAATATAAACGAATGCTCACTTGGGTGTTGACAACTGAGCGGCCAATGCGGATGGAGCTGTTCTTGCGATGGCTGACAGACACTCGGCCGCGTTCGCATGAACATCTGACGAGCTCTGCGATACAGAACGAAAGAGGCACAGGATGTTCGAGATTCGCGGACGGAAATTTTATTTGCGAAAATAAGTGAATGTAACGGAGAGGAAAACTGGATGTAACGCTACCTGAGCACTAAGCTGCGACAGCAATGTATCCAGTAGGCTCGTCTCAGCGAGCCATTCCAGCTTGTCGGAATGGTACATCATGATCTGGTCGTCTGCTCCCACAAGCTTCATCACGACCTGCTCAGTACGCAATGCACACGCCGTCATACCAATATCCCCGACATGAACAGAGAAATTGAAAGTTGCAGATTCTCCTGTACAAAAAAGCGGTAATTCGCGTCGGCTCAAATTCTCCCATACGAATACGTACCTCCATGACGGATGTGATCCCAATCAGTCGAATCAGGTTATCCAGAACCTCTGGGTGCCTCTGGAAAATAGCAAACATTCGTTAGCAAACAAATAAAACAACGGCAAGCACGGCATTCGTTAGCAAACAATTAAATCATGAAGCGAGGGAAAACAATAACTAAAAAATGTGCCACGCACCTGAAGGTATGCCATCACTTCTGGAGTTTTTCGGATAAGGAGCGAAACAGCCACCTGACGAAGAAACAAGGAGTTATTAATACAACGGCAGTCGAACGCATAATATACAAAGCAATTTGCAATGCATGCTGGTCTCCATAAAGCTTATGCGCATACCTTGCTGAAGTACCCTGCAAGAAGGTTCGAGTGCGGACGATCTGGATTTGTGAAGGAGAAAAGCAGATCCATAATCTGCATTCAATCAAAACGGTAACTTCAGCGCTTATTCGCCGAGCAGCTACATCCTCATGGATGTAAGTAACAATTTCCTACTTATCCGACATTTGAGCGATAAATACCTCTTCTTCCTCGACCACGGTCGTTAATATCTGATCAATGTCGCATGTAAAGACTTCGCACGAGATAAACGGGAATCTGCAAGCAAATCAGACGATCGCCTGAGTACCCTCAATTCCACCCTAAGCTAAGAACGGATGTTGCTGCGCATACTTGAATGTCCGCTTAGCATCTCCATCGTCGGGAGGTGCCTCCACCACATATCGGATCATCTTCTCGACTTGCGGCTTCCCTTTGAGGCTGAAAACAGGGATGTCCCGGGAAACCTAAGGTGAGAAACGTTGCGCCATCGCATCACAGCTAGCCATAGTTATCGATTATAATACATACAAGTTCACAAGCCGGTTGTTCAGAGACTTGCATTCCTGAATAAGATCGTCCTCGTCCAGTAGCTCCTCAAGGGTATACTGATCTCTGTCAAGAATTAAATCAACCTGGAAATACGAAAATAAAACTAGCACACCCATCAGATCCTGCTAGTAACGAGGCTAAAACTGCGATCACGAGAAATGGCTAGGGACTGACCGGTGAGGTTGCCGCGAGGCCCGCTACTCGCCAAAACATGTTGACCAACGAGATGGCAAACCTAACTTAAGGGAATCTGCAGAAACGCCTACCCCTCGGAAAAAAAACTAATGCAAATGGTTTCTACTTCTTCCGCCTTAGGTGTTACCACTACGAACTCGTATTCGCTAGCTCAGGCTTCCAGCTTGCTCGAGTTGAAACCCCTAACCCAGAGGTACGTCCTAAGGATGCTAGGAGTGGATGGACGGCTTGATTGGAGCGGAAACCACCCCTGCAGGAACACCAGCAGCAAGCGGGGCAGTGCGGAAAGCTCACAGCCAGATGACACATCTCACCCTCTCACCGCAACTCTCTGGGGGCTGGGAAGGATTGTCCCTTGAAGGCCGTTTGATGCGAGATTTCTTGTGGTATAACGGTTTATTTGCATTCCATCGCGGTTAGGTAGGGTTGGTTCTTATTTGCCCCCTCAAGACTAGCACGGGACCTTGTAAAGAGGTCACGGCAAGGCGAGGCCCCGCTTCCAGCCTTCCAGCCTGCCACACCCAACTGCCAACGCAGCCAAGGGCGGACGTACCGAGTGTGCCGCTATCACGGACCAAAGTGCTGGTTTGGGCGAGGTTCGTTGCAGGTAAGGGAGACCCAAAGGTTTGGGAAAAACGCCAAACGGAGAGGTACGACATGAACTTTTCCCGCCATGCGAGAAGACGAAGCTCCCGTATTGGTGGTTTGCTCCTAGTTCAGCAACATGCTCGGAATGCCGGATATGTTACAAGAGGGAAAAGCCCAGGTCATTCCACACCTCCTTTGTTTTGACCTAGCCGCACAAGCAGCTTCTCGCACTATTGGTTCCCGAGCCTCCGGTCACCAAACCAGCGCCACGGTTCCCTCACCACATCGCACGCCAACAACGGCTCTCACCACCAGCCCGTGCACTTTGTGGGACAAGGATGCGTTATTGCATGTTACGAATAATGCCTTAGCTGGTCTAAGTACAAATTCAAATGCATAAGTGAAGGCCCACAATAAATGCAGATATCATCATTTTACGAGCAGGTGTATTCAAGGACAGGGTACGAATACTTCTGTAATCGAACCTTAAAAAATGAAACAACAAAGTGGTAACCCCTTCTCAAAACCAAGCGGAACTGCTCCTATGCCGAATCTGCAGGTGGCAAAACTGCCACCAGGTTACGGTCACCGTACACATTATCGATGCGACCTGTAGTGGGCCAGAACTTGGCAGCTCGCACCCAGGGAGCAGGGAAGGCTGCTTGCTCGCGTGGGTAGGGCTTGGTCCACTCGTCAGCAATCACCACAGAGGCGGGGTGGGGGGCGTTCTTGAGCGTGTTGTTGGCCTTGTCTGCCTTCCCATCCTCAATGGCTCGGATCTCCTCCCGGATTGCAATCATTGCATCGCAGAAACGGTCCAGCTCGGCCTGAAGAACGTGGGTGATAGGCATAAGTGTGGAAAAAGGGTAAGGGAAGGACACAGGGGACAGGGGCAGGGGAACAACGGAAGGGTAAGGGTGGAAGTAGAGTTAAATAGGAACATGAATGCATGTGTGAGCAGTGCCATTGCGCCCCTACTTGTCAAACCAGACTATACAAGCGTCATCTCATAAACTCAGAGCAGATTTTCAACCATGAAAGCATGCATGAAAAAGGCAGTAGCATGTATTTACCGACATGAGAATCCCCCTTTGGCAACAGAACACCCTCAACTCCACACACCAACTCACCTTGCTCTCAGACTCGGTGGGTTCGATCATGAGAGTGCCGGACATGGGCCACGACATGGTGGGTGCATGGAAGCCATAGTCCATCAGCCTCTGGCCTACACTACCCCTCACCACCCACGTAGCCTCGCCCTCTTCTCATCATCAGCTCACCTTGCTCTCGGACTCGGTGGGTTCAATCATAAGGGTGCCGGGCACGGGCCATGACATGGTGGGAGCATGGAAGCCATAGTCCATCAGCCTCTTGGCCACATCCTCTGGCTCGATGTGCGCCGTGCCCTGGTGAAGGGAATAGGGGAATACACGGGTTTGAGATATCAGTATTGTTGATTTAGTCTGGGGCAAGTACTGAGGTCTACCTAGCTAGGGGTCCATCAGTCGATTCGCCACATCCTCTGGATCAATGTGTGCCGCGCCCTGGTGGAGGGAGTACAGTGGGTTGAAATCATATTCCTTCATGAAGCTACACAAGCCATAGTCCATCAGCCTCTTGGCCACGTCCTCCGGCTCGATGTGTGCTGTGCCCTGGTGGAGGGATTAACATGGGATGAAATCCGGATTGCTTCTGTATCCAGGTGACTTTTGAGTCGACTCAAAAGTCGGCTCGATGTGTGCTGTGCCCTGGTGGAGGGATTAACATGGGATGAAATGCGGATTGCTTCTGTATCTATGGCAAGGACCGAGGTCACTCTAGCAATGACTGAGGTCACCCCTGCCGAAAAAAAGAGATAACAAGGATTGGAAATGAAAGGACCGATTTGTTCACCACAAGGGAGAAAGATGGAGTTTCCACCTGCTGTTTCACCTGGTGTTTCACCTGAGACCCACCTTGAATCCCCTGAGGTCGATAATGAACTCGTGAGCGCAGGTGCCATTAGCTCCCCTGAACAGCACTGGGTAGTGGTTCTGCAGGAAGGGTTGGGGGAGACAGAGAGATGGATGGAAGAAGACGTGAGGAGGAGAAGGACAAGGGCTCCAAACAGCCGGTGTGGTTGGTGCCCCTGAACAGCACCAGGAAGTGGTTTAAGAGGTACGCTGCACCAGGAAGTGGCATACACCCACATTATGGCGTTGTACATGAGGAGATGGGCAGGATGAGCTGACAGACCCCTATAGGCAGCTAGCTTTCAAGATGTCCCAACTTGAAACCATCCCACCCACCTCGAGCCTCTTGGCCATGTAGTTGGCGTTCAAGATGGCGAGTCTTGAAGCGTCAGTGAGTCCTTGGGCGCCCATCATGGCGATGTACATGAAGGAGATGGGCAGGATGAGCGCGGAGCCCCAGGGGGCAGCAGCAATGGCGCCCATCTGCTTGCCGACTGAGCCGGGAGGGGGAGGGGGGATGCCGCCAGTTGGGACCTGGTGGGTGGGAATGGTTGGAGTGGGGTGGGGAGGGGTGGTGAGGAATAACATGAGTTGGTATGAGGTGGATGGTGGAGATGGGCAGGATGAGCGCAGAGCCCCAGGGAGCAGCAGCAATGGCGCCCATCTGCTTGCCCACTGAGCCGGGAGGAGGAGGGGGGATGCCTCCAGTCGGGACCTGATGAATGGGGTGGGGTGGGGAGGGGTGGTGAGGTACAGTGAGTCATAGTGATATACACGAAGGAGATGGGCAGGATGAGCGCAGAGCCCCAGCGAGCAGCAGCAATGGCGCCCATCTGCTTGCCCACTGAGCCGGGAGGAGGAGGGGGGATGCCTCCAGTCGGGACCTGATGGGTGGGGTGGGGTGGGGCAGGTGGGTATGAGATGGCGGAGGAGGGGGGAGAATGGGCAAGAGGGCAGGAGGTGAGCACAGAGCCCCAGGGAGAAGCGGCAATGGCGCCCGGCTGCTTGACATTGTTTTTTTTTCAGTATTCTAAAGAAAGAAGTTTGGCAATGGCGCCCATATGATTGCCCACAGACATGCAGGGAACGCGGAGGAGGGGGGGATGAATGCAGAACAGGGGTTAGGCGATAAAGGACTAGGAAGAAAAGGCAGATAGATCAACACAGAGTGAGGGGGGAACTGGGAAACTCACCACAGGGTGGGAGGGCAGGAAGGGGGCGAGGTGTGCCTTGACGCCAATGGGGCCCATGCCGGGACCACCGCCTCCGTGGGGAATGCAGAAGGTCTTGTGCAGATTGAGATGGCACACGTCCGCTCCTATGTGGCCCGGGCTGGTGAGACCGACCTGCAGCGGTGGAAGGGGAGAATAATGGGAGAGAGGAGGAGCACACGCGGGTCAGCACGGGTCTTGTGCAGGTTGAGATGGCACACGTCCGCCCCTATGTGGCCCGGGCTGGTGAGGCCGACCTGGAGGGACATAAAGAACAAAGATGTGTTCGGGTCCGGGGGGGAAGGACGGGGGGAGGGGAGGAGAATAGGTGGAAAAGGTTCAGCAAGTGGGTTGTCCATGCACGCGACACAAGACTGTGAAGGACCGGTCTAGATAGTTGATGTTCCTATCCTACCAGTGATTTCAGGTTAGCACTATCCGCTACACTGCGTAAAATCAACTCCCTGTTCAAGACTCTTAGGGTGCATTCCTGGCTTCGGGTCTTCCCGTGTTTGGGTCTTCCGAACATTTGGGACCACTGAAAGTTTCCGAGTCGGATAACCCAAAGTCAAATCGCAAATCGCGCGCCCAGCCAAAATTTAATTCGGATGACCCGAAGTGCTGATGACCCGAAGTGCAGGAATGCACCTTTAACTGTGCGTTCATGGTGGCGCCATCCATGTACACTTGGCCGCGGTTGGCGTGGATGATGCAATGGGTCACAGTCACTATTGATCCGCCAATAAGCATGTGTGCATGTAGACACGGTGCTCACGTGTGTGTTCATTGCACTGCACTGCCGTGCTCACCTGTGCGTTCATGTTGGCGCCATCCATGTACACTTGGCCACCGTTGGCGTGGATGATGCGGCAAATCTCGTCAACACCCTCCTCGTACACTCCGTGGGTCGATGGGTACGTGATCTGCAAACACGTAGGGCCATATGCACGTGGTCATGCACATGGGAAAGGGGGAAAGAACTTAAAAGGGCTGAGAGAAAAAGAGTGGGACTGACTGAAAAGGAGAGAACTAAGGAGGGGAGCGGAGGGGAAGGAAGGAGTGAGACCGGGGAGGAGGGAGGGGGGCCAAGGGGGAGTAGAGGAGGAGAGAAGAGCAGGCATAAGCAGCTAGATCCCACACAGCCAGCTTGCAAGCCCCCCACTCACCATGAGGGCGGCGAGGTCGTCCTTGTGCTTCTCAGCGGCCGTCGTCAGCTCAGCAATGTTCGCGTTGCCCTTGTCGTCGGTGGGGTGCCCAGTTCCTGTTGCCCACTTCAACCCCCCCTTTCCCACACACAAACTCACCATGAGGGCAGCGAGGTCGTCCTTGTGCTTCTCAGCGGCTGCCTTCAGCTCAGCAATGTTGACGTTGCCCTTGTTGTCAGTGCCGACAGCCACCGTCTTCGTGCCTCAGAGTGCCTTAAGGTATTTTACCCCAGCAACGAGGGACACATTACCCTGACCTGGCTACAAGCCCCCCCACACACTCACCATGAGGGCAGCGAGGTCGTCCTTGTGCTTCTCAGCAGCGGCCTTGAGCTCAGCGATGTTGACGTTGCCCTTGTCGTCAGTGCCCACGGCCACGATCTTCATGCCACACATGGCGGCACTCGCCGGGTTGGTGCCGTGAGCCGACACGGGGATGATGCACACATTGCGATGGTGGTCGCCACGGGACTGCGAGGGGTTGAGGGGGAAAAGGGGGAAGGGAGGGGAGGGGAGGGGAGGGGCAGGGAGGGGAGGGGAGGAAAGCAGTGTCAATACCTACGTCTTTTAGTCTGGGAGGGGGTGGGAGGTGGGTTCTGGAAGGAGGGAGGGAAGGGAGGAAGGAGAGGGGTTGACGTTGCCCTTGTCGTCAGTGCCCACGACCACGATCTTCATGCCACACATGGCGGCACTCGCCGGGTTGGTGCCGTGAGCCGACACGGGGATGATGCACACATTGCGATGGTGGTCGCCACGGGACTGCAGTGCAAGAGATGAGAGGTGGGTGTCGAGTCGAGATAGGTGGGAACAGACGGGTCAGGAGTGGAGAGGGGCAAAAGAAAGCAGTGGGCACTAGAATGATGCACACACTGCTTGTGGTTGAGACGCCAGGGGACTGGGGGAGCTAGAGAAAACGGACATGACAGATGGAGGAAGAAGAGTGTGGGCGGGTGTAGACATGACAGATGTACTCCCCCAGCAGTACATTTATTACTACTAGTACCCGTAAGCCTCTACCTGGTGGTATGCGCGGATGGCCATGAGACCCGCGTACTCGCCAGCAGCACCCGCGTTGGGCTGCAGGGAGACGGAGTCGAAGCCTGTGATCTCTGCCAGCATGGCTCCCAGGTCGTTGAACATCTCCTGGGGTGGTGAAGGGGAGGGGAGTGGGGTTGGGTGTGGATGAGTGCGGTTGAGTGAGACTGTATGACAGCTGCTATGCGTTTCAGTCAAACGCCAGTGACCTCCACCAGCATGGCTCCCAGGTCGTTGAACATCTCCTGTGGTGGTGAGAGGTGGTGAAGGGCGGTGAGGGGGGGTGAGGGGTGGAAGTGATCAGGGCAGATTGAGGGGGTTGAGCAGTGCGCGAATGGGTGGAGGAGCAGAACTGCACAGCGAGCAGAACCACCCACGTTGGGCTGCAGGGAAACGGTTTTATATTGGCGAAATCGGGCTGTGTGGTGGGGAGGGGATCATCTCACCTGTGGCGTTGAGCCCCAATCCCAGCAGAAGAGGCCTCAGAACCACAACAGAAGGCATTCAGAGGTTCAGGCCTGCACCAAAAATGGAGAATGGCTTGTGTACCTGGTAACCGTTGGTCTGGTCAAGGGGTGCGAAGGGGTGGATGTTGGCAAGCTCAGGCCATGTGATGGGGATCATCTCGGCCGTGGCGTTGAGCTTCATGGTGCAGGAGCCCAGGGCGATCATGGAGTGCACGAGCTTCATGGTGCACGAGCCCCGCACAAGAGGCCTCAGAACCACAAGAGAGCGCATTCAGACGTAATTTTCCCAAAGCAGGAGAGAGAAAGACATACCTGGTAGCCGTTGGTCTGGTCGAGGGGTGCGAAGGGGTGAATGTTGGCGAGCTCGGGCCATGTGATGGGGATCATCTCGGCCGTGGCGTTGAGCTTCATGGTGCAGGAGCCCAGGGCGATCATGGAGTGCACGAGCGACAGGTCCTTGGCCTGCAGGCGGTGCAGGTAGCGCAGCAGCTCGTGCTCTGAATGGTAGCTGTGGGGTGGGGGGAAGGAGGGGGAGAAGGCAAAGGAAAGCAGGCACATGGGAGTTGAGCGGGAATTCCAGGAGCGAGTGGGGAGTGGTGCAGGGAACGCATTGTAGGGCGATCATGGAGTGCACGAGCGACAGGTCCTTGGCCTGCAGGCGGTGCAGGTAGCGCAGCAGCTCGTGCTACGAGTGGTAGCTGTGGGGTGGGGGGAGGGAGGGGGAGAAGGCAAAGGAAAGCAGGCACATGGGAGTTGAGCGGGGATTCCAGGAGCGAGTGGGGAGTGGTGGTGCAGGGAACGCATTGTAGGGCGATCGTGGAGTGCACGAGCAACAGGTCCTTCGCCTGCAGGCGGTGCAGGTAGCGCAGCAGCTCGTGCTCTGAGTGGTAGCTGGGAAAAGGGAGGGGATTGGAAGGCACAAGAAGCTTGAGGGGAGGGACGAATGGACGCACAGCATTACGTGGCTTCAACGCAGCAGCACGAGAGTATGGAGAAGGGGCGGGATGTGGGGTGATTGGACGCAGAGGAGGGAGCAGAGGGAGCAGAGGTGGCACTTCATAAGGGTCTCTGGTCATGCATCATGCTCAAGCGGGAAAAACTGGGTGGGCGAGAGATGCATGGTAATTCTTTTAAGACTTGGGCATAGAGGTCTTGATGTGTCATTGGAGTACGCTACCCATCTCGTCACCACGCACTGGGGTGGGTGTGGAAACTGATGCCCTGCACGGCACATTGGTCAGGGATTCTGATTTTTTTATGCGCCCTCAAAACGCGCTGCTCTTTTCTAGAGCTTTGCTTTTCTGGTAAGCGGTACACTCAAGCGTTGAAGATGGTGTGAGTGAGGAAGGCGCTCCCCCTCTCCAGCGACTTGGGCAGAGCTTCTGAAATCTGTTTAACATGAGCGTCTTAAAAGGAGGCCTTCGTTGTACTCACGCGTTGAAGATGGGGTGAGTGAGGAAGGCGCTCTCTCTCTCCATCGACTTGGGCAGAGCTGCGTCCACCTGTGGTGCAATGGACTCCGCTGTGAAGGCAGGCTGGAGAGAGGGGGATCGGGGGACGGGGTGGATCATGGCGCAACAGAGAAACACATCGGATGAGAAGTCATTTGATGAAACACACCGTTAGGGCACGAATGAGGTCATGGCCATGACGGAAGGACGTGCAATAGAGTTTGGTGCAATGGAGTTCGGTGCAATGGAGTTTGGTGCAATGGAGTTAGGTGTGAATTCGCGGTAGGGAGGGGGTCAACGGGGAGTGGGCGGGAAGGGGGGGGGGTGGTGGCATGAAGAACCACGTCAGAGGACAGTTACGAAAGCGAAAAACGTGATGCGATGGGACGTGATAAACTTGGCCCAGAATACGTTCGATGCCTGAAAGAACGTTTTTTAACTCGTTGTTCCGGCCCAGCCCCATCACCCATGCCCCATGTCCCATGCCCTGTGCCCCGTGCTCCATGCCCCGTGCCCCGTGCCCCGTGCCGTGCCCCGTGCCCCGTGCCGTGCCCCGTGCCCCGGGCCCCGCGCCCCGCGCCCTATGCCCAATGTCCCACGCCACCCTCGCTCGCTTGTCCCAAGCCCATTGCGCCTTACCTGCTTGCCAGCCACGGCCTTCAAGAGCGCGTCCACGTCAGCAATGGTGCTGGTCTCATCGAACGCAACAGTGATCTGTCATTAGAAAGAGAAACAATGGGGTGAGAAAGGGAGAAGGTGTGGGGCACAGTACGCGCGTGATGATTTCCTTCTGCTACACCTGTTCGCAACCTTCCTCGTCCTCCATCGATCTCGATCCCATCCATATTCAATTGTCTTCCATTATCCCTACTCTCGATTCAAGTCGCTCCGAAACTCCCACTTCCTCACCGCCCCAGCATCCCATCGCCGTGCTAGCACCCCCTCCCTTTTCCATTCCTTCCCTGTTCGCTGGACCGTCAACATCCTCCTCTTCTCCTCACCGTGTCAGCGTCCAGAACGCGCAGGGTGAGCAGCCACGCGGTGGTCGATGCCTTTGAGACCAACATCTACTTTACTCCCCAAATCCATTCTACTTTTCTCTTTCCGCTCACCGTGCCAGCGTCCAGCACGCGCAGGTTCATCCCCTCCTTCACCGCAGCAGCCGCCACGTCAGCAGCCTTGCCGCCGCCAACGGTCACCTTCACGGTGTCGAAGAACGGCTCCTTGGCGACGGTGCCGGCGCCCGCCTTCTCCACGCCCTTGGCGAAGACCGCCGCGAGCCCGTGCACGCGGTTCGCGATGTCCTTGAGGCCTGCGGGGCCGTGATACACGGCGTACATCGCGGCCATGTTGGCGAGGAGAGCCTGAGAGAGGACGACGGAGAACGGAAGTGGAGGGGAAGGTCGAGAAGGACGAGAAGGACGAGAGGGACGAGAGGGAAGAGAAGGAAGAGAAGATTGTTGGGTCGACTCTGAGAATCACACTGAGGCCTTCGCGCTAGTGACACGGCGTACACGGTGGGCATGTTGATCAGAGTCGATCAACACCTGACTGATTGTCGGAATGTAGATGGATGTTAACACGTATTCCCTGAACATTAGGTATTTGTGAACACGCAATCTTTGGAATAAAAATGCTTGTCAACACGTGATCCCTAACCATTAAATGCAATTTATACCTGAATCCGCATTCATCGCTGCATTCCTTCCGTACCTGCGCCGTGCAGATGTTGCTGGTGGCCTTGTCTCGCCTGATGTGCTGCTCCCTCGTCTGCATTGCCATACGCAGAGCTGGATTCCCCTGCGCGTCAATGCTCACTCCGATAATCCTCCCGGGCATCAGCCGCTTATACTCCGCTGACGTGGCAAGGAACGCCGCGTGGGGACCACCATACCCCATCGGCACGCCGAACCTCTGCGCCGAACCAACAACCATGTCCGCGCCAAGCTCGCCGGGCGGCCGGACGACGGTCAACGCGAGGAGATCCGTCGCCATGACGACCTTCGCGCCGTTCTCGTGAGCCTTGACGACGAAATCGGAATAGTCGATGAGGGTGCCGTCTGTCGCAGGGTACTGCACGAGCACACCGCAGACGTCCTTCTTGGAGTAATCAAACTTAGTGTGGTCGCCGACGACGGCTTCAATCCCAAGCCCATCAGCGCGTGTCAGACACACGTCGATGGTCTGCGGGTGGCACAGGTTGGAAATGTAAAATTTGGTCTTCTTCCCTCGGCTGATGTTGAGACACATGGCCATGGCTTCGGCCGCTGCGGTTCCCTCGTCGAGAAGCGACGCGTTGGACATCGGCATTGCCGTGAGGTCGGTAATTAAGGTCTGGAAGTTCAGGAGAGATTCCAGGCGTCCCTGGGCGATTTCCGCCTGGTACGGAGTGTACTGGGTGTACCAGCCGGGGTTCTCGAGCAGGTTACGGAGAATGACCGGCGGGACAATGGTTCCGTGGTAACCCATGCCGATGAATGACTTGAGGACCTTGTTCTTAGAAGCCATGTCTTTAAAGCGCTCGAGCATCTCGTTCTCGGGGAATCCCTCCGTGTACTTCCCCAGCTGCATCGGCTGGCGTCTGATGTCCTTCGGAACGGTCGCAGTGACGAGAGCATCGACGGATTCGAAGCCGCAGAACTCGGCCATGGCTTGGGCCTCTGGAGGGGTGATGCTGTTGTGACGGCGGGGGAAAGTGTCGCTAGGCTTCAATGCGTCGACGGAGATGGAACGGAACCCTTGAGCGGCATTCCTGGCACGAATCTCGGCCGCCATGCCGGTGGAGCGAGCGGAGAAAGCTCCCAGCATGCTGGGATGGCCATGGCGAGCGGGAGCGTCGGCGAGGGAGGTGAGAGGCCGGGAGTGGTTCACGACTGGCCGTGAGCCGGTGTTGCTAATAACGACTCCCAGACTCCGCACGCAGCGCATCCATTGCTGTCTGCTGGATGCAGCCATTACGGCAATATTATATCACTAAATTGAAGAAATGCACAACGCTTCGGCCGGCCTGGTCAATCCTTTCTCTCCAACACAATTAGGGAGAAAAAGAGATCACTCCTGATGAATTCCGACGCCAATCCTGCTCTTCAGCACAGAATTTATCCAGTGCACTCCAGAATTGCAGAGGTAGCAAGCAGGCAAGCTAGAATCCAGGGGCCCACGGACCAGGATGCTCTTGGGAATTGTGCGAATGTGCTGGTGACCAACTCTTCGCAGCGTGGGCTGAAATTGGTAATAGCGTTGGAAAGGGAATTGATTTCAGGCCTGGTTTGTACCTGGTTCGTTCCTAGGGAGGTCTCAGAGTCAGCCACAAGTAAAGCGGCCGAGCCAGCCTCCTGGCACCGCACCTCCTCGAGGCTCGGTTTCGCGCCAAAACTTCGTGCAAGAACTTGGTCATGGCAAGCAACAAACAAGGCCCGGTTCGCAAAACGTCACTTCTGCTGAAGGTATGGAGTCAGAGGGAGGCTTGGCGTCCACAAGTCATGCCACGTCAAGTGAGATGTGGCCTGAGATTTACGTAGATTGGCTGAGTGTCCCATTTGGGTCACGGTGGCTGACGTGGAATAATTTGAAATGCACGCACCAAGTCATCCACTATTACAGTCCGCTTATTGGCAAGATGCAGGGTTGCTATGCACACGATGATTCAATACACGAGTGAACAATGACCTTCATTCCTTTCACAATGACCTTCATTCCACATTTAAGACTGTTATTTTTTGTATGAGCTGCTATAGTGTATCTTGCATTGCCAAGAAAAAATAAACATTCATTCCACATTGCATCATACATATCATCTTTAGTACTCTTCCTGTACCCGATAACTCTACGTGTCAACACTGATTGAATCATCAGACATAGGATGATGAAATATAAACTGAAATTTCTACACACGTCATGCTTGTTGAGAGATGCCTTGCGTATCTGCAGCTAACAGGGTATGTGTTGGGCAAGAATACATTCTTGTGAGGTGCTCTTTCGTCCCATAATAAACTACAGCAGCGGCAGATACTGCCCTTTTGAGAAAAGGGACTATGGCCTCAAGCCAAACGTGGGTTATGATAGCAATCATAAGGCCTGCAAAGAAACATGACAGGAGAAAGTCAGCAACATCCATATACACGCTTCTTTCAAACAGATGGGCTTCGGATGTAGAAAGTCAGCATCATCCATATAAACGCTTCATCTTTCAAACAGATGGGCTTCAGACGTACATGAAAGAGCCACGAGATGTGAGAACGGTGAACCCAGGACTACCATTGCAAAGCACACTAGTAGTGGAATAGCCGTAGGCCCTGCCACAACAGCAAGGTGTGAAGAAGACGAACTTGGGAAATAGATGAAAAGGAAAATTGCATCCAGTAAATTACTCACCGACAAGCACTAGATTACCCACAGGAATGCGGAAAGGCCTGTAGGCATCTGGCTCTGTGAATCTCAGGTAAATAAGAGCTGAAAACTTCAATGCTGAGGAGATGCAGTACAACACCATATCCGCCTGCCACTCAGCAATGCAAACAAATGTAATCAAGGTTATGTCCATGAATTGCAGGAGAACCGTATTTCGAATGCTCACCTCAGCAAGAAGTGTAAACTTGGACCCGGACAGCAGAAGAGTGCAGAAAGCAGTGATAACAAGGGCTACCCAAGGAGTTCCATGTTTCCCTTCAACAGATTGAAAGAACTGGGGTGCCTGCAAAACAAGTGTGAGAAGGCTGCAGAACACCAGAAAAGAATGACACTAAATTACCTTATGTGCCACCGCCATTCCATAGACAAGCCTCGAGCTCATACATAGACGAGTTAAGAGAAGACCAAAGGCGCTGGCAACTCCTCCAAGTCCCAGCCAAATCTGCCGCACAATAAATAAATCCATTGTTCATGCTGAAACAAGCCACTACCGCCCATTACCTCTAACGGACGGCCTCCAACACGTGCAGCTATGTCCGTAAAAGTGCCGCCTTTCCACAGCTCGAAGTATGGCGCCACACTCAAGCCAACTAAGGCTGGAACTATGTAGGTAACAAGCATCAGTCCCACAGAAACCAGCAACGCCAGAGGATACGACCTTCCTGGATCTTTCACTTCACCAGCACAAGCTCCAGCGGAATCAAACCTGCACATACAAACGCTTAGACCTTTTATTCGTGCTAAGGACGCTGAACAAAACAACCTTGCTTACCCTGAAGTGTTCCAAAGAAGCACAGAGAGTAGCTTCGGCCAATTCAAAGGCTTGGGTGTTGGAAAGCTGATCCATTGCAGATTCAGCTGGGGAATGGCGAAGAAGAACATCGCAACGAAAGGAGCAATGACAGACACCCCAAAAACCATCGATGCTTTCCCTGCCAAAACAGTTTGTGAGACCGAGGATTCTCATGTTCCTTGTGAAACATTCTAAAAGGAATTACGCACCTACTATGTCGACTCCGCTCAAGTTGAGTGCTGTCGTGACGGCGATCATTGTCGCCTTCAGAATGAGCGAATATGGCATGGGAATTGCTCCAAAAGGACCATATATGATGTGGCTCAGATAGTCAACGAAGAGGGCTGGATACAGCGCGTTGTCAAACACCCCGCATCCAAACGTCAATACACTGTTGAATAAAGACCAGAATGGTCCAAACGCATGATACACCCATAAAATGTGTCCTCCGCTCTGAGGAATCATGCAAGCCAGTTCTCCAGTCATCAGTGCCAACGGCGCGGACCAAACAAAGGGAATAAGAAGTAGCATCCCCAGCCCTACAAGGCCACCTGAGGCTCCAATTACGTCCTCGAAGCCGTATGGACCCTGAAAACAAGGGTATCAGGAGAAAAGTCTGCACCTACTGAGCTTTTTGCCGTTGTCAAGAATTCCTTACCCCTGTCACCGTGAAGAATAATATGGAAACCAACTGGACAGTTGAGAGTAACGAATCAGAGCTGCTTCGCCGAGAGGTTGCACCTCCATTACTCCAACGTTCACCTTTTCCAAATTTAGCGTTTTCACCCGCAGACTCCGGGATTAGCTTCGACTTATGCTCGCTGTCAGGATCCATTTCTAAGGGAACCATTTGACCACCAAGGATGACGAGAATCTAGCACGCCTAAGCGCCACACTTCACAAAAAAACACAGAGACCTTTCCAAGCCTCGGTGAGGATGAGATAATGGTACGTTCTGAAATCGCGAAACCTTAACATTCAAGCCTCCTGTTTATCACCATGAACCGGTACCTCTGACAAGCGAAGACACTGAACTGAAAATTCCAGAGGTGTATGGACTGAGTTGTGGAGGCATGTGAGCTGAGTTCCTGAGGTACTATCTGGACCAAGTGCCTGACAAAAGATGTCACATGCATGTGTCCGACAACAAGCCGTCAGCTGATCACAGGCTGCAAACTTGCGTGCCTCCATTTGGCCCCAAACAAAAGTGAGAAAGATTCCATCTCGGGCTGTGTTCAGAGTGTAAGATGACGTACAAGGTTCATCCCCACACAGCCTCGAGACGTTTCTTTCTCGGAGAATGTGTTTGCCTGCAGGCAATTGGTTTTGCACGAATCAAGTTCGCTCCACAGTGCACGATAAATCTCGAAACCTGATGCATGAACGCGTTTCACTAGCAATCCACCTGGGAGTCGCAATGCAGCTCAACACATCCCCGTCACCCCAATTGAAACTGCGCAGCGCGAAAACTGGTAACTCACTAGCTGCGACAAATCCCGTCTCGGCAACGTCCAAGCCAATCCTTTCAATTCCTCCAGACCGATCCATGATCAATGAGGGTGAATAGAAGCAGTAACCATAAAATTAGTCATTCATTCAATCATTGTTTGTCGAGTTATGGCGACAAACGCGGCAGCCGACGACTGGCTGTCATCCCAGCTGGCCAGCGACGGTCGCAGGGAGGCGGAGGTTCTCTCCCGCGCGTGGTTCCAGCTCCGACTCTCCATTCGCGCTCCCAATCGCTTCCCTCCGTGGGACGCGCTGCTGATCACCGCCGCGAGCGACGCGCAGGCTGACCTGTATTCCAGGTACACGACTACCATGAATACCGCGACTGTTACGCCTATTCCGACTAATGCGACAATCATTCCACACCCTCGATTCGTTCATTGGAGTCAAATGACACGTATACATGCATGGCGGCTTTTAGTAACCACTCTTTTCGTACGTTACATCGTTCACTGCCTCGCTCCCCAATGTCACCCGTCTCGCGGACAATGTGGGAGTCTGGCAGTCAAGTTCTTTTCAGCATGCTCGATCCCCACCACCATTTATAGTCTGGAGTCGTTGAATCAATCTAGCTCTCAACGTTGGTACGACGAGCCACGATAAAAACAAAACGACCACCCCGCTGCTGCATTCTTCCCTGGTATCTGCCTGATTTCGACCATTGAGGCGCCTCAAAACTCATTCCAGCTTCCACACTCGGTCAATAAACCACCCAGTAGTATCGGCGTACTTTCGTCGCTTTCTCTCTTGCCTCTGCACCGGCCCACCCGTCATCCAGGCAGCTGGCAGCAGCTCGCGACAATGCGCACATTGCGGAGAAGAAGGCGGTCGTCTGTGGAGCAAGCAGAAGTAGGTCAGTTAGATTGAATCAATGTCCTTCCCTTCCCTGCCATTCCCACCTTCGTCGTCCCTCATCCAGGCAGCTGGCAACAGCACGGCAAATGGTCACATCACAGCAAAGACCACCTTTCTGCTGGCTGGCAATCATATTTGCCTTATCTCGCCATCATTTCATTATGATCTTCCTTTCACCTGTCTCCCTCCTACCAGGCAGCTCGCAGCAGCGCGGCACAATGGGCACATTGCAGCGGAGACCATCGTGCTGGCAGTGCCGGACAGGGAAGGGAAGCGGATCGGATCTGGCGGAGCGACCCTGGGAGCTATCCGGGCATTGCGGGATTATCTGGGGGAGGTGAGACCTGCCTTGGATGGATCCTTGCATGTGGTGGGGGAAGGGAGGGGGGAGGGTGGGTGGTGTGGGGAAGGTGTGTGGGAGACCATTGTGCTGGGACTGCCAGACAGGGAGGGCAAGCGGATCGGATCCGGAGGAGCAACCCTGGGGGCTATCCGGGCCCTGAGGGATTACCTGGGGGAGGTGAGAACCAGCCTTGGGACCCCCCCCTCCATGTGGTGAGGGAAGGGAAGGTGGGGGATGGTTGGTTTGGAGTAAGGAGACCATAGTGCTGGCACTGCCAGACAGGGAGGGCATGAAGATTGGGTCTGGAGGAGCGACAGTAGGGGCGATTTGAACGTTGAGGGATTACCTGGGCTCTTCTCCCTTATGTCCCAATCAACCTCTGCCCGTCTCTTATCAATAAAGGTGCTGCTAGTGCATCCAGGGGTCAATATAATCCTCTGCTCCCTCCCCCTCCATCCCCTTTCTCTCCTCCTCTCCTTCCAGGCACCATCTCCCATCAAAGAAGGTGCTACTAGTGCTGCAGGGGGCCACAGCTAGCGCCTGCCATGGGTCAACACCCCCCCTTCCCTCTCCCTCTCCTTCTTTCCCTCTCCCTGATTCCCTCCCCCCTTGCCCCCAGTTGTCCATGTCCCAGTCCGCCTCTACCCGTTTCCCATCAATGAAGGTGCTGCTAGTGCACACAGGGGGCGACAGCAGGCGCCTGCCATGCCATGGGCCAACCCGTGTGGCTGGCAAGCCCTTTGTGCCCTTCCCTCTTCCTCCGTGCCCCACCGTCTCCCTCCGTGCCCCATTGCCCCCTGTCTTCCAGGCATCATCTGCCCGTCTCCCATCAATGAAGGTGCTCCTAGTCCATGCAGGGGGCGACAGCAAGCGACTGCCATGGGCTAATCCGTGTGGCAAGCCCTTTGTGCCCTCCCCGCTGCTGGCTGGGGACGACCCTGACGGACCTCCATTGACGCTCTTTGACCACATCCTCGCCATCTCAGCCATGGCGCTGCAGGCTTTGCCTTCCAATGGTACGCTACACAGGGGGTTTTGGCGGTTCAAAGGTGCCTTGGGCATCTTATCTGCAAGCCCTCCAAGGTGCCCTTTGTGCCCTTCCCGCTGCTGGCTGGGGATGACCCTGACGGACCTCCATTGACTCTCTTTGACCACATCCTCGCCGCCTCTGCTCTCGCGCTTCAGGCTTTGCCTTCCAATGGTAAGCTGCACTGGGGTTAGGCGGTATGAACTTGGCTTGTGTCTCTTATCAGAAAGCCCTTTGTGCTCTTCGCACTTCTGGCTGGAAATGACCCTGACGGACCCCCCTTGACTCTCTTTGACCACATTCTTGCAGTTTCAGCTCTGGCACTCCATGCCCTGCCCTCTGATGGTAGGCTGCACAGTTTTTTTGGGGGTTTTGGGGGTTTGGCGGTTTGGAGGGGGGTTGGATATCTTATCAGCAAGCCATTCTGCAAGCCCTTTGTGTGCCCTTCCCCCTGCTGGCTGGGGACAATAATGACGGGCCCCCCTTCACTCTCTTTGACCACATTCTTGCCGTCTCCGCTCTGGCGCTTCAGACGTGTGTTGTGCAAGGAAGGGTGCTCTGAATGACGGGCGATTTGCTGCCATGCTTCAACGCATCTTACATCCCCTGCGTCAATAAACTCTTACCCATATACGCGCCGCCTTACCCCTCCCATTGTCCCCTCGCTTCTATCTTCCAGAGGGAGCGCTCTTCATAATGACGGGCGACGTGCTGCCATGCTTCAACGCATCTCGCATCTGCCTGCCCTCCCACGGGGCTCTCGTCGTCACTGCTGCTGTGCCCCTCGACGTTGCCTCCAGGCATGGGGTCATTCTTGCTTCGGACCAGACCAGAAACGTTCCTTCGGACCAGACCAGAAACGTTCCTTCGGACCAGACCAGACACGTTCCTTCGGACCAGACCAGACACGTTCCTTCGGACCAGACCAGACACGTTCCTTCAGACCAGACCAGAGATGTTGCTGTGGACCAAGCATTGTTGCAGCAGCAGCAACAGCAGCTGGAGCAGCAACAGCAGCAGCAGCAGCAGCGTGAGAAGCAGCAGCAGCATGAGAAGCAATGCCGCACGGAATCTCCCGAGCTAGTAGCCGACCTTTTACAGAAGCCGAGTGTGGGTGGTGGAGCGAGGGGCACTGTGCCGCACGGGGGGAGCACTGCTAGACACCGGGATCTACGCTGTGTGTGGTGACACGTGGCGTGATCTGATTGGCCTGGCGATCAGCAAGGAGGACTTGCTAGCAGAGCTGCTGGCGTCAGGCGAAGAGGTGGGTGGGTGGGAGGAGGCTGAGTGGAGTGAGGGGTTTAGGTGAGATGAAAGACAAGTTTTTAGGCGCCTTAAAGGCGGACTTGCCAGCAGAGCTGCTGGCGTCAGGCGAAGAGGTGGGTGGGTGGGTGGGTGGGAGGAGGTTGAGTGGATTGAGGGGTTGACGGGAGTCAGGTGGAGTGGAAGTGTGATGGAAGACGACTTTTGAGGGGTCTAGCCTTAAAGGAGGACTTGCTAGCAGAGCTGCTGGCGTCGGGCGAAGAGGTGAGTGGGTGGAAGGAGGTTGAGGAGCAAGTGGGGGAGGTGGCAAGTGGGAAAGGTGGCATGCGACAACGATGGCAAGCTGAAGGTGACATGTGATGACAAATGTTGAAGGCGACATGTGATGACAAATGTTGAAGGCGACATGTGATGATGGTAGGGGTTGCTGTGATAAGAGTATACAGAGGTGTGGTGCTTATGGGTGCTGGCAGTGTCACGCACGCCAGACGTTGCTCTCCTCAACCACTGGGGTCTCATGTCCGTCTCTCTCCATCTGATGCCGCTTGTGTCTGCCTGTCTCTCTGTCCCCAGTTAAGTCTCTATGAGGAGCTAGCAGCAAGCAGCGTGGGTGCCGGCGTGCCATGCCTGGCTGGCTCTTTTCCCGCTCCTTGTAATCTCTTGTCTGTCTTTCTGTCTGTCTATCTCCATCCATCCTGCCCCCCTGTCCCCAGTTGAGTCTCTACTAGGAGCTGGCAGCAGCATGGGTGCCGGCATGCCATGCCTGGCTCTCCACTCGCCCCTTAGGATCGCACCTACTTGCGCACCTGAGCTCGCACTCACTCTTCCACCACTGTGCAGGCAAGTTGAGTTGAGTTGAGTGTACTCTGTTTCCCACCGTTTTAACACCTCTCTGTTGTAACCTGCTCTCGCACTTTCTCTTCCACCATTGCGAGGCAAGTCCGGTTGTGTCTGTTCGTATCTTCGCGTGCAAGCACGAACCCACGCGTGCATGGGAATTCCTTGGCACCACGCACGCACCGTACACGCTGGCTTCTCAGGCCTTGCCTGCTCTTGTACACCCTTAAACAACACCCTCTCCGCTCCCCTCCATTCTACACCCGGCGCGTTCATGCTCCCACAGACGATATCTCCTTCCTGCATTTTGGCACGTCATCAGATCAGAGTACCTAGGCTACACCACATTCGCCCCCCCGCATCCAATTCCACCTCTCTCCTTTACCCTCTCCAAAGGGGAGGACTATACCCTCTCTTGTCCCCTCCCTTGCCTCCATCCATACACCACCCAACCCCCTCTCCCCCTCTCTCATGTCAACATCAGAGTGTGATCTTTCCTTCTTTCACGTTGGCACGTCATCCGAGTGCCTCCACCACATAGACCCCGCCCGCCTACTTGTGTGCACCTCTGAACAGTACCCTCTCTCCTCCCCTCCCTCCTTCCATCCTTTCGCTACCCAACCCCCCCCCCTTGCAGACGATCTCTCGTTCTTGCATTTTGGCACGTCATCCGAGTACCTGCACCACATGCGCCTCGCCTACACCGGACGAATGCCGCGCCGCCACCTCAGCACGGTCGCCGCGCCCACAGACTGCCACGTGGCGCAATCTGCAGCGCTCATTTCATCCCACGTGCCACCTGGCGCGTGTGTTGGGGAAGGGTCTGTCGTTTCTGACAGCTGGCTCGCACGGGGCACGCGAATCGGCGACAGATGCGTCGTGATTGGCGTAGACGCTGCTGCTGTTGAGTCAGCATCTGCCACGTCAGCAGGAGCAGCTGACGCAGCATCTGCCGATTCAGCCTGCAGCGGTCCTCCTCCTATAATCACATCGTTTTGTCCTCTAGTGCTGCCGAGCCACATGTGCTTATGGCAGGTGCCGCTAAAAGGGGGGCGGGAGGTCACCTTGTGCTGCGGAGTGGATGACAACCCTAAATTGTCATTTTCTGGGGGAGGCTCCTTCTGTGGCCGCCCCTGGGGGCTGTGGCTGAGAGATAGAGGGCTGAAGGCAACAGACATCTGGCCAGGTGGGTGGGCTGGTTTCTCTCTATCCCCCAAGCTCTACCTGCATACTAAGATGGTGCCACTGCCAGGTATTATTCTGGGCGCCCCTGGGGGCTGTGGCTGAGAGATAGTGGGCTGAAGGCAACAGACATCTGGCCAGGTGAGCCGTTTTTTCATCTAGTTTCTCTGCATGCCGCAGGCCCTTAGCTCTATCTGCACATTAAGGCGCCCTTGGAGGCTGTGCCTGAAAGACAGGGAAATGAAGGCAAGCATATCTCTCCAGGTGGGTTGCTTTCTCTGCATGCCCCTAGCTCTATCTGCGCACTGGCAGGGTACTGGGTTAGGTGCCCATGAAATCAGGTGCTGGGTACGACTTGTGCCCCACAGCTGCTCGTTTCTGCTCATTCTACTACCCACCCATTGTGGCTCACTACCCTCCCCCTGCCTCATCTCCACTTCTCATTTCCCTTTTGTTTCAGAAACAGACAACCAAGGCCGCCCACTTCAACCAAAGCAGGATCTCTGGAGCGCCCTCCTCTTCCCCGTCCTCCCCTCCGGCTCTGGCCTTCCCCTTGCCATGTGGCTTCTTGGAAGCTTCCCTCCTACCCTTACCCAAGCTTCCGGTCACACTCCCAGCCAAGCTCTCAGCCAACAGTATGCTGACACGTGGCGCAGATCTGACCGCACGTCGCTGGCTCTCCTCCACTGTCAGATCGACTTCCCCGCGCTGCTCTCCTCTGCTCTGCACCGTCGATCCCTGCTGCTCACTGCCTTTGCTCGGGCTGCAATAGATGGTGGTGGTGGTGCCTCATCTGCTGCCGCTGGTGCTAGTAGTGCTAGTTCTCGTGCTACTGACAGCACTAGTCCCGCCGCTGCTACTGCTGCTGGAGGTTCTCTTGGTCGCAACTTAGCTTCTCTGACACGTCAGCTGCTGCTTGCTGACGTGGTGGACGCACACAGCAGTACCTGCCACGTGGCAGAGTCTCACAAGAGCGCCGACTCAGTGGGGAACAGCAGCAGTACAAGCGTTGGGGGCAATGCGAATGGTGATGATGGTAACAGCAACACAGGCAGGGAGAAGAAGAGAGGAGCCAGGGAGTTGTGTCGGGAACTTGCCGCGTCCTTTCCTTCTGTGGGGGGAAGAGAAGCTACAGATCTGCCGCAGAAGAGGATTGAGGGAGAGGGTGGGGACACGAGGCTGGGGGTGCAGCAGCAGCAGCAGTGGGCGGGTGTGCCTATGAGTCGTGTGCTACGAGCGAAGCTAGACGTGGTTAGAGCAGCACAAGGAGTGCAAGGCGAGGGGGAGAGGGGAGGGAGCGTTGAAGGAGCGGGGGAGAGAGGAGAGGGGCGAGAAGGAGAGGGGCAAGAAGGAGAGGGGCGAGAAGGAGAGGGGATGAAGGGAGGGGAGGGAGAAGAAGGAGAGCGGGAGAGGGGAGAGGAGGGGGAGAGAGAGGGTAGTGAAGAGGAGGAGCTGGAGGAGGGGGTTTGGAGGGCTGTGGCTGAGGAGGCAGCAGTAGCCGTGGGAATGGAGGGAAGAGATGATGAATCTGAGTCACCTCAAAAGCATGGTGAGTGATAATAATGAGGACCTTTAGAGGCTGAGTTCAAAGTCGCCTCAAGACCAGAGTGAGTGATGATACAATGTTGATCATTGATGTCACTGTGACAGTGTGACCCTACCAGTGCGGCTGGGCATAGCAGCAGGCGGGTGGAGTGGAATGACATGCCTCCTAGAACGTGCTTTCCAACACGCACACTCACTCTCGCTCCTTCTTCCCTTCCATCCCTACCCTCCCAGCTGCCCTCTCTCTCGGCGCCACTAGTACAGCAGAGCGACACGCCTCCCCTTCCACCCTACCAGTGTGACCCTTCCAGTGCGCCTGGACATAGCAGGCGGGTGGAGCGACACGCCTCCCCTTCCACCCTCTCACGCACTCTGCTCCCTCACCTCGTTCCCTCACTCCATCTCCTCGCTCCATCCCTCCCCTCCCAGCACCCCTTCCGCTAGGCGCCACTGTGACTGTAACCCTACCTGTGAGACTGGACATAGCAGGCGGGTGGAGTGACACGCCTCCCTGGAGTCTAGAGCGGTGCGGAACGGTGCTGAACATGGCCGTTTTGCTGGAAGGGAAGAGACCAGTGGGCGCTACTGTGACTGTGGTGATAGAACCTGGTGAGTGCAGCCTTGTCATGTCAGTGCTTTCAGGAGTATAGAGCGGTTTTGAACATGGCAGTCTTGTTGGAAGGGAAGAGACCAGTGGGCGCTACTGTGACTGTGGTGATAGAACCTGGTGAGTGCAGCCTTGTCATGTCAGTGCTTTCAGGAGTATAGAGCGGTTTTGAACATGGCAGTCTTGTTGGAAGGGAAGAGACCAGTGGGCGGTACTGTGACCGTGGTGAAGGAGCCCGGTGAGTGCTGAACCTCCAACATGTGGAACACAGTGGTGGTCTAGAGCGGTGCAGATCGGTGCTGAGCATGGCAGTGGTGCTGGAGGGGAAGAGACCAGTTGGGGCTACTGTGACTGTTGTGAAGGAGCCTGGTGAGTGCACCCGTAGAAGAGCCTGATGCACAGTTGTTTTCCTTTACTGGCGAAAGAAGATAGTGCGACTGTGAATTGTCTGTGGCGAAATTGAGACAATTATCAGCGCCACAAGAACCCTTCGTTTATAGAGTGTGTGAGACGAGACCGTTTCCCTTCATACAATCTTCTGTCGTTTTGTGTAGTCCAGAGGGAAAGAGGCCAGTGGGGGGCACTGTCGCATTGCGCCTCTCGGCACCCTGTGCCACCCACCCTCTTTCTTGCAACCCGTCCATCTCCCCCCTCTTTCTTGCTCCCTCCGCCCACAGGTGTTCCAGTGGAGCACGATCACGGTGCTCCGAGGTGACTTTCCAGTCGACTCTAAAGTCTTTTGTGCTCCCTTACCACAGGCGTTCTAATAGAGGACGACTCGGGGGCTTCCGCTTCCCTCCACATCCCTGTGCGTGCGGCATCGCCTCAGAACCCTGTGCTACCTGCTCATCCTCCGCCCTTTCTTTTGTGCTTCCTCCGCACCGCAGGCGTTCTGATGGAGGACGATTCGGGGGCGTCCCTCCATATCCCCGACCCAGCCACCATCCCCACCCACCTCTCGCCACAAGAACCCTTCGTTATAGTCAAAGCCGCCCTCCTAGTCACCCGCATATCCACCCTCCTCTCCTCCTCCCCCTCCTCCTCCTCATGTGTGGGCCTGCATATCCGAACATGGGCCGACGTTCCCAGGGGCAGCGGTCTCGGCACTCACGTCCCCACCCTCGTGATGACTTTTGAGTCGACTCAAAAGTCAACTCGGTCTCGGCACTCACGTCCCCACCCTCCTCTCCTCAAGTGTCGGCCTGCCCTCACTCTCCCCTCTCTTTCTTGCTCCCTCGCACAGGTGTTCAAATGGAGGATGATCACGGTGCGTCCCTCCACATTCCCGACCCCGCCACCATCCCTCCCCACCTCTCGCCACAAGAACCCTTCGTTATAGTCAAGGCCGCCCTCCTAGTCACCCGCATATCCACCCTCCTCTCCTCCTCCTCCTCCTCCTCATCTGTGGGCCTGCATATCCGAACGTGGGCCGATGTGCCCAGGGGCAGTGGTCTCGGCACGAGCAGTATCATGGCAGCTGCTTTGGTGCGAGCGCTGCTGCTGCTGATCAGAGGGGGAGGAGGAGGCAGGACTGTGGGAGGGCTGTCTCTTCCTGCTGCAGCACAGAAGGCACCTGTAGTAGCAGAGAGGGCACCTGAGACCACAGATGAAATTTCACTTGAGACCACAGAGAAAGCACCTGAGGCAACACCCGAGGCAACAGCAAAAGCACCTGAGGCAACACCTGACGCAACAGAGGAAGCACCTGAGGTGACGGACGAGGAAGTGAGCCGGCTGGTGCTGCTGCAGGAGCAGAGGATGGGCACGGGGGGAGGGTGGCAGGACCAGGTGGGAGGGCTGTACCCGGGCGTCAAGTGCACCACCAGTCTCCCCACCCGCCCCATTCGTCTCGTAGTGGACCCGGTGCCGCTGCTCCCGGCGTTCCGTTCAGCCCTCCAGCAACGACTCGTGGTTGTTTTTGTGGGCCAGGTGAGACGTCTCTAGTTTGTTTGGGTCCACGCGGCTTGTAGCATGCTCAAGAACGTGGGGAGCAGCGGATGGGCACTGGGGGGAGGGTGGCAGGACCAGGTAGGAGGGCTGTACCCGGGAGTCAAGTGCACTATCAGCCTGCCCACTCGCCCCATTCGTCTCGTAGTGGACCCCCTTCATCTGCTGCCGGCTTTCCGCTCCGCCCTCCAGCAACGCCTGGTGGTTGTTTTCGTGGGCCAGGTGAGACGTCTAGTCTAGTCGACTCTCAAGTCACCACGAGCAGAGATGAGCACGAGCGGAGAGTGGCAGGAGTCCATTTGCTGAGCCGCCTGCGGGATGGGCACGGGGGAAGGGTGGCAGGACCAAGTAGGCGGGCTGTACCCGGGCGTCAAGTGCACCTCCAGCCTGCCCACCCGCCCCATTCGTCTCGTAGTGGACCCGCTGCCGTTACTGCCGGCCTTCCGCTCTGCTCTGCAGCAACGGCTCGTGGTCGTCTTTGTGGGCCAGGTGAGATCAAATAAATCTTTGCCACCTCTGTGCTTCTTTACCCCCTGCTGATGCTGCTTGTGTTCCGTTCTACCCTGCAGCAACGGCCCGTGGTCGTCTTTGTGGGCCAGGTGAGACCAAATAAATCTTTGCCACCTCTGTGCTTCTTTACCCCCTGCTGATGCTGCTTGTGTTCCGTTCTACCCTGCAGCAACGGCCCGTGGTCGTCTTTGTGGGCCAGGTGAGACCAAATAAATCTTTGCCACCTCTGTGCTTCTTTACCCCCTGCTGATGCTGCTTGTGTTCCGTTCTACCCTGCAGCAACGGCCCGTGGTCGTCTTTGTGGGCCAGGTGAGACCAAATAAATATTTGCCACCTCTGTGCTTCTTTACCCCCTGCTGATGCTGCTTGTGTTCCGTTCTACCCTGCAGCAACGGCCCGTGGTCGTCTTTGTGGGCCAGGTGAGACCAAATAAATCTTTGCCACCTCTGTGCTTCTTTACCCCCTGCTGATGCTGCTTGTGTTCCGTTCTACCCTGCAGCAACGGCCCGTGGTCGTCTTTGTGGGCCAGGTGAGACCAAATAAATCTTTGCCACCTCTGTGCTTCTTTACCCCCTGCTGATGCTGCTTGTGTTCCGTTCTACCCTGCAGCAACGGCCCGTGGTCGTCTTTGTGGGCCAGGTGAGACCAAATAAATCTTTGCCACCTCTGTGCTTCTTTACCCCCTGCTGATGCTGCTTGTGTTCCGTTCTACCCTGCAGCAACGGCCCGTGGTCGTCTTTGTGGGCCAGGTGAGATCAAATAAATCTTTGCCACCTCTGTGCTTCTTTACCCCCTGCTGATGCTGCTTGTGTTCCGTTCTACCCTGCAGCAACGGCCCGTGGTCGTCTTTGTGGGCCAGGTGAGATCAAATAAATCTTTGCCACCTCTGTGCTTCTTTACCCCCTGCTGATGCTGCTTGTGTTCCGTTCTACCCTGCAGCAACGGCCCGTGGTCGTCTTTGTGGGCCAGGTGAGACCAAATAAATCTTTGCCACCTCTGTGCTTCTTTACCCCCTGCTGATGCTGCTTGTGTTCCGTTCTACCCTGCAGCAACGGCCCGTGGTCGTCTTTGTGGGCCAGGTGAGACCAAATAAATCTTTGCCACCTCTGTGCTTCTTTACCCCCTACTGATGCTGCTTGTGTTCCGTTCTACCCTGCAGCAACGGCCCGTGGTCGTCTTTGTGGGCCAGGTGAGACCAAATAAATCTTTGCCACCTCTGTGCTTCTTTACCCCCTGCTGATGCTGCTTGTGTTCCGTTCTACCCTGCAGCAACGGCCCGTGGTCGTCTTTGTGGGCCAGGTGAGACCAAATAAATCTTTGCCACCTCTGTGCTTCTTTACCCCCTGCTGATGCTGCTTGTGTTCCGTTCTACCCTGCAGCAACGGCCCGTGGTCGTCTTTGTGGGCCAGGTGAGACCAAATAAATCTTTGCCACCTCTGTGCTTCTTTACCCCCTGCTGATGCTGCTTGTGTTCCGTTCTACCCTGCAGCAACGGCCCGTGGTCGTCTTTGTGGGCCAGGTGAGACCAAATAAATCTTTGCCACCTCTGTGCTTCTTTACCCCCTGCTGATGCTGCTTGTGTTCCGTTCTACCCTGCAGCAACGGCCCGTGGTCGTCTTTGTGGGCCAGGTGAGATCAAATAAATCTTTGCCACCTCTGTGCTTCTTTACCCCCTGCTGATGCTGCTTGTGTTCCGTTCTACCCTGCAGCAACGGCCCGTGGTCGTCTTTGTGGGCCAGGTGAGATCAAATAAATCTTTGCCACCTCTGTGCTTCTTTACCCCCTGCTGATGCTGCTTGTGTTCCGTTCTACCCTGCAGCAACGGCCCGTGGTCGTCTTTGTGGGCCAGGTGAGACCAAATAAATCTTTGCCACCTCTGTGCTTCTTTACCCCCTGCTGATGCTGCTTGTGTTCCGTTCTACCCTGCAGCAACGGCCCGTGGTCGTCTTTGTGGGCCAGGTGAGACCAAATAAATCTTTGCCACCTCTGTGCTTCTTTACCCCCTGCTGATGCTGCTTGTGTTCCATTCTACCCTGCAGCAACGGCCCGTGGTCGTCTTTGTGGGCCAGGTGAGACCAAAAAAATCTTTGCCACCTCTGTGCTTCTTTACCCCCTGCTGATGCTGCTTGTGTTCCGTTCTACCCTGCAGCAACGGCCCGTGGTCGTCTTTGTGGGCCAGGTGAGACCTCGCCACCTCACGGTTGGGGAACCAGGTGAACTCTTCTTGTGTCACATCTGCAGGAGCACAGGATGGGCACGGGGGGTGGGTGGCAGGACCAAGTAGGGGGGCTGTACCCGGGTGTTAAGTGCACCACAAGCCTGCCCACCCGCCCCATCCGCCACCATTCAATGATTCCCAGGTGCGTCTGCCACAAAATGTCTTGAAGAACGTGGAAACCCGTTACCTGCACCCCCACTTTTGAGGTAACTCCCTGTTCTTGCATTCCCAGGTGCGCCTGGCGCGTAACTTCTTAAAGAACTTACCTGCAGCGGGACTTCCATAAACTACCCCTTTTTCCATTTCGTTAACCATTTACCTTTCTTATTCCGTTTCCAGGTGCGCTTGGCCCGTAACGTCTTGAAGAATGTGGTAATCCGTTACCTGCAGCGGGACTCTCGCCTCATCTCCGCCATCCAACGGCTCACAGACCTCGCCGAGATCGGCCGCCGTGCGATCTCCACCGCCGATCTCGACCTCCTAGGGCGCGTTCTGTTATAGTCACAATAGGCTTGAATGTGCCTAAAACGAAAGATAGAGAGCACAGACGGATTTCTGCACAGCGGCTTCAAACGTCGATAGCGTTCTGCTCACAGCTGCAAATGACTTGATTCAAATTGGATCTGGAGCGTCTTCACGTCGTCTACAATTATCAATTTAGATTGCACGATTTGATAAAGAATTGACGACACAGCGTCGGTTTGAACGAACGGTACTATGGCAGCCACTATAGTCTTAGAACACAAGATAGGAAGAGTTACGAGTTGGGAATGACTCCCAGCTCCTACAAACCCCAAGAGCCGAGGTACAGTGATGTGGAACAGTGCCACACTGTCCCCAACCACGAAGGGTCTCGAAACTACCCTTCACTAGGGCCTACACCAAGTGAAATGTTACACTACACAAAGTAATGTAACTATCTTCAATATCTTGAGGTGTACCCTTTTGGCGAGCTTCGAAATCACTTGAGGCTTGACACCAAGGCTCGGGCTCTTCATCACAAACTCATCCTTGAGTTCTTGATGGGTCTGCTGCACACACCTGCGACACGCCGAACGTTCGACACAGGACAAAATAGAAACCGCGCACGACAAAATAGAAACCGCGCGCGAGACACAAACGACCGCGTAACACGCGTCTAGCGATAACTCGCTATTGACTCGACACACACACTCGACATCATGACTCAACATTCACACACAATTATAAGCATGAAATATATATTATCCCATGCCCTCATACCATTCCATACACACACACATTCACGCACACGGACAACAAGCCGAGTGCAAACCGTAGGGTTGCACCAACAAACTCCCCCTCGGATTGTTGGCCTTAGGATATGTTGCTCTCTCAGTTCAGAGCCATCCCAGCCAGCTTGCAACACTTCCAATGCTGCTGCTCCACCAGCCTCTTGGTCATCATGTCAGCCGGCTGCCCCGTGGTCTTCACGTAGCGCAACTCAACTTCACCCGCGGTTACCATGCTCCTCGTCCAATGCCACTTCACCCTCATGTGCTTCGTGAGTCCATGCAACACAGGGTTCTTAGCAAGAGCAATGGCACCCTGGCTGTCACAGTACAGTGGGGTAGGTCCTTGCTGCTCCTCCCCCAATTCAGCCAACAAACGCCGCTGCCACACAATCTCCCGTACGGCACGGAAGAGTGCCATGTACTCGGACTCCACCGAGCTCAAAGCTTGGTCAACCTGCTTCTTGCTCTCCCAAGCAGTTGGGCCTCCACCAACACAGCATATGAAGCCTCCCACACTTGTCATGTCCTCTGGTTCTGATGCATATGAAGCATCCGAGTAGGCGGTGAGGAACAAACGCCCGGGTTCAACACCATCCGCTCCCTTTTGGCGCCTTTGTGCCGCCGCCGAGTATTGCAGCCCAACGGTCGGTGTTTGGCCAAGATACTTGGCCACCCTCATTCCAGCTGCTACCTGCTCCTCATTAGGGCATTGCACAACCCTAGCCAGCTGCCCGGTAGCAAACGCGACGTCCGGTCGGGTGTTTACCGCCGCATACATGAGGCTGCCCACCAACGAGTGAAATCGGCGCCTCTCCTCTTCACCAACGCTCTCCTCCTCTGGTCCCTTCACACACTTGAACCCAGAGGGGAAGGGTGTAGCCACATGGCCTTCACTCTGCCCAAAGTTGGCAGCCAATGCCTCCAGGTACTTTCGTTGATGCACCCGCATGCACCGCTTCTCCACATCTCGTTCGATGTGGAGCCCAAGGTAGAAGCTCACGTCACCAAGGGCCTTGCACTTGAACTTGTCTTGAAGCTTCAGCATCACCTCCTTCACAAGGTCAGAAGAGGGTGAGAAAATGAGGATGTCATCCACATAAACCACCATGAAACTCCTCTGCTCCCCCTCGCCAAGCATGAACAAGGAGTGATCGGCCGTTGAGGGAGTGAAGCCGATCCCCTCCAACACTTCGCGCAGCTTCATGTACCATTGCCTAGGGGCCTGCTTCAGCCCATAGAGGGCCTTCTTCAGCTTCCACACTCTGCCACTACCATCATCAAACCCCTCTGGCTGCGCCATAAAAATCTCCTCCTCAAGGATGCCGTTAAGGAATGCCGTTACGATGTCCATTTGCTTTACTACCCATCCTTTGATGGCGGCTCCCGCGAATAGGGTTCGCAGCGTCGTCGGCTTCACCACAGGGGCAAACAGCTCCTTGAATTCCACCTTCTCCTTCTGCTGGTACCCCTTGGCTACAAGCCTAGACTTGTAGCGCTCGATCTTGCCGTCGGCATCCGACTTGATTTTGAAGAGCCACTTGGACGTTATCGCCGTACGCCCCTCCGGTAGCTCCACCAATTCAAACGTGTCATTCTCCTCGATGCTCTTCAGCTCACTCTCCATGGCCTTCTTCCACTCCTCAGCATCACTACTCTCCAAAGCCTCCTTGAGAGTTGCTGGTTCTCCCGGCATCTCCACCGGAGAGAAGAACGCGAAGGCACACTCCTCGTAGTCACTCTCCTCGTCGTCTCCGACCATCATTGCCGCTCCGGCCAGGGCTGTCTTGCCCTGCTTTCCCGGCGCATCATAGGTCAGCCTATTAGGGGTTTGAACTCTCCTCTTCCCCCTTCCTTCCTCCTCAGCTGCAGGGACTTGAAGGCCTTGGCGTTGCTGCGGTGTGGCTCGAATCCGTGGAGCACTCGTAGTACGGGAAGGGAGTGACGGTGCACGCTCGCTCACTTGCTGCACCTCCTCCTCTTCTTCCTCTGCATCATTGGCCTCCTCTCCCCCATTCACAAGGGAGGATTGCCTTGTGGTTGTGCTGCCGCTGCTCAGCTCCAAAGGCAGCTCCACATGCTCCAAACCGGAACTCTTCACCTCCCCAAACCGCACGCCTATCTTCGCCTCATTCTCCGCCTTCCAATCCTTGTACATGAAGTTCTCCATGAACTTGCAGTCCCTGCTCACCAAGAACTTCTTGGTGAATGGGTCCCAAAGAAGCCATCCCTTGCTGTTTTGAGCCATGCCCAAGTGCACGGCCCACACCGCCTTGGCACCAAGCTTGTTGTGCCGAAGATGCTTAGGCACGAGCGCCATGCACATGCACCCGAACACCCGAAGCATATCCACCTTTGGCTTCCTTCCTAGCCACTCCACATAGCAGCATCCATGTGCACCTTTCGGTGCCGACCAGGAGCCACGTAGTGAGCCAGAAGGCCAAGAGGGTACGCAAGGTCAGGACGAGTGCAGGTCATCAGGTACATGAGGCAGCCCACTAGCTCTGGGTAAGGACCACTCGGCTCTACGGACTCGTCCGAAGGTGGAGCTGAGAGCGAGTGACCTGTAGCCAGAGGAGTGGCCTGTGCTGAGGACCAGGTGAAGCTAAAGCGCTGAAGGACCTCCTGCACCATGTGTGACTGAGTCAGTGTGATGGTGTGGCGTGCTCTGTCCCAAGTGATCTGCAAGCCAAGATAGCTGCGCAGCTCACCCAGGTCTGTGCACGTGTGTCTCTTTTGCAGCTCCGACTTCACCAGGGCAAGAGCCTCAATGTCAGCAGTGGCAAAGACCAAGTCGTCGACGTACATGAGGATGTAGAACGGCGGCAGCGAAGTGTCGGTGCGCAGAAACAGCGACGGGTCAGCAGTCGACGGAGCAAACCCAAGAGCCGCAAGTGTCGTCCTCAGTGTGTCGTGCCACTCACGTGGCGCCTGGCGGAGACCGTAGACCGGCCGGCGGAGGCTCCACTGGGTACCAGGAGGGAACGACCCAGTGAAGCCAGGAGGACGGCGCAACCAGATCTCCTCGTGCAAGCTGCCCTGTAAGAACGCTGTGCTGAAGTCAAGAGAGTGGAGCTCATAGTCACGCTGAGCGGCAACGTGCAGCAGCACCCGAAGAGTGGTCATCTTCGGGGTGGGGGAGAAGGTCTGGAAGAAGTCAACTCCCTCTCGCTGACTGAAGCCTCGAGCCACGTAACGAGCCTTGAAGACAGGCGGAGAACCTGGCGGCCGCTTCACCCTGAAAATCCACATGCCACTGACAATGTTCGCCCCAGGAGGGGGAACCTCGTCGACGTAGGTGCCTGTGGACTTCCAGGATGCCATCTCTGCGTCCATGGCTGTCTGCCACTGAGAGGAGTACTCACCCGCGGTCGCCTCAGCGTAAGAGCGTGGGGTCGGGATGTCTGGAGCATCCGGGTCTCCCTCAGGGGCAAGCAGCATGGCCACGAGATGAGGCGCAGCGGCTGCAAGACACTCAAGGTCCTCCTGCCTGTCCTCAAGGACGTCCGTGCCAAGAGCACACTCACCCCTGACGGACGGAGGACAGACGGACTCAGACTCAGCCACAAGACTGGCGGCGTAGTCGAGACGACAGGCAGCAGCAAAGTCAACAAGCTCAGCGACTAAGGCAGACGCAGCAGCAGACTCAAACGACGGGTCAGCGACAACAGTGGCAAGCATACGCATGACAGTAGGGTGCTCAGCATGAAACTGGTCAGACGCAGGGTCAGCAACGACAGGCAGAGAGGACGCAGGGGGAGACGGCAGAGGAACACGCGGCGGAGGAGAGGAAGGACGACGAACTACAAGGTGAGGGCTGGAGACAGTCGGCTGACGCTGACGAGGAACACGACGACCGGAAGGACCACAACGGACAGGTGAGACAGGACGCGACGCAGGCTGACGATGCTCAGCAAGGCACCCAGTCTGCTCTGTGTACGGAGAAGGAGCAGGCAGCGGTGAGCCAGGCTGTAACGGAAGACCAGTAGACAAGGGAAGACTGAGAACCTGGCGAAGTGCAGAGTCAGGTGGTGGCTGAGACGACGGAGACGGCGGAGCGAAGAACAGGCGCGGCTGAGCAGTGCCACCAGCACCAGCAGCTCCAGCACCTCTAGCAGCTCCAGTACCCTCAGCAGCTCCAGCACCTCCAGCAGCTCCAGTACCCTCAGCAGCTCCAGCACCGCCAGGAGCTCAAGGACCCTCAGCAGCTCCAGCACCTCCAGCAGCTCCAGTACCTCCAGCAGCTCCAGTACCTCCAGTAGCTCCAGTACCTCCAGCAGCTCTAGTACCCTCTGCAGCTCCAGTACCCTCAGCCACAACACCGCCAGCCCCAGCAGCTCCAATACCCCAAGTACGAGCACCTCCAGGACCAGCGACACCAGCAGAAGAACCCCTAGTAGTAGAGCCCTGAGGTGCAGAAGCGCGACGCTGACGGCGACCGTACCAGTCGTGCAGCTGCTAGGAGGTGAGGGGCACACGCGGACGAAGACGGCTACTCCAAGGAGACCGCGTAACAGCAGCCTCAGTACCCTCAGGCGACTCACCCCCAGACTCAGCACCCCCAGGCTCCGCATACGCAGGCTCAGCACCCCTAGACGCAGCACCCCCAGACACAGCACCGCCAGGCTCCTCACGCGCAGGCTCAGCATCTCCAGGCTCCACACGCTCAGCGCCCCCAGACTCAGCACCCCCAAGCTCCGCATCCCCAGGGACAGCACCACTCCCAGCAGGACCGGAGTCACAAGTGATCTCAACAGGCGCAGGCGCGGGGGGGTCTACCTGAGAGACACCTGAAGGAGCAGGAGCTGGCGCGGGGAGGGGGTCTACCTGGGGAGGACCTGGGGCGAGAAAGAGCGGCGGGGGGGGGGGCGAGGAGCAGTGCGGTAGGGGAAGAGGCGGTAAAAGGGGACCGACTCGTCAAAGGTGACGTCCTGAGATGGAAAGACACGGCGCGAGGCGGGGTCGTAAAACTGCCAGCCAGGCGCGTCAGGGACAAAGCCAAGGAAGACGCAAGGAATGGCGCGAAGGGAGAGCTTGTCCGCGGTGGTGTCGCGGACAAAGGCACGAGCACCCCAGACCCAGAAACGCGACGCGTCGCCAACCTTCCCCGTCCACAGCAGTGTGGGCGAGGTCTCCGGCAAGGAGACACGGGGCCAAAGGTTGAGCTGATACGCGGTGTACCGGACCGCAAACGGCCACAGAAAATGGGGGGCAGCCGTATGGATCATGGAGGTACGAGCGACCTCCATGACTAAGCCAATGCGGCGCTCAGCAACCCCATTCTGCTGCGGAGAGGCCGGAAGCGTGAAAGTCTGGCGGATGCCGTGCTCCGCACTGAAGGCTGCCAAGAGGTCTGAGGAGAACTCACCACCTCTGTCAGAGTGCAGACGCAGGACAGGAAAGTCCGACCAGAACCGCTCGCGGAGCTGGAGACGAGCAGCGCGGATCCAGGGGATCAGAACAGCAGGGACATCCCCCTTGCGCTGCAAGGGGAAGACCGTGGTGTAACGCGTGTAGTCGTCGACAACCAGCAGGAAGTACCGCTCGTGGCCCTGTCCACGGACGTGGGCTGGGCCCCACACGTCCAGGTGGAGAGTCTGCAGTGGAGCCTCTGTGGGAGGGAACGAGGAGGAGTGAGGAGCGGCGCGCTGCCGCCCCTCGATGCAAGGAATGCAGGGCGGCGCAGGCGAGGGAGGGAGGGCAGTTAGAGACCTGGGAAGACCAGTGACCAGGAAGCGAGAGTGCATGCTACGAAGGCAAGGCAGGGAGGGGTGACCAAGGCGGTGGTGCCACAGGAGAGTGTCGTGCGACAGCCGGCGACACTCACACTGTGTAGCTACCTGAGAAGACGCGTGTAACTGGGGAGACAAAGGGGCGGAGCGCGACGCAGTGGTGAGGGTGTACAGACTGGACCCTGGCGCACGAGTGAACGTGGCCAGGTGGCGGCCAGTCTGGGAGCACGTGCGAATTGCCACACGCTGCCGGCCAGGGGTGAAGGTGTCAACCCCCGCATCCTGGAGGACTGCGTTACTCACCAAGTTCGTAGAGAACGAGGGGAGGTGGAGACCAGACAGCTCACCAGACGGGACCGCCGGACACGGAAGCACAGTGGAAGACCGTGCAAGCACTGGGCCCCCAGAGGGGTCAGCCAGTGAGACAGGAACAGGTGCAGGGAGGGGAGTGACAGTGGTACTGTTGCGAAAGAAACAGTGGGAAGCACCAGAGTAAAGTGTAAAGGTATGCAAGGCCTGTGTAGGCGCAGTACCAAGGGGAGCAGACTCACAAGCACCTAGTGCTGCAGGGGCTATACCAGGATCCGGCGGCACACACAAGTAGCAGTCACCCTCAGCACTAACAGACAATGCATACATAGCAGCAAGAATTGCCTCATAGTCAAGATCAAAGATAGGTACATCACGCCTAAGCAAGTCTGCCCAGTTGGGGAACTCAGGAGCATTAGGAAACTTGGCGCGCCAGGCGTCGCTAAGCCGAGCAAAGCAGCGCTGCTCAGTGTGAAACTCTGTGCACTGGCGACCAGCGCGGGGACCTATGCGAATGATATAGGGGCAGCGACCAGGACCCCCAGAAGCCCCACGCCCGGCATACCAGTCAAGAAGCTGTTGGGAAGTGGGGGTCTGGCGCTGACGCTGCTGCTGCTGCTGGCCCTGACCACCACTGCCACCACCGCTCCCTCCTCCCCCACCGCCGCTGCTGCCCCCCCCATCGCTCCCAGTGCCTCTGCCGCCCCCACCACCACCTCCACCGCCTCCACCCCCACGACCACCCCCACCACCTCCACCTCCCCCGCCGCCTGCACCACCGCTACCTCCACCGCCACCCCCACCGCCCCTGCCACCCTTGCCGCCCCTGCCGCTGTGACGCTTCCCACTAGGAGCGGAAGCAGCTCCGACCTCCTCAGCACCAAGGTAGTCGTGAGCAGCAGCTGCGGAGGCGTAGGAGGGGGTGAGAGGGGAGGGGGAGCACCCCTCAAAGAGGGGAGAGCGAGGAGTGCCACGAGCAGCACCTACAGCGAGGATGTTCTTCTCTGCTGCGAGGAGGTGCTTCTCGAAGTCGTCGACAGTGAGAGTGGTGTGGTCTAGCGCTAGGAAGTGGTCCCTGACAGAGCTAAGAGTGTCAGGGAGGCGGGTGACGATGAAATAGAGTGTGAAGTACATTGCGGCACAGAACTCGGCCGAAAGGGTGGCACGAAAGCGAGTGTCAGTAGCGCGCATGTGAGAAACGAGGTCCTCAGCAGTGGTGAACGAGGAAAGGTCGGGGAACAGGTAGGGTAGCATGAGCCGACCTATGGGTGCAGTGGCCGGGGAGGAGTAGCGCGCAACTACAGTGTCGTATAGTGTCTTAGCAGTTTTGTGCCGGCTGAAATGCGCGCGCTCAGTAATCGGCAGATGGTTCCTAATAGCTAGGCGTGCAGCAGCATCGCGAGTCTGCCACTGCGAGCGTTCGAGAGCAGGAGCATCGGCAGCAGGAGCAACGGCAGTGCCAGACACGTAATCAAACAGTGAAACGCCCTCTTTGGCATCAGTTAGAAGGAACAGTTGGAGATCGTCTAGCCACACAGCGAACTCTATGGGGCGACCGTCAGGCTCGAACGAGAGAACATTAGGCGTCGTCATAACGGCAGCAGGCAAAGGCAGTAGGCAGCAGGCAGAAGACAGGAGGCAGCAGGCAGCAGGCCGCAGGCAAAGACAGAGGTAGCAGGCAGCAAGCAGGAGGCAGCAGGTAGCAGGCAGGAGGCAGCAGGCAAAGGCAACACAGGGAGCTTGCAGGGTAGTAGCTGGCCGCACGCGAGCTCCGAAGGCGGCGCGCTAGGCAACAGCAGGCCGCGCGCACTCCTAAGGCAGCGGGCTCAGCAGCACCGGGCCGCGCAGGCGGCCGACGCGACACGCAGGGCAGCAGCGAGCTGCGCGGGCGGTGGACTCGGCGCGCGGCGCAGCAGCGGGCCGCGCTGGCGACAGACGCGGCGCGCGAGGCCTAAGCGGGCTGCACGCGGCGGCAGGCTGCGCGCGGCGTTAGGCTGCGCGGGCTCTACGCGGGCTGCGCGAGCGGTGCGCGGACGACGCGGGCCGGCGTGCGGCGCTGCAGTGGGCTACGGAGTGGCCGAGGCGCACGCTGGCTTCTAAGGTGGCTGCAGTAGTGGCGTGCGCGCCCACCTATAGTGATGCGCGCGAGCAGCCGAGGCGCGTGCGGGCAGCAGTCAAGGCAGGCAGGCAGGCAGTGAGGCCGTAGGTGAGGTAACTAGGTTACAGGTGGGCCCTATTCTTAGGTCCTAGAGACCTACTGCTCTAGATGCCATGTCGAGACTTAGGCAAGGATCATTTAACTATCGAGAAGTTTGGTACAAAAGTAAAACCTAAGGGGTTGTACCCCACAGTGAGTACCCCACTAAAGCCTACCTAAACTATAACATATAAACATATGTTTGACACGTCGACCCGCGCGTCGCCCCCCGTTGCCCGACGCGGCCCGCGCGACCTGCGCCAGGCCCGCGCGTGGCCCGTACGGGCTGCGCCAGGCCCGTGCGCGGCCAGTACGGGCTGCGCCAGGACCGCGCGCGGCCCGTACAGCCCGTGCGCGGCCCGTACAGTCTGCCCCAGTGCCGCACGCCGTCCCCCGAGCTTCTGACCGCGCCCCACCCCCGCTGTTGCCCGCGCTCCTGTGTTAGGGTTTGGGGGTGGAGAGTATGGGGGTGCCGGGTGTGTGAGCCGTCCCCTGCTCCTCCTCCTCCTCCGTCTCTCACTTCTGCAGCTTCCGCTGAGGGGGGTGGATGTGTTGGAGCCGTCGGAGTGGTACGAGGGGGGTGGCGTGTGAGCGGTGCTAGAGGTTCAACAAGGGGTGTGTAAAAGGGGTGTGGGACAGCTGGGGAGGTTGACCGGAGGTAGCCGTTGTGACGTCAGCAGCGCCAGTAGTCCGGGGGTTGAGTACTCCGGTAGCCCAGCGAGCCTGCTGCTGCCAGTTGCCCGTGGGTCTGTTGGTCCTGCTGCTGTTTAGCGCGGAGCCAATTACTCCTGTAGTCCGGAGGTTGAGTGCTCCGGTAGCCACCGTGCGCGCCGTTCCTGTTGCCCGTGTGTCTGCGGCTTCACCCGACGCCTCCTATCTCCACTCCTCTCATAGTTCCTCCTCCTCCTCACTTGCCCTCTGTGACTGCCTCTAGCTTTGCTTGTATTTGTGAACCTACTGCTCTGCCTGCTTGCTGTGCTAATTCTACCCCACTTTGACTATGGGGGTGTGTCAGAATGTGATGTATGTCTAGCCTGTAGTGGGGTACTCTATAGCGAGTACAGCCCGAATCAGGGTTTGTTATATGTACTCAACTGCCTGTTAGTGAAAACCATCTTTCCTGTTTCTAAAATTTGCCTAGCTATCTCGACAACCTCACCCCCTCTCGTTCTAATTCTGATCTGATGACGTGATGTTGCAAGAACAAAAGAGACCAAAGGGGGATGTTTCTTAGGATCGTCTCCAACAATGTTATTGTCTGAACATAGCACCCCCCCTCTCGGAGGGCACCGCCGCGCTGGCGTCCTCACCGGCCTTCGAAAAATAAATGCAGCTTCTTGATGGGCCCCGCGACACGAGATGATGCGCCACGCACGAGTAGTTCAGGTGCGGCTTCAGCCATTACTACCGTCGCGGCAGTGCCACTCGTTCCGACTTTTGAGTCGACTCAAAAGTCATTTTGAGTTGACTCAAAAGTCAGTGCGGCTTCAGCCATACCGTCGCGGCGCGGCAGTGCCACTCGTTCCGATCCGACCCCTGTTGGCCCAGCCTGGGCCTTCTCCTTTGATCCAAACCCTCCTCCCGAGGGTTTTCAAGACCTACTGCTTGCCGAGGTAGGGAAAGCCAGGAGTCTGACCATTCAATTTGGGTACCAAATACGAGTATTTTCGTTTCCCTTCTCTCAGAGCATCACTTTCTTCCAAGCCTCCTTCCTGTCTAGTAGTTCAACCAATCATGGAGCGCTCCCCAGCCTCTCCCTTTATCATCCTACTAGGTAAGCACTGCCGTTTCTAGTACTATTGTCACTTGGACGTTCTTCTTTAGTTCCCTTCCTCGACTCCCTCCACTGCTCTTTTCCCTTCTGTGTGTCATAACGGAAGTGATTCCGTCGCTCCCGTTTTGCCCGTGGGAACGACGGATCCGTCGCTCCCCCAGCGACGGGTCGGCGGAACTGAAACCCCGCTGCTAGTGCTATTGTCACTAGGACGTTCTTCTCTCGTTCCGTTCCTCCGAGTCGAGTCGACTCCCTCCATTGCTCTTTTCCCTCCTGCTGCAGCCACTTGGCTCGCGTTTGCTACTGTGCATCCTCATCTGATGTATCGCAGATAGCAACGTGATGATGATTGCTGTTCCTGGCTTTTCTTCGCCTATCAGAAGCATTCATTTGGCTGAGATTTGGACTCTAGCATTCTAATGTCTTTGATGTTGCAGGGTTTTTTTTTTTTTTTTTTTTTTTTTTTTTGGTTGCGAAGCAACCTATTACGATCGTTATGTACATTTTTTTTTTCAATCCTCCATACTTCAAAAAATAAAGGATGGAAAAAATCTAGTGAACGGTACTAGCTAAGTGACTGACTGCTATGTATTTGCCGCGTCAATTTACCACGTGCTGAACCACATTCCTTCTCATTTCCTAGTTTGTTTTGACTGAACCTATATTTCATGAGTTGCCAAAATGATGTACTGTGAACGCGTAACTGTTTATTCCGTGATGCATATGTCTGATGCTGTTATGCGTGAAGTAAATGCAAATGCATAAGTATAATGCATATACTACCGGTTGTGAAATTAATGCATAGCATGATGGAAATGCGTAACAGTTAATTGACGCAGACCCTATGCTACCGCGTCCCCTGCCTAGCATGGGGGGGAGCTCAATAGCATAGTTTCTGAATCATCCAACTGTTACATGAAACAACACAATCTGTGTGATCTAAAAAAAGGGTCAATTCTATCAAATCCAGTTCGAATGGACACACTCACTGAGTGCGCAAAGAACCTTCTCGGAAATGATAGTTTGATCCCAATTTTTAAAACCCACAGACATGTGTTATTAATGCAATGAAAACATGAATGAAAACGCATACGCACACAACACAACGCATTGTCAGAATCAGCAGTAGAAAGTGAGAATGAAGAAAGGAGGAGGAGTTTCACTAGCAGCAGTTGGGATACATATAGCAAACCCTAACAGGGTTGTACTCGCTATAGAGCACCCCACTACAGGCTAGTGATAAGAAACAAGGAATGAATGAACTATGAATGAATTGGGTACAAGTACTAACCCTAATTGGGTTGTACCCCTTATGGGCTACCCCACTATAGCCTACACAATATGCATGAGCTATATTATTCTGACACACCCCCATAGGCAAAGTGGGGGAGAACAAGGGGTCACAAGACCAGTCAAGCAAAGTAAAGCAAAGCAAGCTCAGGGTGGATCACAAAGTCACCACACATTCCGAGCACAAGTTCAAGGCCACAAGGCCAGTTCACATGCAGGAGTACATATACATATAAAGGCTAGACAAGCAAGAGCAGGTATATATATATGTAACAGCACAAGCAAGGTCAAGTCGTGTGCAGGTCATCAGGTACATGAGGCAGCCAACAAGCTCTGGGTACGGGCCACTCGACTCTACGGACTCATCCGAAGGCAGAGCTGAGAGCGAGTGGCGAGTAGGCAGAGGAGTGGCCTGAGGCGAGGAGTACGTGAAGCCGAAGCGCTGAAGGACCTGCTGCACCATGTGTGACTGAGTCAGGGTAATGGTGCGGCGTGCTCTGTCCCGAGTGATCTGCAAGCCAAGGTAGCTGCGCAGTTCACCCAGGTCAGTGCACGTGTGTCTCTTCTGCAGCTCGGACTTCACGTGGGCTAGTCCAGCAGTGTCAGCTGTGGCAAAGACCAAGTCGTCGACGTACACGAGGATGTAGAACGGCGGCAAAGAAGTGTCGGTGCGCAGAAACAGCGACGGGTCGGCAGTAGAGGGAGCAAACCCAAGAGCCGCAAGTGTAGTCCTCAGTGTGTCGTGCCACTCACGCGGTGCCTGGCGGAGACCGTAGACTGGCCGCCGGAGGCTCCACTGGGTGCCAGGAGGAAAAGACCCAGTGAAGCCAGGTGGGCGACGCAGCCAGATCTCCTCGTGCAGGCTGCCCTGCAAGAAAGCAGTGCTGAAGTCAAGAGAGTGTAGCTCGTAGTCACGGTGAGCAGCTACGTGCAGCAGTACCCGAAGAGTGGTCATCTTCGGGGTGGGAGAGAAGGTCTGAAAGTAGTCAACTCCCTGCCGCTGACTGAAGCCACGAGCCACGTAACGCGCCTTGAAGACAGGCGGAGAACCCGGCGGCCGCTTCACCCTGAAAATCCACATGCCACTGACGATGTTCGCCCCAGGAGGGGGAACAGCGTCAACGTAGGTGCCTGTGGACTTCCAGGAAGCCATCTCTGCGTCCGTAGCTGCCTGCCACTGAGAGGAGTAGGGACCCTCTATCGCCTCCGCGTAAGAGCGCGGAGTCGGGATGTCAAGTGCATCCGGGTCTCCCTCAGGGGTAAGCAGTACGGACACGAGATGAGGTGAAGCAGCGGCCAAGCACTGGAACTCCTCCTGCCTGTCCTCAAGGACGTCCGTGCCAAGGGCACACTCACCCCCGACGGACGGAGGACAGACAGACTCAGACTCAGCAACAAGACTGGCGACGTAGTCTAGGCGACAGCGAGCAGCAAAGTCGACGAGCTCAGCAACTAGGGCAGACGCAGCAGTGGACTCAAAGGAAGGGTCAGTGACAACAGTAGCAAGGAGACGCGTGACAGTAGGACTGGCAGCACGAAGAGAGTCCGACTCCGGGTCGGCAAGAGCAGGAAGAGAAGACTCAGGAGGAGAAGGCAAAGGGGCACGCAGAGGAGCAGTGGACGGACGCAGAGACATCCGGTGCGTGCCAGGGACAGGAGGAGGACGCTGACGCGAACCGCGACCACTAGTGCGAGCAGCACGGACAGGCGACGCAGGGCGAGACGCAGGCTCACGACGCTCAGCAAGACCTCCAGTAGGACCAGTGTAGGGAGACGGAGCAGGCAGTGGGGAGGCCGGCTGTAACTGTAACTGCGACGGGACAGGCTGTGGACACTCTAAGGGAGGAGGAGGACCAGTAGAAGGCGGGAGACCAAGAACCTGCTGAAGGAGCGGAACGAAGTACGGCCGAGGCCGCGCGGCGACTCCAGACACAGGAGGGACAGCACCAGCACCCCCAGTGGCAGCACCAGCACCAGTAGCAGCTCCAGCTCCAGAACCCCCAGCAGCACCAGTAGTACCCCCAGCAGGACCGCCTCCAGGACCGACAGCAGTAGCCTCCGCGCCAACACCCGCAGCAACTCCAGCTCCAGAAGTACCCGCAGGTCCAGCAGCTCCAGTACTCCCAGTACGAGCACCTCCGGGACCCGTGGCACCAGCTCTCTCAGCAGCAACAGAACCTCCAGTACCCGCAGCACCTCCAGCTCCAGCAGCTCGCCTCCAGCGCCGGGCAAACCACTCACGCAACTCCTGGGGAGAGAGTGGCTCCCGGCGAGAAGGAGCACCCGGAGAACCGCCAGGCACAGCACCACCAGGCGTAGCACCCCCAGGCTCAGCACCTCCAGGCGTAGTACCCCCAGGCTCAGCACCCCCAGACGCAGCACCCCCAGGCTCAGCACCTCCAGGCGTAGCACCCCCAGGCTCAGCACCCCCAGACGCAGCACCCCCAGGCTCAGCACCCCCAGTCGTAGTACCCACACGCTCAGCACCCCCAGAGTCAGCACCCACACGCTCAGCACCCCCAGAGTCAGCACCAGAGTCACCAGCGACCTCGACAGGCTCAACAGCGTCTACCTGGGACACACCTGAAGGGGCAGGACCCTGAGGGGGGAGGGGGTCTACCGGGGGGGGACCTGGTACAAGGAAGAGCGGTGGCGGGGGGAGGGACGGAGTGCGGTAGGGGAAGAGGCGGTAGTAGGGGACCGACTCGTCGAACGTGACGTCCTGGGAGGACAGAACACGGCGAGAGGTGGGGTGGTAGAACTGCCACCCTGGGGCGTCAGGGGGGAAACCCAGGAAGACGCAAGGAGCAGCACGAGGGGACAGCTTGTCCGCAGACAAGTCGCGGACAAACGCCCGAGATCCCCAGACACGGAACGCAGACGCATCGCCAACCTTCCCCGTCCACAGCAAGGCTGGGGAGGTCTCCGGCATGGAGACCCTGGGCTGAAGGTTGATCTGATGCGCCGCGTACCGAACCGCAAACGGCCACAGAAAATGGGGGGCAGCCGCATGCATCATGGACGTACGGGCGACGTCCATGACCATGCCAATGCGGCGCTCAGCAATCCCATTTTGCTGTGGAGAGTCCGGAAGCGTGAAGGTCTGGCGGATGCCTCGTGCACGACAGTAGGCTCGCAGAAGGCCAGAGGAGAACTCTCCGCCTCTGTCAGAGTGCAGACGCAGAACAGGAAAGTCCGAGCCGAAGCTCCGCCTGAGCTGGAGACGAGCTGCGCGGATCCAGTCAATCAACACCTCAGTGACATCACCCTTGCTGCGCAAGGGGAAGACTGTGGTGTAACGCGAGTAGTCGTCAACCACCAGCAGGAAGTAGCGCTCGTGACCCTGTCCACGGACGCGGGCCGGGCCCCACACGTCCATGTGAAGCGTCTGCAGCGGGGCCTCTGTCGGAGGAAACTGGGAGGAGTGAGGGGTAGCCCGCTGTCGTCCCTCAACACAGGGGACGCAGGTAGGGCCAGGCCCCGGAGGAAGTGGAGGGAGGGACCGGGGAAGACCAGAGACAAGGACACGGGAGGCCATGCCTCGGAGACGAAGCAGGGAGGGGTGACCAAGGCGGTGGTGCCAGAGGAGAGTCTCGTGAGACAGGAGGCGACACGAGCAGGGGGCAGACTCAGGACCAGACCTGGACGCTGCAGCAAACACCTGACCCGACGCAGCTACCTGACCAGACGCAGGGACTGGGGGAGACGCAGTGGTCAGTGTGTACAGGCTCGACCCCGGCCGACGTGTAAACGTGGCCAGGTGTCGGCCTGTCCGAGCGTCCGTGCAGTGGGTCACCCGCTGACTCGCAGGAGTGAACTGGTGAACCCCCGCATCCTGTAGGTCAGCACCACTCACCAAGTTCGTAGAGAACGAGGGGAGGTAAAGACCAGACAGGGTGCCAGAGGGGGCCGCCGGACACGGGAGGACAGTGGAGAAGTGAGCAAGGACAGGACCCCCAGAGGGGTCTGCCAGAGAGACCGCAACTGGCCGGCCAAGCGGCGTGAGTGTGGTGCGGTCTCGAAAGAAGGAGCGAGAAGCACTAAAGTCGCACGCGATGTAATTGCGGGCTGACGTCAACAGCGTCGCCTGAAATTTCGCGCGCAAGAAATTTCGGGCTGACGTCAGCAGCGACGTTCGAATTTCGCGCGCGAGAAATTGCAGCTGACGTCAGCTGCGTCGCCCGAGGTTTCGCGCGCAAACAATTGCAGCTGACGTCAGCTGTGTCTCTCGAAATTTCTCGGGAGTTTTCTAATGACGTCAGCTTCAACGCTAGGATATTTCTGCGTAGTATCTAATCAACGCTGCTGACGCCATCGCGCAATAAAGGCAGCAGCACTCTCCCTAGTGAAAACGATTGATAATTGGAAATATAAAAAAACAGATCTACAACTATTTCTGTTTGTATACTTCCATTATATCCCAGCCCTATCATGTATACAAACCATCATCATCAATTTGGTTCAAGGTTCAACAAAAAAGGAAAAAAAAATAACATACGAAACCGAGTTTCGTATCAAAAGATAAAAGAACACGTAGTTTTTTTTAATCCAAACATAACGACAAGATTAAGGTCGTTCAAACGTCAAACGCATGTTACAATTGTTGCTTCGCAACCCTAAGACGATTTCGTCGCCTCTTGTTTTTTTTTTTATTCAGAAAATAAAAGATGAGCCGCCTCAATAATAATATTAAAAAAACTCCCTGCAATTTCAAACTGTTTTTAATAAGTTTGGTTCGTGACAGCTCCGGTGTCAACGCACGCCCCTCATCCCGACGACGGCCATGCTCTGCTCTGCCCTGCCGTGCCCTCCCGGCCAAGTGTGGCGATCTTCACGGCTAGAGCATCCGCGGCATCACACTCGCGCCAATTCCAGTCGAAAGTGTCCTCCCCCGCGACGGCAACGTTTCCACAGCCGCATCTGCCGCCGCACCTGCCGCATCTGCCGCTCATGCGACGCCTCTCCGCTTGTGGAAAGGGAAGACTATCAGTAAGTGTCTCTGGCCTATGTCATAACCCTGTCGCAAAATGAAACATCTTCGTTTCACCATTTCACAAGTCAGTGCTCCTTATTATTTTCACCCTGTTCCTAGACGTACTACTAGTAGTAGTACTATACCATTAGCAACACAAGGCGCGTTTTGAGTCGACTTTAAACACTATTGTACGTACTAGTAATAGTACTGCTATGCTACCCACAAACACACTCCCTCTACTCCACCCCCCTCCCTTCCTATAGCATGCATAAGCCCCATCATCTCAGTAACGTACGCGGCCAAGCTTCGTCTTTCTCACCTCATTACTCATCCTTTTACTGCACCCCCATGCGTCCCTATTGTCAAACTACAAATGTGGTAGTTCTGTCTAGGGTATAGTGGGGTAGCCTGTATGGGGTACAACCCGATGTTAGGGTTAGTACTTGTACCCACAACCCTTTCAATGCAGTCATTGTAGCTTCTAATCTTGACATGGTATTAAGAGCAGTAGGTCCGTAGGACCGTTTCTTTTCCGGGCCCACCATACTTAGCGACCGACTGCGGTTACCGCGTTACCACACTACTCTGCGTCGCGCCACCCGCGCACGCCCTGCCCTGCCCTGCCCCGTGTCGCGCTGCCCCGCGCACGCCCTACCCTGCCCCGCGTCGCGCTGCCCCGCGCACGCCCTGCCCTGCCCCGCGTCGCGCTGCCCCGCGCACGCCCTGCCCTGCCCCGCGTCGCGCTGCCCCGCGCAGGCCCTGCCCTGCCCAGCGTCGCGCTGCCCCGCACACGCCCTGCCCGGCCCCGCGTCACGCTGCCCCGCGCACGCCCTGCCCTGCCCCGCCTCGCACTGCCCCGCGCACGCCCTGCCCTGCCCTGCGTCGCGCCCTGCTGCAGTCCGCCCGTCGCGCCCTACGGCAGCCCGCACGTCGTGCTCTGCTGCCCCGCACGTCGCGCTCTGCTGCAGCCCGCCCGTCGCGCTCTGCTGCCCCACGCGTTGCGCCCTATGGCAGCCCGCACGTCGCGCTCTGCTGCCCCGCACGTCGCGCTCTGCTGCAGCCCGCGCGGCGCGCCCCTGCACGTCGCGCCCTACGGCAGCCCGCGCGTCGCGCTCTGCTGCAGCCCGCGCGTCGCGCCTTCCTGCCCCGCGCGTCGCGCTCTGCTGCGGTCCGCGCGTTGCGCCCTGCTGCCCTGCATAGCACGCGCCCCGCTGACCGCGCCGCCCAGGCCGAGCCGAGCCGCCCTACCCGACCCGATCCGCCCTGCTGCTCGTGCTACTGCTGTTGCTGGTGGAGATGCTGCTAGGAGTGCTGGAGGTGCTGCAGCTTAGCCTCGCCGAGCCGCTCTGCTGCTCTTACCGTTGCTGCTGCTACTCATGCTACTGCCTTCACTCCATACTTCCCTAGAGGTAGCGCTCCTCCTAGCTTGCCCGCCATGACTTCACTTCCCAGCAGCAATGGGAGTGGTGCCGGCGGTGGTGGCAGCAGTGGGAGTGGTGGCGACCGTAGTAGCAGTCACTGTGGCGCTGTTCGGTGCGGAGTTTTTGGCGGTGGTTAGATGCAGCTACAGCGGCGTCCGACCCTTAGGCCCCAACAACTTTGTGAGTGGCTTTACCAGCGTGGGACGTCTCCTAGTCCTGGTTGCTGCCCGTACGTCATTCGCACAGGTCGTCGAACTGGTCAGATCTGGGACAACTGATCACGCACAGTCCCGCTGCTTCTCCTATTTGAGTGACGTCTAGCACGCAGAGTTTGGAGACGAGGCTGAGATCCCCCACTGGCTTGAGCTGCTTAGGTCGGGCATTGATGTCTTTGCTTTAGACTATGCACCATCCTTACTACCATGTATGCTTTGCCTGGTGGTGCTGAGGGTGAATGATACCTGTGTGTGTAGCACGACCCCGGTATAGAGGTTGCTACTCTAGGTGCTAGTGAGGCTGCTGCCTTAGGTGCTAAAGAGTCTGCTCTCTCAGGTACTGCGCCTACTGAGGCCTTGCACATCTTCACGCTTGACTCAGGTGCTTCCCGCAGTTTCTTTCGCGACAGTATTGCACTCACGCCACTCCCTGCACCTGTTGCAGCGTCTCTGGCTGACCCCTCAGGGGGCCCAGTTCTTGCACGATCCACCACTGTGCTCCCGTGCCCGGCGGTTCCGTCTGGCTCACTGTCAGGCCTCCACCTCCCCTCGTTCTCTACGAACTTGGTGAGCACCATAGTTCTCCAGGACCAGTGGGTTGACACCTTTACCCCTGGAGGACAGCGTGTGGTGATCTGTACGTGCTCCCGGACTAGCCGCCACCTGGCCACGTTTACCCATCGGCCAGGGTCGAGTCTTTACACACTTACGACTGCGCCTCCTCAGGTAGCTGCTACTGGTCAGGTTTCTGCGTGAGGTTAGGTAGCCTCCCCTTGTGAGTGTTGCTCCCTGTCGCACCAGACTCTTCTCTGGCACCACCGTCTGGGTCACCCCTCCTTGCCACGTCTACGTGGCATGCACCGTCGCCTCCTTGTGTCTGGTCTTCCCATGTCTCTCCCTCCCCTCCCTGCCTCCCCTACGCCGCCCTGCCTTCCTTGTGTCGAGGGGCGGCAGCGCGCCGCTCCTCACTCCTCCTCGTTTCCCCCGACAGAGGCTCTCCTACAGACCCTCCACCTGGACGTGTGGGGCCCAGCCCGCGTTAGTGGCCTGGGCGGCGAGCAGTACTTTCTGCTGGTTGTTGACGACTAGTCGCGGTACACCATGGTCTTCCCCTTGCACACCAAGGGTGAGGTCCCTGCTGTCCTGATCCCTTGGATCCGCACAGTTCGTCTCTAGCTCCGCCGCAGGTTCCGCCAGGACCTCCCTGTCCTGCGTCTGCACTCTGACATGGGTGTTAAGTTCTCCTCCGACCTCTTGCGGGCCTTTTGTCAGGGAGAGGGCATCCTCCAGTCGTTCACGCTTCCGAGCTCACCGCAACAGAATGGGGTTGTTGAGCGCCGCATTGGGTTGGTCATGGAGATCGCTCGTACCTCCTTGATCCATGCGGCGGCTCCCCATTTTCCGAGGCCGTTTGTGGTCCGGTACGCCGCGCACCAGCTCAACCTCTAGCCACATGTCTCCTTGCCATAGACCTCGCCCACACTGCGTTGGACGAGATTGGTTGGCGATGCGTCAGTGTTCAGGGTCTGGGGTGCTCGTGCAATTGTCCTCGATACGTCCGCGGACAAGCTCTCCTCCCGAACCATTCCATGTGTCTTCCTTGGCTTTGTCCCTGACGTGCCTGGCTGGCAGTTTTACCACCCCACCTTGCACCATGTCTTCCCCTCTTAGGACATCATTTTTGACGAGTTGGTTCCTTTCTACTGTCTCTTCCCCTACAGCACTGCCCCCGTCCCTCCCCCGCCGCTTTTCCTCGCTCTAGGTCCCCCTCCGGTAGACCCCCTCCCCCCTCATGGTCCTGCCCCTTCAGGTGTGTCTCAGGTAGACCCACTCCCCTTGGCTGAGCCTGTAGAGGTCACTAGCGACTCAGGTGCTGCTGCGGGTGGTGCTGCTCGGGGTACTGCGTCTGGGGGTGCTGAGCCTATGCGTGAGGTGCTAGGGGGTGCGGAGCCTGGGGGTGCTGAGCCTGCGAGTGCGGAGCCTGGGGGTGCTGAGCCGACGAGTGCGGAGCTTGGGGGTGCTGAGCCGGAGGGTGCTGAGTCTGGGGGTCTCTCTTCACGACGGGGGCCTCTCTCACCACACCAGCTACGAGAGTGGCTGGCGTGGCGTACTCGCCTGAGGAGTCGTGCAGCTGGTGCTGGAGGTACTGCTGCTCGAGGTGCTGCGGCTGGAGCTGTTGGAGCTGCTCGTCGTGGAGGTGCTGGGGGTGCTGGTGTTTCTGGTTCTGGAGGTGCTCGTACTAGAGGTACTGGAGTGGCCAAGACTGGTGGTACTCCTGGCGCTGAGGGTGTTGGTACTGCTAGCGCTGAGGGTCCTGGAGGTGCTCGTACCGGAGGTACTCGAGCTGCCGGGGTTCGTGGTGCTGGAGGCACTAGAGCTGGAGACCCGTGCGTTGGAGTTTGAGACCTTGGAGCTGGAGGTGCTGGCCCTCGAGGTGCTGGCCCAGGGGGTACTGAGTTTGTTGGTGCTGAGCCTCGAGGTGCTGAGTCTGCTGGAGGTCCTCCTGGTGCCGCGTTGCAGCGGTCACCTCTCTCGTCGCAATAGCTGCGCGAGTGGCTTGCTTCGCGCTGCTGGAGGTCCTCCTGGTGCCGCAGCAGCGGTCACCTCTCTCGCCTTCGGAGACGCGCTGCTGGAGGTGGAGGCACTGCTGCTGGAGGTGCCAGAGCTGGAGGCAGTAGAGTTGGAGGCGCTGGAGCTGGAGGCCCTGGAGCTGGAGGTGCTAGTTCTAGGGGTGCTACTGCTGGAGGCACTGGAGCTGGGGGACCTGGAGCTGGTGCTGTCGATCCTGGAGTTGGAGACCCTGGAGCTGGAGGTACCGGTTCTGGGGGTGCTGCTGTTGGGGGCATTAGAGCTGGAGGCCCTAGTGCTGGTGCTGTAGACCCTAGAGCTGGTGCTGTAGACCCTGGAGTTGGAGACCCTGGAGCTGGAGGTGCCGGTTCTGGGGGTGCTGTTGCTGGAGGCACTGGAGCTGGAGGCCCTGGAGCTGGTCCTGTCGACCTTGGAGTAGGAGACCCTGGAGCTAGAGGTGGCGGTTCTGGGGGTGCTGCTGCTGGAGGCCCTGGAGCTGGAGGTTCTGGAGTTGCTGGAGGAGCTGGTGCTGCTGGTGCTCGTCCTGGAGGTGCTGGAGCTGCCGGAGCTGGTGGTGCTGCGGGCTTTGGAGCTGGATGCGCTGGCGCTGGACGCGCTGGAGCTGGAGGCGCTGGAGCTAGAGGCGCTAGAGCTGGAGGTTCTAGAGCTGCTGGAGGCGCTGGAGCTGCTGGTACTCGTACTGGAGGTGCTGGTGCTGGTGGTACTGGTGCTGGTGGTACTGCTCAGCAGCGGCTGTTCTTCGCTCCGCCGTCACCCTCGTCTCTGCCACCGCCTGACTTCGCGCTTTGCCAGGTTCTTAGCCTCCCGTCTTCTACTGGCCACCCGTTACAGCCAGGCGCTCCGCTCCCTGCTCCTTCTCCTTACACTGAGCAGACGGACTCGCTTACAGAGCGTTGTGAGCCTACGTCTCGTCCTGCCTTGCCTGTTCGCGCTGGTCGTCGTGTTCCTCGTGAGCGTCCTCCTCCTGTCCCCGGCACGCACACTATGGCACTTCGTCCTTCCTCTGTTCCACAGCGTGTTCTCCTACCGTCTCCTCCTGCGTCCTCTCTTCCGCACGTTCCGGACCCTGAGTCTGACTTAGATTGTGTTGCCAGCCCTACTATCACCCGTCTCCTGGCCACTGCTGTCACTGACCCTTCGTTTGAGTCTGCGACCGCGTCTGCCCTCGTTGCTGAGCTTGTCGAATTTGCTGCTCGCTTTCGTCTAGACTACGCCACTAGTCTTGTTGCTGAATCAGAGTCTGTCTGTCCTCCGTCCGTCGGGGGTGAGTCTGCTTTTGGCATGGACGTCCTCGAGGACAGGCAGGAGGACTTCGAGTGCTCTGCAGCTGCTGTACCTCATCTCGTGTCCATGCTGATTGCACCTGAGGGAGACCCGGATGCACCAGACATCCCGACCCCGCGCTCTTACGCAGAGGCGATTGAGGGTCCCTACTCCTCTCAGTGGCAGTCAGCCATGGACGCAAAGATGGCATCCTGGAATTCCACAGGCACTTACGTCGACGCTGTTCCCCTATCTGGGGCGAACATCGTCAGTGGGATGTGGATTTTCAGGGTGAAGCGGCCGCCGGGTTCTCCGCCTGTCTTCAAGGCGCGTTACGTTGCTCGAGGCTTCAGTCAGAGACAGGGGGTTGACTTCTTCCAGACCTTCTCCCCTACCCCGAAGATGACCACTCTTCGGGTTCTGCTGCACGTCGCCGCTCAGCGTGACTATGAGCTTCACTCTCTTGACTTCAGCACAGCTTTCTTGCAAGGTAGCCTGCACGAGGAGATCTGGCTACGCCGCCCACCTGGCTTCACTGAGTCGTTTCTAGCAGGTACCCAGTGGAACCTCCGGCGGCCAGTCTACGGTCTCCGTCAGGCGCCTTGCGAGTGGCACGACACACTGAGGATGACACTTGCGGCCTTTGGGTTTGCTCCTTCGACTGTTGACCCGTCGCTGTTTCTGCGCACCGACACTTCGCTGCCGCCGTTCTACATCCTCGTATACGTCGACGACTTGGTCTTTGCCACTGCTGACACTGAGGGACTTGCCCACATGAAGTCTGAGATGCAGAAGAGACACACGTACACATACCTGGGAGAGCTGCACAGCTATCTTGGCTTGCAGATTACCCGGGACAGAGCACGGCGCACCATCACCCTGACTCTGTTACAGATGGTGCACCAGGTCCTTCAGCGCTTCTGCTTCACGTACTCCTCGCCACAGTCCACTCCTCTGCCTACCGGTCACTCACTCTTAGCTCTGCCTTTGGATGGGTCCGTAGAGCCGAGTGGCCCGTATCCAGAGCTTGTGGGCTGCCTCATGTACCTGATGACCTGCAATCGTCCTGTACCCGCTCGTCTTCTGTTCTCAGTTCCAGTTGTTAGGTTGAGATCTACGCAGGGGCCATGGCTGCACAGGAGTTACGCTGGCTCACCTACCTGCTGACCGACTTGGGAGAGCCGCCTCGTTCTCCTCCAGTTCTGTACGTCGACAACAAGGCCATGATTGCCTTGTGTCAGGAGCACAGACTGGAGCACAGGACGAAGAACATCGCTCTGCGTTACTTTCTTGCTTGAGAGTTGCAGCAGCGTGGACAGCTTCGTCTTGCTTACGTGGCCTCTCGGGCCAACACCGCTGATATCTTCACCAAGACACTTCAGCCTTGTGATCATCAGCGGTTCTGTACTGTGCTAGGACTTGTGCCTACTTGGCCTCACTTGCTCACCTCTTGACTTTGCTTGTACTGTGATCTATATTGTATACCTGCATGCCTACGCCTGCTAGGTAATGATCACTGTACTGTTGTTGTTGCATATATACCTCTGCATGTGAACTGGCCTTGTGACTCTTTGCTTGTGCTCGGAGTGTGTGGTGACGTTGTGATCCACCCTGAGCTTGCTTTGCTCTTCTTGACTGGTCTTGTGACCCCTTGTTCTCCCTCACTTCGCCTATGGGGGTGTGTCAAACTACATATGTGCTAGTTCTATGTAGGCTATAGTGGGGTAGCTTGTATGGGGTACAACCCGATGTTAGAGTTAGTACTTGTACCCACAATCCTTTCAATGTAGTCATTGTAGCTTCTAATCTTGACACCTATCCCTCCCTGCCATCCCCATTATCTCAGTAAAATGCGTGGCCAAGCTGTACCCCACAAAGATGAACGGGAAATTAGTCGGAGACAAAGGTGCATTTGGGAAAGTCGTCCTGAAGGGCCTCCGGTACGTGAAGGTCTCTACTGAAAGTCGTCCCACAAAGATCAACAGGAGATTAGTAGGAGACAAAGGTGCATCGGGGAAAATCGTTCCGTAGGGCTTCCTGTACGTCTCTGAGTGATTACAGTGTGCTATTTCAGTCTATTGGTTCCACTTCCGGGTTATTTGGTTCCGCTTCTGGGTTTGGTGCTTCCACTTCCAAGCTTGGTGGTTCCACCTCCGGGTTCGTTGGTTCCACTTCAGGGTTGGGTGGTTACACGTCCAAACTTGGTGCTTCCACTTCTGGGTTCAGTGCTTCCACTTCCAGGCTCGGTGGTTCCACTTGCGGGTTTGGTGCTTCCAATTCCTTAGGTGTTTCCACTTCCAAATTAGGTACTTCCACTTCCAAAAAAGGTCGTTCCAAGTCCAAAAAAGGTGGCACTTCAGCATCTACCTCTGGCTTTGGCGCTTCTACTTCTACTAGTTCTGCTACTGCTACTGCGTCGTCGCCTTCTGGTCCATCCACTTTCTCTCCCGCTCCTTCTTTTTCTGCCCCCCCTCCTGCCCCTGTCTCCGCTCCTGCGTATGCCGGTTATTCTCGCAGCGTTTGCCCCGCTCCTGCTTATCCGGCTTCCTATCCTGCTCAAGACTCTTATAACCCTGGTTACGGCTACGGCTATGGCTACGGTTATGGTCCCAGTTATGGCTACGGTCCCAGTTATGGTTACGGTCCCAGATTTGGTTACGGCTACTCAGCAGCACCTGATGATTGCTACCCTGGTGATGACTACGATGGTGATGACTACGCTGGTGACGACTACTCTGCGCCTGTTGCTCCTCCATACGAGACACAAGCAAGCTCGTCCAGGTTCCAGGAAGCTGCCTACTCCAAGCCTAAAAAAAACAAGTCAAGAAAATCTAAGTCTAAAAAGGCTGGCACTTTCAGTCCTGAGCATTATTGGTGAGGCAGCATCAATCAGCACTGTGTGCATGTGATGCACTTGTACTGATAAACGGAGTATTCCATTCCATTTCCTACTTTTAAGTTGACTCAACATTGGGGTGGTGCTACAAACAATAAGTCAGAAGCTTACGGTATTGTTTATGCTTGTAAGGTCACTGTTGTACAATACCGGTAATGTGTTATGAGATGTTTATTAGAGCCGCGTGGAAAACAAATATCAAAGATTTGACAATGCAACGAAGGCAGGATAATATTGCAGGCCCTCCTAGCTAGGTAGGTGGCCTCGGCTGCAGATAGAATCCATCGATCGTGCACTTCCGAAAGTGGGGGTTGTACGATATGTGAAGAAGTAAACTCCGTTAAGGAAAATGAAATCTCCTTACACACACAGAAAAAATAACGGTCACACTAACGAATATTTGAAAGCGAGGTTGGGCACGGGTCAGGGTTCAATAACCTTCGGAGGCGACTCGATGGAGGTTGAAATCGGACCAAACCTGTACGCGGCGCGCTTTAGGTAGGAAATTTGAGTTTTTTGGCGGCACTACGGTGTACAGATGGACCGAAGCAAGGGCCAACGAAATTTCAGCGTCAAGCCGAAGCGAATCAGATGCGAATTTGGCGTGGTTGTGATGAGAGGAGCTCGGTTTGATTGTAGCTACATAGCTTGAGGTTTGGTACAGAACGTTCTGGCTAGGTCAGGTCTGGTTTGTTTGTGTCAATTGCCTTGATTGTACATCCGACAACGTCGCTTCTTTCTGATAGGAAAAACGAGTGCTACCCAGTAGATATTCATGTTCTAGCCGTTGCCTTAGTCAGACATTTGTTCGTTGTTTACGTGCTCGATTTTCCTAGCCGTTTCCCACGCCACATCACCCTCGCAACTGTATCGCTGCCATGTCGTCCTTCAACTATGTCGTGAAGGTGAGCAGAAAATATCGCTTCCAGGCGGCCCAACTCAAGAAATCTCGCCAGCCTCTATGCTCTATAACGCTTCAACTCGTCGATGATTTAGTCTTAGTCTCCAGATGCCCTACACGTGTCGCTACGTCTGTGCCTCGCGCTTTCTAGATTCTTGTGGCGATTGCTGCTAATTGAATCAGCTGCTGTGGCGTTCTCATCTCACAACATCAGAAAAGAATGTCCAGTCGGTTTGTGGCGTTCACTCGGATGAGTGGCAAGACACAAATCGTCTCTAGGCGCCCCTTTCATCCTGCAATAGCGCTCCGGCATACCTCCCATCGGACCTCTGTGCCTTTTTCCCTACTGCAAAGCATTGTTCTATTTCCCACCCCCCTTTCCTCTTACTAACCCGTTTTTCCCATTCTCCAACCTCCTCACCCTCCGTCCCCCCTCCTTTCCAGGTCAACTGCAATGGCTCTTTGCTTCGCATCTCGTCTCGCCTCTCCCCACCGTCGTTCCTCCACGTAAGCCTGCGGATTCGCGCGTCTCTCGACATCCCCGCGAGCAAGCCGCTCTCGCTGACTTACACGGACGACGACGGTGACGTCATCACGCTTTCCACGGACGAGGACATTTATGACGCATTTGTTTCTCAGGAACTCAGTGTCCTACGTGTTGAGGCCGCCTTTGACGTTTCTGACGCTAACGTTAACGTAAACGCAGGCCTTGGCAGCGACGGCGACTCAACGACTGTCAAAATGACAGATTCCGTCAAGTCGGACCCCAAGAGCCGTCCAGCCGTCAGCACGTCGGTTGCTGTCAGCACTGACGATCTGCTAACCGCTCCCTCGTGTTCCGAACAGAAATCCAGTCCTCCATCCTCCATTCTGCTCGCGGGTAGTGCTGCTGATACCACGGTCACTGCTGCCTCGAAAAAGACAGTTACCACTGATACCACCGTTGCTGCAACTTCGCTAAATGCATTTAACACTGCTGCTACAGTTACCGTCACTTCTGGAGGAGTAGCCACCGCTGTTACTGCTGTAGAATCAGTTATTCCTGATACCACCGTGAGGGGCGCCCCCGGCTTGCAAGCAGCAGGTGCTGGCGATCCACCTGCATCTGCTGCTACTGTTCCGGCTGCAACTGAGGCTGCTGCTTCCCCTGTCAGTACTACCGCACCTGTTCCTAAGGCTGCTACTTCTGGCGTTGCTGCTTTCGCTACCATTCCTCCGCCTGCCACTCCTGGATTCGGTGCTTCTGCTAGCACTGCTGCTTCTGGTTCTTCCACTCCCACCACTGGCACTTCGTCTTCCGGTTTTGGTGCTTCCTTGCCTGATCGTGCTGGTTCTCCAACCTTTTCTGGTAGCCCAGCCGCAGATGGTGCCAACCCTTTTCCTGCCACTGCCTGGCGTGTGAGAGCAGGAAGCCTCTCCAATCCTCTGACCTCTGGCGATTCATCTTTTCGTTTCTCCTCCCCTGCTGCTGTGCCCACGAATGCTGCTCTCCGCAAAACGGCATCAGCAGCACTCCTCTCCAAGCCTCTAGTGTCTTTAGCTTCTACTTTTAGTTCCACCTCCCCTGCTGCTGTGGCTGCCCCACCTGCTGCGGCTGCCCCACCTGCTGTGGCTGCCCCACCTGCTGTGGCTGCCCCATCTGCTGTGGTTGCCCCACTTGCTGTGGTTGCCCCACCTGCTGTGGCTGCCCCATCTGCTGTGGTTGCCCCACCTGCTGTGGTTGCCCCATCTGCTGTGGCTGCCCCATCTGCATTCGGCAATACGGCAACAACCACAAGCCTCTTCAAGCCTCCAACACCAACCGTTTCTTCTGCTCCTGCCCCTGCTGTTGGCCCTTGCACCCCTGCTTTTGCCTCGTCAACACCAACCGTTTCTTCTGCTCCTGCCCCTGCTGTTGGCCCTTGCACCCCTGCTTTTGCCTCGTCAGTGACAGCCGCAAGCGTCTCTAACTCGTTACCATCTGCTGCGTTTTGCACCCCCAGTTTGGGCTTTTGCAATTTCCCCTTTGACGCTGCCTTCCATCCCACTCTGGCCTCTGGCACACCTTGGTACATCAAGTAGTGTACTGCTTATGGCCTTGGTTCAAGGAGAACGTGCAAGGCTGCAATAACTATTCTGTGCAATGTCTGTATACATTCTTGTCACATGCAGCTATGGCACCTACATGTGCTTTTCATCTACATCTCTGAGTCCCAGCATTATGCGAATGGCACTGGTTTCTGCAAACCAAAAGAGCTTGATTCTGAGATAATGTTTGATTTCTAGAGCAACATTACAATCAATCATATAATCCAACACTATCAATCAATTTGCTACCCTGAGGATGGAGACAGTCAAGTTTGTTCAGTGAAGGTGAAGTAATGAGTGGAACGTACCACCACGGGTTCGCCACCCACAAATACCGTAGGACAAATAGGCTCAAAGTGGACTCGTCACCTGTCTCCACCTGCCTCCACCTGCCTCCACCTGCCACCACCTGCCTCCAACTGCCACCACCTGCCTCCGCACACAGTTTGAAATCTATGAAGTGGAAAAGTGGTCCCAATCTTTGGGAGCAGCTGCAAACTGCTGTCCAGAAGCAAATGGACTTATAAGCAAACCCAGAAATCCGTGGGTAGGAAGGGAGGGAAGGTGCCGCCACTCTTGGGATGGAGGAGCAGCAGCAGCAGACTGCTGTTCAGAAGCATCCACGGGATCACTAACTGACGCATAAAATTCCTGCTCCATGCCTGGATGCTTGCCTTCACACACGCACGATTAGAAGTCCGTGGGTAGGAACGAAGGGAACGTGCCGCCACTCTTGGGGAGCAGCAGCAGCAGCAGGCTGCCGAGCTGACTTTTGAGTCGACTCAAAAGTAGGAACGAAGGGAACGTGCCGCCACTCTTGGGGAGGAGCAGCAGCAGCAGGCTGCCGAGCTGACTTTTGAGTCGACTCAAAAGTAGGAACGAAGGGAACGTGCCGCCACTCTTGGGGAGGAGCAGCAGCAGCAGGCTGCCGAGCTGACTTTTGAGTCGACTCAAAAGTAGGAACGAAGGGAACGTGCCGCCACTCTTGGGGAGGAGCAGCAGCAGCAGGCTGCCATTCAGAAGCATCCATGCGGACCACTGCCTCCTCCTCTGCCCTCGGATACAGACCGTGACCTCGGCCCTCAGGCGCGCTCTGCGCATGATAAATCCCAACCGCTCAATTGACACGCTTGGTGACTTACTGTTCCGGAAAACGGGGTCCAGCTCAGCTTTTCCAGAGCTAACCCTCACATCCATCGCCTTCCATCAGCTGTGGGTCGAAAGATGTGAAGCTGTTTTTCGCGGGCAGAAATTCCGCACGAATCGAGTACTTCATAAGATCGAATTTGCGTTCAGGCAACATGCACGGATCTACACCCGCAAGTTCGGCGCAACTTGCCATAAGCGGCATCGGAAGAACATTACGGAGGAGCAGAAACTTCTGGGGAAGATCAAGGTGGCCGGCTTGAGCTGGAAGTGGACAAGTGCGTTCGCCGCACTGTGGTCCAAGAGGAGGGCAAGTATCTCCCGCCCTTAGATTATCCCATCTGGAACAGTAGCTCACCCTCTGTTCCTCACGCGCGGTTACGACCGTTATGGGGTTATATGCTTGCTCACTCGGTGTATATCTTTCCATATAATCAAAAAGAAAAAAGAAAAAAAGAAGCATCCATGCGAGCACGAGTCGCGCATTAGATTCCTGCTCCCTCCCTGGACGCTTGCCTTAACACACAACTAGAAGTCCGTGGGCAGGAATGAAGGGAATGTGCCACCACTCTTGGGTAGCAGCAGCAGCAGACTGCCATTGAGAAGCATCCACGCGAGCACGAATCGGCCTCTGCCAAGTGGCGAGATCTCGTCAAGTGACGGAAGCTCCTCACTGTTGCGGAAGGCGAGTATGATGAAGGCCCAGAAGAGGCACAGCACACTGCCGGAGAATCCACCCAGGGCCAGCAGGGCCAGAGTGATGAGAGTTGTGATCTTGGCCTTGCGCCTGCCGAATAGAGCCTGCATACGAGGGCATGGTGATAGAAGGCAAGGGGAAGCAGGGAAGGCGAGGATGAGGAAGGCCCAGAAGAGCCAGAGCACACTGCCGGAGAAACCACCTAGTGCCAAAAGAGCCAATGTGATGAGAGTGGTGATCTTGGCCTTGCGCCTGCCAAATAGTGCCTGCAGGGATGACGAAAGACGAGGGGGAGAGAGAGAGGAAAGCGATGTTTTGGGGGGATAAGACGGGAGATGGAGAGGCAGCTCCTCGCTGCTGCGGAAGGCGAGTATGATGAAGGCCCAGAAGAGGCACAGCACACTGCCGGAGAAACCACCCAGGGCTAGTAGCGCTAGAGTGATGAGAGTTGTGATCTTGGCCTTGCGCCTGCCGAACAGAGCCTGCATTGAAGGGAAGCGGGAGCAAAGGCAAGGGCAGGGAAGGAGAGGATGATGAAGGCCCAGAAGAGGCACAGCACACTTCCTGAAAAGCAGCCTCCCAGGGCCATCCAGATGCCCAGCTGGTCGCAGCAGGTTCAGTCTGTTTTTTTTTTTTTTTTTTTTTTTGAGAACTTCCCAAAAACAGATCCAGCTGGTGGCAGCAGGTTCAGCACCGTAATGATAAACCTCTGCAGCCCTGCGAATGCTCGAAAGTTCACCAGCATACCTAGGCCCGGCCCGGCTCGGCCCGACCTGGCCCCGCCCCGCCCCGCCCCGCCCCGCCCCGGCCTGCCCAGCCCAGCCCAGCAGCCTTATAAACGCTACAGGAATTGTTGATCCATCTGCCTAACCAGCAACACCCACTGCACCCACCCACCTGCACCATGTGGCCTCCATCCAGCTGCCCAGCAGGCACCAGATTGAGCGCTGCAATCACAAACCCCAGCAGCCCTGCGAAAGCTAGAGGATTCACTGGTACTCCCAGCCCTTCCACGGCGTTGGGCATGACGTTGCCCAGGTCGCTCCAGTCCCAGCCTATGCCTACATAAGCCGTATCATTGTAAGCAGCAGCACCCAGAGAGGCTGTACCCTCGGCCCCAACCCTATTGCATCGTACCTGCACCATGTGTCCCCCATCCAGTGCAAGTACCACCACCAGCAACAGAGGCTGTTTGCTCTTCTGCAGCACCCACGTACCTGCACCATGTGGCCCCCATCCAGTTGTCCAGCCGGCAGCAGATTCAGCGCTGTAATGACCAACCCCAGCAGCCCTGAAAACGCCAGAGGGTTAACCTGCACGCCCAGCCCCTCCACAGCGTTGCGCATGACGTTGCAAGCAACTTCACCCACAGAGGTTGTGTCTTATACACCCACCCACCCACTCACCTGCATACGCGTCCACATACCTGCACCATGTGGCCCCCGTCGAGCTGTCCAGCAGGGAGCAAATTCAGCGCCGTGATCACAAACCCTAGCAACCCTGCGAACGCGAGGGGGTTGACGGGCACGCCCAGCCCCTCCACGGCATTGGGCATGACGTTGCCCAGGTCATTCAAGGTGAAGCCTATGACCTATGTAAGCCGTTACCTGTGCACGCACCACCAGCTATAGAGGCTGTCTGCTCTTCTGCAGCACCCACCCACCTGCACCATGTGGCCCCCATCCAGTTGTCCAGCCGGGAGCAGATTCAGCGCTGTAATCACAAACCCCAGCAGCCCTGCGAAAGCTAGAGGGTTGACGGGCACACCCAACCCTTCCACAGCGTTGGGCATGACGTTGCCCAGGTCGTCGGAGTATGGTCCGATGACGTTCTGAACGAAGGAGAGGAGGAGGTTGGGGGCGAAAAAGGACGGCTCGATGTACCTGGTGGAGGGATTGGAGGGGGGAGAGTGGGGAGAGAGAGAGAGAGAGGCACAAGGAAAGAGTATGGGCCGATGATGTTCTGGAGGAACGACAGCAGCAGGTTGGGGGCAAAGAAGAACGGCTCGATGTACCTGGTGGGGCAATGAGGATGGGAGGGGGAGGAGAGAGCGGTGGGGAGGGTGGACAGGGAGAGGCACAAGGAAAGAGTATGGGCCGATGATGTTCTGAATGAACGAGAGCAGCAGGTTGGGGGCGAAGAAGGACGGCTCGATGTACCTGGTGGGACATGGGGGGAGAAAGACGGTGGAAGAGGGAGAGGAGGGAAGAGCGGTGACGAATAAAGAGAATGTGGAAGAGTGTAGGCATGACATTTTGTTGATGATGGGGAATGCAAGGGGAGGGATGGAGAAGAGGATTTTATTTCGAAGATGTGTGATGGAAACAAAATGCTTCATGAGGTGTCAATGCATGAGAGCTATTCTTAAGTACTTCCTGTACAGTAACTCCTCTGATCGACCTTTTGAACACATGGAATGCGAACAGTGCAGCCTGCATGGCATGCATATGCTCTTCTTCGATGCTCCGGCCACCTGACAATAGCACAGAACAAATTCTTTGGCTCTTTGTAAACAAATACTGCAACAACCAAAGAGGATGTTTCACGCTGTTGGCAGGTGGACGGACCAGTCGAAAGAGAGCATATTCAAGGCCAGATAGTCCGCCGTGTTTGTATTTTATGTGTTCATGAGGGGCGACCAGAAGGACTCACTGTACCGAAAGTACTTGGGAGATGCTCTCGTGCGTAGATGTCTAGTAAAGCGAGTCGTGCATGAATATTATGAGTTTCCAATCCATGTGTGCTGTATATCGAGAGGAAAACGAGGAAAGCAACTTCGGGAAATGAGATATATAACATTCAAGTTGAGAAAGGGGCAGCTAGTAGCTTCTCTTGATCACACGGCATTGAGGGCAAATGATAAGCTAGACAAAGTGGAAGTGGAAGTGGAGTGGGTGGCAGAGATTATGGCAAGCATAATGTGCAAGTTACAGACAATATTATAAACATAATGTGAATGTAAAACAGATGTGCAAACGTGACAAAAGTTCGACGTTGGAAAACCAGAGCTTTTGAAGGCACCTTCTTATACCTAACTGAAAGGAATTGTTGATGCCAAGGAAGGGACTCACATGGGGTCGATGCCCCCATCAACACCCCCATCAGCTGCCAGCGCCACACACGCCAGAACGAATGACGTCATGAATGACCCGACTGCCTTGGCTGCACACATGTCAAACAGCGCCTGGTGGGGTTGGGATGGAGGTGAAGAAGGGGGGAGAGAGAGTTGGAGAAAAAAGAGGGGAGAGAGAGAGTCATGAGTGACCGCAGAGCCACACACGCCAGAATGAATGACGTCATGAATGACCCGACCGCCTTGGCTGCACACATGTCGAACAGGGCCTGATGGGAGTGGGGTGGCGGGAAGAACGGGGATGGGGCGTTTGAGGAGAGGCGGTGCAGCAACCAATGCCCCCATCAGCTGCCAGCGCCACACATGCCAGAATGAATGACGTCATGAATGATCCCACCGCCTTGGCTGCACATATGTCGGACAGGGCCTGGTGGTGGGGGTGGGGGAGTGGGGAGAAGGACGGGGATGGGGCGTTTGAGGAGAGGCGGTGCAGCAACCAATGCGCCCATCAGCTGCCAGCGCCACACATGCCAGAATGAATGACGTCATGAATGATCCCACCGCCTTGGCTGCACATATGTCGGACAGTGCCTAGTGAGGGTGGGGAGGAGGGGAGGCCGTGGGAGAAGGGGGTACGATGGGGCCCTAGAAGAAAGATAACAGAAAAGATTCTCACTTGTAAAGGCGAAGTGAAGGAGAGTGGGAAGAAAGAAGATGGGGCCTTTGAGGAGAGATGGGCCCAGGAGGGACTCGAAGCGAGGGGCAGGAGGGCCCAGGAGGGACTCGAAGCGAGGGGCAGGAGGGCCCAGGAGGGACTCGAAGCGAGGGGCAGGAGGGCCCAGGAGGGACTCGAAGCGAGGGGCAGTGCCGTGCCATGACAACCCAGGGGACCATCCCTCCCTGCCGCAGCCCCTCTCCTCGCTCTGTGCACTCCCCCTACTGCCCGCTTTACTCCCTACCATCTACTCTCCCTCCACTTGCTACCTACCTCACCCCCATTGCTAACCACGTACCTGGGAGGAGGGCAAGAGGGACTCGAAGCGAGTGGCAGTGCCATGGCAGCCCAGGGGGCCGGGAAGGAGGTAGGGCGGGGAGAGCTTTACCCCGTATCGCCCCGCCATGATCCGCTGGAAGATCTGTTGGTGCAGGAGTGGGGGAAGAATGCAGGGGGGGTGGGGGGGGGGGGAAGAGGAGGGAGGAAGAGGCATGGTCATGCAATTGGAGCGTGGGGAGAGCTTTACCCGGTAGCGACCTGCCATGATCCACTGGAAGAGCTGTGGTAAGTGGGGTTTTGGAAGTGTTGCTGGGGTGCAGGAGAAAGAGGGAGGAAGAAGCATGGGCAAGCGAGGTGGAAAAGCTGGGGGTGTGGCTGGCTGGGCGCAAGGTGGGCAAGGAAGAAGCAATGAGCGAGGCCATGACGGAGGGAAAAGGTGAGGGATGGGGTGGAGAGGTGCACGTAGTAACAAAGAACAAAACGTTTTGTGGACACGTTTGTGAAATCATTGGGTTTGAAGTAAGGGCGTGGTGTGTGGTGCGAAATACTGCGAAATCTGCCAACTCCCCAACATGAATGATTGCCACAAGGCTGAGTGCGAGGGGGAGGGCGTGTGCCGACTCCCCAGTGCCAGAGGGGTGGAGGTTGGCGCCAGAGATGGTGGCAGTGGTGAAGAGGCAGGCGGCATATGAGTGGAGAGACACAACTGGATAGCTGCGGGTTTGACTGAAAGCACCACTAACCTCACCCACTCCCACAATGGCCGCGAGAACACGAGCGTAAGGGAGGGCGTGGTGAGCTGACTCCCCAAGCCCAACTTTATAGGGGTCGAAATTGACACCAGAGACAGTGGCAGTGGTGGCGAGGCAGCCCAGGAGGGAGAGCAGCATGAGGGCAGTATGAGAGGCCAGTGGGAGAGGGCAGACGAAGCACTCACCTCTCCTACACCGATGACTGTGGCAAGGCCGAGAGTTAAAGGCAGGGCGTGGTGAGCTGACTCCCCAAGCCCAACTTTATAGGGGTCGAGATTGACGCCAGAGACAGTGGCAGTGGTGGCGAGGCAGCCCAGGAGGGAGAGCAGCATGAGCGGCCAGCGGGAGAGGCCGGTGAGAGTGGTGAGGGCGAGACGACGATCGATGGAGGATACTGGTTGCACTATGCACACCTGAGAAATGGGTCAATGGGGAAAGAGGAGGAAAGCGGGGAAAGGGGAAGCAGAGAAGGGTGCAGGTGGGGGATATAAGGGAGAAGAGGACGGAGAGCAACAGCAGGGGCCAGCGGGAGAGGCCGGTAGTGTGGTGAGGGTGAAACGTCGATCGATGGAGGATACTGGTTGCACTATGCACACCTGATGGGGATGGGGTGAGGATGGGGAGAGGAAATGGAAGACGAAGGTTGGCCAGAGGGAGCGAGTGGTAAAGTGGGTGAAGTGAAGGATAGGCGGCAAGCGATGGATTTGAGAGTGTTACAAGAGTGACTTAAGAGTGGCCCGACAATGACCCTAAACTGACGCTAGAACTACCCGAGAGTGGCCCGAGAGTGAACGGAGTGTGACCACAAGTGGTAAATCTGAAAGTGATCCGAGATTGACCCGAGAGTAACCCGAGATTGACCCGAGAGTGACCCGAACCGAGTGTGACAAGAAAAAACCTGAGGGACATGTCTCCTTCCTCGCACGACGGCCCTCCTCCATGTGCTCGTCTTTCAGAAAGAACACAGTCGCGGGGCGCCCAGCACCGTTGCCCAGCTTCGCCTGCTGCCTCACCACTCTCTCTCATTTGACCAGCTAGTGAAGCACATGCACCCCACACCCCTCTCACCACCCACGCACCTGCTTCTCCCGCTGCTCGTCTTTCAGGAAGGAAACCGCCAGGGGGCACTCAGCAGCTCGGCATGTGACCACCACCACCACTGCAACAATCCCCTGAGAAACATACCTCTCTCCTCGCACACACGCACGCACCCACGCACCTCCTCCTCCCTCCGCTCGTCTTTCAGGAAGAACACGGCCCCGGGGCACCCAGCAGCCTCGCCCAGCTTCGCCTCCAGCCTCTCCCTTCATACTTGCCCTGCCAATGACGGATATGCACCCCGCACCCCTCTTACTACCCTCCCAGAAAGCACGCCTCATTCTCCCTCCGCTCGTCTTTCAGGAAGAACACGGCCCCGGGGCACTCAGCACCCTCGTCCAGCTAGGTTGCTCCCCACCCAGCACCACAACAATCAACTGACGGACTCGCCTCCTTGCTCGCACCACGCACCGCGTGTTTGAGAGTTCTCAGAAAAACCTTGCTCGCACCACGCACCTCCTTCTCTCGCCGCTCATCCTTGAGAAAGAAAACCGTCACGGGGCACCCAACACCCTCGCGCAGCTTTGTCTCCAGCCTCTCCCCTCTCACTTGAACCTGCTAGTGCTGCATATGCCACTCACATCCCCTTCACCACAAGCAAGCACACACCTCCTTCTCTCGCCGCTCGTCTTTCAGGAAGAAAACCGCCACGGGGCAACCAGCACCCTCGGCCAGCTTTGTCTCCAGCCTCTCCCGCGCGTCCGCCACGTCAGCAGCCCGCAGGTTGCCCGTGAACAGTGCGCCCGAGCCGTATGGGCGGGAATCAGTGGGCCAGAAGTCGGTGTAGGAGAAGCAGGTGCGGAGCTGAGGGGGGTAAGAGGAGGGGGTTGGGGGGCGGGGAGGAGAGAGGTAAGGAAGGGGAAGGGAAGGGAATGCAGGTTTCCCGTGAACAGTGCGCCTGAGCCGTAGGGACGGGAGTCTGTGGGCCAGAAATCCGTGTAGGAGAAGAAGGTGCGGAGCTGAGAGGGTGAGGGTGGGATGGGAGGGTGGGGTTGGGGAGAGGTAAGAAAGAGGTGAGAAGGTATGGGAAGGAGAGGAGATAGGGGCCGTGAACAATGCGCCTGGACCGTAGGGTAGGGAGCCAGTGGGCCAGAAGTTCGTGCAGGAGAAAGAGGTGCGGAGCTATTGGTGAGAAGGGAAGAGGCGAAAAAAGAATCAAGAGGGAATGGGGAGGGAAGGGGTGCAGAAACCATCAGTGTGATCTGCCGTGTTCGCCCCCTGAGAAAACAAAGTTGCAACCTTCCGTCGCTCGCGTGAAGATCAATGCCGACAATGAAATCATCGTCAAAGGTACCCATGCGAGCGACTGAAGGTTGCACGTTTTTCCCCAGGGGACGAACACGGCAGACCACGCTGATGGTCCTCTTCTGCAACTGCACACAAAAAGCAGGAATTTCATTGAGATGGGCACACAGGAATGACGGTCACATAGCATCGCTCGCAGACGTACTTACTCTCATTAACGCTCCCTCAAGTGACTTTCACAGGTATACCCATCTCTCACCGACTTTCACACACACCCATCTCTCATTGAATTACGCCCATACCCATCTCTCACCAAACCTCACACACACCCATCTCTCACCGAATCTCACTCACCTGAGTGGTATCTATCCAGCTTGTCAACTCCTCCCTTCCTGCCCCATCACCCGCGAGTGACTCGGGTGATTCCTCATTGCTCATCTCCCCCTCCCTGCAACGAGTCTCACCTTTGCAGTATCCAACTTGTCAACTGCCCCCTTCCCACCATCGCCAATGGCAAATACCCTCCACCAGCCCCCTCAGTAAACGCCCCCCCACCCCACTTCCTTCACTGCCCCTTCATCATTCCCTTGAGTAACACTCCCACGCATACCCACCCCTCACCGGCTCTCACCTTGGCGATATCCAGCTTGTCAGCTGCCCCTTTCCCACCGTCGGTGACACCAAACGCATCCTCTATAGCCTCCGCCAGCCCCATCAGCAGACCTCCTTCAACCTCACACACACGTACGTGACTGACACGCATACCCATACCAAAGCCACCCCTCACCGATTCTCACCGGCTTTCACCTTGGCGATATCCAGCTTGTCAACTGCCCCCTTCCAGCATCGGTAACACCAAATCCGTCCTCTATGGCCTCAGCCAGACCCATTTGATTTTGCAGGGTGTTTTTGAGAATTCTTGAAAATATCCAGCTTGTCAACTGCCCCCTTCCCTCATAGGTAGCACCAAATCCGTCCTCTATGTCCTCCGCCAGCCCCATCAGGGAGCACCCTTCAGAACCCCATCACCACCCCTTCATAGCCTCTTTCACCCGCCTCACCAGTCCCTTGAAACATCTCAACCCAATAGCAACCCCTCACCGGCTCTCACGCACATATCCACCCCTCACCCGCTCTCACCTTGCTGATATCCAGCTTGTCAACCGCGCCTCGCCCCTCGCTGGTAGCACCAAACGCGTCCTCTATAGCCTCCGCCAGCCCCATCAGCAGTCCGCTCTTCACCGCTTCCTTCACCGCTCCTTTTACCGCCACTTCACCGCGTCTTTCATCCCCCTTTCACCAGTCCCCTGATTAATTCATCTCACACATGTCCCCACCCCAAAGCAACCCTTTACAGACTCTCACCTTGGCGATATCCAGCTTTTCAACGCCACCCCGCCCCTCGCTGGTAACACCAAACGCGTCCTCGATGGCCTCCGCCAGCCCCATCAGCAGTCCACCCTTCACCGCCCCCTCGCCCTCCTTCCCTCTCTCCCCACTGCCGCCACTGGTGCCGCCAGCGCCGCTTGCGCTGGTTGGCGGCGTCCCCGCTTTTCTCGCTGCCTGCCGCAGAGCTTGCTGTCTCCGCCGTTCCTTCTCCCTCTCCTTCTCTTCATCGATATCCTTATCTTTCTCTGCTCCTGCTTGCACAGGACCGCTGCTCTCGCTAACCACGTCGGATTTCACTGAACCGACAGCTTTACTATCGGCTTCCGAACCGCCATTCGAAGGCCCATCCTCTGCCCTCACTCGCACGATGCGCCTCCTAAATCCGCGGTTCCGACTTTCTAGTCGCTCTCCTAATGCTGAAGCAGGGTTTCGTATCGTCAAATTTGACTTTCGCACAAGAATGGAGGCCGATTTTGGTGAGATCTCAAGGGCATTTCCGTTCGGTACGCTGCACGTGATGTACCGCAGAGGCAGGGATGCTGCCAGTCTCGCCATAGCCGCAGTCATGATCATTAGAAAGTCTACTGATCCGCGAACAGGATGAAATAGGAAATCGAATTGTGGCCGGGAAACAGGAAGAAGAAAGCGTAATACTTCGTGATTGGGGCTAATAAAAGTGACCAAATCCGCCCTTATGAGAGATGGGACACACCATATAACCCCTCTCGTTTGTTACGAGGAGAGGAGGCATGAGCATCAGGCAGTTGCGAGCGGCTAATCTAGGACTCAGGAAAAGCCGCCATGGCTCCTAGCGCAAAGCATTCACAACAGCTGCAAATGCGCCCCGAGCTCATCAGACTTCTCGAATTTCGAGGCTTTTCACCGAACCGAATCTAGGTGCTGTAATTGGTTAGTCTGCGTGGCAAGAAGAGCTAGACTCTTCCGAACCTAGAACACGACAAGCCAGACTCTTCTGTTCGGCTTCCCCCGAGGCTCTATCTGGAGACTAGAGCAACGAATCCTGGTGCGGGATGATGGATGAAAGGCTAAGCGCGATTCGTCGGATGGGTTCGGCTTCGCCAAGGCCAATACCCAAGAACGCAGCAGATTGGCTGCACCACGCCACGTCAAGGCTCCCTGGGTGAGTCCGAAATCTGGCGGCCAACACGGATTTGAATGTGGACATTGTCCAAGAGCTGACGCAGGAGTTCGTTCAATATCGTTCATGACGCAGATTAGTGTATGATTTCTATTGACCTCATATATACGGTATAAGCTCACAAAGCGATAGAATGGGCATTTTCTTTCACCGAACTCTGTTTTGTACATTCCCTGCATTTCATGAGCCGGGGCCCGGGGAAGAGGGGAAGGGGGGGGGGGGGGGGGAGGGTGTTTACACAGATGCTTCTGATGCTGTTGAAAAGTACTATGCACGATCCTGCAATAGAATATGGCCATGACGTTACGGACCCAGATACACCGCTAATTCTCATGTGATAGTTCAGCCTGAATGCGCAGAAGTGGTTGGCATTTGCCATACAAAGTGTGTTGACGAAACTGTTAGATTATCAAGCATACAGCAAAAGAATATTTTGGTGTAGCAACTGCACTGCATGATATGTACAATAGTTTGATGACTGTACAATATGTGACTCTCAAGGCTGCAGTGCAGAGTGTAACCTGGCCTTTATCTCAAGAGACGTATTCTGCACCACAAATGAAAGCTTCACTTGGCACTGCAGGATGCCAGTAGACTAGAGGCGAAATAGAGCGGAATGGCATTAAAATTTTATTAATAAACAATGCCTCAGAATGTGATCTAGGATGATGTTTCTCTGATCATCCAAGGTTGTGGACCACGCGCAGCTTCACCCTGTAGTAGCGGCACTGCAGGATGCCACTGGAGGCGAAATAGAGCGGAAAAGTCTCCCAGATGGCAGTCACCTTGTACCTGCCAGCCACAGAGAGATGGTGAGGGATGGCATTCACGACAGTGAGTTTTTTGCGACGCATTGAAACTAGCATGCCACTGGAGGCGAAATAGAGCGGAAAAGTCTCCCAGAAGGCAGTGACCTTGTACCTGCACAGAGAGAATGAGGGGCGGCATTCACAACAATGAGATTCTGATAGTGTTTGTGACGGCTCAAAACGAGGATGCCACTCGAGGCAAAATAGAGCGGAAAAAAACTCCCAGATGACAGCCACCTTGTACCTGCCAGCCACAGAGAGATGGTGAGGGGCGGCATTCACAACAGTGAAATTCCTTTTGAGGCGCCTCATGAAAAGTTCTCCCAGATGGCAGTGACCGACCTTGTACCTGCCAGCCACAAGGAGATGGTAAGGGATGGTATTCACAACAGTGAGATTCCGATAAAGTGTTTTGCGACTTCTCAAAACGAGGATGCCACTCGACGCGAGGTAGAGGGGATAACATTTCCAAAAGACAGCTACCTTGTACATGCCAGCCACAGCGAGATGGTGAGGGATGGCATATAGTGGGATTTCGATTGACATGGATGGCAGAAACTGAGATTGCTGGTGATAGCGATAAAAGCCAACGGTGGTGCAGAAGCTAGGGCAGGGCTGATGGGCAGTGGTGCTGATGGGCAGTGGTGCTGATGGGCAGTGGTGCAGAAGCTAGGGCAGGGCTGATGGGTTGAAGTGGCAAGCAAGTCACAGGAAGGGTGCCAAGCCACAACCAGCAACTGGCTAGTTGATCTAAAATCAGAGAGGCCTCGCAGGAAGGTGCACCTCTCTAAAATCACTTCAATACAAGCCACAGCCAGCTAGTTGCTGGTGGTTCGCTGCAATAATGGAATCTGCAGGGGGGTTATGATTTCAGGAGGTGCCGAACTGTTGCTTGCCATGAAGAACAATCAAACATGAAAAAAAAACGTTAAAAACATGGATATTCATTATTAATTCATTCTGAAACTATCCTGCCCAGAATCTTTTCATACTGCCATGAGGTTACCCAAACTACCCCATTATTTTCGCGTGCTGCCCCAACTCACGTGTACTGCCCGCCAACAACAAGCGGTCGGAGGCGCATTGCCCGAGTGAAGTCACAATTCTTGAACGCCTTCTCGTCGTCCATGATCCACAGATCATGCCATGCCAAGTCTGTCCACTTGAAGACTGCGAGCAGTGTGGATAGAAACAATTATCATTCCACATGAGCACTTTCTCATCGTCCATGATCCACAGATCATGCCATGCCAAGTCCGTCCACTTGAACACTGAGGGGTTGAGATGGTTGAACAGAGGAAATCAGGCATGAGATGATCATCATGATGAGCACAGAACAATCCACATTGACCATCTCCTCACCACATCGTCCATGACCCACAGATCATGCCATGCCAGGTCTGTCCACTTGAACACTGAGGGATGGGCACGGGGAAAAGACACATAGTACAGTTAATGGTAATTGGATAATAGTTCACTGCATCATGCCACATGCGCTATGGCTCTATTGCTGATGATGCATGGTGATGGCTTATAATGATATTGCTTGGTGATGGTTCATGGGTGATGATAAAAATGGAAAAGGAAAAGAAGAAGAAAAACAGATACTCGTATAATTCATTCAACGATAAATTTGAGAAAGGCATGGGTGGAGAGGCATGCACAGTCATAATGAGTGGAACTTTAAGTTAACCTTATTTCATCTGGTCACACAGTCACACCCACAAGTCATATTCCGTGGAAGAATGGAACTCACGGTTACTCCACTTTCACGCAGCAAAATACGAAGTGGTGTGAGTTGGAGAGGTGTGATATGGAGAGTCAAGTGGTATGGTATAAATCCGAATTTGGAGGACCTACCGTTTGTATCGCCACGATTGATCAATTTTTTAGACGTCTCAAAAGGTGTGATATGGAGAGTCAAGTGGTATGGTACAAATCCAGGTTTGGAGGACCTACCATTTGTATCGCCACGAGTGACCAAATCCGGAGGCCGCACCCCTCTTAACCTGAGGAGATCCCACTCACTGACTGTGTGTGTGCCTCCACTCACTGACTGTGTGTGTGGCTCCACTCACTGACTGTGTGTGTGGCTCCACTCACTGACTGTGTGTGTGGCTCCACTCACTGACTGTGTGTGTGGCTCCACTCACTGACCATGCGACCTACCGATTGTATCGCCACGAGTGACCAAATCCGGAGGCCGCACCCCTCTCGTCCTGACAAGATACCAAGGGATGGTGTAGGTGGCGGCCTGGTGGGTGGAAAACAGATAGCCAGGGGAAACAGAGAGCCAGGGGAAACAGAGAGCCAGGGGAAACAGAGAGCCAGGGAAACAGAGAGCCAGGGGAAACAGAGAGCCAGGGAAACAGAGAGCCAGGGGAAACAGAGAGCCAGGGGAAACAGAGAGCCAGGGAAAACAGAGAGCCAGGGGAAAAAGAGAGCCAGGGGAAAACATAGTTCAGAGCCAAGGGAAGGGTGGTGGTACCCTTGGTATCCTTGCTTGCTACCCACTATGCGATGGCTTACGGGGCAGCCTGGTGGGTGGAGGGTAGAATCCTTCCGACCCAGCAAGGTGTTTCGAAGGATAAGAAGTCTTTTTAAGGGTTGGTGAACAGGGCGACCTAATGTGTGGAAGTAACAGTTAGAATCACACGAAGATGACTGATAATGCACTGACAGACTGGACATATAGTGACAGCACTTGCTGTTTAGTTAGAGTATAATGCATATCAATCAACACTTGATGTTCTGCTCTCTGGGACCCCATATAGCCAGCCCCCGTTTGAACAACGAAATGTGTCAAAGTGAAATAATGTGAAAGCACGAAGACACGAGATGTCACCAGCAAAGGCGACTGTTAAGAATGCTGGAAAACGAAAGTGGCGACAGGGTTACTTCCAGCAGGAGAGGCCACGACTTACCTGTGCTTGCTGCAGCCAGGCAGCTGCGCATGGAGGGGAAGGGGAAGGGGAAGGGGAAGGGGAAGGGGAAGGGGAAGGGGAAGGGCGGAGGAAAGGACGGGGGAGGGAGGGAAGGGAAGGTGGGGAAGGGGGGGGGGATGGGGAAAAGGGATATGAGAGATGATGGAAAAAGAGCAGCAGGGAGGGAAACGGGAAGGGAGAAAGGGAAGGAGGAAGGGGGCGACGGAGGGAAGGAGGGAGGGACGTAGAGGGGAGGATGGGACGATTGGGGAAGGTGATAGTGGGAACGCGGAGGGATTGACGGGGCGGGAACGAGGGGGCGAAGTAAGGAGGGGAGGGGAGATGGGGCGAAGGGGAGGTGAGAAGCCTGGAATAAGCATGTGACTGTGAAGCGCGTGACTGTGAAGCGCGTGACTGTGAAGCTGATTGAGCCGATTAACTAGCTGTCAGGAGGGAAACGATATTCCGCGTCTGAGAGGAGAGGAGCGTAAAAAGGAAATCAAAGACATTGCATGTTGAGTTGCTTACTCGTTAGTAGGATCGAGGTGCTGACGAGAAAGGCGAGGGCGACGCCGACTGATCGCGCCATTAGTAGCAGCAGCAGCAGCAGCAGCAGCAGCAGCAGCAGCAGCAGCAGCAGCAGCAGCAGCAGCAGCAGCAGCAGCAGCAGCAGCAACAGCAGCAGCAGCAGCAGCAGCAGCTTTCAGCTGACACGAACGAGGTGTGAGGCGAGAAGCAGTACTAATGCGATTCTGCTTGCGTAATCGGTAACAAGCAAGACTCAAAGGACACAGCTGTACGGACAAACGCTTCGCAGCGTGGGCTAGCGCTGTCTCTGGAGACCTCGCGACTGCACGGAGAGAACGACTGCTAGCGCTGTCAACTTGAGCGTCAGGCTAACAGCTGCTTGGGTAAACTCAGATCGGTCGTTTAAATTGGTCGTAAGATTGATATGCGTCACAGAGCTGAGTTCGGTCACTTTCTTGCGCACTCGGAACGCCATCCGACAGACGGACGGAAAGATCCATTCTCCGCGCACAACGCTGACAACGCTGACCACGCTGTCAGCGTGGTGGCAATCCGCGCGCAACGAAGCACCGTTACAAACATCGTCACAGAAAACTTGCGCGAACGGGCAGGTTACCGGGTCCGCGAGAGCCAGCGTGACTCGCCAACAGGGGTCTGTCGAAGCAACGCGCGCCGGCGCGCCCATACGAAGGGTTGCTTAGAACGGTAAGGTAAGGTAAGGTAGGGTAGGGTAAGGTAGGCACTCCCAGTTGAATTCTTTTTGGAGGATCTGAGCCAGGGCAAGGGAACATTCCGAAATCTCATGTGAGGGTTGCCTGAAGCACAGGTTGGGTCTTCATAAGGCTCTTCATTCGGCAGAGACCGCCATTCGTGGTCTGATTGGCGAGCGGTGGAAGCGTGTAGGCAAAAGGCAAGGGAAGATTCGGCGCGCTCATATGAGGGTTGTCTTCACAGGGCGCTTCGTTCGACAGAGACCGCCATTCGTGGTCTGAGCAGGGAGCAAGGCGGAAAGCAGGGCGGACAGCAGGTCGGAAAGAATGTCGGAAAGAAAGGCGGAAGCAGAAACAACACGCAGCGTGAAATTGAGCTACATCGCGGTGGTTACATACTTCTGTTATGAAACAAGATGCAGCGTGAGTGTCGGCGCCGCTGAGCTGAAAGCATGCCCTAGAGAATGAATCATAAACTTGTCGCTATTCATCAAGTTGATGTCGCTGTGCTAGCTATGACTGTCCCTACCGCAATCGCTGCCGCTAAGCGTAAGGGGCGCAAGAAATGAGAACCCAAGGAAGTCGGTGGACGACATTCCAGTGAGCTTGTTCCACGTGCATCCATGGCTGCTGCTTGGTTTCCTACTGTTTCAGGCTTTACCTTCGGTACTCGGTAGAATCTGGGAATTTGGGGTGACGGGGGGAGGAGACGCGAAAATGTTTCCGAGGTGCCCCCACCAACCACCACCCTTTCGCTAGCTCCCCCACACGCCCGCAGTTTTTGTGCGAAACGCCCAAACGAGGGTCAACTGTTGTTGACTCTGGTTGGACTCTCCGCCTTCGCAACCTTCCTCCCAGCACCCAACTGGGCGGCTGCCGAACATCGCCCACATGCCTGCGGTTCACCCATATTCAAGAGCACCAGGTTCCTGGAAGCACACAGTGGCCGACATCTTGTGTCGTGGTAACCCTTTCGTTACGCCCTTATCCACGAAACTCTGACTTGCCGAGTTCGTCCACGCGATTCCAGTTTCAACCTATAAAGATCCCATCGAGTTGATTTTTCTGCATGTGCTCACGTCTACTATCAAACCCACACACAAATCAGAAAGAGTCTCACTTTCACCCATCCTTGCTCCCACCAGATCAACAGCAGACAGAGGGAGACATGTCGTCGTTTCGTGCTCTTATGCGACTTGGGCGGCTCAAGTTCATTCCGTACTCGTCCATGCTCGCCCTCATGGGCGCGCTCTCACGTGACATCAGCCACAACCACGGGTTTCGTTTTCGCATTGAGAGCTTCGTTCCCGTGGCGCTCTTCGTAGCATGCACGCACGTCATGACGCATTACTACAACGAATACTTCGACTACGAAGCCGATCTCACGAACAAGCACCGCGGAAAGTGGAATGGCGGCTCGGGCGTGCTTCCCGAGGGCCTGCTGCCGCGCTGGTTGGCGCTCGCCGCGGCGAACGTGCTGCTCATCGGCAGCGTCGTCACGCAGCTCGCCTTCTTCCGCGCCCCCGCGCAATGCGTCGCGTGCGCGACGCTGTTCCTCTCGTGGGCGTACACCGCGCCGCCGTTCAAGCTCCACTATCGCGGCTTGGGCGAAGCGACCGTTGCCGCCGTGCTGACGTGCAGCGTTCCCGTGATGGGCGCGCTGCAGCGCCGCGACGACGACGCATTCGTGCTTCCGACGTCGCTGCGCGCAATCATCCCGCTGCTGTGCGCGCAGCAGATGGTGTGCATGATGATAATGAACCTCCCCGACATCGACTCCGACCTTCAGTGCGGCAAAATCACGTTGACCGCGCGATTGGGGCCAGAGCGGGTTGCGCGTTTGTACCGATTCACGCAAAATGCGGTTGGTGTCATGGCAGTGATCTTGTTCGCGTGTGGGCGCATGACGTGGCCCGTGCTCGTCGCGTTTCTCGTCGCCACGACCAAGGGGATCAGCTTGGCCCGTCGCCTAGACGGGATCGTCTTTGCCGTCACCAGGACTGCAGCAGGTTCCTCCCGCGACACAAAAAAATACGACGACGCCACGTCTGATCATACTGCTGTTGGAAAGCCCTTGAAGAGTACTATGGACTTTGGAGATCTTCCGTACCAGGCGACGATTCACGTGGCATCAACGGCGCTGATGCTGGTCCTGGCCCAAACCGTGGTGCTGATGATGCAGTGAGTGAAATCTTGCCATCCTGAGGAAGCGCTGAGGGGTAGAGGACAGTACCGTACCATTCGAGCACCGTAAATATTTGTACATATTCCCTAATGTACAGAGCTCGGAGTACCGTAGTATTGTGTTCTACAGCTAAATGTGTGTCAAATTGATGTTAGTGGGTACAGACAGATATCTTGGATGCTGGTGGTGGCAGGGCATTCTTCATTGCATTGTTGCGCATCTAAGGGTACATTCCGCTGTGGACACATGTCCCATACGATGTGTCCCAATCGTTTCTACCGCACTGCATCGTATTACACCAAATTGCACCCTAGTTTCGAAATTTTCGCGTCTCTGGTTTAGTTCGGTTCGGAGCGGTACACTCGATTGGGACACGTCGATTGAGACATGTGTCCACAGCGGAATGTACCCTAAGTTGCAAGGTGTTTTGCCAGTTACCATATGAACTCCAATCCAAACACTTGTGTGACCTCTGAGTCTGCCTGGAAAGCTACGGTACAAGCAACAGCATCCGTTTGCCAGACACACACAGCCTTTGAAGTACCGTAAAATACCGGCACACCAGAACAATACTGGCAGACGCTTGTCAACTAGGCAGTTGCATCCCGAAATCCCAGTACGACCGTAAGCACGTCAGCCCAGATCCACGACATGTCAATCTTTGTCAAACGAGGTCAAAGCAGGTCAACGCAGGTCAAATCAGGTCCAGCAGCATGTGGTAGAGCATCCTGGTCCACTCATCCGGTGGCCCTGGCAAGCAGTACTGCAGACAGTCAGAGGGCGGCCGAATGTGCCCGTCGGGTCTCAAAGCGGTCATAGGGTCAACATCCAGGAACACGCCCCCAACTGCCTTCACCAGCCGCTTGGCCCACTCGTTCTGGGCGGCGAACTCACCCCAGTGGTTGGGTAAGGATGAAGGATCCTGGCGTTCTGTGATTGGCGCAAGCAGCTGGTCGCAGTGGGCGTGGCCGGGCGGCGTGCTTCGGTAGATTATGAGGAGGTCCGGAGCTGCGGCTCTCACTTTGGTGAGCGTTTCGTTCAGCTGAGGAATGAACTTGTCGTCCTCCACAAAGTGTGACCCTCGATTCAGTATAAGCACAGAAATGTTACTGCTGCTGTCGTTGCTGCTGCTGCTGCTACTGGAGCTGCTACTAGAAGGGACAGCCTTGATCTGGTCGAACCAGGGCAATGAGAGGGTTGATGCGTCCGCAGGTCCGGCCGGATCCTGAGCTGCAGGATCGGTATTGGGCGGCGAGGTTCGGAGAACATCGTCCCGAACAAAGAGGACAGACACGGAGTCGCCGAACGTGAATTGGGTGCAAACAGGAAAGTCCTGCTGCTGCCTTAGGTCCAGCCTGGCACAGAAATCCGGCACCTCATCACGCACCATGATCCGATGCTCCAACCCCTCGTACCCACCCCCTCCTCCTCCTCCCTTTTCTTTCCCCGCCCCTCCTCCTCCCACTCCTGGCATGAGCATGTGGTTGCGGAGGGACAGGAACAGCATGGCGCTCGTTTCATCCCCCACCATCAGCACCCTCCGCCCTGCCAGCCTCCGCGCCAGCTCACCCCTCTCCACCGCACCCCACCGCCCGCACCTCCTGTGCACCCTCCACCTGTACTTTACCGCGTCCCGAACCTGCCACTCCCGTGCGTGCCGAGCCTCGTCAGCCACAGCATCGGCAGCAGTGAAGGCCAGATTGCCAGTTTCGGAGGCTTGGCGTGACCAGGCAGCATCACACTCCCAGCCGGACCAACCCTTTCGGAGTTTAAACCAGGGGAGTTGGCGGGGGACCGAGTCCAGATCCCAGATGCCCTGGGTGGCCAGGCATTCGAAGCGCTGCTCGAATGATTTCAGGGCTTGTTCGGTGAGGAGGGTCGAACCTGGGATGACGGGCTTGGATTGCGTTTCTGGTTGTGCTGGTTGCTGTGGGTTTTGGCTGGAAAGGGGTTCGGCAGAGCCTGATGCGGCAGCACCGGCGGTTGTAGCAGCAGCGGCAGTTGCAGCGGCAGCGGCGGTTGTGGCTGTAGCAGCGGCGGCGGCAGCTACAGCTGCTGCTGCCCCTGGCCCTCCCTCATCCGCCCCCACTGCCACACTCACTGCCCTGCCGTGTGCTGCTAGCAGCTCTTGACATGCGGTGAAGATGCTTGACGATGGGTTGAGAGCGGTAAGAGCGGAGGAGGAGTGGGTAGAGAGGGAGGAAAGGGGGGAGGAGGGGGGAGCGAAGTGGGAGACTTGGGTGGTGGGGGAGTGGAGGGAGGACCAGAGGAGGAAGAGGAGGAGGAGGGTGAGGGAGGAGAGGAGGGGGGCGACGAGAGGGGGAGGGAGGCGCGAGAGGGATTGCACGCAGAAGAGATGTGCCCTGCCCGCCTGCACGTGTGCCTTGGCGAGAAGGTCATGGGCGAATCTGGTGAGAAAAAGGGTAGCAAGGGGGAAAGGGGAGGAAGAGGGGGAAGGGGGGGAGGAGGAAAGGGGGAGAGGGAGCAGGAAATGCGGGGAGGGGAGGGCCTGATGAGACAAGAGCATGCAGAAGAGATGTGCCATGCCCGCCTGCACGTGTGCCTTGGCGAGAAGGTCATGGGCGAATCTGGTGAGAAAAAAAATTGGCAAGGGAGGAAGGTTGGGAGGGAATGGAAGGGGGGATGCGGGGAGGGGAGAACCTGGTGAGACAACAGCACGCAGAAGAGATGCGCCCAGCCCGCCTGCACGTATGAACTTACGAGTAGGACAAGTACGTACCTGATGGGGAGGGTGGGGGGTGGTTGGGGTGAGAAGAGGATGGCAGGGCAAGAACGGGAGAGAGTGGAGGGGATGAGAGTGTTTGGTGAGGATGAGAGTGTGGTGGGGATGAGAGAGAGGAGGGAATGAGGGAGTGTCATACATGAACCCCTCACAAACCAGGTGAGTGCATTGGAGAGGCAAAGGAGGGGGGAGCGGGGAAGGTTCAGGGATTAGGGTTAATCTGGGCGGCTGAAGCACGTTTTATGGTAGCTGGATGAGCGAGCATACGACGTTCGCTCGCGATCACTCGCATTTGCATTCGCATTCATGCATGTGTGAGGAATCCTTGTGCAAGGGTATACCCTTACATAGAATGCGCATGCAAGCAGCTTCAGTGGCACATGCAAGTCGTTTATTCTCCAACAGTTTTTTCCCTTACCTTGCATTGGAGCGCACTTGCATTCGCAATCACATGCGATGTCGCATTCGCATTCGCAGGCGTGGGATAATCTGACTCTTTTTTCCCTTACATTTTCACGGACTCGAATGTGGGCGCGCTAAAGAGCTCCCCGCTTTGATACTTGCGCCAGACGGCCCCGACATTGTTCTTCGCCGTTTCGTACGAAAGCATCGCCCAGCGCTGCACCTGCATCGCCGCGTGACTCGTCGCCAGACGTCGCACGCCTCGCACCGGGTCGTCCACGCATTCGCGAAACGCATGTGCGACGCTCTCCGTGCCGCCACGTGGACTGCCTCCTCCATGTCGCGACGTCGGCGCCATGCCTGCTACCTTCTTCCCCTACGAAGGGGGTGAGCTCCCAATGGACCTTACGACTGCTACCTTCTTCCCCCGCCACACTCACTCCACAAGAAATAAGACTGTACCGCTTCGCAGAATTCTAGTCTAAACACTTAAACGAAGCACCTAGTCTAAACCGCTAGAAAGATACTTAAATGGATGTCGGTAAAACGATCCCAAGGAATATTCTATCAGTTACCCTCACACAGGTTGTAGACCCGCGTGGGAGCTCGCACAAAAGACCATCAATAATCTATAATGGTTACCAGATAAAAAAGTAGTACTAAATAAACAGCTGCACAAGCGGTGGAGTGCGGTTCTACTGGCCGCAGGCGACGGCGGCGGCGGTGGCGGTTGAAATACTGGAATTTGAGAATGTAGTCAACTGTAAGGTAGAGAGACCGTTAATAACCAATTTCCTAAACACTTATTAGTGGAACCAGCACTGGAACACTACTCCGACGTCAAGTGTTAGTCCATGAAGGTACCGGCGCGTACACGGACCAATCCGTAGTTCGGATCCGAAATGCAGCCGATTCAGCTTGTCACGACAGCCGTTCGGCATCCATCCTGAACCATTGATCGACGAGCTTAGTCGGCGTTCTGCTTGTCTTTTTGCAGAACAGCGTCAAATGTAGCACCTCAGAAGGAGGTAAGCTTATTTTGGGTCTAGGCCGTCGTTTGCAAGAAATGAGGAAATAGCCAGAGGAGCAGACAATGGTGGGTGACGTCACGTGGTTCTGGTTTGACTCCAGGCCAGGGAACGATCTCCTGGTTGGTTGGCTTGTGTGTTATCGGGGATATACGGCGGCCCCTCTAAAAGTACTGCTCGGAATACACTACCAATCAAACTCAGTAGTATCGCGGTCGCGCTATTATCCAACAAATTATTTATGAAAAAAAAACACACATTTTTTACTCGTCAGCAGCACTAACAAATCAATATTCTAAAGGAATAGCAAGTAGTTATCTTGTCAAACATTACAACGCATCACATCAATTCGCCTTAATGCTTGAAGCGACAGCTAGACCCATTTCGACAAAACCCTCGGGCAAAGAACCTACATGCAAAGCGATCACCCTCCCCTCCTCCGCTTCCACCACCCCCAAACCTTCCACTACCACCCCCACCACCACTCCACTCATCACCTCCTCGCTCTCTCCCCCCTCCCGGCCCTCGAAACGAAACTTCCCTCCTCCCACCACCATCCCTCCACCCGTCATCACTCCCTCTCCCCCGTCCCTCCCCTCCCCCTCGGCTTTGCCAACCCCCATCGTCACTCCCTCTCCCCCGTCCCTCTCCTCCCCCCCTGCTTTGCCAGCCCCCATCGTCATTTCCTCTCCCCCGTCCCTCCCCACTCCCTCGACTTAGCCACCCTCCATCCCCACTCTCTCCCCCCCATCCTCCACTACCGCTACCACTCACCCCAGTACCACCTACCCCAGGGGTATTTACCCCAGAGGCACCCGCTCCAAAACCACCTGCCCCAGAAGCACCCTGCTCCCCACCTTCCCAGCCCTGCCTGTTTCCCTCACTCCAACCTCCCCCCCACCCACTGCTGCCACCACCCCTGCTTTGCCACCCTGACCCATCACCTCCTCCTCCCCCCATCATTCCTGTCGCTCCTACTGCCCCACCAGCAGCAGCAACCCCAGGACCAACGGGTGTGCCTTGCTGCCCCATACCACCATACGGCTGAGGAGCATTGGGGGCCTGAGGAACGTGTAGGGAGTGAGAAACCTGGGGAATTTGGGAAAATTGGGGCCCTACAGGTCCCCCCACCCCACCGCTTGGCACACCGAATGCTGCTGCCCCTGCTTGCCCCACTGCCCCTGCTGGTGGCCCAATTCCTGCTGCTGCCAACCCCGTTCCAACACTACCGCCAGCACCAAAAGCGCCGCCCATACCACCACCAGACACAGCACCAACACCAGCAGCACCAGCAGCACCAGCAGCACCAGCAGCACCAGCAGCACCAGCGGCAGCAGCCCAGAACTGCTGCTTCTCCCTCCCAAACGGACCCACCTTCCCCTCAGCCACCTCCGCCAGCAGCATTCCTGCCTCCGGCCCCTCCCCCACGCGCCACACGCGCAGGTCAGGTGGGAACACGTTGAGAGGCAGCCACCCGCGTAGGCGCGCGAGGGAGAAGGGCCCCTGCAGGTCGCCCTGGGGGTCGCGGTAGTGCCACAGCTGCTGCTGCTCCAGCCGAGAGAGCTCTGCTCGCCACGCTGATTCCAGCTCTGCCTGCTGCTGCAACTGAACCTGCTGCTGCTGCTGCTGCTGTGGCTGCTGGAAGTTCAGCTGCTGCTGCTGTTGCAGCTGGGGGTTTTGATGGGGGTTTTGATGGGGGTTTTGCTGCCAGTTTGAGAGGCTGGCATCTTGCTGGTTACCACTGCTCATCCCAACCTCTCCCTTCCAGCCGTCCCTCTCCTCCCTCCGACTGTCTCTCTCCTCCCCTCGCTCCCTGCTGCCTCCACTCCCCTCCCTCCTCCATGCCCTGTCGCCGCTCCTGCCCTCGCTCCTGCCCTCCCTCTCCCTCTCCTCTCTCCCCCACCCATCTCTCTCCCGCCCCTCTCTCCTCTCACCTCGCTCCCTATCCCGCTCCCATCCTCTGCTCCCTTCTTCCTTCTCTCTTCCCCAACCACTTCCGCCTCTCCCCTCCCTTTCCTCCTCTCGTTCCCCTCCTCTCCCCCACCCTCCTTTCTCCTCCCTCCTCCCCCCCCTCCTCTCCTCCTCCTCCCACCTCCCACGAACTCGATCCCCTCTTCCTTCCCCAAACCTTCCCCTCCCCCTCCCCCTCCACCCCCCTTCCCTGTCCGACCTCCCCCCATCCCCTTCCCTATCACTCCCCTTCCACCCTCCCCTTTCCCCATACCCCCACCCTCCTCTTCCCCTCTCCTCCTCCTCTGAGCGAGAACCAGAGAGAGACCGGGACATAGGAATAGCATTATCCTCCTCTCTCTTCTCTTCCCCTCTTTCCCCTCCTGCACCTCCCCTATTCCCCCAACCATCCCCTCTACCCCTCCCGCCTATCTCTCCTCCCCCACTCCCCCTCCCCCGGAACTCTCCTGCCCCTCTTCCCCCCCTGGGTCGTGAATGGGGGATGGGCTGGCTCCACGGGTCTGGGGGATGGGGGAGGGGGAAGGGGGAAGGGGGAAGGGGGAAGGGGAATGGAGGAAGAGGGAAGGGCGAATCGGGAAAGGGGAAGGAAGAAGGGAGTGAGACTGAATATTTGAAAAAAGGATGTGCATTGCTGTTCAATGGGTGGAAACCCGATTCCAGGTTTTTGGGAATAGGGGGAGGGGGAAGGGCAAGGAAGAACGAGGAAGGGCAAGGAAGAACGAGGAAGGGCAAGGAAGAACGAGGAAGAGGGGCAGGGGAAGAGAAAGGAGGAATGAGGAAGGGGAAGGAAGAAGTAGGAAGGGGGACGGGGGAAGGGATGGAAGAATGGGGAGGGAGGACGACAGCATACAGCAGCAACCTAGCATTGCCCATTTTGAGGCGCCTCAAAACTGGAGGACGACAGCATACAGCAGCAACCTAGCATTGCCCATTTTGAGGCGCCTCAAAACTGGAGGACGACAGCATACAGCAGCAACCTAGCATTGCCAATCATTCTCGAATTCATACTGTATTCACCTCACGATGAGGACGAGAAGAGGACTTGGCTGGTTGCTCTTCTCATCCTCATCATCAACTCACCCGAGGACAAGGCACTTGAGTATCAAGCCAGAGCCTGCCTCCTGTCCCCCCCCCCACTCTTCCCTCCCTCCACCCCCTTGGCCCTTACCTGTCTGCTTGTTCTTCCGAGTCGACTCAAAAGTCCTCTTCTCATCCTCATCATCAACATCACCTGAGGACAAGTCACTTGAGTATCAAGTCACAGTCCGCCTCCTGTCCCCCCCCCCCCCCCCCCCAAATCTTCCCTCCCTCCCTCCCTCCCTTTGCCCTCACCTGTCTTGCTCTTCTCGCCCTCATCATCAGAGTCTCCAGTAGACAGGTTCACGAGGTCCAGCGTCAGCCTCAATTGGTGGATACTCCCTGCCCCACCTCCCCTCCCCCCCCTTGGCTCACCTGTTTTGTTCTTCTCGCCCTCATCATCAGAGTCTCCAGTGGAGAGCAGCATGAGGTCAGGGTCCGCCTCAATGGTGGGGTACTCAGCCATCTTCTTGGCTTTAAATGCCGGCTTGTCCAGCTCCTTCTCTCCCTCCCTCCCCTTGGCTCACCTGTCTGCTTGTTCTTCTCGCCCTCATCATCGGAATCACCGGTAGACAGGGACAGCAAGTCAGGGTCCGCCTCAATGGTGGGGTACTCAGCCATCTTCTTGGCTTTGAATGCCGGCTTGTCCAGCTCCTTTAGCGCTTGCACACACTCCCATTGCGTGGCAAGCAGAACGGTTGAAAACGGTTGAAAGGGATCCATTTATTCAGCAACAGAGTTCCAGATTCGGTGGTTGAGGAGAAGTATGGGGAAGCAAGGGGATGGCGGAGGAGAATGGGGGGAGAGGGTGGCGGAAGAAAGGAAGAGGAGGTTGGGGCATGAGGGGGAAAAAGGATATCCAGATGGTTAAGGAACGCTTGGATTCATTGAGGCCAAGGCAAGTTGACTTTTGAGTCGACTCCAGTTGGTTGAGTCGACTTTTGACTTTTGAGTTGACTCAAAAGTCAAATACATGTCCAGATGGTTAAGGAACGCTTGGATTCATTGAGGCCAAGGCAATAGGGAAAATTGGTGAGGTGTGCTTGAACAGCGATTGACAGCAAGGTTGGGTGGGAGAGGCTACTGCGGAGGGACGAGAACTGGAAGGCAGAGAGGAGAGGACAGTAAAGGAGAAACCGGAGCAGCAAAACAGGAACAGAAAAGCACAAGGTTGGGACAGGAACATAAAGGTGGCTACAGGTAAGGGGTGAGGTAAGGAAGGGAGGAGAGTGTCGTTGCGAAAGGGTATTCTTTCGAATAGAGTTAAGAAGAGTAATCTAGGCCGACTCAAAAGTTGAGCTAAGAAGTGAGGTACGGAGTGAGGTACGGAGTGAGGTACGGATTGAGGTACGGATTGAGGTACGGATTGAGGTACGGATTGAGGTACGGATTGAGGTACGGATTGAGGTACGGAGTGTGGGGTGAGGTGAGGTAAGGGTGAGGTGAGGTAAGGGAAGGGGGAGAGTAGTGTCGCTGCAAAAGGATATTCTTTCTTGGATCCTCGCTCGCTTGCCCTGTCCCTCAGATTGGTCAGCTTGACTCGCTCCGCCTCCAACCACTGGCAGGGGTGGGAAGGGGGGGGGGGAAAGAGCAACAGCAAGAGAAACAGCAGAGAGGAGCAGGGGAGTAGGGAAGGCGTGAGTGAGAGTAGCTCGCTTGCCCTGTCCCTCAGATTTGTCAGCTTCACTCGCTCCGCCTCCAACCACTGGCAGAGGTGGGGGGAGGCAGCAAGAAGAGAGAAAGAACAGAGGAGCAGGGGAGTGTGAGTGGGGAAGGATTTGACTTGACATTTGCTCGCTTGCCCTGTCCCTCAGATTGGTCAGCTTCACTCCCTCTGCCCCCAATCACTGGGAGGAGCAAAGGGAACAGGACTTGAGGAATGGTACGGGGAAGAGGGGTGGGGACGGGGGGGAGAGGAGGGGAAGCGAGGGGAGGGGAGGGGAGGGAAGGGGAGGCGGGTTACTTTGTTTGGCTCATCGTTTCTTCTCATGACACATGATGCCATCTCTATAAATTACCGACTGGAAAGTGTATGGAGCGCTTTCATTCATATTCGCAATTCAGCTTCGAATACACCACACCACACCACACCACACCACACCACACCACACCACACCACTCCATACCACACCACACCACTCCACACCGCAACGCACCCCACTGCTCAACTCCACGCGGCACTCACATCGTTCACTTTGAGCTCATGCAGCTCGTTCTCCTTGGCTGCCACCTCGTCCTGATACATAGGAGAGAAGGGAGGGCGAGAGAGAAGGGACGGTGGGGGAGAGAGAGGATGGATTCAGCACAGACTGATTCAGCACAGACTGATTCAGCACAGACTGATTCAGCACAGACTGATTCAGCACAGACTGATTCAGCACAGACTGATTCAGCACAGACTGATTCAGCACAGACTGATTCAGCACAGACTGATTCAGCACAGACTGATTCAGCACAGACTGATTCAGCACAGACTGATTCAGCACAGACTGATTCAGCACAGACTGATTCAGCACAGACTGATTCAGCACAGACTGATTCAGCACAGACTGATTCAGCACAGACTGATTCAGCACAGACTGATTCAGCACAGACTGATTCAGCACAGACTGATTCAGCACAGACTGATTCAGCACAGACTGATTCAGCACAGACTGATTCAGCACAGACTGATTCAGCACAGACTGATTCAGCACAGACTGATTCAGCACAGACTGATTCAGCACAGACTGATTCAGCACAGACTGATTCAGCACAGACTGATTCACTTTGAGCTCATGCAGACTGGTGTGGCGTGGCATTGCGTGGCAATAGCAACAGTGATGGCAAAGACAGTAGCAATGCAAATGACATAGGCACGGCACAGCGTGTGGGCATTTGTTACTCGACTCAAAAGCAAGGGAGCACAGCATGGCAGCACACACGTACCACAGTGAGTCGATCCACTAGCCCCCACTTCATGTACTGCCGCAGCTTCTGACACTCCTCCTGTGTTGGTTGGGGGGGGTGGAGGTGGAGGAGGGACAAGGGAACGGGCAGGGAATGCAATACAAGTGGTGAGAACAAGGGACAGACAGCAGGTCGGTCCACTAGCCCCCACTTCATGCACTGCCGCAGCTTCTGACACTCCTCCTGTGTTGTGTTGTGTGGGCAGGTGGAGAGTGGGCAAGTGAACGGGCAGGGCAGGGCATGCAGAAGGCAGCAGAAGGCAGAGACGGTGAGTCGACAATGGTGTCGGAGTTAAGGACAAGATTGATGGTGGTGGTGGCCTCTGGCGCCTTGAGATTCATTATGAGAAGCACCCTGTTGGTCAGGCCCTTGCAGCTCACACTCACACTCACACACACACTCACACACCCTGACCCACACGTTCACTCACTCACTCATACTGTAACTCAGTCGACTCTCACGCACCCTCGGTGAGATGACTTCTGAGTCGAGGTGACTTTTGAGTCGACTCAAAAGTCATACTGTAACTCATTCGCCTCTCACGCACCTCTGGCGTCTTGAGGTTCATGATGAGCAACACCCGGTTGGTCAGGCCCTTGCAGCTCACACACCCACACTGACTCACACGTTCACACACTCATTACTGTAACTCACATACACCCTCTCTCATTGCGTCTCACCTCAGTGAAGTCGGAGTTGGAAACCAGGTCAATAGTCGTGGCCTCTCTGGCGTCTTGAGGTTCATTATAAGCAGCACTCGGGTGGTGTTTACAATACAACAACACTCCCACGCACACATCCACATGCACACTCGAGTGTCCACACTCTCCCACGCACCTCAGTTCAGTGAAGTCAGAGTTAGAGACCAGGTCGATGGTGGTGACCTCTGGCGTCTTGAGATTCATGATGAGCAGCACTCGGTTGGTGAGGCCCTTGTAGCTCACACACTCACTCACTTTCACACTCACTCACTTTCACACTCACTCACTTTCACATTCACTCACTTTCACACTCACTCACTTTCACACTCACTCACTTTCACACTCACTCACAACCACACTCTCACGCTCACCTCTGTGAAGTCAGAATTAGAGACCAGGTCGATAGTCGTGGCCTCTGGCGTCTTGAGGTTCATGATGAGCAACACCCTGTTGGTGAGCCCCTTGCCCACGGGGTACATGTCCGTCTGGCTCGTGCAGCCTGTATGGGGGCGAGGGAAACGAGCGGAGGAGTGAGAGGAAAGGGGAAGGAGACGAGACATGACGAGCAGCACCTTGCTGGTCAGATCAGCCCCTTGCCCACGGGGTACATTTCAGTCTGGCTCGTGCAGCCTGCGTCAGGGAGAGATGCGGGTGAAGGGAGGTGGAAGAGAGGTGCACAACCTGGCGCACACCAGTTTTGAGAATTCTAAAAAAACAACCTGGCGCACACCAGTTTTGAGAATTCTAAAAAAACAACCTGGCGCACACCAGTTTTGAGAATTCTCAAAAAACAACCTGGCGCACACCAGCACCACCACCAGCAGCACCTACCTGTGATGCGCACGAGGTGGTAGCACGCCTCAGTCTGATTGGCCGGGCCCGGAACACGAATCCGCACAAAGGTGCCCACCACCTTGCGGCCAAACCCCTCATTTGACCCTGAACCCTGCCCTAACCCCACAGCAGCACCTACCTGAGACACTCACAAGGCGGTAACGCGCCTCAGTCTGGTTCCCTGGTCCCGGGACGAGGATACGGACAAAGGTGCCCACCACCTTGCGATCAAACCCCTCATCCGCCAGCAACCCCTCCAGACCCAACCCCACAGCACCACCTACCTGTGACCCGCACGAGCCGGTAGCAGGCCTCAGTTTGATTGGCCGGGCCCGGAACACGAATCCGCACAAAGGTGCCCACCACCTTGCGGTCGAACCTCTCATCCGCCAGCAACCCCTCCAGCTGGTGTCTCCTCTTCTGACCCATACTCCCGTCCCAATCTCACCTGTGACTCGCACGAGGCGGTAGCACGCCTCAGTCTGGTTCGCTGGTCCCGGCACACGAATCCGCACAAAAGTGCCCACCACCTTGCGGTCAAACCCCTCATCCGCCAGCAGCCCCTCCAGCTGCCGCCTTGGCCCTGAACCTTGGACTTACCCCAATCCCCATGCCTATACCTGAGCAACGAGGCGAGTTACTCGCTCGGACTCGGCCGAGTTACTCGTTTGGGTGCGAGTAACGAGTTTCGTTTTTTGTAAAATTTACTCGGCCGAGTCGAGCCGAGTATTACTCGCCGAGTTTTTTTTGCTCGACGAGTACTCGCTTGCTTTTAGGCGAGCATTTAGGGAACTCGCCGAGCATTTTAAGCCCTGTAGAGGGCATGGCCGAGCATTACTCGTACTCGGACGAGTTTTTCAAATTGCTCGCCCGAGTTTCGCTAAAGAAGGCGAGTAACGAGTATCTGTTTGGGGGAAAATTGCTCGGTCGAGTTTTACTCGACTCGGGCTCGTACTCGGCCGAGCATGGCTAGGGACGAGTCGAGCATTACTCGTGCTCGCCTCGTTGCACAGGTATACCCATGCCCCGGTATCACTCACCTGTGACCCGCACGAGGCGGTAGCACGCCTCAGTCTGGTTCGCTGGTCCCGGGACGCGGATCCGCACAAACGTGCCCACCACCTTGCGGTCGAACCCTTCATCCGCCAGCAGCCCTTCCAGCTGCCTTCTCTTCAGAAACACCCCGCCCAGATTTGCCAGCGTCACCGCCGCGTACCCACACTCAGGACCCGGGGGGGGAGCCGGGGGAGCAGGGGGAAAGGCAGAGGGGGCGAAAGGGTCGGTCACTTCAGGGACGTCTAGGTCTGAGGCGAATGGATCGGAGTAGCGGGTGTGGTTGGGTTCGGCAGCTGTAGCGGCGGCTGTAGCAGTGGCTGGGTCGTCTCGAGAGGCCTTGGGGGGCCGGCCACGCTTCCTCTTTCGCGGGCTTGGCTCTGGAATAGACCTTGAATCGTGGTCTCGAGCGAATGCATCTTCCTCCTCCTGTTGCTGCCGCTGCTGCTGCTGCTGCTGCTGCTGCTGCTGCTGCTGCTGCTGCTGCTGCTGCTGCTGCTGCTGCTGCTGCTGCTGCTGCTGCTGCTGCTGCTGCTGCTGTGCATTGCCAATCTTCATCTGCTCTTCATTTTCTTCTTCTGCTAGGTCCTGTTCCTGTGTCACTCCTTCCCTTGAGCTCCAATCCTTCTCAAATGAATCATCCTCCTCCCTCCTTCCCTCCCCTTCCTTTCCTTTCCTCTCCTCCTCCTCCTCCTCCTCCTCCTCCTCGTCTCCCTGCTCATCCCTTTCCTCTTCACCGTTGTCATACTCCTCTCCCTCGCCTTCCATCTCACCGTAACTCTTCAATCTCTTACTACCTCTCGTCACACTCTCCCCTCTGTTTCCCCTCCCCCTCCCCCTTCCCCTCCCCCTCCCCCGTCCCCTCCCTCTCCCTCTTCCCCTTCCCCGCCCCCTCCTCCCACCTGTTTCCCACTCCAAATCCCCCCCTTCCTCCTCCTCCTCTCCTCCTTCCTCCTCTCCTCCTCTCGCCCCCTTCCCCTTCCCCTTCCCCTTCTCCCCCCCTCCCATCTTAGCAGCCTCCTCCTCTGCTAGCCGCTTCAGCAGCCGCCTAGGCACTTTTATAGAGCTCTTAACGGGGTAGTGCGTGGCGAGAGTGTAGTAGAACTGAGCCTGCGTGCTTCTATCGGTATCGCAGAGAGCTTGTAACGCATCGTCGCATGTGATCCATTTGCCCTTCTGCAATCACCACCAGTGACAGGGAGAGAGGAGAAAGAGGGGGGCGATGGAGAAGAGGACAAACAAACAGGGAGAAGGGAGCCCAACAAAGAAAGAGAGATATGCATGTGATTTAATTACACCGATTATCACCTGTTAGCACTTCTATAATGAACAGCAATTACTGCCTGATTATGATATCTTGATGGAACATTGAGTACGCCCTATTGATTATTCTAAGTACCAATAGCAACCTGGTAGATGCAAGGCTGCCTTATGTGTGCGCGCAAAGAGAAAGATACGTGAGGTGAGAAAGATGTATCATGGAGACGAGATGCAGACGAGAAAGATATCTCAAACATAGATGCAGATACGCCCACCCACCCGCACGCACGCACACATGCACACACGCGCGCACGCACGCACGCACGCATGCACGCACGCATGCACACACGCGCGCACGCACGCACGCACGCATGCACGCACGCATGCACGCACGCACGCACTCACGCACGCACGCACGCACACAGGCACGACGCGTGCACCCGTTGCCTCAAGCACCCACCTGCAGGCCGTTGGCTTGAATGTATTATTATGTACCCTGCAACTATCCTCTTCACAGCCGACCAGTACAGAGGCACGTCCACACTCTCGCCTTGCAGCGGAGGAATGAAGACAACTGCGTTAACACACACTACCTTGCACCCTGCTGCCTTGAGCATTCTCGAGAGCTCACCTGCAGTCCGTTGGCTTGGATATATCCTGCAACAATCTTTTTCACAGCCGACCAGTACAGAGGCTCCTTCACACTCTCGCCCTGCTCCTCCAGAAACGATAGCAGCGCCTCACTCGCCCACCCAGGGTACTCTCCCTCCGCCTCCCCGCCTTCCTCCCCCGCCTCTTCCCCCGCCTCCTCTCCTTCTCCTGCTTCCTCGCCCTCTCCTGCCTCCCCCCCCCACCCTCCTTCCCCGTCCACCCCTCCTTCCATCTCTCCTTCTCCTCCCTCCCCATCCCCCTCCGCATCATCCTGCCCAGCCACCCATACCTCCACATCCCCCTCGTCCCCCTCTCCCCCCTCCTCCCATTCCCCCTCCCCCCTCTCCCGCGCATCCCCCCACTCCCTCTCCCCTTCCACCTCTCCGCCATCCCCCTCTGCTTCATCCTGCCCAGCCACCCACACTTCCACATCCCCCTCCTCCCCCTCCCCCCCTTCTTCTCCCCATTCCGCTTCTCCCCCTTGCTCTCCGTAACCGTTCTCCTCCCCAGTATCCTCCTCCGCTTCCTCCTCTCCGCCTTCCCCTTCCTCTACGTACTCTTCTCCTTCTGCCTCCGCCCCCCCTTCCCCGTATTCCTCCTGCTCCCCCTCCGCCTCCACCTCCGCCTCCGCCTCCTCTTCCTCCTCGTCCCCCGTTTGTGTCACAACCCCCGTGTCCGCCCTGTCACTCTCCGTCCAGTCGTCCGGGCCCTCGGCAGAGTCACGCGTCGCCAGATCATCCTCGTTATTGTCGGCCGCCATAGTGCGTGCAGCGTCTGCGCCGGGAATTGTACGGCACTCGAACAAATGACGCGGGCCACAGGCGAGACAGACGCAATTTCACGTCTCCCGGCAATCAGAGGATTTCACGCGATTTTTCTCTTGGCTAGCGACGCGCCGTAGATTAACGTATCTGCTGCCGAGCCAACGGGAACCAGTGGACGAACCAAAACTCGTCGGTATTACGAACCAGGGTTGGCGATTCGAGTGCTGAGGTCAGCCTGACGTAAGCGATCTTGAGTGCCAGACACTTGGCCCTGTTTCTCTCCTTCCCTGTTATTTCGTAATGATTTCTTCGACAGGTTTTTTGTATTATATTTTTCTTTGTTTACCTTAGGACTTCGGAAAAAATGGTCAGGGGAATCGAAGGTTTATAGTAGCCGGCGTTTAAAAGCTCTTCTTCCCGTATCCCACCTTCTTATGAAACCCGTGTCCGCGTCAGATCGCGGCGTCCAGATGACAAATAGTTCCCAAATATCGCGGTCCGCGCATAAGATATGTGGATCGCCCTTGGTTCAATCCCTTTTTTTCATAAACTGAGATACGGTTACTTCGCCGTTCGCATATATTCTCCTCGTCAGATATTTATGTCCCGCCCCCAAACAAACGCAAACCAGATCGATCAAAAGCAGGGTTGGATGACGTGTTGCGCAATATGTGAAATTTATTTCACAACATGATAACCATGTTTCTTGAAACAAGGCAATGGAGTCGCAGAAAGATAAGCGCAGACGGACGTAGCTCGCGTGAAGACCACCTGTAAATGCTGTGAGAGAGAGGAAGTAGGCTGTGTGACTTGAGAAACCTCACGGGATGAGCTATTAACGAGCGGAATGGGAGACGTGGATGGAAAGCAGGGTCGAGAATCATGACACAATCGAGCGTCCCGCTGATTTCGGCAGAGAAACTCGAAACATCGATAATAGCAACATCGATAACTGCGTATATGCACCCAATGTTCTGGTAGCCTGGAAACTAAATAGAAAAAACATCACTAGGAGGGATAACCGTCGATGTGAAGATGTAAACGGCCGAGATTACAAGCGGCTTTACTGGCCCTGAATGGGTGAAGTTAGAAAAGGTTCAAGTATTGACCGTCCATGTGACTGATTCTGGACGATTGAGATGACGCCTAAATTCGATCCAGGCTGGAATTAAAACCGTCGATAGACATGGCTACGAACGATCGAGATTCGAAGGTAAACTGGCAAAACGTAGAGCAAGAAATTTTTGGATGGCTGCGATCAGACATGCGCTGTGTCTCAGCTGGAATAAGAACCGTCGATATTTGACATGCCCAAACCAGCCCAATACGTTCACTCAGCACTCCAGCTCGACATAGTGCAAAGTGCGTGGCGAGTGTACAAAACCGAGCGGGAAATACAGAACCGATTATATATGTTCCCGCGCTGATAGAAATACATCTACTTCTAAAGCTGTGCTACACGCCTACGATTTTCGACTCAGCAACGACGAGATCGGAGGTTGTCGAGAAACCCAAGCACCAGCCATGTCTTCCACTGACTTTCCTCTTGCACCCCTTCATCGTAGCGACAGCGGCTGCGGCAGGGACAGTGATAGCTATAGCGAAATCGGAAGCGACACGGGTGATTCATAGTCGGGGCTACTTCAGCTGTCAGCGGCGCCGACACTCACGCTGCGTCCCATTTAGAGTGGTCGATTACCTGCTGTAACAGAGGTGCTTCCGCCTTTCTTTCCGACACGCTTTCCGCCTTACTCCCCACTCGGACCACGAATCACGGTCTCTGTCGAGCGAAGAGCCTTGTGAAGACCTAACCTGTGTTTCAGGCAACCCTCATATGAGCGCGCGGAATGTTCCCTTGCCTTGCATCAGACTTTTCAGAAAATAATTCCACTGACACTACCTACCTTACCCTACCTTACCCTACCTTACCCTACCTTGTCTTACCTTACCTTACCGTTCCAAGCAACCTTCTTATGGGCTCGCCGGGGTGCGTTGCTTCGGCAGACCAAGTAACCTACCCTTTCAAGCAAGTTTACTGTGACGATGATTGTAACGGTGCTTCGTTGCGCGCAGATTTCCTCCAGGGTGACGGCAAGAATGGATCTTTCTCGTCCGCCTGTCGGATGGAGTTTTAAGTGACCGATCCCAGCTCTGTGAACCATACCAATCTTATGACCAATTTAAAGCACCGATCTAAGTTCTTCCCAGCAGCGGTTAGCCCGAAGCTCAACGTGAGAGTAGCAGTCGTTCCCTTCGTGCGGTAGCGAGCTCTCCAGGGACGGCATTTGCACGCTGCGAAGCGTTCGTTCGATCGTACTGCTGTGTCCCTTGCGTCTCGCTTGCTTCCGATCACGCGAGAATAAGCACATCAGTACGGTCTCTCGCCGCGAGGAAATTGCTCCAGGGCCTTGTTTGGTGATTCGCTCTTGCTCATGTGTCCCCGAATTTCTCGCGTGGCCATTGAATTCAGTGATAATTGCTCGAGTGGTCACGCCAGGGGATTTTTGAGGTGTTTTTTTCCCCGGCACATTACCCTACAAGGAATTTAGCCCCGAAAGTCCTCTCACGTACTCGTCTCATCCCGCGCAAGCGTTGCGTACTATTCCCCACTCGAATATTACGCCAGGGTGGGCGGGCGCGAACGTGGCCCACTCAGTGTACAGAAAACCGACAAATAATCACGACCAGCAGTACATGCGCGCTCAATTTCGGCCCAATGCGCGACCAATGAGCGCTCGGTCAAACGAATTCGTAACCAATAAGCGCTCGAGCATATAAATCCGCAATCATATGGGTAATTGTGCGGTTTCATTATCTGAAAATTATGATTGGGACTTTACATGACGCATATGATTGGACGTGCAGTGTCTAAATATGCCCCGCGCATATAACGGACTAATCACGTAATGTCTAGATATGATTGGTCCGTTTTATGCGCGGGGCATATTAGAAATTGCAAAAATTTCGAGTGGAGAATAGTACGCAACGCTTGCGCGGGATGAGACGAGTACGTGAGAAGACTTTCGCGGCTAAATTCCTTGTAAGGTAGTGTGCTGGGGAAAAAAAACACCTCGAAAATCCCCTGGCGTGGCCACTCGAGCAATTATCACTGAATTCGATGGCCACGCGAGCAATTCGGGGACACGTGGGCAAGAGCGAGTTGTGAAGAAACGAGGAATGAATGAACTAGCCCAAGATTGGGTACAAGTAGGAAACCCTAGGAAACTGTACCCCATAGTGTCTACCCCACTATAGCCTAGACAAGCTATATGATATGAGTTTGACACACCCCCATAGGCAAAGTGGGGGAGAACAACAGGTCACAAGACCAGTCAAGCAAAGCAAAGCAAGCTCAGGGTGGATCACAACGTCACCACACAATCCGAGCACAAGAGCAAGGCCAAAAGGCCAGTTCACATGCAAGATCATATATAAAGGTAAACAAGCAAGTGCAGGTATAGAAAGATCACAGTACAAGCAAGGTCAAGAAGTGAGCAAGTGAGGCCAAGTAGGCACAAGACCTAGCATCGTACAGAAACGCTGATGATCACCAGGCGGAAGTGCCTTGGTAAAGATATCAGCAGTGTTGGCCTCAGAGGCCACGTAAGCAAGGCGCAGCTGACCACGCTGCTGCAGCTCACGAGCAAGGAAGTAGCGGAGAGCAATGTGCTTCGTTCTGTGCTCCAGTCTGTGCTCCCGACACAAGGCCAGCATGGCCTTGTTGTCTACGTACAGAACTGGAGGAGAACGAGGCGGCTCTCCTAGGTCAGTCAGCAGGTAGGTGAGCCAGCGTAGCTCCTGTGCAGCCATGGCCCCCGCGTAGATCTCAGCCTCACAGCTGGAGCCGAGAACAGAAGACGAGCGGGTAGACCGCCACGAAACAGAGCCGGAGCCAAGGCTGAAGGTGTAACCCTGTGACGACCGCTGCGTAGCCTGGTCGTCAGCCCAAGAAGCGTCTGCGTGACCTGTGAGGACCACTCGACGTCGCCCTCCAAGCACTAGCCCCATGCCCGACGTACTGCACAAGTAGCGCAACACCCTCTTCGCTGCAGCCATGTGCTCTGGTCGGTGTCTCCCAGGAGCAACATAGCGTGCCAAGATGCTAAGAGGGTATGCAAGGTCAGGTCGAGTGCAGGTCATCAAGTACATGAGGCAACCAACAAGCTCTGGGTACGGGCCACTCGGCTCTACGGACTCATCCGAAGGCAGAGCTGAGAGCGAGTGGCGAGTAGACAGAGGAGTGGCCTGAGGCGAGGAGTACGTGAAGTCGAAGCGCTGAAGGACTGAGTCAGGGTAATGGTGCGCTGTGCTCTGTCCCGGGTGATCTGCAAGCCAAGGTAGCTGTGCAGTTCACCCAGGTCTGTGCACGTGTGTCTCTTCTGCAGCTCCGACTTCACGTGGGCGAGTCCAGCAGTGTCAGCTGTGGCAAAGACCAAGTCGTCGACGTACACGAGGATGTAGAACGGCGGCAGAGAGGTGTCGGTGCGCAGAAACAGCGACGGGTCGGCTGTAGAAGGAGCAAACCCAAGAGCCGCAAGTGTAGTCCTCAGTGTGTCGTGCCACTCACGGGGCGCCTAGCGGAGACCGTAGACTGGCCGCCGGAGGCTCCACTGGGTACCAGGAGGAAACGACCCAGTGAAGCCAGGTGGGCGGCGCAGCCAGATCTCCTCGTGAAGGCTGCCCTGCAGGAAAGCTGTGCTGAAGTCAAGAGAGTGGAGCTCGTAGTCGCGCTGAGCGGCTATGTGCAGCAGCACCCGAAGAGTGGTCATCTTCGGGGTGGGAGAGAAGGTCTGAAAGTAGTCAACTCCCTGCCGCTCACTGAAGCCTCGAGCCACGTAACGCGCCTTGAAGACAGGCGGAGAACCCGGCGGCCGCTTCACCCTGAAAATCCACATGCCACTGACGATGTTCGCCCCAGGTGGGGGAACCTCGTCGACGTAGGTGCCTGTGGACTTCCAGGAAGCCATGTCTGCGTCCATGGCTGACTGCCACTGAGAGGAGTAGGGACCCTTGATCGCCTCAGCGTACGATCGAGGAGTCGGGATGTCTGGTGCATCCGGGTCTCCCTCAGGGGCAATCAGCGTGGACACGAGATGAGGCAAAGCAGCAGCAAAACACTGGAACTCCTCCTGCCTGTCCTCAAGGACGTCCGTGCTAAGAGCACACTCACCCCCGACGGACGGAGGACAGACATACTCAGCCTCAGCAACAAGACTAGTGGCATAGTCTAGACGACAGCGAGCAGCAAAGTCGACAAGCTCAGCCACTAAGGCACACGCAGCAGTGGACTCAAAGGAAGGGTCAGTGACAACAGTAGCCAGGAGACGCGTGACAGTAGGACTGGCAGCACGAAGAGAGTCAGACTCCGGGTCAGCAAGAACAGGAAGAAAGGACTCTGGAGGAGACGGCAACGGGACACGCAGAGGAGCAGTGGAAGGACGCAGTGCCATCTAGTGTGTGCCTGGGACCGCAGGAGGACGCGGACGCGGAGCACGACCACTAGTGCGAGCAGCACGAACAGGCGACGCAGGACGAGACGCAGGCTCACGACGCTCAGCAAGACCTCTAGTAGGACCAGTGTAGGGAGAAGGAGCAGGTAGGGGGGAGGCGGGCTGTAACTGTGACTGCGACTGGACAGGCTGCGGACACTCTAAGGGAGGAGCAGGACCAGTAGAAGGCGGGAGACCAAGAACCTGCTCAAGGAGCGGAACGAAGTACGGCCGCGGCCGCGCAGTGCCTCCAGAACCAGCAGGGACAGCACCTGTACCCCCAGCGGCAGCACCAGCGCCAGCAGTACCTCCAGCTCCAACAGCGCCAACTCCAGCACTTTCAGAAGCACCAGCGCCAGCAGAACCACCAGCACCAACACCCCCAGCAGCTCCAGCTCCAGCAGGACCGGCAGCTCCAGTACCGCCAGCAGCTCCAGCAGTACCTCCAGCAGGACCAACTCCAGCAGCCCCAGCAGCACCCCCACACCCAGCAGCTCCAGCACCGCTAGTACGAGTACCTCCGGGACCAGCAGCAACAGTAGTACCTCCAGCTCTAGCAGCACGGCTCCAGCGTCGGGCAAACCACTCGCGCAGCTCCTGTGGAGAGAGTGGCTCCCGCCTCGACGAAGCACCGCGAGCGGCCACACGAGCAGACCCAGCACCCCCAGGCTCCGCACCCCCAGGCTCAGCACCCCCAGACTCAGCACCCCCAGGCTCAGCACCCCCAGACTCAGCACCCCCAGGCTCAGCACCCCTGGAGTCAGCACCCCCAGGCTCCGCACCCTCAGGCCCAGCACCTCCAGACCCGGCACCCGCAGGCTCAGCACCTCTAGAAGCACCAGAGTCAACAGCTACCTCGACAGGCTCGACTGCGTCTACCTGGGACACACCTGACGGGGCAGGACCCTGAGGGGGGAGGGGGTCTACCGGGGGAGGACCTGGCGCAAGGAAGAGCGGCGGCGGGGGGAGGGGCGCAGTGCGGTAAGGGAAGAGACGGTAGTAAGGCACCGACTCGTCAAAGGTGACGTCCTGGGAGGACAGAACACGGCGCGAGGTGGGGTGGTAAAACTGCCACCCAGGCGCGTCAGGGGGGAAGCCAAGGAAGACGCAGGGAACAGCACGGGGATACAGCTTGTCCGCAGACAAGTCGCGGACAAACGCCCGAGATCCCCAGACCCGAAACGCAGACGCATCGCCAACCTTCCCCGTCCACCGCAAGGTGGGGGAGGTCTCTGGCAAGGAGACCCGGGGCTGAAGGTTGAGCTGATGCGCTGCGTACTGAACCGCAAACGGCCACAGAAAATGGGGGGCAGCCGCATGGATCATGGACGTACGAGCGACGTCCATGACCATGCCAATGCGGCGCTCAGCAATCCCATTTTGCTGTGGAGAGGCCGGAAGCGTGAAGGTCTGGCGGATGCCCTGTGCACGACAGAAGGCTCCCAGACGGGCAGAGGAAAACTCCCCGCCTCTGTCAGAGTGCAGACGCAGAACAGGAAAGTCCGAGCCGAAACTCTCTCTGAGCTGGAGACGAGCTGCGCGGATCCAGTCGATCAACACCTCAGTGACGTCACCCTTGCTGCGCAAGGGGAAGACTGTGGTGTAACGCGAGTAGTCGTTAACCACCAACAGGAAGTAACGCTCGTGCCCCTGGCCACGGACGCGGGCGGGGCCCCACACGTCCATGTGAAGAGTCTGCAGCGGAGCCTCTGTCGGAGGAAACTCGGAGGAGTGAGGGGCGGCGCGCTTTCGCTCCTCGACGCAGGGGACGCAGGTAGGGGCAGGCCCCGGAGGTAGGGGAGGGAGGGACCGGGGGAGACCAGAGACAAGGACACGGGAGGCCATGCCTCGGAGACGAGGCAGGGAGGGGTGACCAAGGCGGTGGTGCCAGAGGAGAGTCTGGTGGAACAGGAGACGACACGAGCAGGGAGCAGACTCAGGACCAGACCTGGACGCCGCAGCAAACACCTGACTCGATGTAGCTACCTGACCAGACTCAGTAGTAAGTGTATACAGGCTCGACCCAGGCCGACGGGTGAACGTGGCCAAGTGTCGGCCTGTCCGAGCACACGTGCAGTGGGTCACCCGCTGACTCGCAGGAGTGAACTGGTCAACCCCCCTATCCTGTAGATCAGCTCCACTCACCAAGTTTGTAGAGAACGAGGGGAGGTAGAGACCTGACAGGGTGCCAGAGGGGGCTGCCGGGCACGGTAAGACAGTGGAGAAGCTAGCAAGGACAGGACCCCCAGAGGGGTCCGCCAGGGAGACTGCAACCGGCCGACTAAGCGGCGTAAGCGTGGTGCGGTCTCGAAAGAAGGAGCGAGAAGCACCCGAGTCAAGGGTGAAGGTGTGTAAGGCCTAAGCCGACGTAGTACCTGAGAGAGCAGACTCACCAGCACCTGGGGCAGCAGACGCACTAGCACCTAGAGCAGCAGCCTCACCAGCACCTAGAGCAGCAGCCTCAATGCCCGGGTCAGGCGGAACACACAGGTAACAGTCACCCTCAACACTATCAGACACAGCATACATTGCAGCAAGAATAGCATCATAATCAAGATCAAAGATAGCAACCCCCGCCTTTGACAGCTCTCCCCAGCGAGGGATCTCAGAGGCCTCAGGGAACTGGTGGCGCCACGCGTCCGTCAGTCGGCCGAAGCAGCGCTGGGTGGAGTGCGGGCCCCCGCACTGTTCACTAGCGCGGTCGCCGGTACGGAGGACGTAGGTGCAGGGACCAGTACCCCCACCGCGCTGACGCGCAGCGTACCACTCACGAAGCTGCTGAGGGGACAGGGTCTCACGACTGCGCTGCTGCTGCTGGCGTGGACCACCACCGGACCCACTCCTCTGCGCAGAGCCGCGACCAGCTCCACCGCTGCCGCCGCCGCCTCCGCCGCCTCCGCCACCTCCGCCGCCTCCGCCACCTCCGCCGCCTCCGCTCCCTCCGCCACCGCCGCCACCTCCTCCGCCTCCACTGCTGCCACCGACACCGCCACCCCCGCCACCACTCCCACCACCACCCCCACCCCCTCCACTGCCTCCACCACCACCTCCACCGCCCCCGCCAGCCCCTCCAGCGCCCTTGCCCCCCTTGCCCTTGCCGGTGCGGCGTCTCCCGCTAGGGGCAGACGCAGCGCCGACCGACTCGAAACCAACGAGGTCGGCCGCAGCAGCAGAAGCAATAGAGGGCAAGAGGGGGGAAGGGGAACACCCCTCAAAGACGGGGGTGCGAGGGTCACCACGAGAGGCTCCTACAGCGACTATGCTCTTCTCTGCTGCTAGGAGGCGCTCCTCGAGGAGGTCAACGGTGAGAGTGGTGGGGCAAACTGAGAGGAAGTGGTCCCTGACTAAGCGAAGGGAGTCAGGGAGCCGGGTGACTATGTAGTAGAGGGTGATGTACAAAGGGGGGGGGTTCTTGGCACAGCGCGGAGCAGGAAGCGCAGCGCGGTAGCGAGTGTCACTAGTGCGGAGGTGCGTAATGAGGTCAGCGACTGTGGGAAAGGCAGCAAGGTCAGGGAAGAGGAACGGTAGCATGAGGCGGCTCAGTGCAGCAGTGGCAGGGGAAGAGTAGCGAGCAACTACAGCGTCGTACAAGGTCTTAGCACTCTTGTACTGGCTAAAGTGCGCACGCTCAGTGGTCGGTAAGTGGCGACGCACAGCAAGACGGGCAGCAGCATCGCGTATGGCCCACTGTGAGCGAACAGTGCTGTCAGCAGTAGCAGGCGGGGCAAGGGAGGCACCAGAGGTGAGATCGAACAGGGAGAGTCCGCCTGCCCTATCGCACTGTAGGAAAAGCTGGAGGTCATCGACCCAGACCTCAAAGTCAACAGCACGACCCTCAGTATCAAAGGTAAGAACACTGGGGGTAGCCATGACTGCAGTGGCCTAGCAAGGAGTGAGCTCACCAGTCCGAGTAAGTAGGGCCGGGGCGCACCGGTAGGAACAGTAGCGGCTCGACGGCAGGGCGGCTCGGCGGCTCGGCTGCTGGGCGGCTCGGCGGCTCAGCGGCTCGGCTGCTGGGCGGCTCGGCTGTCGGGCGGCTCGGCTGTCGGGCGGCTCGGCGGTTCGGCTGCTGGGCGGCTCGGCGGCTCAGCTGTTGGGCGGCTCGGCTGTCGGGCGGCTCGGCGGCTCGGTTGCTGGGCGGCTCGGCTGCTCGGCGGCTCGGCTGCTGGGCGGCTCGGTGGCTCTGCTGTTGGGCGGCTCAGCAGAGGCGGCGACGGGGCCGGCAGAGGCGGCGATGGGGCCGCTAGGGGCGGCGACGGGGCCGCGTAGGGAGGGGAGCGGCGACGGGGCCGCCAGAGGCGGCTACGGGGTCGCGTAGAGGCGGCGACGGGGCCGTGTAGTGGCGGCAACGGGGCCGCGTAGGAAGGGGAGCGGCGACGGGGCCGCTAGGGGCGGCGACGGGGCCGCTAGGGGTGGCGACAGGGCCGCGTAGGGGCGGCGACAGGGCCGCGTAGGGGCGGCGACGGGGCCGCGTAGGGGCGGCGACTGGGCCGCGTAGAGGCGGCGACGGGGCCGTGTAGTGGCGGCGACGGGGCCGCGTAGGAAGGGGAGCGGCGACGGGGCCGCTAGGGGCTGCGACGGGGCCGTTAGGGGCGGCGACAGGGCCGCGTAGGGGCGGCGACGAGGTCGCTAGGGACGGCGACGGGGCCGCGTAGGTAGGGGAGCGGCGACAGGGCCGCTAGGGGCGGCGACGGGGCCGCGTAGGGGCGGCGACGGGGCCGCGTAGTGGCGGCGACGGGGCCGCGTAGGAAGGGGAGCGGCGACGGGGCCGCTAGGGGCGGCGACAGGGCCGCTAGGGGCGGCGACAGGGCCGCGTAGGGGCGGCGACGGGGCCGCGTAGGGGCGGCGACGGGGCCGCGTAGGGAGAGAGGCGGCGACGGGGCCGCTAGGGGCGGCGACGGGGCCGCTAGGGGCGGCGACGGGGCCGCGTAGGGGCGGCGACGAGGCCGCTAGGGGCCACTAGGGGCCTGGGAGGGCAGCGAACAAGGCGTGCCTCGGGCAGGAGCGACTGACGCTCCGGTCAGAAAAAAAAAATTTAGTGGTGGGCCCAAGGAAGCGTTCCCACGAGGGAACCTGCTCTATACCATGTGAAGAAACGAGGAATGAATGAACTAGCACAAGGTTGGGTACAAGTAGGAAACCCTAGGAAACTGTACCCCATAGTGTCTACCCCACTATAGCCTAGACAAGCTATATGATATGAGTTTGACACGAGTCACCAAACAAGGCCTTGGAGCAATTCTCTCCTTTCGCCGCACACCTCGTTCGTGTCAGCTGAAAGCTGTTGCTGCTGCTGCTGCATCGGAAAAAAACAGGGTCGCTAGAAGCTACGGGAAAACTGCAGCAAAGCAGCAATCGCGTACCTTCTCTGACACATGCTTCGGAGAGGGTGGAATTGTTGCTTTGTCGTAGCTCTGAGTTCGACCCCGATCTAACGAGAATTCATGCGACAAATCGCGGACGCACACCTCGACAGGGACAACAGCAGCTCTGTCGTAGCTAAGTGACTACAATACCACGTGTCTCGCATACACTCGCTGATTGTGTTGATTGAAAGTCAAACTAATTGGCTTATTCTGGTTCAAAACACCCAGCCGCACATCTTAGATATGCCAAAGCTACTTTCCCGTAACTAATGAGTGTGTTTTTCAGTTTGGTTCTGACGTGGCCTGCGCGTATTCGTTGTGCTACCATGACGCGAACCAATTATGTTGTCGTATATTGCCGATAAAAACGAAATTGATTCGGCGGTAAACCCGTATAAAAATATGGCACGTTACTTGTAACTGAATCCCGTAACCCGCCTAAACAAGGTAACCTGGTTTCATTACAATGTCCATTTTGTGTAATTACGTTTTGTATATTTGTTTGCACGAAACTGTAACAATAATAATAGGGTAACTGTTTACAAATTTTAGTTCAGAATTGTCTCAATTGCTCGCCTTTTAGAACCTTAAACAATACAATTATCTACTTTCTTTTTGTCACCTCAACACCATAACTTTGTTCCCATTTGTAGCAACGCTTTTTATAATCGACTGACAAAAACAGGCAAGTAACAGGTTATGATAAGCTAAATCAAAACAATCACCACTTAACTATCCAAAAACTACATTATAGCCACCTGGCTTCATCTAGCCGGATTCATCAGTTCCTGCACAACAGAATATAAAACAGGCGCTGGCAGTAGATGAAAACATCTACTCACAGGTTCGACACTTTCGCCAGAATCTTCACAGCCGCTGACTACCTGGGGATAAACGACCCCATGCTTAAAGCTCGCAGCCCAAATTGCGGGCCGCGCTGGGCAACCTTAGTAAGGTTGATCGACAGTTGTTTTGCAGGTGCTGGTTTTGCGAATTGAGGTTACGGGTTGTACGAAGGGAGCTAATTGGCTAGTCAATTTGAAACACTGAGCTGATTGGCTAGCAAAATTGAAACAGTGTTTGCGGAGCGGGTTGGGTGGGAAACTGGCAAGGATAATATTTGTGCAATATGGAACTCATGCAACCATACGCGAAGTGGCCCCTGGGGTCTGCTGAGTCAGCGAAATGTGTTTGAGATTGGCGAGAAGCTGGGCGAAACCAAAGCCCTCAACCCACCCAACACCTCGATTTTCCAACCCTGCTCCCTCACCTCCCAACATGCAACTTTAGTAAAGTTGTACAATTTGGGCCGCGAGCTTTAATAAATCTTTTCACATTGACAGATTATTCTCCATAAATCATACGCGACCTGCAAACAACATCCAATAGGCAAAGGCAAAAAAAAAAAAAAAAACGAAAAAAAAACCGAAAACATAACAAAAAAGCTAGATGACTAGCGTGAATGGATTCTTACCAGAAAAACGTTTTGAGGGAGCGGCTGGACGCTGTCCGCACCACGACGCCTAGCATCTGGGGTGTTTCCGTTGCGGGGCGTTCATACAGGTTTGCAAACCACCTGCACAAAAGAAAAAACGTAAAAGGTAGAAACGAGGGAAACATAGAAATGACTGTAGTCTGAAAATGGCGAGGATTAACATGCACTAGCTACTGAAAGGCATCCCAACGGAAGTCGAAAATGCTTAGAAAGAAGCGCAGTAGTACCTGGTGTTGACGGGGCTAGAGCAGGGGCCCGCGGACAGACGAGAGCAAGAAAACATAAGTAGCAGGGCCGCGCTGCCTTACTGACAAGGAAGCAGACACACCCAGCGAGCACTAAGATGTGAGGGAGGAAGTGCGGATGAAGGAAGGAGTCCTGCAGACTTCACTCCGGAGAAATGAGCGAGGGGGGGTTTTATTAAGGTCGTGACCTGTTTACAAACATGCAGACAGCTAGATAAGGATACAAGCTAAAGCTTGGCTCCCGCCAGGGGAGCACGTACGAGCACGTCATCCTCCTGCCGCGAGGGCAGAGACGCCAGGAACGCAAATCTAGCAGGCACGTGAAGAGAACGAGGTCCTATGGAGGGCGGAAAGGATCGTTGAGGAGCCACGTGGCCTTGAGCTCGGGGTGGATGATTGGGCAGTTAGGTTCTGGGAAGATGAAAAATTGATGGAGTGAGGCCAGCTTGATTCTGCTTGCAGCCCGTTGACGTTTTTTCTTAGAACCGTTCGAGGACCGCCAGATGAAATTTGTGAAGGCGAGAAGGAACAGGTTAAGAACCGTGTTGAGCGCTTCAAAGGTTTTGAACGGGGTTTGGCGGTATCGGTGGCTGCATCTTGCATTCCACATTACTTTGGCTGCTGCACCAACCAACAAGCTCCACGAGGCATCCTGGCCTGCTCTTGATTGAAGAGGGAACAGGGTCAATTAAGGAGGAGTGGAAATTCCCAAATGTGTACGTGCTGTCCGTTGGAGCGCCTCGGTGATGGGTTGTGCGACTCCGCATTCGAAGAAAAGGTGCGGAAGAGTTTCAATCACTCCGTGTCTGCAGCCGGAGTAGACACCCTTGTCTGCCGCGAACGTAAACCGAGATCCAGTGGGCAGAGCGCGGGAGTATATTCGAAACAAGATATCCCGCTGGGCGGAGGGCTGTTCTGATAGGAAGTCGTGTGATTAGTCTGGAATCAGGTGGGGACCCGGGGCTGGAAGGATAGTTAGCCATCGTTGCGGATGTGGTAGCGGCTGTGACGAATATGAGAGGTTGCGGATCGTAGCCAGCGAAGGCGCCCCGTCGTGCAGAATCTCGAGGCATGCCGCTAACCCAGCTCCCGAACAGAAGGTACCTCCGAGCCACCTATCCGACACAAAAACAGGCACCGTTGTCTGAACGTCGAGTCGTCGCCTTGCCACGGCTTCCTTGCTTATTCTTCCGGAGGAGTCTACTTCGTAGACATTCGCATAAAACGAAGCGTCAGTAAGAATCTGGTCAACCTCCAATGCATGTTGAGGAGGAGCGAGCATATCCGCCGTCAGAATGACCCAGTCCCCGTATTCGGGAGGGACCAAAGTGTGGGAGGTAGCAAGCGCTGCCCACCATTCTGGTGGCATGGCGTGGTATACAGCCTTGATGATGCGACGGCTGCACGGATAGTCTATAGGCATGTATTGCTCCATAATCTCTGCGTTCGTCATCCGCCGAGCCCCTTGTTTGTGACGTCGTACGATGTGTCCGATACGGACCTCCTTTGTCAGGAGGACAACTTCGTCCTTGAGGCGTCCAAAGGGCCGGCCGTCAGGCTTCTTGAGGCACCAGAATGCACCAAAATTCAGGGCGTGGGGGAAGAACTGCCAAGGACAGGGATAGAACGCTGCGAACTTCTACGCGGAACCGAAGGGGAATGGACTCAGAGAGTGCTCGTGAGAAGTCTTCGTGAAGTAAGAACTCGTGTAGTCCGAAGGGGATGGGAACACAGATCTTGGCTATAGCGGCTCCTGGAAGCGAGGAGAAGCATCAGAAAGCGCGCTGCACGTTAAGCGCCAAAATTTGATATGAAGGTTTGATTGCGCCCACCCCTCCGTGTTCCACCTTATTGTAGATGGTGTTGTGAGTGAGGAGGCGAGTGGTTCGGCCCTCGGAACGGTATTTGGATGACAATAGCAGGTTTCCCACCACGGCATCAATCGCCTGTAAGGAGGGGGGTGGCGGGGGCTGGAATCTTCCAGGGAAGGAGAGCACCGAATTGAGTCGTTCATTAGTAAGGCGTTTCGGGCAGGTTACAGAGACGTGCAAGTTGGCAAGGAGGTTAGCCGGGCTTTTGATCTTCCCCAGCGCAATTTCCCATGTCTTGTCCGTCCGCCCAGACAAGGAGACGTGAACCCCGAGGATACACTCGAAGTCCGAATCCCCGCGAATTGGGATATCTCTTGCGTGGCGAATGTCGGAGGGGGGAAGGTTAAAGGGGATGAGCGAGCATTTTGACCAGTTAGGGTGCTCCCCAGAAACTGCTGCAAAAGAGAGAAAAACCTGGGAGGCCGTGCTTAACTCAGTATCGTTGTTGAGGAAAATAGTAACGTCATCCGCATAACAGGCCATAAGTCGTCGCTGGGTTCGGGAAACGGGGAAGCCCGGTAAAAAACACGAGGCGTACCGGTGAAATACTACGATTACACAGAGGAAGAGCAGCGGGGCGAGGGGGCATCCTTGCTGAACTCCAGAACGGACCGCGATAGGGGGACCGCACAGATTGTTGACCGAGATCCTGGTGGTCGTGTTGGAATGCATCAAGGAGACCCAGCGGATGAAGGGGGGGGGAAGACCCAGGTGAGATAGACATTTAAGCATAAAGTCCCGGTCCACCAGATCATACGCTTTGCGTATGTCAACGGTCAAGGCGAGGAGAGGGGTGGTTTGTGTGGATACCCAGTCAAACATGTCAAGCTTATCATTTATTGTGTCCCCGATCATCCTAGATTTAATGAATGCAGCCTGGGAGTGGTTAATGATGGACGTAAGCAGGGGTTGAAGGCGATTCGCAAGGCAAATGGCAAGAATTTTGTAGTCGGAGTTCATTAAGGTGATGGGACGCAGATTGTCAATCTTCGAGGCGTCCCCTTTTTTGGGGATAAGCACGGTGCGTCCCTGCAGCAGTGAGAGGGGGAGCGCAGAGTGAATTTCCAGAAACATGGCGTGAAGGACGGGGAAGAACTTCGCGCGGAAGTGTCTGAAGAGTTCGCCGGGAAGACCGTCGGGGCCGGGGGTTTTGCCTCGTGGTAGCTTGTTGATTGCTCTGGAGATCTCCTCCATAGAAAAGGGGCGGGAGAGACGGTCCGAGATTGAAGGGGGAAGATGGGAGGGGGGGACATGGGGCCAGTAAGATTCCCCGGGGGAGATGGGTTGTGAGGCGTTGTAAAGCTCCTGGAAGTATGTAGTGCATAGGGATGACATTGTCGGAAGATTGGAAGTGAGATCGCCAGAGGGTGTTTGGAGTGCCGTGATGAGAGAAGCCTTGATACGGAAGTTGATCCCGACAAGAAGCGAAGAAACACCCATTTCCCGTGGTCCCTCCACCTTGAATTTGGCCTTGAGGGCCATATCCGCCGCTTTGGAAGCTTCGTATCGTTCAAATTGTAGTGAGGCGCGACGAAGGCTCTCGATGGCCTCGGTATCTGTAGGGTTGACCGCGAGGTGTACTCGGAGATGACAAACAAGGTTGCTGAGATGGGACGTGGTGGCTTTGACGCGGAGTCTTTCTTGTTTGGCGAAAGATTTTAGCTTATTACTCAGCTTAAGCTTCCACTGATCCCAGCCGTCCTCTACGAGGGAAGGTGGGAGATCAGAGCAGGCTTCGGATACAATTTGCGCTAGGTGTGGGCGGTGGAGCAGAAGATGTGGAAGTCGCCAGGGACGAGGGGCGATGTTCTGACTTTCGCATTGCAAAATGCAATACGGGCGAGGTCGTGGTTTGTGAGGGCACGGGACGCAGAGAGGTATTTGGCGTCCAGAATGCGCGAGCGGAGGGATGACGAGACGTGTATGCGGTCAAGATGGGACGTCGTGGGCGCCGTGTTTCCTTGAACAAGTCTGGGGTAAGCGTAGAAGGAAAACATGGGAGTAGTTGGGAACAGGGCACGGAATGAGTCCAAAATGTTGTTTTGTTGTAGTAAACCCTCCAGGATCGCTCCCTCTGAGGTTTCGTGACTGAGCGGGGGTCTATTACGGTCCTCCAGGGCACAGACCGCATTAAAGTCGCCGGCAAGAATGGTACCTACGGAGGAAGTGGGTGCCTCTAGCGCGGGGAGAAGAATAGAGCACCACCAAGCTCTTCGTACGATAGCGGTAGAGGGGGCATAAAGCGCAATGATTCGGAATTGTTCGCCAAGAAAATTGGCATGAATTGATAGTAGCCGGCCGTCGGGCGAGGGTGCAGCAGAGGAAATAGAGATAAGTTTATTGAAAACCAGAATCGCAATGCCCCCTGGTTTAGATTTATTAAGGAAAGGAGAGGGACATTGGGCGAAAGAAGCAGGTTTGAGAGTGAGAGTGAGTTTTGGGAAGTTCAACGTCAGCCGAGTGTCAATGAGAACCAGGATATCAGCCTTAGGATCTTCTTTGCTAAGCCAGCCTCTGAGCTCGTTAATTTTTGAGGTTTTGTATATGCCGTTGACATTAACGCAGCGTATCACCAGGGGGACTAACATTGGAGAACCACTAGAGCCCCCACATGCAAAAGCATGTGCATCCATGGGGTGGTAGCATGGTAATCAGGACAGAGAGATGGGGAGAGAGGCCAAGTGTCATTCCCTAGCGAGGAAAGCATTATATTGTCATGGTAGGGCGGTATAGGCCTACACCATTCCGAACCCGGAGAGAACAGACGCAAGGTGTTCAGAGAGAGTAAGGTCGAGAAAGCCAGAGACCGGCCAGTGCTAGGCTATGCTACTTCAGGAAGGCCAGAATCCGCGGGTGCTGCGCCAGAGTTTCTGCCTTCCAGGCCCCATATTTGTCCTTGACCGTCGTCAGGAGGGCGGACTCCTTCAGGCGGGCCTGATGCTGATCGGAGCCCATATGGTGCAGGGCGCTGTACAAGGCCAGCCCACACTCGAAGTCGCACATGGCACATGTCCAGACTTCGACATCGAGGTCCAGGCCAATGAGGAGAAGAACCGGATCCTTTTTGAAAGCCATGGCCGCGGCCTGCTGCCCAAGGAGTTTTCCTGAGCGGAGCGGGGGGGTGCGGGTAGAAGCATAGAAGCAAGGGGACGGCCAAGGGGGTAAAAAGGAAAGTAACCAAGGCAACAAGAGAGAAAGTGGAGTATGCAGGAACAGTGGCGTGGAGGGTGAGGGGGAACGAGTGAGCAAAATTAACCGTGTGATTGCTTGTACGAGAAGAAAGAGAGTGAGGGGGGGAAAGGTGCGGGCATGACGGCAGCCCCGCAAAAATAAGGCGACTGCCAGGGAAAGCTCGTCAAGCGTACCATTAACCGCCTGCAGGTTTGCCACCGAGATTGTGAATTTGTTTGGGACCCCCTTCCGACGGGTGAGGGCGAAGACAGCGTGATCCGCGGCACAATGGTTACTGGAGCACACCGAGCAAGAGTGGCAGGAGATGTTCAGCAGGCCTGGGTCCACCTGATCTGGAAACCACAGCACCGCCAAGATACGTTCAAAGTTCGGGTCTCCGTCAGCTGCCACGGGGAGGCCAAGCACATGGGAGTAAGCGGAGCCGTTGTACGAGTCCTTAAGCCTGTGCATATGCCAAATGTCCGCGAGCCACGGAAGGTCCGTGTCAGTTTTGGCCGTAAGCAGGTCCTCGTGCAGACGCTCTAGAGAGACGCCAATCGGCACATTCCGCACCACAATATGAGTGTCCCCGCGTGCTTTGGCAGCTGAGAAGGCGGGGTAAGGATCGGTGTAAATCTTGACCTCGATCGGGCGGCTATTGTTCAGCCGCACCGTCAGCGAGAAGAGGCCGCGAAAGGTGCGGGCATCATTGGTGGAAGGCCACGAGAAGATGTGCCTGAAGTAGGTTTTGCGTGGCAGGCGCAGAGGATCTCCAGATGCCGCGTCATAATTCGGGACGACCCCGTTGAAGGCCGACGGCCCAGGGAGCAACGCAGTGATTCGGGCCAGGATGCTTTCGCGTGTCTCTTCCGAGCACTCTGGAAACATTAAGGTGACCATCGACTGGGTGTCGCGTGTCAGGGACCGGAGCTCCGCCCCTGGTGAGGGAAATGGGCGAGGGAGGGTGAGGTCGAGCTGGCGTTTCAAGAAATGGGCGGGGGAGGGTGAAGTCTGTTGAATGCAAAATGTGGTTTGCACGTCAACCTACCGCCTATTCGCCGACGATAAAGGAAAATGAGAGTTTTTGTTTTGAGGTAATTTGTGGAGTGTGAGGAGCGCATTTGTGTGCTTTACATTTGTGCGTTTACGGTTTGTGAATCGCCTTAGCGGTTCATAAGTTACATGCATTTTTATGTGTGGGTGCATTTCATGAATGTTCATGAATGCTCACGAGTTTCCGTGAGAGCGCATGAGTTTTCGTGAGTTTTGGTAAGTTCGCGGAACTTCGCAATTGCTCATGAGTCTGCGTGTGCGATCATGATTTCTCATGCGTTTTTGTGAGTTTCCATTAGAGTTCATGAGAGTTCATATTTTCGTGAGTTTTTCGAGTGTGGCGAGTGTTTTGCGAGTTTGACTTTTTCGTGCTGGTCAAGGTCAACCGAGCGTGAAGGTCAGGGCCCGCGCGTGGGGTCCTGACACGCGCGTGTGGCCTCTCAGGCCTCATGCGTGTGCCTCGCACTGTGGCGAGCGTGCACAGTGCGCACGTCCGCAAAAGGACAGGGCAAATGATTGCCCTGCCCTCGAGCAGGACAGCGCACGTTCGTGCGCTGTACAGCACGACCGAAAATTCGGTCGTGCATGATTACGCGCGTGGAGGGGTGCGCGTGGGTTTTGGGGGGTGCCGAGGAATCCCGAAGGGTGCTCGGGATTGACTCGAGATTTCAGTTGAATAACTAAATCTCGAGCTTTGACTTTTGTGACGTGGCGAACAGGATACTTTGCTGGAAAGTCGCGCGCCTAGCGAGACAAATTTGTTTCAGGTACAAAACGGTAAATTCCGTTCTGCAACGGGAAAACGGTTTTCCCACACGAGGCTTCATGAATGTTAACGAGAATTCAGGAGTGCTCGCGAGGGGAGTCAGCAGGGGCGTTTGGATGAAGTGTCATTTGAATTCAGTTATTCTAATGAAGCGGATCAAGCCAAATGCAGCTGACGTTTGACAACCGTTTTACCAAGACAACATGGCGAAGTCTCATATTAAAGTTTTATAACTGCTAAATGCTTGCCTTGTGTTTGCTTTGCTCGTGCATTAGTAGTTCTGTAAATGTGTGCTTGTGTTTCATTGTAAACAACTTTTTGGAGTGAACATTTCTCTATCGACGTATTGACGCGAGGAGAAATTTCTGCATACGAGCCAATCAGTCGTTATTGCTTCCGCAATTGTGCTTGGGAGTGCTCCAGTGCACACGATTGTTTTCACGCTTGAAAAGTCCTTCAACAAACACGGACCCTTGGATAGGGGCTGGTTTTACCAGGCACCCAAGGACCCTTGGAGGTGACCCCGTGAGGACTATCTAGTTTTGATTAAAGGTGTGCTTAGAGCTTCTAGGTCCCAAATAGCTGTCAACACGTGGTATCAGAGCTGAGGATTGGACGTATTGCCGTTAGAACATTTTGGAGTCGGGCGACAAAGAAGGTTCTCTTGCACGAGCTGATAGTGGAGTCCAAGATACTGGTGGCTCAGCACCAAGGAGAGTGCGGGTCGGTCAGGGCTCCTTATTGAAGGAGGTGTTGAAGAACTTCGTCGTTGACAAGTTCAACGGCAACAACTACGACGATTGGGCGTGGAAAATGCAGCTGTATTTTCGGCAAGTCGGCTTGTTGAAACTGATGACGGGTGTGGAGAAGAGGCCGGACGACGTCAACCTGCAAGAGGAGTGGGACGAGCGTGCTACTGCCGGCTACTACCTTCTCTCACAAAGCTTGGAGCTGAACCAGCGATCACACGTGATGCATCTGCTGGAAGAAGCTGATTGTGGGCCACGAGCGTGGAAGGTGCTAAAGGAGCTGCACACGCCAACCTCGGTCGTAGCAACGCTCATGCTAGAGCGTGAGTTGGCGACATTGCGGCTAAATGAGGGGGAGCCGATTCAACCGGTTCTTGACAAGATGCGGGATTTGTATGCGAAGTTGCAGATCGCGGGCATCACTTACCCGGAGCAGACGAAGTGCCTACGGATGCTGTCTCTACTACCCGAGTCTTGGCTGCAGTTTACAAGCGGGCTGAGCCTTCCTCAAAACGAGAAGTTGTGGACCCTCGAGTGGGTGCGAACCAAGGTGTTGGAGGAGGACTTCAGGAGGAGGCAGCTAAAGTACAACCAAGATGGCGATGGTGGCTACGGCATGCAAGGCAGCAGGTGGCGTAAGGGAAACGGCCGGGGACGTGATGAACGGAGACAACCCGTAAATGGACTTGGCAACAAGAAGCCGAGCAGCAGGAGTGTTGATGATGATGAGGATGAGGATGGTGGCTACCACGGATTCAAAGGCACCTGCTAGTATTGCAAGAAGCCGGGACATACATGGGTGAAGTGCTGGAAGCGGCCCAAGTGGTGGACTCCCGAGCATGAAGATGGTGAGAAGAACCAACCGCATAGCGTTGGTTATGTCGCAGAGACCGCAATGGAAGGGGAACAAGAATGGGAGCGAGCTCCTGGACAATTCTTCCACGTGGAAGGGAATAGGGGAGATGAGAAGGCAGCTGCGAAGAAGGGAGCAGAGCCGCCTCCTCTTAACACATGGATACTAGACTCCAGAGCAGCGCATCATATGACCCCGAGGGCGGACCTCCTAGACAAGATTGGTGCAATGAGCATCACTGAGATGAATTCAGGGTGTGGGGCACAAGATGAGAGCAATGGGAGTCGGCAAAGCAGCATTCAAAGGAGCTGATGGGAAGCCGATAATCCTGGAAGAAGTGCTCTTGGTGCCGGAGCTGAAAGGGAACTTGATTTCCCTAAGGAAGATGGGTCTTGCAGGCGTGTGTACAGCTACTAATGGAGCTGAAACCTTCAAGGGGCAGCTCGGTGATCGTGTGCTGTGGGACCTGCATGAGGACAAGGATCTTCACGATGAGCTGTGGCATGTGGCGGTGGTGCCATGGAGTGAGGTGGTACCTGAAAAACTCAATGGGGTTTGCAGATGCAAGGGGGAGTGTGCTGCGGTGGCTGCTAAGACGGTTAAGGAGTTGAAAACTACTGTGGAGCTGCTGGTGCAGGAGTTGCACCAAGTCAAAGCTCGACTTGCAGCAGCTGAAAAGAAAGGTGCATCCGGTGATGATAAGAATGGTGTAGAATCCAGGGGGAGTAAGTGCATTGTTGCTGCTGCGGATAAGGAGAAGGGAGTGTACAAGGGTGACACTCATGAGCAGCAGAAGCTTTGTGTCGTGGTGCAGCCGAGGGTTGAAGCTGCTAAGGAGAAGACAATGATGCAGAACTCGGCAAGCTTTGTAGCTGATGGGTAAATGGTGAAAGAAGAACCCATGGTGAAGCTGAGTTCGGGGGAAGCTGGACTTATGGGGGAGCATAAGAGTGCCTTCCCAAAACCTGGAGTTGGGATCGGCAACAAGGTAGAGACGGTCGAGGGGGAGCAGATTGACAAGGGTGATATGGTCCCTATGCCAATGGTGGAAGCTGTGAAGAAAATTATCGAATCCATTGACGGTGGTTGTGGGTTCGAATAGTCGGTGAGAAGAAACAAGGAATGAATGAACTATGAATGAATTGGGTACAAGTACTAACCCTAATTGGGTTGTACCCCTTATGGACTACCCCACTATAGCCTACACAATATGCACGAGCTATAATGTTCTGACACACCCCCATAGGCAAAGTGGGGGAGAACAAGGGGTCACAAGACCAGTCAAGCAAAGCAAAGCAAAGCAAGCTCAGGGTGGATCACAAAGTCACCACACATTCCGAGCACAAGTTCAAGGCCACAAGGCCAGTTCACATGTAGGAGTACATATATATAAAAAAAGGCTAGACAAGCAAGAGCAGGTATATATATATGTAACAGTACAAGCAAGGTCAAGAGGTGAGCAAGTGAGGCAAGGTAGGCACAAGGCCCAGCTGAGTACAGAAGCGCTGATGGTCACAAGGCGCAAGCGCCTTGGTGAAGATATCAGCAGTGTTGGCCTCAGAGGCCACGTACGCAAGACGCAGCTGACCACGCTGCTGCAGCTCACGAGCAAGAAAGTAGCGGAGAGCAATGTGCTTCGTTCTGTGCTCCAGTCGCTGCTCCCGACACAAGGCCAGCATGGCCTTGTTGTCTACGTACAGCACTGGAGGAGAACGAGGCAACTCTCCGAGGTCAGTCAGCAGGTAGGTGAGCCAGCGAAGCTCCTGTGCAGCCATGGCTCCTGCGTAGATCTCAGCCTCACAACTGGAGCCGAGAACAGAAGACGAGCGAGTAGCCCGCCACGAAACAGAGCCGGAACCAAGGCTGAAGGTGTAACCCTGTGACGACCGCTGCGTAGCCTGGTCGTCAGCCCAAGAAGCGTCTGCGTGCCCAGTAAGGACCACTGGACTCTGCCCTCCAAGCACAAGCCCCATGCCCGACGTACTGCACAAGTAGCGCAACACCCTCTTCGCTGCAGCCATGTGCTCCGGTCTGTGTCTCCCAGGAGCAACATAGCGTGCAAGAATGCTAAGAGGGTATGCAAGGTCAGGTCGTGTGCAGGTCATCAGGTACATGAGGCAGCCAACAAGCTCTGGGTACGGGCCACTCGACTCTACGGACTCATCCGAAGGCAGAGCTGAGAGCGAGTGGCGAGTAGGCAGAGGAGTGGCCTGAGGCGAGGAGTACGTGAAGCCGAAGCGCTGAAGGACCTGCTGCACCATGTGTGACTGAGTCAGGGTAATGGTGCGGCGTGCTCTGTCCCGAGTGATCTGCAAGCCAAGGTAGCTGCGCAGTTCACCCAGGTCAGTGCACGTGTGTCTCTTCTGCAGCTCGGACTTCACGTGGGCTAGTCCTGCAGTGTCAGCTGTGGCAAAGACCAAGTCGTCGACGTACACGAGGATGTAGAACGGCGGCAAAGAAGTGTCGGTGCGCAGAAACAGCGACGGGTCGGCAGTAGAGGGAGCAAACCCAAGAGCCGCAAGTGTAGTCCTCAGTGTGTCGTGCCACTCACGCGGTGCCTGGCGGAGACCGTAGACTGGCCGCCGTAGGCTCCACTGGGTGCCAGGAGGAAAAGACCCAGTGAAGCCAGGTGGGCGACGCAGCCAGATCTCCTCGTGCAGGCTGCCCTGCAAGAAAGCAGTGCTGAAGTCAAGAGAGTGTAGCTCGTAGTCACGGTGAGCAGCTACGTGCAGCAGTACCCGAAGAGTGGTCATCTTCGGGGTGGGAGAGAAGGTCTGAAAGTAGTCAACTCCCTGCCGCTGACTGAAGCCACGAGCCACGTAACGCGCCTTGAAGACAGGCGGAGAACCCGGCGGTCGCTTCACCCTGAAAATCCACATGCCACTGACGATGTTCGCCCCAGGAGGGGGAACAGCGTCAACGTAGGTGCCTGTGGATTTCCAGGAAGCCATCTCTGCGTCCATAGCTGCCTGCCACTGAGAGGAGTAGGGACCCTCTATCGCCTCCGCGTAAGAGCGCGGAGTCGGGATGTCAAGTGCATCCGGGTCTCCCTCAGGGGTAAGCAGTACGGACACGAGATGAGGTGAAGTAGCGGCCAAGCACTGGACCTCCTCCTGCCTGTCCTCAAGGACGTCCGTGCCAAGGGCACACTCACCCCCGACGGACGGAGGACAGACAGACTCAGACTCAGCAACAAGACTGGCGACGTAGTCTAGGCGACAGCGAGCAGCAAAGTCGACGAGCTCAGCAACTAGGGCAGACGCAGCAGTGGACTCAAAGGAAGGGTCAGTGACAACAGTAGCAAGGAGACGCGTGACAGTAGGACTGGCAGCACGAAGAGAGTCCGACTCCGGGTCGGCAAGAGCAGGAAGAGAAGACTCAGGAGGAGAAGGCAAAGGGGCACGCAGAGGAGCAGTGGACGGACGCAGAGACATCCGGTGCGTGCCAGGGACAGGAGGAGGACGCTGACGCGAACCGCGACCACTAGTGCGAGCAGCACGGACAGGCGACGCAGGGCGAGACGCAGGCTCACGACGCTCAGCAGGACCTCCAGTAGGACCAGTGTAGGGAGACGGAGCAGGCAGTGGGGAGGCCGGCTGTAACTGTAACTGCGACGGGACAGGCTGTGGACACTCTAAGGGAGGAGGAGGACCAGTGGAAGGTGGGAGACCAAGAACCTGCTGAAGGAGCGGAACGAAGTACGGCCGAGGCCGCGCGGCGACTCCAGACACAGGAGGGACAGCACCAGCACCCGTAGCAGCTCCAGCTCCAGAACCCCCAGCAGCACCAGTAGTACCCCCAGCAGGACCGCCTCCAGGACCGACAGCAGTAGCCCCCGCGCCAACACCCGCAGCAACTCCAGCTCCAGAAGTACCCGCAGGTCCAGCAGCTCCAGTACTCCCAGTACGAGCACCTCCGGGACCCGTGGCACCAGCTCCCTCAGCAGCAACAGAACCTCCAGTACCCGCAGCACCTCCAGCTCCAGCAGCTCGCCTCCAGCGCCGGGCAAACCACTCACGCAGCTCCTGGGGAGAGAGTGGCTCCCGGCGAGAAGGAGCACCCGGAGAACCGCCAGGCACAGCACCACCAGGCGTAGCACCCCCAGGCTCAGCACCTCCAGGCGTAGTACCCCCAGGCTCAGCACCCCCGGACGCAGCACCCCCAGGCTCAGCACCTCCAGGCGTAGTACCCCCAGGCTCAGCACCCCCAGTCGTAGTACCCCCAGACTCAGCACCCCCAGACTCAGCACCCCCAGGCTCAGCACCCCCAGGCGTAGCACCCACACGCTCAGCACCCCCAGAGTCAGCACCCCCAGGCTCAGCACCCTCAGCAGCACCAGAGTCACCAGCGACCTCGACAGGCTCAACAGCGTCTACCTGGGACACACCTGAAGGGGCAGGACCCTGAGGGGGGAGGGGGTCTACCGGGGGGGGACCTGGTACAAGGAAGAGCGGTGGCGGGGGGAGGGACGGAGTGCGGTAGGGGAAGAGGCGGTAGTAGGGGACCGACTCGTCGAACGTGACGTCCTGGGAGGACAGAACACGGCGAGAGGTGGGGTGGTAGAACTGCCACCCGGGGGCGTCAGGGGGGAAACCCAGGAAGACGCAAGGAGCAGCACGAGGGGACAGCTTGTCCGCAGACAAGTCGCGGACAAACGCCCGAGATCCCCAGACACGGAACGCAGACGCATCGCCAACCTTCCCCGTCCACAGCAAAGCTGGGGAGGTCTCCGACATGGAGACCCTGGGCTGAAGGTTGATCTGATGCGCCGCGTACCGAACCGCAAACGGCCACAGAAAATGGGGGGCAGCCGCATGCATCATGGACGTACGGGCGACGTCCATGACCATGCCAATGCGGCGCTCAGCAATCCCATTTTGCTCGCAAGAGTGAACTGGTGAACCCCCGCATCCTGTAGGTCAGCACCACTCACCAAGTTCGTAGAGAACGAGGGGAGGTAAAGACCAGACAGGGTGCCAGAGGGGGCCGTCGGACACGGGAGGACAGTGGAGAAGTGAGCAAGGACAGGACCCCCAGAGGGGTCTGCCAGAGAGACCGCAACTGGCCGGCCAAGCGGCGTGAGTGTGGTGCGGTCTCGAAAGAAGGAGCGAGAAGCCCCCGAGTCAAGGGTGAAGGTGTGGGAGGCCGAAGCCGACGCAGAACCTGAGAGAGCAGACTCACCAGCACCTGAGGGAGCAGACGCACCTAGAGCAGCAGCCTCGCTAGCACCTAGAGCAGCAGCCTCACCAGTACCTAGAGCAGCAGTCTCAATGCCCGGGTCGGGCGGAAAACACCGGTAACAGTCACCCTCATCACTAATAGTCACAGTATACATGGCAGCAAGAATAGCATCAAAGTCAAGGTCAAAGACAGCTACACCCGCCCTAGACAGCTCACCCCAGCGGGGGATCTCAGCGGCCTCAGGGAACTGGTGACGCCAAGCGTCCGTCAGGCGGCCAAAGCAGCGCTGGGTGGAGTGCGCACCCCCGCACTGCTCACCCGCGCGGTCGCCGGTGCGCAGGACGTAGGTGCACGGACCAGTACCCCCACCCCTCTGGCGTGCAGAGTACCACTCACGGAGCTGCTGAGGGGAGGGGATGTCACGAGTGCGCTGCTGCTGCTGCTGCTGCTGCTGCTGCTGCTGCTGGCGCTGACCACCACCGGAGCCGACCCTCTGCGCAGCGCCACCCCGACCAGCTCCACCTCCTCCGCCGCCTCCTCCTCCACCGCCGCCACCTCCGCTCCCTCCGCCACCGCCGCTGCCGCCTCCGCCTCCACTGCCGCCACCGACACCTCCACCCCCGCCACCACCCCCACCGCCACCCCCACCCCCTCCACCGCCCCCACCGCCGCCTCCACCGCCCCCGCTAGCTCCTCCAGCGCCCCTGCCCCCCTTGCCCTTGCCAGGGCGGCGTCTCCCGCTAGGGGTAGACGCTGCCCCAACCGACTCCAAACCAGCGAGGTCGGCCGCAGCAGCAGAGGCAACAGAGGGCAAAAGAGGGGAGGGGGAACACCCCTCAAAGATGGGGGTGCGAGGGTCACCACGAGAGGCTCCTACAGCGACTATGCTCTTTTCTGCTGCTAGGAGGGCCTTCTCGAGGAGGTCAACAGTGAGAGTGGTGGGGCAAACCGAGAGGAAGTGGTCCCTGACTACGCGAAGGGAGTCAGGGAGACGGGTGACTATGTAGTAGAGGGTGATGTACATGGGGGGGGGGTTCTTGGCGCAGAACTCAGCAGGAAGCGCAGCGCGGTAGCGAGTGTCACTAGTGCGGAGGTGCGTAATGAGGTCAGCGACTGTGGGAAAGGCAGCAAGGTCAGGGAAGAGGTACGGTAGCATGAGGCGGCTCAGTGCAGCAGTGGCAGGGGAGGAGTAGCGTGCAACTACAGCGTCGTACAAGGTCTGAGCACTCTTGTACTGGCTAAAGTGCGCACGCTCAGAGGTAGGCAGGTGGCGACGCACAGCAAGACGTGCAGCAGCATCGCGCGTGGCCCACTGTGAGCGAACAGTGGCGTCAGCATCAGCAGCGGGGGCAGGAGAGGCACCAGAAGTGAGGTCAAAGAGGGAGAGGCCGTCTGCCCTATCGCACTGTAAGAAAAGCTGCAGGTCATCTATCCAGACTTCAAAGTCAATGGCCCGACCCTCAGCGTCAAAAGCGAGGACACTAGGGGTAGCCATGACAGCAGTAGACTAGTAGCGCAAACAGTAGGGTGAGGGCAGTGCTGTGAGAGAGGCGCTGCTCTTACCGGACAGGGCGGCTCGGGCGGCTTGGCTGCAGGGCGGCTCGGCGACTCGGCGGCTGGGCGGCTCGGCTGCAGGGCGGCTCGGCGACTCGGCTGCTCGGCGGCTCGGCGGCTCGGCTGCTGCTCTGCTCGGCGGCTGGGCGGCTCGGCTGCTGGGCGGCTCGGCTGCTGGGCGGCTCGGCTGCTGGGCGGCTCGGCTGCTGGGCGGCTCGGGTGGCTCGGCGGCAGGGCGGCTCGGCGGCTCGGGTGGCTCGGCAGCAGGGCGGCTCGGCGGCCCGGCGGCTCGGCTGCTGGGCGGTTCGGCGGCCCGGCGGCTCGGTCGCTGGGCGGCTTGGCGGCTGCGGCTCCTGATCAGGGACGGCGGAGGGGCCGGTGGGAGGCGGCGTCGGAGCCGGGAAGGGCGGCGCCGGGGCCGTAGGAGTAGGCGCCGGGGTCGTAGGAGCAGGGGCCGGGGCCGTAGGAGTAGGCACCGAGGCCGCTGCAGGGGAAGGCGACGACGGGGCCGCAGGTAGGGCGGCGACGGGGCCGCAGGTAGGGCGGCGACGGGGCAGCAGGTAGGGCGGCGACGGGGCCGTAGGTAGGGCGGCGACGAGGCCGCAGGTAGGGCGGCGACGGGGCCGCCGAAAGGGGCGGCGACGAGGCCGCAGGTAGGGCGGCGACGGGGCCGCGAAAGGGGCGGCGCGACGGGGCCGCGAAAGGGCGGCGCGACGCGGCCGCGAAGGGCGGCGCGACGGGGCCGCGAAAGGGTGGCGCGACGCGGCCGCGAAGGGCAGTGCGACGGGCCCGCTAAGGGCGGCGCTAGGGGGCCGTGAGGGGCCTAGTGAGGGCGCGACGGTGATGAGAGCACACCGGGCGCGACTCGGGCCGGAGCGAAGCGCGCTCCGGGCAGGAAAAAAAAAAAACTCGTAGTGGTGGGCCCTAGGAATCGTTCCCGTTAGGGAACCTGCTCGATACCATGAGAAGAAACAAGGAATGAATGAACTATGAATGAATTGGGTACAAGTACTAACCCTAATTGGGTTGTACCCCTTATGGACTACCCCACTATAGCCTACACAATATGCATGAGCTATAATGTTCTGACAGTCGGCAGGTTGAGGGGGAGTTTGTTGAATGCAAAATGTGGTTTGCACGTCAACCTACCGCCTATTCGCCGACGATAAAGGAAAATGAGAGTTTGGGTTTTGAGGTAATTTGTGGAGTGTGAGGAGCGCATTTGTGTGCTTTACATTTGTGCGTTTACGGTTTGTGAATCGCCTTAGCGGTTCATAAGTTACATGCATTTTTGTGTGTGGGTGCATTTCATGAATGTTCATGAATGTTCACGAGTTTCCGTAATAGCGCATGAGTTTTCGTGAGTTTTGGTAAGTTCCCGGAACTTCGCGATTGCTCATGAGTCTGCGTGTGCGATAATGATTTCTCATGCGTTTTTGTGAGTTTTCATTAGAGTTCATGAGAGTTCATATTTTCGTGAGTTTTTCGAGTGTGGCGAGTGTTTTGCGAGTTTGACTTTTTCGTGCTGGTCAAGGTCAACCGAGCGCGAAGGTCAGGGCCCGCGCGTGGGGTCCTGACACGCGCGTGTGGCCCCTCAGGCCTCATGCGTGTGCCTCGCACTGTGGCAAGCGTGCACAGTGCGCACGTCCGCAAAAGGACAGGGCAAATGATTGCCCTGCCCTCGAGCAGGACAGCGCACGTTCGTGCGCTGTACAGCACGACCGAAAATTCGGTCGTGCATGAGTACGCGCGTGGAGGGGTGCGCGTGGGTTTTGGGGGGTGCCGAGGAATCCCGAAGGGTGCTCGGGATTGACTCGAGATTTCAGTTGAATAACTAAATCTCGAGCTTTGACTTTTGTGACGTGGCGAACAGGATACTTTGCTGGAAAGTCGCGCGCCTAGCGAGACAAATTTGTTTCAGGTACAAAACGGTAAATTCCGTTTTGCAACGGGAAAACGGTTTTCCCACACGAGGCTTCATGAATGTTAACGAGAATTCAGGAGTGCTCGCGAGGGGAGTCAGCAGGGGCGTTTGGATGAAGTGTCATTTGAATTCAGTTATTCTAATGAAGCGGATCAAGCCAAATGCAGCTGACGTTTGACAACCGTTTTACCAAGACAACATGGCGAAGTCTCATATTAAAGTTTTATAACTGCTAAATGCTTGCCTTGTGTTTGCTTTGCTCGTGCATTAGTAGTTCTGTAAATGTATGCTTGTGTTTCATTGTAAACAACTTTTTGGAGTGAACATTTCTCTATCGACGTATTGACGCGAGGAGAAATTTCTGCATACGAGCCAATCAGTCGTTATTGCTTCCGCAATTGTGCTTGGGAGTGCTCCAGTGCACACGATTGTTTTCACGCTTGAAAAGTTCTTCAACAAACACGGACCCTTGGATAGGGGCTGGTTTTACCAGGCACCCAAGGACCCTTGGAGGTGACCCCATGAGGACTATCTAGCATTGATTAAAGGTGTGCTTAGAGCTTCTAGCTGTCAACAAAGTCGAGTTGGCGTTTCGGGCATGAGAAACAAATAAATCGTTGAAAATATTCCTAATATTTGAGACTCGACAATTGCATGTCACACTCCAACACTGAAGGGTCAGGACGTAGGAAAAGTTTCAAAACAAAAATTAGCTCTCCACCACACACGCCACCATCACGTCCCATGACAAGCTGGATAAGGCAGGTTCTCGAAGGTGGCGAAGGTATCCTGGAGTGGAGTGGCAAGTAATGTGCTGGCGAACAACACACAAGCAAGTTTCATCGGCTGTAAAAGTCATGCTGGAATCATGCTGGGAATGTGGTTGGTTGCAGAAAGATGATGCGGCACAGTGCTGCATCACAAAAAACCTGGGTTTTTGAAGGGGGTTCGAAGGGGTGTACATTTCAGGTGTTTTGGTTGGCGAAGCTCCGAAACGAAATCGCAACCAATCACGGACCGAAATCGGTCCGCGTTTGTTTGTTGGAGTTGAAAATCAATTTCGGGATGTAGTACATTGTCGGTTTTTTGTGGGTTGCCAAAACAGTTGTCATTTTGGAACAAATCTAGTTAGCTATGACTTCAATTAAGCTTGACAGTGCATAAATAAGCTGGCCATTTTATTACAAAATAAATGCATTACATATGATACTTATTTAGGAGATAGGTACTGTCCAGATGGAACGCCTTCACCACATGGACGTGGCGAAGCAGCGCTTCAAGCGGAATCACGGAGTACGCATACACTCCAGTCGTCCACTTGAGGCGAGTGCATCCAGTTGCGGCATCCTCCCCGCACGCATTCCAATATCTAATGTAAGCCAGCTCCTCCCTCTCTCCACGGATTTTTGTGTGGAACAGCAGCAGCAACCTTGCGTACCACTCCTCTCTCCGACCATACCTTACACCCTCTACTGCAACATCCGAGTACCACGGCCGCTCAAAATAGTCAGGCGTCGCCCGAACGAAGTGAGAAACCCTTGAGAAGCTGGCATCATCTGCCGCTGGGATGGCCAACGATGCATGGGCCTGCATAACAATGGCAGTTTGTAAGCAATTGGAATAGGGGCAAGAAAAAAATGATTGTATGATCCACGAAGTACTTACTCTGATCTCGGGGACGCATCCAGCATAACGTACTAGCGCATCCTTGAGGGGCAGCTTGTGCAACTGGTTGTTGCTTGGCCCACTTCCTTGCAAACCAGTTGGTGGAGGTGGGTTCTTCTGGTAACTCCACAGGGAGAAAGTAGGACTCTTTGATAAGAGTCCGTGTGCCTGTCTCAATGGCCTGCCAACAAACAGTAGCAAGTTTATTACATTATGCATGCATAGCATTGCAATTCAATCACTAGACAGGTTTACCTGCCGCATGGCAGTGTCCCGGCCAGCGGGATTGTCCACCGGCACAACGTCCGGAATGCGCCTAGCATGGAACTTCATAATCTGACCATCTACATTGCACTTGTTGGACCGCCGGTAGATCCTCTTTACCAACGGTCCGTGCAAGTGCTCGAACATGTTGGTGCTGAATTCCGTGACATGACCCGCCCGGCGAATGGAGTCAATGTAGTGCGACATGAGATGGGTTTTCACAAGGCACCAGGAGGATGGCTGCTTTGGAAAAGCAGCCTGCAACTGCTCAACCGGCCTGATGGGAGTGGGAGTTGACAGCATATGCAAGGACATCAGAGTCTACTACAGCATACTGCAGCCTATTTTATTTGATGTACTATCATGGTTTATCAGCAACATCCTGTGAAGATAGGTTACTGCAACAGCTTAGGTGCCGTGGCTAGGCATTCATGCAATTCCCAGGGTTGTACATGCATGTTAATAGTACCGGGAGGTCTTCTTCTTGAGATCCCGCACGGACCGCTCGGTGTGCCCCATTGGCTGGCAACACAAGAGGTACCAGCCAAGATAGGCACGAACAGCATCCATCTGGGGCTGGCAAAGCAGGCCAGCAAAGACAAACACCATGACCTGCAAATTTCAGGGTTTATCACAGCAGGGGGGCATGAGTAGTTGGGACATGCGTGAGAAGATGAGCAAACGGGTTTCGAGGCGGAATTAATGAAAGCATGAGAGAGGGTACTGAGATGCAGCAGGGGGTGTGTTGTAGTCTGGAATCGGCATGCCACTTCTGCATGGTGCATGCTATCGCACAAGATGATCACATGCACCATGGCTTGCACACCTGCATGACGGCCCTGTGCTCATAGGCCGCGACACATGCTCCAGTCTCGAAGTAGGTGCTCTCTGGCAGACGCAGGTGGTTCAGGCGCGTGCGGTCACGAATGAGCGACAGGCGCCTGCGCATACACAACAGTTCAAGGGCAGGAACAAATACAGAAACATGTAAGTAGGAGGAGGAGAGTGCGGATTGGAGTGTTGTTGACAACGAGCAACAAATCTAATCCCCCAGGGCACTAACCTGTCCATCTGCTTCACGCGCCGCTTCTTCATCTTGCGCACGACAGCCACAATGTGGCTCATCATGCCCAGGTCCGCCTGGTGCATGATGTCAGGCATGATAACGAGGTAGGGATTGCCCCACACGGTCCCTGGGACATCCCACTTCCAGAGCACACACTGGAAAAGGGGATGTGGTGGGGAATGGTAGAGAAAGGTATTTGAGAGACTCGGCACACAACATGTGGGACAGTGCAATGGGGTATAGCACATCTCCCCAAGGTTTGAGCAACAAGGAGTGCGTAGACTACACAGTCGCCCGGGGAACAGGTCGCTCACCTCAACCGGGTAGGTCGAGTAGGTCTTGCATGGGTCGTCATGGCTTGATGTCAACCCTGCCGCCTCATTCACGATCCATTGCTGCTGTTCAGGCGTGCGCGGCGTGTTCCGTGCCTTTACAACAACCAGATGCTCCTGGTGTAGCACAGGGGGTGGGATGGGATGAACAGGTAAGGGAGGTGAGATTATGAGGTCCGTCATGTGACATTCGGATGGCGATGGTTCTGAAGGCACGCAGATCGCATGTTTGCTCACCTTTGCAGCATAGCAGATGCTGCACGGCATCCGCGATCCATGCGAGAGTGTGCAACGGATCTTGCCGCTCTCAGGGTAGTCGCACACCCAGGCGTACAGCAGGGGCCGCACGGTTTGCCAATCACCGAAAGGGTCCCTGAGACGGAACCCGCTGCAAGGAACAGGTATTGTGGCAACAGGAACAGGGATTTCGGCTTTGTGCATCGGCGAAGAGGGACAAGGGGGACTGTTACATACAGAAACGCTGCGCATACTATGACGTTGATTGGGTGTCGACATAGCAAGACGGAAATAGAGTACGGACCTTTCCATGCCATCAAGAAGCGGCTGCAGCACGGTGATGATGCATCGCTGGAAGAGCATCACCTTCTCCACGGCAGACATTGCAGAAGGGGGGATAGGAAGGAGAGCAAGTAGCGTGTGCCCGGCTTTCCCCCATTGCTTGGCCTGGGAGATGTTTGCAAGCGTCATCATTAGCGGCCACGCCTTCTTCCGGCCGTTGTTGCTCATGTGCGTCACATCCGAGTATAGGATGATACCCCCCACGACTTCGGACCATCCAAAGTGTTCCTGCAAGGCACGACAAAGAGGGAAAAGGCACACAGTCAAACACCAACAAGGTAACTTGTCGCCAGGTGGACTAAGCATGCTTCAAAGAACTCCCCAGAAACATGACACACTGAAGATGCTCCCTACACAACAGCGCATCAACGGAGGCATGCGCACTCTTCTGGTTTTGGGTGGCAACGGTGTATTTCCATACCTGAGCATCGTTCCACCACATTCCAGTTTCCGGCGTGGTATAGCGACGCTCGCCTGTGTCAGGGTCCTCATCGACACGAGCCTTGAGCTTGAAGCCGGGCGCGTTGTTGGTATGCCCAAACAGTTCGGCAAACGCCTGGCGTACAGTGGCAAGAGCAGGAGAGAACCAAACCCTGGTTAGTGGTGTTGAAGGTGGGTCAGATCTCACACAAGCCTAACAGAGGCAACGTTCAACAAGCACCAAATGGATGCGGAATCTGCATTTCACAGCCACGGATCCAGATTCAACTTACCTGCGCAGAGTTCTGGAAGAGAAGGCGATGTGGCGGATGACCGTCAATCTCGAAGGTCGCCACTGACCATCCGCGATTGAGCCCAACCAAGCGCTCCATCTCGAACCGCTCCGGATCCTTGCTGTTTCGGATCTCTGAGATCACAAGAGGCGCAAGGCCGGGCTCCACCACGAGCTGAAGCAGGCCATTGATGTCGATCTCCGCCATTCCCATTCCGCCATTAACGCGCCACACGAAATGCAGCAGCTTCAACGCAAGCGGATTGAGGGGCATGGCATTGCTCTGCCCAGAGATGCATGTCGGCGGTGCGGCGTGAGTCTCTTCAGGGCGGCTCTCCGGATGCTCACTCGTGTCAGAGGCATGTGTTATGGGAGGCGGTTGATGCTCACTTTCAGGAGCCCCCACGTTCACAGATGAGGGTGTTGCGTCCCCGTCAGCTTCGGGCACGCGAGGAGGACCATTCACACCGTCGGTGTTGGACGCGTTAGACGCGGTAGGGGAAGCAGATGCAGCGGGAGCGTCTGACAGAATGTCGTGGACGAACAGCAGAGCGTGTAGACCGGCGGACGGTGCAGACGAGGAGGGCCTTGCCACAGCGGAAAGCCCTTGACAAGGGGTCCGCCGTGAATTATGGCCGCCATAAACCTGGGCGTTGGGGAACCATCTATTGCAGAACTCGCATACTACGCCTGGCAAAGAGCCCATGTATTCTAGATCCGTCTAAGAGTGGTGGAATGTAGTGTGAGGAGACTAGCCAGTTTGAAGCTTGTAAACACTTTTACTTCACGATCAATGAAGGCTCAGACTCCAGCACGGTCATCGCTACAGCGCGAAGTGTCCACGGCGGCTTGGATCTCTGCACGCCTGGCACTTGATCGTGGCGCATTAGTGAGAGACTGGCTAACAATGGTCGCGCAGCGCGGCCGTGACAAGCCTAGATACAGACCGCCGACAGCACGGCATAGGCCTTCCCTACAAGGCGTGTCGCCCCCTGTTAGAGTGATTACGACGTGAGCAGGGCCTTATGCAGTGGTGTACGGCTAGCTTGGTCGCGGGCGTGCGTGACGAGCACGGTGAGGAGTACGTGCCTCCATATTCAAAACTTCGGTTTTTGAATCGTGTGTGAGAGTCGAGGTGGGAGAGGAAGAGAGGGAAGAGATCTGTTTGGTGTTGTGATTCTTTCGAGAGTCTCTATAGGGGGGAGATCGCGATCACGTAGGTGTGCCCAAAGTGGTGCGCACCCCCATAGCCTTAATCCAAACCAGGTAATACCATTGTATAGTTACATATAACAAATAACTTAATGTCACTCATAACGATTATACGACCATACTTTACGGCATGCTCAATACCTTCCGGCATATTGACAACGGCAGTGCTTAGAAACAACACCGTTAGTGTGGTCTGCTACCATTTGGGAAGCAACACCATTCCACAACCGTTTCACCATGTCGCGTAAGCCACGGGCCTGAACGCTGCAACGTCGCCGCGTCTGAACAGCGATGTCGATAACGCATAACCGCTCGTACGTTGGACCAGTGCTTCATGCCACACCCTCCATGCACCTTGTCGAGGGCCCATGCAAGAATTGAGCCCAACCCAACACCATTCCACAACGGTTTCACCATGTCCCGCAAGCCATGGGCGTGAACGCTGCAACGTCGCCGCGTCGGAACAGCGATGTCGAGAACGCATCTACGCTTGTGCATTGGGCCTGTGCTTCATACCACTCCTTCTGGGCGCCTTGTTGAATGTCTGTGCAAGAATGGATGACAATCCAACGCCAAACCACAACGGATTCACCATGTCGCGCAACACACAGGCCGGAACGTGGCATCGTCGCACTGTCTAAACACTGCTGTCGGGAACGCATCTACGCTTGTGCGTTGGGCCTTTGCTTCATACCACTCTCTCTAAGCACCTTGTTGAATGTCCGTTCAAGAATGGATGACAATCCAACGCCAAACCACAATGGATTCACCATGTCGCGCAACACACAGGCCGGAACGGGGCATCGTCGCACTGTCTAAACACTGCTGTCGGGAACGCATCTACGCTTGTGCATTGGGCCTGTGCTTCATACCACTCTCTCTAAGCACCTTGTTGAATGTCCGTGCAAGAATGGATGACAATCCAACGCCAAACCACAACGGATTCACCATGTCGCGCAACACACAGGACGGAACGTGGCATCGTCGCACTGTCTAAACACTGCTGACGGGAACGCATCTACGCTTGTGCGTTGGGCCTGTGCTTCATACCACTCTCTCTAAGCACCTTGTTGAATGTCCGTGCAAGAATGGATGACAATCCAACGCCAAACCACAACGGATTCACCATGTCGCGCAACACACAGGACGGAACGTGGCATCGTCGCACTGTCTAAACACTGCTGACGGGAGCGCATCTACGCTTGTGCGTTGGGCCTGTGCTTCATACCACTCTCTCTAAGCACCTTGTTTAATGTCCGTGCAAGAATGGATGACAATCCAACGCCAAACCACAACGGATTCACCATGTCGCGCAACACACAGGCCGGAACGCGGCATCGTCGCACTGTCTAAACACTGCTGTCGAGAACGCATCTACGCTTGTGCGTTGGGCCTGTGCTTCATACCACTCTCTCTAAGCACCTTGTTGAATGTCCGTGCAAGAATGGATGACAATCCAACGCCAAACCACAACGGATTCACCATGTCGCGCAACACACAGGCCGGAACGCGGCATCGTCGCACTGTCTAAACACTGCTGTCGAGAACGCATCTACGCTTGTGCGTTGGGCCTGTGCTTCATACCACTCTCTCTAAGCACCTTGTTGAATGTCCGTGCAAGAATGGATGACAATCCAACGCCAAACCACAACGGATTCACCATGTCGCGCAACACACAGGCCGGAACGCGGCATCGTCGCACTGTCTAAACACTGCTGTCGAGAACGCATCTACGCTTGTGCGTTGGGCCTGTGCTTCATACCACTCTCTCTAAGCACCTTGTTGAATGTCCGTGCAAGAATGGATGATAATCCAACGCCAAACCACAACGGATTCACCATGTCGCGCAACACACAGGCCGGAACGCGGCATCGTCGCACTGTCTAAACACTGCTGTCGAGAACGCATCTACGCTTGTGCGTTGGGCCTGTGCTTCATACCACTCTCTCTAAGCACCTTGTTGAATGCCCGTGCAAGAATGGATGATAATCCAACGCCAAACCACAACGGATTCACCATGTCGCGCAACACACAGGCCGGAACGTGGCATCGTCGCACTGTCTAAACACTGCTGTCGAGAACGCATCTACGCTTGTGCGGTGGGCCTGTGCTTCAAACCACTCTCTCTAAGCACCTTGTTGAATGTCCGTGCAAGAATGGATGACAATCCAACACCATACAACTACTTTTTCTCGTCTGTTACTATTCGTCAACACATTCGTTTGTTACACTTTGTGTGTGTGACATGAGACAAACCCACTACCGGCGGCAACCCCATACTAAACCAAGAGCATCAAAGTTTTGGATGTTTTTTATTGTTGTATTTTTTGTAATTTATTCCGCGTACATGTTCAACACTGTGCGTTCACGAGATCACTGTACTTTGCAGGGATAAGGTTACATTCGCACTTGAGGTTCTAAAACTGTCATACTATGCGTAGAGATTGATGCGTTGGCAACCGTGGTTGGCCAATGCATCTCAAACGAGTCCCCACACAACACAAGCACCAGCCAAGAGGTACTTCCGCCATTGAGCGGATGAGATCGAGCGGTAGGCGGGTTTATGCACGGGTGGCTACACGTACACCGTCCGATATAGCCTGATAGGGTTACAGTAATCTCTATAGTCTCGCAACCCACCCCAACCACCCTCGTGCCCCACCCACCTGCTCCCGTCACCCTCTATGCCAACACTTAGACGCTGCTCGCTGTTTGACAAGCGCGTTTCCAGATCGCCCGTGACTCACCAGTATACTAAGTCACGGGCCGTAGCTCTGTGATGAGTGGCTACTATTTCAGGTTTAGTGATAGCAGCGATTTTCGGAGAAACATAACAGTGATAGGCCGTCGTTAAACACTTCGTGATATTCAGTTGCTGCGGCCCTTCAAAACAGGCTAACCCGTTTCGCGCGATAGACCTTGGCATTCCTACGGCAACCATGACACGTGCCACACGTCAACAAGCAATGGAGGAGGAACAGGCCGGACGCTGAGCGACAAGGACGATGTCTAAACGGTCCGATAGGGAGGGTGGCGGCGGCGCTAAGAAAACTAATGCGTCCGTTGCGCGTGGCACTGGGCTGAAAAATGTGGTGGCAAAGAAGGTCGCGCGGGATCAAGAGAAGTCCGGCAGGAAGGCGGCAGACAACGGGAAGCAACCAATGCCACGCAAGCGTGTTTCTACAGTGAACAAAGATGCGGATGTTGCCTCAACTGGAACCACGCCCGGTCCGACTAACGACGGCACCAGTGGCGGCAACGAACATCCGGGGCGAGGGAGCGCGAGTCTTGCAGTCCCGTCGGTGGAGAGAGAGGGATCGGCGACAGGGGGAAACCACGGAGGCGATCCACGCGCCGAGCATACCGCAACCAAGGAGTCCGAGGCGGAGGCATCTCAACACCATCTGACGCTGCTCCAGCCGACCGTGGTCAAAATTTCTGCTGCCGTGCTGGATAAGGACAAGGTGGGGGAGCACGAGTCGATGGAGGATCCTAACCACGGCATAGCCGACGTCGGTGGCTCTCCTCCTTCTGGTGGACGGGGGAGACGTAGGCAGAGGAAGAGCGATGAGGAGGACGATTCTGACACCGCCGTGCCCGGGGACATCACCACGCGGGCGAAGAGGCGGCAGACGACAGGCAGTGCCGACGACGCCGGTGGCGCGGAATTTGGGAGAACGCGAGGTGCCAGTGAAGCTAGTGGCAAAGCGACGGGTCATGCATTGCGCCAAAAGGGCCGACCCGCAGCAAGAAAAACATCCGGCAGAAGGAGGGGCAAGAAACGGGGTCGTGAAGACCCTGGTGAGGCCGAGGAGGAGGATGCGCAGGAAGAGGAGGATGAAGAGGATGCGGAGGAGGATGACGCGGATGTTGGGGAGGATGAAAAAGATGAGAATGATGGCGGGGAGGACGAAGAGGAGGAGGAGGAGGAGGAGGAGGAGGAGGAGGAGGAGGAGGAGGAGGAGGAGGAGGAGGAGGAGGAGGAGGAAGAGGAGGACGACGATGAGGAGGATGAGGAGGAGGAGGAGGAGGATGAGGAGGAGGAGGAGGAGGAGGATGAGGAGGAGGAGGAGGAGGAGGAGGAGGAGGAGGAGGAGGAAGAAGAGCAGGGGGACGACGAGGAGGAGGATGAACAAGAGGAGGAGGAGGAGGAGGCAGAGGAGGAGGAGGAGGAGGAAGAGGGGGAGGAGGAGGAGGACGTGGCGGCAGTGAAGGGACGGGGCGGGCGTGGCAGACGGCAGAGTGGTACAGGGAAGGTGGGGGGCCGGACTCGCCATTCCCGAAAACGCGGGGCAGTTGACGCCGCGCGCGGCGCAGCAGCTGGCAGACCGAAGGCGCGTAAGGTGAAGGTCGAAAGTGAAGGGGGTGGTAAAAAGCAAGGGCGCCAGGGAGCAAAAGGGGATGGAGGAGGTAAGGGTGGCGGCGCCAAAGGGGTTCCATTGGGTACTGGCAAGAAAGAACCTGCCGGTAAACGTCGCAGCGGCCGTCAAAGCACCCCGCGGAAAGGTGGCAACGAGAAGGCGCTGGCCCCAAAAAAACCAAAGGGACAGCAGAAAGGTGAGCACCCTGGCCAATAGACCGGGCGTGGTTGTTGCACTCTTTGCGCAACCATGCCAAATAACACCATTCTACACGTTGTTTCTCCCCTGCAGGGAAGGAGAAGGACGACGGATCTGCAAAGAAAGGTAAAGTCTCCTGTCTCAAAACAGTACACGGCTAAGCCCGATTTAGATTCAAACCATTGATTTCATGCATGACTGTCTGGCCCTGTATTGATACCGATCGACTTTAATTTCTTGATCCTACTCCCTCTAAATCTCAGCCCCTCGCGTTACAGGCATTGGGCCACCGGTAAGCGTGCAACGGATGCAGCTAATGAAGGGGGCCGGAAGAGCGAGTGTGACGCCGCTATCCACAGGAGCCCCAAGGTTCTTCACGCCGTACTCCGGCCCAAGCAAAGTCGCTGCGACGGCTCCCGGCGCGCCAAGAGGAGAGGAATCCGAATCACCTCCACCAGGCCCCGTCACGCACTCCCCACTCGCCTCACCCTCATACCCATTTCGGTCGCTACACGCTTCTCCTGTCCGGGGCAGGGCGGTCTCCCCCCTCGTTGGTCCTTCGCGCGGGCATCAGCCAAGCACTTCTGCCAATCCCTTCCCTGAGCTCCCCTTTTCCCGCCAGCGTGATAGTGTGAGGGCACACGTGACTGCTGAAGAAGATGCTGAAACCCTTGGCCAGAGGGGGGATTCTTCACACCCTTTTCCACCGCTCATGGGTGCCCTAGGTGAAAGTGCGGAGCACGAGCAGTTTGTTACACGGGAGGAGTTCCAGGCGCTGCGGTCTGAGATGTACGCCATGTTTGCACAGCTCGGCCTGCGTCGTGGAGTACCTGCCAGTTATGCCGGGGGTTTCGCAGCCGCGCCTATGGCTGGTACCCCGCCGCCGATGAGTGACGTGGACAAGGCACGAGTGCTAGTGTTGCAGGAGACAAACCCATTCCCGGTATGTGGCGGGCCAAATGGGGCGGGTTGGGGCTGACGTGGGGGCTTGGAAGGGTACACGGGAGCGGCGCGTGACGAGGTGACTCGTGTCAGGTGGGTGGGGTGACGTGGCATGGGGTGGGTGGGTGGGTGTGATGTGGCACGTGGGGCTGGTTGTTCCCTGACGTGGCGGATGGAGGAGGGTGTGACGTGGCGGGATGTGAGGCTTGGGGCTGACGTGGCGGCTTGGACGGGTACACGGGAGCGGCGCGTGACGAGGTGACGCGTGTTAGGTGGGTGGGGTGACGTGGCATGGGGTGGGTGGGTGGGTGTGATGTGGCACGTGGGGCTGGTTGTTCCCTGACGTGGCGGATGGAGGAGGGTGTGACGTGGCGGGATGTGAGGCTTGGGGCGGACGTGGCGGCTTGGACGGGTACACGCGAGCGGCGCGTGACGTGGTGACGCGTGTCAGGTGGGTGGGGGGTGACGTGGCATGGGGTGGGTGGGTGTGACGTGGCACGTGGGGCTGGTTGTTCCCTGACGTGGCGGATGGAGGAGGGTGTGACGTGGCGGGATGTGAGGCTTGGGGCTGACGTGGCGGCTTGGACGGGTACACGCGAGCGGCGCGTGAAGAGGTGACGCGTGTCAGGTGGGTGGGGGGTGACGTGGCATGGGGTGGGTGGGTGTGACGTGGCACGTGGGGCTGGTTGTTCCCTGACGTGGCGGATGGAGGAGGGTGTGACGTGGCGGGATGTGAGGCTTGGGGCTGACGTGGCGGCTTGGAAGGTTACACGGGAGCGGCGCGTGACGAGGTGACGCGTATCAGGTGGGTAGGGGGTGACGTGGCATGGGGTGGGTGGATGTGACATGGCAAGTGGGGCTGGTTGCTGGTGGATGTGGCGGATGGAGGAGGGTGTGACGTGGAAAGTTCACACAGTCCATCCTGTGGTCACGTGGCCACAGTCATAACTGATGGTTTCTCTCTCCCCATGTTGTGTTGTAAACCCCACACCCCTGCGCAGAACAAGGCCTACTTAGTGTGCTCTCAGCTCCTGTTTCTGAACCCCCCTGAAAAAATCCAGTACTACCCTGCACCGGAGGAAGTGTTCGAGGCGTTCGCTGTCCACTTGTCTGCCGAAGGGCTCGAGTCAATGAAGCTGCTGTGGTTGCACAACGACAAGTCAACCATGGGTGCCTTCAACCACCAGATGTCGTCAACCAGGTCAACAATCAACAGCACCCTCAGGCCAGCAACGTACGCCGGCATAAGCCTCTCCGATTACGCCCATCTCGTGGATACCCTGCCCACTGAGCTACACCCAAAGAAGTGGTTCAACCACGAGGATCTCCTGGCCGAGTACAGAGATGGTATGTGCAACTCGAACACACCATATCCCCCTGCCCATATGCCAGGTGGCAGCTACAAATAACCGTGCGGTGTTCCTCACCCTGACTCTCACCCAGCCACTTGATTTCTATGCACCCCCTTTCCAACCCGTACGCTCCCTCCCAAAATGCAGAACAGTGGGCCCTCAACTGGCACTTTGACAAGGCCACCGGAACGCCCTTCAGCAACCCCTTGTTTGCTTATGCGTTCAAGCTCTCCTTCAAGAGGGGCGGGGTCGTGTTCACCAAGTTCAAGAGCCGCATGGTGGCACGGGGCCTGTTTTCGGTAAGGATGTAGATATGTGTCTGTACACCCATGCCTCATGTCTCGGGAGATATGGGTTGCCTGTACTTCATCTAAATCCCTGGTCGCTTAGGCGTTTGCGGTTACGTAGGGTGTGTCGTCTTCACCGCTTTCAGTTGGCCCATATACCCGTAACCCCCCCCCCCATACTCCATCCACCCAACCCTACACCACATTGCAGATCGAGTGGCCCCTTCTGCAGGATAAGCGTCGCAAACGAATTCCGGCCCAGCCGGAACAAAACAGGCCGGACTACTTCGAGTGGTGTGACAAGGTCAAACAGATGATACACTTTGCCGTCGTGGAGCGGCGGATCCCACACGATCCGGCTTAGGGTGCGTTCGTCTTCCCGAACAAGTTCCTCATCGACGATGGCGACCTTGGAGATGTCATTCTTGCCCACCGGGCGATTGCAGGGCCCAGCATTGCGTAGGCTATTTGACCTGGTGCTAAAACTGCTGGTTGTTAGAATGCTGAATAATAGTTGTTGTTTACCAAAATATTGAATGTAATTCTGAAATCCTCAATACCCAAAATAAAACAAAACCAAAATCCAGTTTTTAATATTTTGGTACCGAAATTGCACCAAAACGGATTGCGCCGGAATGTCATCCGGAAAAGCTCGCGTGCCAATTTGAAACTTGACCAGAGCCAAACCTTGTCGCGAGATGTGTGTCGGAGCTCCTATCAAATGATTCCGTCGAAATCGGGTCCGGACGTTTTTACGCGAAGACAACCCCAATCAAAATTCGTCCAAACTTGGCATAGGGTTTTTGTGATGAGCTCCACTTGTTGCACGGGCGCGCCGCATGGCTGCCCAAGCGATTCGCCAGGTCAATAAATTTGGCAGTCGTAATAGCGATGCAGTGGGTACAAAACAGCAAACTACACAGTCTTCGAGATAGAGTCGTATCCTAAACAAGCAGGAATGCATTCGAGACTCACAATACAGAACAAAAAAATACTAACACAAATGGTTACAAATAGACGTTAAATCGTATAACAAGATCAAATAATTGACTAGGGATGAGTTTCATGATCGATTCTCTCTATATTTCCAACAATATTCAATAATTTACCATATCAGATACCTTAATATATTATGATTTGATCACCAAAATCAGCACGATTTAGTTCTCTCTCCTTGTTGAAATTAGCTAATTTTTTTAGGGGCGCATATATGTGGTAGTATCAACCTTCCATACAAGATTCAGAGCGATGGGACCAGTGTAGCTTAGTATGTTCACAATTGCAACAATAGGCGACGTTGCTGAAGTTTGAGTCTGGTGTATGGAACAAAGCACAATTTAGTTATATCTCCTTGTTGGAATGAGCCATTTTTGTGTGGGGCACATGTGTGTGGTATTAGCAACTTACCACAGAAAATTCAAAGCGTGTTAACCAGTGTAGCATAGTTTGTTGACAACTACACCAATATACAACGTTGCTGGAGTTTGAGGCTCGTGTATGGAACAAAGCACGATTTTGTGACCTTTAACTGTTGGAATGACCTTAATTGTTGTGGGCCAAATATATGGAGTACTAGCAACGTACCATGTAGCTTAGTCTGTTAATATGTGCATTGATAGGCGACGTTGCTCAAGGTTGAGGCTGGCGTATGGAACAAGTGGAGCCTACATAACTCTCCGTTATTCCAAATTGCCTGATACTTGATCAGAATTTGCTACGAATAGTGAAACGTCAAGCATTGTGCATTAAGAGTAAAGTAGACTGTACAACATTAGCCGGTATCATATTTGAATATTCAATTGCGATCGTACGGTGACACGATAGCTTGGCCTATATAATGATAGTTGCATTACATATTCCTGAGAGATTCGAGTAAGCACAGGATAAACCAATATGGTAAATTGTTATGTACATTGCCAGGATCAACTTCACATGACATACATATGAGTCTAACTAAGAGATAAGTATATGTACTATCTTACTAGATCGCTATTTTCAGACCACATTGAGAAATCATTGGATTCCTTCAGTATCGGGGCTGCGAATCCCAGAAGGTGCCAAACGAGCGAACTGCAATTTGGGAAGGAGTATGGCCGAAACGGGAGTAGAGTAACAGCCGATGAACACGAAAATGTACAACTTCGCGAACTGCAGCATTTCCGTAGGAATGAATCGAAAACCAACCAGGCGCTGCCACGCAACCTCCACAGTGTTCCACTCGAGAATTTTGACGAGTCGCCCACCATGAAAGCAACAGAAAAGTAGGTTTGTCGTAACTCCTTCAAAAGCAACTTTCAAGCACCCGAATACAAGCCTACCCCTCCAACCCCCTTGTTTTTCCGCAGTGCTGCTGCTGCTGCTGCTGGCTGCTAGGAATGGCTTGATCAGTCGGTGCCGGATTCGCGTTGCTTATCAGCACCTCGCTCCTCCTGATGTGTGTGTGAGCTACACAGCATGCAATGTGCTCGAATTATTTCCACCACTCCTCCCGAGCTCAGAATATTGTTTCTTTCTTTCCATACAGCTAGTTGTTAGCTGTAATCGGCTTCACTGTACTGTGCTCATTCCAGGCTCCTCACTTCCACTTCGCCCCATCCCCTCCTCCTCTCCCCTCATATTTTTCGTCTCCTCGTTCCCTCATTCCCCCCACTTCCAGTTGTTTTCTTAACATCTTCCCCCCAGTCGTTCCATCCTCCCCCTCCCGCCCCTCCTTCCTTCCCTCCCATCCTCCCTCCCTCCCTTCCCCTCCCCCCTGATTCCTTCTCATACCATTCCCCACCATTCACCACCCTTCCCCACCCTTTCCCACACTTCCCCGCCCTTCTCCACGTTTTCCCCCATCCCCTTCCCCTCCATGCGCAGCTGCCTAGCTGCAGCAAGCACATGTGAGTCATGGTATTTGATCAGCCTTGCTGGTAACCATGATGCCACTTTTGCCTTTGAGAATTCTGAGCAGTCGTTTTTTCGTCCTATGCGATCTCCCTAGTTCACTTCGTAGGTAGTTATTTGTGGACAAGAAAACGCAGAACATGTCAGAGGTCCACTGGTGATCCCCGATTGATCCTAGGGAAGGGTTACAGGCTCGTTGTCCTGGGGGGTTATGGGCGCACTGACCCGCTACTTAACAAGCTCTTTTATCCCAATGGTCTAGTGGTTGGGATTCTGACATGGTATCAGAGCGAAGGTCTCGGGTTCGAATCCCAGTGTGTGCACTTCGGGCATCCCAGTGCGGGGGGGTGTCAAAGGTCCACTGGTGATCCCCGATTGATCCTAGGGAAGGGTTACAGGCTCGTTGTCCTGGGGGGTTATGGGCGCACTGACCCGCTACTTAACAAGCCCTTTTATCCCAAGGTCTAGTGGTTGGGATTCTGACAGAACATGAAGTGTTGAAACAGCCTTCAAATCAAACTATGCTTATTCTGCAGTCGTCTAGCAAAGTCTCTTGGTTCTGAACTTTGTTCTACCTGGCTCCTTCGCTCCCCCCATTAGATTGCCTCACTCACCATCCCTTGGTGTTTTTGGGAAAACCTTTGAAAATTTATGGCGGATAGGGAGGATGCCGTACCACCCCTCCCTTGCCTCTGGACTCTGTTCCCCTGGTTTTCTTCATTCCGCCCACCAGGCTGCTTGAGAAACCGTCCCTTGGTGGGTAGGAGTATAGGATATCATTCCACCCCACCCTTGCCTCTGGACTCTGTTTCCCCTGGTTTTCTTCTTTCCGCCCACCAGGATGCCACATACACCGTCCCTTGAGGTCTTATCAAGACGAGAGGGGTGCAGCCTATGAATCTGATAAGTCGTGGCAATAATACAATTGGGTAGGTTGCGCCACACCACTCCATGGCACACCACCCCATCCGACACATTCCGTTGCACACCACTCCATGGCACACCACTCCATGGCACACCACTCCATGGCACACCACTCCAATTCACACCTCTCGAATTCACACCTCACCAATTCACTCCTCTCCAATTCACACCTCTCCAATTTACACCTCTCCAATTCACACCTCTCCAATTCACACCTCTCCAATTCACACCTCTCCAATTCACACCTCTCCAATTCACACCTCTCCAATTCACACCATGATCAGTATAGTAGCATGGTCATGGCATGGTCCGAGAATGGTCGCATGGTCATGGCATGGTCCCAGTATGGTCTCATGGTCATGGCATTGTCCCAGTATGGTCTCATGGTCATGCCATTGTCCCAGTATGGTCCGATGGTCATGCTATTGTCCCAGTATGGTCGCATGGTCATGCCATTGCCCCAGTGTGGTCGCATGGTCATGCCATTGTCCCAGTATGGTCTCATGGTCATGCCATTGTCTCAGTATGGTCGCATGGTCATGCCATTGTCCTAGTATGGTCTCATGGTCATGCCATTGTCCCAGTATGGTCTCATGGTCAGGCCATTGTCCCAGTATGGTCGCATGGTCATGCCATTGTCCCAGTATGGTCTGATGGTCATGCCATTGTCCCAGTATGGTCGCATGGTCATGCCATTGTCCCAGTATGGTCGCATGGTCATGCCATTGTCCCAGTATGGTCTCATGGTCATGCCATTGTCCCAGTATGGTCTCATGGTCATGCCATTGTCCTAGTATGGTCGCATGGTCCTGGGCATGGTCCTAGCATGGTTCTAGCATGGTCACTACCTTATGTCGTGGTGTGCCGTGCCTTGTGCCCTAGCATAATAAGGTGTCAGTGCAGGCAGTGCTTGAGGCTGCAAGCAAAGGATCTCAACTGGCTTGTCCCAAACAAGGAGAGTTGCAAACAGGAAAGTCCTGTTGAGAAGGTTAGTTCAGTTTACACTGTATTTAAATGATTTCTTTTTGCTGAATTGGTTTTTGGTAAGTTGTGTAGGAGAAACACTTCTGAGCTTCCAACCCCTCTCCCAGACATTTGGTCCACTTCGGCCTCCCCTTTTGCCCCTCATTTCCTTATACAATCTCCACTGCCCATGCAGGCAGCAATGGCCAGTGACATCTACATCCACACTCTCCCCCACTGGTTTTTATCTCCCCCAATGGCCCACTTTGCATACATGTCAGAATTCTCCCCTCCCCCTTCCCTCCCTCCGTTTCTTATCTGCTTCTCTCACGTCCCCAATATGCACTCTTGATTTGGCTGCGAAAGACCATGTGCAGGCGGGTTTTTGGTAAGTTGACTTGCTGACCATCTCTTCTAAGTCCACTCCCTCTGCTGCCTCCCCTCTTCCCTTCATCGCCCCACTCCTCTCCTGCCTCGTCCTCCTCCCCGTACTCATCCAATCCTCCCTCCACTTCCCCTCATCCAATCCTCCCTCCACTTCCCCTCCTCCCAAGTCTCGCAATTAATCCCACCTTCCTAGCTCTCCCCTCTCCCCATCTCCCTCCCATCGTGTCTAACTTGTCTTAAGTCCACCTTCCGTCATTTTCACTGCGTGCCATAGGATTCTGGCAGCGCATGGGAGGGCTGTGAGCATGGCTATTGGGGGAAATGTGTTTGAAGAAGTGTTGCCGCATCTGATGTTGCCGCCTTTCCTCTTCTTCGAACTAACAACCAAGTCCCCAAACATCACAACCACCACTGCCATGACATCCTGCACCAGCATCAATCAAGTGCCTCGTTCCTGGCTCGACCCTTACCGTTCACACGGAACACGCCCCGCCCTCCCTCTCCCCTCGTTCAAACTCCGCAAAGGCTGGTCTGGCTGGGAGTGCGACGCTGCCTAGACCCGCCAGGCTCTGAAACCGGCAAGGAATCTGGTGAAGGCAGTTGGGGGCGTGTTCCTAGATGCTGACCCTATGACTGCTTTGAGACCCAATGGGCACGTTCGTCCGCTGTCTGACTGCCTGCAGTACTGCCTGCCTGGGCCACCAGACGAGTGGACCAGGATGCTCTACCACATGCTGCTTGACCCGCTTTGAGCTCATTTGTTGGACATGGGTTGACCTGTGTTGACGTGAGTCTGGGCTGAAGTGTTTATGCTTGTAGTGGGCTGCTGGTATGTTGCACGAGCATTTGGAATGCTGGACTGGCAAAACGTCTTGTGACTACGAAAATTACTCAACAAAGCAAAGTAAAATACGGTATGCCTTCGATTTCAAGACTTCAAGCACAATCCTCTCGAACACATTCTTTTACACTTACGTGTTACTTACAATTCCAGATTATGAGAACTGTAGATTTTGTACAAATACCATAGAGGCACTTCCAACACCCATCACCAACCATGACGCAATTTCGCTCACCGCCGTCGATGACGCAATTTTGCTCACTGCGTAACCAGCACCACGGCTTGCGCGAGAACTAGCATTAGCGCCGTGGATGCCACATGGATCGTCGAATGGTAAGGGAGATCTTCGAAGTCCATTATTCTCCTTTGCTTGGACGCAGAAGCAGTATGATCCTCCTCATCGTCGTGTTTCTTGTTGTTGGGTGAAATATTGACCCTCGTCGCAGCGGCGGCAAACACGATCTCATCCAAGCGACGCGCCAAACTGATTCCCTTGGTCGTCACGTCGAAAGGCGGTCAGCACTGTCAACGGGAGTGTTGTTTGGCCCCGTCCTCGCTTGGGCGGAGCCGACCTCGTGGTCGGATCTGCGGGGGTTGCAGCCGACCCGCAGCAGTGGGCACGGGGGCCACTGCAAGGGCGCCGAGCTGGAGGGCGCCTGGCTGGAGGGTGCCGAGCAAGAGGACGCCGTCCTGGACGCCTGGTTGGCGTCCTGGACGCCTGGATGGCGCCCTCGGAAGTTGGACGCTGACCTGGGAGTCGGTACGACTACCCGGGCGCCTGGTCGACGTGGTGGGCGCCTGTACGGCGTCCTGGAAGGCCGGACGCCAACCTGGGCGTCCCCGGGGCCCGGAGGCCGACCTGGGCGTCTTATCGGCGTCCTGGGAGGCTGGACGCCACTCTGAAGGTCTGCACGGCGTCCTGGGCGTCTGGACGCCGACCGGGGGGTTCGGACGGCGTCCTGGGCGCCTGGACGCCGGACTGGGGACGCCGGGCATTGGTGGCCGGCTACGGACTGCGCTGGTTGACCGGGCATGGTTGCCCGGTCGACCGGGATACCCGGGCGACATGCGCGAGTGTCGCTGGAGTGGAGTATGCGAGGCCGATCTCGGGGGTGGTATCCCGAGGTCGACGTGGCTGGTGGGCGCAGTCGCTGGCGTGGAGTCTGTCAGACGTCTGTGCTGTGCTCGTGACAAGGTGTGGAGCGCCAACCAGCTGCGAAGCAGATGCACCGTTGCCCTGCGGGTGCTACGCTGTGCAGTCGTCTTGCTGCAGCGTTGGCAAACCGTGGACTTGCAACGTTGGCGAATCGCTACTCTGCAACGCTGGAGCGGTGCGAGCGCTACTGCGCTGGAGCGCGGCCGACCGTGCTGCGCTGGAGGAGGTCAACCAGCAGCCTAGCTACCCTGATGTAGTCTGTGATGCCAAGGTTGTTGCTATCATTGTTGTCAATCTTTGCTAGTGGAACTCTTGCAAAACCTCCCCGTGAAATGTGCAAGCAGATAACACACAAGCGAACGACTAAGGAACGCAAGTGATGGTGGCAGGGGTGGTGCAGCGGGTTTCGGGACAGGTGGAGCCTATGTGACAGGTGGATGTGCAAGTGTGCTGGCATTCCCTTCTAGGAGCACCGCAGGGCTGACCACAGGGGAGAGGGCCGGTGAATCGCTGCTTCTGCTGCTGCTTCTGCTGCTTCTGCTGCTGCTGCTGCTGCTCCTGTTCCTGCTCCACTTTGCTCGCAGCACCTTCTGAAGAATCCTCACCAGCAGTTACAGAAGCAGTACCAGCAGCAGCAGTTTCAGCCGCAGCAGGAAGAGTGGGTCCCGGCTCGTCACACGGCTTACATGGCACAGTTTCAAGCAAGCATGCACCCCACACTGCCGCCTCTTCCCACACACATTACTGCACCGGATATCCTTACTACCGCACGGCACCCCTCTCAACACCACATGACCGCCCACGCACTTCTTCGCCACCGCAGAGGAACACGGCGGACAATTCCCAAAATGGCAGGGGTGATCCGGATCGTGCCCGCAATCTCTCGCTTTAGAGCAGGGCTGGGAGCAGGAAGGAGGGGAGGTGCCACAGGGAACTGGGGGAGGGATAAAGGAAGAGCCGCAGGAGCAGGAAACTTCTGTAAAAGAAGCTTCTAAACAAGGTGGGCAGTGACCCGAATGGCAAAGCTCCATGCAGGAGTGCTTCCCGCATCGAAGCTTCTTCCCACAGACTAGCATGCAGAGATGGGGGTCTGAGTTAGAAGCAGCAGCAGCGGGTGGTGCTTTGTTTTTAGGGTTTTTTGAGCAGCACCTGGTGTTGCAGCGGTGCCGCCCGCAGTTCTTCTTGGCGTTACACTTGCGGTTACAACGGAAGGGCTCCGAGTCAACACCTCCTGCTGCTCCTCCTCCTGCTCCTCCTGATCCTCCTACAACTGCTGCTCCTTCGGCTGCTCCTCCTGTCACAGCTGCAGCGAATTCCGCTCCTGTAACACCCTCATTAACGCCACCACCAGCACTACCAGCAGCGTTGCTGCTGGCATGAGTAATCAACGTTTTATAGCACGGCACCGTTCTGACAGACTCCCCACATGCACACCGCTGCTCCACAGGTTTCTCACAGGGAGGACACTCGCCCACGTGGCACAGACTGCCACACACGTGCTGCCCACACGCCAGTAGCTTGCCACACCCGCCACCACACGTGGGTATGGGGTCTAGACACGAGGTGCGCTGTTTTTTTGCCTGCCCGGGTTTCTGGAGAAGGGCTGTGATTGGCTGCTCGCCACACGGGCAGGTGTGAACAAAGGAGGGCGAAAATTGACAGTCACCACATGAGGAATCGGCATTGGTGGTGGTGGTGCTGCTGGCGTTGCTGTTGCTGCTGTGGCAGCGCTTATGGCAGCAGTGGTTACCACACGGAAGCAGCTTGTTACAGACAGATTCGCAGGAAAATGCATCTTTGACAAGGTAAACCCCGCTGCTGCCGCTGCTGCTGCTGCTGCCTGTTGTGCTGCCGCTGCTGGTTGTGGTGTTGCTGGTGATTGTGCTGCTGCTGTTGGTTGTGGTGTTTCTCTCTTTTGAGGAAGAGACAAGAGGAGTGGAAAGGGGAGGAGTATCAGCATGAGTAGGAGCGGAGAGAAGAGGAGGGTTACTCGGTAACAGGGTAGAACACCTCCTCTGCTGCTCCTCTTTCCCACACACACACTGCGCTACCACCACCTCTTCACACTCCCCACACTCCCCCTCATGACACACCCTCCCACACACATGCCTGCCACACTTCAGCACCGCATTACACCGCTCTCCACACGACACGCCCCCGGGCTTCGCAGCAGCCTCGCTACACCGCCTCTGGAACCGCCGTCCCCCACAAAAGCACGACTCGGTATTAGCCATAGCGCTGCACAGCGGACAGGGCCCCGGGTGACAAATCAGTGTGCACGAATGGGGGCAGGACGAACCGGGTAACCCTAGAGGCTTATGGCAGGTTTTGCCACAGGAATGGGGGACCAGGTACTGGGGACCAAAAGCAGAAATAGCGGAGTTGAGAGGGAGGGGTTAGCTGAACAGCCTGGCAACCCGGACACCTCCAGCCTTCGCCCCCAGCCCCTCCTACCCCCCCTGATCCTGCTGCTCCTCCTCCCGCTCCTCCCGCTCCTCCTGCTGCTCCTGCTGTGTTTTGACTCGCGCTCGCGTTCCCGCTCGCGCTTCCGGTCGCATTCGCCGCGGCGAGGTGCGGCACGGCACTGGAGGACGGCGCCTTGGCCCACTTGCACGTGCAGTGGAGGTGGAACAGGCTATAGCAGCTGTGGCACGTCCAGACGGCAGCAGATCGCCCCACAGGGTCGTAGCAGATCATGCACTCCACCTGCCCGCTGCGTAGCCGGTTCTCTATCTCCTGTAGCAGCTGCGGAACTTCCACTCCGTCTCTTCTGGCGCCACTCGCGGCGCCGACCACGGCGCCTATCACGGCGTCCGTCTTGGTGCCTCTCGCACTTCGTTGGTCGGAATTGGAGCCGCTAGAACCTGGAATTGGTCTTCGCTGCTCCTGACGTGGCTGGTGTTGGTAAGGCTGCTGCTGTGTCCACTGTGGCGGTTGGTTGAAATGCTCCTGCTGCTGCTGGTGCTGGTGCTGGTGGCCAAAGGGCTGGTGTAAACCCGAAACCGGGGCTGATGCTGGTAACCCTGTTACCTGCTGCTGTGACTGCAACGAAAGCTCTACCTCCCCTCTGTCTCCACGCCCTCCTCTCCCCCTTCCCCCCTGCATCTGAATCTGAAGAGGAAAGTTTTCCTACAGGAAAACTTTCCTCCGCACACGATCTCATCCAAGCGACGCGCCAAACTGATTCCCTTGGTCGTCGCGACGAAAGGCGGTCAGCACAGGCCACGTCATGTGCCCACACGCAAAGAAACCCACGGCCATTACACCAACCATATTTTGCGTGAACCTATACAAACGCGCCACCCGCTCTGGCCCCAATTGTGCAGTCAACGTGATTTTGCCTCACTGGAGATCGGAGTCGATGTTGGGAAGATTCATTATCATAATCCGCACGAACTGCTGCACGCACAGCAACAGGATTATCACGCGGAGCGACGTGGGAAGCACGAACACGTCCTCGCCGCGGCGCTGCAGCGCGCCCATAACGGGAACGCTCCACGTTAGCACGGCAGCAACGGTCGCTTCGCTCAAGCCGCGATAGTGGAGCTTGAAGGGCGGCGCGGTGTACGCCCAGGAGAGGAAGAGCGTCGCGCACGTGACGCATTGCGCGGGGGTGCGGAAGAAGGCGAGCTGCGTGACGACGCTGCCGATGAGCAACACGTTCACTGCGGCAAGCGCCAGCCAGCGCAGCAACAGGCCTTCGGGAAGCATGCCCGAGCCGCCATTCCACTTTCCGCGGTGTTTGTTGGCTAGATCGGCTTCGTAGTCGAAGTACTCATTGTAATAATGTGTCATGACATGCGTGCATGCCCATGAGCGCGAGCATTGACGGGTACGGGATGAATTTGAGTCGCCCAAATCGCATGAAAGTGTGGAAGGACGACATTTTCCCTCTGCTATCCGTCCCTGCTGCTTGGCGTGGTGGAAGCAAAGTCGGGGAGTCTCTCAATTTCGTGTGGATTGGTGCTGGAGTTGAGTATTTGAAATGGAAAGCAGGTACCGTACTTTGTGCCAACCAAGCGAGGCCTTTGTAGGGATCAACAAGCATGAAGTTGGGCAGAAGTCCGTGAGTCAAAGTAGTGTATCGTAAATGGTACAGTATCCTGAACAAGACGTAACCACCACATCCAAATTTGCGGAGATGGTGCACCTCCGGAATCTGCTTGCCTGAAAATGCCGTGCGAGCGGGATGCTGATCGGCATTGGCATTCGCATCGCAATTCCTATTGGGCGGCTCGATGTCCATGGATTTTACCCAAAAGGGCGAATCCTGGCCGGCGAACCCCATGGCATACAAATCACGGTGGCGAACACCGAAGAACTCCCAGTGCGACAGAATTACAAAGCAGCGACCTCGAGAAGTTTCGTGAAATGGAGTTGTTACAGAAGCGACAAAACATCTTAACGGTTGCTCGGGACTATCGAAGGCTGATTCCGTAGGGAACCAGTGCATGCCGAACAACTTCCAATCAAGGAAGCAGCAGGTAGAGAGTCAGGGACATGGCACGTGGTAGATAAATCTGAACTGGCAGCAGAATGACACCACCAGCTTCCTCACGCGTTCGCATTTCGTTGCGCCGCTTCGTCATAGGGACAACGCTACCGGCAAGGACTGTGCAAGCGATAAGGAAAAGCTTGGCGATCGATTTCGCCTCTGTTCGACGCTATCCGTCAGCTAAACAGTGGCGTGGCAACTTCCTTCACGGACGATCGTATGAAAAAGGCTATCGCCTCGCCGTCCGTCCGCAATTCCAGCGATGCAGGAGAACGAGAGGTGCTGCCTGTCTTGCTTTCTGCCTTGCTTTCCGCCTTGCTTTCCACCCTGCTTTCCGCCTTGCTCCCTGTCTGGACGGCGAAAGGCGGTCTCCGTTTAGAGATCGTCGTCGCGCCGTCCTAACCCGCCAGGATCCAGGCAACCCCCATAGTAACATTACCTTACCTCACCTTACTGTTTCAGGCGAAATTTCGTAGGTGCCTAAGGTGATGTGGCCTTGCTTTGGCTGGCCCTGAAGGAGTCTCATTGGACCTGGTAACCCTGTAACCTGCCCTTCACGCAACTTTACCGTAATGCTGCTAGCGTTCAGTAACGACCCCTTTGTTGCTCTGAGGACCCCACCACCGGCGGCGGCGAGAATGGTTCTTTGCGTTGCCTTGGGCGGCGATCTAATAAAAGAAGGGTTTTTTTTAAATTGATTTATTACGGTGCCACCACGAGAGGCGAGAATGGTCTTCCGCGCGTCGGACGACGGCGATCTAAGTGCGCAAGCAGGGGATTGTACGATTTTTCCTAATTACCAATCTGAATTCAGCGGCGATTAGCGTGAAGCTCAAGAGCGATCACAGCACTTGTGGCAGCCGGATTGCGCCAGAGGAGAAGACTCTTGAGGTTGCCGGGATCCGCGTTCTCGCCGTGCTGTAGCGAGCTCTTAGGAGACAGCGTTCGTGCGACGCGGTGACATCGCTCGTCTAACGCAGTGACAGCGCTCGTGTTACGCGGTGACAGCATTCGTTCCGAAGGAGTCGTACAGGCTGCTGATTCTCCCGAGTCTTGCGGCTGTTGGAGGTTGCGTGGGGCTAGGTTTTGCCCCCAACCACCGAACGGTGCTGCTTTTGCTTCTCACCTTCGAGTGAGCTGCAGGTTGGCGTGGGGCTGAAGATTGACTTCGGAAGACTCAACCAATTCGGTGCCACATGGCAGCACCAGAAAGTTCGAGACTTGAAGGAACATTCGGATGAGTGAAATTCGAGTGTCGAATTTCACCACTTCGAAATGTTACGAGAACATTCGCGAAGTGTAGCGATGCGATGTTACGAACGCGGTTCGATGTTGATTGCATGATATAAAACTAGTTGCTTTGTATGCATGTTTCATACTGAAAATCAGAGTTTTCTATACACGGTTTGAGAAGAAACAAGGAATGAATGAACTATGAATGAATTGGGTACAAGTACTAACCCTAATTGGGTTGTACCCCTTATGGGCTACCCCACTATAGCCTACACAATATGCATGAGCTATAATGTTCTGACACACCCCCATAGGCAAAGTGGGGGAGAACAAGGGGTCACAAGACCAGTCAAGCAAAGCAAAGCAAAGCAAGCTCAGGGTGGATCACAAAGTCACCACACATTCCGAGCACAAGTTCAAGGCCACAAGGCCAGTTCACATGCAGGAGTACATATATATAAAAAGACTAGACAAGCAAGAGCAGGTATATATATATGTAACAGTACAAGCAAGGTCAAGAGGTGAGCAAGTGAGGCAAGGTAGGCACAAGGCCCAACTGAGTACAGAAGCGCTGATGGTCACAAGGCGCAAGCGCCTTGGTGAAGATATCAGCAGTGTTGGCCTCAGAGGCCACGTACGCAAGACGCAGCTGACCACGCTGCTGCAGCTCACGAGCAAGAAAGTAGCGGAGAGCAATGTGCTTCGTTCTGTGCTCCAGTCGCTGCTCCCGACACAAGGCCAGCATGGCCTTGTTGTCTACGTACAGCACTGGAGGAGAACGAGGTGGCTCTCCGAGGTCAGTCAGCAGGTAGGTGAGCCAGCGAAGCTCCTGTGCAGCCATGGCTCCTGCGTAGATCTCAGCCTCACAACTGGAGCCGAGAACAGAAGACGAGCGAGTAGCCCGCCACGAAACAGAGCCGGAACCAAGGCTGAAGGTGTAACCCTGTGACGACCGCTGCGTAGCCTGGTCGTCAGCCCAAGAAGCGTCTGCGTGCCCAGTAAGGACCACTGGACTCTGCCCTCCAAGCACAAGCCCTATGCCCGACGTACTACACAAGTAGCGCAACACCCTCTTCGGTGCAGCCATGTGCTCCGGTCTGTGTCTCCCAGGAGCAACATAGCGTGCGAGAATGCTAAGAGGGTATGCAAGGTCAGGTCGAGTGCAGGTCATCAGGTACATGAGGCAGCCAACAAGCTCTGGGTACGGGCCACTCGACTCTACGGACTCATCCGAAGGCAGAGCTGAGAGCGAGTGGCGAGTAGGCAGAGGAGTGGCCTGAGGCGAGGAGTACGTGAAGCCGAAGCGCTGAAGGACCTGCTGCACCATGTGTGACTGAGTCAGGGTAATGGTGCGGCGTGCTCTGTCCCGAGTGATCTGCAGGCCAAGGTAGCTGCGCAGTTCACCCAGGTCAGTGCACGTGTGTCTCTTCTGCAGCTCGGACTTCACGTGGGCGAGTCCAGCAGTGTCAGCTGTGGCAAAGACCAAGTCGTCGACGTACACGAGGATGTAGAACGGCGGCAAAGAAGTGTCGGTGCGCAGAAACAGCGACGGGTCAGCAGTAGAGGGAGCAAACCCAAGAGCCGCAAGTGTAGTCCTCAGTGTGTCGTGCCACTCACGCGGTGCCTGGCGGAGACCGTAGACTGGCCGCCGTAGGCTCCACTGGGTGCCAGGAGGAAAAGACCCAGTGAAACCAGGAGGGCGACGCAGCCAGATCTCCTCGTGCAGGCTGCCCTGCAAGAAAGCAGTGCTGAAGTCAAGAGAGTGTAACTCGTAGTCACGGTGAGCAGCTACGTGCAGCAGTACCCGAAGAGTGGTCATCTTCGGGGTGGGAGAGAAGGTCTGAAAGTAGTCAACTCCCTGCCGCTGACTGAAGCCACGAGCCACGTAACGCGCCTTGAAGACAGGCGGAGAACCCGGCGGTCGCTTCACCCTGAAAATCCACATGCCACTGACGATGTTCGCCCCAGGAGGGGGAACAGCGTCAACGTAGGTGCCTGTGGACTTCCAGGAAGCCATCTCTGCGTCCGTAGCTGCCTGCCACTGAGAGGAGTAGGGACCCTCTATCGCCTCCGCGTAAGAGCGCGGAGTCGGGATGTCAAGTGCATCCGGGTCTCCCTCAGGGGTAAGCAGTACGGACACGAGATGAGGTGAAGCAGCGGCCAAGCACTAGAACTCCTCCTGCCTGTCCTCAAGGACGTCCGTGCCAAGGGCACACTCACCCCCGACGGACGGAGGACAGACAGACTCAGACTCAGCAACAAGACTGGCGACGTAGTCTAGGCGACAGCGAGCAGCAAAGTCGACGAGCTCAGCAACTAGGGCAGACGCAGCAGTGGACTCAAAGGAAGGGTCAGTGACAACAGTAGCAAGGAGACGCGTGACAGTAGGACTGGCAGCACGAAGAGAGTCCGGCTCCGGGTCGGCAAGAGCAGGAAGAGAAGACTCAGGAGGAGAAGGCAAAGGGGCACGCAGAGGAGCAGTGGACTGACGCAGAGACATCCGGTGCGTGCCAGGGACAGGAGGAGGACGCTGACGCGAACCGCGACCACTAGTGCGAGCAGCATGGACAGGCGACGCAGGGCGAGACGCAGGCTCACGACGCTCAGCAAGACCTCCAGTAGGACCAGTGTAGGGAGACGGAGCAGGCAGTGGGGAGGCCGGCTGTAACTGTAACTGCGACGGGACAGGCTGTGGACACTCTAAGGGAGGAGGAGGACCAGTAGAAGGCGGGAGACCAAGAACCTGCTGAAGGAGCGGAACGAAGTACGGCCAAGGCCGCGCGGCGACTCCAGACACAGCAGGGACAGCACCAGTACCCCCAGCGGCAGCACCAGCGCCAGCAGCACCTCCAGCTCCAGTACCTCCAGCAGCACCAGTAGCACCCCCAGTAGGACCGCCTCCAGGACCGACAGCAGTAGCCTCAGCGCCAACACCCGCAGCAGCTCCAGCTCCAGAAGTACCCGCAGTTCCAGCAGCTCCAGTACGCCCAGTACGAGCACCTCCGGGACCCGTGGCACCAGCGCCCTCAGCAGCAACAGAAACTCCAGTACCCGCAGCTCCTCCAGTTCCAGCAGCTCGCCTCCAGCGCCGGGCAAACCACTCACGCAGCTCCTGTGGAGAGAGTGGCTCCCGGCGAGAAGAAGCACCCGGAGAACCGCCAGGCACAGCACCAGCAGGCCCAGCTCCCTCAGGCTCCGCACCCCCAGGCTCAGCACCTCCAGGCGTAGCACCCCCAGGCTCAGCACCCCCAGGCGTAGCACCCCCAGACTCAGCACCCCCAGGCTCAGCACCCCCAGTCGTAGTACCCTCAGGCTCAGCACCCCCAGGCGTAGCACCCACACGCTCAGTACCCCTAGAGTCAGCACTCCCAGGCTCAGCACCCTCAGCAGCACCAGAGTCACCAGCGACCTCGACAGGCTCAACAGCGTCTACCTGGGACACACCTGAAGGGGCAGGACCCTGAGGGGGGAGGGGGTCTACCGGGGGGGGACCTGGTACAAGGAAGAGCGGTGGCGGGGGGAGGGACGGAGTACGGTAGGGGAAGAGGCGGTAGTAGGGGACCGACTCGTCGAACGTGACGTCCTGGGAGGACAGAACACGGCGAGAGGTGGGGTGGTAGAACTGCCACCCGGGGGCGTCAGGGGGGAAACCCAGGAAGACGCAAGGAGCAGCACGAGGGGACAGCTTGTCCGCAGACAAGTCGCGGACAAACGCCCGAGATCCCCAGACACGGAACGCAGACGCATCGCCAACCTTCCCCGTCCACAGTAAAGCTGGGGAGGTCTCCGGCATGGAGACCCGGGGCTGAAGGTTGATCTGATGCGCTGCGTACCGAACCGCAAACGGCCACAGAAAATGGGGGGCAGCCGCATGCATCATGGACGTACGGGCGACGTCCATGACCATGCCAATGCGGCGCTCAGCAATCCCATTTTGCTGTGGAGAGTCCGGAAGCGTGAAGGTCTGGCGGATGCCTCGTGCACGACAGTAGGCTCGCAGAAGGCCAGAGGAGAACTCTCCGCCTCTGTCAGAGTGCAGACGCAGAACAGGAAAGTCCGAGCCGAAGCTCCGCCTGAGCTGGAGACGAGCTGCGCGGATCCAGTCGATCAACACCTCAGTGACATCACCCTTGCTGCGCAAGGGGAAGACTGTGGTGTAACGCGAGTAGTCGTCAACCACCAGCAGGAAGTAGCGCTCGTGACCCTGTCCACGGACGCGGGTCGGGCCCCACACGTCCATGTGAAGCGTCTGCAGCGGGGCCTCTGTCGGAGGAAACTGGGAGGAGTGAGGGGAAGCCCGCTGCCGCCCCTCGACACAGGGGACGCAGGTAGGGCCAGGCCCCGGAGGAAGGGGAGGGAGGGACCGGGGAAGACCAGAGACAAGGACACGGGAGGCCATGCCTCGGAGACGAAGCAGGGAGGGGTGACCAAGGCGGTGGTGCCAGAGGAGAGTCTCGTGAGACAGGAGGCGACACGAACAGGGGGCAGACTCAGGACCAGACCTGGACGCTGCAGCAAACACCTGACCCGACGCAGCTACCTGACCAGACGCAGTGACTGGAGGAGACGCAGTGGTCAGGGTGTACAGGCTCGACCCCGGCCGACGGGTAAACGTGGCCAGGTGTCGGCCTGTCCGAGCGTCCGTGCAGTGGGTCACCCGCTGACTCGCAGGAGTGAACTGGTGAACCCCCGCATCCTGTAGGTCAGCACCACTCACCAAGTTCGTAGAGAACGAGGGAAGGTAAAGACCAGACAGGGTGCCAGAGGGGGCCGCCGGACACGGGAGGACAGTGGAGAAGTGAGCAAGGACAGGACCCCCAGAGGGGTCTGCCAGAGAGACTGCAACTGGCCGGTCAAGCGGCGTGAGTGTGGTGCGGTCTCGAATGAAGGAGCGAGAAGCCCCCGAGTCAAGGGTGAAGGTGTGGGAGGCCGAAGCCGACGCAGAACCTGAGAGAGCAGACTCACCAGCACCTGAGGGAGCAGACGCACCTAGAGCAGCAGCCTCGCTAGCACCTAGAGCAGCAGCCTCACCAGTACCTAGAGCAGCAGTCTCAATGCCCGGGTCGGGCGGAAAACACCGGTAACAGTCACCCTCATCACTAATAGTCACAGTATACATGGCAGCAAGAATAGCATCAAAGTCAAGGTCAAAGACAGTTACACCCGCCCTAGACAGCTCACCCCAGCGGGGGATCTCAGTGGCCTCAGGGAACTGGTGACGCCAAGCGTCCGTCAGGCGGCCAAAGCAGCGCTGGGTGGAGTGCGCACCCCCGCACTGCTCACCCGCGCGGTCGCCGGTGCGTAGGACGTAGGTGCACGTGCCAGTACCCCCACCCCTCTGGCGTGCAGTGTACCACTCACGGAGCTGCTGAGGGGAGGGGATGTCACGAGTGCGCTGCTGCTGCTGCTGCTGCTGCTGGCGCTGACCACCACCGGAGCCGCCCCTCTGTGCAGCGCCACCCCGACCAGCTCCACCTCCTCCGCCGCCTCCTCCTCCACCGCCGCCACCTCCGCTCCCACCGCCACCGCCACCGCCGCCTCCGCCTCCACTGCCGCCACCGACACCTCCGCCCCCGCCACCACTCCCACCACCACCCCCACCCCCTCCACCGCCTCCACCGCTACCTCCACCGCCCCCGCTAGCTCCTCCAGTGCCCCTGCCCCCCTTGCCCTTGCCAGGGCGACGTCTCCCGCTAGGGGTAGACGCCGCACCGACCGACTCAAGCCCAACGAGGTCGGCCGCAGCAGCAGAGGCAACAGAGGGCAAAAGGGGGGAGGGGGAACACCCCTCAAAGATGGGGGTGCGAGGGTCACCACGAGAGGCTCCTACAGCGACTATGCTCTTCTCTGCTGCTAGGAGGGACTTCTCGAGGAGGTCAACGGTGAGAGTGGTGGGGCAAACGGAGAGGAAGTGGTCCCTGACTACGCGAAGGGAGTCAGGGAGCCGGGTGACTATGTAGTAGAGGGTGATGTACATGGGGGGGGGTTCTTGGCGCAGAACTCAGCAGGAAGTGCAGCGCGGTAGCGAGTGTCACTAGTGCGGAGGTGCGTAATGAGGTCAGCGACTGTGGGAAAGGCAGCAAGGTCAGGGAAGAGGTACGGTAGCATGAGGCGGCTCAGTGCAGCAGTGGCAGGGGAGGAGTAGCGCGCAACTACAGCGTCGTACAAGGTCTGAGCACTCTTGTACTGGCTAAAGTGCGCACGCTCAGAGGTAGGCAGGTGGCGACGCACAGCAAGACGTGCAGCAGCATCGCGAGTGGCCCACTGGGAGCGAACAGTGGCGTCGGCATCAGCAGCAGGGGCAGGAGAGGCACCAGAGGTGAGGTCAAAGAGGGAGAGACCGTCTGCCCTATCGCACTGTAGGAAAAGCTGCAGGTCATCTACCCAGACGTCAAAGTCAATGGCCCGACCCTCGGCGTCAAAGGCGAGGACACTAGGGGTAGCCATGACAGCAGTAGACTAGCAGCGCTAACAGTAGGGTGAGGGCAGTGTAGGGACAGAGGCGCTGCACTTACCGGACAGGGCGGCTCGGGCGGCTCAGCTGCTCGGCGGCTCGGCAACTCGGCGGCTCGGGCGGCTCGGGCGGCTCGGCGGTACGGCGGCTCGGCAGCAAGCGCGGCTCGGCGACACGGCGGCTCGGGCGGTACGGCGGCTCGGGCGGTACGGCGGCTCGGCAGGCCCGGGCGGCTCAGGTGGCGCGGCGAGGCCGCGTGGGGAGCGGCGGCGGGGCCGAGTGGAGCGGCGTCGGCGGGTGCAGTCAGCTGCGGCAGCAGCCGCGGCCCCGAGGGAGGTGGTGGCGGCTGCTGCTGGCGACGGCTGCGGCTGCTGCTGCAGGGACGGCGGCGGCCGCTGCGGTAGGGGCGGCGACAGTGGGCCGGAGAGGGCGGTGCGAGGGGCCGCGTCGCGAGGAGCCGCGGAGGGCGGCGACGGGCCGTGAAGGGGCGGCGCGAGGGGCCGCGGAGGGCGGCGACGGGCCGTGAAGGGGCGGCGCGAGGGGCCGCGGAGGGCGGCGATGGGCCTTAGGGGGCCGTAAGGGGCCGCTGAGGGTGGTGCGAGGGGCCGACGGGCGGCGCGAGGGGCCGTAAGGGGCCGTAAGGGGCCGCGCGAGGGGCCGTAAGGGGCCGTAAGGGGCCGACGGGCGGCGCGAGGGGCCGTAAGGGGCCGCGTGAGGGGCCGTAAGGGGCCGCGCGAGGGGCCGTAAGGGGCCGTAAGGGGCCGTAAGGAGCCGCGCGAGGGGCCGTAAGGGGGCCGTAAGGGGCCGACGGGCGGCACGAGGGGCCGCGCTAGGAGCCGTAAGGGGCCGTAAGGGGCCGACGGGCGGCACGAGGGGCCGCGCTAGGAGCCGTAAGGGGCCGTAAGGGGCCGACGGGCCGCGCTAGGGGCCGTAAGGGGCCGCGCTAGGGGCCGTAAGGGACGGCGCGAGGGGCCGTAAGGGGCCGCTAAGGGCGACGCGAGGGGCCGTGAGGGGTCGTGAGAGGACGCGACTGTGGGAGCGAAGCGCGCTCCGGGCAGGAAAAAAAAATTTCGTGGTGGGCCCTAGGAAGCGTTCCCACTAGGGAACCTGCTCGATACCATGAGAAGAAACAAGGAATGAATGAACTATGAATGAATTGGGTACAAGTACTAACCCTAATTGGGTTGTACCCCTTATGGGCTACCCCACTATAGCCTACACAATATGCATGAGCAATAATGTTCTGACACGGTTCAACTCGACACAAAATCCAGAGACTTTCTATCCTTCAATCTTAGAGCACTACCTAGCACGTTGAAAGCCGTATCTCAGCCGATACTTGGGCGAATTACGTGTTCTACGGCTCCTTGGAAAGCCAAGAGTGTGCTCTAGTGATTAGTACAAATCCCAGTTCCTGAAAAGTAGAGGAGAGTCCTTTACATCAGTGGTATCAGAGCTGGTCGGAGGAGTCTACGCGCGCGACAAGGAGCACGCATGATGACGTCAAGCGAAGCCTCCGGCACTTCCTCAGGTGGTGTCGTCTCGAATTCCGGCGAACCCTGGGCAACCTCGACGATGTTCGACACGTCGGCGGTACCGATTTTCACGGGACAAAACTACTCCGCGTGGAAGTTTAAGTTCCAAGTGCTCATGATGGAGCGGGGACTTTGGGGTTTCTTCGATGGAACGGAGAAGAAGCCGGACGATGAGAGCGGCATCGCGGCATGGAAGAAGAAGGACCAAAAGGCGTTCGCTACGTTGATTTTGCATATCGGCATCAATCTCGTGAGCTCGGTGCGCATGTGCATCAAGCTCGAAGCGTCGGCGCATGAAGCGTGGAAGCGGCTCGAGACCATCCACGTGAACAAGACTCTCCACGGCAAGATCCTAGCCCGGAATGTGTTCTACACGGTGAAGATGCGCGCGGGCGAATCGATGCACGAGTATGCGACTCGTGTGGAGGAACTCGGGGAAACGTTCATGGACCTCGGTGGAACGGTCACGGAGGAGGATTGGATTTTGACCTTGCTATGCGGCCTTCCGGAAGAGTGGTCGACGGTGATTACGACACTCGATAGCGTGCAAGACACTTGGACGAAGGAAATGGTGGTCGGTCGGCTTCTCCATGAAGAATCGCGTCGCCGACAATTCGCTAATGAGAACGTGGAGACCGCCATGTTCTCCGGAGGGAGTTCTGGAGGAAAGTCCAAGTGGAGCAAGGGTGCGACGAAGAAGTCGTACGGTGGAAGCGATCGCGGCAAGGGAAACACATCGAATGGCGCGAGCAAGTGCCACTATTGCGGCAAAGCGGGACACTTTTGGCGAGAGTGTCGGAAGCGGCCGAGCGATTGGACTCCATCGAAGGCGCGGAACCACGAGGGCAACGCGCACACGGCATCCGGCGAGGCGGATGATACAAGGGAGTCGATCGTGTTATTGGCCGGTGACGGGACCAACACTCCAAGCGACGCGTGGTTCCTCGATACCGGCGCAACGCAACACATGACGCACTCGGCATCGTTCCTCACCAACGTTGGTGCACCGGGAGACGTCACGAGCATCGTGTTCGGAAAAAACGAATCGCTACCGGTGGTCGGAGTTGGGAGTACGCGCCTCATCGTCGATAGCGGTCCGGTGGACGTGACGAACGTGTTTCACGTCCCGGGGGTGAAGGTGAACCTTCTATCCGTCCCGCAACTTGCGAAGAAGGGAGTGATCGCCACGATCGACGGTGCGAAAATGAACCTCTTTTGGAAGGGGGAGCAATTCGCGCAAGGTGTTCTCAACGGAGATATCTACCAACTCAAGACGTACCCGAGAGCGGCTTCATCCAACGTGGCGCAAGGCTCCAAGGCGACTCTCAAGGCGTGGCATAATCGGCTTGCGCACGCCAACTACGAATCGGTCAAGGAGTTGGCCAACAAAGGACTTGCGAAGGGAGTCGACGTGATCGCCGGCGACGACGAGAAGGGCGTGTGCGCGGCGTGTGTCGAAGGAAAAATGGCTCGCAAGCCATTCGGTAGCCGAACGTCACCCCTCGCTAAGGACCCGCTTGCACTTGTTCACATGGACGTGTGTGGACCGATGCGGCATGCATCAAAGGGAGGAGCGCGGTTCCTCTTAGTGATGCTCGACGACGCGACGCGGATGTGTTGGACCCGACTCTTGAAGGCTAAGGGAGATGCGACCAAGGCGATTCAAGAGTGGGCGCTCGAAGTTTGCGACGACGACAAGAAGCGGATCAAGTGTATTCGCACCGATGGTGGTGGCGAATTCGTGAATGCGGAGCTCGAGAAATGGATGAAGTGCAAGGGCATTAAGCACGACGTCACAACACCCTACACACCCCAACAAAATGGAGCGGCGGAGCGGCTTAATCGCACTTTGGTGGAAGCCGTTCGTTCTCTTCTTCAACACTCCAAGCTTGGGAGCGAGTGGTGGGGCGAGGCGAGTTCGCTAGCGGCGTGGATTCGCAACCGTTTGCCGACGAGGGTGCTCCCGGGAACGACTCCGTTCAAAGCATTGACCGGAACGAAGCCGAACCTATCCCGCCTTCGCACCTTTGGGTGCCTTTGCTACTACCATGTCCCGGATCCCCTTCGTCACAAGTTGCAACCGAAGGCTCGTGCGGCAATCTACTTGGGAATTGCGGCAAACGAGCGTGCGTGGCGAGTGTGGGACTTGGGTGAAAGGCGCGTCGTCACATCTCGAGACGTCGTCTTCGACGAAGACAAGTTTCCGTCGAAGGAACCACCAATGCCGCAACACACCGAGACCGAGCCAACGGGACCATCCACCTCCACCAAGAGAAGTATGTGAAGGGGGTAGTGGAGAGCTTCGTCATGGGCAATAGCAAACCGGTGGGAACACCACTAGCTACGGGGTTCTCTTGCCTCACGAAGAGGAAGAATCCACCCTCGATGAAGCCGAAGGGAAGCGGTTTCATTCGCTAGTGGGCTCGCTCATGTATGCCGCCGTTTCTACTCGTCCCGACCTCGCATACGCCGCCGGGGTGCTTGGACGAGTCGTGAGCAACCCTCATACCGAGCATGTGCGCGCGGGAGGACGCGTTCTACGCTACCTCCAAGGCACACCTAACTTGGGGCTCGTGTATGAAGCCGGCCCGATTGAACTCAAGGGCTATGCCGACTCGGACTACGCGGGAGATCCGAGCACGCGCAAGAGTACCTCCGGGTATGTCTTCACCTTGCTTGGGGCGGCCGTGAGTTGGCAAAGCAAGAAGCAACCAACCGTGGCTCTAAGCTCAACGGAAGCGGAGTATATGGCACTCACTCAAGGTGCCATGGAGGCGATATGGCTACGACGTCTTCTAGCGGAGCTTGGGCATCCTCAAACGAACCCAACTCCTCTCTTTTGTGACAACCAAGCCGCCATAAGCCTCTCTCACAACGCGGTCCTTCATGGGCGAACCAAGCATATCGAAGTGAAGCATCACTTCATTCGTGAGGCAGTTGAGAAGGGTGAGGTCAAACTCACTTACATAAGCACCAAAGCTCAACCCGCGGACTTCCTCACTAAACCACTCCCTAAGGATTCATTCCGTGCATGCTGTGAGCGTGTTGGATTGAGCACCTAGTGGCTTGGGTGCAAGGGGGAGTGTTGGAGGTTGCGTGGGGCTAGGTTTTGCCCCCAACCACCGAACGGTGCTGCTTTTGCTTCTCACCTTCGAGTGAGCTGCAGGTTGGCGTGGGGCTGAAGATTGACTTCGGAAGACTCAACCAATTCGGTGCCACATGGCAGCACCAGAAAGTTCGAGACTTGAAGGAACATTCGGATGAGTGAAATTCGAGTGTCGAATTTCACCACTTCGAATGTTACGAGAACATTCGCGAAGTGTAGCGATGCGATGTTACGAACGCGGTTCGATGTTGATTGCATGATATAAAACTAGTTGCTTTGTATGCATGTTTCATACTGAAAATCAGAGTTTTCTATACACGGTTCAACTCGACACAAAATCCAGAGACTTTCTATCCTTCAATCTTAGAGCACTACCTAGCACGTTGAAAGCCGTATCTCAGCCGATACTTGGGCGAATTACGTGTTCTACGGCTCCTTGGAAAGCCAAGAGTGTGCTCTAGTGATTAGTACAAATCCCAGTTCCTGCAAAGTAGAGGAGAGTCCTTTACATCAGCGGCGTTCGTCCGCTGACTCTCCCGAGTCTTGAGCCGTTCGTCCGCTGATTCTCCCGAGTCTTGAGCCATTCGTTTGCTGATTCTCCCGAGCCTTGCATGCTTCCGATTATGCGAGAAGAGAAGCTAACTAGAGTTAGCATCTTAGGAGAATAGTTGGTGATTAGGTCAAGGGGAGGAGTACAAGAACAACATATATCCTAAAGAACACAAGCATATATGTTTTGACACGCCCCCATAGGCGAAATGGGGGATAGCCAGAGAAAGCAATGGTCACAAGACCAGTCAAGAAAAACGACAAAGAAAAGCTAGCTCATGGTGGATCACAAAGTCACCACACACTCTGAGCTCAAGCAAATGGCCACAAGGCCAGCTTACATGCAGAGTTCAAAACCTAGCAAGTGCAAGCATGCAGGTATATGTATATAGATCACAGTACATCCAAAGTCAAGAAGAGAGCAAGTGAGGCCAAGTAAGTACAAGGCCTAAAACAATACAAAAACGCTGATGATCACAAGGATGAAGTGCCTTGGTGAAGATATCAGCAATGTTGGCCCGAGAGGCCACGTAAGCAAGACGAAGCTGACCACGCCGCTGCAACTCTCGAGCAAGGAAGTAACGCAGAGCGATGTGCTTCGTTCTGTGCTCCAGTATGTGCTCCTAACACAAGGCAATCATGGCCTTGTTGTCGACGTACAGAACTGGAGGAGAACGAGGCGCCTCTCCCAAGTCAGTCAGCAGGTAGGTGAGCCAGCGTAACTCCTGTGCAGCCATGGCCCCTGCATAGATCTCAGCCTCACAACACGAACTGAGAACAGAAGACGAGCGGGTAGACCGCCAAGAAACAGAGCCGGAGCCAAGGCTGAAAGTGTAACCCTGTGACGACCGCTGCGTAGCCAAGTAGTCAACCCAAGAAGCGTCTGAGTGTCCAGTGAGGACAACTCGACCCCGTCCTTTAAGCACGAGCCCCATGCCTGACGTACTACACAAGTAGTGCAAGACCCTCTTAGCGGCCTTCCAGTGCTCTGGTCGGTGTCTCCCGGGCGCAACGTAGCGTGCTAGGATGCTAAGAGGGTAGGCTAGGTCAGGTCGAGTGCAGGTCATCACGTACATGAGGCAGCCCACAAGCTCTGGATACGGGCCACTTGGCTCTAAGGACTCGTCCGAAGGTGGAGCTGAGAGCGAGTGACCGGTAGGCAGAGGAGTGGACTGTGGCGAGGAGTACCGAAAGTCGAAGCGCTGAAGGACCTGCTGCACCATATGTGACTGAGTCAAGGTAATGGTGCGCCGTGCTCTGTCCCGGATGATCTGCAAGCCAAGATAGCTGCACAGCTCACCCAGGTCTGTGCACGTGTGTCTCCTCTGCAGCTCCGACTTCACGTGGGCCAGTCCAGTAGTGTCAGCAGTGGCAAAGACCAAGTCGTCGACGTACACGAGGATGTAGAACGTCGGCAGCGTGGTGTCGGTGCGTGGAAATAGCAACGGGTCAGCAATGGAAGGAGCAAACCCAAGAGCCGCAAGCGTCGTCCTCAGTATGTCGTGCCACTCACGAGGCGTTTGGCGGAGACCGTAGACAGGCCGCCGGAGGCTCCACTGGGTACCAGCTGGAAACGACCCAGTGAAGCCAGGTGGGCGGCGCAGCCAGATCTCCTCGTGCAGGCTGCCCTATAAGAAAGCTTTGCAGAAGTCAAGAGAGTGAAGCTCGTAGTCACGCTGAGCGGCGACGTGCAGGAGTACTCGAAGAGTGGTCATCTTCGGGGTAGGGAAGAAGGTCTGGAAGAAGTAAACTCCCTGTTGCTGACTGAAGCCTCGTGCAACGTAACGAGCCTTGAAGGCAGGCGTAGAACCCGGCGGCCGCTTCACCCTGAAAATCCACATGCCATCGACTATGTTCGCCCCAGGAGGGGGAACTGCGTCGACGTAAGTGCCTGTGGACTTCCAAGATGCCATCTCTGCGTCCATGGCTGTCTGCCACTGAGAGGAGTACGGACCCGAAATTGCCTCTGCGTAAGAGCGCGGGGTCGGGATGTCTGGTGCATCCGGGTCTCCCTCAGGTGCAATCAGCATGGACACGAGATAAGGTACAGCAGCCGCAAAACATTGAAACTCCTCCTGCCTTTCCTCAAGGACGTCCGTGCGAAGAGCACACTCAACCCTGACGGACGGAGGATAGACAGACTCAGATTCAGCAACGAGACTAGCGGCGCAGTCGAGACGACGGCGGCAGCAAAGTCAAGAAGCTCAACAACTAAGGCAGACGCAGCAGTGGACTCAAACGAAGGGTCGGTGACAACAGTGGCTAGGAGACGGGTGACAGTAGGACTAGCAGCACGAAGTGAGTCAGATTCGGGGTCCGGACCGTCAGCGAGGGAGGACGCAGGAGGAGACGGCAGGGGGACACGCTGTGGAACAGAGGAAGGACGAAGTGCCATATGGTGCGTGCTAGTGACAGGAGGAGGGCGCGGACGCGGAACACGACTACCAGCTCGACCAGCGCGAACAGGCGAGGAAGGGCGAGACTCAGGCTCGCGACGCTCTGTAGGACGTCCAGTCTGCTCAATGTAAGGAGCAGGAGCAGGCAGTGGGGAGGCTGGCTGTAACTGCGGCTGCGACTGGTCAGGCGGTGGACACAGTAAGGGAGGAGTAAGGCCAATAGAGGACGGAAGACCAAGAACCTGCTAAAGCAGTGGAATGAAGTACGATCGCCGCTGCACAGTGCCTCTAGAACCAGGACCAACAGCACTAGCAGCCCAAGGGCCAGCGCCTCCAGCCCCGGAATCTCCAGCTCCCGCTCCCGCAGCTCCAGCAGCTTCAGCACCTCCAGGACCAGCGGCTCCAGCACCTCCAGCAGCTCCAGCAACTCCAGCACCTCCAGTACGAGTACCTCCAGGACCAGCGGCTCCAGCACCTCCAGCTCCACGATCCCCAGCTCCAGCGTCTATTGTGGCACTAGTTCCAGCAGCTCCAGTACCTCCAGTACGAGCACCTCCGGGACTAGCAGCTCCAGCACCTCCGGTACCTCCAGCTCCAGCGCCTCTAGCTCCAGAGTCTCCAGTGGCAGACCTTCCAGCTCCAGCAGCGCCACTCCGAAGGCTCCAGCGCCGAGCAAACCACTCGCGCAGCTGCGGTGGAGAGAGAGGCTCCCGACGTGACGAGGCACCCGGGGGACTACGAGCAGACAAAGTACCTCTAGGCTCAGCATGCTCAAGCTCAGTACCCCCAGACTCCGCACGCTTAGGCTCAGCACCCCCACGCTCTGCACGCTCAGGCTTAGCACCCCCACGCTCCGCACCCTCAGACTGTGCAACCCCAGGCTCAGCACCCCTAGGCTCCGCACGCTCAGGCTCAGCACCCCTAGGCCCCGCACCCGCAGGCTCAGCACCCCCAGACGCAGCACCAGAGCAGCACCAGAGTCGACAGCTACCTCGACAGGCTCGACAGGGTCTACCTGGGACACACGTGAGGGAGCAGGACCCTGAGGGGGGAGGGGGTCTACCGGAGGAGGACCTGGTGCGAGGAAGAGTGGTAGGGGGGTGGGAGAGGGGTAGTGCGGTAGGGGAAGAGACGGTAAAAGGGAACCGACTCGTCAAATGTGACGTCCAGAGAGGGCAGGACACAGCGCGAGGTGGGGTGGTAAAACTGCCAGCCAGGCGCGTTAGGGAGAAAGCCAAGGAAGACACAGGGAATGGCGCGAAGGAGAGCTTGTCCGCGGTGGTATCGCGGACAAAGGCACGAGATCCCCAGACCCGGAACACCGACGCATCGCCAACCTCTCCCGTCCAACATAGTGTCGGCGAGGTCTCTGGCAGGGAGACACGGGGCCAGAGGTTGAGCTGATGCGCAGCGTACTGGACCGCAAACGGGCACATAAAATAGGGGGCAGCCGCATGGATCATGGAGGTACGAGCGACCTCCATGAATAAGCCAATGCGGCGCTCAGCAACCCCATTCTGCTGCGGAGAGGCCGGAAGCGTGAACCTCTGGCGAATGCCCTCCCCACGACAAAATTCCCGCAAGAGGTTGGAGGCAAACTCACCACCTCTGTCAGAGTGCAGATGCAGGACAGGAAGGTCCGTCTTGAACCGCTCGCGGAGCTAGAGACGGACAGCGTGGATTCAAGGGATCAAAACATCAGGGACCTCCCCTTTGCTCCGCAAGGGGAAGACCGTGGAGTAACGCGAGTAGTCGTCAACAACCAGCAGAAAGTACTGCTCGCGGCCCTGTCCACGGACGCGGGCTGGGCCCCACACGTCCATGTGAAGAGTCTGTAGGGGAGCCTCTGTCGGGGGAAACGAGGAGGAGTGAGGAGCAGCGCGCTGCCACCCCTCAACGTAAGGAAGGCAGAGCGGAGCAGGCGAGCGCGGGAGGGCAAGGAGAGACCTGGGAAGACCAGAGACAAGGAGACGGGAGTGCATGCCACGGAGACGTGGCAGGGAGGGGTGACCAAGACGGTGGTGCAAAAGGAGAGACTGGTGCAAAAGGAGAGTCTGGTGCGACAGGTGGCGACACGAGCAAGAGGCTGAATGCTGACATGACGAGGACGCAGACGCAGCTACCTGAGAAGGCTCAGTAGTCAGTGTATGCAGACTCGACCCAGGCCGACGGGTGAACGTGGCCAGGTGACGGCCCGTCCGTGTACACGTGCAGATCGACACACGCTGACACCCAGGAGTGGTGGTAGTGACCATCACATCCTGAAGGGCAGCTGTACTCACCAAGTTCGTAGAGAACGAGGGGAGGTGAAGACCTGAGAGTGAGCCGGACGGAACCGCCGGACACGGGAGAACAGTGGAGGAATGGGCAAGAACTGGGCCCCCTAAGGGGTCAGCGAGTCTGACAGCAACAGGTGCAGGGAGTGGTGTAACTGTGGTGCTGTCGCGAAAGAAACAACGGGAAGCACCTGAGTCAAGCGTGAAGGTGTGCAAGGCCTCAACAGGTGCAGTACCAGGGAGAGCAGACTCACTAGCACCTAGAGCAGCAGCCTCTATACCTGGGTCGGGCGGCACACACAAGTAACAGTCACCCTCAGCATTAACAGTCACCCTCAGCATTAACAGTCAATGCGTACATGGTAGCAAGGACAGCATCATAGTCAAGAGCAAAGATATCAACATTCTGCCTAAGCAGGTGAGGCCAGCGGGGAAGCTCAGTCGCGTCGGAAAACTCTGCGCGCCAGGCGTCGTCAAGACAGGAGAAGCAGCGGGACTGGGTGTGACCAACTTTCCCGCATGTCTGACCAGAGCGGTCACCTGTGCGAATGACGTACTGGCAGCGAACACTACCCAGACGCCCCACGCTGAGCAAACCACTCACGAAGCTCCTTGGGTGAAGGGGTCTCACGCTCACGCTGCTGTTGTTGCCTCTGACCACCGCCAGAACCGCCCCTCTGACCGGATCCACCCCGACCGCCACCACTGCTTCCACCACCACTCCCACTGCCGCCACCGCCGCAACCAAAGCCTCCACCCCCACCACCACTCCCTCCGCCACCACCGCCACCTCCTCCGACACCACCGGCCCCACCACCGCCTCCACCGCTGCCACCCCCACCACCCTTGCCTCCCTTGCCCTTGCCGCTGCGGCGCCTCACTCTAGGAGCAGATGCAGCTCCTACCTCCTCAGCACGAAGGTAGCCAACAGCAGCAGCAGAAGCGACTGAGGGGACAAGGGGGGAGGGGGAACACCCCTCAAAGAAGGGAGTGCGAGGAGTGCCACGAGAAGCGCCTACAGCGACTATGCAAGGAGGTGCTTCTCGAGCAGGTCGACAGTGAGATCTGTGGGGTCAAGGGCGAGAATGAGGTCCCTTACTGCGCTAAGAGAGTCAGGGAGGCGGGTGACGATGAAGTAGAGAGCAATGTACATGGGAGGGGGGTTCTTGGCTAGAAACTCAGCGGGAAGCGCGGTGCGGTAGCGAGTGTCACTAGTGCGGAGGTGAGTGACGAGGTCGGCTACTGTGGCAAAGGCGGACAGCTCGGGGAACAGGTAGGGCAGTATAAGGCGGCCTAGAGCAGCAGTGGCAGGGGAGGAGTAACGAGCGACTACAGCGTCGTACATGGCTCTAGCAGTCTTGTGCTAGCCAAAGTGAGCGCGTTCGGCTAACGGCCGGTGGTTGCGAACGGCTAGGTGAGTAGCAGCGTCACGGGTAAGCCACTTTGAGCGAGTCGCACTTTCAGCTGTGGCGGAAGGGGCGAGAGAGGCTCCAGACGTGAGGTCAAACAACGAGACACCGTCCCTAGAATCGCTTAGTAAGTACCGCTGTAAGGCATCGAGCCACGGATCGAACTCAATCGAGCGGCCCTCGGGATCGAAGGTGAGGACGCTAAGAGTAGCCATAGTGGGCAGAGCAGTTGGGCGTGCTAGCAGAAGGGCAGCACGCAGGCAGGGCAAGGCAGGGCGGCGGTCAGCAGGGCGGTGCGCAGGCAGATCAGGGCAGGGCGGCAACCAGCAGGGCGGCACGCAGGCAGGGCCGGGCAGCGCGGCAGCGAGCGGCGCGCAGACAGGGCAGGGCGGCGCGGCGGCTAGCGGCGCGCGGGCAGGGCAGGGCGGCGCGGCGGCGAGCGGCGCGCGGGCAGGGCAGGGCGGCGTGGCGGCGAGCGGCACACAGGTAGGGCAGGGCGGCGCGGCGGCGAGCAGCGCGCGGGCAGGGCAGGGTGGCGCTGTCAAGTTACAAAAGTGTAAGTGTTTTCTAAGGAAAGTGAAAACAAGCAAGATATAGCAAGCATAACCCTAACCCTAGGAAAACATAAAGTACACCTAGACTAACACAAATAAGCTATAACAAATATAGCTTGACACACCCCCATAGTCTAGGTGACGGTAGTCATGTGGAAAGCAACACACAGCAAGGGTCACAGGACCAGTTCGCAAAAAAAAAAACACAACAAATCTCGGGGTGGATCTCAAGATCACCACACAGTCCGAGAACAAGCGAGGGGCCACAAGGCCAGTCCACATGCAAGGATATAGCAAATATAGAAGATGCAAGAGTACACGACAAGCATCTCTAAAGAAGCACAGGGCCACAAGGCCAGTCTAGATGCATATATATATAGCAAATATAAAGAGATGCCAGAGTACAAAGCAAAGCATCTCTACACAAGCAAGTGAGGGCCTGTAGACACAAGGCCAAGCTGGGTGCAGAAACGCTGGTGGTCACAAGGCGGCAACGCCTTGGTAAAGATATCTGCAGTGTTGGCCTCAGAGACCACACGTACCACGTGTGCCTGGCCACGCTGCTGCAACTCACGCAGAAGGAAGTAACGAAGCTGGATGTGCTTCGCCTTCCCAACCAGTCGAGGCTCCTCACACAACAGGATAGCAGACCTGTTGTCGGCGAACAAGACTGGGGGAGAGCGAGGCCGCTCACCAAGGTCGGTGAGAAGGAAAGAATGCCAACAAAGCTCCTGAGCGGCCATGGCCGCAGCGTACACCTCTGCCTCACAGCTGGAACCGGTGACAGACGACGCCCGAGTCGACCGCCACGAAACCGCACCTGCTCCGAGGCTAAAGGAGTACCCCTGTGTAGGCCGGCGCGTCTCCGCGTTGTCGGCCCACGACGAGTCTGAGTAACCTGTGAGTGTAACTGGCTGCTTCCCTCCAAGGACAAGTCCCATGCCTGATGTACTCGCCACATACTTCGCCACCCTCTTAGCCGCGTACCAGCGGGAAGGTCGGTGTCTCCCATGCGCAACAAAACGCGCAAGTACGCTAAGAGGGTAAGCTAGGTCTGGGCGAGTGCAGGTCATCAGGTACATGAGACAACCCACCAGCTCAGGATATGGACCGCTGGACTCAAATGACTCGTCCGAAGGTGGAGCCGTGAGCCCATGATCCACACCAAGAGGGGTGAGCTGTACCTTGGAGAACGGGAAGCGAAACCGCGTGAGGATCTGCTCGACCATATGCGACTGAGTCAGCGTAATGGTGCGAGCTGCCCTATCCCTGGTGATCTGCAGGCCAAGGTAGTGCTGCAGCTCACCAAGGTCAGTGCAAGTGTGTCTCCTCTGCAGTTCCTCCTTCACGGAGGCCAGCGCGCGTCGGTCGGGGGTGGCGAACACCAGGTCGTCGACGTAGACCAGGACAAAGAACGGGGTCGAGCCACAGCGAACGAACAGTGACGGGTCAGCAGACGACGGAAAGAAGTCAAGAGCTGCAAAGGTCGAGCAAAGTGTGTCGTGCCACTCACGTGGAGCCGTAGACTGGTCGACGCAGCTGCCACTGGGTCCCAGGTGGGAAAGAGCCAGTGAAGCCAGGCGGGCGACGCAGCCAGATCTGCTCGTGCAGGCTCCCCTGAAGGAACGCGGTGGAAAAGTCCAAGGAGTGCAACTCGTAGTCCCGCTGTGCTGCAATATGCAGCAACACCCGAAGAGTACTCATCTTTGGGGTGGGAGCGAAGGTCTGGAAGAAGTCCACCCCCTCTCGCTGACTGAAGCCTCTCGCCACATAACGCGCCTTGAACACAGGTGGTGATCCAGGCGGCCGCTTCACCTTGTAGAGCCATCGGCCACTGACGACATTCGTCCCAGGTGGTGGGACTGCGTCGACGTAAGTGCCTGTGGACCTATAAGATGCCATCTCTGCCTCCTCAGCTACTATCCAGTACGAAGCCCAAGGTCCCGAGACCGCCTCGGCGTGAGTGCGAGGTATCGGGATATCAAGGGCGTCTGGATCTCCCTCAGGGGCAAGTAGCATGGCGCAGAGATGAGGAACAGCGGCCGGAAGGAAACCAAGCTCAAACTGCCTGTCCTCGAGGACCTCCAAGGGAAAGAGAGGAGCACCCCCAGAGAACGGAGAATGAGTAGGGCCACTCACCACGTGAGCGGCGTAGTCAAGGCGGTGGGAAGAGGCAAAGCCAGCGACAGTGGTAACAAGAGCTGATACAGACGACAGGGGTGCAGTCGGGTGAGTGACCAACGCGGACAAAACACGGGAGACGACAGGACGGGAGGCATGGAGGTAGTCGGACAACGGGTCGTGAAGCACAGTGAGGGACGACTTAGGGGGCTGTGGAAGGACAGGTGGAGGTGGAACACGAGAGCGAAGAACAAGGTGGAACGGACCGTCTGCACGGTAACGGGACCGACGACGCTCTGGGGACACAGCACGACTGAGGGGAGAACGACGAGTCCACTGGGACGAGGAAAGGGACTCAACAGGGGGAACAGGAGGGGACGGTAGGGGACCACGAACAAAGCGTGCAGGTGCTGGGTCGGGGAGGTCGCGTAGTCGCAGTCGCTGCTGCTCCGCCTCCTCTGGCGTCTGCTGCGACGGTACCGGCCCCTGCTGCTGCACCTGTGGCTCCGCCTCTGCCCTCTCCTGCTGCGACTGCAGCTGCACCCGCTGCTGCAACTGAGACTCCTGCACTACCCTCTCCTGCTGCGGCCGTGACTCCTCCTCTACTCTCTCCTGCTGGGTCTGTAACTGGACCTGCTGCTGCGGGTGGGACTCCTGCGCTACCCTCTCCTGCTGCGGCCGTGACTGCTCCGCTACTCTCTCTTGCTGGGTCTGTAACTGTACCTGCTGCTGCGGGTGGGACTCCTGCTCTACCCTCTCTTGGTGCGGCCAGGACTGCTCCTCTACTCTCTCCTGGTGTGTCTGTAACTGCACCTGCTGCTGCGGGCGGGACTCCTGCTCTACCCTCTCCTGGTGTGGCCGTGACTCCTCCTCTACTCTCTCCTGCTGCTGCTGCTGCAGCTGCTGCTGTGTCCTCTCAAACTGCTCATGCTCCTCCCTCTCCAACCGAAGGAGACGCTGCTCACGGGTCAGGAAACGTACAGTGCGCGGTGTAGGCACCACAGTGCCAGTGCCTCCAGCTCCAGCACCCCCAGAACCAGCACCTCCACCACCGACACCCCCGGGGCCTCCAGTACCTCCCGCAGGAACACCCCCAGGTTCCGCAGCAGCCGGCGGCTGGTGTCGTGCGGTTCTGTACGGTTCTGTGCGGTTCTGCGCGATTCTGCACGGTTCCGTGCGGTTTTGTGCGGTTCTGCACGGTTCTGTGCGGTTCTGTGCAGGGGAGGGGACTGGGTGAGGTGACTGGAACGGGTGGGGTTGCAGATATGGCTGGGGCGGTGGGCTACAGGTGAGGCAGTGGGAACGGGTGAGGGCGGTAGAACTGGTTGGGGCGGCCTGTTAAGGGTGGGGCGGCAGAACTGGGAAGGGGCGGCTATTCTGGCTCGGGCGGCATGCTAAGGCAGTGGGGACGGGTGGGGCGTCGTGCTACGGGGAAGGCTGTGGGACGGGTTGCAGGTGGCGCGGCGCGCAGGCCGCTCGGGCTGCTGTGCGAGCGGACGGGCGAGCAGTTGTGCGTGCTGCTGTGTGTGCCGTCGCACGCGGCTGCGCGCGCAACCGTTCGTACGGGTGCGTGCGACTACGCGAGCGGATGTACGGGCAGCGCGACGGGGGGAAAAGGTAGGGCGTGACGGGGGAAAACGGGCAGGTCGCGACGAGGGGGGGGGGAGAGTAACGACGCGACGGATCTGACGGGTGAGGCGACGGGAAAACGGGTGGCGCGCGGGGTACGGGGCACTACGAGACACGGATTGACGAGGCGCTACGGGCTAAGGCGCTTCGGGCTAGGGCGCTTCGGGCTAGGGCGCTTCGGGCTAGGGCGCTTCGGGCTAGGGCACGTTACGGGGCGGTGGGCCCATGGGATCGTTTTATCGCTCTATACCATGTCAAGTTACAAAAGTATAAGTGTTTTCTAAGGAAAGTGAAAACAAGCAAGATATAGCAAGCATAACCCTAACCCTAGGAAAACATAAAGTACACCTAGACTAACACAAATAAGCTATAACAAATATAGCTTGACAGGCGCGGCGGCGGGCGGCGCGCGGGCAGGGCAGGGTAGGGTATGTGCGGGCGGCACGACGCAGGGCAGGGCGCGCGCGGGCGGCGCGACGCAAGGCAGGGCGCGCGCGGGCGGTGCAACGCAGGGCAGGGCGTGTGCAGGCAGCGCGACGCAGGGCAGGGCGTGTGCGGGCGGCGCGACGCAAGGCAGGGCGTGCGCGGGGCGATGCGATGCAGGGCAGGGGAGGGCAGCGCGGTGCTAACAGAGCGGCGCGACGTGTGAGGTAGCGCGATCCGGTGGGCCCTAAAAAACAACCGGTCCTAGGAGAGGACCTGCTCTGAAACCATGTCAGAATCACGAAGTGAGAATGAATGAACTAGCAGCAAGATGGGTACAAGTACTAACCCTAATTGGGTTGTACCCCATATGGGCTACCCCACTACAGCCTACACAACACACACCATATAAGCTTGACAGATCTCACCTACATCGCAAACCAGCTCGCACAGTACCTGCGCCGACCTAAAGAAGAGATTACGCTAGACCTACGTCGAGCACTCCAATACTTCATCTCCACCCCTAACATCGGGCTCACCTACACGGCCAACCTAACAGCTACTCTTCAACTTCATGGCTATGTAGACGTGGACCATGCTTGAGATGATAACATGGCAAGGTCAAACTCACGTATTGCCCGATTGGTAACATGGCAGTGGATTTTCTGACGAAGAAGCTGCCATGTCAGAAGTTTCAGCAATGCGCCAACCACTGCAAGGTCTCGAAGAATTCCCACATGGCTCACCTTCGGGAATGAAGGGGAGTGTTGGATTAACCAACGGGTTATTAAACATTCTCGAAGGTTCTCCCTTAGCGCACCGCTTCATAGCGGAATAGCGCACCTATACCAGAACCGCTCGAGCCCATATAGAGCACGCGATAGTTAGATAGCCATCGAAGGTCAACAGTCACTGGAAGTCAGTGGTCGCGACTGTTGACCACCCAGCAACCGTACTCGGAGGTTACACGATGCAACCCGGTAAGTCGAGTATAGCAATAGTCGAGGTTACTGTAGGAATGCGATACATTTAAAAAGGGAATGTGCACCTCAGAGTACATGGCTAGCTAGTATTGTTGTTTAAACTCTTTGTATCTCTATCTTAATCATCTTGTTGTCTTTACAACTTTGATATAAACAAGGTCACTTTAAAACTTCCTAGTCTTCTTTCTGCTTAGCTGGTCTTATCCTAATCCTTTGATTCCTTGGTTATAACAACAACGTCGTTCGTGATGCCATCCAGAGCCCCGCGCGCAATGCCACGGGCCCGTGGTGGCAGGCAGATTGTTAAGCATGGAAATTTCATGAGAGAACATATTGCCTTTTTACTAGTTGTGATGGTATTGAGGATTTTAATGGCTAGGTATTAATCCTCTAATGCATTGTAGGTAAGTTTCGTATAATATACGGAGACAACTCTAGCAACGGGAGCTAGTCTATGGGCTAGGCACGGGGTAGGGGTGATCTCTTCGTTCGTTCCTTAGTCGTTAACTCGTGCTCTCTCTACTTGCGCATTCATGGGGAAATTCGGCAAGAATTTCACTAGCAAAGGTTCACAACAATGGTAGCAACAACATTAGCAACTTTCAGAATGTTGTATTTGTCTAGCCTACAGTGGGGTACTCTATAGCGAGTACAACCCAATTTAGGGTTTCCTATCCGTTAGCTTCTGCTGCTGTCCTGTCTGTTGCGCGCCCCGTGGCGCGCGACGTTTTTTTTTTCTTCCCGCCACGCGCTCGGGGCGCATGGCGGTTTTCTGCCCGCTGCGCGCTCGGGGCGCGCGGCGGTTTTCTGCCCGCCGTGTGCCCCGAGGCGCGCGGCGGTTTCCTGCCCCGTCGACCAGCGCGTCGCCAACCCGTCGTCTGTCGAAGCGCCCCTGGGGACCTGCGCGTCGCCCCCCGTCACCCGTCGAAGCGCCCCTGGGACCCGCGCGCGGCCCGTACAGCCTGCGTGTGGCCCGTACGACCCGCACCAGGCCCGCGCACGGCCCGTAAAGCTCGCGCGCGGCCCGTACGGCCTGCGCCAGGCCCGCGCGCGGCCCGTACAGCCCGCGCGCGGCCCGTACGACCTGCGCCAGGCCCGCGCACGACCCGTACAGCCTGCGCGCGGCCCGTACGGCCTGCGCCAGGCCCATGCGTGGCCCGTTCAGCCTGCGCCAGGCCCGTGCGCACCTGCCCTGCCGTGCGTGCACCCGCTCCCGCCCCGTGCTGCTTATGTTAGGGTTTGGGGGTGGCGAGTATGGGGGTGACGGGTGTGTGCGCCGTCCCCTGCTCCTCCTCCTCCTCCGTCTCCCACTGCTGCAGCTGCCGCTGAGGGGGGGTGGATGTGTGGGAGCCGTTGGAGTGGTACTAGGGGGGTGGCGTGTGAGCAGTGCTAGGGGAACAGCAGGGGGTGTGTGGGACAGCTGGGGGAGGTTGAGTGGAGGCAGCCGTCTTGTCGTCCGCAGCGCCAGTAGTCCGGAGGCTACAATCTCCGGTAGTCGCCAGTCGCCCGTGGGTCAGTTGCTCCAGCCGCTCGGCGTAGCCGCGGAGCCAGTTACTCCTGAAGTCCGGGCCATTGCTTCGGTAGCCACTGAGCCAGCTGCTACAGTGTGTCTGCAGCTTCAGCCGTCGCCTCCCCTCTTCTCGCCCCCACAGTCTCTCCTCCTCACTTGCCCTCTGTGATTGCCTCCAGCTTTGCTATCATTGTGAACTATTGCTCTGCCTACTTATTGTGCTGATTACACCCCACTTTGGCTATGGGGGTGTGTCAGAATGTTGTATTTGTCTAGCCTGCAGTGGGGTACTCTATAGCGAGTACAGCCCAATTTAGGGTTTCCTATATGTACTCAACTGCTTGCTAGTGTAAACCCTCTTTCGTGTTCTATCTTTCTGCTTAGTATCTTGACAGCAACAATGACCACATCAGAGTTAGCAAGCAAGTCGGTCGTCCTCCAGCGCAGCACGGTCGACCGCGATCCAACGTTGCAAAGATCGCACCGCTCCAGCGCTGCAAAGAAGCAGCTTGCAAGTCCACGGTGTGCCAACGCTGCAGCAAGTCGGCTGTACAAAGTTGCACCCGTATGACACTGGTGCACCTGCTTCGCAGGTGCGCACGACCGGTTGGTGCACCACGCCTTATCACGTGCATACCGCAAACGCCTGCTCGAGTACTATTCGTAATAATATTTCTATATTTCAGGTAAAAAATACGAAATGTACTATCCGAATATAAAAAATCAGGTCAAACAACCAATACTAAACAGCAATAGAACATAATATGCTACATCGAACTAAAGGAACACGCAAAATCAGTTACAATTGCGTTTAGCAATACATGGTTTACAACTTAGCAGTACAATTTCGACAGGTGCACGTCATCGCAACCTGATTGTACACCTAACCACCGCTATTTTCTTTCGGTCTATTTTCAACCCCACTTGCACAAATGGGGTATGCACCCTTTCTAAATCTTTGACCGAGGGTTGTGTGGGGCATAATTAAATTTTAGCAAGAGTCTGTTCCAGATCCCCAAAGAGAGTACTGTAGAAGTGGCGCTATGGGTTCAGATTGGCATAATGAGTTTAAACTTCGAGCATTAGGCGTCATTCATAGCCCCAGTCATCTAAGTGTCGAACTGAAATAGTCGAAAACGTGCAGGGTAACTTTGAAACGCGAGATAGTGGGTTGGGTTTCCCCTTGAAAATAGCGGTGGTTAGGTGTAATGGAAAGATCACACGATGGATCAACACCTCCAATAATTCGCTGACGAATTGCGCGATGATGAACGTGGTGTGCCAACTAACCTGAGACAGCCGCGTGTCGAAAATGGTGTCTGACAACAGACGATTTGCAGCGAATGGTAATTAGCTCTGACAGAATGGTGTCTGACAACAGACGATTCGCAGCGAATGGTAATTAGCTCTGACAGAAATATCTCCTGACAGACATTCCTTCGCACCCACAGACAGAATCGGTAATACACAGGTCGCTGAGACACATGCGATTTCGCATCACAGCTTCTATGCAATCAGCAACCAATGCTGAACTGTTCGATTTCGCACACAGCTGATGAACAAATTAGAATGCACCAACACCTAGTCGCCTTTCAATGAACATCCCCTGCCCATGCAGCTGTCCCTACGACTGAGGATGTGTTGCAATTGCCGGCCGATGAGTATCTTCATCGCAGGTTTACGGTTGGGTGCCCAGACCTGAAGAAACATTGCAGCAGGCCCATCAGCAACCTGCGAAAAAAGTATCTTAGTAAGTAGCCGTAACATATATTTTTTCGTCGCACATTCTTGGGATGCTGTGACCTGCCAAACTCTCATTGTCACACCGATTTTGACTCCTCACGCCGCTGCCTAGGCGCAATGCGTTTTCTGGGGCGTGCCGCTGCATGCTCTAGTAACGGAGCTTGCGTTCTCCTCCTCGCAGCCCTCACGCTCACTGTCGGCGCTGCTGCTTGCCCCCTTTCCAGCGCTACTACTAGTACTAATCGCCCAACGCCGCGGCGAGATGCCCCACAGCGACTTCTGTCCAAACAACGCCTGCTGTCTCGCGCTCGACCCAGCCGCGCCCATCCGCGCCTAACGCTCAACTCTCTTTTCGCCGCAACCAGCGGCGCTGCCGTGGCCGACGCGAGCACTGAAATCGTTCTCGAAAACTCGCAGTGTGAGTCGGTTGTCCAGTCAGAGGCTCTCAGCGAGCTTCCTCACGCGATATAAATCCTCGCATTCCGAGTGGGAGTCCGAGTCCGCACTCAGAGCTCCACTTCTCATGACCAGAGAGAGAATTGTGCGCGCCCGCGGGCTGCCCTTATAAGGGTGACGCATGAGTGACGTCACACCCGACCCAGGCGCATGTGCCGGCAGTGAGGCCTCCATCCCTACTATTTGCGGTAAATGTGCTCCCATTACCCCGTTGTGCCGGCAGTGAAAGTGCTGCTGCAGCTGAAGGCGGCGTGGGGCATTTGGGAAAGCAACAGCAATGCCACCACTGCGTGCTCTGCATGGACTGGCATCACCTGCAGCCCCAAAGGGCTCATCGCCTCCCTGTGAGAATCATCGTCGCCCTCCTCGTTGCTGGCTGATCTTTTGCTCGGTGCTGTGTGTTTGCCTTCTATCAACACTCTCCTAATTGCCTCTCGTTGCTGTGATTGTTCAGCTGTGGTCTATGGCATAGGGCGTTGTATTGGTATCCATAGCCAGAGTTCGAATCCCAGCTAGCTGTTGAGGTGAAGCCCTGATCGTGTGTAGCAGCCCTATGCGATGTAGCGAGGTTTCACATACCGCATATCGGAGCTTCGGTATTCGCATATTGGAGGGAAGTGACGACATTGCACATACGAGTATGTGCAACTATCTGTTGCGAGCACCTGAGCAACTGCCCCCTGGACAGGTAGAAAAAACACCTGACGGTATATTCACCTGATAGCGTTTTCACCTGGCGGTGCCAACCTGAAACCGCATACTAGAGTTGGTGCTTGCACGTTCTCCTTGAACAACGTTCTTCATGAACAACGTTCTCGTAGAACGTTCTCGCACACATAACTATGCTTCCTATAAGGTCCATGTTGATTCTGTTGTAATCTATCAATTAATGAATTTCTTTCTTTCTGTTATTGGATACCAAGCCCGTTGCTGCATATCAAGCATACTGTTCTCCAAATACCAGTATCCGGTTTCGAGCAAGTCCGTATACGCAAACTCGCGCTTCATTCTCCAATCGAGCAACTCTGCGCCTAGGCTCTCCCATAATCGCCTATTTTCCGCACTAGCCACGTTCTTTGCCTGAAAATGTGGTGGAGCAATAATCCGAATGTGGTAACCCAACTCCGAGGTCCCTGAGAAGTAAATTCCCTGATCCAACGAGGACGTTTGACACCAGGGGCAGCACGGGTATAATCATTGTGTACCCGGGGCAGCACCAGGGGCAGCACGGGTTACAAGGGACTGTTGTGGCACTGAATAACCCTCGTTTTGGCCAACCTAGACTAAGCCACCGGGCGATTCTATGTCCCCTCAGTACTCCGTAGTTACTCCTCATTCGCCCTCTGTTCTCTCCTTTCCCCCACAGTGTAGTGTCACCGTATCACCCTTCCGCTGTCTGCTCCTCTTGCAATGATCGTGTTGGATTTTGTGTGTGTGCGGGAGCATTGCAAATCTGGACAAGGGGGGGGATGGGTTGAAGGTTGTGGTGGTGGGATGGGGGAGGACTGGATATATGGGGAAGGGAACTGGGGTGGGAGACGGGCGAGGGATGGGAGCTGGTATTGCGTGCATGCGTTCGTGTGTTGGCAGGGATTCAAAATTATTGTCTTATGTGGACTCCCCCAGTGCCTCCATACCTGCCTCCATCACCGGTCTTTCCACTCTGCAACTCCTGTGCGTCACCACCCACCCATCCCTCTCCCTCCACTACAGTTTACATCCGTCTTGCATCTACCATGCCTTTCATTCGTTTGCATTGGTCTCGCCCCAACCTCGTACTGCTCTGTCCTTCCATCTCATTCTCACATCGCATTCGCATGCCACAACTGACCATACCCTCTTCCAGCCCTTGCATGCCATGCCTCCCTTGCAGCCCTTGCATGCCTCCCTTGCAGCCCTTGCATGCCTCCCTTGCAGCCCTTGCATGCCTCCCTTGCAGCCCTTGCATGCCTCCCTTGCAGCCAAGGTTAAAAAATACGGTAAACGTAAATTACGGCTCGTAAATTACGGTCGTAATTTACGGTGGTTTTGGCAAAAATACGGTCGTTTTTTAAATGGACATTTTTTGCGGCAATTTCTTTTTCCAGAAATTCCTAGAAAGCTTACAACGATGACAAGGAAGGCGACAACATACTACACTACAGAATGGTGGTTTTTGCCCTGGTTTAACTTGGTGGTGTTGCGTTGGCGAATGGAATATGCAAAAGGGATGAGATGGAAGGGATGAAGATTGGACGGACGCTATTGGTTTAGGGTTTAGGTGTGTCGAAATTGAGTTGAGTAGCGCATGCGGGCGAAAAAAACGAACGGGCCGCGAAACGACCCACCGACTTGGCGAAACAGGTAGACTTGTGTTATCCGTTCGCCAAATGTACAATTTGCCGCGTCGCACAAATTTGTACATTCGCGATTCGGCGAAATACACAAACGAGTGTGCGAATGGGCAACAAACCTGTTGAACTGTCACCAAAATGCACAATGTCGCGCCTCGAGATTTTGCTGACACTCGCGACTCGGGAAAAATACACTCTCGAGTGGGTTTGGGGCCACGAAAATTCTCACGAACAGGTTGACGGTTGGGAAATGTTGAAATTCGCTATACACAAACTCCGTTTCAAACTTTCGGTCGTAATTTACGACCGTATTTTTGAACCAACCTATTTTTGCAACGTCAAACCGTTTTTTACCGTAATTTACGACCGTAAATTACGATACCGTAATTTACGGTAAATTTTCAAAAATACGGTCGTACTTTTTAACCTTGCTTGCAGCCCTTGCATGCCTCCCTTGCAGCCCTTGCATGCCTCCCTTGCAGCCCTTGCATGCCTCCCTTGCAGCCCTTGCATGCCTCCCTTGCAGCCCTTGCATGCCTCCCTTGCAGCCCTTGCATGCCTCCCTTGCAGCCCTTGCATGCCTCCCTTGCAGCCCTTGCATGCCTCCCTTGCAGCCCTTGTGCGCTAGCCAGACCACAAGCTGCAAAACTTCAATGCCACAGACCTCAAGGCTCCATTTTATCTTCCTCTTGCCATCTACACTGCTGTTCATGCGCTCCCATCCCATCCCACAGTGATCTGACCTACTTTATTTTGGGCGGACCCATTCCATCCCTCGCCAGTCTCACTGACCTCACGTACCTGTGAGTGCTGCTCTTCCATGGTTCCAAACCAGGCCAGGTCAGCTGAATGCTGGACTAGCCCCTGCCCATCGAATATGCCCATCCACCATCCTCCTTCACTCTTCTGCATCCCCTGATCCTGCTCTTTCCAGCTTGATTGATCGTTGTTCTTAGCGAATTCCCAATGCTGGAGTCAATTCCCTTCCCTTCCATAGCTGTCATTACCAATTGCTTGTACAAGTACTCGTGAAGTTCTTGTTCATTCCAAATTATAACTTCTTCCCTAAAATCTGCATCCGCGTGGCTGCAGCATGTGTTTCCGTTTCCCACTAACTGTGCCACGTGCACCCTTCATGTGTACTGTTGCTGCTTGCATGCCCCATGTGCATTCAGAGCCATTGGGACCAGTGGTGGTGCCAGTGGCAGCCCTCAGACTGGCACACTGGACGGACTGGCTTGGCTCTCCTCCCTCACCAAACTGCAAATACTGTACTTCACAGTCTTCACGCCATGCAAACACTGTTCATCTTACAAACAAGCCAGTGTTATTCCTGCAAGAAAACAGTGTCGCTGTCACTCTTCTTCCACTTTGTCATCCAGCCTCGTTGTCTTAGTTTAGCAATAGCCTTTAGCTGCTGTTAGGGAAAAGTTTCTGATTTCTTCGTTACATATTGTTCAAAACAGGGGATTGCACAATTCAAACCAAACAAAAATTTATGAGCAACTTAAAATGAGTTGGGAGCCTCGTGTAATGCGTCTGCCGCATTTCACCTCGTGTCGCACAGCAGAACCGAATTCGCTAACCAATCTTGAAACCAAAACTGACCTGTCGTATCCGCGCCGAACACGGTTCAGCTTTGGTTGGACATTTTTGGCTGCGACAATATACTTCTCAACGTTTGCCAAATTGTTTACGTTTTTCTTGCCCTTTTCACGTGTTCTTCCCTAGCTCCTCATTTTTCACTCCAACCCCACTGTTCTAGCTCCACTAGATATTTCACACTAGGTTGACTTTTCCCACCGCTCCTAACATAGTTCTACCAACCCTAGGTCAAGCACTCAGGGGGGCACTAGGCCAGCCAAACACGCTGCACGCCACATGGCTCCACTCCAGCTGGAGTCCAGCATGCGATGCAGCAGTCCCCATGCTCCTACACTACACCACCCCCAACGGCTTCTCTTCTTCCATGTCGCACTTCCCTCTCTTCAACCAGGACTCTAGAGTACTTGGGGGTTTTGACAGGGGACTCGTCCTCCCTGCACATTCTCTCACACTTGAGAAGCCTACATTATCTGTAAGCATGATCTCCATACAAGAACGTATGGTATGGTGGTGGCACCTTGTTCCTATTCTCATTCTACATGTCACCATGTGAGTTGGTCCATATTACCATTTGGCAATGGTAGTTCACTCATTATTGCTGATTACATGTTCATACGTGCAGGAAAGCCAGTAAGCTAAAAAACGCCAAAGGGGATACCCAGAGAGCTTCAATACCTGACTGCCCTCACTGCACTGTAAGCTCCACCCAAGTCTGATGGGGCAGGTGAAGTGGATTCGTTCATGTGCACGATCAACACATCCCCAACTCAACCCCTCGCCGGACATGACAGCTGCTCTATCTATCTATCCTGCTCTTATCGTCCTCCCTGCTGCAGGGATCTATCCTACCTTCGTTTTGTGGAGTTTCCGATTTGGATCACTCAACTCACCAACCTTCAGTATCTGTGAGCTCCTCTCCTCCTACTTCACTCCCCACCTCCACCATTGCCACACGCCACATCCCCCACCCCACGAGGCACGAGAGCCACATGTGTCATACCATGACCATGCATGATTGAGCTGCTCTAAGTGCGCCGAATCTTCCCGGCCTTTTCTTGTGCGCAGGAACTTGTATGCAGACTATCCACAACGCCAGGGACGATTGCTGAATGATGATCTCTCTCAGCTCACAGCACTCACCAGCATGTGAGTTTAGTGTGGCTTTAACTTGGTGAGGGTCCATGGGTATCATCTTTTCAATCTCAGAAGCAAAATCTTCAGGAATTGGGCTTCCTTTTCTACCTGTTGAAAGCTAGTACTGCTAGGGTGTTTAGGAAAGCAGCTGATATGTACGAGCGTGACGCGTTAGAGGTGACCGTGATATGCATAAGCGTACTGTGGCTTACTCAGACTGTCACTGTTGCTGCAACGCTGTACGCAAGAAAATCACTCATAATTCCTGCCCTACTACTTTCTCATGAATCCCACCATTCAATACTCAAGCGTCCATCTGTCCCTTTCTCCCACACTCTGCAGGTCCCTCCACGGAAACAACCTCGAAGGCTACCTTCCCAATAGCTGGACCTTTCTGGTCCATCTGCAAGAGCTGTGAGTTACTGTTTGTCATACATACCAACTTGCCATCCTGCCTGCCATGTTGCCATACAGAGTTTCTCTCTACTGTGTCGTCTAGGATTGATCAAGTATCGCTGACCTGTATCCAAACCAAGCAGGAGGTTTGTTTGCCAAAAACAATCGGAACGGCTCGAAATGAATTTTTACAGCCCTTAAATTGCTTCTCTAGGAAACTCGTGCTGCTCGAGCTGCGAACCTGGAGTTGGATGTGCCTCAACTTGTTTGATTTGAAGGTTCAGAATAGTTCAACCTGAACCAGTACTGGTCTCTTACAGAAATAAGGCAGCGTTTTCCTTTGCTTAAAGCCTATCCAAGTCATCCCAGTTTTGTTTTTTTTACACAAATTTTTTTTTTTTTTCAGAAAGTTGGGAGTCAACCGATTTGAAGGCACCATTCCGGCAACATACTCGGCCCTAACAGGCCTGACTGCAATGTTAGTTTCATGTGTCCTCCCTGCTTCCATTGTCCCACCCTCACTCTGTTAGCCCTTGTCTGTATCCCTCGTCCCTTCCTCACTCAGTACACCACTTGTTCTGCCCCTCTCTACTGCAGAGACTTGTCGTGGAATCAACTGACTGGTACAATTCCCCCTGCATTTGCCACCAGCATCCAGTCAATGTATGTCACTCCTCCCTCCGCCTCCAGTCAATGTATGTCACTCCTCCCTCCGCCTCCAGTCAATGTATGTCACTCCTCCCTCCGCCTCCAGTCAATGTAAGGCAAGAGCCTCGGGCGTCCTTTGACTGCCTCTGCCAACCTTGATGCTTTCAACCAATCATGCAGAAACCCATGAAAAATAGTGTATAGCTGCAGGCCGATGCACCCACACTTGCAAAGGAGCCACTCACCATTCCAGTGGAATGGCCTACACCATTGCTTTCACGCAGGTTTACGAACAAATGCCTGAATTTCATCCAGCTCCATGCCATGTAACGAGGCTCCCTCGCAAATTACTCCAAATTCTTTCCCGAGCATAACCCAAACCACTTCCCCGTGTAATTTCAATCGTCCCTATGTGAATCCTACTCACATCATTGCTGGTTCGATATCTCACATGTGCACCACCAACATTTCAACAATGGCTGCTGCATGGCTTCCTGCCTTACCCTGCCATGCCAAGCCACAACGCGCACCCCAATCCCGCTACTTGTTTTGCTTGCACTCTGCTGATCTCTACACCAACCATTTTCACGTTCACTTCCCCTCTCTTCCTTTCACCCCTCCCACTTAAGTTTTCCATCCCCTCTCTTCCTGTTTTGCACCCTGTTGATCTCTACATCATTTTCACGTTCACTGCCCCTCTCTCCCCTCCCCTCCCCCCCCCCCCCCCCCTCTCTGACTTCAGTGTCCCATTCCGCCTCTCTTGTCCTGCTCTCACCATCAGCTCCTTTTGAATCGCCTCAAAAGTCCTGGTCTCACCATCAGCTCCTTCAGCCCTCCACCCCCCCTTTCACTCCCGCCTCACTTCGTATTCTCGAACCCTTATTCCCCATGGCCTCACATCTTTTGCTCCACTCTTCCTTTTTTCCTTGTCGCCTCCTGTCTTGTCTCCCTATCCAGATTGCTCCATTACAATGCTTTCACTGGGCCCATCCCACCGCACCTGCTGGCACTACCCAACCTCTCTGAACTGTGAGCCCCCCATGTTTGCCCATTTTTATGCATTCATCTTCTCATCTTATTTTTGAATCGACTCAAAAGTCGTCCTGTTTACCCATTTTTATGCACGCATCTTCCAATTTCCAGACCTATTCACCCCTTGGGCTCTCCTCCCACTTGAACTCTCTGCCCCACCCCGTTTCTCGAATCTTGTGTCTTTCCCTTACTAATCTGCAAGGGTTCCTGTTCGGCTGCCCTGGCTGCAGAATACTATCACACAATCATTTCACAGGAGCCATTCCCAACAACTTCACTCGCCTCAATAGGATGAATCTTCTGTATGTCTCTCCGCAAGCGGCGCTTCCCCCATATACCTCTCCCTCCCCCCATGACACGAAACTGCTGCGTGCAACAGAATCACTTGGAGAGTCTCACGTGTTACTGATTGTTCTTTGATGTGCGTCGTTTGACCATAGTTACAGCTTCTCCTGCCTCATGCTGGTTGCGTCCTATGTGTGTGTGCATGTGTGTGTGTGTGTGTGTGTGTGTGTGTGTGTGTGTGCGTGTGTGCATGTGCGTGTGTGCGTGTGCGTGTGTGCGTGTGCGTGTGTGTGTGCGTATGTGAGTGCGTGCGTGTGTGTGAGTGCACACGTGCACGGGCTCCGCATGACAGAGACATTTCTTCCAACAATCTCAGCTCAGGTCTTGACGTGGTGGCTCAGATGACATGGCTCCAAGACATGTGAGTGTTCTCCCCTCTTCACCTTCTCAGCTGGCCCTCACCTTGCTTTCCATCGCTTCCCTTTGCCCACTTTGGCTCCCTGCAACATCCGAGCTAAGACACTCTCTCCAATCCAATACTGGCTGTGCAGATCGATCAATGACAACAACTTCTCGGGTGTGCTTCCAGCGTCGTTCGCAGCAATCAGTGGCATCACAAACTTGTGAGACCACTCGAGCCACCTCTCACCTCATCTAAGCTACAACCCCTTTCACTGCACCTAATCGGGTGGATGGGATGCAACAGCAGTAAGCGTTGTGACTGCCCTTCACCTGAGTACTTATGTGCCCGCGCTTCTTTTATCGATTCTTGTATTCTTGTATTCAAATTCATGGTGGATAAACGCTTGTTGTGTGCACAGTTGTATGCACTTGTACACTTTCTATCTTCACAGTTTATTTCCTGCGTCCATGTAATGTACAATTGCCAGAGCACGTATGCAGTGGCCTGTGCATAAGCAAAAGAATGTGTGCTTTCCCATTTATTTGTTTTACTATTTCCCCATCACGCCCTGTATATTGGGTCTCATTCAGGGTTGTTTACAACAACCATTTCACTGGAACCTTCCCAAGTTTTGTTCTGCGCCAGAAGGACCTCTTTATCCTGTAAGGCATTCACTCGTAAACTTGAGCACAAGGGATTTGCGCTGATGGAACAAATGCTTCTATTTCTTCCACTGAAACAGCTATTTGACACAGCTATTTGAACTAGACATGAGCAAAACGGCGAGCGAAACAAAGTACCAATCCGAATTGGTTTGCTTTGAGATTGGCCTGCACTTGAAGGTTGGTTTTCAACTGTACTGCACTTGAAGGTTGGTTTTCAACTGAACTGCACTTGAAGGTTGGTTTTCAACTGAACTGCACAAAAGAGCCTTCTATTCGTGTAATGCATCCATGCGCGACCAATTTTTGAGAATTCTTGAAAATCGCTCATGAAGAGCCCTATTATTCCTGTAATGCATCCATGCGTGACCTCAAACAATGGCGGGTTTCACTGATGAAACTACTGCTGCCATTTCTTGCAGTACTTCCTGAAAAAACTGCCTGAAATACTCCAATGGCAATCGTAATCTAAATCGTCATGGCAGAAACTTGGCCAACAACAGTTTCACAGGGACCATTCCCCGTGAATTGACCAAGCTTGTCAACCTAGCCCACATGTAAGTTGCACTGCTGCAAAGTGTAGTGGGATGGGACATGAACGAAAGAAATAATATTGCCAAGTAGGGCAATGACTTGGGGTTGAGGACCTGCTAGCAAATATGCCATGCTGTAGCCTTGTGTGAACATACACAAGGTCACTCTGAGGCTCTTGGTACCATTGTGCAGATATCTCAATAACAACGATTTTTATGGAACAATCCCATCCGGCCTGCTTCAGCTACCCATTTTGTACACGCTGTAAGCAGCTCCAATACACCTTGTTTAAGAAGATCCTATTCTTAAGACGTCTCAAATATCTACTTGTTTCACGCAGCTCCAACACCCCTGTTTCAGAAGTTCCTATTCTTCCACCTGCAAGTCTTCCGAGTGAAGGTCTGAGTACTTCCGAGTGAAGGTCTGAGTACTTCTGAATGAAGGTCTGAGTACTTCCGAGTGAAGGTCTGAGTACTTCCGAGTGAAGGTCTGAGTACTTCCGAGTGAAGGTCTGAGTACTTCCGAGTGAAGGTCTGAGTACGTCCGATTGAAGGTCTGTCTGAGTACTTCCGAGTGAAGGTCTGAGTACTTCCGAGTGAAGGTCTGAGTACTTCCGAGTGAAGGTCTGAGTACTTCCGAGTGAAGGTGTGAGTAGTTTCGAGTGAAGGTCTGAGTACTTCCGAGTGAAGGTCTGAGTACTTCCGAGTGAAGGTCTGAGTAGTTTCGAGTGAAGGTCTGAGTAGTTTCGAGTGAAGGTCTGAGTACTTCCAAGTGAAGGTCTGAGTACTTCGAGTGAAGGTCTGAGTACTTCGAGTGAAGGTCTGAGTACTTCGAGTGAAGGTCTGAGTACTTGGAGTACATCACTCTGCTAAAAAAACTTTTGAGTCGACTCAAAAGTCAAGGTCTGAGTACTTCCGAGTGCATGCCTATGTTTGGAAACAGTCTGAGTTGCAAGAACTCTTCTCCACTGCCATACATCCCTGGGTTCGACTCAAGGTCTGAGAACTCTGCTCCACTGCCAAACACCAAACCAGGACGCCGCTTGCTACCTGCTTTGGATGTGTCTCCCTCCCTTCATCTCCCAAGTTTTCAGTTTTCCACCCCAGGATCGTTGTCAGTCTCGTAGAGAGGCCACAATGCATTCATGTGCTTTGCTTTGGAAAAATCCCTGGGTTATTAACTGCTGCATCCAGCCTTCTCTTTGATTCTCCCTTTTCGAGCACAGGGATGTCTCTAACAACTCTATTTCTGGGGAGATCCCACGGACTTTCAGGGTCACACCTTCTCTTCACATGCTGTAAGAAGTTGAACTACGGTGTGCTGTCGTGCCGCCACTGTGTGTGCTGCCACCATTGTTTTTACCTGGTGCCACCCTTTCTATTCATGTTCATAGCCATGGAATCATCGATCTCTCCCCTTGCATTGTACAGTAGCCTGGGAGGAAATGGCCTGACGGGCTCCTTACCAGACTTCTCACGCTGGAAAGTCAGCTGTGAACAGATGTAAGCCTCTCCACGCCTTCTTCCCCCCTGTCTGTTCCACTCTCAACATCGCTTGCTCAATCTCTGTTTTTAGCACCATGGGTTTTGTATACCATTTCATTGCACCCAAATTTAGCAGTTGTGTTCGCCTCACTCGCATGGATCTAGTTGCTGCCGCGCCTGTGTTGTCTTGTGGGTCAGAGATCTCAGCAGCAACAACTTCACAGGGTCGATTCCCGACTCCATCTCCACCCTCACCACCCTCATTGGCATGTGAGACTTCTCTTCTCTTCTCTTCTCTTCTCTTCTCTTCTCTCCTTGTGTGCCACAAAGAGCTCTGTGCTCATGAAGAAGGGCAGCAGTAGGCAAGGTCGCCTTTAGCAAAGGGACGATAGTCAACTAGTGAAAAAAGTAACCCTCGAAAAAATCGATTAAGATCCGGACTTACAACTCAGTTCAAACTCTAGACGAAAGCAAAAAGCCGTGAGACTTCTCATTGGCATGTGAGACTTCTCTTCTCTTCTCTTCTTGTGTGCCACAAAGAGCCGTTATGCCTGCCGTGCCAACGAGCTGCCACGTGAGCACATGTCCGTGAAGTGAAGCTATTCCCATCTGAACAAGGTGGGATGTCGTGTACAAAAGTCACCATCGAGCCTTTGCAGTGGCACGCAGCCTAGGGCACGAGAAAGTTAGCAGTGGCAGCCTATGGCAGGAGAAAGGTAGCAGTGGCAGCCTATGCACAAACGCAGCTACATACGCTTAATTCGCACTTCCAGCCAATGTACCCCATTGCTATCCCCTGCTCTGCAGTTTTCTCAACAACAACCAGCTGACTGGCACCATCCCTTCAGCCATCTTCACCATGAGGAATCTGACATACCTGTAAGCCTCATGGGTATAGGGATCCCCTTTCAAGTGCCCACTTTTGAGTCGACTCAAAAGCTTTCTAAGTGCCCATCACACGTTCCAGCCTCTGCCCACTGGTGCTTTTCTGCACCAGCCTGCACTACTGTTCTTGCATACGCTGCTTCTCATTGGAATGTCTCCCTGCCATTGCTGCTATTGCCCGTCAGCTATTTGGCCAACAACCATCTGACTGGGAGTCTGCCAGATGCCATCAGCAAATTGGAGAACCTTGAACAGATGTGAGGGTGCTATGTGCCTTCCTCCTCTACACATCTCAAGAATGGTGGCAGCTTACGAAACAACATTGGCATCACCAGCGCAAGCTTGTAGTACATCGGTCCTATAACAGACCTGGTAAACTTCCACACCATGAAATGGACACAGGAGATCATAACACGCAAACATCACCCGTGCCGTCCCCACTCCACCCCCTTCTCTTCATGCAATGGTTGGCGCCTTTGACCCTGCCAATGCTCTGCCTGCCCCCCAGCTGGTTGGACAACAACAAGATTGAAGGCCCTCTGCCAACTGGCCTATGCTCGCTGCACTGGCTGTGGCGCTTGTGAGTGGCTGTTATACACATGATTGATTGTTTTGAGGAATTATGGGTGCTAGAGAATGGATTATGGAATACTCCGTTGGCTTCATTGAGAGAGCTGTGGACTTGACACTTGCATTCACAACAGTTTGAATGCTCGCTGGCTACTGCTCATGCCAGTGGATGGACGGAACGACTCTGGCTTACAGCCCGACAGAAGCAGTTAGCTGCACTTGTGACGCAAGTCAGCTCGGGAATGCCAGCAACTTGCCAAACTGCGGAACAGGAAGTTTGCATCTAAAGCAGCTCGGGATGTTTGTGAAGCAACAGTTTGCCATCACTGCCGTATCACCATTGTCGTCATCCTATCAGTTATCACCACATGCCATCTTGTGACCACGGTCAGTTGTTTAGGATCGAAATCTCCGCGTCTTGCCCTCTGCAGACACACATAGCAGCAGCAGCAGAAGCAGTGCAAGGGACAGGCAAAAGAGTGAGCAGCAGCGGCAGCGGAGCACACAGCTGCTGCCACACAGGCTTGAGCAGCATCCAGTAGACACGTTCACAACCACCCCTGCCCACTACCCATGGGACTTCCAGAACATGGCTGCAGATGAGCATGTCCCGCTCTTTGCGCCGGGGCACCCCCTCCGCCTTCCCCACTGCCATCGCCCTCTGTTTCGTGCCCACTGCCCACTATCCACTGCTCCCCTGCTGCCTGCCCCCTGCAACCTGCCTCCTGCCCCCTGCCCCCTGCCCTCTGCCCTTTGCCCACTATACAGAGAGCGTGTGTGCAGATGAGTAGGCCTCTGTTTCTGCGCCGGTGCACCCCCTCCTGTTGCTCTATGCTTCTTCTTGGCTGTGTTTTGCCTCGACGCAGCACCCGCTCATGGCCTGCTTCCCCTCCGCTGCTCCCCTCCTGCCCACTTCTCCCCTCTCTTCTTCTGTCACCCCCATTCACTGCTGGCTACCGTGCCCTCATCCCCCTCTCCTGCCTCGGGTGATAGATAAGAAGGTGCAGGGTGGGTGGCTGCTGTTGAGTGGGTGCAGGATAGGTGCTTGCCCAGCCGTTCCTCACATCCCAACCACCATCCCTCGCCTTTCATTATCCCTTGTTACTATATTCATCTTTCTGCATTCACCGTCCTCTCCTTTCACAGAAGTTGCAAGCTGCCCTCTCAAACCTATCCAGCTCCCACCACACTCAACCTTGCTGTCCCCAACAGGCTTTTCAACCCCGCTCAAGACCAATATCAACAAGCTTTTCAACCCCGCTTTCCTACTGGCCCTTGGAGGTTTCTCCACCACTGTGCTCTGCCTCTTCTGGCCCTTCATCATCCTCGCCTTCCGCAACAGCAAGAACACCCCTTCGCTCCACAAGATCCTGCCATTTGGCGGAGGCGTATTGTCATGCTTTTATAATTAGTATAGATATAATAAGATAGGTGCATGACATTGTGAAGGAGCGTAATAGACTGTAGAGAAGTAAGGGGGAAAAGGGGAATGCTCGAGCGGGAACACAAAGCGAGCCGTGCGAAAGCACCGTTGCTCGGCAACGGTAACCACCGCTCACAATTACTTAAGCAGTAGCGCAAGTAGGGGATCTTTGCTTGCGAGTTTGTTTTCACACTAAGCTACAATTCAGGCTGGCGAAACCCCTAGCACCTAGCACGAGTGGAGCCAATTCCTAGCAAGCACGATCTGAGCCAAGGAAGAGCAGTGAGTCTGCCGAGCTCAGCCCCCAGTGGAAGCAATCTCCTCTCAGAGAGTAGAGGAGCTTTTAACAAACTCGCAAGCAAAAGCTAGCGTAAGAAGCAATGACCGACGAGTTTCGACTCAACTCTAGACTGAGTTACGCCAGAGAAAGCCAGCAAGCAGCGCCTAGCTGGAGAGCGCAACCGAGGGTAGTGACGACGGGCGACGGACAGACCGCCGATCGCCAAAGCCCGCGGCTAACTCCCCTGTCGTATCGCACCCCGCACCAGAGAGCGCGAGAAGGAGTACGCGAAATGGAGGAGAAGCGACACATTAGTTCGGATCCAGGAGGAACCCCGATCAACCCGCAATGGGCGAGCGAAGCAAGAGCGCGGTGGGAGACCAGATACGAAACCCGGTCGCCGAGGACGATGCCGGGAATGAGAAGGCAAGCCGGAGAAGAGAAGGAGGAGTGGGCTCAGCGGAACGACAGCGGGGGACAGCTGACCCCGCGAGACCGCGCGCTGATGGAAAGCAGAGTCGCGATCCCGACTGACGCACAGCCTCGCCCAGAATCTCCCAAGGCACATCGCTGGACCACCGCCGGACTGCCCAAGATCGAAGTCGCCGAGCGATTCACAGGAATTCCAGGAGTGGGACCGTCGCTGAAAAACTACCTTATGCAGCTGGAGACGGTCAAGTACTGTTGGGAGAGAGACGGCATGGATCCCGGTGAGTTCTTCAGACGCATGGTGGTGACGCTCTCGGGAGAAGCGGAGACCTACTATCGGATGGTGCGTCAGGAGATACTGGAGGAAGCAGAATGCCAAGAAATAGAGAACCCGACGGCGAGGTTCCTAGAGATGCTGAAAAAAGAGTTCCTGGGGCAAACCAAATCGCGAGTAGAGGAGTTCCGCGAGTTCCGCCGGAAGAAGGACGAGTCCCTGCTCGCGTACTACTGCCGGCTGAAAGAGTTGGCCGACGACCTGGAGTGTAAGGAGGAGAGACTGCTGGTGCGCAAGTTCGTGCGCGGATTGGACGAGGAGCTGAAGGGGGTGGTGCGCAACAACGTGTACGGAATTGGAGCTGACATTACACTGAAGGAGGTGTATGGGTTGGCGAAGAGGACAGAACATGCGCAACGCCTGCTTGACCTCGAGGACGGAGAGACGCGGACGAAGCCCAAAACGACCTGGGCGGCAGCCGCGATGCTGGAGCCAGAGCAAGCCGCGGTGAGCCGCCCAGACAGCAGGAGATGCCACGAATGCGGAGACGCGGGACACCTGAAGCGGGATTGCCCGAAAGCTCCCACCTGCGAGAATTGCGGAAAGCGGGGGCACAAAAGGGCGGAGTGCTACAGCAGGAAGAGAGAAGAGGGGCCGGAGACAAGGGAAGGGCTGCAAGCAGAGATCAAGCGGTTGCAGCTGAAGCTGGAAGGAAGGGGGACCTCCACGCACAAGGAGAGAGCCATGCTGGCATACGAGGAAGTGGAGGGAGTAGAGGAGGAAGAGGAAGAATACATCAAGGAGTACTCCTGCATGGCTTACCCACGCGAAAGAGACGAGATAGACCTGAGGCCCCGAAACCCAACGACGCAAGAGAGTGGCACGACGGCAGAGAGAAGCCGGCGATACGAGCGGGCGGGGGGAGGCAGCGGAACGGGGATGCGCAGGCACCCAAACGAGCGGCTGGTCTGCCAAGCCTCCGTCCTCATAGCCGACAAGGGTGGCCTGACGGTAGGAGGCCTGCCCGTGGGGCAGGCCATCATAGATACCGGAGCCCACCACGTTCTGATCGGCAAGGGCCTGGCGAAGCAGCTGAAGCTGGATCTACCAAGACGCCTGGTAGAGAGAGGTATTCTTCTGATGACCGCCGAAGGGGGGGAGCCGAAATGGATGCCACGCACCCGCAGGCCCATTGAGGTGGTACTGCTGCCAGGGACAGAGAAGGAGTGTTGCATCAGGCTCATCTGCGGGGTCTCGGAGTCAGAGGACTATGACATACTGGTGGGCATGGAGCTCCTCTACAGGGTGGGGGCCACCATATGCACTTGGCAGGAAAAGGTTCTCTACAGAGTGCATTACTGGGACCCAGAGAGCTCGGTCGGCACTCTACCGGTGAAATTCGTAAGGCAGGAGCCGAGGGAGGCGTACCAGGCGCAGAGGAAGGACCTGTCGGAGGAGCTAGACGACTGGAGCTGGGAGCAGTACGCAGAGGAGTACGAGGGCAGGACCGAAAGGAGAGCGAGAGGGGAAGATCCGCCCTCCCTGAAGGAAAGGGTGAGCAGAGTGTGGGCACTGGAGAGTGCCCTCTGTGTACTGGAGCTGTATGGAGGCATAGGGACGGGCTTGGCGGCGGCACTGAAGGCGGGCTGCTTCGTCCGGAAGTGGGTACATGTGGAGAAAGACCCAGTGGTCCGGAGGATGGCCAGGCATCACGCCTTGAAGCTGCTAGAAGACTACCCCAAGCAGATGTTAAGTACAGCCATCCCCGCAGAAGATGAAGCCTCCGTGGATGACGTGAGGGATATCACCGAGGAGCAGCTGGAGAGATGGGGGCAAGTGGATCTAGTGGTGGCCGGATGGGAGTGCCAGGGGTACTCCCGTGCGGGGGAAGGAAGAGGGATGGAGGACCCACGGGGTGCTTCCTTCTGGGATCTGCAGAAGGTGCTGGAGATGATACAAAGGAAGCAAGGAGAGGTAATCTACATCCTGGAGAATGTAGACCTGGCGGAGGACAGGAGGGAGCCCGTGAAGCTAGCCTTTGCAGAGATAGAGGCGGCAGTGGGAAGAGGGGTGGCAGTGGACGCCGCCCAGCTAGGATCCAGGGCGCATCGGCCCAGGAGATACTGGCAGAACGGGGTGTCAGAAGCTAGCCTGAGACACTCCCTGGCCCAGATGCAGCGCCCGGAACCAAGGCTGGTGAGCGATATCCTGGGGCCTAACAGACTGCCGGCGCCCGTCAAGATCCCAGACCATCCTTCACAGTACCAATGCAATGAGCCCGGAAAGCCACGGCAGGCGCTGCCCACCCTGGTCGCGTACGAAGGATCCTGGGGTTTCCGCATGGAGGGAGATCTCCCAGGGCCAGGAATGATCTACGACGTCAGAGCCGGGAAATGGGAAGAGCCGACTGCACGGGAAAGGGAAGCAGCCATGGGGCACAGGTGGGACGCCACGGCACATCCGAGAGTGACAGAGAAGCAGAGAAGAGCGGCGATAGGGAGGGCGATGGACCTCAACGTCATGAGCTGGCTGATTGAGACGATTCGCATGCACCTCAAGACGAAAGACATTCAAAGGGAGATAGAGATAAGCGTGAGATACCAGGAGGACTTGGAAGTGGAGAGGGGAAAAAGGCAGCTGCAAGCCATGGAGGAGCAGCAGGAAGAAAGGATCAGAGAAGGCTGGGCATGCATGGCCATGGAATGCGAAGGAGGAGAGAAGAGAGAGGAAGAGGCTGAGGAGGAGACGAAGGCAGGAGCAGTGAAAGAAAGGGAGAGGACACCAGAAGAGGAATGGCCCATAGGCTCAGGAATGGGGGCAGCAGTAGCCAGGGAACTACAGGAGGTGTTAAGGCAACACCGACAGTGCTTCGCCTACACGCTGCAGGAGCTAGGAGAATGCAAGTCACACGTCATGGAAATCAAGCTCACCACGGAGATACCGATCTACCAAAGGAAGAGACGGATGAGCCCAGGAGACATCGACATATGCATGGAAAAGTGCGCGGAGCTGCTAGAGGCAGGGTTGATCCAGCGCTCAGAAAGTGACTACGCAGCAGCGACAGTAGTGGCCTCGAGGAAGGACCTCATAGGGGAGGTGTCGGCGAGGAGAATGTGCGGGGATTACAGGGGCCTGAACAAGGTCACCGTGGCAGACCGATACCCCATGCAATCCGCCGAAGAAATCTTTGACAAGCTACAGGGGGCAGCTGTGTTCTCGACGCTAGATCTCAGACGAGGCTTCAACCAGATACCCATCAGAGCAGAGGACCGAAAGAAGACAGCATTCCATGGGCCAGACGGACTGTACGAGTGGAGGTGCATGCCGTTTGGCATGAGGAATGCCTCGGCGCTGTTCCAGCGAGTGATGGACGCAGTCTTGAGGAACGTGCCAGCCGCTGCCTGCTACATAGACGATGTCATCGTCTTCAGTCCCAGCCCCGAGCAACACGTGAAGGACGTGCAGGCCACCCTGGAGGCCATCCAGGGAGCTGGATTAACCTGCCACCCGAAGAAGTGTGAGTTCGGCAGCAGGGCAGTGAAGTACCTGGGATTTGAGGTGCAGGGAGGGAAGATGAGCATCCAGCAGGCCAAGGTTGAGGTGCTGGATCGAGTACCCGCCCCCAAGGACCGGACAACACTAAGGGCGGTGTTGGGCTTCTTGAACTACTACCGCAAGTTCGTGCCCAACTTCAGCCGGACGGCAACAGTACTGAATCGATTACTGCGGGAAGAGCAAGCATGGCAGTGGGGAGAGGCCGAGCAAGGGGCGCTGGAGGCTCTACTCACCGCTGTGAAGACGGCTTCGGTACTAACCCTGCCCAGTAAGGAGGATCCCTTTCTGCTCTACACCGACTGGAGCAGTGCAGGCATGGGAGCCATACTGTGTCAGGAGAAAGAGGGGCAGGAGATGGTAGTGGCCTTCGCCAGCAGGAGCTGCAACCCGGCAGAGGCCAACTACTGCTCCTACGAGGGAGAAGGGTTGGCAGCCGTGTGGGGGGTCACCCACTTCCGTGTGTACCTGCAGGGCCGGCCCTTCACCCTAGTGACAGACCATCAACCCTTGACTTGGCTCATGACCAACCAAGCTCTCACCGGTCGGAACGCCAGGTGGGCGATGCGGTTGCAAGAGTACGAGTTCACCATCCGGCACCGACCGGGGAAGACGCTGCAGCATGTAGACGGCCTCTCCAGGAACCCTCCGCCGGACAGCCCCACAGCCTGCCTGGTCGCACTAGCCCGAGAGATTGACGGAGAAGGGGCCAGGAAGAAGCAGGAGCGAGGGCCCGATGATGTGTGGGAGCATGAAGAGGTGCTGAATTGGATACAAGGCAAAACGACAGAGGCCGGGCCAGCCAGCGAGCGAGCCCGGGCAAGAGGGGTGCACTACAGATGGTACCAGGACCAGCTGCAGAAAAACACTAAGGACGGGTGGAAGCTGGTGCCAAGGAGAGAAGAAAGAGAGCAGATAATAGCCCAGGTGCATCGGACGCTGGGGCACTATGGAAGTCTGAGGACCAGCCAGCTGGTAGAGACCGGGTGGTGGTGGGCGGGAATGCGGAGAGAGATAAAAGAGTGGGTAGATTCATGCGAGCTGTGTAGCAGGAACAAGGCAGAGCTGGAGAGAGGAAGAGAGGAGTTGCAGTCACTTCCCATACGAGGACTAGGGTTTCGATGGTCGCTAGATTTGGCAGGAGAGATGCCGCTGAGCCGCAGAGGGAAGCGGTACATACTCATCATGATAGAACACGGGAGCAAGTGGGTGGAGGTCAAGGCGTTACCCAGTAAGAACTCGGCGAAGATAGCAGAGGCGTTTGAGGAGCAAGTCCTCACCAGATTCGGCGCATGCGGAGAAGTCCTGACCGACCAAGGGACCGAATTCCTAGGAGAGTTCGAGAAGCTACTACAGGCGACAGGAATCACGCACCGAAGGACATCCCGCTACCACCCCCAGAGCGATGGGCTGACAGAGAGGTTTGTCCAGACTATGAAGAGGGGACTGCGGGCCTACGGAGAGAAATTCAAGCGAGACTGGGATGCACGACTGCCCTGGGTAGCTGCAGGATACCGGTTCAGTAAACAGGCAGCTCTGAAGGACGTGTCCCCATACTACCTACTGCTGGGGAGAGAGCCCATACTGCCAGTAGACGCACCGAAGCTGCTGATAGGAACGGTGACAGTGGCATCAGCGGAGAGTTGGGTGGGGCTGGCAGAGGCACGGGCCAGGTACCTAAGAGAACTGCTACCTGCAGCGCTAGAGAACTTGCACGTGGCTCAGCTCAGAGACGCGCAGCGATACAAGAAGAGGAGGGAGGGACAGGGAGCCGCTAAGGAAAAGCAGCTGGGAGTAGGGGAGGAGGTATATCTGAAGCAAGCGAGGCACGACATGATGGACATAGGCCTCAGCAACGAGCGCTGGAAGGTCAAGGAAGTGAAAGAGTCAGGAGTGGTAGTGCTGGTGAGCGAGGGAGGCAGGGAGAAGAAAGACCATCAGACCAACGTGGCACGAGCCCGACCAAGGCGGGGAGCTAAGGAAGACGGTGCAGGAACGGCAGAAGAAAGAATCCAGCAGCCAGGAGTAGAAGGAGTCCATCGGCTGGCAGCAGGAGCTAGGCAGCCGAGGAGGGGGCAAGTGCAGGATGCAGGTGGCAAGGCAAGGCAGGTACCCAGAGAGCTGAGGGCACTAATGCAGTGACGAGGAAGGTTGCAGAAGAGAGACAACACCCCAGCATCAGGAGCACAGGAGGCAGGGCCAACAGGAGGCAAGGCCGGGCAACCTGAAGCAAGACAGAGAGAGATTCCGACAGCTGTCATGCTTTTATAATTAGTATAGATATAATAAGATAGGTGCATGACATTGTGAAGGAGCGTAATAGACTGTAGAGAAGTAAGGGGGAAAAGGGGAATGCTCGAGCGGGAACACAAAGCGAGCCGTGCGAAAGCACCGTTGCTCGGCAACGGTAACCACCGCTCACAATTACTTAAGCAGTAGCGCAAGTAGGGGATCTTTGCTTGCGAGTTTGTTTTCACACTAAGCTACAATTCAGGCTGGCGAAACCCCTAGCACCTAGCACGAGTGGAGCCAATCCTAGCAAGCACGATCTGAGCCAAGGAAGAGCAGTGAATCTGCCGAGCTCAGCCCCCAGTGGAAGCAATCTCCTCTCAGAGAGTAGAGGAGCAAGTGCAGGATGCAGGTGGCAAGGCAAGGCAGGTACCCAGAGAGCTGAGGGCACTAATGCAGTGACGAAGAAGGTTGCAGAAGAGAGACAACACCCCAGCATCAGGAGCACAGGAGGCAGGGCCAACAGGAGGCAAGGCCGGGCAACCTGAAGCAAGACAGAGAGAGATTCCGACAGATGAGAAAGAAGAAAGCAGCAGCAGTAGCTAAGGATTTCGACGAGGAGAGGCCGGGTATGGTGAATGCCACGAAGGCGTTTGGAGCATGCTACCAGTGTGGAAAGTGCGGGCATAAGGCGATAAATTGCTACGAGAACCCGCGAAGCAGAAACTATAAGGGCAAAGCGATGGAGAACGAGAAAGGAGAAAATGCAGGAGCGGAGTGGCAGCAGAAACGAGGTTTTGGCGGCAAGTGTGATTATTGTGGGCGCTACGGGCATCGTGCCGCAGAGTGCTACTCCAATCCGAATAGCAGGAGCTACAAGGGTCCGTCGCAGCAGAGGAACGTGGCGGCTAAGGCGAATGTAGCGGAAGCGGGAAAGGAGGATGCGATTTTGGGAGGAGCGCATCTCGCGAACGTGGTGCGTTTACCGAAGGAGGTTCGGCAGACGGACGATCGTGAGAAGACGTCATGGTTCATGGACAACGGATGCACGCGTCACATGACATTCAGGTCAGATTGGATGGAGAATGTGAGGGAGTCGAGTGAGGATTATATACTACAAGGTAACAGTGGGAAGTTACCAGTGACAGGAGAGGGTGATGTGGTGCTGAAGAGTCCGTATGGAGAGGTGAAACTGGAGAGTGTGCTGCTGGTTGAGGATTTAAAGGTGAACCTGGTCAGTCAGTCACAGCTTGATGACTTGGGGTGCAAGATATTCTATGACAGTGGCAAGGTTACTGTGTTTGGTTCTGAGTGGGAGAAGTACGCGGATGGTTACTTCAGTGACGGGTTCTATGAGATGAACTTGATCGCGATGAACGGCATGGATGAGTTTTATGAGGACCCTGCGTATACTGAGATGGGAGAATTGGAGAAGTTATCGACTGAGAATGATGAGAGTGAGGTCTCGGAGGATACGGCAACAAGTGTCGAGGCAACAGTGAAGCAGGAAGAGGAGATAGTGATCACGGATGTGACGAAAGTGAACGATGGAGATGGAGACGGTGTCAACAATTTTGCAGCAGCGATCGTGGTTGAAGATGAAGCAGTAAATGCGAAGTGTGTGGGAGTTGAAGCTGTGAAAGGGGACATCATGGTGAAAGGATCAAAGGCGAATGCAACTGCAAAGGGGCAAGTGCTTAAGGAGGATGAACGCGTTGAAGGGTACGAGACCCGAGAGGTGTTGGGTGTAAAGATGCCGAGGAGAAGCGAGAGGCATAAGAAAATCTCTCAAGGTTTGGATGTCAAGGCGCTCAACTTCAAGACACGTAAGCAGAGGTTCAAGGTGCAGGAGCTGCAGGGGAGCGTGAAGCCGACTTAGACCCTGTGAAGGCTACAAGGAGCAGGGGAGGAGTGCGAGTGGAGTTCGTGGTTGACGAACCACAGGGGAGATTGTTAGGGTTGGTTCGCCCAACCACGGAACCTATGGCGAAAGTCTCTACGACGGCGGAATGACGGCGAAATGGAAGCGCGTGGATGATTCTAGGTGAAACGGTGGAAATCAGCCTACGACGTGAGAAGAGAGTGAGAAATCGAGAAGGAATGTGTGAGAAGGTGGAAGAAGCATCGAGATTGAAGTTGACGAGGGGAAATTGTGGTTCGAGCTCGAGGCGTGTTCGGGAAGGTTCCAGATTCGGTCTTGAGGAGTGTTCACCGAATTCGGTTCGGTTGCGTGTGCGACTCGGGGTGAAACGAGGCGCACGCGGCTACTTGGGAAACAAGTGAAGTTACGAATCGCATTTTGTGTCTTGCCTGACTATAAAACTGCTTGTACTCATTCTGGAAATCATACCAATCAGATTCTGAAAATTGCTGAAATGTGTATTGACAACTTCAAGCAGAGCTGCGCATATCGTTGGATTCGGGAGATCGTGGAGAACACGATAGGCGATAGCAAGTAGACTATTGCCGACTAAGGTGTTTACGATCCTAAGAATGGAGGACGTATTTGGCGCTACCAGCGATGCTGGGAGGGGTGGTGTGTTGGAGTGGGTGAATGGCCTCTGTGGGTAGGGCCGTGTGTGAGAGTCACTCAATGGGGGGAGAAGGGGGGGTGAAGGGGCGGTGAAGGATCGACGTTGCAGGGTATTCGTGAGAACTCCTAGAAGCACCCTGCCACGCAAAGGAGGTGCTGCTGGGGCTGGCGGAGGCGATGGAGGATGCGTGAAGGGTGTCATGGAAGGGTGTCATGGAAGGGTGGCGGTGGAAATCAGCAATTGGAGAGAGTTGGTGCATGGCGGGACGCAGGTCTGGTCTGTCTGGGGGAGTTCGTAGCGGTGCACTCAATGGAGCCGTGCAGGCGTTCGTTGAGTCACTTGCTGGCGATGGCGGTAACGGGGCGATTGGGTTGCTGCATGTTGCCCAGGGGGGAGTTAGTGGTGAGAGTGGCGGTAGAATGGTTGTGAGAGTGAGTGGAGGGATGTGATGGGCAGGTAAGGTGATTTGAGATTGAGAAGGTGGTTCTATTCCAGCCAAGGTGAGACTCATTCCCCCATCCCCCCTCCAGTTACATTCCCCTCTCCTCCCAAATTTGGTTTCCTCAATATCCACCCAAGCCCCAATGCCATTCTCCCCCCATCCCATCCGTCCATTGTCGCACTTGTGTATTCCCTCCCTGGACCCCCCATCCGTCCACACCACATACACCAACTGTTACCCCCTGACATCTGCCCCTGTCGCACAAGCTCATAACTCACCCAATCACTACCCTTTCTCTTCCAATTTCCCTTTCCCCTTCACCCTTTCATTCCTTCTCCCCCTTTCCCTCCCAGTTTTGCACCTTGTCTTCAATCCCAACTTCTCCTCCCACCACCCCAGGTTGTGGATGCCAACAGCACACATGAGGTGGCAGGCATGGCCCGAGATTTGAATGGCCCCTCTCACAGGCTGCTTCAACAATCACATGCCTGCTGCTCATGTGGCTTCAGATGAACATTCATGGCGAATGGGTGATGCAACTGTGCGCCGTTGACAAATCGCAAGAGCATCTCATGCGCGCTGGCATCATGGCAGAGAGGGCGCAGCTTTTTTTGCATGTGTATCAATGACTAAGGTGATTTCTTTTTTCATAAGGGCGTCCTTTAATAAAACGGTGACCTTCATCCCCGCAGAAAGGTCAGTCGATCCCAGTTTCCATTTTGTGCTAGCCTTGAGATTAAAAAATCCCGACCACCTTGGCGCGCAGCGCATCACTGCCAAGATCAGAGCAGCTGTCAGTCACCAGTGCTTTGCTTGTGAAGCTATGTATGGCGGCTCTTCCAAAGTCCTAGATTGGCAGCTTGCAATTGTCTCAAAAACAAACTCCTGCTACTCAAGCCTGCTGTTCCTCATGAGAGTGTTTGAGACGATTGCAAGCTGCCAAGACCGTAGAGTCGTTCCAGAAGAGTGTCGTGGCGTGATCCTCTTTCTGTCTGTCCTTTGATCCGCATTCAGGTTTATCAGCCCCCATCGTGAGTATTACGTGCCTTCCTTCCTCATTGCAACTTTGGATTTTGCTGATTGCAATTTATTTTGTTTGTAGGTTGGGAGTCTCCCTGTGGCCGTTGCAGGAGCTAGTTTGCCACTGCTGTGAAGAATGAGGAATGAATGAACTAGCAAGCAGGTGGGTACAAGTAGGAAAACCTAGAAATGTTGTACCCCATATAGTCTACCCCACTACAGCGTACACAGACTATAGCATATGAGTTTGACACACCCCCATAGGCAAAGTGGGGGAGAACAAGAGGTCACAAGACCAGTCAAGCAAAGCAAAGCAAGCTCAGGGTGGATCACAACGTCACCACACAATCCGAGCACAAGAGCAAGGCCAAAAGGCCAGTTCACATGCAAGATCATATATAAAGGTAAACAGGCAAGTGCAGGTATAGAAAGATCACAGTACAAGCAAGGTCAAGAAGTGAGCAAGTGAGGCCAAGTAGGCACAAGACCTAGCATCGTACAGAAGCGCTGATGATCACAAGGCGGAAGTGCCTTGGTAAAGATATCAGCAGTGTTGGCCTCAGAGGCCACGTAAGCAAGGCGCAGCTGACCACGCTGCTGCAGCTCACGAGCAAGGAAGTAGCGAAGAGCAATGTGCTTCGTTCTGTGCTCCAGTCTGTGCTCCCGACACAAGGCCAGCATGGCCTTGTTGTCTACGTACAGAACTGGAGGAGAACGAGGCGGCTCTCCTAGGTCAGTCAGCAGGTAGGTGAGCCAGCGTAGCTCCTGTGCAGCCATGGCCCCCGCGTAGATCTCAACCTCACAGCTGGAGCCGAGAACAGAAGACGAGCGGGTAGACCGCCACGAAACAGAGCCGGAGCCAAGGCTGAAGGTGTAACCCTGTGACGACCGCTGCGTAGCCTGGTCGTCAGCCCAAGAAGCGTCTGCGTGGCCTGTGAGGACCACTCGACGTCGCCCTCCAAGCACTAGCCCCTGCGGAGATAACTTGTGCAACGGGAGATAGACTACGGGCTAGGCACGGATGCTCGTGTGATCTCTGCGTTCGTTCGTTCCTTAGTCGTTTCCAAGTGCTAACACTGCTTGCTAGTTCACGGGGAAAATTGGCAAGAGTTTCACTAGGAAAACATGACAACAAAGGTCCAGAATGATTAGCATCAACATTGGCAACACTGACTACATCAGACCTAGCAAGGCTTGCTGGTCCACTGCCAGCGCAGCACGGTCGACCACGTGCCAGCACAACTCGGTCGACCGCGCTCCAGCAGAGCAGAGTCGCGGCTTGCCAACGTTGCAAGTCCGCGGTGCGCCAACGCTGCAGTATGTTGGCTGCACAGCGTCGCATCCGCGGGACAACGGTGCACCAGCTTCGCAGGTGCGTGCAGCTGGTTGGCGCCCAACTCCCCGTCACATGCCCAGCGCAGACACTCCGCCCGTGACGGCGCCCACCAGCCACGTCGATCTCGGGATACCACCCCCGAAATCGTGCTTGCAGAAACACCCCTGACGACATTCGCGCGCGTCGCCCGGGTATCCTGGTTGACGGGTACTTCGCGGTCCTCCCGCGGTTTCTCGGTCACCGCGGTCCTCCGCGGTTTCGTGGATCCATGATCCCCCGTGATTTCGTGGCTCCGCGGTCCCCCACGATTTCGTGGCTCCGCGGTCCCCCACGATTTCGTGGCCCCGTGGTCCCCCACGATTTCGTGGCTCCCACGGACCACCACGATTTCGTGGCTCCCACGGACGGCTCCGCCCAAGCGAGGACGGGGCCAAACACAACTCCCGTTGACACTCCCCTGCCGCGTTCACGCTTGGGCCCTCCCCCTCGGCCCACACGGCAGTACTTCTCGGAGAATAGCCCGTCGGCGTGCACACAACGCACAGCACGCCGGTCACCGCACCAGCCATGCAAAAGGGCATGGCACCTACTGCTGCACGTCGTTGTCACCGTCACCCACATCGGCCAGGCGCACTTGGCCGATTGCAACGGAGCACCGGTTGAAGGCCGGGTAGTGCAGCGCCTTCGTCAGGAAGTCGGCTGGCTGCTCAGCGGTCGGGATGTACTTCAGCGAAAACTTCCCGCGCTTCACCATGTGCTGCAGCCAGGCCTGTCGCCGCTCCACGTGCTTGAGGTTGCCCGTCAACCCCATGCCCTCGGCGACCGTGATGGCCGACTTGTTGTCCACCCTGAGGACAGTCGGCTTTCCAGCGTCCAGCCGCTGGAACTCCGCGAGGAGGAAGCGAAGGCGACGTCCCTCCTTGCCGGCTTCGACGGCCGCCACGTACTCCGACTCGGTCGACGACAAAGTCGCGCACTTGATGCGCTGGCTCGACCAGGAGACCGCGGCCCCTCCGTAGATGAACACGTAGCCGCCCGTGCTCATCCGGTTCTGCTTGTCACCCGCGTCGTCGGCGTCCACGAAGCCGACCAACTCCAGTGACTCCGGACCACCGCCGAACTCCAGGGCGGTGTCTCGCGTGTTGGCGAGGTAGGCGAGGCAGCGGTCGACTTCGCGCCAGTGCTGGTCGCTCCTCACCGTGAGGCCACTCCCCAGCTTGCTGCACGCGAACGCGATGTCCGGCCTCGTCGTCGTCGCCGCGAACTGCAGCAAGCCGACCTTCTGCCGGTACTCCTCCTCCTCGCGCTCCTGCGCCTCCTCGTCGTCGAATGTCTGCTCCGCGTAGGCGGCGACGGAGACCGGCGTCTTCGGGGTGCGCCCGGTCTGCTCCTCGTCGATGAAGCGCCTGCGCAGCTTATCGGCGTAGCCCTGCTGGTGCAGCCACAATTTTCGCGCCGGCCTGTCGCGCACGATCTCCAGGCCGAGATACTTCTGCACCGGCGAAATTTTGCGCAGCTCGAAAGCGGCCTCCAGCAGCTCCTTCAGCTCCTTCAGCATCGCGGTGCTGCTGCTCGCGGCGAGAAGGTCATCGACGTAAACCAGCACCCAGCAGGTCACCTTGTCGTCGCCGACCTTGAAATACAGAGCCTCGTCGACTTGGCTCTTCTTCCACCCGGCGCCAACCAACACGTCGTTGAGAGCCGTGTACCACAGCAGCGGCGACTGCTTCAGCCCATAGAGGCTCTTCAGCAGCTTGCACACCCGGCCGGTCCCGTCGTTGAAGTAGTCCGGCTGGTACATGTACAGCACGTGGTCGAGCTTGCTCTGCAAAAAGGCGTTCTTCATGTCCAGCTGCATCAGGTTGAGGTCGAGGACGGCGACGATGCTGAGAAAAATCCTCAGCGTGACGTAGCTGCTCACCGGCTCGTACGTCTCGTCGTAGTCAGCACCATACACCTGCGTGAAGCCCTTCACGACCAGCCTCGCCTTTTCGCGCTCGACAGTGTCGTCGATGCGGTACTTCGTTGTCAGCACCCACCGGTTTTTCATTATGTTCACCCCCGGCGGGCGTTCGACCAGCTCCCAAGTGCCCATGTTGAGGAGGCTACGGATCTCCTCCTGCATGGCGGCCTTCACCGCCGGGCCCTTCCAGCTCGCCAACGCCTCCTTCACCGTCATGGTCGAAATGTCCCAACGGTGTTCGGGATCGGCGTGAATATCGGGGTCGAGCTCCGAAAACTCCTCATCGTCCTCGGCGTCATCGTACGCCAGGTCGTCGTCGTCCACATCGTACACCGTGGTGAAGGCAGCAGGGACGAAGAAGTCGGGTGGCCTCCGAACTCGGCCCGACTTCCGAGGTCCGAGCTGCACCTCCACCACGTCGCTCGATGTGCCTTCATCGAACTGCTCCCCTGTCGTCCGCTCCTCTGGAGCAAGCTTCGAGTTCGACGGCTTCCCTGTCGAGGACTCCTCTGACACGCGCTTCCCGTTCGAGAGCTCCCCTGGCGACGGCTTCTCTGGCACGCGCTTCCCGTTCGAGAGCTCCCCTCTCGGCGGCTTCTCTGAAACGCGCCTCCTGTTCGAGAGCTCCCCTGCCGACTGCCCCGCGGTCGGCTTCATTCCTGCATCATCCTCTGTCTGCTGCCAGCTAGCCGCGGGCTCCTCCGCGGTCTCCTCCGCGGTCGGCGTGGCGATCTCCTCCGCGGTTTCCTTCGCGAGCTCCTTCGCGGGTTCCGCGGTTTCCTTCGCGGGTTCCGCGGTTTCCTTCGCGGGTTTTGCGGTTTCCTTCGCGGGTTCCGCGGTTTCCTTCGCGAGCTCCTTCGCGGGTTCCGCGGTGGTGTTTTTCGCGGTTCCCTTCGCGGTGGTGTTTTTCGCGGTTCCCTTCACGGTCTCCTCCGCGGTGGTGTTTTTCGCGTAGAACACCACGTCCGACGTGGTGACCACCCGGTTGGCGGTGATGTCGAGGAGCTCCCAGCCTTTTCTCTCCTCCGACACGCCGAGGTGAAGGCCCCACCGAGCCTTCGGCTTCAGCTTCCCACCGCGCTGCTGCTCAGGGACAAGGAATTGCGCCATGCAGCCCCACACCCGCGCCATTGACAAATCGGGCTTCTTCCCGGTAAGGAGCTGGTACGGCGTCGTCCCCGCGGGCAGTGACGACCGCTCCAGGCAGTTGCGAACCCAGACGGCCTGCCGCAGAGCGAGATGCCACCAGTGGTGCTGCACGCCCATGTGCAGCAGCATCGTCCGCACAGACTCCACCACCGTCCTCATCTCCCGCTCCGCCATGCCATTCTGTTGCGGGGTGTAAGGGCAGGTCAAATCGTGGACGATTCCCTTGCTGTCCACGAAGGCAGTGAAGTCCTTCTCGAGGAACTCCCCTCCGCGGTCAGAACGCAGTTGCAGCACCGAATGCTTCGCCTGCCGCTCCACCAGCACCAGCCACTTCTGGAACTCCAGCAGCACGTCCGACTTCTTGGCGACCGGCCTCACCCACACATAGCGGGTCTTGCGGTCCTTCAGCAGCAAGAAGTACAGGCTGCCGTCCTTGGCAGCCACGCGAAATGGCCCACACAAATCGATGTGCACGACGGCCAGGACGTCGTCTGCTTCGGAGCCGTGGTCGGGGAAGGTGTGCCGCGCCAGCTTCCCGCCGACGCACGAAACACACGGTGAGTCGGCGCCAGACACCGACTTGAGGTCCAGCCCAGTGGCGACCTCGTGCTTCGCCGAGCTCCGAATCGTGTCCATGCCAACATGCGCAAGCCTCGCGTGAAGCCTGTTCGGGGTTGCCTTCGTAGCCGAGACTATCGCCCGCAGAGCCACCTCCTCTTTCGCGGGCGTCATCGCCTTTACCGCGCATGGACGTAGGTCAGTGCAGAGGACCCGGCCGGTGTACGTCGCGCGACCGAGCACGTCTCCCGCCGCGGAGACGAGCAACATCCGATCTCCGTCATCCTTCAGCGTCACCCCGCTCTCCTTCAGCTGGCCAGCCGAAAGCAGATTTGCTTGCACGCCCGGGACGTAGAGAACGTCGGAGATGAGCACTCGCTTCCCGGCCTCCCCTTGCAGCGCAACCGTACCACGGCCGCGAACGTCCTGCAGCGCCCCGTTGAAGCCACGCACGTGCTTCACGTCGCCACTCGGCCCCAAGTTGACGAAGGCCTCCTTCGTCCCCATCAGGTGGTGCGAGCAGCCGCTGTCGAGCAGGACCACCGCGGGGTTCGCTTGCACAGCTGACGCCACCGCCTGGAAGTCCTCGCCAGCCTCCGGCGCCAGCGAGACGGTCGGTTCCACGATACCGACCAGCGAGCACGACGCCTCCTTGTCGCCTCGCCCTTTGCCACCCGCGGAAGAGTCGGCGTCCTTCGCCGAGGTCGACTTTGTCGACTGTTTCTCTTTTCGCGGCTGGTTTCCTCGACGCGAACGACGGCTACCAGACCTTCCGCGGCCTCCCTTCGCGTCGTCGTCGTCGGAATCGCTGCGGTCGGGGCACTCGAAGGAGAGGTGATCGGGATCGCCGCACACCCAGCATTCCCGACGTCGGCCTCCTCCTCCACGACCGCTATCCTTGGCAGACTTCTGCTTGTCAGCATCCTTCGCCAGCTTCCCGCCACCGCGGTGGCTGCCACCAGACTGCCCGCGCTGTCCCGGTCGACCACCTTGTTTCGCGGGGGCCGCGAAATTCACTTGCGCGAGGAGCTCCTGGGACCGCTCAGCCTCCTGCATCGCCTCGTCCTGCAGGATGTACGAGGTCAATGTGTCCTCGTTGAGCGTCGCGCGCGTGCTCGGTGCCATTGACAGCCGCTTCAGCAGATTGTAGCTGCTCGGGAGTCCCTGCATGACATGCGTGACATACGACGTTGTCGAGTATTCCGCGCCTGCCATCCGAATGGTGGCGAGAATTCGCTGAGCGCGGTTGCAGTAGTCAGTCGCGGTCTCCTCGTCGCCCATACGCAGGTGCGTCAACTGCCCCTCAAGCTGGGCGATGAACAAGTCGTCGGTGACCTGGTAAGTTGACTCGATGAAATGCCACGCCCGGTGGCCAGCGTCGAGGTACTCCCTGCACGACTTCAGGGCGATCTGTACGCCCGGCGAGCAGCACCGCAAAATGACCGTAAAGGTCAGCAACTACACGGCGCGAAATTCCGCTCGCAGGTCGGGGTAGTGCTCCTCCGGCGTCGCCACGGTCCCGCGGGCGAAGCCCATCAGCCCGGCCATCTCCAGCTGGGGCTCGATGGCTTCCTTCCACGTGAGGATGTCAGGACGACCGACCAGCGGAGGTGTGACCGAGATCCTGTCCGGCGTAAACTTGAAGTAGCCGTCGCTCGGTGCGATTCCTCCCGCGGTCACATGAGTCACCGACATCGGCGCCATTTCACTTCGTCTGCCTCCGACGTAGTTTCGCGAGGCCCCTGCAGCCGCCGATGACTGCATCCCTCGCGCCTGAACGCCGCCGACTTCATCGGCGCGAATCACACCTCGCTGCCTCGACGTGCCTCCCGCGCTGCTACCGACTTGGTCACCCGCGGCGTTGACTCCCGCGTCGACGCCGCCTGCGTTGTTCACCGGTCGAGGAGATACAGGCCGAGAAGGGGGGTGCTCCGCCACCCACAAGGCGCGAATGCCAGCCTCGACCACCGTCAGCGGGAGAGTTCCGTACTCGTTCGCCGCATGACGTCTCCTCGCGTTCTCCAGCCGTGCCTCCAGGGTGTCCACCACCCCTCCGTCACCTACGGCTTCTACCATAGTGACTACCGCACAGCTGTCAGTCTACGAACAAGCTAGGTGAGTGAGAAGTCAGCTAACCCGAAAGTCTTTTCGCGGTGTCGTCCACGCTCACCGCACCATGCGGAGATAACTTGTGCAACGGGAGATAGACTACGGGCTAGGCACGGATGCTCGTGTGATCTCTGTGTTTGTTCGTTCCTTAGTCGTTTCCAAGTGCTAACACTGCTTGCTAGTTCACGGGGAAAATTGGCAAGAGTTTCACTAGGAAAACATGACAACAAAGGTCCAGAATGATTAGCATCAACATTGGCAACACTGACTACATCAGACCTAGCATTGCTTGCTGGTCCACTGCCAGCGCAGCACGGTCGACCACGTGCCAGCACAACTCGGTCGACCGCGCTCCAGCAGAGCAGAGTCGCGGCTTGCCAACGTTGCAAGTCCGCGGTGCGCCAACGCTGCAGTATGTTGGCTGCACAGCGTCGCATCCACGGGACAACGGTGCACCAGCTTCGCAGGTGCGTGCAGCTGGTTGGCGCCCAACTCCCCGTCACATGCCCAGCGCAGACACTCCGCCCATGACGGCGCCCACCAGCCACGTCGATCTCGGGATACCACCCCCGAAATCGTGCTTGCAGAAACACCCATGACGACATTCGCGCGCGTCGCCCGGGTATCCTGGTTGACCGGGTACTTCGCGGTCCTCCCGCGGTTTCTCGGTCACCGCGGTCCTCCGCGGTTTCGTGGATCCACGATCCCCCGTGATTTCGTGGCTCCGCGGTCCCCCACGATTTCGTGGCTCCGCGGTCCCCCACGATTTCGTGGCCCCGTGGTCCCCCACGATTTCGTGGCTCCCACGGACCACCACGATTTCGTGGCTCCCACGGACGGCTCCGCCCAAGCGAGGACGGGGCCAAACACAACTCCCGTTGACAGCCCCATGCCCGACGTACTGCACAAGTAGCGCAACACCCTCTTCGCTGCAGCCATGTGCTCTGGTCGGTGTCTCCCAGGAGCAACATAGCGTGCCAAGATGCTAAGAGGGTATGCAAGGTCAGGTCGTGTGCAGGTCATCAGGTACATGAGGCAGCCAACAAGCTGTGGGTACGGGCCACTCGGCTCTACGGACTCATCCGAAGGCAGAGCTGAGAGCGAGTGGCGAGTAGACAGAGGAGTGGCCTGAGGCGAGGAGTACGTGAAGTCGAAGCGCTGAAGGACCTGCTGCACCATGTGTGACTGAGTCAGAGTAATGGTGCGCTGTGCTCTGTCCCGGGTGATCTGCAAGCCAAGGTAGCTGCGCAGTTCACCCAGGACTGTGCACGTGTGTCTCTTCTGTAGCTCGGACTTCACGTGGGCGAGTCCAGCAGTGTCAGCAGTGGCAAAGACCAAGTCGTCGACGTACACGAGGATGTAGAACGGCGGCAAAGAGGTGTCGGTGCGCAGAAACAGCGACGGGTCGGCAGTAGAAGGAGCAAACCCAAGAGCCGCAAGTGTAGTCCTCAGTGTGTCGTGCCACTCACGAGGCGCCTGGCGGAGACTGTAGACTGGCCGCCAGAGGCTCCACTGGGTACCAGGAGGAAACGACCCAGTGAAGCCAGGTGGGCGGCGCAGCCAGATCTCCTCATGCAGGCTGCCCTGCAGGAAAGCTGTGCTGAAGTCAAGAGAGTGAAGCTCGTAGTCACGCTGAGCGGCTATGTGCAGCAGCACCCAAAGAGTGGTCATCTTCGGGGTGGGAGAGAAGGTCTGAAAGTAGTCAACTCCCTGCCGCTCACTGAAGCCTCGAGCCACGTAACGCGCCTTGAAGACAGGCGGAGAACCCGGCGGCCGCTTCACCCTGAAAATCCACATGCCACTGACGATGTTCGCCCCAGGTGGGGGAACCTCGTCGACGTAGGTGCCTGTGGACTTCCAGGAAGCCATCTCTGCGTCCATGGCTGACTGCCACTGTGAGGAGTAGGGACCCTCGATCGCCTCAGCGTACGATCGAGGAGTCGGGATGTCTGGTGCATCCGGGTCTCCCTCAGGGGCAATCAGCGTGGACACGAGATGAGGCAAAGCAGCAGCAAAACACTGGAACTCCTCCTGCCTGTCCTCAAGGACGTCCGTGCTAAGAGCACACTCACCCCCGACGGACGGAGGACAGACAGACTCAGACTCAGCAACAAGACTAGCAGAGGAGTCGAGACGACAGCGAGCAGCAAAGTCGACAAGCTCAGCAACTAGGGCAGACGCAGCAGTGGACTCAAAGGAAGGGTCAGTGACAACAGTAGCCAGGAGACGCGTGACAGTAGGACTGGCAGCACGAAGAGAGTCAGACTCCGGGTCAGCAAGAAAAGGAAGATAGGACTCTGGAGGAGACGGCAACGGGACACGCAGAGGAGCAGTGGAAGGACGCAGTGCCATCTGGTGCGTGCCTGGGACCGCAGGAGGACGCGGACGCGAAGCACGACCACTAGTGCGAGCAGCACGAACAGGCGACGCAGGACGAGACGCAGGCTCACGACGCTCAGCAAGACCTCCAGTAGGACCAGTGTAGGGAGAAGGAGCAGGTAGGGGGGAGGCGGGTTGTAACTGTGACCGCGACTGGACAGGCTGTGGACACTCTAAGGGAGGAGCAGGACCAGTAGAGGGCGGGAGACCAAGAACCTGCTCAAGGAGCGGAACGAAGTACGGCCTCGGCCGCGCAGCGCCTCCAGAACCAGCAGGGACAGCACCAGTACCCCCAGCTGCAGCACCAGCGCCAGCAGCACCTCCAGCTCCAACAGCGCCAACTCCAGCACCCTCAGACGCACCAGCGCCAGCAGAACCACCAGCGCCAACACCCCCAGCAGCTCCAGCTCCAGCAGCTCCAGCAGCTCCAGCAGCACCAACGCCAGTAGGACCGGCAGCTCCAGTCCCGCCGGTAGCTCCAGCAGTACCTCCAGTAGGACCAACTCCAGCAGCCCCAGCAGCACCCCCAGTCCCAGCAGCTACAGTACCTCCAGGACGAGCACCTCCGGGACCAGCAGCAACAGTAGTACCTCCAGCTCCAGCAGCACGGCTCCAGCGCCGGGCAAACCACTCGCGCAGCTCCTGCGGAGAGAGTAGCTCCCGCCTCGACGAAGCACCGCGAGAGGCCACACGAGCAGACCCAGCACCCCCAGGCTCCGCACCCCCAGGCTCAGCACCCCCAGGCTCAGCACCCCCAGACTCAGCACCCCCAGGCTCCGCACCCCTGGACTCAGCACCCCCAAGCTCCGCACTCCCAGGCTCAGCACCTCCAGACCCGGCACCCGCAGGCTCAGCACCTCTAGCAGCACCAGAGTCAACAGCTACCTCGACAGGCTCGACTGCGTCTACCTGGGACACACCTGACGGGGCAGGACCCTGAGGGGGGAGGGGGTCTACCGGGGGAGGACCTGGCGCAAGGAAGAGCGGCGGCGGGGGGAGGGGCGCAGTGCGGTAGGGGAAGAGACGGTAGTAAGGCACCGACTCGTCAAAGGTGACGTCCTGGGAGGACAGAACACGGCGCGAGGTGGGGTGGTAAAACTGCCACCCAGGCGCGTCAGGGGGGAAGCCAAGGAAGACGCAGGGAACAGCACGGGGGGACAGCTTGTCCGCAGACAAGTCGCGGACAAACGCCCGAGATCCCCAGACCCGAAACGCAGACGCATCGCCAACCTTCCCCGTCCACCGTAAGGTGGGGGAGGTCTCTGGCAAGGAGACCCGGGGCTGAAGGTTGAGCTGATGCGCTGCGTACTGAACCGCAAACGGCCACAGAAAATGGGGGGCAGCCGCATGGATCATGGACGTACGAGCGACGTCCATGACCATGCCAATGCGGCGCTCAGCAATCCCATTTTGCTGTGGAGAGGCCGGAAGCGTGAAGGTCTGGCGGATGCCCTGTGCACGACAGAAGGCTCCCAGACGGGCAGAGGAAAACTCCCCGCCTCTGTCAGAGTGCAGACGCAGAACAGGAAAGTCCGAGCCGAAACTCTCTCTGAGCTGGAGACGAGCTGCGCGGATCCAGTCGATCAACACCTCAGCGACGTCACCCTTGCTGCGCAAGGGGAACACCGTGGTGTAACGCGAGTAGTCGTCAACCACCAACAGGAAGTAACGCTCGTGACCCTGGCCACAGACGCGGGCGGGGCCCCACACGTCCATGTGAAGAGTCTGCAGCGGAGCCTCTGTCGGAGGAAACTCGGAGGAGTGAGGGGCGGCGCGCTGTCGCCCCTCGACGCAGGGGACACAGGTAGGGGCAGGCCCCGGAGGTAGGGGAGGGAGGGACAGGGGGAGACCAGAGACAAGGACACGGGAGGCCATGCCTCGGAGACGAGGCAGGGAGGGGTGACCAAGGCGGTGGTGCCAGAGGAGAGTCTGGTGAGACAGGAGACGACACGAGCAGGGCGCAGACTCAGGACCAGACCTGGACGCTGCAGCAAACACCTGACCCGACGCAGCTACCTGACCAGACTCAGTAACCAGAGGAGACTCAGTAGTCAGTGTGTACAGGCTCGACCCCGGCCGACGGGTAAATGTGGCCAAGTGTCGGCCCGTCCGAGCACACGTGCAGTGGGTCACCCGCTGACTCGCAGGAGTGAACTGGTCAACCCCCCTATCCTGTAGATCAGCTCCACTCACCAAGTTCGTAGAGAACGAGGGGAGGTAGAGACCTGACAGGGTGCCAGAGGGGGCTGCCGGGCACGGTAAGACAGTGGAGAAGCTAGCAAGGACAGGACCCCCAGAGGGGTCCGCCAGGGAGACCGCAACCGGCCGACTAAGCGGCGTAAGCGTGGTGCGGTCTCGAAAGAAGGAGCGGGAAGCACCCGAGTCAATGGTGAAGGTGTGTAAGGCCTGAGCCGACGTGGTACCTGAGAGAGCAGACTCACCAGCACCTGGGGCAGCAGACGCACTAGCACCTAGAGCAGCAGCCTCACCAGCACCTAGAGCAGCAGCCTCAATGCCCGGGTCAGGCGGAACACACAGGTAACAGTCACCCTCATCACTAGTAGACACAGCATACATGGCAGCAAGAATAGCATCATAATCAAGATCAAAGATAGCAACCCCCGCCCTAGACAGCTCTCCCCAGCAAGGGATCTCAGTGGCGTCAGGGAACTGGTGACGCCACGCGTCCGTCAGGCGGCCGAAGCAGCGCTGGGTGGAGTGCGGGCCCCCGCACTGCTCACCAGCGCGGTCGCCGGTACGGAGGACGTAGGTGCAGGGACCAGTACCCCCACCTCGCTGACGCCCAGCGTACCACTCACGAAGCTGCTGGGGGGACGGGGTCTCACGACTGCGCTGCTGCTGCTGGCGCGGACCACCACCGGAGCCACTCCTCTGCGCAGAGCCGCGACCAGCTCCACCGCTGCCTCCGCCGCCTCCGCCACCTCCGCCGCCTCCGCCACCTCCGCCGCCTCCGCTCCCTCCGCCACCGCCGCTGCCTCCTCCGCCTCCACTGCTGCCACCGACACCTCCACCCCCGCCACCACTCCCACCACCACCCCCACCCCCTCCACTGCCTCCACCACCACCTCCACCGCCCCCGCCAGCCCCTCCAGCGCCCTTGCCCCCCTTGCCCTTGCCGGTGCGGCGTCTCCCGCTAGGGGCAGACGCAGCACCGACCGACTCGAAACCAACGAGGTCGGCCGCAGCAGCAGAAGCAACAGAGGGCAAGAGGGGGGAGGGGGAACACCCCTCAAAGACGGGGGTGCGAGGGTCACCACGAGAGGCTCCTACAGCGACTATGCTCTTCTCTGCTGCTAGGAGGCGCTCCTCGAGGAGGTCAACGGTGAGTGTGGAGGGGCAAACTGAGAGGAAGTGGTCCCTGACTAAGCGAAGGGAGTCAGGGAGCCGGGTGACTATGTAGTAGAGGGTGATGTACATGGGGGGGGGGTTCTTGGCACAGAACTCAGCAGGAAGCGCAGCGCGGTAGCGAGTGTCACTAGTGCGAAGGTGCGTAATGAGGTCAGCGACTGTGGGAAAGGCAGCAAGGTCAGGGAACAGGTACGGCAGCATGAGGCGGCTAAGCGCAGCAGTGGCAGGGGAGGAGTAGCGTGCAACTACAGCGTCGTACAAGGTCTTAGCACTCTTGTACTGGCTAAAGTGCGCATGCTCAGTGGTCGGTAAGTGGCGACGCACAGCAAGACGGGCAGCAGCATCGCGTGTGGCCCACTGTGAGCGAACAGTGCTGTCAGCAGTAGCAGGCGGGGCAGGAGAGGCACCAGAGGTGAGATCGAACAGGGAGAGTCCGTCTGCCCTATCGCACTGTAGGAACAGCTGGAGGTCATCGACCCAGACCTCAAAGTCAACAGCACGACCCTCAGCATCAAAGGTAAGGACACTGGGGGTAGCCATGATTGCAGTGGCCTAGCAGGGAGTGATCTCACCAGTCCGAGTAAGTAGGGTCGGGGCGCGCCGGTAGGAACAGTAGCGGCTCGACGGCAGGGCGGCTCGGCGGCTCGGCTGCTGGGCGGCTCGGCGGCTCGGTTGCTGGGCGGCTCGGCGACTCGGCGGCTCGGCTGCTGGGCGGCTCGGCGGCTCGGCTGTTGGGCGGCTCGGCTGCTGGGCGGCTCGGCGGCTCGGTTGCTGGGTGGCTCGGCAGCTCGGCCGCTCGGCTGCTGGGCGGCTCGGCGGCTCGGCTGTTGGGCGGCTCGGCTGCTGGGTGGTTCGGCTGCTCAGCTGCGGGGCGGCTCAGCGGTGAAGGGGCCGGTAGAGGCGGCGACGGGGCCGGTAGAGGCGGCGACGGGGCCGGTAGAGGCGGCGATGGGGCCGCTAGGGGCGGCGACGGGGCCGCTAAGGGCGGCGAGGTGGCCGCGAAGGGCGGCGACGGGGCGTCCAGGGGCGGCGACGGGGCCGCTAGGGGCGGCGACGGGGCCGCAGAGGGGCCGCAAGGGGCCTAGAGGGGCGGCGACGAGGCCGCGAAGGGGCCGTAAGGGGCCTAGAGGGGGCGGCGACGGGGCCGCTAGTGGCGGCGACGGGGCCGCGAAGGGGCCGCGAGGGGCCTAGAGGGGCGGCGACGGGGCCGTGAAGGGGCCGCGAGGGGCCTATAGGGGCGGCGACGGGGCCTAGAGCGGCGGCGACGGGGCCGTGAAGGGGCCGCGAGGGGCCTAGAGTGGCGGCGACGGGGCCTAGAGCGGCGGCGACGGGGCCGTGAAGGGGCCGCGAGGGGCCTAGAGGGGCGGCGACGGGGTCGCTAAGGACGGCGACGGGGCCGCTAAGGGTGGCGCGAGGGGCCTCCAGGAGGGCGCGACGTGAGGGCAGCCTACGGGGCACGCCTCGGGCAGGAAAAAAAGATCGAGTTAGGTGGTGGGCCCTGAGAAGCGTTCCCACGAGGGAACCTGCTCTATACCATGTGAAGAATGAGGAATGAATGAACTAGCAAGCAGGTGGGTACAAGTAGGAAAACCTAGAAATGTTGTACCCCATATAGTCTACCCCACTACAGCCTACACAGACTATAGCATATGAGTTTGACACCTCTCCCGCTCTTCCTCCTCCTGCTCGCACCACCACTTGGCTCTCGGCTTGCCGTTATTCTGGGAGTGTGTGAGGGCAGTATGCCTCCATCCCACCCACAGGCACCCCCTCACCTCTTCCATCACATCATTCCAGAGCGCTACAGTGTGCAGCATGCCTTCACCATAACCACAGACGCCCCCTCAGCTCTTCCAGCGCATTATGGCAGAGCGCTACAGTGTGCAGCTCTCCCTGCCCTGCCTCGGTCTCCCATGCTCATTGCTTGATCTTCTTCCTCCATCCTCCTCACATCTCCCTCTCCTCTTCCAGCTCAGCGTGGCAGAGCCCTACAGGGTGCGCCCTTCCGTGATTTTTGCTGTATAAATACGACCCGTCGGTTGCACAACTTTGCCGGGCTGAATGGTTGGGCGGGCAGCGAGCAGCCTACAGATGCGTCAACTCGCGTGCCTGGCTTGGTTGGTGCTCTAGTCTCTGGAATCGGCAGCAGGTACCATGGGAGCAGCAGGTGAGGCGCTGAAACTGTATGAAGAAGTGTTTTCAGACGTCTCAAAGCTCTAGTCTCTGGAATTGGCAGCAGGTACCGGAGCAGCAGGTGAGGCGCTGAAACTGTATGAAGAAGTGTTTTCAGACGTCTCAAAGCTCTTGTCTCTGGAATCGGCAGCAGGTACCATGGGAGCAGCAGGTGAGGCTCTGAAACTGTATGAAGAAGTGTTTTCAGACGTCTCAAAGCTCTTGTCTCTGGAATCGGCAGCAGGTACCATGGGAGCAGCATGTGAGGCTCTGAAACTGTATGAAGTGTTTTCAGACGTCTCGAAGCTCTTGTCTCTGGAATCGGCAGCAGGTACCATGGGAGCAGCAGGTGAGGCTCTGAAACTGTATGAAGAAGTGTTTTCAGACGTCTCAAAGCTCTAGTCTCTGGAATCGGCAGCAGGTACCATGGGAGCAGCAGGTGAGGCGCTGAAGCTGTAGAGCTTGGATGTATGAGTTATCGCCTTTCAGATCACGGGATTGCGGAGTGTCACCAAGTAAATTTCCTCACTAGTGATATCAAGTCAAAGCAAAATTCTTTTCGTCTCTTCTCTTCTACTCTCTTCTCTTCTCTTCTACTCTCTTCTCTTCTCTTCTCTTATCTTCTCTTCTCTTTTTCTTTGTTGTCCTCCTTTACTCCCCCACTTTATACCCCTCCTTTCCCCCCTCCATTCCCCCTCTGTTTAACCCTTCTTTCGCCCTTCTGTCCTTCTTCTTTCCGCCCTTCTTTTTTCTCTTTTCCTCCCCTGTCCTCTCCAACCCCGTCAGTATCTTCAACAGCACATGCAATGCAATCAGCATGTGCTATTTCAATGCCACACTGCAAGCCATCGCCTCCCCCCCGCCCGTCCTCCCCCCCCCCCACTTCCTCCACTTCCCACTCCGTTCTCCTCTCGCCCGCTCCTCCTTCCTCCACCTAGCCATCACCACTCAAGTCAGCGGCTGGCAGCCACTGGGCCTGCCATGTGGCACAGCAGTGGGTGACGTTGCTGATACAAGTGCTGTTAGAAGGGCATTGGGGCGAAGTGCTCTCATCTTCCTACGGCTGCAGCAGCGGGTGGGAGCAGCGAGTGAGAGTGGGTTGAGAAAATCTTCCCTCTCTCATTCACCCATCTCGCCCCTACCCCCCTCATACCCCCTATCTTGCCCCGCCCCTCCCCCATCTCGCCCCTCCCCCTCTCTCATGTCCCCCGTCTCATCCGCCCTCTCATCTGCCCCTATTCACGAGGACCTCTTTAGCACACGGTCATTGCATTGATGATGTGGCAGATGACAGCCTGTCACCGCCTGGTTGGACGCAGCTCGATGATGCTGTGATCAGAACAGTGAGTTTTGAGAATGTTGCTGCACCACTCTATCATTCCACGCTATTTGTGCCTGCACTCCTTAGTCCTGACTCATGACACCCCTCCTTTGCACACTTACCTACCGTATATGCCTCGTCTTGAACAAAGCTTCTCTTCCTTCAAATCCGCAGGTACCAGAGGCTGCTGTTTTAGCTTCTCAGACATACATGACGTGCTCTTCTACGCACTAATGGATGCATGACCAGATGCAGAAGTCTCTACTGTGTTTTATATATACTGTATTTAAGTACATAGTACGAGAAGCTCATGTACTCCATAACCTATGTAAGCAAAAGCCCCAGCTTTCTCATACAGCTATTCAGTAGAGGGTATAATGAACGACGCTTGCTTGCAAATGTGTGTGTGAGTGTGTGTGTGCGCGCGCGCGCGCGCGTGTGTGTGTGTGTGTGTGTGTGTGTGGGTGGTTGTCTAGCTTGAAAATAATAATATGTAGTTACTTGATAGGTAATCTCTTGCTGCAGTTTATTCATTTCAAACGAAACCAGCTTCTGAACTGAGCTCCAAGAATTCTTTGGTCGGAATTTCCTTGGGAGTTGAACAGAAATTGTAACATTTTTCCTTTCCTCCACACCGCGACTGGAAATCGCAATTTAGGATCGGCCCCTGTGCACAAGACTACCCAAAGGGAAAACGAACAAATGAAACCCCTCGTAATCTGAAACGAATACTCGACTACCCTCCAATTGTTGCAATCCACAGGGAACACAGCAGTCAAATTAACCAGCCATCCCGCCTTCCTGATTCACCCCATCCAAACCAGCGAGAGCAATGGAGGAAATGGCGGGATTGAGTTGTGAGTGATGCGATCAGACAGCAGAGCCGAACAAGTCGGAGAGCAACGGCAAGAACCGAGCAGAGAGCAGAGAAGCATCAGGCGGGATATCAGAACTGCATCAGCAAGATAGCAGCCACCATTTATCACATTTCGAGAAGTTTTTATCCCTAACGTCATCGAAGCAAGCGCGCTTTGTTTTCCACTACTTTTCGCTACCTTACCTTACCGTGAACCTGAGGTAGTATTATGGCGTGTTCGCATATGAATAGCCTTCCTGACGAGCTACTTATTGCGATCTTCTGGCCCTCAAAGCGAATCTTCTCTCGTGAGCCATTTGATGAGGTTGTATGGGCCTCCGTGCGGCCTCCCTCGAGGTTCATTCGCGAAGATCCAGACGAGGCATGTTACCAGCAGAGCGACACCATGTTTCCAGCTCCTCCTCTTCCTCCAGAATTCGCCGACGCCGCGTACAATCTCCTCCTCGCGTCGATCTGCCGCCGCTGGCGTCGCCTGGCGCAGCGCCACGTGTCCACGCTCCTCGTCAAGAAGGACCGCGCCGTTTCCCGCGACGATCTCGCCGCAGCGGTCGCGTGCTTCCCGCACCTCACGCACCTGCACCTCAGCGACGGTAGCGCGCAGCCCATCGACGACGCCTTCCTCGCTCACCTCGCCGCTCGCTGCCCGAAGCTGACGGCGTTCCACCTAGGGAGTTACATCGTGCAGCAGAACCTCAAGAACTCCAACTACGACTCACCTGGGGAGTACGACCCGGCGGGGAAGGGCTTGGTCACGCCTGCCGGCTTCGACGCGTTCTTCCGCTGCTGCACGCAGCTGGAGCACCTCTCGCTAGGCTGCCTGCATAGCAATTTCGGGTTACCAACTTCGCTATTCCAGCTCGTGCATCTGCGATCTCTCGCGGTCGCCGATCTGTCGTCGATATTAACAGCACACGTTGAGAAGTTCACGTCTCTCACGGCACTCGCGATCAACACGTCGGTGTGGGACTTTGACGACCTCGAGCACCTCGCGATCCTGCCGCACCTCGCGTCTCTCTCCATAACGGAAGAAATCTCTTTCTCCCAACCCAGCTCGCGCTCTCCTCCCTTCTCCTTCGCGCGCCTACCGTCGCTCACGTCGTTGGATCTAGGCTTCAGCCCCTGCCCACCGTTCGATCGGATGTTCCCTGCGGATTCCCCCTGCAGCCTGCTCGAGCGGCTGTCCCTCTACCAGTGCAGCGACCTTCACGCTCTCCCGGACGACATGGGCGAGCGCCTGCCGTGCGTGCGCGAGCTGAGCATCAGCATGTGCATCACCTTGCTGGAGCAGCCCGACCAACTCACCTCCCTCACAGCCCTGCGCTCCTTGACGCTCGCCGAGTGCGCATTTCGCGGCCTGCCGGACCGCTTCGGCCACATGCCCGCGCTGACGACGCTCGTGCTGCACAACCTGAACATCTCCTTCCACTTCCCTGCCTCGTTCACCCGCCTGCAGTCCCTCGACACTCTCGTCGTCACCGACTGCGCGACCTTAGCCGAGCTGCCTGACGGGTTGGGCGCGCTCACAGCGCTCAAGCGCCTGTGCGTGGCGGAGTGTCCCTCCGTAGTTCTGCCAGCCCACGTGGGCCAGCTCACCAACCTGCACTCGCTCCTCCTCAAATCCTGCACGGCGCCCCGCCTGCTGCCACCCTCCTTCACGCAGCTGGCTTCACTCGCACGCCTGGAGCTTCACGAGTGCGATCTGACCGAGCTGCCACACGTCGTGGGGGAGATGAGGCGCCTGCGAGAGCTCTCCCTCCTCTCCTGCCCGCGGATCCAGAAGCTGCCAGAGTCCGTGGCAGCGCTGCTGAGGCTGGAGTCCCTCGTGGTGGACGAGTGCAGCAGCCTCTTCTCCGTCCCTACGAGCCTCGTCAATCTGACGCGGCTGAAGCAGCTGGAGCTGACCGGCTGTGCGCTGCTGAGAAGGGCTCCGGAGTGCCTGCCGGGGTCGTTGGAAACGCTCAGGCTGGGGAGTTACCAGCAGGTCATACATCTGCCGGGCACCTATGCTCTCCCCCGCCTCACCACTGTGAGGTTCACCAATGTGATTTTTCCCACTGATCTATCCAGAAGCAGCCTCTCCTCACCGGAGCACTTGCGTCTCATGTTGGCATGTGAGGGCGAGTTCCCATTCCCATTGGCTGGCCTGCCTCGCCTGCGCACCCTCACACTCATCAGCACTGGAGTTGTGAGGCTTCCAGAGTTTTCCAGGTCCACGTTGCAGGAGCTGCGCCGGCTGGCAATACTCATGCCTGAATTGACGGAAATCCCAGCAACTATCGGAGCTCTCCAAAAGCTCACATACCTGGAGATCAAAGCTCCCAAGCTGCCTTCCCTTCCCGATTCCATCGGGGCGCTGTCCCGACTAGGCAAGCTGATTCTCTCCAACAGCCCAGCGCTCACGCACCTCCCTGCCACCCTCACGCAGCTGGCCTGCCTGCGCGAGCTGCTAGTGCGCAAGGCCGCCATCACAGCCCTTCCCGCCAACTTTGCCCGGCTGAGCCGGCTGCAGGTGCTGAATCTGGAGGGGTGCAAGCAGCTGGAGGCGCTGCCTGAAGACGTGGGCGAGCTGAAGCTGCTGGACCGTCTGATATCCGAAGGGTGTGACAGATTGTGCGACCGTGAAGCAGGCCCTCTGATTCACTTTTAGGGTCGTCAACCCATCAGGGTCCCCCTGTGTGTAAACTCTGATTGACAGTGTTCCAAAAAAAAACAAGAGGCGACGAAATCGTCTTAGGGTTGCGGAGCATTTTGGATTTACTCTTTGTATTGTTGATTCAATATATGAAGTAAATTATCGTGCTTATTTAATTTCTAAGCACGACTCTATATCCTTTATACATCGACTCTGTGATATAAAGAGAAACTCAATAATAAGGAGGATGTAAATGTACAAACAAAAGCATTAACTTCTTGATGATACCAATCAACAAAAGCATTTAATGTATGTAGAATTTCTGCCCCTAAGCAACAAAATCAATTTACAGCATCCAATAGACTCGAAGGAACTGAGACCGAATGTTACGAGTGCAATTGAGCGAACGAGTGAGAATTGCACTATCGAAGCAAGAGTACAATGAGCGAAGGCATGAGCGAAGAATATATAGCGAAACTACAGTGGTAACGGTAATGTGTGAAAAATGGGGTGCGCGACGGGCCTGGTGCCGAGGTTGGGAAAGTGTCGAGGCGGAGGTCCGGAGCGCGGGTTACCAACCGAACCGTGAGGTTGGGTCGCGTCGTGAATGGTGGCGGGAATGGTGTCGAAGCGAGTGTCGCGAGTGGTAACGGATTACTGTTGGGTGCTGTGGGTGGGAACAGTGGTGTACGCGCTGAGCAGGGACGCGAAGTAAGGAAAAGGAATTTTCCTTACACTACCCCCCTCCCCAAGGAGGCCCCTCTTATGAGAGCGCGTGTACATCTCGGAAGTTTCGGCTGCGCAGATACTCAGTGAGGACAGGGTGATTCTCAATTCTATCCAAGGGGACCCAGTTGTCTTCGGTGGGCGTGCGGTCTTTCCAGCGGATCAGGAATTCGATTCTGCGGGCTCCCCGTGGGTCACGTACTCGATGGCTCAGTATTTTCTCAGGCGTGATGATTGGCTCAGTCGGTGGTCGTGTCATGCTGGCGGGGCGATTGCGAGGCAGTTGGCTGGTGGATGGCACGTATGGGCGAAGCAGACTGACGTGGAATGACGGGCTGACGTACCAGTCAGCAGGGAGGAGGAGATGGGCGGTGACGGGTGTGATCATGTGGCTGATGCGAAATGGCCCGCAATATCGGGGGCGGAGTTTTGGAGTGATGGGCAGGCGGAGGTTTTGAGTGTCGAGTAGAACTAGGTCGTCCGGCTGGTAAGTGACAGGTCGGCGGTGGCGGTCAGCGTTGCGTTTAGCGATGATGTTTGATTTTTTTATTGCTTCGGCTGCTCGGGTCCGTGCTCCTTGCAGTATTTCTGCGAACTGTTGCGCGCGTGGGACTGGGTTGTCGGGATTCGGGGTCATGGGTACTGTGGGGTCTTGTCCGTAGTTCAGGTAGAACGGTGACTGTTGGGTCGTGGCGGATGGCGAGTTGTTGTACGCGAATTCGATGAGTGGCAGTTGCTGTTCCCACGTGGTCGGGTCGTCGCACGTGGCCCGGATGAGCTGTTCCATGGTCTGATTTGTCCGTTCTGTCTGTCCGTCGGTTTCGGGGTGGTATGATGAACTGAACTGCAGTCGCGTGCCGAATTGCTGCCACAGGTTCCGCCAGAAGTTGCTGGTGAATTTCGTGTCTCTGTCGCTGATGATTGATGCTGGTATCCCGTGCAGTCGAACGATGGTGGAGATGAAGAGGCGAGCTGTTTCTTCGGCTGTGATTGATTTTTTGCATGCTGCGAAGTGTGCCATTTTCGTCAGTCGATCGACGACGACCAGGATCGCGTCATTCCCACTTGCTCCGGCCGGTAACCCTGTGACGAAGTCCATCGTCACCTGCTGCCAAGCACGCTCTGGGGGTGGTATCGGCTGCAACTGTCCTGCCGGCCGCTTCCGTGATGACTTCATGATCTGGCAAGTGGGACACGATGCCACGTGTCGTTGAACGTTGGCCAACATTTCAGGCCAGTAATAATACCGCTGCAGCTGCTGCCGTGTTTTCTCTACCCCGAAATGTCCCGAGGTAACTCCGTCGTGTGCCTCCTGTAACAGTAATTCCCGTAGCAGTGTGTACCCTGGTACCCAGATGCGGTCGGTCCCGGCTTTTACGTAATAGATGCCTTTGGCTACTGCGAACTGCTGCGAAGTTCCTCCTGTGAAGAATGGGTCTGTTTGGTACCCATGGGTAAATAGTCCTGTCAGTAGCGGGCTGGTCTGGGCGAGTAGTATCGCGTGGATTTGGGCAGTGGGGCGGGTCAGTGCGTCAGCGATGTTGGATGCTCCCTTTTTGTAGGTGACAGTGTAGTGGAAATTTGACTCGAGGAAATCGAGCCAGCGGATCTGTCGTGGGTTGAGGTGGGGCTGTGCGCGGAGGTACTGTAGGGATCGGTGGTCTGTCCGTACTGTCACGTCTGCGCCGGTCAAGTAACAGCGCCAGACTTTGAACGCATGCACGATCGCGAGCATTTCGCGGTCGTGTATCGGGTAATTTTTCTCGGGCGGATGCAGCTTTCGTGATTCGTATGCGATGGGCTGTAGGCCGTTGCCGAAATCCTGTAGCAGTACGGCTCCAATGGCGATGTCGCTTGCGTCGGTTACTACTTCGAAGGGGCGGTGTGGGTCAGCGATGCGCAGTACGGGTGGTGAACAGAGAACAGTTTTCAGGGCAGAGAAGGCAGCATGCTCTTTCTCCCCCCACGTAAAAGCGACCCCTTTCCGCAGCAGATCCGTCAGTGGGGCTGTTAACTTCGCCATGTCGGGGACGAACCGACGCACGTAATTCACGAACCCTAAAAAACTCTGCAGCTCCGTGATATTTGTCGGGGGGTGCCATGCTTTGACCGTGTCGAGCTTCTTTGGGTCGATTTCAACCCCAGCCTCCGAAATGACGTGCCCCAAAAATTCTAACCTGTCCTGAAAAAACTCGCACTTGGAACCCTTGGTCAGTAGTCGGTGCTTGTCTAAAACGTTAAACACTGCTTCCAGATCTGCTAAATGCTGCTGCTTATCACGACTGTAGACTAGGATGTCGTCGAGGTAAACTATCACGCATTTATCTAAAAGTGGCCTAAACGCCTCGTTCATGGTCATCTGAAATGTTGCCGGTGCGTTGGTCAACCCGAATGGCATCACAGTGTACTCGAATGACCCGTACCTAGTCCTAAATGCTGTCTTGGCGCAGTCTGATGGTTCGACCCGAATCTGATGGTAACCTCCCCGTAAATCTATTTTCGAAAAAACCCGTGCTGTTCGCAGTTGATCTATCAGTTCGTCGGCGCGGGGAATGGGGTATCGCGACTTGACTGTTACCCTGTTCAGTGCTCGGTAGTCGATACACATGCGGAAACCCCCGTCTTTTTTCGGTGTGAACAGTATCGGTGCGGCGAACGGCGACGAGCTCGGTCGGACAGGTAATCTAACTGCTTCCTCAGTTCGTCGAGCTCTGGCTGTGTCAGGCGGAATTGTCGCTGTACAGTTGGCTGTGCCCCCGGTTCTAACTCTATGCGGTGGTCATGTGCCCGCTGAGGTGGCAGTCCCTCTGGTAAATCGTCCGGAAAAATCCCCGGGTATGGTTTCAACAGTTCCTGTAGTTCAGGCGGCACTGCTGCCAACAGTTTCTGAAAATCGTTCGGCTGCTCCGCTTCTCCTACCAATGCTATATCCACTGCGTACACGTCAGCTCCAGCGGCGACAGCCCGTTTCATCGTGATGGCGTTGACGTGGACCGTTGAAGACTCGGGCGATTGCCAGCGAGGTAGCACGACCCAGTTACCTCTACTTCGCACAGTGTAGCTACCCGTCGTCCAGTCGATTCGCGGGTTATACCGTCGCAGCCAATCACGTCCCAGTAAAATGTCGTGCCCATCCAATGTCGTCGCGAGCATTTCCTGTGTAAACCCAAAAATTCCCCCGCAGCGGACCTTTACTCTCTCCACCTTCTCCCGTATGGCCAGTGGCGTTCCGTCCACTAAGCGTGCATCTATTTCCGGTAAACACCGACTAAGTGTCAGTTGCAGCTTTCGTGCGGTTGCGGTATTAACTAAGCTGTGGCTTGCTCCTCCGTTTATAAAAATCTTCACTGTTGCTCCCTGTATTTTCCCGTGGATCAGTACTGGGCAATCCGTCGCTGTACCCTCCTTATTCATCCGAGCCCGATCGATAGCGTGAATCGGTACTGTGACTCGGTGAGGGTCGGTGTGGTTGGGCGAGCAGGCAGTCTCGTCAGTAGTTGGCCCGATTCCTACTGACTGCTGGCGTTTCCCTGCCTTAGAGACTCCCTCCCCTGCTCTGCTCCGCGGCGCCTCAGCTCCTCTGGGCACTCACTCTTACGATGGCCCGGCCTATTGCAAGCGAAGCAGCGCCCCTTAAACGGCGCGGCAGCTGCGTTCGTCGCAACAGCGTGTACAGTGGCGTGCTCGATTGGTCCCCGAGGGCGATGTCCGTAGTAGGACCCCGGTCTCGGTCGGCGTAATATGTCGATTTTCTCGGCGAGCGCGAGAATCTCGTTGAAATTTGAGAGTCCGCGTAGCATGATTTCGTGCGAGATGTCCGGCTTCAGCCCTCCGACGTAACGGTCCACCCGCTCCGCTTCGTGCATATAGCCGACTTGCTCGCATAATGCGAGAAAACCGCTCGTGTAGTCTTGGACCGATCCGAGCTGCCGCCAAGTACGCAGTTTCTGACTCGCCGAAATAGAAGCCGCGATCGGCTCGAAGCGCGCCCGAAGCCCTGCGCACCACGCATCCCACGTGCTGTATTGGGCTGTTTCGCAGAATGAACTCCAGGTGACGGCTGGTCCCGTGGGCCCTTCCTCTTGCGACAGTGGCTCGTAGGCGCGTGGCGACGTCACGATGACTCGCCACCAGTCCATGGCGGGGCCCCTCAGCAGCGAAACAGCATAGCGAATCTTCGCTGCGTCCGACTCGACGTAATTCGCGTCGAAGAAAACGTTCATCGTGAAGACCCACGACTGAACCGTCGGACCTCCACGTTGGCTTGGATCGAAACAGGGCGGGCGCTGCGGCTTGAGTGGCATTGGTGCCATGATGTGGTCGCCACTTGTTGCTGCAAACTCCACGTGCCGACGAGCTTCGCGAGGCCCACGCGGGCTTGGCGCGGCCCGATTTCTCTCCATGCCAGGCATCAATTGAGCGGCGCCATCACTGGCTGCGCCTGAGCGCTGTCCCACGCTGTCGTTTTGCGTCGGTGTGCCTGATGAGATGACGATTGGCTCTTCTGATTGCGCAGGTGCATTTGCGGGTGCTTGTGATGGAGCCGGTGCATTCACCGTTGATTGCTGGCGGGCGGAGTCACGTTCCGCCATGAGTGTCGCAATTTCGAGTGCCGAATCTTCGAGTTGACGTACGAGACGGTCGAGCTGCTCCTGCGTCAATGTCGCAAGATTAATGTCGGCCATGGCGGGGGTGTCGGGCAAACTCAGCGGGAGCCTCTGTCGTGGCCGTGCGTGCTTACGAGAGGGCACTTCGAGCGGCGGTGCTTGTTCGCTGAGAGACGTCTACCCCCCCCAAAAATGGAGATAGTGGGGAAGCGAAGGTGTGGGTGCGGTCCGAGAAGAGATCGTAGGCTCTGAATACCAAGTGTTACGAGTGCAATTGAGCGAACGAGTGAGAATTGCACTATCGAAGCAAGAGTACAATGAGCGAAGGCATGAGCGAAGAATATATAGCGAAACTACAGTGGTAACGGTAATGTGTGAAAAATGGGTTGCGCGACGGGCCTGGTGCCAAGGTTGGGAAAGTGTCGAGGCGGAGGTCCGGAGCGCGGGTTACCAACCGAACCGTGAGTTTGGGTCGCATCGTGAATGGTGGCGGGAATGGTGTCGAAGCGAGTGTCGCGAGTGGTAACGGATTACTGTTGGGTGCTGTGGGTGGAAACAGTGGTGTACGCGCTGAGCAGGGACGCGAAGTAAGGAAAAGGAATTTTCCTTACACCGAACAAGGATCGCCAGACATCGACCTCGCGACCTCTTCGATCGTAACTATACGCAATCCATTATGCTACTGCGACTTGCTAGATGTGAAAATTAGCAATATTTATTTTAATGACGAGATAGTCAACTCCCTAGGGTTTCGAAATTTCTCTTTGTTCTCTGGAGTCTTTTGACAGAACTCCCCTTCTCGCTGGTGCCCTGCTACTCGTCTTACCTCCGTCGACTCCAGCTTCTTAGGTGAGCAGTCTAGATCTAAGATAAGAAATCGTTCTACAGTTAGAGGGAAGGATCGCTAGATCTTGGCGAAAGCATCTCGTGGTTGGTCGTGAACGTACACCTATGGTTTCCCTATACTAAGTAGAATCCAGAACGCCACATTAGTCTCTCTCGTTTGTTTAACTCTCTCGCTCGTCCATCTCCTCTCTCTCTCTCTTCCTCACTCGTCCGTTTGCCTCTCTCCCTTATCCGCCTAACTTCCTTACGCCCTTTTATGTCTTACTCTAGCTTTTTCTCATTTCTACCCTTTTCCATGTTTCTCTGCCACTTCCTTCGTTTGTCTTACTCTAACTTTCTCATTTTCATCCTACTCCTCTTTTCTTTTACTCGCTTATCGTCAATCATCTTGAATGCTGCGATATTTCACAGTGTTGGCAAAAGGTCATGACTGCCTTATTCACGCTTTGTGGAATCAAATTACTTTCATAAGTAAATTAGCAATCTAGTAACAGATTTCTTTTACAATCCAGGCTAGCATTTATTTGCTAGTTTACGATAATACAGTGGGAAAGTGCCGTACTGAACCGCTAACTGACAACGGGAGTGTTGTAAGGCCCCGTCCTCGCTTGGGCGGAGCCAACCTTGTGGTCGGATGTGCGGGGGTTGCAGCCGACCTGCAGCAGTGGGCACGGGGGCCACTGCAAGGGCGCCAAGCTGGAGGGCGCCTGGCTGGAGGGCGCCGAGCAGGAGGACGCCGTCCTGGACGCCTGGTTGGCGTCCTGGACACCTGGACGGCGTCCTGGGAAGCTGGACGCCGAGCTGGGCGTCGCCACGACTACCCGGGCGTCGCCACGACTACCCGGGCGCCTGGTCGACGTCGTGGGCGCCTGCACGGCGTTCTGGAAGGCCAGACGCCGACCTAGGCATCTGCACGGCGTCCTGGGGGTCTGGACGCCGACCTGGGGGTTCGGAAGGCGTCCTGGGCGCCTGGACGCCGGACTGGGGACGCCGGACATGCGTGGCCGGCTACGGACTGCGCTGGTCGGCCAGGCGTGGTTGCCCGGTCGACTGGAATACCCGGGCGACGTGCGCGAGTGTCGCCAGGATGGAGTCTGCGAGGCCGACCTCGGGGGTGGTATCCCGAGGTCGACGTGGCTGGTGGGCGCAGTCGCTGGCGTGGAGTCTGCCAGGCGTCTGCGCTGTGCACGTGACAGGGAAGTGCGCACCAACCAGCTGCGCGCACCTGCGAAGCAGGTGCACCGTTGTCCTGCGGGTGCAACGCTGTGCAGCCGACTTGCTGCAGCGCTGGCACACCGTGGACTTGCAACGTTGGCGAACCGCTACTCTGCAACGCTGGAGCGGTGCGAGCGCTGCTGCGCTGGAGCGCGGTCGACCATGCTCCGCTGGAGGTCGACCAGCAGCCGAGCTAGCACTGATGTAGTCTGTGATGCCAATGTTGTTACGATCATTATTGTCATGTTTTTCCTAGTGAAACTCTTGCCAATTCTCCCCGTGAACTAGCAAGCAGCGTGAACACAAGGAAACGACTAAGTGAACGAACGCAGAGATCACACGAGCCCACGTGCCTAGCCCGTAGCCTAGCTCCCGTTGCAGCAGTTATCTCCGCATGGTGCGGTGAGCGTGGATCGAACACCGCGACGTAGTTCAGTCTAGCCGACTTAGCACTTACCGATCGTGTTCGTAGACCGGCAGCCGTGCAGTCACTAGCGTGCGCGTAGGCGACGCCGAGGTGATGGACACCCTGGAGGGACGGCTGGAGGATGCGAGGAGACGCCATGAGGCCCAGGAGTACGGGGCGATACCCTGGGCAGTCGTAGAGGCAGGACTCCGCTCCATGTGGGCGGCGGAGCACCCCCCTTCTCGGCCTGCCTCTCCTCGACCGGTGAACAACGACGGCGGCATCGACGTGGGCGTCAACGCCGGTGGAGGCCAGGTCGGCAGCAGTGCGGGAGACACATCGAGGCAGCGAGGTGTGATACACGCCGGTGAAGCCGGCGGCGTTCAGGCGCGAGGGATGCAGTCGACGGCGGCTGCAGGTGTTAGAAGATAGTACTGCACGAGAATGAATGAACTAGAAAGAAGTTGGGTACAAGTATGAAACCCTAAGTTTGTTGTACCCCCTAAGGCTAAACCCACTATAGCCTACACAATATAAACATATAATGTTTGACACACCCCCATAGGCTAAGTGGGAGACAACCAGATGGTCACAAGACCAGTCAAAGCAAAGCAAAGCAAGCTCAGGGTGGATCTCAAGGAAACCACACAAATTCTGAGCACAAGCAAGTGGTCACAAGACCAGTTCACATGCAGGTTGATAATATAACAAGAGATACAGTGATCACAACCTAGCAAGAGTAAACATGCAAGTATATATATAGAGATCACAGTACAAGCAGAGTCAAGAAGTAAGCAAGTGAGGCCCAGTAGGCACGAGGCCTAGAACAGTACAGAAGCGCTGATGGTCACAAGGCTGAAGCGCCTTGGTGAACACATCAGCAGTGTTGGCCCGAGTGGCCACGTAATGCAGACGAAGCTGACCGCGCTGCTGCAGCTCTCGAGCAAGAAAGTAGCGCAGAGCGATATGCTTCGTTCTGTGCTCCAGTCTGTGCTCCTCACACAAGGCAATGGCAGCCTTGTTGTCGACGTACAGCACTGGTGGAGAACGAGGCCGCTCTCCCAGGTCGGTCAGCAGGTAGGTGAGCCAGCGTATTTCCTGTGCAGCCATGGCTGTGGCGTAGATCTCAGCCTCACAACTGGAGCTGAGAACAGAAGACGAGCATGTAGAACGCCAAGAAACTGAACCAGAGCCAAGGCTGAAGGTGTAACCCTGAGACGACCGCTGAGTAGCCTGGTCGTCTTCCCAAGAAGCGTCTGAGTGCCCAGTGAGTACAACTCGGTCTCGCCCTCCAAGCACTAGCCCCATGCCCGACGTACTGCACAAGTAGCGCAACACCCTCTTAGCAGCATCCATGTGCTCCTTCCGGTGACGACCAGGAGCGACATAGCGTGCAAGGATGCTAAGAGGGTATGCAAGGTCAGGCCGAGTGCAGGTCATCAGGTACATGAGGCAGCCCACAAGCTCTGGATACGGGCCACTCGGCTCTACGGACTCATCCGAAGGCAGAGCTGAGAGCGAGTGACCGGTAGGCAGAGGAGTGGCCTGAGGCGAGGAGTACGTGAAGCGGAAGCGCTGAAGGACCTGCTGCACCATGTGTGACTGAGTCAAGGTGATGGTGCGCCGTGCTCTGTCCCGGGTGATCCGCAAGCCAAGATAGCTTGTCAGTTCACCCAGGTCTGTGCACGTGTGTCTCTTCTGCAGCTCCGACTTCACGTGAGCGAGTGCCGTAGTGTCAGCAGTGGCAAAGACCAAGTCGTCGACATACACGAGGATGTAGAACGGCGGCAGCGAAGTGTCGGTGCGTAGAAACAGCGACGGGTCAGCAGTAGAAGGAGCGAACCCAAGAGCCGCAAGTGTAGTCCTCAGTGTGTCGTGCCACTCACGCGGCGCCTGGCGGAGACCGTAGACTGGCCGCCGGAGGCTCCACTGGGTACCAGGAGGGAACGACCCAGTGAAGCCAGGTGGGCGGCGCAGCCAGATCTCCTCGTGCAGGCTGCCCTGTAGGAAAGCAGTGCTGAAGTCAAGCGAGTGGAGCTCGTAGTCACGCTGAGCGGCGACGTGCAGCAGAACCCGAAGAGTGGTCATCTTCGGGGTCGGGGAGAAGGTCTGGAAGAAGTCAACTCCCTCTCGCTGACTGAAGCCTCGTGCAACGTAACGCGCCTTGATGACAGGCGGAGAACCCGGCGGCCGCTTCACCCTGAAAATCCACATGCCACTGACAATGTTCGCCCCAGGTGGGGGAACGTCGTCGACGTAGGTGCCTGTGGACTTCCAGGAAGCCATCTCTGTGTCCATGGCTGTCTGCCACTGAGAGGAGTACTCACCCGCGATCGCCTCAGCGTAAGAGCGCGGGGTCGGGATGTCTGGAGCATCCGGGTCTCCCTCAGGGGCAACCAGCATGGACACGAGATGAGGTAAAGCAGTGGCAAAGCACTCAAACTCCTCCTGCCTGTCCTCAAGGACGTCCGTGCCAAGAGCACACTCACCCCTGACGGACGGAGGACAGACAGACTCAGACTCAGACTCAGCGACAAGGCTAGCGGCGTAGTCTAGACGACAAGCGGCAGCAAAGTCAACTAACTCAGCGACTAGAGCAGACGCAGCAGAGGACTCAAAGGAAGGGTCAGTGACAACAGTGGCGAGGAGACGCGTGACAGTAGGACTGGCAGCACGAATGGAGTCAGACTCTGGGTCAGCAAGAGCAGGAAGAGAGGACGTAGGAGGAGACGGCAGAGGGACACGCTGAGGAGCAGTGGAAGGACGAAGCGTCATCTGGTGAGTGCCTGGGACAGCAGGAGGACGCTGACCAGTGTGAGCAGCACGAACAGGCGACGCACGACGAGACTCGGGCGACGCAGGACGAGACTCAGGCTCACGACGCTCTGTAAGACCTCCAGTCGGACCAGTGTAAGGAGAAGGACCAGGGAGTGGTAAGGCATGAGGCAACCGTGACTGCGACGGGACTGGCGGAAGACACTCTAAGGAGGGAGCAGGACAAGGAGGAGGCGAATGACCAAGAACCTGCTGAAGGAGCGGAACGAAGTACGGCTGCGGCCGCGTAGCGCCGCCAGTAGCCTCAGCTCCAGGGCCACCAGCGACAGCGCCCGCAGGACCACCAGTAGCTCCACCAGCGTCAGCACCAGCAGCAGCTCCAACTCCAGGGTCCTCAGCACCAGCAGTAGCTCCAACTCCAGGGTCCGCAGCACCAGCAGCAGCTCCAACGCCAGGGTCTGCAGCACCAGCAGCAGCTCCAACGCCAGGGTCCGCAGCACCAGCAGCAGCTCCAGCGCCCGGGTCCTCAGCACCAGCAGCAGCTCCAACTCCAGGGTCCGCAGCACCAGCCGCAGCTCCGACTCCAGGGTCCTCAGTACCAGCAGCAGCTCCAGCTCCAGGGTCCTCAGCACCAGCAGTAGCTCCAACGCCAGGGTCCCCAGCACCAGCAGCACCACTCCGGAGACTGCAGCGCCGAGCGTACCACTCTCGGAGTCGCTGGGGAGAGGGTAGCTCCCGCCGAGGCGGGGAACCACGAGCACCAGCTGCAGCAGCACCTCTCCTGAGGCTGCAGTACCGCGAGTACCACTCACGCAGCTGCTGGGAAGAAGGAGGGTCTCTAGGCGTCGAACGCCCAGGAGTAGCACCCCCAGGCTCAGCACCCTCAGTCGCAGCACCCCCAGGCTCAGCACCCTCAGACGTAGCACTCTCAGGTCCAGCACCCCCAGGCTCCGCACCCCCAGGCTCCGCACCCCCAGGCTCCGCACACTCAGGCTCAGCACCCCAAGCAGGAAGAGAGTCGACAGCTACCTCGACAGGCTCAACCGGGTCTACCTGGGACACACCTGAGGGAGCGGCACCCTGAGGGGGGAGGGGTTCTACTACAGCAGCACCTGGAGCGAGGAAGAGAGGCGGGGGGGGGAGCGGGGCAGTGCGGTAGGGGAAGAGGCGGTAGTAGGTGACGGACTCGTCAAAAGTGACGTCCTGAGAGGGCAGGACACGACGCGAGGTGGGGTGGTAAAACTGCCAACCAGACGCGTCCGGGACAAAGCCAAGGAAGACGCAAGGAACAGCGCGGGAGGAGAGCTTGTCCGCGGACGTGTCGCGAACAAAAGCTCGAGATCCCCAGACCCGAAAACGCGACGCATCACCAACCTCTCCCGTCCAACGCAGTGTCGGCGAAGTCTCCGGAACGGAGACACGGGGCCAGAGGTTGAGCTGATGCGCAGCGTATCGGACCGCAAACGGCCACAGAAAGTGGGGGGCAGCCGCATGGATCAAGGAGGTACGAGCGACCTCCATGACCAAGCCAATGCGGCGCTCAGCAACCCCATTCTGCTGTGGAGAGGCTGGAAGCGTGAACGACTGCTCAATGCCCTGCCCCTGACAGTAGGCCCTCAAGAGGTCGGAGGAAAACTCCCCACCTCTGTCAGAGTGCAGACGCAGGACAGGAAAGTCCGAGTGGAACCTCTCGCTGAGCTGAAGACGGGCAGTGCGGATCCAAGGGATCAAAACATCAGGGACTTCACCCTTGGTGCGCAAGGGGAAGACCGTGGTGTAGCGCGAGTAGTCGTCAACAACTATCAAGAAGTACCTCTCCTGACCCTGTCCACGGACGCGGGCTGGGCCCCACACGTCCAAGTGGAGCGTCTGCAAGGGAGCAGTCATCGGGGGAAACGAGGAGGAGTGAGGAGCGGCGCGCTGCCGCCCCTCGACACAGGGAAGACAGGGAGGAGCAGGAGAGGGCGGGAGGGGAGGGAGTACCCGGGGAAGACCAGAGACAAGGTACCGTTTGTGCATGCCACGAAGGCGCTGCACTGACGGGTGACCAAGGCGGTGGTGCCAGAGGACGGTCTCATGTGCTAGAGAGCGACACGAGCAGGGGGCAGACAGCTGACCTGAAGCAGACGCAGACGCAGCGACCTGAGGGGACTCAGTGGTCAGTGTGTACAAGTCCGACCCCGGCTGCCGAGTGAAGGTAGCCAGGTGACGACCCGTCCGAGCGCACGTGCAGTGTGTCACGCGCTCGTAGGCAGGGGTGAACTGGTGGACACCCCCGTCCTGGAGCGCACTACCCGCCACCAAGTTCGTGGAGAACGAGGGGAGGTAGAGACCTGACAGTGTGCCCGACGGGACCGCAGGACAAGGGAGGACAGTGGAGGAGGTCGCAATGACCGGACCCCCAGAGGGGTCAGCGAGGGAGACAGCAACTGGTCGAGCAAGCTGCTCAAGAGCAGTGCGGTCACGAAAGAAACAGCGAGAAGCACCTGAGTCCAGTGTGAAGGTGTGCAGTGCCTCAGTAGACGCAGCGGGCGCAGACTCGCGAGCACCTAGAGCAGCAGCCTCACCAGCACCTGGGGCAGCAGACACACTAGCACCTAGAGCAGCAGCCTCACTGGTCCTAATGTCCGGGTCAGGCGGGACACACAGGTAACAGTCACCCTCTCCACTAGTAGACATCACATACATGGCACCAAGGATAGCATCAAAGTCAAGAGCATAGACATCAATGTTTTTCTTGATCAGATCAAACCGACGAGGCAGCTCAGTAGCAGCCGGAAACTGGGTGCGCCAGGCGTCGTCGAGGCGGGAGAAGCAGCGCTGCAGGGTGTGCGCCCTCCCACACGGCTGACCAGCGCGGTCACCTGTGCGGATGACGTACGGGCAGCTAAGGCCACCCCCCCCACGCTGAGAGTACCACTCACGGAGTTCCTGGGGCGACAGGGTCTGCTGCTGGCGCAGGCCACCGCCCGAGCTGCCACGAGCTCCACTGCCTCCGCCGCCCCCACGACCACCACTGCCACCGCGGCCGCCGCCGCCACCACCACTGCCCCAACCCCGGCCACCTCCTCCACCACTGCCGCCACCACCCCCGCCGCTGCCGCCACCACTCCCGCCGCTGCCGCCACCACCCCCGCCGCTGCCATCACCACCCCCGCCGCTGCCACTGGCCCCTCCAGCCCCGCCACCACCCCCACCGCCCCAACCACCGCCGCCCCCATCATCACCGCCGCCCCCCTTGCCCCCTTTGCCCTTGCCGCTGCGGCGCCTCGCACTCGCAGTAGACGCAGTCCCGACCTTCTCAGCACCGAGAAGGTCGACAGCAGCAGCAGAGGCAACAGAGGGAAGAAGAGGGGAGGGGGAACACCCCTCGAAGAAGGGGGTGCGGGGGTCGCCTCGAGACGCACCGACAGCTACTGTACTAGACTCGGCTGCCAGCAGGTGCTTCTCAAGCAGGTCAATGGTGAGCTCGGTGGGGCACATGGCAAGGAAGGTGTCCCTGACCGCACGAAGGGAGTCAGGGAGACGGGTGACCAGGTGGTAAAGAGTGAGCCACAGCGGGGGGGGGTTCTTGGCAAGAAACTCAGCGGGCATGGCAGCACGGACGCGGATCTCAGTAGTGCGGAGGTGAGTAATGAGGTCGGCAACGGTAGAGAATGTGGCCAAGTCTGGGAACAGGTAGGGCAGTGAGAGGCGGCCTAGCGCAGCAGAGGCAGGTGAGGAGTAGCGAGCAACGACAGCTTTGTACAGTGACTGAGCAGTCTTCTGCTGGCTAAAGTGCTCGCGTTCATCTAACGGCAGGGAGTTGCGAATGGCGAAGCGAGAGTGGGCGTCACGAGTCTGCCACTGTGAGCGGGTAGTACTATCAGCTGTCTCAGCAGGGGCAGGAGCGAGGCCTAACGCATGGTCATACAGTGAGATATCCTCCTTAGCAGTGAGCTGGAGGAAGAGATGGAGGTCATCGAGCCAGGTGTCAAAACGGATCGGGCGGCACTCAGCATCGAAAGCTAGAACTGCAGGACTAGCCATAGTTTCAGTAGGAGCAGTAGGAACAGTAGGAAGAGTAGGAACAGTAGGTACAGTAGTAGCAGTGTGACAGCACAGTGCGGCTCGGGCAGGGCGGCGCGGCGCGGCTCGGGCAAGGCGGCGCGGCGCGGCTCGGGCAGGGCGGCGCGGCGCGGCTCGGGCAGGGCGGCGCGGCGGCTTGCCCTTGCGGCTGTGCGCGTGACTGCACGCACCCCCTAGCGCGGAGCTATGCGTGCGGTTGCGTGGGCGGCCGTGCGCTTGCAGCTGTGTGTGCTGCCATGCGTGCGGTCGTGCTTGCGGCCGAGCGTGCAGCTGCGCGTGCGGCTGTGCAGGCGGCCGCGCGCGGCTGCGCTAGCTGCTGCGCGTGCTGTCGTACGTGCGGCTGCGCGTGCGGCCTATCGTGCGGCTGCGCGTGCGGCGGAGTAGGCGGCTGCGCGTGCGGCTGACGGGCGGCTCGTGCGGCTGTGCTAAGGGCGCACGACGACGCTAGGAAGAGGGGGGGGGGCTCGACGGCGCGAGGAGGAGGGGCGCACGACGGCGCTAGGAGAGGAGGCGCGCGACGGCGCTAGGAAGCGAGGCGCTCGACGGCGCGGCGGAACGGTGGGCCCTACCGAACGTGGGTCCTAGGTCCTAACCTAGGCGTCGGATACCATGTTAGAAGATAGTACTGCACGAGAATGAATGAACTAGAAAGAAGTTGGGTACAAGTATGAAACCCTAAGTTTGTTGTACCCCCTAAGGCTAAACCCACTATAGCCTACACAATATAAACATATAATGTTTGACAGCAGGCTCCTCGTAGGGCGACGCCGGTGGGCGTCGAAGTGGATTGTCGCCGATGTCGGCGACCCAGGTGACGGCGGGCGGGATTGCACTGAGCTACGGCTACTTCAAGTTTACGCCGGACAGGATCTCGGTCACCCCGCCGCTCGTTGGTCGACAACACATCCTCACCTGGAAGGAAGCCATCGAGCCCCAGCTGGAGATGGCCGGGCTGATCGGCTTCGCCCGAGGGACCGTGGCGACGCCGGGGGAGCACCACCCCGACCTGCGTGCGGAGTTTCGCGCCGTGCAGTTGTTAACCTTCACGGTCATCTCGCGGTGCTGCTCACCGGGCGTGCAGATCGCCTTGAAGTGGTGCCGAGAGTACCTCGACGCCGGCCACCGGGCGTGGAACTTCATCGAGTCGACCTATCAAGTCACCGACGACTTGTTCATCGCCCAGCTAGAGGGACAGCTGACGCACCTGCGCATGGGCGACGAGGAGACGGCGACCGACTACTGCAACCGGGCCCGGCGAATTCTCGCCACCATCAGGATGGCCGGCGCCCAGTACTCGACGGCGTCGTACGTCACCCACGTCATGCAGGGGCTCTCGAGCAGCTACAACCTCCTGAAGCGGCTGTCCATGGCGCCGAGCACGAGGATGACGCTCAACGAGGATAACCTGACCTCGTATATCCTGCAGGACGAGGCGATGCAGGAGGCCGAGCGATCCCAGGAGCTCTTGGCGCAGGCCAACTTCGTCGCCCCGACGAAGCAAGGAGGCCGACCAGGGCAGCGTGGGCAGTCGGGCGGCGGCGGTAGCAGTGGCTGGAAGCCGAGCAAGGACGCCGACAAGAAAAAGTCGGCCAAGGATAGCGGTCGCGGAGGAGGAAGTCGCCGCCGGGAGTGCTGGATCTGCCACAGCCCCGACCACCTCTCCTTCGAGTGTCCCGACCGCAGCGATACCGACGACGACGACGCTAAGGGAGGCCGCGGGAGGTCGGCCAGCCGTCGTCCACGTCGAGGAAACAAGCCGCGCAAGGAGAAGCAGTCGAGCAAGTCGGCCTCGGCGACGGACGCCGACTCCTCTGCAGGCGGCAAGGGGCGAGACGACAAGGCGGCGTCGTGCTCGCTGGTCGGCGTCGTGGAGCCGACCGTCTCACTGGCGCCGGAGGCCGGTGAGGACTTCCAGGCGGTAGCAGCAGCTATGCAGGCGAACCCAGCGGTGGTCCTGCTCGATAGCGGCTGCTCGCACCACCTGATGGGGACGAAGGAGGCCTTCGTCGACTTGGGGCCGAGCGGCGACGTGAAGCACGTGCGCGGCTTCAATGGGGCGCTCCAGGACGTTCAAGGCCGCGGCACTGTCGCTCTGCAAGGGGAGGCCGGGAAGCAGGTGCTCATCCCCGATGTGCTCTACGTACCCGGCGTCCGGGCAAACCTGCTTTCAGCCGGCCAGCTGAAGGAGCACGGCGTGAAGCTGCAGGAGGACGGCGACGGGATGCTGCTCGTCTCGGCAGCAGGGGAGGTGCTCGGTCGGGCGACGTACACCGGGCGTGTCCTCTGCACCGATCTGCGCCCCTGCTCGGCCACGCCGACAAAGCCTACCACGGAGGTAGTGGCCCTGCGCGTGATCGTCTCGGCGACGAAGGCATCGCCGGACAGGATGCACGCAAGGCTTGCGCACGTCTGCATGGACACCATCAGGAACTCGGCGAAGAACGAGGTCGCCATTGGGCTGGACCTCAAGTCGGCGACGGGCGCCGACTCACCGTGTGTTTCGTGCGTCGGCGGGAAGCTGGCGCGGCACACCTTCCCCGACCAAGGCTCCGACGCCGACGACGTGCTGGCCGTCGTGCACATCGACCTGTGCGGGCCGTTCCGCGTGGCTGCCAAGGATGGCAGCCTGTACTTCTTGCTGCTGAAGGACCGCAAGACCCGCTACGTGTGGGTGAAGCCGGTCGCCAAGAAGTCAGATGCGTTGCCGGTGTTCGTGCAGTGGCTGGCGGTGGCTGAGCGGCAGACGAGGAAGTCGGTGTTGATGCTGCGCTCTGACCGGGGAGGGGAGTTCCTCGGGAAGCAGTTCACCAACTTCGTGAACGGCAAGGGGATTGTCCACGATCTGACCTGCCCATACACCCCGCAGCAGAACGGCATGGCGGAGCGGGAGATGAGGACGGTGGTGGAGTCGGTGCGGACGATGCTGCTGCACATGGGCGTGCAGCACCACTGGTGGCACCTCGCTCTCCGGCAGGCCGTCTGGGTCCGCAACTGCCTTGAGAGGTCGGCGCTACCGCCGGGGACAACGCCGTACCAGCTGCTGACCGGGAAGAAGCCCGACTTGTCGCTGGCACGGGTGTGGGGCTGCATGGCTCAGTTCTTGGTCCCCGAGCAGCAGCGTGGTGGAAAGCTGCAGCCAAAGGCCCGGTGGGGCCTTCACCTCGGCGTGTCGGAGGAGAGCAAGGGCTTGGATCTCCTCGACATCTCCGACAACCGGGTGGTCACCACGTCGGACGTGGTGTTCTACGAGAGCATGTCGCTGGACATGTGGAAGTCGGCGCACGGGCCGGTGTCAGGGCGGATGCCGGTTCACCCGCCAACGGACACCTCGACGGCGTCGGTGCCTCTGCTCGCCGAGGTTGGTGCGCTTGCTGGTGAGGACGCCGAGGACGTCCCCGGTCCCTACCCTTCACCTGCCCCTCCCCTGGACGCCGACTTGCATGGGCTGACCCCGACGTCGGCCTCCGGTGATGAGGGGAGACGTGGGGCGTCCCCTGTGGCGCCGGCCCCAAGCATCGCCGGTGGCCGACGTGATGCTGTGCAAGTCGGCGTAGGAGCTAAGCTGACGCCGACTGGGAGGCAGCAGGTGGTGCAGACGCCTTTGGTGAAACCGGTAAAGGAGGCGCCTGCAAAACAGCAGCTGACAGGGGAGCAGGCAGCAGCGACGCCGACCAAGGAGCAGTCGGCGACCGGGTCGTCGGCAGCGGAGCCGACCACTGGGGAGAAGTCGGCTGGGACGCCGACCACAGGGGAGAAGTCAGCTGGGACGCCGACCACAGGGGAGAAGTCGGCTGGGACGCCGGCTGAGGAGCAGCAGGACGCCAAGGGCAGCGACGACGGCGACGATGGAGGGGACGCCGAGGAGGTCCAGCCGGGACCACGGCGTTCAGGCCGACTTCGGAGGCCGCCTGACTTCTTCGTCCCCGCTGCCTTCACCACGGTGTACGACGTGGACGATGATGACGACGACCTGCTGTACGACGACGCCGAGGAGGATGAGGAGTTTCCAGAGCTCGACCCCGACATGCTAGCCGACCCCGAGCACCGTTGGTACATCTCGACGATGACGGTGAAGGAGGCGTTGGCGAGCTGGAAGGGCCCGGCGGTGAAGGCCGCCATGGAGGAGGAGATTCGCAGCCTCCTCAACATGGGAACGTGGGAGCTGGTCGAACGCCCGCCGGGAGTGAACATCATGAAGAACCGGTGGGTGTTGACGACGAAGTACCACATCGACGACACCGTCGAGCGAGAGAAGGCGAGGCTGGTCGTGAAGGGCTTCACGCAGGTGTACGGCGCCGACTACGACGAGACGTTCGCGCCGGTGGGCAGCTACGTCACGCTGAGGATCTTCCTCAGCATCGTCGCCGTCCTCAACCTCAACCTGATGCAGCTCGACATGATGAACGCCTTCCTGCAGAGCAAGCTCGACCGGGTGCTGTACATGCACCAGCCGGACTACTTCAACGACGGATCCGGCCGGGTGTGCAGGCTGCTGAAGAGCCTGTATGGGCTGAAGCAGTCGCCGCTGCTGTGGTACTTGGCGCTCAACGATGTGCTGGTCGGCGCCGGGTGGAAGAAGAGCCAGGTCGACGAGGCTCTTTACTTCAAGGTCGGCGAGGACGGAGTGGCCTGCTGGGTGCTGGTCTACGTTGACGACCTGCTTGCTGCCAGTAGCAGCGCCGTGATGCTCAAGAAGCTGAAGGAGCTGCTGGAATCCGCCTTCGAGCTGCGTGAGATCTCGCCGGTGCAGAAGTACCTTGGGCTGGAGATCGTGCGCGACAGGTCGGCGGGGAAGCTGTGACTGCACCAGCAGGGCTACGCCGACAAGCTACGTAGGCGCTTCATCGACGAGGAGCAGACCGGGCGCACCCCGAAGACGCCGGTCTCGGTCGACGCCTACGCCGAGCTCACCTGCAACGACGAGGAGGCGTAGGAACGCCAGGAGGAGGAGTACAGGCAGAAGGTCGGCTCGCTGCAGTTCGCGGCGACGACGACAAGGCCGGACATCGCCTTCGCCTGCAGCAGGCTGGGGAGCGGCCTCACGGTGAGGAGCGACCAGCACTGGCGCGAGGTTGACCGTTGCCTTGCCTACCTCGCCAACACACGTGACACCGCCCTGGAGTTCGGCGGTGGACCTGAGTCGCTGGAGCTGGTCGGCTACGTGGACGCCGACGACGCCGGTGACAAGCAGAACAGGACGAGCACGGGTGGCTACGTGTTCGTCTATGGAGGGGCCGCAGTCTCCTGGTCGAGCCAGCGCATCAAGTGCGCGACGTTGTCGTCGACTGAGTCGGAGTACGTGGCAGCCACCGAAGCCGGGAAGGAAGGACGCCGACTTCACTACCTCCTTGCAGAGTTCCGGCAGCTGGATGTCGGGAAGCCGACCGTCCTTCGGGTGGACAACAAGTCGGCCATCACGGTCGCCGAGGGCATGGGGTTGACAGGCAACCTCAAGCACATGGAGCGGCTACAGGCCTGGCTGCAACACATGGTGAAGCGCGGGAAGTTCTCGCTGCAGTACATCCCGACCGCTGAGCAGCCAGCCGACTTCCTGACGAAGGCCCTGCACTATCCGGCCTTCAACCGGTGCTCCGTCGCAATCGGCCAGGTGCGCTTGGCCGACGTGGGCGACGGCGACAACGACGTGCAGCAGTAGGTGCCATGCCCTCTTGCATGGCTGGTGCGGTGACCGGCGTGCTGTGTGTTAGGTGCACGCCGACGGGCTATTCTCGGCGCTGTACTGCCGTGTGGGCTGGGGGCCCAAGCGTGAACGCGGCAGGGGAGTGACAATGGGAGTGTTGTAAGGCCCCGTCCTCGCTTGGGCGGAGCCAACCTTGTGGTCGGATGTGCGGGGGTTGCAGCCGACCTGCAGCAGTGGGCACGGGGGCCACTGCAAGGGCGCCAAGCTGGAGGGCGCCTGGCTGGAGGGCGCCGAGCAGGAGGACGCCATCCTGGACGCCTGGTTGGCATCCTGGATACCTGGACGGCGTCCTGGGAAGCTGGACGCCGAGCTGGGCGTCGCCACGACTACCCGGGCGCCTGGTCGACGTCGTGGGCGCCTGCACGGCGTTCTGGAAGGCCAGACGCCGACCTAGGCGTCTGCACGGCGTCCTGGGGGTCTGGACGCCGACCTGGGGGTTCGGAAGGCGTCCTGGGCGCCTGGACGCCGGACTGGGGACGCCGGGCATGCGTGGCCGGCTACGGACTGCGCTGGTCGGCCAGGCGTGGTTGCCCGGTCGACTGGAATACCCGGGCGACGTGCGCGAGTGTCGCCAGAATGGAGTCTGCAAGGCCGACCTCGGGGGTGGTATCTCGAGGTCGACGTGGCTGGTGGGCGCAGTCGCTGGCGTAGAGTCTGCCAGGCGTCTGCGCTGTGTACGTGACAGGGAAGTGCGCACCAACCAGCTGCGCGCACCTGCGAAGCAGGTGCACCGTTGTCCTGCGGGTGCAACGCTGTGCAGCCGACTTGCTGCAGCGCTGGCACACCGTGGACTTGCAACGTTGGCGAACCGCTACTCTGCAACGCTGGAGCGGTGCGAGCGCTGCTGCGCTGGAGCGCGGTCGACCATGCTGCGCTGGAGGTCGACCAGCAGCCTAGCTAGCACTGATGTAGTCTGTGATGCCAATGTTGTTACGATCATTATTGTCATGTTTTTCCTAGTGAAACTCTTGCCAATTCTCCCCGTGAACTAGCAAGCAGCGTGAACACAAGGAAACGACTAAGTGAACGAACGCAGAGATCACACGAGCCCACGTGCCTAGCCCGTAGCCTAGCTCCCGTTGCAGCAGTTATCTCCGCACTAACTTCTAGAAGTGTGTGTGACTTTCCCTTTTTTACGTGTCTTCTTTCCCCGTTTCCTCCTTCTTCATATCAGTCGTTTCTATTTTAATTTTCTCTCCCTTTGAAGTATTCCGTACATTCGTCTATCTTGTTCGTACATTCTCCTTCCTTCCTGTACGCATATTTTGTTCTCTTGATGCGTTGGTTCGTGTTTTGCTCGTCCGTGTAGTATTTTATTCATAACTCCGAACATTCCTCTTTGCCTCATACTTACTGTGCTTTCGTTGTTCCTTCTCTCTACCTTACACTTCCGTTCCCTCGCCTATTATTTCCATTACTGTTTTCTGCTTCCTTCTTCCTTTCCTCTTTCGTTCATCCATGTTGTGATTTTTTATGCCTACCCCCTGCCTTTCACTTCCGTTCCTTCATCCCGTCGTTTTCCTTTCACCTATTCTTTTCGTTTCTGTTTTCTTCTTCCTTTCTGTTCCCTATTTTCCGTTACTTTACTTTCAGTACATGTCTCTTTTCTTCCTACACTTTTTTCTGATATTTTCCCCTTGTTACAATTTATCAATTCATTGGTCAGTGATTTCACTTTCCTTCCTCTTCTCAACTCTTTCTTGTAATCAAGAAATTCATTAATTTTACACTGGCTTTGTGTTTGGTTCGCCAATGTTCTCTTCCATTCATTCCGTTTTTTTTCTTGTTATTATGATTTGTTTGTACCAGGACCTCCAATTTCTCTGTTTTTGTACCTTTTTCTGTCCCTTCTGCCCCGTTCCTTTCCTCTCTAATCTCTGTCCCCCCCTTTTTCCCCCCTAGAGTCTTTCCTGTACCATTTGGAAAATCAAGGCTAATGTGGAAAGTAGGAAGATTATTGTTTGTATGATTGATGCTACTGTATTGTTATGTTAGATTTCTTTTGGGTTTATTTTCTGATTGTGTCGAGTTTTTGTGTGTGAACATCGGTATGTGCGCCAGTCTGTATGTGTATGTGTGTGCATACTCATCCATATGCATTTATCATTGCATTAACAATGCGCATCTGTGGATTCTAAAAAGATGGTCAACCTGTCATTTCCGAGAAGGTTCTTTGCCCACTCAGTGAGTGTGTTCACTTGAACTGGATTTGACGGATCTTGATCATTTTTTTAGTTTACACAGATTGTGTTGTTTCATGTAACAGTTGGATAATTCAGGAACTATGCTATTGACCTCCCCCCCATGCTAGGCAGGGGATGCGGTAGCATAGGGTCTGGGTCAATTAACTGTTACGCATTTTCATCATCCTATGCATTCATTTTATTAAATATATTATGTTCATCACAGTAGCATATGCATTATATTTATGCATTTTTGTATTCAATATTTGGAACACCACGTCCTGTGAAAATTACGAGGAATGATTGACTAAAGGAAAGGTTGGGTACAAGTACAAACCCTAGAAATGTGTTGTACCCCATATGTGCTACCCCACTATAGCCTACATAGGCTAAGTCATATAAGTCTGACACACCCCCATAGGCAAAGTGGGGAAGAACAAGGGGTCACAAGACCAGTCAAGCAAAGCAAAGCAAGCTCAGGGTGGATCACAAGTCACCACACATTCCGAGCACAAGTTCAAGGCCACAAGGCCAGTTCACATGCAAGATCATATATAAAGGTAAACAAGCAAGTGCAGGTATAGAAAGATCACAGTACAAGCAAGGTCAAGAAGTGAGCAAGTGAGGCCAAGTAGGCACAAGACCTAGCATCGTACAGCAGCGCTGATGATCACAAGGCGGAAGTGCCTTGGTAAAGATATCAGCAGTGTTGGCCTGAGAGGCCACGTAAGCAAGGCGCAGCTGACCACGCTGCTGCAGCTCACGAGCAAGGAAGTAGCGGAGAGCAATGTGCTTCGTTCTGTGCTCCAGTCTGTGCTCCCGACACAAGGCCAGCATGGCCTTGTTGTCTACGTACAGAACTGGAGGAGAACGAGGCGGCTCTCCTAGGTCAGTCAGCAGGTAGGTGAGCCAGCGTAGCTCCTGTGCAGCCATGGCCCCCGCGTAGATCTCAGCCTCACAGCTGGAGCCGAGAACAGAAGACGAGCGGGTAGACCGCCACGAAACAGAGCCGGAACCAAGGCTGAAGGTGTAACCCTGTGACGACCGCTGCGTAGCCTGGTCGTCAGCCCAAGAAGCGTCTGCGTGACCTGTGAGGACCACTGAACGCTGCCCTCCAAGCACTAGCCCCATGCCCGACGTACTGCACAAGTAGCGCAACACCCTCTTCGCTGCAGCCATGTGCTCTGGTCGGTGTCTCCCAGGAGCAACATAGCGTGCCAAGATGCTAAGAGGGTATGCAAGGTCAGGTCAAGTGCAGGTCATCAGGTACATGAGGCAGCCAACAAGCTCTGGGTACGCGCCACTCGGCTCTACGGACTCATCCGAAGGCAGAGCTGAGAGCGAGTGGCGAGTAGACAGAGGAGTGGCCTGAGGCGAGGAGTACGTGAAGTCGAAGCGCTGAAGGACCTGCTGCACCATGTGTGACTGAGTCAGGGTAATGGTGCACTGTGCTCTGTCCCGGGTGATCTGCAAGCCAAGGTAGCTACGCAGTTCACCCAGGTCTGTGCACGTGTGTCTCTTCTGCAGCTCGGACTTCACGTGGGCGAGTCCAGCAGTGTCAGCAGTGGCAAAGACCAAGTCGTCGACGTACACGAGGATGTAGAACGACGACAAAGAGGTGTCGGTGCGTAGAAACAGCGACGGGTCGGTAGTAGAAGGAGCAAACCCAAGAGCCGCAAGTGTAGTCCTCAGTGTGTTGTGCCACTCACGGGGCGCCTGGCGGAGACCGTAGACTGGCCGCCGGAGGCTCCACTGGGTACCAGGAGGAAACGACCCAGTGAAGCCAGGTGGGCGGCGCAGCCAGATCTCCTCGTGCAGGCTGCCCTGCAAGAAAGCTGTGCTGAAGTCAAGAGAGTGAAGCTCGTAGTCGCGCTGAGCGGCTATGTGCAGCAGCACCCGAAGAGTGGTCATCTTCGGGGTGGGAGAGAAGGTCTAAAAGTAGTCAACTCCCTGCCGCTGACTGAAGCCTCGAGCCATGTAACGTGCCTTGAAGACAGGCGGAGAACCCGGCGGCCGCTTCACCCTGAAAATCCACATGCCACTGACGATGTTCGCCCCAGGTGGGGGAACCTCGTCGACGTAGGTGCCTGTGGACTTCCAGGAAGCCATCTCTGCGTCCATGGCTGACTGCCACTGTGAGGAGTAGGGACCCTCGATCGCCTCAGCGTACGATCGAGGTGTCGGGATGTCTAGTGCATCCGGGTCTCCCTCAGGTGCAATCAGCATGGACACGAGATGAGGCAAAGCAGCAGCACAACACTGGAACTCCTCCTGCCTGTCCTCAAGGACGTCCGTGCTAAGAGCACAGTCACCCCCGACGGATGGAGGACAGACAGACTCAGCAACAAGACTAGCAGCGTAGTCTAGACGACAGTGAGCAGCAAAGTCGACAAGCTCAGCAACTAAGGCAGACGCAGCAGCTGACTCAAAGGAAGGGTCAGTGACAGCAGTGGCCAGGAGACGCGTGACAGTAGGACTAGCAGCACGAAGAGAGTCAGACTCCAGGTCAGCAAGAGCAGGAAGAGAGGACTCAGGAGGAGACGGCAAAGGGACACGCAGTGGAGCAGTGGAAGGACGCAGCGCCATGTGGTGTGTGCCTGGGACCGCAGGAGGACGCGGACGCGGATCACGACGACTAGTGCGAGCAGCACGAACAGGCGACGAAGGACGAGACGCAGGCTCACGACGCTCAGCAAGACCTCCAGTAGGACCAGTGTAGGGAGAAGGAGCAGGCAGTGGGGAGGCGGGTTGTAACTGCGACTCAGACTGGACAGGCGGCGGACACTCTAAGGAAGGAGCAGGACCAGTAGAAGGCGGGAGACCAAGAACCTGCTCAAGGAGCGGAACGAAGTACGGCCGCGGCCGCGCAGCGCCTCCAGAGCCAGCAAGGACAGCACCAGCACCCCCAGTGGCAGCACCAGCACCAGTAGCACCCCCAGCTGCAGCACCGCCAACTCCAGCACCCTCAGAAGCACCAGCGCCAGCAGCACCTCCAACGCCAACACCCCCAGCAGCTCCAGCTCCAGCCGGACCACCGGAAGACTCAACAGCCACAGCTCCAGCACCTCCAGCAACACCGACTCCAGCAGTACCGCCAGCTCCAGCACCGCCAACAGCTCCAGGACAAGGAGCACCCCCAGTAGCAGCAGAACCTCCAGCTCCAGCAGCACCTCCAGCTCCAGCAGCACGGCTCCAGCGCCGAGTAAACCACTCGCGCAGCTCCTGTGGAGAGGGCAGCTCCCGCCGGGACGAAGCACCCGAGGGACCTCCAGACCCAGTACCGCCAGACTCCACACGAGCAGGCCCAGCACCCTCAGGCTCCGCACCCCCAGGCTCAGCACCCCCAGACTCAGCACCCTCAGGCTCCGCACCCCCAGGCTCAGCACCCCTAGACTCAGCACCCCCAGGCCCCGCTCCCGCAGGCTCAGCACCCCTAGCAGCACCAGAGTCAACAGCTACCTCGACAGGCTCGACTGCGTCTACCTGAGACACACCTGAGGGGGCAGGACCCTGAGGGGGAAGGGGGTCTACCTGGGGGGGACCTGGCGCGAGGAAGAGCGGCGGCGGGGGGAGGGGCGCAGTGCGGTAGGGGAAGAGACGGTAGTAAGGAACCGACTCGTCAAACGTGACGTCCTGGGAGGACAGAACACGGCGCGAGGTGGGGTGGTAAAACTGCCAACCAGGCGCGTCAGGGGGGAAGCCAAGGAAGACGCAGGGAACAGCACGGGGGGACAGCTTGTCCGCAGACAAGTCGCGGACAAAAGCCCGAGATCCCCAGACACGAAACGCAGACGCATCGCCAACCTTCCCCGACCACCGCAGAGTAGGGGAGGTCTCCGGCAAGGAGACTCGGGGCTGAAGGTTGATCTGATGCGCCGCGTACTGAACCGCGAACGGCCACAGAAAATGGGGAGCAGCCGCATGAATCATGGACGTACGAGCGACGTCCATGACCATGCCAATGCGGCGCTCAGCAATCCCATTTTGCTGTGGGGAGGCCGGAAGCGTGAACGTCTGGCGGATGCCCTGTGCACGACAGAAGGCTCCCAGAAGGCCAGAGGAAAACTCTCCGCCTCTGTCAGAGTGCAGACGCAGAACAGGAAAGTCCGAGCCGAAACTCTCTCTGAGCTGGAGACGAGCTGCGCGGATCCAGTCGATCAACACCTCAGTGACGTCACCCTTGCTGCGCAAGGGGAAAACCGTGGTGTAACGCGAGTAGTCGTCAACCACCAACAGGAAGTAACGCTCGTGACCCAGGCCACGGACGCGGGCGGGGCCCCACACGTCCATGTGAAGAGTCTGCAGCGGAGCCTCTGTCGGAGGAAACTCTGAGGAGTGAGGAGCGGCGCGCTGCCGCCCCTCGACGCAGGGAACGCAGGTAGGGGCAGGCCCCGGAGGGAGGGGAGGGAGGGACCGGGGGAGACCAGAGACAAGGTAACGGGAGGCCATGCCTCGGAGACGAGGCAGGGAGGGGTGACCAAGGCGGTGGTGCCAGAGGAGAGTCTGGTGGGACAGGAGACGACACGAGCAGGGAGCAGACTCAGGACCAGACCTGGACGCTGCAGCAAACACCTGACCCGACGCAGCTACCTGACCAGACTCAGCAACAGGAGGAGACTCAGTAGTCAGTGTGTACAGGCTCGACCCCGGCTGACGGGTAAACGTGGCCAAGTGTCGGCCCGTCCGAGCACACGTACAATGGGTCACCCGCTGACTCGCAGGAGTGAACTGGTCAACCCCCCCATCCTGTAGATCAGCACCACTCACCAAGTTCGTAGAGAACGAGGGGAGGTAGAGACCTGACAGGGTGCCAGAGGGGGCCGCCGGACACGGTAAGACAGTGGAGAAGTGGGCAAGGACAGGACCCCCAGAGGGGTCCGCCAGGGAGACCACAACTGGCCGACTAAGCGGCGCAAGCGTGGTGCGGTCTCGAAAGAAGGAGCGGGAAGCACCCGAGTCAAGGGTGAAGGTGTGTAAGGCCTGAGCCGACGTGGTACCTGAGAGAGCAGACTCACCAGCACCTGGGGCAGCAGACGCACTAGCACCTAGAGCAGCAGCCTCACCAGCACCTAGAGCAGCAGCCTCACCAGCACCTAGAGCAGCAGCCTCAATGCCCGGGTCAGGCGGAACACACAGGTAACAGTCACCCTCATCACTAGTAGACACAACATACATGGCAGCAAGGATAGCATCATAATCCAGATCAAAGATAGCAACCCCCGACCTAAGCAGCTCACCCCAGCGGGGGATCTCAGTGGCGTCAGGGAACTGGAGACGCCAAGCGTCCGTCAGGCGGCCGAAGCAGCGCTGGGTGGTGTGCGGGCCACCGCACGGCTCACCAGTGTGGTCGCCGGTACGCAGGACGTAGGCACAGGGACCAGCACCCCCACCCCTCTGACGCGCAGCGTACCACTCACGAAGCTGCTGGGGGGGCGGGGTCTCACGAGTGCGCTGCTGCTGCTGGCGCTGACCACCACCGAAGCCGCTCCGCTGCGCAGAGCCACCCCGACCAGCTCCACCTCCGCCGCCGCCACCTCTGCCACCGCCGCCACCGCCTCCTCCTCCGCTCCCACCGCCACCGCCGCCGCCGCCTCCGCCTCCACCGCCGCCACCGAAGCCCCCACCCCCGCCACCACTCCCACCGCCACCCCCACTCCCTCCGCCGCCTCCACCACCACCTCCACCGCCCCCGCCAGCCCCTCCAGCGCCCTTGCCCCCCTTGCCCTTGCCGGTGCGGCGTCTCCCGCTAGGGGCAGACGCAGCGCCGACCGACTCGGTGCCAACGAAGTCGACGGCAGCAGCAAAGGCAACAGAGGGCAAAAGGGGGGAGGGGGAGCACCCCTCAAAGAAGGGGGCACGAGGGTCACCACGAGAGGCTCCTACAGCGACTATACTCTTCTCAGCTGCCAGGAGGCGCTCCTCGAGGAGGTCAACGGTGAGTGTGGTGGGGCAAACAGAGAGGAAGTGGTCCCTGACCGAGCGAAGGGAGTCAGGGAGCCGGGTGACTATGTAGTAGAGGGTGATGTACATGGGGGGGGGGGTTCTTGGCGCAGAACTCAGCAGGAAGCGCAGCGCGGTAGCGGGTGTCACTAGTGCGAAGGTGCGTAATGAGGTCAGCGACTGTGGGAAAGGCGGCGAGGTCAGGGAACAGGTACGGCAGCATGAGGCGGCTAAGGGCAGCAGTGGCAGGGGAAGAGTAGCGTGCGACTACAGCGTCGTACAAGGTCCTAGCACTCTTGTACTGACTGAAGTGCGCGCGCTCAGAGGACGGCAAGTGACTACGCACAGCAAGACGGGCAGCAGCATCGCGTGTGGCCCACTGTGAGCGAACAGTGCTGTCAGCATCGGCAGCAGGGGCAGCAGAGGCGCCAGACATGAGATCGAACAGTGAGAGACCGTCTTTCCTATCGCACTGTAGGAAAAGCTGTAGATCATCGACCCAGATCTCAAAGTCAACAGCCCGACCCTCAGCATCAAAGACTAGAACGCTAGGGGTAGCCATGACAGCAGTGGCAGCAGGCTAGGGGCAGCAGCAGCAGTAGGGGCGCGGCTCGGCGGTGCTCTTACCAGGGCAGGTGGGTAGGGGTCCGCAAGTGGTGGGGCAGGGCCGAGGTGCGCCGGCAGGGACGGGGCCGCTACAGGGCGGCAGAGGACTGCCGCTCCTCTCTGTAGGGCAGGGCCGGAACGGCGGCGGCGGCCCCTGCTGTCAGCGGCGGCGGCGGCGGCTGCAGTCGGCGGCTGCGGCGGCGGCGGCCCCGGCAGTGGCGGCAGCAGTTGCTGCTGTCGGCGGCTGCGGCGGCTGCAGCCCCGGCTGTGGCGGCGGCAGCTGCTGCTGTCGGCGGCTGCGGCGGCTGCGGCTCCCGCTGCAGGGGCGGCGACGGTGGCTGCTGCAGGGGCGGCGACGGCGGGGTGGCAGGTCCGTGAGGGAGCCGAGAAGGGGCCGCGGAGGAGCCAAGAAGGGGCCGCTAAGGGCGGTGAAGGGGGGCCGCGAAGGGGCCGTGAGGGGCCGTGAAGGGCGGCGACGGGGCCGAGACGGGGCCGTGAGGGGCCGCGACGGAGCCGTGAAGGGCGGCGACAAGGCCGCGAAGGGCGGCGACGGGGCCGTGAAGGGGCCGCGAGGGGCCGCGAAGGGGCCGCGAGGGGCGGTAAGGGGCCGCGAAGGGCCGTGAGAGGGGCCGCGAAGGGCGGCGGAGGGGCCGCGAGGGAGCCGCGAAGGGGCTGCGAGGGGCCGTGAGAGGGGCCGCGAGGGGCCTCGAAGGGCGGCGACGGGGCCGCGAAGGGGCCGCGAGGGGCCTGAAGGGGCCGCGAAGGGCCGTGAGAGGGGCCGTGAGGGGGGGGGGCCATGAGAGGGGGCCGCGACGGGGCCGTAAGAGGGCGCGACGGGCCGCTAAGGGCAGGGGACGCGACGGAAGGGTAGGCACGCGCGGCGCGACTCGGGCAGGAGCGAAGCGCGCTCCGGGCAGGAAAAAAAAATCGATTTTCAGTGGTGGGCCCTAGGAACGTTCCCACTAGGGAACCTGCTCTTTACCATGTGAAAATTACGAGGAATGATTGACTAAAGGAAAGGTTGGGTACAAGTACAAACCCTAGAAATGTGTTGTACCCCATATGTGCTACCCCACTATAGCCTACATAGGCTAAGTCATATAAGTCTGACACGTCCATCATTATACTAATTCATCTATGCATAACATAATTCGACATATGCACTACGGAATTAACCGTCACGTGTTCACGTAACATCATTTTGGCAACCCATGTTTATGTTTCATCCATACAGTATAGGTTCAGTCAAGGCGAACTAGGACATGAGAAGGAATTTACCATGGCTCCTGCTAAATCGTCATGGAAAATACATACACCCGGTACACGGTAGTCATGCATTTACGGTATCGCTAGTACATTTATGGTAGCTACCGTTCACTAGGATATTTTCATCTTCAACTTTTTTTTAGAGTATAGAGGACGAAAAAAAATTTGTGCATAACGATTGTAATAGGTTGCTCCGCAACCCAAAAAGCCTGAAATGTCAGTGTTGTGTTTGTAAAAAGCCTGATGCATCAGTGTACCACTAGTAAGAAGGCTGTCACTAACATGTCGCAGCTGATGGCAACGGGGCAGGATCCTTGGCAGCCCTCCAGCACCACATGGTGGCCACGTTCGGATTGGCCAAGGCTGACTGCTGCAGCGAAACGGCCCAATTGGTGTGAAAGCCGTGCCAACAAAACACCTCTGAATGTGAAGCAGTGGCAGAATTTCACAGGTTGGCCTCGCCACGGGGTGCTTACACCTCGGGAATCTGAGATTCCCTGTAATTGCGGTCAGATCCACATGGCACAGGTACGAATTGCTTCAGTGTTGGTTTTGTTACAACGTCGTGGCATCAGTGTCCTAGGGGAAAAAAGTCTGAAATTTCAGTGTGGCTTAACAAAAAAGGCTGAAAGATCAGTCCCTCAAAAATCTCAACACTGACTTTTCAGGGTAGGTAAAAAAAGGACTGCCAAAATCAGGAATTTCAGGGTTTTTTTCCTGATATCTGAGGCCCTACCGTGAAGGGAGGCTTCGCGTCGCTGGGGCACAATCCCCCAGCCTTATTCCAAGGGCTTGGCAATCTTCGTCGGCTCTCCCCAACCAATCCGGTGGCGCTCTAGAGGCTCCCTTCCGCTGTTGCGGGAAATGAAACATCCGTTCGGCTGAACCTAGGTTACGTGCTCAGTCGAAACCTATACTGCGCGAAATACTCGCGAAGAACCGTACCGTGAAGGTTTTTTCTTTACGAATATCAGAACGAAAACACGTTAGGTCATAACGCCTCTGTAATTCTGTTCGCGAACAAGTTCGCCTGCATCAAAGCGGGGAGTGACACCAAAAGTCAATGGGCTGCTCCCTCGGCAGCATCTCCCTCAAGTAGACAGAGCCCCTACCACCGCCTGTCAGTGACACTGACACACACACATTGTAACAGTGTGGCAGCCGAATGCTGCCAAGTACAGTGCAGGTGGGCGGAAGTCAAGCGCCACCTCACCAACTGTTCGTATTGGTCAAACGCCTCAACCTGCAGCTGGGCGACCAGGTCCTGACGCGCAGCCCAACACAAACCCTCGCGCGAAAATTACGAAACGCAGAACACCGAAGTTCCGACCGCTTGCCGACTTCGCCAACAACACCGACGAAATTACAGCCCCGTAACCAAGCTCGCCGTCCAATCCCGTACCGCAATAATTCTCTGAATTTCACGGCAGGTTCATTTCAAAGGGGTTGGGTTACCATTGAGAAATTCAGAGAGAGTTGCGACTTGGGAGTGCGACTCGATATTTGAATGTGCTCTATAAAATTGTACTGTGAAATTCGTGAAGTCATAGTGCAATTTCCAGAGAACTCCAGAGAGCACTCTATCCTCGTTTTCCTAGCCTACTAAGGCTGCTACTTCCCTGCCAGCAACGTTTCACTGGTATCAGAGCCTGGTTAGTTATTTCGCACGCTCCCGCCATATTCTAGACCCTATGGCCGGACCGTCTGATATGACGCCGGAACTCTGGAACGAATTTGTGGCGAATATGCGCCGAGAAATTGAACGCGAGGTGCGTGACCGGATCCTCGGCGAACTCCAGGAACGTGGACTCCTGGGCACACAGGTGCCGACGCCAGCACCTACTGTGGTTTCTGCACGACCCAAAGCACCCGAACCTGAGCCGTTCATCCCTGGAAAACGTCACTTACCGGTGCGACGGTGGCTTTTCCAAGTGGAGGAATACCTCTCCCTTTGTCATATCAACCGGGCGGAGTGGGCTCGGCACGCCGGCATGATGCTGAGGGGTGCAGCTGCTACTTGGTGGCAGAGTTGCCATGCTACGATTTCAACTTGGGAAGAGTTTTCTGCATCGCTATTAATGAACTTTGAGCCGGTCAACTCCATCGAGCGCGCACGTGACAACCTCGCTGAATTACGCCAACATCGCTCGGTCGCTGAGTACATCAACCGCTTCCGCGAGCTCGTGCTTGAGATCCCTGACATCCCTGCTGCTGAACAGATGGACAAATTCAAGCGTGGGCTGAAGCCGAAAATCCGCACCGAGGTCGAACTCCGCGGCGCTACGACGTTGGATGAGATGATTCGTGTCGCCGAGCGTTTTGACACCATCAACTTTGCAGCATACCAGCGATTCCAAGGACGAACCGGGCAGCACACCACTGCTGGACCTACCTACCGCACCAACGGTCCTTCTCCCATGGAGCTCGGTGTGGTGGAACAGCGTGCACGCAACCAGTCCACGCTTACGTGCTACTCGTGCGGGAAATTCGGCCACATCAAGCGACATTGCCCGAACCGCCGCAACTTCGAAAGGTCTCCGGGAAACGGACAGCGCCAGTAGCAGTGGGGCAGACCTCTGGCGCATCGCATGCCCCGCTTCTCCCGACCCCATTATTCATCGGCACCCCTGAACTCTACACCACATCCAACGCTCCATTCCCCGCCATCATTCTATACGCAAAAATAAAGAATCGCTACGTTGACTTTTTGCTCGATACCGGCGCTTCAGCAAATTTCCTCTCTCCTTCAATTGCTGCTGAACTTTCTCTCCCCGAAGATCCCAACAGCAACCCGCAGGACGTGATCATGGCAGATGGTACTCGGCGGCGCTGCGGACCTACTCTCCTCCCTGTGCATTGCATGTTTGGAAGCTTGGAGGCGACGGTCACGTTCGAGCAACTGCACCTCGGCGGGTACGAAGGCGTTATCGGTCGACCATGGTTGCACCAGTTTGGACCGCGGATTTATTGGCGCAACGGAACTGTCACCGTCGGCAACTACGACCTCCCATCCCACTCCTTTCGCCGACCATGGTCATCCCCAACCAGTTCCGCTTCATCAACCCATCCACCCCAACCTGCCCCATCTCCATCTTCCCATATCCCCCCTCTCCCTCCTCCTCGCATAGCTCCCGTGCAGCAGCCAACACCACCCGGCTCCCCCGAAGTGATCAACACACCTCCTCCTTCTCCACCCCACCCAACCCAGCAGCCACGACGTCCCATCATCCGCCCCGCCTCTGAAGTTATCAATCCATCAGCCCCCACCCCTCCATCACCACCTCCTCCTCATCATCTCCTAGTCATCTTCACCGCTCCGGAATCTGAACCATCACCCAACTCTCTCCCATCACCTATACAGAAGTTACTCCAAGGCTACACCGACGTCTTCCCCGAAGATCTTCCCGCCGAACTTCCACCCGAGCGTGCTATTGACCATAGCATCCGCCTCATTCCAGGTTCTACACCGCCCGTGCGCCCAACCTATCGCATGAGCACCGCTGAACTTTTGGAGCTCCGACGTCAACTCGATGACCTTCTCGAGAAGGGTTTCATCCGCCCAAGCACCTCACCATACGCTGCCCCCGTGCTTTTCACCCACAAGAAGGAAGGTGACCTGCGCCTTTGCATCGACTACCGCGCCCTCAACGCCATCACAATCAAGAATAAGTACCCGCTGCCCCGTGTCGAGGAGTTGTTCGACATGCTTGGGGAAGCAACAGTTTTCAGCAAGCTCGACCTACGCTCCGGTTACCACCAGATCCGTCTCGCCGAAGACGACATCAACAAGACGGCGTTTCGAACCCGCTACGGCCACTTCGAGTTCCGCGTACTTCCGTTCGGCCTCACCAACGCACCAGCCACGTTCATGGGACTCATGAACGACATTTTTCGGCCCTTCCTCGACCGCTTTGTCATCGTGTTCCTCGATGACATCCTCATTTTCAGCAAGTCACTCGAGGAACACGCTCAGCACCTACGCATCGTCCTCGACACGCTTCGCCAACACCGCCTCTACGCCAAGCTCTCCAAGTGCACCTTCGCCCGTTCAAGCATCGGCTTTCTCGGCCATGTCATCAGCTCCAAAGGCATTGCTATGGACCCCGCAAAGGTCCAGTGCCTTGCTGATTGGCCAGCCCCACGCACGGTAGCGGAGCTGCCAAGTTTCATCGGCCTCGCCAAGTATTACCGGAAATTCATTTTCAACTTCTCTCACATCTGCGCCCCTTTGACCGATCTCTTCCGTCAAGGAGCTGCCTTTCAATGGGGACTACCGCAGCAGACCGCTTTCAACTCAATCAAATCAGCACTCACCTCTGCACCGGTCCTCACCGTCGCCGACCCTTCACGCCCATACTTCATTTGGACCGATGCTTCCGATGTCGCTGTCGGTGCCATTCTTTGCCAAGACCACGGCCATGGGATGCAGCCACTCGCTTTCGAGTCACGCAAGCTTCAACCGGCAGAGCGCAACTACGCAACACACGATCGGGAGCTCCTTGCCATTGTCCACGCAATCAAGACATGGCGCTGTTACGTGGAGCTGCAGCCCGTCACCGTCTACACCGACCACCGCCCTCTTCAACACTTGAAAACAAAGCCCGTGCTCAGCCGCCGCCAAGCCCGATGGGCTGAGTTTTTGGAGCAGTTCGTACCCTCACTTCAGATTATCTACCGCCCCGGAAAACTCAACCCAGCCGACATCTTGTCCCGACCACCACCACCAGCCCCACCACCCACCGACCAGCCCAAACCAACCACCAACCAGCCCCACCACTCCCCAACCAGCCCCACCTCATCACCTCCACCTCACACTCCGAACCCACCCTTGCAACTCCATGGAATCAGCAGCATCACTTGGGATGATACCTTCATCACGAAATTTCAGCGCGCCTACAAACGTGACCTGTCTTTTGTCAAGCAAGCACCCGAGGACCCGGCCTACTCATTTGAAGACCCATTTTGGTACAACACCGTCACCAAGACCATTTGTGTCCCTGCAGATCGCTCCTTACGACAACTGCTACTCTCCGAATACCACGACACCGTTACCGGCAGCCACTTTGGTGTTGAGAAGACCTACGCACGCCTCTCCAACGACTACCATTGGCCACGCATGCATGCTGATGTGCGTGACTTCATACGCACCTGCCGCACCTGCCAACAACTCAAAGCACGCACCACCAACCGCTACGGACTCCTTCAGCCCATCCCTCCACCTACCAAAGTGTGGGATGAAGTCACCATGGACTTCATCATGGATCTGCCCCGCACACCCCGCAGCTACAACGCTATCCTAGTCGTCGTCGACCGACTCTCCAAAATGAGCCACTTCATTCCTACCCACACAACCGTCACCGCACCCGAAACAGCCCGACTCTTCTTCGATCACATAGTCCGCCTACATGGTCTCCCATCCGCCATCATTTCAGACCGTGACCCCCGCTTCTTGAGTAACTTTTGGCAGAGCCTCTTCAAGCTTCACGGAACCCGGCTGAAGTTTTCTACCGCGTATCACCCTGAAACGGACGGACAAACCGAACGGATGAACCGCACGCTTGAAGACTCCCTCCGTGCACAAGTTACTGCTCGCCAAACTGATTGGGATCTCCACCTCACCGCCATCGAACTCGCATACAACAGCACACCCCACCTTTCCACCGGCCAGCCACCCTTCTACCTCGCAACCGGACAGCACCCCCGCCTCCCCACGACCCCACCCCCCCACCTCTCCCACGCACCAGCAGCCTTTGAGTTCCTCACCTCACTCGAATCAGCCATTGATGCCGCTCGCACCTCCATCCTTAAAGCTCAAGCCAAACAGACCCACTATGCCAACTCCCACCGCAAAGATATACGCTTCAAGGTTGGCGATCAAGTGTTACTCTCCACTGACCACCTACCTCTCCTACGCAAAGGCACAACCAGAAAACTCGCCCCTCGCTTTATTGGCCCGTTCACCATCACCCGAGTCCTCTCACCAGTCACCTACCGTCTCCAACTGCCCAGCTATATGAAGATTCACCCCGTCTTCCATGTCCAGCGCCTCCGCCCTTTCCGTGCACCTTCACACGACCGTCCAGCCACACGCCAACTGCCACCGATGTTCGAAGGCAGCCCCGGCCTGTTTGAGGTTGCATCTATCGCTGCACATCGCGACACACCTCATGGTCGCGAGTTTCTTGTTCATTGGAAGGACCAGCCCACTAGTGACGACTCATGGGAACCAGAGAGCCACCTTGACCGTGCCGCAACTGCTGTGAATCGGTATTTGACCAGCCACGGTTTGGCGCCGTGGACGGCGCCACTTGGAGGGGGAAGTAATGTAACAGTGTGGCAGCCGAATGCTGCCAAGTACAGTGCAGGTGGGCGGAAGTCAAGCGCCACCTCACCAACTGTTCGTATTGGTCAAACGCCTCAACCTGCAGTTGGGCGACCAGGTCCTGACGCGCAGCCCAACACAAACCCTCGCGCGAAAATTACGAAACGCAGAACACCGAAGTTCCGACCGCTCGCCGACTTCGCCAACAACACCGACGAAATTACAGCCCCGTAACCAAGCTCGCCGTCCAATCCCGTACCGCAATAATTCTCTGAATTTCACGGCAGGTTCATTTCAAAGGGGTTGGGTTACCATTGAGAAATTCAGAGAGAGTCGCGACTTGGGAGTGCGACTCGATATTTGAATGTGCTCTATAAAATTGTACTGTGAAATTTGTGAAGTCATAGTGCAATTTCCAGAGAACTCCAGAGAGCACTCTATCCTCGTTTTCCTAGCCTACTAAGGCTGTGTTACGAGTGCAATTGAGTGAACGAACGAGAATTGCACTATCGAAGCAAGAGTACAATGAGCGAAGGCATGAGCGAAGAATATATAGCGAAACTACAGTGGTAACGGTAATGGACTGTGGTTGTCGCGCGACGAGCCTGGGACTGAGGTTGGGAAAAAGTGTCGAAGCGGAGGCCCGGAGCGCGGGTTACCCGCCGAGCCGTGAGGTCGGGGTGCGATGTGCGAAGGTGGCGGGCAGATTGTCGATGCGAGGGTTGCGAGTGGTAACGGTGCTGACTGTGGTGCTACAGTGATGTACGCGTTGAGCAGGGATGCGAAGTAAGGAAAATGAATTTTTCTTACACTACCCCCCCCCCTAAGGAGGTCCTCCTTACGAGAGTGCGTGTACATCCCTGAAATTTCGGCTGCGCAGATACTCGGTGAGGACGGGGTGGTTTTCGATTCTGTCCAGGGGAACCCAATTGTCTTCGGTGGGTGTACGGTCCTTCCAGCGGAGTAAGAACTCGATCCTTCGGGCTCCTCGAGGGTCGCGAACTCTGTGACTCAGGATTTTTTAGAGGGTGATGATTGGTTCAGTTGGTGGTCTTGTCATGCTGGTTGGGCGATTGCGTGGCAGTTGGCTCGTGGACGGGACGTAAGGGCGAAGTAGGCTGACGTGGAATGAGGGGCTGACGTACCAGTCAGCAGGGAGGAGGAGGTGGGCGGTGACGGGTGTAAGCATGTGGCTTATGCGAAATGGCCCGCAGTATCGGGGGCGGAGCTTCGGAGTGATGGGCATGTTAGAACTAGCAGTAGAAAGTAAGAATGAAGAAAGGAGGATGTTCACTAGCAAGCAGTTGGATACATATAGCAAACCCTATTTGGACTGTACTCACTATAGAGTACCCCACTGCAGGCTAGACAATTATAACATTCTGACACACCCCCATAGCCAAAGTGGGGTGTAATCAGCACAACAAGCAAGTATAATAATAGTTCACAATTATAAGCAAAGCTAGTGGTAGTCACAGCGGGCAAGTGAGGAGGAGGAGGGACTGTGAGAGGAGAGAAGATGAGAGACGGCGGCTGAAGCTGCAGACACACGGGCAACAGGAGCTGCTGGCACAGTGGCTACCGGGACAGTGCGCCCCGGACTACTGGAGTAACTGGCTCACGGGCTACGAGGAGCTACAGGAGCAACGGACCCTCGGGCGACAGGCGCAGCAGACTCTCTGGGCTACCAGGACAGTGCGCCCCGGACTACAGGTGCTGCGGACGACAAGACAGCAGCCTCCGCTCAACCTCCTCCAACTGTCCCACACACCCCCACACACCCACTGCTTCACTCCTAACTCCACTTGCACGTCACCCCCCTAGTACCACTCCTTCGGCTCCCACACACCCACCCCCCTCAGCGGCAGCTGCAGCACTGGGAGACGGAGGAGGAGGAGGAGCAGGGGACGACGCACAGAAACTGCACCCCCATACCCCCCACCCCCAAACCCTAATTCAGGAGAACGGGCAGCAGCAGGGGTGGGGCGCCGTCAGAAGCACGGGGGACAGCGGGCAGCGCAGGGGCAGAGAAAACAGGGCGCCCACGGGCCTGGCGCAGCCCGTACGAACCGCGTGCGGGCGGCCCGAGGCGCGCCCTGGCCTGGCGCAGTCCGTACGGGCCGCGCGCGGGCCTGGCGCTGCCCGTACGGGCCGCGCGCGGGCCTGGCGCAACCCGTACGGGCCGCGCGCAGGCTGTACGGGCCACGCGCGGGCCCTACGCAGGTCGCGCAGGCCGCGACAGGCGACGGGGGGCGACGCGCGGGTCCCCGTCGCCCGTCGCAGCGCCTCCCGGGAGCGACGCGCGGAGTGACGGGGCAGAAAGCCGCCGCGCGCCTCGGGGCGCACGGCGGGCAGAAAACCGCCGCGCGCCTCGGGGCGCACGGCGGGCAGAAAACCGCCGCACGCTCCGAGCGCGCGGCGGGATGAAAAATCCGTCGCACGCCACGGGGCGTGCAACACACAGAGTAGCAGTAGCAGCGGAAGCAGTGAGGTGGTGGGCCCACCCACAGGATCGACCCAAGGGGATCGACCTGCTCTGATAGCATGTTAGAACTAGCAGTAGAAAGTAAGAATGAAGAAAGGAGGATGTTCACTAGCAAGCAGTTGGATACATATAGCAAACCCTAATTGGGCTGTACTCACTATAGAGTACCCCACTGCAGGCTAGACAATTATAACATTCTGACAGAGCAGTCGGAGGTTCTGAGTGTCAAGTAAAACTAAGTCGTCGGGCTGGTAAGTGACAGGTCTGCGGTGGCGGTCGGCGTTGCGTTTAGCGATGATGTTTGATTTTTTTATTGCGTCTACTGCCCGGGTCCGTGCTGCTTGTAATATTTCGGCGAACTGTTGTGCTCGTGGTACTGGGTTGTCGGGATTCGGGGTCATGGGTACTGTTGGGTCTTGTCCGTAGTTTAGGTAAAATGGTGACTGTTGGGTCGTGGCGGATGGCGAGTTGTTGTACGCGAATTCGATTAGTGGCAGTTGCTGTTCCCACGTGGTCGGGTCGTCACACGTGGCCCTGATGAGCTGTTCCATGGTCTGATTTGTCCGTTCTGTCTGTCCGTCAGTTTCGGGGTGGTATGATGAACTGAACTGCAGTCGCGTGCCGAACTGCTGCCACAGGTTCCGCCAGAAGTTGCTGGTGAATTTTGTGTCGCGGTCGCTGATGATCGCGGCGGGTATCCCGTGCAGTCGAACGACGGTGGAGATGAAGAGGCGTGCTGTTTCTTCGGCTGTGATCGATTTTTTGCAGGCTGCGAAATGTGCCATTTTCGTCAGTCGATCGACGATGACCAGGATCGCGTCGTTCCCACTCGCCCCGGCTGGTAACCCCGTGACGAAGTCTATCGTCACCTGCTGCCAAGCACGCTCTGGGGGTGGTATCGGCTGCAACTGTCCCGCCGGCCGCTGTCGTGATGATTACATGAGCTGACAAGTGGGACACGATGCCACGTGTCGTTGTACGTCGGTCAACATTTCGGGCCAGTAATAATACCGCTGCAGCTGCTGCCGGGTTTTTTCTACTCCGAAATGCCCCGAAGTAACTCCGTCGTGTGCCTCCTGTAACAATAATTCCCGTAGCAGTGTATACCCAGGTACCCAAATGCGGTCAGTCCCGGTTTTTACGTAATAGACTCCCTTTGCTGCTGCGAACAGCTGCGAATTTCCTCCTGTGAAGAATGGATCCGTCTGGTACCCGTGGGTGAATAGGCCTGTCAGTAGCGGGCTTGTCTGGGCGAGTAGTATTGCGTGGATCTGGGCAGTGGAGCGGGTCAGTGCGTCGGCGATGTTCGAGGCTCCCTTCTGAGAGTGCATTGCAGTATTCGACAATCAAGATCTGAAGCCTCGTAAGCCGTGTAAGTGAGCAAGGAAGCATGCCAATTTCAAGGTGACTGAGGTTCAGCTCCTGCAGGCTGCTCAGCTCTCCCAGGGCTTCCGGCAGAAGCTCGATCGCCCCGCATTCATTCAGCTCAAGGCTCGTCACGGAGGTCAGGTCGGTGAAGGAAGGCGGAAGGGGCTGCTGCCAGCAGAGAACCAGCTCGAGAGACTCCAGGCTGGCAAGGGCCCCAACGTCCTCTGGCAAGGAAAAGCCCTTCAAGTCGAGCACGCAGAGCCCCTTGAGACCCGTGAGGCGGCAGAACCGCTCTGGCAGCTGCGAAAGCCTAGGGCAATCTGCTATGAAGAGTGACTCTAGAGATGTGAGATGATAGAAGGAAGGAGGGAGTTCGGTGAAACGCAAACCGTCCAGAATCAGCGATTTGAGGGTAGGCATGTGACCGAAGCTGGTGGGTAAGGCAGTGAATCTCTTGCAATGACAAACGATTAATGTTTCCAAAAAGATATGAGAGGTGAAGCTTTCGGGCAGGTGAGTGAATGCATGGCAGCTGCGAATATGAAGCTTACGAAGGCATGGCAGCAGATATTCTATGCCGTCGGGAAGGGTCTCCAGCTCACGGCACTTGGCGATGAACAGCTCCTTGAGCGCGGTGAAGGGCGAGGATGGGAAGAGGGTGTCCCACCGAGGACACGAATCCAGGAAAGTGAACGATTCTAGGCAAGACGGCAGCGTCACGCTTGCAGTAACCGCCGGCTGATGGTTCTGGTGAGGGGCTAGGGTGGAGAGGTGGGTGAGTTGAGGGAGATGGAGGAGGTTGGAAAGGTGCTGAAGATTCCAGGGGAATGTGATGTAGAGGGTGGTAAGGGCAGTGAGGTTTGTGAGACTGCGATTGCCCACGGCTGAAGCGTCGGTGAGAAGAAGGGTCTGCAATTGTCTCAGTCGAAAAAACGAGTCCGGTAGCTGTGTCTCTTGTTGGAGGCAGAAGAGCGTAACTTGCTCCAACTCTGGAAGGTTTTGAAAGAACCGATCCAATCCCTCCGTGGTTATTGAAGCCTCCTTGCGATAATATTTTCCATCTTCCCATCCAAAGCTCCTTCCCACGTGAAAACGAGTCAGCTTCGGGCATGATGACGCCAAGTGGTGTAGGAAAGCGTCGTTGAGCGCCTCGACGCCGTTGTCGCTAATATGCAGGTGGGTGAGATTCGGGTAACACGCGACTGCGACTGAGAGATCTTCGCAGGATACCACGAGGCCTCCTTTAACGAGCACCGTGGTAACGCAACGCCTCGCCAGACGGCGCCAATGACCGCAGACGGATGAGATGAAGAGAATTTGAGCCACATCTGAGTCTGGACGAGGGGCTGGTACTGGCGTCTCGCCTATCAGATCTAATTCCTTCGAACAGAAATTCCGTGACGCGGCTGGTTGCTTGAAGGAGCGTTTGATGATCTTAAAAAGGAGGTCGTCTGGGAGACTATTAATACTGGTTTGAGACTCCATCTACATAAGGGTGACAAAATCAACAATTTTGATTGCCACGGAAGGGTGAAGCTACGTACAGAAGGAGCGAGTGATCAGAGGGATGCGAAGAACAAGCTTTTTCTTCTGTATGTACGCATTTCAGAATTTCTCTTTCTAGGTTTCTGGATTTCGATTTTCAGCTATGCCACAGCATTGGTGCTGTAAAGGCGTGGAAGAGCTTGTTCTTGGAAGGGTGGGGGAATCTAGATGGGTGAAGGGCAGCACCACATCATTCGCGGAAGTTCTCGCACGCCACGGTAGGTTGGAAAGCGAAGGTGATTTCTGCCTCTGACGAAACGTTGTCCAGGCGTGCGAAATTGTTTCGGTTGTTGCGACAAATTACTGTGTTTTTTGTTGCGAAACGTGGTTCGTGACAACTGATTCGGAGGGTTCTGCGAACGATTTCGCAGAACCTCCACAACACCCTCGTCATCATCCAACAGCGAACGACACAACCTTGGAGGATTTGGGGGTTGCAAAACAACTGGGTGTGCTGCACAACAGCTTCTGCATTTCCCCTTGCTTTGACGACAAGGTCCATTCTGACCGATCTGAGTGCTTGATTACAAGCAAGGGCGAGTCCACGCTGCATTTCACGGACCTAAACTGCAGCCTTAGTGTAACGCTCCTGAAGTTGCTGACGTTGCCGACGCTGCGCGTATATCCCACGACGCTCAGAAATAAAGAATGTCCTATTGGCCGATCAGACGCTTCGGATGCGAAACAAGTGATCGTCGAAGTTCACAGCAGCGAGCGGTTAGCGCGGAGCTCAAGGGCTGCACTGAAACCGTCATCCATTTTGAGCGAGATTTGATTCCCAGGAATTAAAGCCTGTCTTCAGCTGGAGAGCGACTCGACAGACAGAACCACGGATTCAAGAGGCGGATCATTCGAGTGGGTGAGTGAGGATGATGCGTCTTCCTGCTAGTAATGGCGGCTCGGCGTCCGAGGGTGAAGTCGCAGGTTGCACGAAATCCGATCAATTGCGCGACGCTGGCGAGATAAGCGCCGCTGTGCGCGCAAGCACACCAGGAGAGGGATGAGGCGTAAGAGAAGGAGAGGGAAAAGGAACGGCGGAGGCAGCAGGCTCTGCGGCAGGCGGCGAGACGGACGGGGACACCGTCAAGCAGCGGATATTGCAGTGAAGACGGAGGGAGGGTCTTTTGCTACTAGTGGCGGCTTGGCGACCAAGATTGAAGCTGTAGGTTGCGCGAAATCTGATCAGTTACGAACTTACGAGAGGTTGGCAGGCAGCGAGACGGTCGGGGAAATGGCCAAGCAGCGCAAGCGGCGTTGGTGGCGGCGGGGAGAGCGGGAGGAGAGGGCGGTGACCGTTCAAGAGGAGAGGGCGGTGACCGTTCGAGAGGAGAGGGCGGTGACCGTTCGAGAGGAGAGGGCGGTGACCGTTGGGCTGCTGATGGGGCTGGCGGAGGTTCCGAGCATGCGATTGGGGCTACCGATGGGTGCCAGGGGGCGAATGAATAGCTGGAGATAACCAAGGTGAGAGTTGGTGCGGGATGGGAAAGTTGCGTATAGAATCGGACAGCGGATATTTCTCAAGACGATGGTGGGAAGCAGGCAGTTGAATAGCTGGATGTCGCCCGGGTGGGAGTCTCTGAGTATCATATTTCATTCACTGAGGAGTCGTTGCGAGTGGGTTTGGGATGGCTGTGAGAGAGTGAGTGGAGGGAGGTGATGGGCAGCCAAGGTGAGACTCATTCATTCCCCTATCCCCCCTCCAACTACCTCCCCCTCCCCTCCCAATTCCTGATTCTCTCTTCCTACCCAGCCCCTATTTGCATCTCACTGCCCTCATTGAAATCCTGCACTTGCGGTGGTGGTGGGGCCGCACTGCGATCACCCAGCCACTGTCCGATCCTTTCCCCTTCCTTCCCACCTCCCTTCACCCTTCCCCCATCTCCCCACCAGCTCTGCACCGCACTTGCTTCTCCGGCACCGGTTTCTTCCCCATGTTTCCCGCCCCTGCAACAAGAGCGCACCGTTCAGGGGAAGCCTGCGGGCTGCCGAGGCTGCGCACTGTGCGTAGAGTGGCGTGACGGGGAACCTGCACACTGTGCACTCCGTGCCTGTGCGTTGTTGCAACTTGAGCGCACTCATCTTGGGGAACCTGCAGTCTGCTGAGTGCACTCCTTGTCAAAGCTGCACCTCACTGTCCCTTCAGCATCCCTTACCCACATTTCTTCCCCTCCGCCTCCACCCCTCCTTCCACCAGCTCCACCCCGCACCTTCTTCCCCAAAATGGAATTCTGCCCCACCCACTCCCGCCCCTACAGCACTGTCTCCCTCGTCCCTCTCATAGCCACTGTGCTGCTCTCCTCTTCTTCCCCCCACCCCCCCCGCCCCCCCCTCCCCACCTTTCATACCTGCTTCCCACACCCACTTGTGCCCCACAGCTGCACGCTCAGGGTCAAATCAAATACTCGCACCCCTACGGCTCGACCGCACTGCTCCACCCCACAGCAGCTCCATCAAGGCTGCTGGCGCGGCAGAGGTTGGGGAGAGGAGGCTGCAGGCGAGGCTGGGCGAGGCTGGGCTGGTGGGTGGGTGCCCCATGGTGGTGTTAGAGGGCGGACGAGCAAGAGGGAGAAGGAGGTGCGTTCTGAGGGAATGAGGGGCGGTGGGCTGGGCTGCTTGATTTGTGTGAGTCACTTGTTGGTGGGTCACGGGTGGGGGGAGGCTGGGTGTGGCTGCTGGATGCCTTGTGAAATTTCTCTTTCTCAGGGTCGAGCAAAGGGAGAAGGAGGTGCGTGGTGAGGGAAAGTGGGCTGATTATGGGTCACCAGCGGGTCAGTTGTAGCAAGGCTGCTGGGTACTGGCAGTTTTCTTCTAGAAGGATGAGCAGAGGTAGAGGAGGTGCGTGCTGTGAGCGGCGTGGGCTGCTTGTGAATCACAGGCAGGTCACAGGCAGGTCACTGGCGGGTCACTGGCAGGTCACTGGCAGGTCACTGGCGGGTCACTGGCAGGTCACTGGCAGGTCACTGGCGGGTCAGTGGCAGGTCACTCTCAGGTCACTCTCAGGTCACTCTCAGGTCACTCTCGGATCACGCTCGGGTGATTCAGATGTGTTTGAGGTTTTGCCGGTGGTGACATGACAAGCTGGAGGTTCATCCATGGGAGCCTGTGGCGGTTGGTCCATGGGAGGCTCAAAGTGTCTCTCACGGATCAACCGCCCGTAGGAGCCTTTCATTCGTGATCTCCCTCAACTGTGCACGAGGTTGTTCCGGTATGACTAGCTGCAGGTTTAGCCAAAAGGGGCTGATGGCTGAATGATTTACGTACAGCAGTGCTGTTCCGCATGATGCTTGAATGTCAAGGTGCTTGAAGGACTGAACGTACATGCGTGCCGCATGCTTAGAGGCTGAATGCCATGTGGCTGTGAAAGCAGAGCGGGATGAAGCGGGATGAAGCAGACCAACGGTATAGAGCATCAGCATCTCCTCCACACCTCCTTCCCCCTCCTCTCCCTCCTCAACCCCCATCTCGCACCACTTCCCACTCACCCGCCTCACTCGCATTTCCCTCTGCCGCTCCTGGCTGGCTGTCACACCTGCCCCAATCAGTCACAACGTTTCAAATCAAAGCTACTTACACATTGCTACTTTCTCCCACCCCCCCTCCGATCACTCACAGCTTCTCTCTCTCTCTCACCCACCTCACTGGCAACTCCCTCTGGCTCCTACTGGGCTGTCCAACCGCCACCGGCCTCTCCTTCCAGTCACCCATCAGGTGTGCGTAGTGCAACCGTCACTCTCCATCATCGTCCCCCCCCCCCCCCCCCATCCCTTTTTTCCATCCCCATCCCCATCCCCATCCCCACCCCCATCCCCATCCCCACCCCCACCCCCATCCCCACCCCCATCCCCATCCCCACCCCCACCCCCATCCCCATCCCCATCCCCATCCCCATCCCCATCCCCATCCCCATCCCCATCCCCTTCAATGTCCCATTATCCCATAGTACAGCCAGTATCGTCCATCTCCGACCATCTCCCTCCCTTATCAACTCATCGGCCTCTCATGCTGCTCTCCCTTCGTGCCTGCCTCGCCTCCCTTCGTGCCTGCCTCACTGCAACCATCTCCCACTCTTCCTCCACCCCTTTGTCCTTGGGACTCCTCTTCACGAACTCCCCGTCTCTCATTCGCGCAGCCGTGTGCGTTAGTGGTTGAAGGGAGTCCTTCTCCCGCTCGTTTCCCTCTCCTGGAATCTCCTTCTTCTGCTCTTTCCCTCTCCCACTTTTCCCTCACCCACCCCTCCCTCACCCGCTCTTCCTTCTCTCACCTTTCCCTCTCCCGCTTCTCCCTCTCCCACTCTTCCCTGCCTTCCCTGCCTGCCCCCACCGTTCTCTCCCTCTTTGCAGGCAGGCCCTATCTGTCAGGTGCAAGGCCAAGAGCGCCGCGAGACATGAGACGACTTTTGAGGCCCTCAAAAGCCCCCCCTCACACCTCTCTCCCTCTCTGCAGGCAGGGCATATCTGTCAGGCGCAAGGCCAAGAGCGCCGCCCTCATCGCCATCGCCCTCGTGGCCCTATTTGAGGCATTATTTTCTACAACTGTGCTTCCCTCCGCCTCTTCTCAGCATTCACCGTCCTCATCTCGGCAACAGCAATGAGCTCACATCACCTGACGAGCAATTTGCGTTCATGGGATCGCTGCTAAACATCAGTCTGCTGCTGCTGCTGCTGCTGCTGCTTCCCAAATGTCACAAGTCGTTCTGCTTCTGAACAAAATTGCCCAAGAGTGGTGACATATTCCAGTTGTATTTCTGTTACAACACTCTGATTTGAAGGCATGTGTGTGTGTGACCGTCTGGCATTTCAGCCGAGAGCCTTTCATCTGGAAAGATTGCAGCTACTGGATGTATCCGCTTCGATTGGGTGTACATGCCCATGTGGCACCGTGTCTAGTTTCAGAGTGGCCCACATGTCCATGTGGCAGCACACCATTCATCTGCACTGATTGTTGTAACATCTTGCTATGCAACACAAGACTCACTTGACTTGATAATAACCTACCGGTATATATACAATGCAGGCATCTCGCAAGCATCTTGTGAGCGATCATACATTTGACAACTCAGCCAGGAATATACAGTTGCATTGCACAAGCTGACCTGCCAATGAAAGTGCATGGTAGAGGCCTGAGTGGGAGTGAAGGCAGTTTCACAGGTGCACGGGTAGAAAGACGGGCCTGAGGCAGCAGCACTTGGGAGAGGCAGAATTCCGAAAAGCATGGCAGAGGCCTGAGTGGGATATAGCTCCTTGCCTGCCAGGTGTCATAGTAGATCATTCAGCGAAGGAGTGAACGGAACGGTGATTGCTGCTGGCTTGGAGGAAGTTGGAGCTGCCATCACCGTATTGCAAAGTATTGGCTTACAGGCATCCTACAAAGGGCGGACAAGTCATTAAAAATATATAATGCTGTCTTTGGCACCAGTTGCGAGTCCGATTGGTCAATGGGCATACTGTAATTTTTTAGCTTTTGATAAGCATAATCCACATTGTGAAGGGTATGAGGGGAGTGAGTGGGGGGTATGAGCAGAGGGGGTGAGGGGAGTGGGGTTATGGTATGGGTGACATGTGGCACGGTACCAGTCAAGTGCCAGCCATATATGACACGGGATGCTCATTTGAAATGGCATGCTGACTTGACATGGCATGCTGACTTTGGCATGCACCCACTTGACATGGCATGCTAACTTGGCATGCACCCACTTGACATGGCATGCTGAATTTACTTCGCATGGTGGCTTGACATGGCATGCTGAATTGACATGGTATGCTGAATTGACACAGCACGCTGACTTGACACGGCATGCTGACTTGACACAGCATAATGACTTGACATGGCATGCTGACTTGACACGGCATAATGACTTGACATGGCATGCTGACTTGACACGACTTGACATGGCATGCTGAATTGACACGGCATGCTGACTTGACATGGCATGCTGAATTGACACGGCATGCTGACTTGACACGGAATTCTGACTTGACATGAAATGCTGAATTGACATGGCATGCTGAATTGACATGGAATGCTGAATTGATATGGCAAGCTGACTTGACAGACAAGATACAGACAACATAGTTGCTTGCATGTGATGTTTTCGGCATCAATCGCTAATGCCACTAATATATTATCAACTCTAGGCTGCTGGGCTACGAAGGAGTGAATGTGCTCCATAGCGTAGGGGCGAACATTGGGATGATTAGAGAACAGCTAGCCATGTGGGTTGTTGCTGATGACAAGTCCCCACACCAGCTTCAGAGCAACAACATGTTAATATCAGGTGAGGCTTGAATTTGAAGCAGGCATTCGTCCAAGAAACGTGTGCCCCATGAAACTCTCACCTGCTCACTGTGCTCCTACAGTAAAAGCCTCTTTTCTAAGGATTGCTACTGGCGCCTTTGTGCCCCCTTGTATTCCGAAAGATACTGTACCAGATTAGGTGCTTTGAGATGATGGTCCCGACATGATGATGATACCTTCGGCCTGGAAATAGAACAGTACGGGAATTTTGGCCACTTGATTATTGCCACTTTGACAGCCGTATTTGCTTGTTTTTACAATAACTAGGTTCTAATTGTCAACCCATACATCTGGCTGATGCCAGGGAGTTGCATGCCATCTCTACTGTTGACAATCCGGCTACACCCCTGAACATCCAATATACGTAGCATCTTCAACTGAGTAAGATCATCCGGCGAAACTCGCAACTCCCAACAGTTCTGCAAGTCCAGTGCCCTTAGTCTGGTTAAATTCGAAAACCTAGGAGGAAGGGCTGTAATGGGGGCACGGATCAGAGACAACTGGTTGAGACACGCCAACTGGGTGAGCGAAGGAGGCAGATGCTTCAGGGATGTGCACGAATAAAGACAAAGCTCTCTCAGCCTGGAAAGTGCGCCGATGCGATCTGGAAGGGCAACCAGGCTGGATGAACGGATATCCAACGAAGTGAGATGGCGGAGCTCCACAATACTCGCTGGCAGTTCCTCCAAGTCAGCAGCCACATAAAGCTTCCGCAGCTGCTGCAGATCCCATCCAAAGTTTCGCGGTAGCTTCTTCACCTTCTCACCGTTCCAAATTTCCAAAGATTGCAGCTGCGGAAGAACCCTTAAAGAGAAAGGGAAAGATTCTGAGTCTTGTGGCAGTTGCAGCACCAAGTGATTCACACGTGACACACTTCCTCTAGCAATCGCCCCTTGCTCAGCCATTCCCAGATTCAGATGCACTTTCCTCACTCTTGGCTGCATGAGAGTGTCGAGCAGCTTCAACTTCCCTATCCTTTCCGCAGTCTCGCCAGGATAAAATGAAGGGCTGTCTTCTCCCAAGTATATGATTTCCAATGAGAGCGGCAGATGGTCGAGAAAGGAGGGCAGCAACCTACAGCCACTTAGCTCCAAATGCTTCAGCCTGACCAGGCTGTCCAGCCTTCTCGGAGACACAGAAAGGCCGTGGTCGTGGCAGATGTCAATGATGAGAGACGGAGTGTGGAAGCTCCTCAATGGAAGCGCTCATGATGTGCAAGTACTGCAGGTTGCTCAACACCCCCATGTCCTTAGGGAGCCTTTCAATGGAAACAAGGGCAAGTTCGAGGCGTCTCAAAGAGAGCAGCTGCGTGAACGAAGACGGGAGGTGGCGTTGCTTATTGTTATCGATCAGAATGAGCGTGTGCAGGTCATGCAGCCGTCCAATGCCTTTTGGAAGCACCAGTTCCGTCAGCTCGAAGACACAGAGTGTTTTCAGTCTGGCAAGGCTGCAGAAGCTTTCTGGAAACTGGCTTATCCCCCAGCAGCGAATCAAATATAATTCCTCCACGCAAGAGAGCCGGCCAAAGGAGTGAGGGAGACTCGAGAGCGGTAGGCTGTCCAGCACCAGCTTCTTGAGAGCAGGCAGCCGCCCGAACTTCTTAGGCAGACTTGTAAACGCCTTACTGTGGGAAATTGTCAACTTCTCCAATGTTCACAGCTGGGAGGTGACGCTTCCGGGCAGCTGGGCGAATGTTCACAGCAGCGGATGGTCAGGTCCTGGAGGTGTGGAAGCAGGTTGGCGATGTAATCAGGGAGGCGGATGAGGCTGCTGCTGTCTGTGATCAACAGCCGCTTGAGATGCATGCATGTAGAGCCCGTCGGGAAGAGCAGGTCGAATGGAGGAGAGGAGACTGGGAATTCCAATGACTCCAGGCGAGGCAGCTGTGCCACTGTGAAAGGAGTAGGGCGAGTACCATTGCCGAAAGCACATGCTTTAGTCGAAAAGGAGAGGTTGACAAGGTTTGGCAGGCTTTTAAGGCTTGAAAGTTGCTGCAGATGGAGTTGCGGAGAGGCCACGTGGAGCGTGGTGAGAGATGACAGGTTCACAAAGTTTGGAATCTCCACGGCTGATGTGTCTTCTAGAACAAGAGTGTTCAGATGCGCCAGCTTGAACAGCGATGGCGGGAGCTTAACGTCCTTGTGGAGGCAGCGGAGGAACAGCTGCTGCAGGCGAGAGCATAGCTGGAAGAGGAAATCCAAGCCGGCTTCAGTGATTGGATGCAACTCCTTGCGCTCATAGGAAGTCCAATTCCCCACGTGAAGGATCTTCAGTTGCGGGCAAGAGGCGGCAAGACAGGTGAGGAGCGTGTCGTCAACGGTTTCGACACTGTTGTCGCACAGATGGAGATGGGTCAAACCGCGGAAGCACGTAAGCGCGCGCGCCAGATCTACGCGCGACACGACCACGTTTTCCTGGACGAAAAGGGTGGAGACGTTACGCTGCGCGAGGCGGCGCCATCGACGGCACACGGACGCGACGAGGAGAGTAAACGCTGCATCATCCGCAAAAGCAGGAGGCGTTCGTGACGGACTCTTGTCCTCTTGCCATGATTTGTAACTGATTAAAGAGTTTTCGTAGTAATAGTACTTCGGCTTTAAGTCCAACGAGGCCCATAAGGTCTCGCGGTCATGCTTCCAAGCCATGGACCGCTTTGAGCGGCACAGAATGTCGAGCAGAATGACGTCAGGAAGATCGTTAATGTGCGACGTGCGTTCCATGATGTCTAGAGTGCCTAGCGAACGGTGAGCAAGACTGCTAGATTGGCTTAGCGAACTCGGCAAGGACGAAGCAACAGGTGAGAAAAGGAATGGAGGGCTTACCCGTATTGGTGGAGCTCGCATTTTTACGTCCGAGGTCCCACACCCCTACGACATCCCCTACCACTTTGGCGCTACCAAGAACGACGTTGGTGGTAACATGCCCTAGTAGGGGCATGGTCCATGCATGGACTCCACGAGGGTAAACGGCTGGATCCATCCGATAGTAGAACGCGTTAGGGAAATTTTTGGGAATCCACTACTAATGAGCTTCGTTTGAGTTGAGTTACTTGTAAAACAGAGTAGCTGTGACTACTGGAGGGCTGGAAACTTGGCTGGAAAGTCTTAGCAGGGCTGCTGGAATTGACTGGATGAGGTAAAACTTCACTATGTTCAAGATTAACAAGCCCACTAAAGCACAACTCTAGGCATCACAAACAAGACAGATTGAAAGCTCAAACTAGGCTGATAGACAATGTAACTTCCCTGGTAACTTGGGCACAATCTAGATTGGATGGACCTTGAGTGACTTTGAGTGCCACATGAGGTGCATGAATAAGAAAACTCTGGATATTTCTGTTATAGCTGATTCTGATGTGTAAAAACCTGTAGAAACTGCCAACACTTCGGTTTGAAGGCAGCTTTGAACTATATCGAGTCTTCGGCTGAAATCTGATTGGTGGTGGAACTTTCGAAGTACTTCCCGAAGCTCTGATTCATCGCCGACATTCCCCCTTACTGCTGCTTGTGTGCAAAGGGCTGGGGCGGCAGAAACTCGATTCTCCAACACTCCCCCTCGCACCAGACCCGAAGCACACATACACCCATGCTGATGCTCCTTTCACATCTCCTTAGCATACACTTCATGCTGCTGCCCACGTCTCTTCCCCTCACACTCCTCATTCTCCTCAAACTGCTCCACTGCTTCATGAAGTGTCATGAGGCCTGCTCTTGCCTTGCACATGTTGAATGCATCATGTGGAAGAACCTTGGTCATGAAATCTGCTGCTTGATCGAATGAACGGCAAAAGTTGACGGCGAGAACTCCCTTCTCTAGTTGCTCACGAATGAAGTGGTACTGCACCTCGATGTGTTTTGTACGCCCATGATGAACCGGGTTCTTGGAAAGAGCTACGGCTGAAGTGTTGTCCACGTAGAGCGGAGTTGGTTGAGTTTGCGGCTGCCTCAATTCCTCCAAGAGTCCACGTAACCAGATTGCCTCCCTTGCTCCTTCGGTCATTGCCATGTACTCAGCTTCGGTTGTTGAAAGTGCCACACAACTTTGCTTGCGCGATTGCCAAGAAACAGCGGCACCACACATGAGGAAGATGTAGCCGCCGGTAGACTTGCGTGTGCTCAATTCTCCCGCCCAATCGGCATCGGTAAAGCCTTGGAGGGAGCTTGCATATGGGCTGGCTTGGAAGAGAAGACCATGATTAGAAGTACCTTTGAGATACCGAAGAGCTCGCTTGGCTGCATGCATATGAATAGGTGAAGGGGCACTCATGTGTTGAGCTAGCTTAGATACCGTGAATGCTAAGTCGGGCCTTGTGCATAGGGCTGCATACATGAGACACCCAACCTGACTTTGGTACAGAGCTAGGTCTTGTGGGGATACCTTAAGTGAATTCTCACCATGATGCTCACTCTCCTCAAGACACAACTCTTTAATACCTATGATATCAAGGCTTGACTCTCTCTCTTCATAGGGCTGATGTGAAGACAAAGGGACAAATTTGGAAGGAAGTGGGGTAGGTGATGGCTTGCTATCATCAAGACCAAACCTCTCAAGGACCTTTTGGATGTACCTTTGCTGGAATAGGAAGATGGACCGTGACTTACGATCTCTCACAATGTTCATACCAAGATAATGACTCGGCTCACCAAGATCGGTCATCGTGAATGCACTCGTGAGAATACCTTTCACCTTGTTGAGAAGATCAAGAGAACCTGAGACTAGGAGGAGGTCATCGACATATACCAAGAGCCAAATGTACTCCCCCTCACTCGTGTGCATGAAGTACAGAGCGTTGTCTCTCATGGACCTTGTGAAACCATGCTTGAAAAGTACCTGCTCAAGAGCATGATACCAAACCCGTGGGGACTGTTTGAGACCATAAAGGGACTTTACCAAGCGACACACTCGACCCGTACCGTCATCATAACCTTCGGGTTGTGCCATGTATACCTCATCTTCCAAGACACCGTAGAGAAATGCGTTCTTGACATCCATTTGATGGATATGGAGACCAAGATATGCGGCTATGGCGAGGAGGACTCGTACCGTGGTGTACTTTGCTACCACGGCAAAGGTTTCGGTGAAGTCAAGACCTGGAATTTGGGAATAACCTTTTGCCACTAACCTTGCCTTGTACCTATCGAGGCTACCATCACCTTTTACCTTGATCTTGTACACCCATTTGACACCAATTACCTTCTTCCCTGGAGGTGGCTCAACAAGACGCCATGTACCTCGCTTCATGAGACTCTCAATCTCCTCTTCCTCGGCTTTCAACCAATGCTCTCTTTCGGGACTTGCCATTGCCTCACGACGACTCAAGGGCTCTCGCGGAAGGTGTGATGCTGCCATGCATATTGCCTCTACCTTCTTGTGAATGCAATTCTCACTCTCCTCACATGTGCACCTTGATGACATGTCAACCATGAAATTGAAGGGCTTTTTTACCTTGCGGACTCGTTTACCTTTACCAAACTCCTCAGTTGGCTGAGACACATTAGTGGTAGGGTTCGGTCTCACAGTGTTTGATTGCGTTGATGCGGTCATTTGCGGCTGAGACAACGGCTGCGACATCGGCTGCGACGGCGGCACGGCTGCTTGTTCTTCTCCTGGCGTGGAAATATCTTGATTATCGGTGTTGACTTGAGGATTAGGTATGGTGACTCGTGGCGGTGAAGCTGAAACGTTTGTCGGCATAGTTGGTTGTGAAGATGCTCTTGGTGGGGATCTTGAGACTAGAAGCTTGGGAATTGATGATGACGCTGCCTTGTCGAGAGGTGGTGATGGTTGGGGCTGGTTGGTGTTGTTGCTCGGTGTTGAAGATGGTGGTAACTGATGACGACCGAATCCGGGACGTGGGGGTGAAGTTGAGAAAGGTCTTGGGTGAAGAAGTGGACTGTTGGAGCTGGTGTTGGTGGTGACTCGCTGAAGTGATCCTCGTGCTATGAGCTGGCTTGACGTTGGAACAAGTGATGAACGTGTGGTATGAGAACGAGATGTTGCGGTGACGGTTGACTTGTTGCTAGGAAGAGTCGTAGATGGTGTTGATGTAGGTACTTGGGGTCTTGTAGCTGTTGATTGCTGCTGCATGGGATGATGATGAGCTTCTGTAGTTGCCTCTGGAGTGATGGCTGGTGATGGGTTTGATGGCGTAGTGGTGGGCTGATCCGGTTGGCGTTGAAATTGTGAGGTTGGTGTTGATATAGCTGGCTGGTTTGTGACTGTTGGCTGCTGCTCCTTTGGTGGTGATGGAACGGTGACTTGCTGCGGTGGATTGTCTTCATTTGATGGCTGAACTTCATCTCCACTTGGTTGAGTAGCTGCTGGTGGCACTGGCGTGGCACGGTTGGACTCGTTGACGACGGCTTGAGGGAGATCGATGATCGGTCCGCTATGGTCAGAATCGGTGTCATCTTCTTCCTCCTCTTGTGTTGTTTCCTCAGGTGCGCTTGCTGGTTCCTGTTGGATAGAGGGTAGAGAGGAGGAAGAGGAAAACTTATGCCAACCTGCAAGGGACATGTCTTCATAGAAGACAACATCCCTTGAAACCACTTCTCGCTTGGTGACAGGATCCCAAAGGACCCATCCCTTGCTCTCATTGCTCATGCCGATGAAGAGGCCCCAATGAGCTTTGCTGTCCAGCTTGAGTCTCTTTGCATCTGGAACACGGTATTGGGCCATGGAACCAAAAACACGAAGCATAGACAGATCTGGTTTAACTCCAAACCAAGCCTCATATGGCGTTACACCTTCCGGTAAGGGCCTTGTGGGTCTCCTGTTGCGAACATAAATTGCCATAGTGATTGCCTCATCCCACCAGAGCTTGTCAAGGCCTTTGAACTGAAGGAAAGTGGTAGCTATAGCCTGGATAGTGCGATGAAACCTCTCTGCCACTCCATTTTGCTGAGGACTATAGGGACAAGTGAACTGTTGTTTGATGCCCAATGCCAACAACTCCCCCTGAAACGCTTTCCCCATGTACTCACCTCCTCGATCCGACCTCAAGGTGAGTAACTTCTTCCCTGACTCTCTCTCAACAAGTGCTAGCCATTGCTTGAAACACTTGTGAACTTCATCCTTGGTGTTGATGAAAAAGGACCACGAGAAACGACTCTTGTCATCAATGAAAGACACCAAATATCTCTTACCGTTTCGAGTAGGGTCTCGCATGGGGCCGAAGACATCAGTGTGGACCAACTCTAGGAGGTCCCTTGACTGAGACTTAGAAGGGAAGAATGGCTTTCTAGCTAGTTTACCTTCCACACAAGATGGACATGGAACGGAAGAAAGGGACTTGACTGCACTTTCATTCAAACTCAATCCTTCCACGCTCTTGTGATTTACCAACTCTTTCAATGCTTGCACTCCCACGTGCCCCAAGCGTGCATGCCATACCTCAGCTTGGGAGATACTCCCTTTGTTGTTGACTTGATCGGTTGAAACAGCGGGAAGCGAGACAACGTCGTTCTTCGTGTTGCTAGCACCGCGCTTAATCTCCAACTTCATCTTGTAGAGCCGCCCGGTACGCTCGCCTTCAGCCACCAGATTTCCTGCACTGTCCCACACTTTGGCTTTCCCCCCTTGCAAGAGAACGGAAGCACCCTTCTCTTCGAGTTGTCCGGCTGAGAGCAAGTTTGCTCCCAAATCAGGAACAAACAAAGCTTTATTGACACAAAATGACTTACCATCCTTTTCGAACTCAAGCTTGCCGACTCCTTTGATTGGTACTTTGCCAAGATCAGCAAGAGTCACAGCTTTTGAGTCATATGAGGGCTGAAAATCCTTGAGAATGGACTGATAGGGAGTCATGGTTTCAGAGCAGCCACTATCAAGAATAAACTCCTCACTACTAGTAGAGAAAACGTGCATGCAAGTAGCAGCGTTAAAAAGGACAGGACCATCGGACTCTTTGGACTCATCTTGACTTGTAGAATGACTTGCTATATTTGCTATGGCTGCCTTACCTTTTTCAGATAGTAGCTGAGGTGGGGGGACCCAATTAGGAGGCTTCTTAGGACAAGCATACCACGGGTGACCCCACTCATGACAACAAAAACACTCAAAATTAAACTTTTTAGCATTCGGGGCTTGGCTGAAATTATTGACTCTTGGCATATTGACTCTTGCATTCCTAGGCTGGTATTGATTGGGAATCGAAGGCCTTGGCTGGACATAGTGACTGGACTTATAGGGAGGACTTGACTGAGGAAAACGAGAGGGTTTGTATGGGTTGGAAGGTGACTGAAATTTCGTACCGTAGTAGGGTTGAGGGCGGTTTGGGCTGAAATTTCCTTGCCTCTGGAATTGGTTGCCATATCTTGTGGCTGCTGCAGCACTCCACGCACCTTCGTCACTCCGCTTGTTCCGTGCAAGGTCTCGACTCTGCTGCTCGTTGACAAGGGCCTCAAAGATGAACGCACGACTCTTCATTGACTGCGGGAGCGCTTGTAGTGTTGCACGGAAAGTGTCCCACTCCGGTGTAAGGCCGGTGAGGATGACGGTCTTGAAAAGAGACTCTGGAATCTCCAAGCCGATCGCTGCTGCTTCCTCCAGCATTGCTTCAGCTCGTTGTAGGTAGGCTTGTGCTGATTCATCTTCTTCCATCTTCAGATTCATGAAGCGGCTCCACATCTCGGCTTGGCTGCTCTCGGATTTTGACTGGTGCATAGTCTTCAGTCGGCTCCATGCTTCCTCTGCACTGTTTGCCTTGGTAGAACAGGGCAGGAGCGACTTCAACTGCTGCTCGTGAATGTTATTGAGTAGGTAGAGGAAGGCCTCCTTGTTGCGTCGTTCGTAAAGTCGTTTTTCAGCTTCTGAAGCATCTGCTGCTGGTTTGGCTGCTTCTCCAGTGTAGTAAGGCCACAGATCCAGAAGGGATGCAGTGAGCTCAAACTGAGTTGCCCATGTTGGAAAATCTTTGCCGTTGAACTTGGGGAGGTGAAGCTTAGGCATGAAGGAGGTGAGTGGTGAGTATGTTGTTGAAGGACTGCCTGGTGCAACTGCTTCCACTAATCTAGTAGCTGCTGATGTTGACTCTGAAGCTCCTCCGGCTGGCTGGAGTGCAGGACCAGATGGATTGTCTCCCGCCATGTTCGTATGGTGCTAGGATAGGAACGTGGTGGGCTAGGTTGATCGAAACGACAAGCTCTGATACCAACTTGTAAAACAGAGTAGCTGTGACTACTGGAGGGCTGGAAACTTGGCTGGAAAGTCTTAGCAGGGCTGCTGGAATTGACTGGATGAGGTAAAACTTCACTATGTTCAAGATTAACAAGCCCACTAAAGCACAACTCTAGGCATCACAAACAAGACAGATTGAAAGCTCAAACTAGGCTGATAGACAATGTAACTTCCCTGGTAACTTGGGCACAATCTAGATTGGATGGACCTTGAATGACTTTGAGTGCCACATGAGGTGCATGAATAAGAAAACTCTGGATATTTCTGTTATAGCTGATTCTGATGTGTAGAAACCTGTAGAAACTGCCAACACTTCGGTTTGAAGGCAGCTTTGAACTATATCGAGTCTTCGGCTGAAATCTGATTGGTGGTGGAACTTTCGAAGTACTTCCCGAAGCTCTGATTCATCGCCGACATTCCCCCTTGCTGCTGCTTGTGTGCAAAGGGCTGGGGTGGCAGAAACTCGATTCTCCAACAGAGTTGTGGCAATTGAAAAGCAAGGCATTCTTGTTTTGAAGCTGGGAGGGCGCATTCACACAAAGCAGGAGGTGACGTTTTTAGGCTGCACCATTTGGCTCATTTTCGTTTTCCTGAGTGTTTGCAGGCTCGCATCCGCACCACCACCGGGCTCGAGTGATGGGACGACGAAACTATCGCAATGTTACACTGTAGTCGTGTCGGCAGGCGCGAAAACAGCACGTCTCGCTGAAACTCGAAACTGCTGGTAGAAAACTCTTTGCATTTCGCAAGGGTACCAAAGTAGTTGACGAGGTACTGTTTAGGGTGACGACACACGCTCATAATCCGCCATCCCACACCGCACTACGTCTCCAGATCGTCCATATCACGGACGGAGAGTCTATTTACAGGAGCAAAATAGTGCTTTCATAGTTAGGGTGTAGAGACCGTTCAAGACGGGCGTTACTAGCGTTCTAAACTCGTTCATGCGCAAACTGTGATTACAACAGTAGTAGTAGGACACAGTTTCCGATGTAAACGAAGAGTGTGCTTATACTTAGTCCTGCTGTTTCGCCGGGGATCGCGATTCCGTGCGAGTACCTTAGTCCCTATGCATGTACGGCACGAGTGTGTCACCTCCCTTGTCCCCGTATACGCAGGATTAGGCAAGACCGGCGGGCTTGGCGGCTCAGCAGTAGCAGGCGCAGGGGCGAGCGGAGAAGCGGAAGCGACGACAGGGAAAAGGAACGGGGGGAGCACGAGAGAGACGAGCGGAACGGCAGAGAATGAGAGAGCTCGGACCCTCCCAAACCGTTAGACGAAGAGAGACGCGTTCTGCAAGGCCGAAGCGACCGATGTCGCGCCAGCTGTTGGGCAATGGCGAGGGTGAGTCGGTGAGCGTAATCGTGTCCACACAATGCTCTCGTCCTTTCCCTTCCTCGCTCCTGATTTGTGCACCGCGCACTCTCGCCCACGATTCTCCTTCCTCGCTTCCCCCGTGCCATGCTTGAATCATCGCAAGCCTCTCACACGCCGCACCTCTCGCGAATGAGCCTTCCCACCCTGCGACCCCTCCCGGTATGTACCTTCCGCGTCGAAGCGCAATGCGTCGTGCCGCCTTCCCACTCACATGGCGCCATGTGTGTGCGCAATCGACCGTGTGACAGCTTGCACAATTGCTCCTCCGCCCTTTTCCGCTCGTTGCGCCTCCCTCTTTCTGTGTCTGCGGCGCTGTGTCACATGTGGGGCAGTCGGGAGGCAGCCAGGACAAGACACGGAAGGGATGGACGAGCGTGGAAGGATCCCCAGGGCACCTTGATGGAACAGCTGCAGCAGAAGCGTGAGCTGCAGTTGGATGGTGACGGGGACTGCAGCAGCGAGAGGAGTGGTGTGATTGGAGGGGACAAAAGCCGACGAAAGTGCAGCGAAGCTACATGGTGTAGCAGCAGGGGGCCGCAACAGAAGCGAGTAGGGCAGAGAGTGACGCGAGGAGGCAGGTCGAGTCGACAGACAGGAACGGTGGAGCCAACACTAGCGAGAGGGGCTGGGGCGTTGTGAGGCGTGGGCATGGGAACACGATGCACCGAGGTTGGATGGCGCACGGGGGAGTGGTCATGCTTGGGAACGGCGGGCTGTGTGGCGGAAAGAAGGGGCGAGAAGGGCAAGAAGCAGGTGCCTGCTGCTGCCCATGCTGGTGCGCCTTCGTCTGCAGCAACGAGCTGTATTGCCGTGGGAGGCAGTGCAGCAAGGCATGGGAAGGATGGATACGGCCCGTACTCACATAACGCCATGATAAAGTACAAGGTGTGCCCGTCTTCTTCTTTCGCCTCGTCTCCTTCCCCCCCTTCTCCACCGCCCATAACTTTACCCCAGACCTGAAAGTATGGAATTCTCTTCACACTCTCCTCTTAACCTTCTTTTTCCCCCCCTTTTCCACCTCCACCCTCCGTTTCTCGTTTCAATCCTCAATCGCTCTCTCTCATCCCCACCTGTCCTCCCTTCAATTTCCCATGTCCACTATTGTTCCACTTTCCCTTTTCACCTGCTGCCCTTCCAGACCGCCTTTTACCCCACTATTCTCCCTTCCTCATTGCCCTCATCTGTCCTCTGTCCCTTCACACCATCAGTCCCTCAACAGCACATGCGATGCAATCAACATGTGTTACCTAAACGCAGTATTGCAAGCCCTCGCCGTCTTTCCGCTGGTCTTCTCTTTTCCCTCCTCCACCTGCCCCTCCCCTCCCCTCTTGTCTGCCCCTTCTCCCTCCACCTTTTCATTACTGAACTTCAGCTGACTTGGCATCGCCTGTGCCTTCCACGTGGCATCAGTGGCGCCACTGAGGGATTATTGATAGCAGAATGAGCTGGGCAACGGGTGACGTGGCAGATTCCAGCGCTGTTGAATGGGCAGTGGGGCGAATCACCCTCGTTTTTCCAGGGCAGGAGCAGCAGGTGAGAGCAGCGCGGAAGAAGCAGGTGGGAATGGGGAAGAAAGAGCCGGAGGAGCAAATGAGCAGGCAAGGGTTGTTCGTGAGCAGAAGATGTGGGGGCGATAACAGGAGGGGTGATGTGAGGTGTAGGGGGGGGAGTGCGTGGGAATGTGGTGGATTGCATTTTCAGGGACATGCCACCTCTCCCATCTCGGCCCACCTGGGATGTGTGCCACCTGTAACAGGCCGCTTCACGCGGGTTCCCCCGCTGACTTCTCAAATGCCTGCGCTCCAAAGCTGTCACCATCCGTGCTGCCCCCATCTCTCCCGCCCACGCCCATGCGTCGCTGGGCCAGCCATCACTTCCCCACATCCTCGCCCATGCTCCCACCCACATCCCGCCACGGCACCTACCCTGGTTGAAGGCAGGGTGGTGGTGCTTTCGGCGTGAGGAGGGGAGGAAGGAAGGCTGGAACACGGGGGGCCTATTGCCGCTGCTCACGGTGCTCCTCTTGCGGCTGCAAGCAATTGAGGAGATGGCAGAGGAGGGGATGATGGGCATGATCCTAATCTCAACTACCATCCTCTCTCAACCCTGCTATGGCCATCAGATAAACCAGACTCTGTTATCTCGCAATCAGCTCATGTTCTCGCTGCTGCAGTTATTTGTGACAGTGGCAGTCGCGGTGATTTGTTCACATTCCTTATTCATTCACCCTGCTCCAGCACCTCCTCCTATTCCGGCTTCCGGATCACAGGTTCGCGCCGCTATTTACAGAGCTGATTCCCTCCCACATCCCTTTCATAAGCCATTTCCTCATTTCCTTCTTTCCGTCTCCTTCCCCTGCCCCTTAGACCTGCACAGCACCTGCTTCTCGACACCCACGTCTGCCCCATTGCACAGGCTCGGCCTCCCACAGCGCGGTCGCACTGTTCATCAAAGCAGCATCCCATCCCCTCCCGTCCCCATACCCTCTCCCCCCACCCCCCGTCTTCCCCGGTCAACCCCACCAACCAGCTCCGCATCACCTGCGTCTCCTGAGCAACACATGCCCCACCCCACGAATTCCTGCCACTACACTGGCTCCGGCCTGCGGAATCAGCCCACAGATTCCCACCCTACGATGATTAGCAGCACTGCTCACCCCCTTAACCAACTCCGCACCTGCTTCTCCTGCACCGATCCTTTGCCCATGTATTGCTGCCCCTGCAACACGGCCGCACGGTTCACAGGCAACCTGTGGGCTGCTGAGGCTGTGCACTGTTCTCAAGTCCTGGATGGGCTGTGCACTGTTCTCAAGTCCTGGATGGGCTGTGCACTGTTCTCAAGTCCTGGATGGGCTGTGCACTGTTCTCAAGTCCTGGATGGGCTGTGCACTGTTCTCAAGTCCTGGATGGGCTGTGCACTGTTCTCAAGTCCTGGATGGGCTGTGCACTGTTCTCAAGTCCTGGATGGGCTGTGCACTGTTCTCAAGTCCTGGATGGGCTGTGCACTGTTCTCAAGTCCTGGAGGGGCTGTGCACTGTTCTCAAGTCCTGGATGGGCTGTGCACTGTTCTCAAGTCCTGGATGGGCTGTGCACTGTTCTCAAGTCATGGATGGGCTGTGCACTGTTCTCAAGTCATGGATGGGCTGTGCACTGTTCTCAAGTCCTGGATGGGCTGTGCACTGTTCTCAAGTCCTGGATGGGCTGTGCACTGTTCTCAAGTCATGGATGGGCTGTGCATTGTTCTCAAGTCCTGGAGGGGCTGTGCACTGTTCTCAAGTCCTGGACGGGCTGTGCACTGTTCTCAAGTCCTGGATGGGCTGTGCACTGTTCTCAAGTCCTGGATGGGCTGTGCACTGTTCTCAAGTCCTGGAGGGGCTGTGCATTGTTCTCAAGTCATGGAGGGGCTGTGCACTGTTCTCAAGTCCTGGATGGGCTGTGCACTGTTCTCAAGTCATGGATGGGCTGTGCACTGTTCTCAAGTCATGGAGGGGCTGTGCACTGTTCTCAAGTCCTGGATGGGCTGTGCACTGTTCTCAAGTCCTGGATGGGCTGTGCACTGTTCTCAAGTCCTGGATGGGCTGTGCACTGTTCTCAAGTCCTGGATGGGCTGTGCACTGTTCTCAAGTCCTGGAGGGGCTGTGCACTGTTCTCAAGTCCTGGATGGGCTGTGCACTGTTCTCAAGTCCTGGATGGGCTGTGCACTGTTCTCAAGTCATGGATGGGCTGTGCACTGTTCTCAAGTCATGGAGGGGCTGTGCACTGTTCTCAAGTCCTGGATGGGCTGTGCACTGTTCTCAAGTCCTGGGTGGGCTGTGCACTGTTCTCAAGTCCTGGATGGGCTGTGCACTGTTCTCAAGTCATGGATGGGCTGTGCACTGTTCTCAAGTCCTGGATGGGCTGTGCACTGTTCTCAAGTCCTGGATGGGCTGTGCACTGTTCTCAAGTCCTGGAGGGGCTGTGCACTGTTCTCAAGTCCTGGATGGGCTGTGCACTGTTCTCAAGTCCTGGATGGGCTGTGCACTGTTCTCAAGTCATGGATGGGCTGTGCACTGTTCTCAAGTCATGGAGGGGCTGTGCACTGTTCTCAAGTCCTGGATGGGCTGTGCACTGTTCTCAAGTCCTGGATGGGCTGTGCACTGTTCTCAAGTCATGGATGGGCTGTGCATTGTTCTCAAGTCCTGGAGGGGCTGTGCACTGTTCTCAAGTCCTGGACGGGCTGTGCACTGTTCTCAAGTCCTGGATGGGCTGTGCACTGTTCTCAAGTCCTGGATGGGCTGTGCACTGTTCTCAAGTCCTGGATGGGCTGTGCACTGTTCTCAAGTCCTGGAGGGGCTGTGCACTGTTCTCAAGTCCTGGATGGGCTGTGCACTGTTCTCAAGTCCTGGATGGGCTGTGCACTGTTCTCAAGTCCTGGATGGGCTGTGCACTGTTCTCAAGTCATGGAGGGGCTGTGCACTGTTCTCAAGTCCTGGATGGGCTGTGCACTGTTCTCAAGTCCTGGATGGGCTGTGCACTGTTCTCAAGTCCTGGATGGGCTGTGCACTGTTCTCAAGTCCTGGAGGGGCTGTGCACTGTTCTCAAGTCCTGGATGGGCTGTGCACTGTTCTCAAGTCCTGGATGGGCTGTGCACTGTTCTCAAGTCATGGATGGGCTGTGCACTGTTCTCAAGTCATGGAGGGGCTGTGCACTGTTCTCAAGTCCTGGATGGGCTGTGCACTGTTCTCAAGTCCTGGATGGGCTGTGCACTGTTCTCAAGTCATGGATGGGCTGTGCATTGTTCTCAAGTCCTGGAGGGGCTGTGCACTGTTCTCAAGTCCTGGACGGGCTGTGCACTGTTCTCAAGTCCTGGATGGGCTGTGCACTGTTCTCAAGTCCTGGATGGGCTGTGCACTGTTCTCAAGTCCTGGATGGGCTGTGCACTGTTCTCAAGTCATGGATGGGCTGTGCACTGTTCTCAAGTCATGGAGGGGCTGTGCACTGTTCTCAAGTCCTGGATGGGCTGTGCACTGTTCTCAAGTCCTGGATGGGCTGTGCACTGTTCTCAAGTCATGGATGGGCTGTGCATTGTTCTCAAGTCCTGGAGGGGCTGTGCACTGTTCTCAAGTCCTGGACGGGCTGTGCACTGTTCTCAAGTCCTGGATGGGCTGTGCACTGTTCTCAAGTCCTGGATGGGCTGTGCACTGTTCTCAAGTCCTGGATGGGCTGTGCACTGTTCTCAAGTCCTGGAGGGGCTGTGCACTGTTCTCAAGTCCTGGATGGGCTGTGCACTGTTCTCAAGTCCTGGATGGGCTGTGCACTGTTCTCAAGTCCTGGATGGGCTGTGCACTGTTCTCAAGTCATGGAGGGGCTGTGCACTGTTCTCAAGTCCTGGATGGGCTGTGCACTGTTCTCAAGTCCTGGATGGGCTGTGCACTGTTCTCAAGTCCTGGATGGGCTGTGCACTGTTCTCAAGTCCTGGAGGGGCTGTGCACTGTTCTCAAGTCCTGGATGGGCTGTGCACTGTTCTCAAGTCCTGGATGGGCTGTGCACTGTTCTCAAGTCATGGATGGGCTGTGCACTGTTCTCAAGTCATGGAGGGGCTGTGCACTGTTCTCAAGTCCTGGATGGGCTGTGCACTGTTCTCAAGTCCTGGATGGGCTGTGCACTGTTCTCAAGTCATGGATGGGCTGTGCATTGTTCTCAAGTCCTGGAGGGGCTGTGCACTGTTCTCAAGTCCTGGACGGGCTGTGCACTGTTCTCAAGTCCTGGATGGGCTGTGCACTGTTCTCAAGTCCTGGATGGGCTGTGCACTGTTCTCAAGTCCTGGATGGGCTGTGCACTGTTCTCAAGTCATGGATGGGCTGTGCATTGTTCTCAAGTCCTGGAGGGGCTGTGCACTGTTCTCAAGTCCTGGACGGGCTGTGCACTGTTCTCAAGTCCTGGATGGGCTGTGCACTGTTCTCAAGTCCTGGATGGGCTGTGCACTGTTCTCAAGTCCTGGATGGGCTGTGCACTGTTCTCAAGTCCTGGAGGGGCTGTGCACTGTTCTCAAGTCCTGGATGGGCTGTGCACTGTTCTCAAGTCCTGGATGGGCTGTGCACTGTTCTCAAGTCCTGGATGGGCTGTGCACTGTTCTCAAGTCATGGAGGGGCTGTGCACTGTTCTCAAGTCCTGGATGGGCTGTGCACTGTTCTCAAGTCCTGGATGGGCTGTGCACTGTTCTCAAGTCCTGGATGGGCTGTGCACTGTTCTCAAGTCCTGGATGGGCTGTGCACTGTTCTCAAGTCATGGATGGGCTGTGCACTGTTCTCAAGTCCTGGATGGGCTGTGCACTGTTCTCAAGTCCTGGATGGGCTGTGCACTGTTCTCAAGTCCTGGAGGGGCTGTGCACTGTTCTCAAGTCCTGGATGGGCTGTGCACTGTTCTCAAGTCATGGATGGGCTGTGCACTGTTCTCAAGTCATGGATGGGCTGTGCACTGTTCTCAAGTCATGGAGGGGCTGTGCACTGTTCTCAAGTCCTGGATGGGCTGTGCACTGTTCTCAAGTCCTGGATGGGCTGTGCACTGTTCTCAAGTCATGGATGGGCTGTGCACTGTTCTCAAGTCATGGATGGGCTGTGCATTGTTCTCAAGTCCTGGAGGGGCTGTGCACTGTTCTCAAGTCCTGGATGGGCTGTGCACTGTTCTCAAGTCCTGGATGGGCTGTGCACTGTTCTCAAGTCCTGGATGGGCTGTGCACTGTTCTCAAGTCCTGGATGGGCTGTGCACTGTTCTCAAGTCCTGGAGGGGCTGTGCACTGTTCTCAAGTCCTGGATGGGCTGTGCACTGTTCTCAAGTCCTGGATGGGCTGTGCACTGTTCTCAAGTCCTGGATGGGCTGTGCATTGTTCTCAAGTCCTGGATGGGCTGTGCACTGTTCTCAAGTCCTGGATGGGCTGTGCACTGTTCTCAAGTCCTGGAGGGGCTGTGCATTGTTCTCAAGTCATGGAGGGGCTGTGCACTGTTCTCAAGTCCTGGATGGGCTGTGCACTGTTCTCAAGTCCTGGATGGGCTGTGCACTGTTCTCAAGTCATGGATGGGCTGTGCACTGTTCTCAAGTCCTGGATGGGCTGTGCACTGTTCTCAAGTCATGGAGGGGCTGTGCACTGTTCTCAAGTCCTGGAAGGGCTGTGCACTGTTCTCAAGTCCTGGATGGGCTGTGCACTGTTCTCAAGTCCTGGATGGGCTGTGCACTGTTCTCAAGTCATGGAGGGGCTGTGCACTGTTCTCAAGTCCTGGATGGGCTGTGCACTGTTCTCAAGTCCTGGATGGGCTGTGCACTGTTCTCAAGTCCTGGATGGGCTGTGCACTGTTCTCAAGTCCTGGATGGGCTGTGCACTGTTCTCAAGTCCTGGAGGGGCTGTGCACTGTTCTCAAGTCCTGGATGGGCTGTGCACTGTTCTCAAGTCCTGGATGGGCTGTGCACTGTTCTCAAGTCATGGATGGGCTGTGCACTGTTCTCAAGTCATGGAGGGGCTGTGCACTGTTCTCAAGTCCTGGATGGGCTGTGCACTGTTCTCAAGTCCTGGATGGGCTGTGCACTGTTCTCAAGTCCTGGATGGGCTGTGCACTGTTCTCAAGTCCTGGATGGGCTGTGCACTGTTCTCAAGTCCTGGATGGGCTGTGCACTGTTCTCAAGTCCTGGATGGGCTGTGCACTGTTCTCAAGTCCTGGATGGGCTGTGCACTGTTCTCAAGTCATGGATGGGCTGTGCACTGTTCTCAAGTCATGGATGGGCTGTGCACTGTTCTCAAGTCCTGGATGGGCTGTGCACTGTTCTCAAGTCCTGGATGGGCTGTGCACTGTTCTCAAGTCATGGATGGGCTGTGCATTGTTCTCAAGTCCTGGAGGGGCTGTGCACTGTTCTCAAGTCCTGGACGGGCTGTGCACTGTTCTCAAGTCCTGGATGGGCTGTGCACTGTTCTCAAGTCCTGGATGGGCTGTGCACTGTTCTCAAGTCCTGGATGGGCTGTGCACTGTTCTCAAGTCCTGGAGGGGCTGTGCACTGTTCTCAAGTCCTGGATGGGCTGTGCACTCATTGCCTGTGCGCCCCTGCAGGTCGCAACATGGGCGCACTGTTCTCAGGGGAACATGCAGACTTTTGAGTGTACTCCATGCCAAGGCTGCAACGCACCCTCCCCTCCCTTCCCCCCTCCACCCCTCGTACCCGCTGCTCTGCACCTGCATCTCCCACACCGACTTCACGCCTCCACAACACTGCCTTCCATATCCATCACTCATAAGCCACCTGTGCCGTTTACCCTTTCCGCCCTCTCCCATTCCACCCCCCCGCACACCCTTAACTACCACCCCCAGCTGCGCACTTGCTTCGCCTACACCAACTTCTGGTCCACCGACTCTCGACCCTGCGACGCGGGCGCATTGTTCACCCCCACAGCAACACGCCAGCGGCTGCTGACGTGGCGGAGGTGTGAGAGGGGCTGCAGGCGAGCGGGGTGGGGCTGCTGGGTGCCCCGTGGCGGTTTTCTTTCTCAAGGAGGGCGACGGGAGAAGGAGGTGTGTGTGGCGAAGGAAGTGGGCTGAGTTGGTTGGGGTCACTGGCAGGAAGGTCACTGCTGTGGGCCGTGGCTGCAGGCGAAGCTGGGAGAGGCTAGGCTGCTGGGTGCTGTGTGGCCGTCTCGCTTTTGAAAGAAGAACAGCGGGAGAAAAAGGTGCGTGATGAAAAGTATGCGGGCATGCTATGGTTCACCTGGTCAGTAGCAGCAGGCGTAGCTAGGCGGGCTACTGGGTGACCAATGGCGGCTTGTTTTCGTGGAGGAGCAGAGGGAGAAGGAGGTAGGTGGTGGAATGCCTTTTAGGTGATTGTTGTGGCGGTGGGCGATGCTCGGCTGGGCTGCCCAGCCAGCTCGGCTCGGCTCGGCTCGGCTCGGCTCGGCTGGGTGCCCCATGGCAGTTTTTGAGGAGGGGTGAGCAGAGGGAGGAGGAGGTGCGTTGTGTGTGCATGAGGCGATTCTGGGCGCGGCTGCTGGGTGCCTCGTGGCTGTGTTCATCCTCAGGGACGAGAAGAGGTAGAAGGAGGTGGGAGTGTGGTGAGAGGGGTGTAAGCCACGTATGAATCACTAGCAGGTCACTGGTGTGGCTGCACAAAATGCTTGGCGAGTGTGTTGGGTGCCCTGTGGTCGTGCCCTTCCTCAATGAGGAACGAGCTCAGGGACAAGCAGAAGGAGAAGGAGGTGCGTAAGTAGTGAGAGGGAGGGGCGTGAGTTAGTTATGGGCCACCTGCAGGTCGTTAGTAGTGAGGCTGTTGGCGACAGGCAGTTTTCTTCCTCAAGGACGAGCAGGGCGAGAAGGGCGTGCGTTGTAAGCTGCTTATGGTTCAGTAGCAGGTCACTCTCAGGTCACTCTCTCAGGTCACTCTCAGGTCACTCTCTCAGGTCGCTCTCAGGCCAGCCAGGTGGCTCTCAGGTGATTCAGCTGTGTTTGAGGTTGATCCGTGAGAGGCTAAATGCCAGGGTGGTGTCTTTCAAGGTCCCTCCGCGTGTGCTTCATGCCCTGCGAATTACTCTCAGCTGAATGCCCTGCAGCGGCATGCCCTGTGCCTGAGTGCCATGCGGCAGTGCTATCGATCCGAGATGGCCAAGTAGGATTAAGCTCTCCCTTCTTCCCCTCCTCTCCTCCTATCACTAACCGCCTCTCTCAACCTCACCTCACCGGTCTCTTTCACTGGCCTCGTTTTGTCCAAGAACACGCCAGGTGTGCATTGTGCAGCCATCACTCTCCATTGTTGGCCCTCCATTCCCTCCCCCCTATACTTTCTCGTCCCCAACCCTGTCTCCTCCATACACATGCGCTCTCCTTTCCCCTCCCCCATTCCATTTCCCTTCAACGTCTCCTCCCCCATCCCCATCCCCATCGTCATTCCCCCCTTCCCATGTGTGCATAGTGCAGCCAGCAGCGTGCATCACTCTGCCTATCCTGCGCCCCCCTCGCTTTTCTCTCCCTCTCTCTGCCCTACCTCGAATTTCCCTTCCTCATTGCATTCCTCGTTGCTTCTTCCTACCTCCTCCCTCCTCCCTCCTCCCTCCTCACTCCTCCTCCTCAGCAACAGCTCCCCAGCTATCAGTACATCATTGATCGGCTATGATCCTTCTTACTCTCTCCACTCCCATCTTACCTTCCTTGCTTTTTTGTGCTCATGGCTTCATCCTCCTCCCCCCCATTTTCCCTTTCCTCCCCCCTCTCTCCCCAGCTATTCCAGCACATCATGGCGGGGTCCTATGGCATGCAACTCACCCGCCCTACCTTTCTTGCCCATGCCCGTTGCTCTTTCTCCCTTACCCCTCGCCGCACAATTCGAGCTCTTTCGACACGGGCCCACAGGCCCACAGGCCCACAGGCCCTCCATCACCCCTCCGTCGTTTTCTTGTGCTCGTTGATGCTTCATCCGTTCCTTTCCCCTCTTTCCCTTTCTCCCATTCGCCAGCTTCATCTCTTTGCTCCTTCGTGCTGCTTCGCCCACCCTCCCCCCTTGCCACACACGCCCCCAGCTCGTCCGTCGCATCGTGGCAGGGCGCTATGATGTGCACTGCCTGCCCAGCAAACCTCTGCCTCGCACTGGGCTGCCACGGCTCTGCCACTCGCTTCCAGTCCCTCGTGCCCTCCTCCCTGGTTACTGGCAAGGTGAGGGGTGAGGCAGGTGGCGAAGTGAGGGGTGAGGCAGGTGGCGAAGTGAGGGGTGAGGCAGGTGGCGAAGTGAGGGGTGAGGCAGGTGGCGAAGTGAGGGGTGAGGCAGGTGGCGAAGTGAGGGGTGAGGCAGGTGGCGAAGTGAGGGGTGAGGCAGGTGGCGAAGTGAGGGGTGAGGCAGGTGGCGAAGTGAGGGGTGAGGCAGGTGGCGAAGTGAGGGGTGAGGCAGGTGGCGAAGTGAGGGGTGAGGCAGGTGGCGAAGTGAGGGGTGAGGCAGGTGGCGAAGTGAGGGGTGAGGCAGGTGGCGCTAAGTTGGAATATACGCTACTTTCATTTTGCGTTTTGCGTTTATACTCTTATCGAATTCGTACGCTGCGTATAGTTTGAAAATTCGCCGAGTTGAATTTTGGGCAGACCGAAAAAAAAAAAACAAAATTTCAATCTGAAGCTCGCAACGTGGCGATCTCATTTCCGAGTCGCAGATGTCGCGAAATGATCTCAATTTTTGAATTTCGAGCTCCAAACCTCAGCAACCCCTCCCCTCCACCGTTACACACCCCTATTAACCACAGCATTCCACCATCCCCTCCAACTGCTACTTTACTGGTTGGGTGCTCAACCCAACCCAATCTCCCAGGCATAAAGGGAGGCATTTGTTCACTCGTCATTCATTCTCTCGCTTCCTATTCTAGCTACCTCCCCTCCCAAGCCACCATGGCTTCTACTACTCCTACAGCAACAACTTCTCGTTCGCCACACTCAGAGGCTCCTGGTAGTTCCGCTGGAGGGACCTCTTCTGTTACTGCTCTGGTCTGCATGGACAGCAAGCACCCAGTCTACCGCCACTTCATGGTGCCGGCTGATAACGTGGGGGAGAACGGCACCAAGGTGTGTGCCTACTGCAGCTTCAAGTTTGTTGGCGGGACGTACCGCTGCGCGCAGCATATCACCAGCTGGACGGGCATGCGCCGTCGTGAAGTGCATCTCTGCACTGAAGCGCCGAAGACTGCACGGGACGCCGTGAAGGCGGTTTACGAGAACAAGTTCAAGGCCCGTGAAGCAAAGCGTGCGGCTGAAATTGCGGCGGTCGGCGCAGTCAATGGCGGTTCCGAAAGAAGAAGACGCGGATGACCGACTTCTACGGCGACGACGCCGCGTGCGCGAAGCAAGCTGCGGACGAGGCGCTTTGCCTGCTCTTTGCCGCTCTTCATATCCCGGAGCATCACGCGGACCACCCACTCTGGCGGAACGCAGTCTCCAGCATCGCGCGCGCGGGGACGGGTTACGTGCCGCCGAAGAGACGCTACATCGGTGGCGCTGGTCTTGCAAAATGTCGCCAGCGCATTGAGGCGGCACTCGGTCCGATCGCTGCAAGCTGGCGTCGTGACGGCGTCACCGTTGCAAGCGACATGTTCTCTGACAAGGCCGGCCGCCCGCAAGCCAATGTGCTCCTCATCAACGATAGCGGAGCCGTGTTCGTGGAGTCGATCGACACGAAGATGGAGATGAAGACCGGCGGCTACATCGCGGGCATCTTGCGCCCCGTCATCGAGAAGGTTGGCGCGGAGAATGTCGTCGCCTTGTGTTTTGACGGCGGCTCCAATTACGCGGCGGCCTGCAGGGAGCTGATGACGGAGTATCCCCACATCGAACACATCCCTTGCGCGACCCATGTCCTTGATCTCCTGATGGAGGACATCGGGAAAATTGGATGGGCGAAGGACATCGTCACGCGCGGGGACACCATCATCTCGTTCGTCCGCAACCATCACTTCACCCGCGGCTACATGCGGAGCAAGCTCGTGAACGGCGGCAAGGGAAGCAGGTTCTGAAGCCCGCGGGAACCCGCTTCGGCACCAACTACATCGCCATCAACCGCCTGTGTGAAGTGCGCTCCGGCCTGACGCAGATGGTCCTCAGCGATGAGTGGCTCGAGTGGACGACGGCTGCAAAGAGGGTTGGGGCAGATACTTTCAAGAGCAACATCCTCGATGACACGTGGTGGACGCGCGCGGAGTTCTTCGCGAAGCTGATGAAGCTTCCGTTCGTTGTCATGCGCAAGACGGACTCGGATGCAAAGGGCATGATGGGTCGTCTCTACGACCTCATGCTCCAGCTCACCGAGGACATCCGCGACTTCCTCGACGAGCACGCAGAAGGGGTCCTGACAAGGGGAGAGGTGGGAGATATTCGGAAGATCGTGCAGGACCGCTGGGACAACCGGCTGGCGTGCGACATGCACGTGGTTGGTCGCATCCTCAACCCCACCAACCAGGAAGAGGGCATCTTCCGCCATGACCTCGAGTGCACGAGGGTCTTCAAGAAGTTCGTGTCCAAGCACTTCGACGACCAGACCATCACCAGGAAGGACGGGGTCGAGCGCCGTGCCTCCCTCGTCATCCAGGAAGGCCTCACTGCCTTCCTAAACCTGACGGGCTGCTTCGGCATGCCCGACGCTATTGCCGACCGTGCGGCAGTGAAGGAGGGCAAGATGACCGCGGTGGCCTGGTGGTCGTGGCACGGGACCGAACATCCCGAGCTCACCACGCTTGCTTGCCGCATGCTCACGCAGCCGGTGTCCGCGTCACCATGCGAGCGGAACTGGGCGAAGTTTGATGCCGTGCATATGGCACGCCGGAACCGTCTCGGCGCGGAGAAGCTTCGGGACCTCGTGTACGTGACGCACAATTGGCAGGTTGTGCACAATTGGCACAAGCTCCCTGAAGGGCAGGGGGTGGTGAAGGGAAACATCGAGGAGCCCCCCACTCCGGCTGGCTACAACGTCGAGGAGGAGGTGGAGGAACCTGAGGAGGGGGAGGATGATGTGATGGCCGATGAGTACTAGTGGATGGAAGGCACCATACATGTGTGGGGGGCAGGGGATCAATGGTGGACCTGTGTGGAGTAGGGGGAGGGAGGGGTGGTAGTAGCATGATTAAGGTGGGGGAAGTAGAAGTGGCAGATTAGTTTTAATGGTTTTTTTTCCTGTAACTTTCATATTAATAAAAAGGGGATGGGGGTTACAACACCCCCCCATCCCCACCTCTTACCCCAAAAAGCTGCCCGGGAAAAACTTTTTTCCTGCCCGGGCAAGCGTATTCTTGTGCGTACCAGACCCCGCATGGCCTGCGTTTTGCGTATATACTCTGGCGTATATACAAAATCGTACAAAACGCAAAACGCGTTTTTTCCAACTTAGAGGTGGCGAAGTGAGGGGTGAGGCAGGTGGCGATGTGAGGGGTGAGGCAGGTGGCGAAGTGAGGGGTGAGGCAGGTGGCGAAGTGAGGGGTGAGGCAGGTGGCGAAGTGAGGGGTGAGGCAGGTGGCGAAGTGAGGGGTGAGGCAGGTGGCGAGCGCAATGAGTGGATAGTGGGGGGAGGTGTAAGAATATGGCATTCGATTCTTCTAGTTGTATAAGTGTAACAACATGTACACTCTTGTTCGGGACACCCCCAACCGCTTTAGGCCGCAATTGACGGGGAACCAATCATTGATTGCTCACAGCCATTTCCCGCGCCCTCACCCCCTCAATAGTTGTTGGCTACTCCCAACATTATAGGGCAACTAACATTATTGGCCAACGAATAGATGCTAATGGTGGGGGGAGGTGGATGGTAGGGAGAGGGGGACGGTGGGGGGAGGTGGATGGTAGGGAGAGGGGGCTCCCTGCCTTCCCTACCTTCCCTGCCTTGCCTACCTTCCCTACCTTGCCTGTCGTCACCTCTCCCTCTCTGCAGGCCCTATTTGGCAGGCACAAGATAAAGATCACCACGCTCATCATGTCTCCCTCCTGGCTCTCGGCTGTTTCTCCACCGCTGTGCTCTGCCTCTTCTCACGCTTCATCACCATCCTCGCCCTCCACACCACCGAGGAGCTGCCATCGCTGGACAATATGTCGCCACTTGGCGAAGGGCAATTCTTTCTCTCGTGAATGCTGCTGAATGGCCTTTTGCTGCTACCAGTAGCAGCAGCACGTTCCCTTCGTTTGAACCAACCTACTCCTGAGACTAGTCAGAAATAACCTTGCTTGCTGCTCAACAGGAGTGCTGCTCCTGCCAAGGCCACTGGCACGTTACCTATGTTCTACCCGTGGATTTGCACGGCATGCATGCCGCAATCCGGAATGATGAGAACACTCTCCTCTAATGTGCAGCTGCTGGTTGTGTTGGGTTCCTGTCTATGAACTCGTTTTTGTTGCATCTAAGATTCAAGTGGTCCTTACGTCCCTCTAGCACAGCACAGCACAGCACCATAATTCGATCTGAGTGTTTCACTTCTGAAATACGGTAGTGAAGGCAGGCATGCACGACAAGGTTATATTCTGGTATGATCATTCCACAAGAGAAGCAAACTTAAGCATCTTAAAGCTTTCGTATACATTTGAAAGTGGGAGTTTTAGAAGTTTTGAAATTTGAAAACTGGTTACCCTATTACAGCTCATTTCCCTCGTCCCACAAGGGAGATGATCCCCCCGACACCCCGCACCATCTCCTCTGACTGCTGGTTCAAAACTTTTGAAACAGAAGGATACAAATTACCATGTTTCTCAGACTTAGGCCACAACGCATGATAGGCCGAAAACTACGTAGATAAGCAGATCGCGATTCAACAACCAGCGCAAAGAACCCCGTTTCCGACACAAACAGCGACGTAACTTCCGCACCAACGCCAGTTCCGCCCTCTCACACTCGCCTCTCCCGCATCACACGCGGTCGACATTGAAACAGCACTAGCCGCGCCCGCTAGCTTTCAAACGCGACATCCCTCCACCTACCACTCTCGTCGCGCCGCATCAAACCGCTGCTTGTGGCCTAGCCGGCGCCGGTTCTAGTCACCTCGCCGAGCCGATCACAACGGACCTCCTTTCATTAGCCTCGCCTCGTTGTCCGTCGCGGCGTCGCATCGCCTCACCTCGCTGCCTCCTCACACCTCCTTGAACACGCACGCTGCATCTGAAACTGCCGAACAGCGGGATCTCGCACGATCACAGTCGCCTCCCGCTCGCGCAGCTTTGTTACCCCGTTTCCGCACTAGCCACGGCAGCCGCACTTGAGGTCGCGATGGACTTCCGAAACGGTCTCCTTGACCAGCCAATTCTTCTCCCCTTCCCAGCGCCTTCCCATCTCCCCTTTTCGCCTCCCTATTTCGCCTGCGTGGCTCCGTGTCTCGCGTTAGTGCCTCCGAATTCCCACTTTCTGCCTTCCGATCTCCCTTTCTTGCCTCCCTGTTCCGATCTTCCCTTCCCTCTTTCCCCAATTCCCCTTTCCTCCACCGCAATTCCCCTTCCCGTGTCATGATTACCCCTTCCCGCCTCCCCGGTTTTCCTTCCCGCCGCGCATTTCCCCTTTCCGCCTCCCCGATTCCCATTCCCGCTCCCAGTATCCCCTTCACACATTTGCGTTTCCCCTTCCCGCACCCCATTTCCCCTTCCCGCCTCCCCGTTTCGCATTCCCGCTCTCCCACATTCGCGTTTCCCCTTCACGGTCCCCATTACCCCTTCCCACTTCCCCGTTTCCCCTTCCCGCTCCCCGTTTCCCCTTCTCGCTCCCCGTTTCCCCATCCCACCTTCCCGTTTCCCCTTCCCGCTCCCCATTATCCCTCCCCGCCTCCCCGTTTCCCCTTCTCGCCTCCTCGTTTTCCCTACCCGCCTCCCCGTCTCCCTCTCGTTTCTCCACCTTCTCCCTCTCGATTCCCCCCTTCCTCCTCTCGTTTACCCCCCTCCCCCCTCTCATGTCCCCCCTTTCTCCTTCTCATTTTTCGCCATTCTCCCCCTCATTCCCCCCCCCGTTCTCAAGCTCACTTCCCCCCTTTCTCCCTCCCATTTCCCCGGATGTGCCCCCTCATTCCCCCCCCCTCCCCTTTCCCCCTCTCGTTTCCCCCCCCATTCACCTGCTCATTTCCTCCCCTTCTGCCTCCTATTGCCCCATTCGCTGCCTCTCATTTTCGCCCCTTCTCCCTCTTATTCACCCCCCCTTCTCCCTCTCGTTTCCCCACCTTCTCCCTCTCGTTTCCCCCTTTCGTCTACCCCCCTCCCCCCTCTCATGTCCCCCCTTTCTCCTTCTCATTTTTCCCCATTCTCCGTCTCATTTCCCCCCCCCCCCCCCCCCCCCACTTCTCAAGCTCACCTACCCCCTTTCTCCCTCTTAGCTCCTCTCTTCTTACGCCCTGCTTCCCCCTTTACTCTCTCGTCCCTACACCCTTCATTCCCCTCTCCGCTCTCTGCCTTATACGCTTCTACCTCCTTTCCCCTCTCTGTCTTACACCCCTCTTGATCTATTCTCCACTCTGCCTCCCTTCTTCCACCTTTCCCCTCTCTACTCCACACCCTTCTTCTCCCACCATGCGTTCTCCCCCTTATATCCTGCTAAACCCCATTTCCCTCTCTTCCCTACACCCTGCTTCCCCCTCTCTCTTCTCTGCCTTACGCCCTGCTTTCCCCTTTCCCCTATCTTCCCTACACCCTTCTTCCCTCTTTCTACCCGCACTGCTTCCCTTTTTCCCTATCTCCCTTTCCCTCTTTCACCCTGCTTCTCCCGTACCCCTCTTCCGTACCCCCTTCTGCCCCCACCTTGCGTCCTCTCTTTTTACGCCCTGCTTCCCCCTGTCCCCTCTCTGCCTTACGCCCTTTTTCCCCCTCTCTCCACTCTGCTTTACCCCCCGCTTCCCCGTTACCCCTAACCCGCCTCCCCGTTTCCCCTTCCCGCCTCCCCATTACCCCTTCCCACCTCCCCGTTTCCCCTTCCCACTCCCCATTACCCCTGCCCGCTTCCCCCTATCCCTTCGCGCCTCCCCGTTTCCCCTTCCCGCCTCCCCAATTCCCCTTCCCGCTTCCCCATTACCCCTTCCCGCCTCCCCGTTTCCCTTTCCCTCCTCCCCAATTCTCCTTCCCGCCTCCCCATTTCCTCTTCCCTCCATGCCCTCGTAACCATCTCTCCCGCCTCCCCTACTTGCCTGCCTACCCTTCCTTCCCCTGCCATAACCTTTCATCCAACTCCATCCCCTTCCAGCCCCTCCCATTCCATCCCCTTCCAGCCCCTCACATTCTCTTCCAGCCCCTCCCATCCCCTTTCAATCCCCTAACAGCTCCTCCCATCCCCTCCCATCCCCCTCCAGCTCCTTCCATCCCTTTCCAGTCCCTCCCATCCCCATTCAAACCCTTTCATTCTCCTTCCAGCCCCTCTGATCCTTTGCAGGCGACGAGGATGGTGTTGAAAATGACGAGGATGAAGGTGACATTGAGGGGTTCAAAAGAGAATGGGAATGGCCCATCAAGATAGATTTGCAATGAGGGCCTGAGATGCATGGGCATACGATTACCCACATGCATGGTATGGTACTGATGAAAATTGGCCTACAGATGTTCTTTTTATATGTAATTAGTGAGAAGGTTGAGAGGAATGATTACAATCAAACTTGATAAAGTGTAGATAGCTATATGGCCATAACGTTCCTAATATCGTGTGCAGCGAGTTAGAAGTGTATGCATGCTTTTTGAATCACCACCGGTGGCCGTCAACTAAGCAAAAAGATGCCGCACGTGCTGCCTGCTGCTGTTGCATGCCTGGCATTGGTGTGCAGCAGAGGGGAGCGAGACAGTGTGGGACGCTTGGTGGACCTGCTAGTGAGAGGAGTGGGGGGAACGGGACGGAGGAAGGGGAAAAAGGTGGCACATATGAGGCAGAGAATGAGGGTAATGAAGAGGAGTAGGGTAGATAAAGGAGGTGGAGAAGAATATGAAATGAGAGGGACAAGGGGGGGTGAGAAGGGGGTGAAATGAGGGGGAGAAGGGGGGGAATGAGGGGGGAAAGGGGTGGATATGTGGGGGGGAAGGGGGGGGAAATGAGAGGGAGAAGCGGCAAGGGTGGAATTGAGGGAGCACGGGGGGAAGTGAGAAGGAGCCAGGGCAGAAATGAAGGGGAGCAGAGGGGTAGATGAGAGGGAGAATGGGGGGAAATGAGGGGGAGAAGGGGGGGAAATGAGGGGGAGAAGGGGGGGAAATGAGGGGGATAACGGGGGGAAATGAGGGGGAGAAGGGGGGGAAATGAGGGGGAGAAGGGGGGGAAATGAGGGAGAGAACGGGGGGAAATGAGGGGGAGAAGGGGGGGAAATGAGGGGGAGAACGGGGGGAAATGAGGGGGAGAAGGGGGGTGATGAGAGGGAGGATGGGCAGCCACATGAGAGGGATAAGGGAGGGTAATGAGAGGGAGACGGGGGGGAATTGAAGGCGGTAAGGGCGGGAAATGAGAGGGTCCAGGAGGTGAAATGAGAGGGAGAACGGGGGGTAATGACGGGGAGAAGAGGGGGGGAATGTGAGGGCTAAGGGGGGGAATTGAGAGCGAATAGGGGGGAGTGTGAGGGGTAGAGGCCAGGGAACTGAGAGGGAGAAGGGGGAGAAAAGACCCGAAAACGGGGGAAAATGGAGGGGGGAAATGAAGGGTAAAGGGGGGATAAAGGTGGGTAATGAGGGGGGAGAAGGGGGGGTAATGAGAAGAGTATGTGCTAAGCTCCCGAAGCGCGCAGCGGGTGAGGCGCTAAGCGGGAAAGGAGTGCAGGGGGTGAGGCGTTAAGCGGGAAAGGAGTGCAGGGGGTGAGGCGCTAAGCGGGAAAGGAGTGCAGGGGGTGAGGCGCTAAGCGGGAAAGGAGTGCAGGGGGTGAGGCGCTAAGCGGGAAAGGAGTGCAGGGGGTGAGGCGCTAAGCGAGAGAGACGCGCAGCCGGTGCGGCGCTGTAGATGAAAATGAGGCGCGCGAACCTAGAGGAGCTAAGGGCTGAGGCGCGCCGCGGGTTCGGCGCTAACGGCGTGTGACATTTTTCAAAATCGCAGAAAGTCCGGACGTTGTGCGACATACGTCCGAGCGCTTGCAAAGCTGGCGACATCGTACGGTCGCTTTGCGACGTGGTAAGGACGCGAGGCGACACATACGACGTCGTTTCGATTCTGGACGAGCTACACCATATACTCGATAATTTCACACCCCCTCATCCCGAACCGCGATTTTTTTTGCCCGAGAGGGTGTGAAATTAAAGGGGCAAATATTCTCCCCGATAATTTCACTCTCGAGGCGCGGTAAAGCTGTGCTGGCAGGGAATGAAAATGACTTGAAATGACCCTCCTCAGTGTTGACGATCTTGGAAAATATTTGTGTCCAATGAAAAGCAGTCACGTCAGGATTGCGTTTATCGTAATCCTGACCACAAATTCGAATTTGAGTGCCCACACCCAAAATCGAAAACCTAATCACAAATGGGTTGAAAATTCGACACATGCGCATGGTTTGGAAGTAACATGCCTTTGTAGCAAATGCAGTCCCAAATTTCCAACCCAAAGCCGTGCAACGAAAACTGACACCTTGTGATTGACAAAAAATTGGATGCGACCCGAAAGAATCCCCAATCTCCCCCAATTCTCTGGGCTGCGGACAGTATAAATAGCGGTCATTTCTGCAATTGTCAGCTCAATGATCCTTCACGGTTCGCCAGCTCGGCAGCCCAAAGCCCCTGCTGGTGATCCCGAGTCGGGGTGTGAAATTAGGGGGTGTGAAATTATCGAGAATAGGGTGTAGCTGGCGAGCTGGAAGGATTCTGGTAACCACACAACCGTCCGAACGGCTAGACATCCGGACAAAACAAAGGAAAAATGTCACACGCCCTAAGGGCTGAGGCGCCGCAGCGGGTTCGGGGATAAAGGGCCATGGTGCGCATCGGGTGAGGCGCTAAGTGGGAAAGGCGCGCAGCGGGTGAGGAGCCAAGCGGGAGAGGCCTACCTAGCGAGTGTTGAGAGTGGCGGCGTGGCCAACGCATGAAACGCGCATCCGCTCAGTGAACACGGCCCCTAAATTATCAATCGCGTGACGGCTTACTCGAGTGCGGCGACCCAGCGTCGTGATGCAACCCGTCGAGGCCCCGGTTCCTGTGCTAGTTAGTCGCTTATCATGCTTCGGCTGGTGAGTCACTGCAAGGTTGGGTGACGGGGGAGTTTCCCGTGTTTGGAACCCTCAAAGGTGCAAGTTTTCGCAAAACCTCTCGCCACCCTCATTTGGTTTCGTTTGAGCGATTTTTTTTTGGATACTGTACAACTGTGAACAGTACTTGCAAATGTATACGAAAGCTTTAAGAAGCTTAGGCCCACAATACGGTAGTTGGTTGGCTTGGCAACGCATGGCAGAGGCCTGGGCACGAGACAGTGGTGACGATTCAAAGCCCAGGGAGCAGATCAAACAGTGTGTGGTAGAGGCTTGCTGGTGCTGCTGATGCGGCAGAGAGTAGCAATGGAAGGGCGAAAACAGGAGTGCAAAGGTGAAAAGCAGGAATGCAAGGGTGAAAAGCAGGAGTGCAAAGGGGAAAAGCAGGAGTGCAAGGGAGAAAAGCAGGAGTGCAAGGGAGAAAAGCAGGAGTGCAAGGGAGAAAAGCAGTGAAAATCAAGATTGCATGGGTGGAATCAGGAGTGCAAGGGTTGAAAGCATGAGAGCAAGGGGTACAAGCAGGAGAGCAAGGGTGAAAATCAGGACTAGACGAAACAGTGATTGCGAGGAATTACCTAAGTATGAGTGGGGGGTGGGGTTATGAGAAGCGTGCGGGGTATGAGAGCAGTGGGGACATGAGAGGAGTGGGAGGGATGAGTGGAGTGAGGACATGAGAGGAATGGGGAGAATGAGAGAAATTGGGGGTATGAGAAGTGGTGGGGGGGTAAGAGTGGTGTATGTTGAACTGTATCAGGTGTTCCACCTCCACCTCCCTCTCTTTTAACTGAACCACAGCCACTTGTCACCTCCCTATTTGCTTTGCGGGCCATGGTGTGAGGCACGGGAACCCCTCCGTGGCGCATCGCACAGAGAATTCAGGCACAGGGGATTGAGGCACAGGGGATTGAGGCACAGGGGATTGAGGCACAGGGGATTGAGGCACAGGGGATTGAGGCACAGGGGATTGAGGCACAGGGGATTGAGGCACAGGGGATTGAGGCACAGGGGATTGAGGCACAGGGGATTGAGGCACAGGGGATTGAAGCACAGGGGATTGAGGCACAGGGGATTAAGACGCGAGGGTTTCAATTACCGGGAATTCAAGCACAGAAACTAAGGCACTGAAAAATAAAGGCACAGGGCATTAGGAACAGAAAATTCGGGCGCAAGGAATTAAAGCACATGAAATTCAGACACAGAACTAAGGCACAGGGAATTGAGGCACAGCGTATTCAGGCACAAGGAAATGAGGCACAGTGAATTGTAGATACCTGCAGTTTCACATTTGCCCAGCATAGGCGTCTGCTGCCATTCCTCAAGCCCCCCTTCACAACCAATTTCCAGCGTCTTCTTCTTGTACCGTATCTAAAAAAGGAATCAGTACATATCCGGGCTGTTCCACAGCTGCCATGGGGTAACTTTGCCTTTCATCCAGCGGTTGGCAAGACGAGAATGATGTGCCTTTTTTAACACACAAGTGGATTGGGCAACAGTACATGAAGAAAAACGTGAGGTGCAATTACAACTAGTTTGCAATGGCACGAGATTTGCGGGAAGGGAGCGAATGGAGGTGTCATGGAGAATCAGATGGTGCAGCTGCGTGAGAAAAACTGGGAGCTGCTGCAAGGCGCTGCAGTGAATCAGCTCCAGTTTGCGCAGCCGAGACAAGCGGCTCATGCGGCACATGCCATGAGCAGCCATGCTCTCGCATGCCATGAGCAGCCATGCTCTCGCATGCCATGAGCAGCCATGCTCTCGCATGCCATGAGCAGCCATGCTCTCGCATGCCATGAGCAGCCATGCTCTCACACAGAGCAGACACAGGAAATACAGGCACAGGGAACTGAGGCTCAGGGAAATCAGCACAGGGCAATTAGGCACAGGAAACTCAGGCACAAGGGATTCAGGCACAGGAATTACAGGCACAGATCATTCAGGACAGGGATCTCAGGGACAGGGATCTCTGGCACCGAATGTTCAGGTACAGAAAATCCAGGCACAGAAATTTGAGAGCGTCTGCTGCATTGAGGGTATTCTGCAGTTTCACATTTGCCAAGCATAGGCGTCTGCTGATTCACTAGCAATCTCATTCCATTCCCAAACCCCCCTTCACAACCCAATTCCAGGCTGCTTCTTCTCATACCTCAGGAATCAGGACAAACCGTATTGGGGCTGTGCAGCAGCTGCCATGGGGTAATGAGAATGATGTGACATTTCAACACAGAAGTGAATTGAACAACGATCATGAGCGTGAGGTGCCCTGGCAATCCCATGCCTAGCAACAGCATTCACAGTTTCTCCACTCCACATGTCTATTTGTCAACATGTTGAGACTTACTGGGTTGGGCCATTTATGTTACCGGTAACATACTGTACCTGAGATAGGTTTGCAATTCTGCCACTCAATCAATTTAGTTTGAATATGCACACTGCATACAAAGGAAATCTAAGACTCAATGAATCCAAGCAACAAACAGGGGTACAACAAGACAAGACTAGACATATCAAACAAAGAGCAGAATACAACTGTACAATAAGCATTTGATTCATCTACCCTTGTACCAGCTTCACTGGTGCAGGCTTGCCTTTAAGAACACCGTCCTCTTAACAAGCATCAGCCAGCACTGAGACGTTGCCAGCAAACCTTCGAGATACTGCAGCACCTTCAAGCAGGTCAAGTCATCCAGTCCAGCTGTAAGACCAGCCTGCCTGTCAAGGCTGTTCAGTAACCTGCACCAGATTCGCAGGAACGGAAGAGATGGAGGTATCACGCAGTACCAAGTGGTGCAGCTGGGTGAGGAACTCCGGGAGGTGCTGCAAGGCTTCACAGCCAATCAACTCCAGTTTGCGCAGCCTAACCAAGGAGGTCAGGCCTTCAGGTAGTGAAGTCAGCTGAGGTGCTTGAATCGTGAGTGACGTCAGCTTGGTGAGCTCCCATATGCTTCCTGGCAGCTCCTCAGGTGACCAGGAAAGAAGCTCCAACTGCCGCAGCTCCGGCAACGCTGCTGCCAGGTTTTCCGGGAGGCTGCGGATTCCCGGTGCCTCTATCAGCAAGCTGCGCAGGCGGGGGAGACAGGTCAATGGGATTGGGAGCTCCCGATCGTCCTCTAATACACGCATCTCTAACTGCTCCAGCTGCTCTAGCTGCTCCACCTGCTTCTGCAGCTCGAACTGTTCTAGCTCTTACAGCATCTCCAGCTGCTCACCCAGTAAGCTGCGCAGGCGAGGGAGGAAAGGTGGAGGAAGTGGGAGTTTCCGACCTTTTCCTTGGGAGAAAGAGTCCAGCTCCTCCAGCTGCCCTCGGCATGAATGCTTCCAGTACACTGCAGCCGCACATTCCACCCCAACGCGGTTCAGCTTCAACACCCGCAGCTGCGATACCTGGGAGATGTCCACCACATGGTAAAAATTCCAGGTGGGATTCCAGATGAGCCCCAAGCAGAGGGTCTCAAGCGAGGGTGGCAAACCATCAGGGGGACATTTCAGCTCATCACACTCCGTCAGCTCCAGCCTCTTGAGCCCCACAAGCTTATCCAGTCCAGAGAATACTGTAGAGAGTACCGGGCAGCCTTTGACCTCCAAGTTCTGAAGTGCCGTAAGCCTTGTCAGAAAGCTAGGAAGAGACTCGATAAGAATGTCAATAAGCTTCAGTTCCCTGAGGTTGCGCAGCTCTCCCAGGGCTTCTGGAAGCTGCTTAGAGTCTCGGCCAATCGCAATCAGCTCAAGGCTCGTCAAGGCAGACAGGTCGGAGAAGGAATCTGGAAGGTGCTTCTCGTAGCCATGCAACCTGAGAGCCTCCAGCCTTGCAAGCGCCCCAATGTCACCTGGCAAGGCAAGATCCCGATGAGAGTTTGAGAAGCAAAGCGCCTTGAGAGGCGTGAGATAGCAGAAACCTTCTGGCACAAGCAAAAGCTCTTTGCAATCGAATATAAAGAGTTCCTCGAGAGATGTGAGATGACAGAAGGAAGGAGGGAGACTAATGAGAGCCAATGTTTCTAGCATCAGCAGTTTGAGAGCAGGCAGGTGACCGAAGTTGTCTGGTAAGGTAAAGCTGTGACAGATAGAGACGACGAGAGATTCTAAACGGCTCAGAGTAGTAAAGCTTTCAGGCAGGTGAGTGAAACTGTCGCACTCGCAAACAGTCAGCTTCCGAAGGCATGGCAGCAAGTTTCCTATGTGGTCTGGAAGCATCTCCAGCTCCCTGCAGTTGGTGATTGTCAGCTCCTCCATCCCAGTGAATGGCAAAGCGGATGGGAAAATCGCCTCCCACTGAGGGCAGGAAACAAAGAAATTGAGCGTTTTTAAACAGGACGACGGCAGCGTCACGCTTGCAGCACCCGGCGGTTGATAATTCGGGTGAGGGGCGAGAGTGAAAAGGTGGGCGAGTCGCGGGAAGTGAAGGAGGCTGGACAGGTGCAGATGGTTACAGGGAAAGGCGATGTACAGGGTGGTAAGGGCAGTGAGATTTGCGAAACCGGGATTCTCCAAAGCAGATGCATTGTTGAGAACAAAGATGCGGAGACGCCTCAAATGAAAGAAAGAACTCGGCAACTATGTCCCTTCGTGGGGGCAGAAGAGGGAAAGATCCTCCAGCAGAGGGAGCTTCAGGAAGAATTTGTTCAGGCCGTCCGTAGATATCAAATGGTTCTCCTTCCTGCGATAGTAATGCTCAGAATCGACATCCTCCTCGCCCTGGATAGCATTGATCCTTCCCACGTGGAGAGTCGTCAGCTTCGGGCAGGAAGATGCGAGGTGATCAAGAAAGGCGTCATCGACGGATTCCACGCTGTTATCGCTGAGAAACAGATGGGTGAGATTCGAGAAGCACGCGACGGCGGCTGAGAGATCTTCGCGGCACACCAAGGAGTCTTTTTTAACGAGCAGAGTGGACACGTGATGCTTCGCCACACGTCGCCAACGACAGCAAACCGAAGAGATGAGGAGATTTCGAGCTACGTCTGCGAACAAAGGCGGGCTTGGTAACCGCGTTTCTATGAAAAACTTGTTCGACACCACTTGATGGAAAGTTATACCTGGGCAAACACTAGTGGGCGATTCGTCCAAAGTCGGCTGCTCAAAGGCGCGCCGAAGGATGGCAAGGAGAATATCGTCAGGTAGACTATGGATCGGCGGACACTCCATGTCGGGGGACTCTAGATACTAGAAACGCCGAATAACGTGCTAAGGCATGAACTGGAGAACGTGGGCGTCACGAGGAAATAGTAATCGTAAGATGGTGAGCAGCACCACCTTACCAACGCTCGGCGCTGTCAAACGGTGAGCATCTAACGGAAATGAGTCAGGTGACAAAAGAAAGCAAGCAGTGGATGGGAAAGCTGAGAACAATACCCGCTGAGCGTGGCGTGGAAGGGCCCCGCATGAGTGCCGAGCGACGTCCTGTCGCCACGTAGTGCACCTGACGAATGCCATGCCATGCACTGCCTCCCTCAAAATTGGGTTTAGTTTGGGCACTACATGTACCAGAAATTGGTGAAGGCTGAGGAGTAACTCCAGCTAGAAGCGACCGTTGCTGCGACGGTGAGTTGGCTGGGTCGCTGACGCAGAATGAGTGAGCCGCAGCCAGCAAGATGCTCACTCAGCTAGCCCTGTGCTTTCAGCAGCAGCTACTTCGAGATCACACGTGGCTCGACTACATCGCAGACGCAGGTCAGCTCTACATGGAGCTCTAGAGAGCCTCACAAGGCCAGCTTTCAGTCGAGATTCGAGAAACAATTTATTCTTACCTAAAATGATTTCACAAGGCTGCTGCTTCTCCTGAGCTGGAACCTGTTACGAGTGCAATTGAATGAACGAACGAGAATTGCACTATCGAAGCAAGAGTACAATGAGCGAAGGCATGAGCGAAGAATATATAGCGAAACTACAGTGGTAACGGTAATGGACTGTGGTTGTCGCGCGACGGGCCTGGGACTGAGGTTGGGAAAAGTGTCGAAGCGGAGGCCCGGAGCGCGGGTTACCCGCCGAGCCGTGAGGTCGGGGTGCGACGTGCGAAGGTGGCGGGTGGATTGTCGATGCGAGGATTGCGAGTGGTAACGGTGCTGACTGTGGTGCTACAGTGATGTACGCGTTGAGTAGGGACGCGAAGTAAGGAAAAAGAGATTTTCCTTACACTACCCCCCCCCTTAAGGAGGTCCTCCTTACGAAAGTGCGTGTACATCCCTGAAATTCCGGCTGCGCAGATACTCGGTGAGGACGGGGTGGTTTTCGATCCTGTCCAGGGGAACCCAATTGTCTTCGGTGGGTGTACGGTCCTTCCAGCGGAGTAAGAACTCGATCCTTCGGGCTCCTCGAGGGTCGCGAACTCTGTGACTCAGGATTTTCTCGGGGGTGATGATTGGTTCAGTCGGTGGTCTTGTCATGCTGGTTGGGCGATTGCGTGGCAGTTGGTTCGTGGACGAAGTAGGCTGACGTGGAACGAGGGGCTGACGTACCAGTCAGCAGGGAGGAGGAGGTGGGCGGTGACAGGTGTAATCATGTGGCTTATGCGAAATGGCCCACAGTATCGGGGGCGGGGTTTCGGGGTGATGGGCAGTCGGAGATTTTGAGTGTCGAGCAAAACTAAGTCGTCGGGCTGGTAAGTGACAGGTCTGCGGTGGCGGTCGGCGTTGCGTTTAGCGATGATGTTAGCTTTTTTAATTGCGTCTGCTGCCCTGGTCCGTGCTGCTTGCAAAATTTCGGCGAACTGTTGCGCGCGTGGAACCGGGTTGTCGGGATTCGGGGTCATGGGTACTGTTGGGTCTTGTCCGTAATTCAGGTAAAACGGTGACTGTTGGGTCGTGGCGGATGGGGCGTTGTTGTATGCGAATTCGATGAGTGGCAGTTGCTGTTCCCACGTGTTTGGGTCGTCGCACGTGGCCCGGATGAGCTGTTCCATGGTCTGATTTGTCCGTTCTGTCTGTCCGTCTGTTTCGGGGTGGTACGATGAACTAAACTGTAGTCGCGTGCCGAACTGCTGCCATAGGTTCCGCCAGAAGTTGCTGGTGAATTTCGTGTCTCTGTCGCTGATGATTGATGCTGGTATCCCGTGCAGTCGAACGACGGTAGAGATGAAGAGGCGGGCTGTTTCTTCGGCTGTGATTGATTTTTTGCAGGCTGCGAAGTGTGCCATTTTCGTCAGTCGATCGACGACGACCAGGATCGCGTCATTTCCACTCGCCCCGGCCGGTAACCCCGTGACGAAGTCCATCGTCACCTGCTGCCAAACACGCTCTGGAGGTGGGATTGGCTGCAACTGTCCTGCCGGCCGCTTCCGTGTTGACTTCATGATCTGGCAAGTGGGACATGATGCCACGTGTCGCTGCACGTCGGTCAACATTTCGGGCCAGTAATAATACCGCTGCAGCTGCTGCCGTGTTTTCTCTACCCCGAAATGTCCCGATGTAACCCCGTCATGTGCCTCCTGTAATAGTAATTCCCGTAGCAGTGTGTACCCTGGTACCCAGATGCGCTCGGTCCCGGCTTTTACGTAATAGACTCCCTTGGCTGCTGCGAACTGCTGCGAATTTCCTCCTGTGAAGAATGGGTCCGTTTGATATCCGTGGGTAAATAGTCCTGTCAGTAGCGGGCTGGTCTGGGCGAGTAGTATCGCGTGGATCTGGGCAGTGGGGCGGGTCAGTGCGTCGGCGATGTTCGAGGCTCCTTTTTTATAGGTGACTGTGTAGTGGAAGTTTGACTCGAGGAAATCGAGCCACCGAATCTGTCGTGGGTTGAGGTGGGGCTGTGCGCGGAGGTACTGTAGTGATCGGTGGTCTGTCCGTACTGTCACGTCTGCGCCGGTCAAGTAGCAGCGCCACACTTTGAACGCATGCACGATCGCGAGCATTTCGCGGTCGTGTATCGGGTAATTTCGCTCGGGCGGATGCAGTTTTCGTGACTCGTATGCGATGGGCTGTAGGCCGTTGCCGAAGTCTTGTAGCAGTACGGCTCCAATGGCGATGTCGCTTGCGTCTGTAACAACCTCGAAGGGGCGGTGTGGGTCGGCGATGCGCAGGACGGGCGGTGAACAGAGAACATTTTTCAGGGCAGAGAAGGTAGCATGCTCTTTCTCCCCCCACGTAAAAGCGACCCCCTTTCGCAGTAAATCCGTCAGTGGGGCAGTTAACCGTGCCATATCAGGGACGAACCGACGCACATAATTAACGAACCCTAAAAAGCTCTGCAGCTCCGTGATGTTCGTCGGGGGATGCCATGCTTTTACCGTATCCAGCTTCTTTGGGTCGATTTCAACTCCAGCCTCCGAAATAACGTGCCCCAAAAAATCTAACCTATCCTGGAAGAACTCGCTGAGGGGAGGTGCAAGTAGAGAAGCGGGAATTGAGGAGAACATGCGGGGAGAAAGTGGTGGACAGGGGAGTTGGAGTGGCAGGAATGCTGAAACGGCATGTGTGAAGGCATGAGAAGCTCGAAGCCTAGATCGCACTTCCCCATGTGGGCCTCGAATATCTGGACCTGTGGGGAGGTGGGAGAAGAGAGGCGGGAATTGAGGAAAAGATGCGGGAGAAAACGAAAGAAGAGGGTGGGGAGGAGGAGGGACAGGGAAAGGGTCAGAGGCAGGATGAGAGAGAGGAGGTGGGGACGGGAAAGGGCAGGAAGCCATTAGGTGCGTCAGTAGTAGCTGTGAACAAGAAGACTGTGCAGTGTGGATGTGCCAGGCACAAGTCACGTCAACAGGCGACATGCGGATGGCATTCATGACTAGGCAACAGGCTGTGCCACGTGGCACTATACGATAACCTTATCTTCCTGAATATTGTCCGATCTGTCTCGTGTCGTCATCTTGCAAACTTCTGCTTCATGCATCATGCCATCATGTACCATGAAGGCCATCTGTCATAACTGGGATAGACAACCCTCATCGAAGCAAAATGCGGGGAATAGTGAAACACAGGAAGCTGCAGCCGCGTACCAACCATCAGCGTTATTGCGTCATTGCAACGCAACGACTCTCTGACTCACCGTCTCTAAAAGCACCCAAACAATGCCTGTCACGGCATCTCGGCACCTCGGAGGAGAAACGCCACAACGCAAAACTATGAACAGCCTGTGAATGCAGCCGAACGGCAGCATATTTATCATCCGACCGACGGGACTGGCGATTCGCCTCAACAGGCAACAGCCTTCGTCAAGAGAAGGCCTGCGACCGATGACATGGTCGGTGAACGAAATAGTACAGGCGGGAATTCTTAGGATCGTAAGCACCTTAGTCGGCAATAGTCTACTTGCTATCGCCTATCGTGTTCTCCAATGATATGCGCAGCTCTGCTTGAAGTTGTCAATACACACTTCAGCAATTTTCAGAATCTGATTGGTATGATTTCCAGAATGAGTACAAGCAGTTTTATAGTCAGGCAAGACACAAAATGCGATTCGTAACTTCACTTGTTTCCCAAGTAACCGCGTGCGCCTCGTTTCACCCCGAGTCGCACACACAACCGAACCGAATTCGGTGAACACTCCTCAAGACCGAATCTGGAACCTTCTCGAACACGCCTCGAGCTCGAACCACAATTTCCCCTCGCCAACTTCAATCTCGATGCTTCTTCCACCTTCTCACACATTCCTTCTCGATTTCTCTCTCCCTTCTCACGCCGTAGGCCGATTTCCACCGTTTCACCTAGAATCATCCACGCGCTTCCATTTCGCCGTCATTCCGCCGTCGTAGAGACTTTCGCCTTAGGTTCCGTGGTTGGGCGAACCAACCCTAACAGGAATCCCATCGGTGAAACTGCGGATCCAAGTTCACAGGGATTATCCCAACCGCTGCAAGGTAGATTGTTACCCCCGCAGCAGCAGCAGCGCTGACTCAAGGCAGCGTCGAGAACGAGAAGCTGAAAGAGGGAGACTGAGGCGTGTGAGGAAAAAAAGCGGGATTCGGAATTCGGGATTCGGGACAACTCTGCCTGGCTGTGCGCGGCCCGTCGCATCGCTGCGCGGCGACATCGGTTCACGCTGCTCGGGGGTAATCAAGCCGGCGGCTTACGAGCCGCTACGTGTGGCTGATGCGGCACACAGAAGCCCATCGACGACAATGGAATTCTCTTCGACATTGAATAGGAAGAAAATGTCGCCTTCTCACTCTCGCTTATCGTCTACGCCAAAAGGAACTCGCGTCGCGTGCGAACGAATGTTACTGAAACGGTTCTAAACTATGTCGCACATACAAGTCCCTTCAGAGCGTGAAATGATTTCAGGAGAATGTGTTTTCGTACCCTTTTGAACCTCTCAACCGAACCCAACCCAACCGTTGCTCGCCCAGGAAGGAGTTTTGGCCCGTGTACAGTACTTTCGAGATCCAATTTCATCCTCCCCATTGCGTTCTTGTTCCTCTCAATCCTTCATCCGGAACCGTTGTGCTTCTTGTAGAACCGTTTAAAAACGTTGTCAAACTTGCAGAACCGTTTAAACACGTTGTGGTCTGCTGCTAAAACGCTGAACAAATTCCAGATTCAGTTCACGAGCACCAGGCGATTGTGCCATTTCTATGCTCCAGATTAGTTCTCTAGTTTTCCCTTCGATCAAGTGACATACCAGCGTAGCTGCAGCAATGGAGCCTAAAGCACGCATACACGATCTCCCTGACGATGTCCTTGTTAGGATTCTCTGGCCTTCCCAGCCGCCTAAATCTCACATTTCCGAGAGCGATAAGATTTGGAAGTCCTTATGGCCTCATCCAGAGCGAATATGACTACGAAAGAGATCCGCGACCAGAGAATGACCTCGCTGCCGACTCCTCCAAGCTCGGCAGACGCCGCTTATAATCTCCTCGTCGCGTCGATCTGCCGTCGCTGGCGACGTCTCGCTCAAACTCGTGTCTCATCGCTCTTCGTCAAGAGAGACCGCGTCGTTTCTCGCGAGGATGTTCTCAACGCGGTCGCGTGCTTCCCAAAGCTGACGTGTCTTTATCTGAGCGATGACAGCGTGGACACTCTCGACAACCTCTTCCTCGCCTGGCTCGCCGCTTCGTGCCGGCATCTCACAGCATTCCACGTGGGAAAGTCGATAACACATGATACGGTTCCAAATTGGGGGAAGGCTGGTGAGCGTCCGTTAACCGAAGCAGGCCTGGATCGTTTCTTCCGTGTCTGCACTGGGTTGGAGGAGCTGTCGCTCTGCTGTTTCCGTGAAGCTGACAAGCTACCAGCCTCTCTGTTCAAGTTACCACACCTGCGCGTCCTTCTCCTAAACACTGCAGGCTGGTTGAATGCAAGCAGTTGGATTGCTTACCAGAGGGTTTCGGCTGCCTCACATCACTCAAGTACCTGAGCTTGGTGGATTGCCCGCAGCTGAAGCTTCCAAAAGACATTGGGGAGCTGACTAACCTCCACACCCTCTACTTGAAGGGTAACAACGCCAAGCAGCCGCTCCCTCCTTCATTCACGCAGCTGGCTTCCTTGGTCAGGCTGGAGCTTGACAATTGCCTCATAGCTCATCTTCCAAAAGGCCTGGATCAGCTAAGGAACCTGCAGCAGCTGTACGTTCTCACTTGTCCGAACCTCAGCGCGCTTCCAAAGTTTGTCACAGACTTGATAAGCCTTCGCATTTTAAGTATTCAGAGGTGCAGCGGGCTCAGTACAGTACCGAGGAGTTTGGACAGGCTCACCAGGTTGAAGCAGTTGGAGCTGAGTGGTTGTGAGCAGCTGAAAGTAGCTCCGAAAGTTCTGCCACTTGCTCTCCAGGTGCTAAGTCTGGGAAACGAGGAGAATCCTACAGCTCTGCCAGATTTGTCAAGGCTTACAAATCTCAGAAGGCTGAGCTTGCATACTGTTGAAGCAGGATGGTGCCTGTCCATCAAAGGCGGCCTCTCGGGATTAGAAGACTTGAGGCTCACAATGGCTGCCGGCGCAGATGAGCTGTTTATCTCATTTGCGGGTCCTTCTCGCCTCCGTTCGCTCGACATTTGGGGTGCTCGGGGACTGAAGAGGCTTCCTGATCTGTCACCTTTACAAGATCTCCGGGAGCTGTACTTAAACATGGCTGAAGTTAACCGAGCTGCCAGTGACCATCACAAGCCTGCAGCAGCTGACATCCATTGATATCTACGCCCCCAAATTGACTTCGATTCCAGAGGGCGTCGGGGCCTTATCCAGGTTGCGCGAGCTAAGCCTGACCAACTGTTTCTCCTTCGCGCATCTCCCCGCTTCTCTCACCAAGCTCTCCTGTCTCCACTACATGAAGCTGAACAATGTCTTCATCTCCTCCCTTCCTGCAAACTTTGGTCAGCTCACCAGACTCAAGGATCTCTGTATGTTCGGCTGCATGCATCTGGAAGCGCTGCCTGAGGATTTGACAGAGCTCAAGCTGCTCAGTCGTCTAGATATCGGGGGGTGTCTTAAGCTACATGGTCCCATGCAGTTGGAGATGGAAGATGACTGGTAGTTCATTGTTAGGAAGTAGGTACTTGTGGCTGGTTTTGATACCTTATGTTATTATCTTGCATTTCTCGCGCTATCAGGTGTGTGTGTTTTCAGGTACTAAGACCTGAGCATCTTGCTCCTATGCATGCATGAAGATGCTGGGCGGCACATTCATGCATGTCATAGTAGTTTCATCCTGCTTTAGTCAACAGCCAGTCAATCTGCAAGCCACTGATCATGCCATCAAGAATTATCATTATCCAGCCATGCACTCATGAAATGCGATACAACATTCAGCACCCAGTTACAGTACCCTAAGAGTCATACGAGCACAGAAAGTCAAAGTTGAGTGACGGGAGCTCTTGGCTGACACTCATCAGTTCTTGCAGAGGGCAAGGAAGACTGATGTGTGGTCGGAAGAGGCATTCGTTTCGTTGCGGAGGGCAGAGAAAGAGAGCCTTCCAGTTCCAGATCCCAGTTGCTGATGGGTCCTCTTGGCTGTCGCGGAGGGCAAGGAAGGAAGACTGATGTGTGGTCAGAAGAGGCAGCACTCACTACCGGAGAAACCGCCACGGGCGCACGGGGAGGTGGTGATCAGAGTGGCGATCTTGGCCTTGCACTTGGTAAGGTGAAAAGGGCCTGCTGCAGGGAGGAAGATGTGATGGTATGCAAGGCAGGGAAGGTAAGGAAAACAGGTAAGGTAAGGAAAACAGGTAAGGTAAGGAAAACAGGTAAGGCAAGGGAAACAGGTAAGGTAAGGAAAACAGGTAAGGTAAGAGAAACAGGTAAGGTAAGGAAAACAGGTAAGGTAAGGAAAACAGGTAAGGGAAACAGGTAAGGTAAGGAAAACAGGTAAGGTAAGGAAAACAGGTAAGGTAAGGAAAACAGGTAAGGTAAGGAAAACAGGTAAGGTAAGGGAAAGAGGTAAGGTAAGGGAAAGAGGTAAGGTAAGGAAAACAGGTAAGGTAAGGAAAACAGGTAAGGCAAGGGAAAGAGGTAAGGTAAGGAAAACAGGTAAGGTAAGGAAAACAGGTAAGGTAAGGGAAACAGGTAAGGTAAGGAAAACAGGTAAGGTAAGGGAAACAGGTAAGGTAAGGAAAACAGGTAAGGTAAGGAAAACACGTAAGGTAAGAAAAACAGGTAAGGTAAGTGAAACAGGTAAGGTAAGTGAAACAGGTAAGGTAAGGGAAACAGGGAACGTAAGGAAAACAGGGAAGGTAAGGAAAACCGGGAAGGTAAGGAAAACAGGGAAGGTAGGGAAAGCAGGAAAAAGCAGGAAAAAACAGGGAAGGTAGGGAGATCAAGGAAGGTAAGGAAAACAGGTATGGTAAGGTAAGAAATACCGGTAAGGTAAGGAAAACGTAAGGGAAAACAAGTACGGTAAGGTGAGGAAGACAGGGAAAAACAGGGAAAAACAGGGAAGGCAGGGAGATTAAGGAAGGTAGGGACAGCAGATACGGTAAGGTAAGAAATACCGGTAAGGTAAGGAAAACAGGAAAGGTAAGGAAAGCAGGAAAGGTAAGGAAAACAGCTAAGGTAAGGAAAACAGGGAAGGTAAGGAAAACAGGGAAGGTAAGGAAAACAGGGAAGGTAAGGAAAACAGGGAAACAGGGAAGGTAAGGAAAACAGGGAAGGTAAGGAAAACAGGGAAGGTAAGGAAAACAGGAAAGGTGGGGAAAACATGGAAGGTAAGGAAAACAGGGAAGGTGGGGAAAACATGGAAGGCAAGGAAAACAGGGAAGGTAGGGAGACCAGGGAAGGTAGGGAAAACAGGGAAGGTGGGAAAACAGGGAAGGTGGGAAAACAGGGAAGGTATGGAAAACAGGGAAGGTGGGAAAACAGGGAAGGTGGGAAAACAGGGAAGGTGGGAAAACAGGGAAGGTGGGAAAACAGGGAAGGTGGGAAAACAGGGAAGGTGGGAAAACAGGGAAGGTGGGAAAACAGGGAAGGTGGGAAAACAGGGAAGGTGGGAAAACAGGGAAGGTGGGAAAACAGGGAAGGTGGGAAAACAGGGAAGATGGGAAAACAGGGAAGGTGGGAAAACAGGGAAGGTGGGAAAACAGGGAAGGTGGGAAAACAGGGAAGGTGGGAAAACAAACAGGGAAAACGTGGGAGATGAAGTAACGTGGGAGATGAAGTAACGTGGGAGATGAAGCACCCACCTGCACCATGTGTGCCCCACCGCACCCACCTGCACCATGTGTGCCCCACCGCACCCACCTGCACCATGTGTGCCCCACCGCACCCACCTGCACCATGTGTGCCCCACCGCACCCACCTGCACCATGTGTGCCCCACCGCACCCACCTGCACCATGTGTGCCCCACCGCACCCACCTGCACCATGTGTGCCCCACCGCACCCACCTGCACCATGTGTGCCCCACCCACCTGCACCGGGGCCACAACGGCCTCAGTCATTTGCAAGCGAGTCAAGGGCAGCCAGTCGAGTCAGCTCCACCAGATTTGCAGGAGGGGAGCGGATGGAGGTGCCTTCGAGAACCAGCTGGTGCAGCTGGGTGAGACTCTCCGGGAGGTGCCGCAAGGCCCTGCAATGAAACAACTCCAGTTTGCGCAGTCGAGCCAGGGAGCTTATGCCTTGAGGTAGCGCCACCAGCCGCGGTGCGTTGATCATTAGTGACGTCAGCTTGGAGAGCTCCCCTATGCTCCCTGGCAGCTCCTCCGGTGTCCAAGACAGAAGGCTCAGTTTCCGAAGCTCCGGAAACGCTGTGGCCATGTTTACCGGGAGGCTAGAGATGCCAGGCGCCTTGATCAGCAAGCTGCGCAGGCGAGGGAGAAACACTAAGGGAACTGCGGGTTCCTGATTGCTTCCTTTCCAGAACATCTCGAGCTGCTCCAGCTGCTCTAGTTGCTCCGGCTTCTCGAGTTGCACCCGCTTTTCCAGCAGCTCCATCAGCTCATTGAACAGGCTGTGCGGGTGAGGGAGAGAAGCAGAAAGACCCTGGAATTCTCCTTCTAAACGCATCTTCACCTCCTCCACCTGCCCCACCTGCCCAACCTGCCCCACCTCCGACACCTGCCCCACCTGACCCACCTCCTCCTCCACCTGCTGCTCCTCCTGCTGCGCCTGCTTCAGCAACTTCAGCTGCTGCTCCCGCTTCACCTCTTCTGGCACCTCCGCCATCTGCTCTTCCAGCTGCTCCTCCACTTGCTCCAGCTTCTGCTTCACTTGCTGCTTCACCTGCTCCTGCTTCACCTGCTCCGCCTGCTTCAGCTCACGCACGCGCTTCTCCACCAGCTCATTGAACGAGCTGCGCAGTTGAGAGAGAGAAGTTGAGAGGTCTACACCTTCTCCTCCAATCCTCTGCTCCATCTGCTCCAGCTGCTCCAACTGATTCACGAACGAAAACCTCTCGGCCGCTGCAGGCCCGCAGGTCACCCCAACGCGGTTCAGCTTCAGCACCCTCAGCTGCGACAGCTGGGAGATGTCCACCACAAGGGAAGAGCCTTCCTCAAAGGGCCCCAAGCAGAGGGTCTCAAGAGAGGGGGGCAGACCGGCAGGGGGTTCACTCAGCTGCATGCACCACGTCAGCTCCAGGCTCTTGAGCCCCACGAGGGCACACAAGCGGAAAGGTATTTCTGAGAGTGCACCGCAGTATTGGACAATCAAGATCTGAAGCCTCGTAAGCCGTATAAGTGAGCAAGGAAGCATGCCGATTTCAAGGTTACTGAGCTTCAGCTCCCGCAGGCTGCTCAGCTCTCCCAGGGCTTCTGGCAGAGACTCGATCGCCCAGCAGTCATACAACTCAAGGCGCGTCACGGAAGTCAGGTCGGTGAAGGAAGGCGGAAAGGACTGCTGCCCGCAGGCAAGCAGCCCGAGAGCCTCCAGGCTGGCAAGGGCGCCAACGTCCTCAGGCAAGGAACAGCCCTCCGCGTTGAAGACGCTGAGCTCCTTGAGACCTGTGAGGCGGCAGAACCGTTCTGGCAGCTGCGAAAGCTCAGGGCAATCTGCTATGAAGAGTGATTCTAGAGATGTGAGGTGATAGAAGGAAGGAGGGAGCTCGGTGAGACATAAATCTTCCAGAATCAGCGATTTGAGGGCAGGCAGTTCACCGAAGCTGGTGGGTAAGGCTGTAAATCTCTCACAATGACAAACGATGAGGTTTTCCAAAAAGGTCAGAGAAGTGAAGCTTTCGGGCAGGTGAGTGAAACCATCGCTGTTGCGAATATGAAGCTTGCGAAGGCATGGCAGCAAATCTCCTATGCCGTCGGGAACGGTCTCTAGCCCACTGCAGTTGGCGATGAGAAGCTCCTTTAGCCCGGCGAACGGTGATGCTGATGGGAAGATGGCGTCCCACCGAGGACATGAAATCAGAAAATTGAACGATTCTAGGCAAGACGACAGCGTCACGCTTGCAGCACCCGCCGGCTGATGGTTTTGGTGAGGGGCTAGGGTGGAGAGGTGGGCGAGTCGTGGGAGGTGGAGGAGGTTGGAGAGGTGCGGAATATTCCAGGGAAAGGTGATGTAGAGGGTGGTAAGGGCAGTGAGGTTTGTGAGACTGATATTATCCGCGGCCGAGGCGTCGGTGAGAAGAAGGGTACGCAGATGTCCCAGCCGGAAAAACGAATCCGGTAGCTGTGTCTCTTGTTGGAGGCAGAAGAGCGTAACTTGCTCCAACTCTGGAAGCTTCTGAAAGAACCGATCCAATCCCTCCGCGGTTATTGAAACCTCCTTGCGATAATCTTTTCCATGTTCCGATGCAAGGCTCCTTCCCACGTGGAGGCGAGTCAGCTTGGGGCACGAAGACGCGAGGCGGGAGAGGAATGCGTCGTTAAGCGACTCAACGCTGTTATCGCTGAGATGCAGATGGGTGAGGTTTGGGAAGCACGCGACTGCGGATGAGAGATCGTCGCGGGATACCACGAGGCCTTCTTTGACGAGTAGCGTGGTAACGCAACGCTTCGCCAGACGGCGCCAACGACCGCAGACGGACGCGATGAAGAGATTTTGAGTCACGTCTGCGTCTGAAGGAGGGGCTGGTACTGGCGTCTTGTCTATCTGATCTGATTCCTTCGCATAGTGTTTCCATGACGCGGCTGGTTGCTTGAAGGAGCGTTTGATGATCTTAAAAAGGAGGTCGTCGGGCAGACTATTGATACTAGTGTGAGTTTCCATCAAAAACCGACAAATTTGATTGCCACAGCAGTGTGAAGCTACGTGCGGAAGAAGCGAGGATGCTAAGAATGGGTGGAGTTCAGCCAGATCTGTTGGAAAAGAGGTTGGGAAATGAGGGTACGGGTGAGGTGAGGACAGCTACGAAAGGAATTAGGAGGTATTCTACAGATGGAATGCAATCGAAGGATGGAGGGCGTGTTTGATAGTGGAGTTGATACGGTTTGGTTTGGTTGGATTTTTCAGGGTGTTGATATTTCGAGCCCTAGGTGTTGAGGGAGATGATATTTCGATGTAGCTTTCCCCACCCCAGCCCAGGCTTCGTTTCCTCCAGCATCAGACTGGTTCCGCCGGTATGGCATTGCGTGGCGAATCACAAGCAACTTGACGGCGAGCGACGGCTGAGGATGGGTCTTCTGTTACTGGTGGCGGCTCTGCAACCGACAGTTGAAGCTACAGGTTACGCGAAGTTTGATCAGTCACGTTGGCAAGATTGCAACCCTGGTCAAGCACAACAGGAGAGGGATGGAGATAAAAATAAGGATATGACTAAATATAAGAAGGATGAACAAGGGGAGGGAGAAGGGGAGGGAGTAGGAGCGGCGGAGGCAGCAGGCGCTGCGGCAGGCGACGAGACGGGCGGCGGGGGGGACGCCTCCAAGCAGCGCAAGTGGCGTTGGGAGCGGTAGGGTCGGCGGCGTAGAGAGGGGGGTGGAGGGCGGGGTGGGGGATGAAGGGGGGGCTGCTGATGGGCTGGCGGGGAATTGACAAGCTCGAATTCGCCAAGTAGCTGTGACTGGGACTGGTCAGGCGGTGGACACAGGAAGGGAGGAGAAAGGTCAGCAGAAGGCGGGAGACCAAAAACCTGCTGAAGCAGTGGAACGAAGTACGGTGGCGGTCGCACAGCACCTCCAGCACCAGCAGCGACAGCACCAGTACCTCCACCAGCTCCAGCTCCAGCAGCAACTCTAGCTCCAGCTCCAGAAGCACCTCCAGCTCTAGCAGTTCCAGTGCCTCCGGCAGCTCTAGCTCCAGCACCTTCAGTAGCTCTAGCTCCAGCAGCACCTATAGCTCCAGCACCTCCAGCAGCTCCAGCTCCAGCAGCACCTCCAGCAGCTCCAGTAGTACCTCCAGCCCCAGCAGCTCCAGTACCCCCAGTACGAGCACCTCCGGGACTAGTGGCTCCAGCACCTCCAATAGCTCCAGCTCCAGCAGCACCACTCCGGAGGCTCCAGCGGCGAGCAAACCACTCGCGCAGCTGCAGTGGAGAGAGAGACTACGGCCGCGACAAGACACCCGAAGGGCCTCCAGGCTCAGCACACTCGGGCTCAGCACCCCCAGGCTCAGCACCTCCAGGCTCCGCACGCTCAGGCTCAGCACCCCCAGGCTCTGCACCCGCAGGCTCAGCACCCCCAGGCTCCGCACCCTCAGACTCAGCACCCCCAGGCTCAGCACCCCCAGGCCCCGCACCCGCAGGCTCAGCACCCCCAGACGCACCACCTCTAGCAGCACCAGAGTCGACAGCTACCTCCTTTGGCACCACCGTCTTGGTCACCCCTCCTTGCCGCGATTGTGTGGCATGCACTCTCATCTCCTTGTCTCTAGCCTCCCCAGGTCCCTGCCCGCGCTCCCGCGCTCGCTTGCACCGCCGTGCCTTCCCTGCGTCGAGGGACGGCATCGCGACGCTCCTCAATCCTCGTTTCCGTCGACCACTGCTCCTCTGCAGACTCTCCACATGGACGTGTGGGGCCCAGCCCGCGTCCGTGGACAGGACCAGGAGCGCTACTTTTTGTTGGTTGTTGACGACTACACGCGCTACACCACGGTCTTCCTCTTGCGGAGCAAGGCGGATGTCCGAGGTGTTTTGATCGACTGGATCATTGATGTTCGTTGCCAGCTGAGTGCTCGGTTTGAGCAGGACCTCCAGGTCCTGCGACTGCACTCTGACAAAGGCGGTGAGTTTTCCTCCAACTTCCTTCGGGACTTTTGTTGTGCGGAGGGCATCCGCTAGACGTTCCCGCTTCCAGCCTCTCCACAGCAAAATGAGATTGCCGAGCGCCACATTGGTTTAGTCGTGGACGTTGCTCGCACCTCTATGATCCATGCGGCTGCTCCCCATTTTCTGTGGCCGTTTTTGGTCCGATACGCCGCGCATCAGCTCAACCTCTGGCCTCGTGTCTCTGTGCCAGAGACCTCGCCTACACTGCGTTGGACGGGGGAGGTTGGCGATGCGTCGGCATTTCGGGTCTGGGGCGCGCTCTCACTTCTTTCCGATACCACCGCGAGCAAGCTCTCTCCTCACACTCTCCACTGCGTCTTCCTTGGCTTCCCCACCGTCGCCCCGCCCTGGCAGTTTTACCACCCTGTCTCGCGCCGGGTCCTGTCTTCACAGGACGTCACCTTTGACGAATCGGTCTGCTTCTACCGTCTCCACTTGCACACGTCTTCCCCGCTCTCCCTACCGCCCCTCTTCCTAGTCCAAGGTCCTCCTCCGGTAGACCCCCTCCCCCCGCATGGTCATGCTCCCTCAGGTGTGTCTCAGGTTGACTCACCCCTCTTGGTTGAGCCTTTAGAGGTCTCCTCCGACACCTCTGGCCTAGCTGAGGGGCGTGACCCCGCGGCTGACGACACGGCGACGACTCGCCGCTCCCCGCGCTTGGAGGCCCCTCCTGGTTTCCCGCCTCGGCCATCTTCGCCGCCTCCGCAGCATGTCGCTGTGGGCTTTGTTGGTTCTGGGGGTGCTGAGTCTGGAGGTGCTAGTTTTGGGGGTGCTAGAGGTACTGGAGCTGGAGGTGCCGCTGGTTCTGGGGGTGCTAGAGCTGCTGGTGCTGTAGGTGCTGGAGCTGCTGGTGTTGGAGGTGCTGCTGGTGCTGGAGGTGCTGTTGGTGCTGGAGCTGCTGGTGCTGGAGGTGCTGTTGGTGCTGGAGGTGCTGGAGCTGCTGGTACTGCTGGTGCTGGAGGTACTGGAGCTGCTAGTGCTGGAGGTGCTGGAGCTGTTGGTACTGGAGGTGCTAGAGCTGGAGTTTCTGGAGGTGCTGGAGCTGCTAGTGCTGGAGGTGCTAGAGCTGCTAGTACTGGAGGTGCTAGAGCTACTGGTGCTGGAGGTGCTAGAGCTAGAGGTCGTGGAGGTGCTAGAGCTGGAGGTGCTGGAGGTGCTGGAGCTACTAGTGCTGGAGGTGCTGGAGCTATTAGCGCTAGAGGTGCTAGAGCTGGAGGTGCTGGAGGTGCTGGAGCTGCTGGTACTGCTGGTGCCGGAGGTGCTGGAGCTGCTAGTGCTGGAGGTGCTAGAGTTGGTGGTGCCGGAGGTGCTAGAGGTGCTGGAGCTGCTAGTGCTGGAGGTGCTGGAGCTGCTAGTGCTCGAGCTACTGGAGCTCGGTGGTGCTGGAGGTGCTGGAGCTGGAGGTGCTGGAGGTGCTAGAGCTGGAGGTGCTGGAGTTGCTAGTGCTGGAGGTGCTGGAACTGCTAGTGCTGGAGGTGCTGGAGCTCTTGGTGCTGGAGGTGCTAGAGCTGGAGGTGCTGGAGGTGCTGGAGCTGCTAGTGCTGGAGGTGCTGGAGCTACTGGTGCTAAAGGTGCTTGAGCTGGAGGTGCTGGAGCTGCTAGAGCTGGAGGTGATGGAGGTGCTGGAGCTGCTGGTGCTGGAGGTGCTGGAGCTGGAGGTACTGGGCGTGCTGGAGCTGGAGCTGCTGGAGCGGCTAACGGTACGGGTACTGTGCCGCGTCGACCGTTTTTCTACCCGCAACCGCAGTCGTCCCTGCCACCGCCTGACTCGGCCTTTCGCTAGGTGCTTAATCTCCCGTCTTCCACTGGCCTCACTCCACCTCTCCTGTGTCCACCGACAGACCAGTCTCAGCCACAGCTACAGCCTGGCTCCCCGCTACCTGCTCCTACTCCTCACACTAAGGTGACTGAGTCCCTGACTGAGCGTCCTGAGCCTAAGACTCGTGCTTCAACACCTGTTCGTGCTCATCGTGTCCTCCGTCCTCGTCCTCTTGTTGTCTCAGGCACTCACATTATGGAACTTTGTCCTTCTTCTGTTCCACAGCATGTTGCCCTGCCGTCTCCTCCTGCATCCTCTCATCCTGTTGTTCCTGACCCTGAGTCCGACCTTGTTCGTGCTGCCAGTCCTACTGTCACTCGTCTCCTCGTTACTGTCGTCACTGACTCTGCCTTTGAGTCTACTGCAGCGTTTGCCCTAGTCACTGAGCTAGTCGACTTTGCTGCTAGGAGTCGTCTTGACTACGTCGCGAGTCTCGTTACTAAGTCTGGGTCAGTCTGTCCTCCGTCCGTCGGGGTTGAGGTTGCCCTTGGCTGTGATGTCCTTGAGGAGAGGCAGTTTGAGCTTGAGTGTCTCGCAGTTGCTTTACCTCGTTTCGGATCCATGCTGCTTTGCCCTGAAAGAGACCCGGATGCATTTGACATCCCCACCCCGCGCTTTTACACAGAGCCGATCACGGATGAGTACTCCTCTCAGTGGCAGACAGCCATGGATGCAGAGATGGCTTCCTGGAAGTCCACAGGCACCTACGTCGACGAGGTTCCTCCTCCTGGGTCGAACATAGTCGATGGCATGTGGATTTTTAGAGAGAAGCGGCCGCCGGGTTCTCCGCCTGCCTCCAAGGCGCGTTACGTTGCTCGAAGCTTCAGTCAGCGACAGGGGGTCGACTACTTCCTGACCTTCTCCCCCACCCCGAAGATGACTACTCTTCGGGTGTTGCTGCACGTTGCAGCACAGCGTGACTACGAGCTGCACTCCCTCGACTTCTCCACAACTTTCTTGCAAGGCAGCCTTCATGAGGAGATCTGGCTGCGCCGCCCACCTGGCTTCACTGGGTCATTTCCAGAGGATTCCCAGTGGAGCCTTCTGCGGCCAGTCTACGGTCTCGGCTAGGCGCCCCATGAGTGGCAAGACACACTAAGGACGACACTTGCGGCTCTTGGGTTTGCTCCTTCCACTGCTGACCCGTCGTTGTTTCTGCGCACCGACCCTACTCTTCCGCCGTTCTACATCATCGTGTACGTTGACGACTTGGTCTTTGCTACTGCTAACACTTAGGCGCTGGCCCTTGTGAAGGCAGAACTGCAGAAGAGACACACTTGCACTGACCTGGGTGAGCTGCGTAGCTATCTTGGCTTGTAGATCACCCAGGACAGAGCACGGTGCACCATCACTCTGACTCAGTCACACAGTGCACCAGGTCCTTCAGCGCTTCCGCTTTCGGCTCTCCTCGCCACAGCCAACTCCTCTGCCTACAGGCCACTCGCTCTCAGCTCCACCTTCGGACGAGTCCGTAGAGCCGAGTGGTCCGTATCTAGAGGTTGTGGGCCGCCTCATGTACCTGATGACGTGCACACGACCTGACTTCGCGTACCCTCTCAGCATCCTTGCTCGCTTCGTCGCCCCCGGGCGACACAGGAAGGAGCACTGGACAGCTGCGCAGAGGGTACTGCGTTACTTGTGCAGTACATCGGGCATGGGGCTTGTGCTTGGAGGACGGGGTCTAGTGGTACTCACAGGACACTCCGACGCTTCTTAGGCTGGCGACCAGGCGACTCAACGGTCGTCCCAGGGTTACTCTTTCGGTCTCGACTCTGGTTCTGTCTCGTGGAGGTCCACTCGTTTGTTTTCTGTGCTTGGTTCCAGCTGTGAGGCCGAGATCTACGCTAGGGCCATGGCTGCACAGGAGTTACGCTGGCTGACCTACTTGGTGACCGACTTGGGTGAGCGGCCTCGTTCTCCTCCAGTCCTGTACGTTGACAACAAGGTCATTATTGCCTTGTGTTAGGAGCAGAGACTGGAGCAGAGAATGAAGCACATTGGTTTTCGTTACTTTCTTGCTCTCGAGCTGCAGCAGCGTGGTCAGCTGTGCCTTGCTTACGTGGCCTCTCGGGCCAACACTACAGATGTCTTCACCAAGTCCCTTGGGTCTGATGATCATCAGCGTTTCTGCACTGCTCTAGGCCTTGTGCCTACTCTGCTTCACCTGTTGGTTCTTTGACTTGTCTTGTACTATGATATATACATATATACATATATATATATATATACATACCTGCATGCTTGTTCTTGCCAGGTTGTGATTACTGTACTGCTTGTGCTTTTATAACTCTGCATGTGAATTGGCCTTGTGGTTGCTTGTTTGTGCTCAGAATGCGTGGTAATCTTGAGATCCACCATGAGCTTTGCTTTGTTTTGTTCTCTTGCTTGACTGGTCTTGTGACCGTCCGCTGTGTTTTGTATCCCCCACTTTGCCTATGGGTGTGTGTCAAATTGTATTTGTTCTCTATAGGCTGTAGTGGGGCATACCCTTAAGGGTACAACCCTTTAGGGTTAGGTAGTACTTGTACTCACTCTTCCTACATAGTCCATCATTCGTACGTTCCTATTCTGACACATCCTGCCCAAGACTCTCCGCAAGTGCGACAGCAGCAGCCTCAAGCCCAAAAAGTGCACTTCCTAGTACAATTGAGCTGGTTACCAGAGTAGCTAGTCACCAGTCGAGCTTTTTGCCAGCCTTTTGAGCTTGCAGTGTTTGGGATGTGCTTGCTGTTTCAGCAGAGTTTGCCATCTGCAGTGCATGCGGCATGCCCTGTAATGGTTGCTTGCCTTGGCTGCTGGAGGCAGAGGCATGGGGTTGCTTGTTTGTTTTGGTGGGCTGGGCTGTCTATGATGCAAGTTCTAGATGTCACTTGTGGAATGGTGTATGCTAGAAATCTGCAATATAATTTGTTTTTATCATTGGAGAAAGTAGCACCTGTGAAATCTTAAGGGTCAATTACAGCAACCCTGCTCCCATGCTTGATGCATGCAGCAACACATAACACCCTCCTAAGCACCCTGTAGTACTATGTGACCATTTTCTTTCCTTGCCCGGTCTACTTTTATCTACCTCTCACATCTGACCCTAACGTCATCACCATGGCAGCAGGCAGCCTGGCACATACCAACTCCTCCCATGTGATGTTGGGACACCACACCACACAGAAATAAGGTGGTATGCCATCATTGTTGTACCGTAAGCTCCCGGACAGAAGACCCAGGGGTCTTATATGTGGTAGGGAGAAACTTGGGGTGAACAGCAGCGGTGTGGCACCTTCTTTTTAGGACCCCAGCCCCAGGGTCCTCTCCTCTGTCCATGGAATTTCAGCATCAGGCCATTTTACTCACGTGCTCATCTTCTGGTTACACATCCTGTTACTCATCCCGTTACACATCTCATTACACGTCCCGATACACCTTCACTGATTACCACAGCTAGTGCAGGCGAGTAGCTTTGCCATAGGCATGGCGAGGGCGGTTGATGAGCTGCAGCAGGCTGTACACCCAGCGATCCAACATGCCTGGTGGGGGTATTGGGGAGAAGCCGGGGCAGGGAGGTGCAGGGTGAGAGAGGAGGGCAGAAGCACATGATACTTGGCAGGATAGCATGAGAAAGGGCAGGGACGAGGGCGGTCGATGAGCTGCAACAGGCTGTACACCCAGCGATCCAGCATGCCTGGTGGGGGTATTGGGGAGAAGCCGGGGCAGGGAGGTGCAGGGTGAGAGAGGAGGGCAGAAGCACATGATACTTGGCAGGATAGCATGAGAAAGGGCAGGGACGAGGGCGGTCGATGAGCTGCAACAGGCTGTACACCCAGCGATCCAGCATGCCTGGTGGGGGGATTGGATTGGCATGGCAGGGAGGTGCAGGGTGAGAGAGGAGGGCAGCATGGCATGAGAGAGGAGGGCAGGACGCATGGCGAGGGCGATTGATGAGCTGCAACAGGCTGTACACCCAGCGATCCAGCATGCCTGGTGGGGGTTGGGCCGGAACGACAAGGGAGAAAGTGAGGGGTGGGGCAGGACATGAGAGTTGGGGCAATGGAATGAGAGGGCAGGGACGCGGGCGATTGATGAGCTGTAGCAGGGCTGTACACCCAGCGATCCAGCATGCCCGGGGGCGGGATTGGGGGGATGCCCAAGGCAGGACAATACAGGGAGAATGAGAGGGACGGAATGACAGGGTACTTGGCGGGGTGGCATGAGAGGGCAGGGAGGAAGGTGGGCGAGGGCGATTGGTGAGCATGGGTTTAGTATGTGGTTGTAACTCTTAGGGAAGACACCTTGGAAGTTGTTCGAATGCTTGTATGAAAAATCCTTGGGTGTTTGTCCTCACGCACGGGTGGGTGGTGCAGAGAACAATGGAGCACCACCAAGGTGGAAAGCTCTTAGAAAGCACCTTCATGGCGCATGTTTGAGTGCTCGTATCATGTCCCTCTGTCCCTCTCTCTTGCCCCGGACCTCCCGGCCCCTGGCATCACTACCACCCTGCCACACCTACTTGGTGCTCGATCGGACACCTTGATGGTGCTCTGTTGGTCTGCACCACCCACCTGTGAGGGCGAAGGTGCCGCCCAGCACAGCGCAGAGGCGAGTGAGGAAGTGGAAGAAGCTGCGATGCGACTCCGTGATGCTCACTGCTATGGGCGAGAGGTCATACAGGAAGTAGACCGCTGCAGAGGGGAGGGGGAGAGAGAGGAGATGCGGAGAGTTCTGGAGTGGGGCAAGTAGGGAAGACAGCAAGGAAGCTGCGATGCGACTCCGTGATGCTCACTGCTATGGGCGAGAGGTCGTACAGGAAGTAGACCGCTGCAGAGGGGAGGGGGAGAGAGTGGAGATGCGGAGAGTTCTGGAGTGGGGCAAGTAGAGAAGACAGCAAGGAAGCTGCGGTGTGACTTGGTGATGCTCACTGCTATGGGCGAGAGGTCATACAGGAAGTACACCGCTGGAAGATGTGGGGAAGAGGGGGAGGTGGGGAGCGGGACATGGAAATGAAGGGGGGCTTGGCAGGGAGAATTAGGGTGAGGCGAACAGGAAGTACTAGGGTGTGGTTGTGGTGTGGTAGGGAGTGATAGGAAGTGGTAGGAAGTGTTCAAGAGGGCTGGAGGATGTTGGGGACGCAGAGGTGATGTAGGAGAAAAGTGGGAAAATGTAGGGTGGGGAAAGTGGGGGAGGAGGCAAGGAAGCTGAGATGCTTGGATGGGCGACGGGGAAGTTGTAGACGGCTGTGAAGAGAGGTGAAAGAGGTGCGAGGGGTGGAAAGGGCAAGAGGGGTGGAAGGGATGAGAGGAGTGGAAGGGGCGAGAGAAGTGGAGAGAGAAATGGAGGCTGCATACCTGGCAGTGTGCGTGTGCATGCCTGGCAGTGTGCGTGTGCATACCTGGCAGTGTGCATGCGCATACCTGGCAGTGTGCATGCGCATGCCTGGCAGTAACTGCAGTGAGGAGGGCGTGAATTATTTACGGTTGGAGTGGAAGCGAGAGAGCACTACCTGAGGGCACATACGCATGCGCATACCTGGCTGGCAGTGCGTGCGTGCACGGTGCACCTGCAGTGTGCATGCACATACCTGGCAGGGCGTTGGACTGCAGTGTGCATGCACATACCTGGCAGGGCGTTGGACTGCAGTGTGCATGCACATACCTGGCAGGGCGTTGGACTGCAGTGTGCATGCACATACCTGGCAGGGCGTTGGACTGCAGTGTGCATGCACATACCTGGCAGGGCGTTGGACTGCAGTGTGCATGCACATACCTGGCAGGGCGTTGGACTGCAGTGTGCATGCACATACCTGGCAGGGCGTTGGACTGCAGTGTGCATGCACATACCTGGCAGGGCGTTGGACTGCAGTGTGCATGCACATACCTGGCAGGGCGTTGGACTGCAGTGTGCATGCACATACCTGGCAGGGCGTTGGACTGCAGTGTGCATGCACATACCTGGCAGGGCGTTGGACTGCAGTGTGCATGCACATACCTGGCAGGGCGTTGGACTGCAGTGTGCATGCACATACCTGGCAGGGCGTTGGACTGCAGTGTGCATGCACATACCTGGCAGGGCGTTGGACTGCAGTGTGCATGCACATACCTGGCAGGGCGTTGGACTGCAGTGTGCATGCACATACCTGGCAGGGCGTTGGACTGCAGTGTGCATGCACATACCTGGCAGGGCGTTGGACTGCAGTGTGCATGCACATACCTGGCAGGGCGTTGGACTGCAGTGTGCATGCACATACCTGGCAGGGCGTTGGACTGCAGTGTGCATGCACATACCTGGCAGGGCGTTGGAGTGTGGCGAGGAGGGAGTGAAGTATTCACTGATGGAGTACTGGTTCGTCTTCACTGCCCCCCCGTGCCAGAAGCGGAAGCGCGTCGGCACCACCTGAGGGGACACGTGGGTGAAGAGCAATTAGACATGCTGCACCGCTTGCACCCCACTAGAATTCCCTGAAAAGGGACTTGGGGGTTGGCTCTCATGTACCTTCCTGGAAATGTAGTGAAGAGTATGCTGTGAGAAAAACTACTCTACCATGCCACTGAAGGGCAGGTCGTGGTGTAGAGTGTGGTGGAGTGTGGTGAGGTACTTGTAGTATTCTTGGAGTGTGGTGAGGTACTTGTAGTATTCTTGGAGTGTGGTGAGGTACTTGTAGTATTCTTGGAGTGTGGTGAGGTACTTGTAGTATTCTTGGAGTGTGGTGAGGTACTTGTAGTATTCTTGGAGTGTGGTGAGGTACTTGTAGTATTCTTGGAGTGTGGTGAGGTACTTGTAGTATTCTTGGAGTGTGGTGAGGTACTTGTAGTTTTCTTGGAGTGTGGTGAGGTACTTGTAGTATTCTTGGAGTGTGGTGAGGTACTTGAACATCGATGAGCTCTAAGAGTTATTTGTAGTTGAAATCTCCACTAAATCGGGCAGGGTCCTCCCCTTCCTTCAGCAGCGGCAGGGTGGAATGGAGTAGCTTGCGGTGCAGTGCGGTGGAGATGGCTCACCTTGAGGAAGTACTTGAATGTGCCACTGGAGCGGGCAGGGTCCCCCCCTTCCTTGAGGGGCGGCAGGATGCGGACGAAACCGTCCAGAGGGTTGAGGCGGCCGGGATAGGGCACCCCGAAACCGAGGGAGTGGATGACGTGAGACACGTTCACATCGCCCACTGATGAGAAGACCTGGGAAAGGGGGGAGCGACGAGGGGGTGGAGAGGGGGGGGTTGAAGGGAAGAAAACTTAATTTGAGGCAGGCCAGGCGGGGAGCAAAGGAAGACGAAAAGGAAGAGGAAGGCACTCCGAAAATGCGAAAGTGGATGATGTGACTCCCGTTCACATTGCCCACAGACGAGAAGACCTGGGAAGGAAGGTGAGGAGGAGGGAAAGCAGGTAGAATTGAGTTATATTAAGGGAGGCGGGAGGTAGGAGGACGTGAGATGCGGATGAGGAAGAAAAAAACAATTTAGGGTTCTTTTCACGTCGACTCAGTGCACGGAGTGGACGGCGCGTGTCGCCTTCACACTAGGGTTGTGGAAAGTACTGAACCGAACCGGTTCGTTCATGAACCGGATTTTGCCCTACCCGGTCCGTGGTTCGGAATTTTGCTTATTGAAGAGAACCGGTTCGGACGAACCAGACCAGTTCGGTTTGTTTATTCACTTCCAATGTAGACACAATTTTCCAGGCGATTTATTTCCGTCGTGGCCGTCCTCCATTCGGATTGGATTGTGAACCCGAAACTAGGGAGACATGCAATTCTAACCGCAGCGTTGACCTACAACGCACCTTCGAAGCCTAAGAATCATCCTTCACTGGTAAATCTTGGTTTTGAGAGCGAGCTGCGAGTGTTTCAATGGAAAGGTTACTCTAAGGTGATGACGGTTCTAAGAAACCATGGTGGTTTCTAAGTCGTATCTCCTAGTGTACTAATTAAATTCGTCCAAAAACGGATGGATCAAGTAAGAAAACGATCAAGAAAAAAAATGGCGGGCGTAACTTAGGAAAGCTTGGTGGTGGACATACTCGGGATGCTAGGTGGCTGGCAGGACTAAAAACTACGAAAGAGTTGGAGCTCAAAACGAGCTTCTACTCTCTGGTCGACGAAGGCAATAGAACCCTGTGCGACCCGAGTCGCGCGGGGTTACACGACGAGCCGAAATAGGCGATGAAACTATTAAACCGTCCTTTTGCGTTGGTCCGTTGCAGCGCGGTCAACTCATTCCAAAATCCTGGAATGAGACGCGCCCGACGAAGAATCTTAGGTGATCAGTGCAAAAGCGTAGGGAAGGTACTATACAAGTGACGTACCAGTTGAAAATGGATAGCCTTATCATCTTCCTCAACATCCTTCATGGGCCTGTCAATCTGCAAAGGTTGGTTCGTGATACACGCGTACTGAGTACCATCTGTGAGGACCAGCCTTTGCAGATTGACAAGCTCAAGAAGGATCTTGAGGAAAAGGATAAGGCTTTCCAGTTTCAGCAGGTTCGTCACTTGCATGGTACCTTCGCTACGATTTTGCATAGATCACCTAAGATTCTTCATTGTGTGCGTGTCTCATTCCAACGAACCTACCAAACCTACGAACCGGTTCGTCCTAAGATTCTTCATCGTGCGTGTCTCATTCCAACGAACCTACCAAACGTATGAACCGGTTCGTAAAACGAACCGGATCGATTCGTCAGCGAACCACACCAGAAAATGACAATTCGGTTCGTTCATTACCGACCCGAACTGCGCCGACCTGAACCGCGGTTCAGCGGGCTGCTCATACCTACTTCACACCACCTTGCGTACTGCAGAGAAGACTACTTGGGAAGAGGAGGGGAGAGGGAGGGGGAGAGCTGAGGTGGGAAGAAGGCCGAGTTGAAATGAGGTGGGGACAAGTGGTGGTGAGTGAATTGGCATTAGAGCATGAGTTGCTTGCGTCCAGGTCGCACCACGCAACACACCTGCTGCTTCAGCACCAAGCAAGCAACCCAGATTACCTGCTGCAGCACGAGATAGGACTGGCCGTGCAGCGATACATGGAAGTTGATTGATGCATACGAGAATGAGGGCAGCACATAGCAGCCAAGCACCTCACCAGGCAGCAGGCAGCAGCTCACCTGCTGCAGCACGAGGTCGGACTGGCCGTGCACCAATACGTGGGAAGTTGATTGATGCGTGCTGCACCTGCTGCATCAATCCCACCGCACCACACACAACCGCATCGTACCTGCTGCAGCACGAGGTAGGACTGGCCGTGCACCGATACATGGAAGTTGCCTGCCACCCTCTCCACTGAAAGATGGCCGTACAGCTGGCGAGAGAGGTAGGAAGGAGGTATGGAGGAGAGGGAAGAGGTAGCAGGGAGTGAAGAGAAAGGTGAGGAAGCTGGGATGGAAGTTGCCTGCCACCCTCTCCACCGACAGATGGCCGTATATAGCTGGAGAAAGGGCACAGGGAGCAAGGAGCATGGAGCAGGGAGTGAGGGGAAAAAGGGCACACCACATGAGCACCGATACGTGGAAGTTGCCCACCACCCTCTCCACTGACAGATGGCCGTATAGCTGGGAAGGCGGAGCAGGGAACAGGGAGCACAGAAGAGGGAGTGAGGGGAAAGGCAAAAGGCCCACCGCACGTGCACCGAGACATGGAAGTTGCCCATCGCTCTCTCCACTGACAGCTGGAGAGAAGAGGGCGCAGGGAAGAGGGAACAGGGTGCAGGGAAGAGGGAAGAGGGAAGAGGGAGCGGAGCGTAGAGTGAAGAAAAAGGCAATGTGGGGAAAGAAGGGTAGGGGGTGGAAAGGGGAATGGTGAAGGGGGGAGCAAAAACGGAGAAGGAAGAGGAGAGCGGAGTGGAGTCACTGGGGGTGAAAATAAGAGCACGCATAGGCAGTGGAGGTAGCAGAGGCGACAGAGGCAGCAGAGGTGGCAGAGGTGGCAGATGTGGCAGAGGTGGCAGAGGCAGTGGAGGCAGCAGCAGAGTACCACAATTGAATGCTCTCATACACACAACTGCCACCCCCTCTCACACACACACCTGCCATCCCCCACACACACGCACCTGCCAACCCTTCCCCCACACACACCTACCCCCCTTCCCACACTACCTGGCACCCTTCCCCAGCAGCCATGGCCTTCTGCACGTCCAGCACCATCTGCTCCAGCCCCACCACCTCGTCCCCCTCCTCCTCCTCCTCTTCACCCTCCTCCTCCCCCGCCTTCCCCTTCTGTCCCCCTGCCGCGTGTGCCTGCCCGTACCCGTGTGCGTGCCCGTGCCCATGGTGGGGCGTGGGGGATTTACCGTGCGAGTGGCCTGTGGTGGGGAAGAAAAAGGCGAAGAAGGTGTTGGTTTGCCATGCACAACACATGCACCACGTGTGCGATGCCTGCCCGTACCTGTGTGCGCGTGCCCATGCCCATGGTGGGGCGTGGGGAATTTACCATGCAAGTGGCCTGTGGTGGGAATAGGGGAAGGGTAAAGAGAGCCAATGCATGAGTTGCCTCAAATATAGCACCCATGCGCCTGCCCATACTCGTGCGCGTGCCCATCCCCATGGCGGGGCGTGGGGGATGTACCGTGCATGTGGCCCTGTGGTGGGGAAGAAGAGTGTAAAAGGGAAGGGAGGCGTGCATTCAGTGCATGCACATTCACGTGTGCACAAGTGCATGCACATGCCCCCACACCACGTGTGCCTGCCCATTCACGTGTGCTTGCCCGTACCCATGCGCTTGCGCATGGCCATGGCGGGGCGTGGGGGATTTACCATGCGTGTAACCTCTGGTAAGAGGGGAAGGGAAAGGGGAGAAAGAGACGATTCCATGCATGCATGACACATGTGTGCCTGCCCTGCCCATTCCCGTGTGCATGCCAATGGTGGAGCGTGGGGAATTTACCATGCATGTGGACTGTGGTAAGAGGGGAACGGGGAGGGGAAGGAGAGTTTGTCTGTGGATGACTTGCCTCAGTCATAGCACACGTGTGCCTGCCCGTTGGGGTGATTTTCGAGGCGCACTCAAATCAAAAATCACCTCTGTGCATGACTTGCCTCAGTCATAGCGCATGTGTGCCTGCCCGTTGGCAAGAAAGAGATTCCGCAACAGAGCCACCCACACCACACCACACGTCCGCACCGCAGCAGCCCCAGCTCCCAACGTGGCGCTTCTTGGCCTCGCTCTGCCGCCATGCCCCCCCCGTGGGGTCCTTGAGCGATTGCAAACCTGCCCCTAGTTGTTCCCCCAAGCCTCTGGTCCCAAGCCTCTGGTCCCAAGCCTCTGGTCCCAAGCCTCTGGTCCCAAGCCTCTCGTTCCAAGCCTCTGGTCCCAAGCCTCTCGTCCAAAGCCTCCAACCCCGAAGTGGCGAGCCTCACCTTTGCGCTTCTTGCTCTTGCTTTGCCGCCACGCCCCTGTGGGGTCCTTGAGCCAGCGTGAGTCTGCCAACTGACCATGGCGGTCCAGACGAATCTGATGGGGGAGAAGGGGGTGAGAGAAGGGGGTGGGGGGGGGGGGGGGGGTGGGGGAGGAAGGAGGGGGAGACAGAAGAGGGGGGGGGGAGGGGGGAGGGGAAGGGGGGGAAGGGGAGGGGGTCCTTGAGCCACCGCGAGTCTGCCAACCGGCCATGGCGGTCCAGACGGATCGGATGGGCGGCAGGGCGGAGAGGGAGGGGAGGGGATGGGGAAGAGAGGGCGGTGGAGGGGGGTCTTGAGGCACAATGAACGAGCCATCTGGCCATGGCGGTCCAGGCAGGTCGAAAGGGCCTGAGAGGAAGGAGAGGAGGGAGAGGAGAGAGAGGAGGGAGAGGAGAGAGAGGAGGGAGAGGGGGGAGAGGAGGAAGTGGAGGAAGAGGAGGAAGAGGAGGAAGAGAAGGAAGAAGGGATGGGGAGGGAGGGGAGGGGACGGGGAGGTTCGACGGGAGGGTAGGAGTGAGCTGAGCACACAGGTGGCGGACTCACGGTGGCTTTAAGGGCCCCATCTGTGCGCCCCATGGCAGTCGCTTGGCAAATACTCAAAAGCGTGGCGTGGTTGTCGAAACGGATTCGATAGAAAGCAGAGAGGATAATATAGCATGGGAGGGATATGGAATGGAAGGGTCAATTTTCAAGGCGCCTCAAAAGTAGAGAGGATGTGATAGCATGGGAGGGATATGCAATGGAAGGGTCTGTTTTCGAGGCGCCTTGAAACTCAACATAATAGACAGCAAGGGAAACGCGAGCGGAGAATGTCCGGGTGGGGTGTGGAAGGCCGAGGTACGGTAACGGGATAGACATGCTGCTAGTGAACAGCAGACGAGTGGCCATTCAATCAAGGGCAAATGTGGCGTGATGCGATGCATGGGTGGGAGGGAAGGGGAGAGGGTGGGTGGGCGGCAGGGTGGTGGGTGGGCGGCACCGGGGGGGTGGCGTGGCACTGGAAGGGGAAGATGGGTGCAGGAAGAAGGGCGAAATATGGTTGGAATAGAAGGACGAACAGCACAGCACAACACAGCACAGCACAGCACAGCATTGCCAAGCTATGGTGTGCGAGGCGTTGCAGACGTTTCCATTGCATGCACTCCCTCGATCGAGCGTCCCTCAATGGTAGCATAACAAAACAGTGAGAGTCGCAGGGTGCTTTGTTATAACGTGTACAAGAGAGAAGCCTCGTTATACCTTGTACTCGTTAAGTGAGGCCTCGTTATCCCTTGTAGTCATGAGAGAAAGCCTCGTTATACCTTATACTCGTTAAGCGAAACCTACCTTGTACATGTTGGTTGCGATGTCCACCTCATGGTTGCCCGACATGTCCAGAGCATCGAGACTGATCACTGTGTGCCACACACACACACACACACACACACACACACACATGCACACACGCACGCACACGCCCACACACTCACACACACACGCACCCACAAGCTCCCCCCCCCCCACCCACCCCCACCCCCCCCCCCCCACATCATGTACATGCACCCACGCACTTGAGATAATTCACGATGACGGCATGCACCGGAAACGCGAACTTGCAAACGCGAAACAGGACAAGGGACGCGCAAAGAGTGGAGTGGAGATGACGGGAGGGAGGGGAGGAGAGAGGGATGGAGATGGCCGGGATGGGATGGGAGGGGAGGGGAGGAGAAGTTGCGAGCATACCAATTCAAAGCAGGAGGAAAGGACATTGACAGGGGAAGGCATTAACGAAAGGAATGGAGAGGAAGGAGGAGAGGAGGAACGGGTGGAGGTGAGAGAGAGAGGGACGAGGACAGGTAGGTGGGTGGAAAAGGAGGCGGGCGGGGGATGCCGGTGAGGTCACCATTGCAGGGCAGCGAGGGGAAGGAGATGTTGAGATACACGTCCAGCTTCTCATCCCTTGGCGTCTTGTCCACTGCCATCTGTGGGGTGGGTGGGGTGCAGGGGAAGGGGAGAACGGGAGCATGGGAGGGAGGGGAGAGGAGGGGAGGGCAGGGAGGGGAGATATGAGATACACATCGGGCTTCTCGTCCCTTGGTGTCTTGTCCACTGCCATCTGGGACAATGGGAAGGGGAGAGGCGGGAAGGGAGAGGAGGGGAGGGAGGGGGCGGGAGGGAGGGAGGGGAGGGGAGGGAGGGAGCACGGACGCAAGATTTACTCGCCTTGCTGTTTGCTCGGAACGAAGTCAATCACCTCCTCATGCACCTCAGGCAGGTGTGCGCACAAAGGACAGCTTGTGGGTGAATGTGAGCATGCGTGAATGTGAGCATGCGTGAATGTGAGCATGCGTGAATGTGAGCATGCGTGAACGTGAGCATGCGTGAATGTGAGCATGAGTGCATGTGAGAGAATGCTGGTCATTCACTCCATTCCAGCACGCACGCACCTCCTCATGCACCTCCGGTGTGAGCGCGAACGAGAGCTCGTGGGCAAATGTGAGCAGACGTGAGCATGAGTGCATGTGAGCAGGCTCATCACTCCATTCCATGCCACCACGCCACGCACGCACGCACCTCCTCATGCACCTCAGGCGTCAGCACAAAGGAGAGCTCGTGGGCGAATGTGAGCAGATGTGAGCATGAGTGCATGTGAGCAGGCTAATCACTCCATTCCATGCCACCACGCCACGCACTCACCTCCTCATGCACCTCAGGCGTGAGCACAAAGGAGAGCTCGTGGCCGAACAGCACCACCATGATCGCCACTCCCAGGAGAGTCACTGTGTGTGTGTGTGGAGGGGGCGGGGCGGGGGGGGTGGTAGGGTGGTGATTGTGTGATTGGATTGGAGAAGATTGATTGTGCGAACATGGAAGCCACCTCAGGCGTGAGCACGAAGGAGAGCTTGTGGGCGAACAGCACCACCATGATCGCCACTCCCAGGAGAGTCACTGTGCACGTAAGGGGAGGAGGAAGGGGGGAAGGGAGGGGGGTAGGGGCGGGGCGAGTGGGGGGTGATTTTGAACTCTAAGGACAGCTCGTGAGCGAACAGCACCACCATGATCGCCACACCAAGCAGAGTCACTGTGGGTGGGTGGGGGAGGATGGGAGGGAGGATCGGAGGGAGGATGGGATGGGAGGTAAAGGGTGCGGGATTGTGGAGAGCATACGAGGAGTGAGTGAGCACCAAGAGCCACTGTGCACATGGAGGTAACTGTAGAGAGAGACACGAGGATGGGGAGAAACGGAGGCGGAGGGGAGTGGGGGGGATGGAGAGCGGAAGAGGGAAAGGGGGCTGGTTATTTTGATTGCCACGCCTACCAGAGTCACTGTACACGAGAAGTGATTGTGGAAAGAATCAGGCAAGGAAAGGGGGGGAGGAAGGGGAGGTAGCGATTGCACCGCCAGGCTGGGTGGCTGGTATTGAACGAGAGCGGTGTAAGACAAGTTATGAGAGGGGTCGGGTGGGAGAGCCCTGGGGAACCTTACGCAATGCCGTGGCTGGGGGCCCTGCGGCAATGGTGCCGTACGTACCGAGGGCGTCTCGGTACGCACCCCTCGGTACGTACCGGCAGCGTCTTCTCAAAGAGGCGGTCCTCCGCCTTGGGGAACAAGTGCGTGGCACACCTGACCTGGGGACAGCTGACCCCAACCGTATGTATGGAGGGCTCAAGCCTCATTGACGACACTCCAATCGAGCGTAACAATGCCACAATCCGCACTGCCTGCGTTGCGTACCGATGGCGCCCGACACCGTCTTCTGCGCGAGGTGGTCGTCCGCCTTGGGCTTGGTTGGGGAGCACGTGCGCGGCACACTGCCCGGGAAGTACCTGAGCCTCAGCCCCACCGTATGGAAGCCTCAAAGCCTTTTTGACATGCCAAGGCGCTGTACGTACCGATGGCGCCCGACAGCGTCTTCTGCGTGAGGTGGTCCTCGGCTTTGGGAAACGCGTGCAGCTTCGAGATCGCGCCCCATTTCCCGCCCATCGCGATAAATTGCCTGCGAAACCGAGCGCCCTCCTGCTTGCGGCGGAGTGGCTTCGGTTTTCGCGCGGTGCGGTCGACACTGGCGCTGCGGAGCGAATCGCGCGTGGACGAGGTTGGTTGAGCGCGGTGAGATTAGAACGGATTCACAAGGTTGGGTGAGAGCGGGAGCTGCGGAGAGGAATCGGAACCGGCGACGTGACGGCGGGTAAGTCCTAAGAACACGACGCGGACAGCTTCTACACTACCCTAATACGGAATCGGAGCGCAATGCTGGGGAAAGGGACGCGGTGTGCTGAGTGTGGGGGGATTGATCGTGGTGGTGTTCTCGAACTTGGAATCTAACTTCGAACAAGGTGGATGTTATGAGTTGTAAAAGAGAGTGCGCAGGTAAAAGAATAACAATGAAGGAACACACTAATGTAGGGGCTGGCCTAGCTAGGAGGAAACCTCGGACGAGCGAGGTTGGGGTGCAGGTTTGGCGATGGGAAATGCCGAAGGCGACGCGAGGAGTCTCGGCAGCGTTGAAATCGGCCGAACGTGCGAAGTCCGAAAATCGGGCTGTACGCGTAGCATGTGAGAATCACGAGGAAGTGAATGAGAGAAGAGGAGAGGGATTCACTAGCAAACATTGGGATACATATAGCAAACCCTAAAAGGGCTGTACTCACTATAGAGTACCCCACTGCAGACTAGAGAAACATACCGTATGGCCCCGGATATAAGCGCAGGCCTATGTTAAGCGCATGCGCTTGTATCTGGAGCAATGCGCTTATGGCCGATCCTCAATTATAAGCGCACCCCTTGGAAAATCGTGACTTATTATAAGCGCACCCATTTAGTTAAAAAAAAAAACATTTTTTTTAACCTACCTAGCAGGGCTGACGTTTCAAAAAAACCCACTCTGAGGCAGGGGAGAAAAAGATTTCGTTTAGTCTGAGGGTCATTTCCCAAGTTCTGAGTACTCTGAAATGTCAGGTTTGAAAAAATCATTAGTCTGAAAAGTTTTAAGTTTGTAAAACCGCATCCGAGTTGGTGAATAGCGAATATCTGTCAAGCGAGTTTGGCCTAGGGAAAACGTTGCGGAGTTGGCGAGAAGCAGGAGTAAGAGGGGGCGGGGGAAGGGGGAGGGGGGAGGGGGGCAGGGGGGGAATTGAATGTAATTCGAGAGAGGGGGAGGGGGGAGGACTGAAATTCGGCAAATTCAGGGGCCATACTCCCTGTAGTCTCGAGTCTCAGTATCGCACAATGAAGTACTCTGAAATTTTCAGAGTTGAAAAACTAACAGGTCTGAGGCCTTCAGAGTTCAGAATACAGGAATACTGAAATTTCAGGAAAGGCGAAAAAAAGAGTCTGAGATTTCAGACAATCAGACTAAAATAGTCTGATAAAATCAGCCCTGCTACCTAGCCTACATGTTCTAATCTTTACATTAATTTAGACAATCACATACAAGGGTGGTCTTTGCTGTCCTGCACTACACACCTTTCAACCTGCCTGGTCTACCCTACTGCCTATTCTTCCTCCTCGTCCGACTCGGGCTCGGTGGAGTTGTTGCCCCAGAACCCATCTGCCTGGATGTCGTCGTCCACCTCCACCTCATGGGACAACTGGCCTCTCCGGTGCGCCAGCACCAGTTTGTCTTCGCTCCCATCAAGGGCGTTGCTGATGCCGCACGTGAGGAAGGCTCTCTTGATCAGGTCGGCGGGCACCGCCTTCCACGCCCGGGAAATCCACTTGAGCACCACCTCCGGAGGTGGTTTCTTGATGTTCCCTGCATCACACGGAGTGGGGCGGGGAAAACATGAGACAACTAAACAGGCATACAAGCTCAAGATTTGCAGACGGGAACACATGTCGTCACTCACCTGCCGGGGTCAGGATGTTCATGCCGTCCGCCTCAAACCAAGTCTGGTACTGCTGACGAATGCTTGCTTTGAAGCTTTTGTTGATCGACACATCGAGGGGCTGCAGGTCTGCCGTGCAACCCGCCGGAATGATAGCAGGCACGATGTTGAGCGCCGCGAATCTCTCCTTGACTTCTGGTGTCAGGTGACCGCGATACGAGTCGAGCACCAGCATGGCGCTACGACTCTGCAGGCCGAATTTCGGCTTCAGGAACGGCACCACGCCCGTGTTGAGCCACTCGATGACGCCAGCGGCCTCCATCCACCCGTTCGTTTGGCAGCCGACCACAACATCTGCACGCAAGGAAAAAGAACGGTTGACGACTCTGGTAGTAACGGGAATAAACACGCGCGACGATCACGTACCGTTCGGGAAGTCACCCTTGGGGAGTGTCTTGCGCTTGAAAAACACCCACGGCTTCAGCTTCTCGCCCGTCGCCGTGCACGCAAGCATGACGGTCACTCTCTCCTTCTGGTACCCACCGCTGCGGATGGGCACCGACCTCACGCCCGTCTGCTCCACAGTGGTCGTCGCCGGCATCTCCAACCACAGCGGTGTCTGGTCGGCGTTGATTATGTAGCGGTTGTCAATGTCGTATTCGTTCCGGGCGTCACGTACGTACTGCCAAAAATCCTTGCACTGCTCAGCCACGTCTGCGGAACAGGGAGATAAGTACACATAGTAAACCAAATTAGTATCACGCACAGGAGACATGCGAAAAAGAAACTAAGCATAATCGGGATAAATCAAAATCAGCAGTAGACGACCCACTTGTCAAACATTATATATGTTGTATTTGTGTAGGCTACAGTGGGTTAGCCTTTAGGGGGTACACAATTCTAGGGTTAGGTACTTGTACTCCCTTTCCTTTCTAGTCCAACACTTCTTCTTTCTAAAATGGTATTAAGAGCGTAGGTTTAGACCTAGGATCGCTCCTTAGGGCCCACCGTTCCGTTCGAAGCGCCCTCGAGCGCCTTTCTCCTAGTGCGCCCTCATGCGCCTCACTGTCTCCTACTGCCCGTGCGCAGCTCAGTAGAGCCGCACGCGGCCTTTTTTTTTCTCGCGTGCGTCGCCCCCTAGCAGCCCGCGCGCGGCGTTTCCTGCGAGCGCGCCGCCCGTTAGCCTCCCACGCTGCCACGCGCCGCCCGCTAGCAGCCCGTCGACGGGCCCTTCTGGCCGCGCGTAGCCCGCTAACGACCGGCAGCCCCGCCCGTAGGCCGTGCCGCTGCCCTCTAGGCCGCCCACGTACTAGTCAGGCCCACGCAAGGCCACGGCCCGCCCGCTACAGCCGCCCGTGTGCACGCCCCCCCCCCCCCCCCCGTCGCGCACTGCCCCGTAGCCCGGCCCGAGCCGAACCGCGCCGCCCGAACCGAGCCGCGCCGCCCGAACCGAGCCGCGCCGCCCGAACCGAGCCGCGCCGCCTAGGCAGAGCCGTGCCGCCCTACTGTTCCTACTACTGCAGTTCCTACTACTACTGTCACTGCAACTATGGCTAGTCCTTCTGTGCTAGCTTTCGATGCTGAGGGCCGCCCACTGAAGTTTGAGATCTGGCTCGATGACTTACACCTATTCCTCCAGCTCACTGCCAAGGAGGATATCTCACTGTACGATCACGCGCTAGGCCATGCTACTGCCCCTGCTGCTACAGCTGACAGTACTGCCCGCTTACAGTGGCAGACTCGTGACGCTCACGCTCGCTTCGCTATTCGCAATTCCCTGCCGGTAGATGAACGCGAGCACTTTGGCCAGCACAAAACTGCGCAGGCACTGTACACTGCTGTAGTTGCAAGCTACTCCTCACCTGCCTCTGCTGCACGAGGCCATCTCTCGCTCCCCTACCTGTTCCCAGACCTGTCAGCTTTCTCCACAGTCTCTGACCTCATCACGCACCTCCGCACTAGTGAGGCCCGCTTCCGTGCTGCTATGCCCGCTGAGTTTCTTGTCAAGAACCCCCCCCCGCTCTGGCTCACTCTCTACCACCTAGTCACTCGCCTCCCTGACACTCTGCGTTCAGTCAGGGACCACTTCCTAGCTCGCTGCCCCACTGAGCTCACCATTGACCTCCTCGAGAAGGAACTGCTTGCAGCCGAGGCTAGCATAGTCGCTGTAGGTGCCTCTCGTGGCGACCCCCGCACCCCTTTCTTCGAGGGGTGTTCCCCTTCCCCCCTTCTCCCCTCTGTCGCCTCTGCTGCTGCTGTCGACCTAGTTGGTACTGAGCAGGTCGGAACTGCGTCCGCTCCGAGCTGGCGCCGCAGCGGCAAGGGCAAAGGGGGCAAGGGAGGTGGAGGTGACGGCGGGGGAGGCGGTGGTGGGGGTGGTGGCGGCGGTGGGGGTGGTGGCGGGGCTGGAGGGGCTAGTGGCGGCGGTGGGGGTGGTGGCGGCAGCGGCGGGGGAGGTGGCAGGGGCGGAGGCGGTGGTGGTGGCGGCGGTGGACGCGGAGGCGGCAGGGGCGGTGGTGGACGGGGTGGCAGCGGCGGAGGTGGTGGTCGTGGAGGCGCTGGCGGTGGCCAGAGCCAGCAGCCGACTCCGTCGCCCCAGGAGCTTCGTGAGTGGTACTCTCAGCACGGGGGGGGGGGGGGGGGTGGACTTAGCTGCACGTACGTCATCCGCACAGGTGACCGCACTGGTCAGACGTGTGGGAGGGCGCACACCACGCAGCGCTGCTTCTCCCGCCTCGACGACGCTTGGCGTACTCAGTTCCCTGCTGCCACTGAGCTGCCCCGCTGGGCTGATCTGATGAAGAAAAACATTGATATCTATGCTCTAGACTTTGATGCTATTCTCACTGCCATGTATGTGTTGTCTACTAGTGGAGAGGGTGCTCAGTACCTGCGTGTTCCGCCCGACCCGGGCATTCGGACCAGTGAGGCTGCCGCTCTAGGTGCTAGTGCGTCTATTGCCCTAGGTGCTGGTGAGGCTGCCGCTCCAGGTACTCCCGTGTCTCCTGCCCCAGGTACTGGTGAGGCTACTGCTCTAGGTGCTCGTGAGTCTGCGCCCCCTGGTACTGAGTCTACTGAGGCACTGCACACCTTCACACTGGACTCAGGTGCTTCTCGCTGTTTCTTTCGTGACCGCACTGCCCTTGAGCAGCTTGCTCGGCCAGTTGGTGTCTCCCTTGCTGACCCCTCTGGGGGTCCGGTCATTGCGACCTCCTCCACTGTCCTTCCTTGTCCTGCAGTTCCGTCGGGCACACTGTCAGGTCTCCACCTCCCCTCGTTCTCTACGAACTTGGTGGCGGGTTGTGCGCTCCAGGACGGGGGTGTCCACCAGTTCACCCCTGCCTACGAGCGCGTGACACACTGCACGTGTGCTCGGACGGGCCGTCACCTGGCTACCTTCACTCGGCAGCCGGGGTCGGACCTGTACACACTGACCACTGAGTCCCCTCAGGTAGCTGCGTCTGCGTCTACTTCAGGTCAGCTGTCTGCCCCCTGCTCGTGTCGCTCTCTAGCACACGAGACCGTCCTCTGGCACCACCGCCTTGGTCACCCGTCAGTGCAGCGCCTTCGTGCCATGCACAAACGGTACCTTGTCTCTGGTCTTCCCAGGGTTCTCCCTCCCCTCCCACCCTCGCCTGCTCCTCCCTGTCTTCCCTGTGTCGAGGGGCGGCAGCGCGCCGCTCCTCACTCCTCCTCGTTTCCCCCGACGACTGCTCCCTTGCAGACGCTCCACATGGACGTGTGGGGCCCAGCCCGCGTCCGTGGACAGGGTCAGGAGAGGTACTTTCTGATCGTTGTTGACGACTACTCGCGCTACACCACGGTCTTCCCCTTGCGCACCAAGGGTGAGGTCCCTGATTTCTTGATCCCTTGGATCCGCGCTTCTCGTCTCCAGCTCAGTGAGCGTTTCCACTCGGACTTTCCTGTCCTGCGTTTGCACTCTGACAGAGGTGGTGAGTTCTCCTCCGACCTCTTGGCAGCCTACTGTGCGGAGCACGGCATCCGCCAGTCGTTCACGCTTCCGGCCTCTCCACAGCAGAATGGGGTTGCTGAGCGCCGCATTGGCTTGGTCATGGAGGTCGCTCGTACCTCCTTGATCCATGCGGCTGCCCCCCACTTTCTGTGGCCGTTTGCGGTCCGATACGCTGCGCATCAGCTCAACCTCTGGCCCCGTGTCTCCTTGCCGGAGACTTCCCCGACACTGCGTTGGACGGGAGAGGTTGGCGATGCGTCGCGTTTTCGGGTCTGGGGTTCTCGAGCTTTTGTTTGCGATACGTCCGCGGACAAGCTCTCCTCCCGCGCTGTTCCTTGTGTCTTCCTTGGCTTTGTCCCGGACGCGTCTGGTTGGCAGTTTTACCACGCCACCTCGCGCCGTGTCCTGCCCTCTCAGGACGTCACTTTTGACGAGTCCGTGCCCTACTACCGCCTCTTCCCCTACCGCACTGCCCCGCTCCCCCCCCCGCCTCTCTTCCTCGCGCCAGGTGCTGCTGTGGTAGACCCCCTCCCCCCTCAGGGTGCCGCTCCCTCAGGTGTGTCCCAGGTAGACTCGGTTGAGCCTGTCAAGGTAGCTGTCGACTCTCGTCCTGCTAGGGGTGCTGAGCCTGAGTGAGCGGAGCCTGAGCGTGCGGAGCCTGGGGGTGCGGAGCCTGGGGGTGCTGAGCCTGGGGGTACGGAGCCTGGGGGTGCGGAGTCTGGGGGTGCTGAGCCTGGGGGTGCGGAGCCTGCGGGTGCTGAGTCTGGGGGTGCTGAGCCTGGGTGTGCTACGTCTGAGGGTGCTGAGACTGAGCGTGCTTCACCTGGAGGAGCTCTCTCCTCACAGCAGCTACGAGAGTGGTACTTACAGTACTGCAGCCTCAGGAGGGGTGCTTCTGGAGCTAGGAGTGTTGCTGGAGCTGGTGCTAGTGCTTCCCCTCCTAGGCGGGAGCTGCCCTCTCCCCAGCGGCTCCGGGAGTGGTACGCTCGGCGCTGCAGTCTCCGGAGTGGCGCTCCTAGTGCCGCGGACCCTGGTGCTGGAGGTGCTGCTGGTGCTGGAGGTGCTGCTGCTGGCGGTGCTGCTGGTGCTGCTGGAGGTGCTGCTGGTGCTGGTGCTGCTGGAGCTGCTGGAGGTGCTGCTTCTACTGGAGGTGCTGCTGGTGCTGCTGACGCTGCTGGAGGTGCTGCTGGTGCTGGTGGTGCTGCTGGTGCTGCTGGAGCTGCTGGAGGTACTGCTACTACTGGAGGTGCTGCTGGTGCTGCTGACGCTGCTGGAGGTGCTGCTGGTGCTGGTGGTGCTGCTGGTGCTGCTGGAGCTGCTGGAGGTACTGCTACTACTGGAGGTGCTGCTGGTGCTGCTGGAGCTGCTGGAGGTGCTGCTGCTGCTGGCGGTGCTGCTGGCGCTACTGGAGGTCCTGGGGGTGCTCGTACTGGAGGTACTGGAGCTGCTGGGACTGGGCCTGCTGAGGGGGTTGTTGCTGGAGGTGCTGAGCGGCCGCGGCCGTACTACGTTCCGCTCCTTCAGCAGGTTCTTAGTCTCCCGCCCTCTACTGGTCCTTCTCCTCCCCTACTGAGTCCACCGTCTGTCGAGTCGCAGTCACAGTTACAGCCAGCCTCTCCACTGCCTGGTCCTTCTCCTTACGCTGAGCCGACGGGAGGTCTTACGGAGCGTCGTGAGCCTGAGTCTCGTCCTCCGTCGCCTGAGTGGCGTCCTGAGTCACCTGTCAGTGCTGTCCGCGCTGGTCGTCGTGCTCCGCATGAGCGACCTCCTCCTGTCCCTGGCACTCACTATATGACTCTTCGTCCTTCCACTGCCCCACAGCGTGTCCCTCTGCCGTCTCCTCCTGCGTCCTCTCTTCCTGCTCTTGCTGACCCGGAGTCTGACTCTCTTCGTGCTGCCAGTCCTACTGTCACGCGTCTCCTTGCCACTGTTGTCACTGACCCTTCCTTCGAGTCCTCTGCTGCGTCTGCTCTAGTCGCTGAGCTTGTTGACTTTGCTGCCGCCTGTCGTCTAGACTACGCCGCTAGCCTTGTTGCTGAGTCTGAGTCTGTCTGTCCTCCGTCCGTCGGGGGTGAGTGTGCTCTTGGCACGGACGTCCTTGAGGACAGACAGGAGGAGTTTGAGTGCTTTGCCGCTGCTTTGCCTCATCTCGTGTCCATGCTAGTTGCCCCTAAGGGAGACCCGGATGCACCAGACATCCCGACCCCACGCTCCTACGCAGAGGCGATGGAGGGTCTCTACTCCTCTCAGTGGCAGACAGCCATGGACGCAGAGATGGCTTCCTGGAAATCCACAGGCACCTACGTCGACGAGGTTCCCCCACCTGGGGCGAACATCGTCAGTGGCATGTGGATTTTCAGGGTGAAGCGGCCGCCGGGTTCTCCGCCTGTCTTCAAGGCGCGTTACGTTGCACGAGGCTTCAGTCAGCGAGAGGGAGTTGACTTCTTCCAGACCTTCTCCCCGACCCCGAAGATGACCACTCTTCGGGTTCTGCTGCACGTCGCCGCTCAGCGTGACTACGAGCTCCACTCTCTTGACTTCAGCACTGCGTTCCTACAGGGCAGCCTGCACGAGGAGATCTGGCTGCGCCGCCCACCTGGCTTCACTGGGTCGTTCCCTCCTGGTACCCAGTGGAGCCTCCGGCGGCCAGTCTACGGTCTCCGCCAGGCACCCCGTGAGTGGCACGACACACTGAGGACTACGCTTGCGGCTCTTGGGTTTGCTCCTTCTACTGCTGACCCATCGTTGTTTCTACGCACCGACACCACTCTGCCGCCGTTCTACGTTCTCGTGTACGTCGACGACTTGGTCTTTGCTACTGCTGACACTGAGGCACTCGCCCACGTGAAGTCGGAGCTGCAGAAGAGACACACGTGCACAGACCTGGGTGAGCTGACAAGCTATCTTGGCTTGCGGATCACCCGGGACAGAGCACAGCGCACCATCACCTTGACTCAGTCACACATGGTGCAGCAGGTCCTTCAGCGCTTCGGCTTCACGTACTCCTCGCCTCAGCCCACTCCTCTGCCTACCGGTCACTCGCTCTCAGCTCTGCCTTCGGATGAGTCCGTAGAGCCGAGTGGCCCGTATCCAGAGCTTGTTGGCTGCCTCATATACCTGATGACCTGCACTCGACCTGACCTTGCATACCCTCTTAGCATCCTAGCACGCTATGTCGCTCCTGGCCGTCACCGGAAGGAGCACATGGATGCCGCTAAGAGGGTGTTGCGTTACCTGTGCAGTACGTCGGGCATGGGGCCTGTGCTTGGAGGACGGCGCGACGTTGTCCTCACTGGACACTCAGACGCTTCTTGGGCTGACGACCAGGCTACGCAGCGGTCGTCTCAGGGTTACACCTTCAGCCTTGGCTCTGGCTCTGTTTCCTGGCGTTCTACACGCTCTTCTTCTGTTCTCAGCTCCAGTTGTGAGGCTGAGATCTACGCCACAGCCATGGCGGCCCAGGAGCTACGCTGGCTCACCTACCTGCTGACCGACCTCGGAGAGCGGCCTCGTTCTCCTCCAGTGCTGTACGTCGACAACAAGGCAGCCATTGCCTTGTGTGAGGAGCACAGACTGGAGCACAGAACGAAGCACATCGCTCTGCGCTACTTCCTAGCGCGAGAGCTGCAGCAGAGGGGTCAGCTTCGTCTCTCGTACGTGGCCACTCGGGCCAACACTGCTGATGTGTTCACCAAGGCACTTCAGCCTTGTGATCATCAGCGTTTCTGTACTGTTCTAGGCCTTGTGCCTACTCTCCCTCACTTGCTCACTTCTTGACTCTGCTTGTACTATGATCTCTATATATATACCTGCATGCTTACACTTGCTAGGTTGTGATCACTGTACCTCTTGTTCTATTATCAAACTGCATGTGAACTGGTCTTGTGACCATTTGCTTGTGCTCGGAATTTGTGTGGTATCCTTGAGATCCACCCGGAGCTTGTCTTGCTTTGCTTTGCTTTGACTGGTCTTGTGACCGCTTGCTCTCCCCCACTTAGCCTATGGGGGTGTGCCAAACATTATAAATGTTGTATTTGTGTAGGCTACAGTGGGTTAGCCTTTAGGGGGTACACAATTCTAGGGTTAGGTACTTGTACTCCCTTTCCTTTCTAGTCCAACACTTCTTCTTTCTAAAACCACTTACGCTCCAGTGTTTTCTGCGCCACCTTTGTTTTCATGCGCACGGTGAGGTTCCACCGCTTGCGGAACCGCTCCGTCCACCGCTGACTGCCTTTCCACTTGACGTCCGGGAAGAGAACCTTCATCACTTCTTTGGACCACTCTTGCAGCCGGCCGACCGAAACCGCAACTCCGCGGCGTCGCCAGTCGAGGAGTTGCGCGTACACCTTTAACTCCATGGGGCGGTACCAAGACGCCCTCCCGCGCCCGTGAAGTCGCATCCGTGCTCCGTGTGCAGCCTTGAGCGCCTCCGCTTGGGCTTTCCAATCTGTCAGACATTTTCGGTGTATGCCTGACTCCCGCGCCACTTCGCTCACCGAAGCCGCAAGCTCGAGCCGCACGAGCCACCTCAACTTCTCCTGGGCGGTGTAGGACTGCCGCTTATGTTGACTCTGCTTGTGCCTGGGGGAGGGGGGGCGGGCATCTCGATTCTCGGTAGACGGGTGGGGGCGTTTTTTGTTAAGGGGCGGATACGTCGGTATCGGCATCTTCGCGCGTGGTGCGTCGCGCCACCAGGACTCCACACCGTCCTCGTCCTCGGCAGTTGTGTCACGGTCGGGGAACACGTCTTCCTCGTCGCCCGCTGCACCGGCGCCACCAGCTTCATCGTCGCCTCCAGCTTCGCCGGCGCCGCTGTCATGTTTATCGGCGGCCACATCATCGTCGGCGCCCACAGCCGACTCATCCCACGCGCAGGATTCAGGTTGTCCCCACCGTGGTGCAGGCGCCGGAGCTTGGATGCGTGCATCGGGGGCCTTGGGTGTGTCCGCTTCAGCTAACCATTCGTCGAACGTGGCCGGTAAATACAGTTGGAGCACGGGCCGTTGGTGAGCACCTGCCGTAACAGACTCAGGCGGATTCGGAGGAGCGGGAGGTGCGGGAGGAGCGGGTGGAGCAGGAGGCGCAGGAGGAGCAGGAGGAGCAGGGGGTGCAGGGGGATCTGGTGGCACTGGAGGCGCTGGTGGCTCACGGGTATACCACCCGTCCTCGGTAAGTCGCCATGTGCGGCGGGGCTTTTTCTTGAAGAGGATGTGAGTCCCATTAAATTCCGCCATGGCTTCGCCTGCCAGGCGGGGTTGACAAGAAACTGAATGAAAAAATCAGAGAAGAGGGTGAAGAAATGGGCAACGACGGTGACCCCTGCTGCGTGGCGGCTCGGGTTCCTCGTCGATGACAGGCAGGAAACCTCCGCCTACTCCCGTAGAGGCGCCTGCGTGGCAGCATCTACGCTGCGCTGGCAGGGAATTTTGCCGAACCTTCGAGATGGTTCTGCCCGAATGCACATGCCACGCAGCGCATGCGGCTCTGATTGGGCCGCACGGCAACATCCTCGTCACGGCTGTCACTGTCGATGTTTCCAGACAACATTGTGCGGTGGGAAACCGAACCGCTGCGGTTTCTGCTTGAAAACCATGCACGATCCCACTTGGTGCATGGTTGGTTGAATTCGCCTTATTGAGAGCTTCACAATGGTGTGTTTAAAATTGACTTTCATTTTATCCTTTATACAAGCGCATGCGCTTATAAATCAGACTCAATTATAAGTGCACCCCCCAAAAAAACCAGGTTTTATTATAAGCGCAGGTGCGCTTATATCCGGGGTATTACGGTAATATTCTGACACACCCCCATAGTCAAAGTGGGGTGTAATCAGCACAACAAGCAAAGCAGAACAAGCTCAGGGTGGATCACAATGTCACCACACTTTCTGAGCACAAGTACAAGAAGCAACAGTTTAAAGTTCACAAATGTAAGCAAAGCTAGAGGCTATCGCAGAGGGCAAGTGTGGAGGAGGAGGGACTATGAGAGGAGAGGAGGTAGTGGGCGGCAGCTGAAGCTGCTGGCACACGGCGCAACTGGAGCAACTGGCACACGGGCAACTGGAGCAACTGGCACACTGGCAACTGGAGCAACTGGCACACGGGCTACTGGAGTAACTGGCTCCGCGGCTAACTCTGAGCGGCAGGAGCAACGGACTCACGGGCGACTGGAGCAACGGGCTCACGGGCGACTGGCGCAACGGGCTCACGGGCGACTGGCGCAACGGTCTCACGGGCGAATGGAGCTGCGGGCTTCACGGCGGCCACCTCCTTCAACCTCCCCAAACTATCCCACCCCCATTTCACACACCCCCTACTGCACCCCTAGGTTCACTCACACCCCACCCCCTAGCACCACGCCTTTGGCTCCCACACATCCACCCCCCTCAGCGGCAGCTGCAGCAGTGGGAGACAAAGGAGGAGGAGGGGAAGGGAAACATACCATCCATCACCCCCATACCCGCCACCCCCATACCCTCCATTCCACGGCTGCACGCGCAGCAGGGAGACGAAGAAAGGGGGGGGGGGGGGGGGAGAGCAGCAACGGGCAGCAACGGGCGGCAATGGGCAGCACAGGGAGGCGGCGGCACCGGGTCCAGGGGCGGCGTCGCGGGGTCCAGGGGCGGCTGCTCCAGGGGCCAGGGGCGGCTGCTCCAGGGGCCAGAGGCGGCTGCACCAGGGGCGGCTGCTCCGACGCACGCCCCCACCCAGGTCGCCCCTCCCGTCGCCTGTTGAGGCGACCTGAGGGAGGGGGGGGGGGGGGGGGGGAGGAGTACGGGGGCCGACGCGCGGCCTCCCAGGGCGCTAGAGCAGGCGGAAGAAGGGGCGACGCGCGCCCCCCCAGGTCGCCCCTCCCGTCGCCTTGCGTGGCGAGCGGGGGGGGGGGGGCCGCGGGGGGGGGCGGTGCACGGGCCCCTGGTGCGCCACGACAGGCATGAGGAGGGCGGGGCCTGGGCAGGGTCGGGGCATGGCAAGGGCAGGGCCGCGATAGGGCCGCGACAGGGTCGGGGCAGGGCCGCGACAGGTCCGGGACAGGGGCGACGCCGGGCGACGGGGCCGATACGGGGGGCCGCGACGGGGGGCCGCTACGAGGGGCCGCGACAGGGCCTTATGGGGGGCCGCGAAGGGCCGTACGAGGGGCCGCGAAGGGCCGTACGAGGGGCCGCGAAGGGCCGTACGAGGGGCCGCGAAGGGCCGTACGAGGGGCCGCGAAGGGCCTGACGAGGGGCCGCGAGGGGGGCCTAACGAGGGGCCGCGAAGGGGCCTTACGAGGGGCCGCGAAGGGGCCTAACGAGGGGCCGCGAAGGGGCCTTACGAGGGGCCGCGAAGGGGCCTTACGAGGGGCCGCGAAGGGGGGCCTAACGAGGGGCCGCGAAGGGCCTTACGAGGGGCCGCTAAGGGCCGTTAAGGGCAGGCGCGACGCGCGCCTCGGGTAGGAAAAAAAAAATTCAGTGGTGGGCCCAAGGATCGAGACAGCTCTATACCATGTGAAGAAATGAGGAATGAATGAGAAGAGAGAGGGATTCACTAGCAAACATTGGGATACATATAGCAAACCCTAAAAGGGTTGTACTCACTGCAGACTAGAGAAACATAATATTCTGACATAGCAGTCAACCCCGATAAGGAATTCGGGAAAATTCCTTACACTACCCCCCCCCCCTTAAGAAAGGGGGTCAATATCCGAAACACACCTGCGCGCCAAATAATCACGAACAAGTGACGAGGCGTCGAGCGAGTCAGAATGCACCCACGTGTCATCTTGACTGGTGCGGTCAGTCCAACGGATGAGGAAATCCACGTGGCGACCAGCTGCGTCAAGGCGAACCCGATGTGCCAGAATCTTCGAAGGATCGAGAGTCGGCTCCGGGACAGGTCGTGCAGTTGGGGCAGCTTGTTGCCTCACGATGTCGGTCGTGGCTGGCACGAACTTCCGAAGCAGGCTGACGTGGAAGGCGTCATGAATGCGCCAGTCGTCGGGTAGCAGCATCTTCGCGGTAACAGGTGTCACCATCTTGATAATTTTGAAGGGTCCACAAAATCGTGGCCGTAATTTCGACGGGCCGGGCAGGTGCAGGTTCTTCGTGTCAAGTAGCACTAGTTGCCCAGTGGTCAAGACGAGTTCCCGGCGTAGAAGGTCGGTGTATTTGCGGGAAGTGATATTCGCCTTGCGAATTGCGTCGGCGGCTTTTTCTCGTACTTCCTGAAGTTCTGTCACAAAAGTCTGTGATCGCGGGACCGGGTTGTCGAGTGTAGTTGCCGTAGGAACCGTCGGGTCCATTCCGTAATTTAGGGGAAACGGGGAGTGATTAGTCGTGCTTGACGGCGCGTTGTTGAAAGCAAACTCCAACATTGCGAGAGATTCTTCCCAGCGGGCAGGGTCGGGGCAGTTTGTCATGATCAGCTGCTCCATGGTCTGTTTGGTCCGCTCGGTCTGGCCGTCCGTCTGTGGGTGATATGCCGATGAGAACTGTAGCTTCGTGCCGTACTGCGCCCATGTCTCCTTCCAGAATTTTGATGTGAACTGTCAAGATAGCAAGCAGGAATGGTTGCATTGAATGAAATGTGGGTACAAGTACTAACCCTAACTTCGGGTTGTACCCCATATGGGCTACCCCACTATAGCCTACACAGAACTAACACATATATAGTTTGACACACCCCCATAAGCAAAGTGGGGGAGAACAAGGGGTCACAAGACCAGTCAAGAAAAGCAAAGCAAAGCAGAGCAAACTCGGGGTGGATCACAACGTCACCACACACTCGAGCACAAGCAAAGGGGCCACAAGGCCAGTTCACATGCAGAGGTATATACGCAACAACAACAGTACAGTGATCACTACCTAGCAAGAGTAAACATGCAGGTATACATATATAGATCACCGTACAACTAGAGTCTAGAGCAAGAGAGGAAACGTAGGCACCACGCCTAGAGCAGTGCAGAAGCGCTGATGATCACCAGCCGGAAGGGCCTTGGTGAACACATCAGCAGTGTTGGCCCGGGTGGGCACGTGAGCGACACGAAGCTGACCACGCTGCTGCAACTCTCGAGCAAGGAAGTAATGCAGAGCGATGTGCTTCGTTCTGTGCTCCAGTCTGTGGTCCTGACACAAGGCAATGGCAGCCTTGTTGTCGACGTACAGAACTGGAGGAGAACGAGGCCTCTCTCCCAAGTTGGTCAGCAGGTAGGTAAGCGAGCGTAACTCCTGTGCAGCCATGGCTGTGGCGTAGATCTCAGCCTCACAACTGAAGCTGAAAACAGAAGACGAACGTGTAGACCGCCAAGAAACAGAGTCAGAGCCAAGACTGAAGGTGTAACCCTGTGACGACCGCTGCGTAGCCAGGTCGTCAACCCAAGAAGCGTCCGAGTGCCCAGTGAGGACAACGTCGCCCCGTCCTCCAAGCACGACCCCTATACCCGATGTACTGCACAAGTAGCGCAGTACCCTCTTAGCAACATCCATGTGCACCTTTCGGTGCCTACCAGGAGCCACGTAGCGAGCCAGAAGGCCAAGAGGGTACGCAAGGTCAGGACGAGTGCATGTCATCAGGTACATGAGGCAGCCCACTAGCTCTGGGTAAGGACCACTCGGCTCTACGGACTCGTCTGAAGGTGGAGCTAAGAGCGAGTGACCTGTAGCCAGAGGAGTGGCCTGTGCCGAGGACCAGGTGAAGCCGAAGCGCTGAAGGACCTGCTGCACCATGTGTGACTGAGTCAGTGTGATGGTGCGGCGTGCTCTGTCCCGGGTGATCTGCAAGCCAAGGTAGCTGCGCAGCTCACCCAGGTCTGTGCACGTGTGTCTCTTCTGCAGCTCCGACTTCACCAGGGCGAGAGCCTCAGTGTCAGCATTGGCAAAGACCAAGTCGTCGACGTACACGAGGATGTAGAACGGCGGCAGCGAAGTGTCGGTGCGCAGAAACAGCGACGGGTCAGCAGTCGACGGAGCAAACCCAAGAGCCGCAAGTGTAGTCCTCAGTGTGTCGTGCCACTCACGTGGCGCCTGGCGGAGACCGTAGACCGGCCGCCGGAGGCTCCACTGGGTACCAGGAGGGAACGACCCAGTGAAGCCAGGCGGGCGGCGCAGCCAGATCTCCTCGTGCAGGCTGCCCTGTAAGAAAGCTGTGCTGAAGTCAAGAGAGTGAAGCTCGTAGTCATGCTGAGCGGCAACGTGCAGCAGCACCCGAAGAGTGGTCATCTTCGGGGTGGGGGAGAAGGTCTGGAAGAAGTCAACTCCCTCTCGCTCACTGAAACCTCGAGCAACGTAACGAGCCTTGAAGACAGGCGGAGAACCTGGCGGCCGCTTCACCCTGAAAATCCACATGCCATTGACGATGTTCGCCCCAGGAGGGGGAACCTCGTCAACGTAAGTGCCTGTGGACTTCCAAGATGCCATCTCTGCGTCCATGGCTATCTGCCACTGAGAGGAGTACTCACCCGCGATCGCCTCAGCGTAAGAGCGCGGGGTCGGGATGTCTGGAGCATCCGGGTCTCCCTTAGGGGCAAGTAGCATGGCCAAGAGATGAGGCGCAGCGGCTGCAAGACACTCAAGGTCCTCCTGCCTGTCCTCAAGGACGTCTGTGCCAAGAGCACACTCACCCCCGACGAACGGAGGACAGACAGAATCAGACTCAGCAACAAGACTAGCGGCGTAGTCTAGACGACAGGCAGCAGCAAAGTCAACAAGCTTTGCGACGAAGGCAGACGCAGCAGTAGACTCAAACGACGGGTCAGTGACAACACTGGCTAGCAGACGTGTGACAGTAGGGTGCTCAGCACGAAACCGGTCAGACTCAGGGTCAGCAACGACAGGCAGAGAAGATGCAGGAGGAGGCGGCAGAGGAACACGCTGCGGAGCAGAGGACGGACGCAGAGTCATGAGGTGTGTGCCGGGGACAGCAGGCGGACGCGGACGAGGAACACGACGACCAGTGCGGACAGGCGAGACAGGACGCGACGCAGGCTCACGACGCTTAGCAAGTCCTCTTGGCTGCTCAGTGTAAGGAGAAGGAGCAGCTAGCGGTGAGCCAGGCTGTAACGGAAGACTAGTAGACGAAGGGAGACTAAGAACCTGGTGAAGCACGGAGTCAGGCGGTGGCAGAGACGACGGAGACGGCGGAGCAAAGAACAGTCGTGGCTGCGCAGCGCCACGAGCACTAGCAGCTCCAGCACCACCAGCAGCTCCAGGACCTCCAGCTCCAGCGCCTCCTGTAGCAGCACCTCCAGCTCCGGTGACTCCAGCAACAGCACCTCCAGCTCCAGCGCCTCCAGCAGCTCCAGAACCTCCAGCTCCAGCGACTCCAGCAGCAGCACCTCCAGCTCCAGCGCCTCCAGCAGCAGTACCTCCAGCTCCAGGGACTCCAGCAGCAGTACCTCCAGCTCTAGCGCCTCCAGCAGCTCCAGAACCTCCAGCTCCAGCACCACAAGTAGCAGCACCCCCAGAACCGGCACCTCCAGCCTCACGGTCCCCAACTCCAGGGTCGACAGGACCAGCGCCAGGGCCTCCAGCAGCAGCACCCCTAGAAACGGCACCTTCAGCTCCAGGTTCTCCAACTCCAGGGTCGACAGCACCAGCTCCAGGGCCTCCAGCCCCAGTACCTCCAGCAGCAGCACCCCCAGAGCCGACACCTCCAGCTCCAGGAGCAGGTGCAGTCCCGGCAGCTCCAGTATCTCCAGTACGAGCACCTCCAGGACCAGAGACACCAGCACTCCTAGCGCCTCCACGACAAGCAGCTCCAGCAGCACGACTCATCAGGCGGGTACGCGACACAAGCCACTCTCGTGCCTGCTGTGGTGAGACAGGCCCGCGTCGTGAAACGAGACCCAGAGGAACGCCAGCAGACTCAGCACCCCCAGCTCCAGGGTCGACAGCACCCGCTCCAGGGCCTCCAGCCCCAGTACCTCCAGCAGCAGCACCCCCGGAACCGACACCTCCAGCTCCAGCAGCACGACTCCGCAGGCGGGTACGCGACGCAAGCCACTCTCGTGCCTGCTGTGGTGAGACAGGCCCGCGTCATGAAACGAGAGCCAAAGGAACGCCAGCAGACTCAGCACCCCCAGGCTCCGCACCCCCCGGCACCTCACGGATGGGCTCAACACCCCCAGAATCCGCAGCCGCAGGCTCAGCACCCCCAGGCTCCGCACTCCCCAGCACCTCACGCGCAGGCTCAGCACCCTCAGAAGCAGCACCCCCAGCAGTACCTCCCGCAGCAGCACCTGAGTCGCTAGTGACCTCTACAGGCTCAGCCAAGGGGGGCGGGTCTACCTGAGACACACCTGAAGGAGCAGGACCCTGAGGCAGGAGGGGGTCTATCGGAGGGGGACATGGAGCGAGGAAAAGCGGGGGGGGAGGGAGAGGGGCAGTGCAGTAGGGGAAGAGACGGTAGAAAGGAACCGACTCGCCAAAGGTGACGTCCTGAGAGGGGAAGACACGGCGCGAGGTGGGGTGGTAAAACTGCCAGCCAGACGCGTCAGGGACAAAGCCAAGGAAGACACAGGGAATGGTGCGGGAGGAGAGCTTGTCCGCAGACGTATTGCGGACAAGGGCACGAGCACCCCAGTCCCGGAAACGCGACGCATCGCCAACCTCCCCCGTCCAACGCAGTGTGGGCGAGGTCTCCGGTAAGGAGACACGGGGCCAGAGGTTGAGCTGCTGCGCGGCGTACCGGACTGCAAACGGCCACAGAAAATGGGGAGCCGCCGCATGAATCAAGGAGGTACAAGCGACCTCCATGACTAAGCCAATGCGGCGCTCAGCAACCCCATTTTGCCGTGGTGAGCCCAGAAGCGTGAACGACTGCTCTATGCCCTCCCCCTGACAGAAGGCCTGCAAGAGGTCGGAGGTGAACTCACCACCTCTGTCAGAGTGCAGACGCAGGACAGGAAGGTCCTGGCGGAACCTGCGGCGGAGCCGGAGACGAACTGCTCGGATCCAAGGGATCAGGACAGCAGGGACCTCACCCTTGGTGCGCAAGGGGAAGACTGTGGTGTACCGCGAGTAGTCGTCGACAACCAGCAGAAAGTACCGCTCACCGTCCTGTCCACGAACGCGGGCTGGGCCCCACACGTCCAAGTGGAGGGTCTGCAGAGGAGCCTCTGTCGGGGGAAACGAGGAGGAGTGAGGAGCGGCGCGCTGCCGCCCCTCGACGCAAGGAAGGCAGGGCGGCGCAGGCAAGGCAGGGAGGGGAGGGAGAGACCTGGGAAGACCAGACACAAGGAGGCGACGGTGCATGCCACGTAGACGTGGCAAGGAGGGGTGACCCAGACGGTGGTGCCAGAGAAGAGTCTGGTGCGACAGGGAGCGACACTCACAAGGGGAGGCTACCTGACCTGACGCAGACACCTGACCATTAGCAGCTACCTGAGGAGGCGCAGTCGTCAGTGTGTAAAGACTCGACCCTGGCCGACGGGTAAACGTGGCCAGGTGGCGGCCGGTCCGGGAGCACGTACAGATCGCCACACGCTGTCCTCCAGGGGTAAAGGTGTCAACCCACTGGTCCTGGAGAACTACGTTGCTCACCAAATTCGTAGAGAACGAGGGGAGGTGGAAGCCTGTCAGTGAGCCAGACGGAACCGCCGGGCACGGAAGCACAGTGGTGGACCGTGCAAGAACTGGGCCCCCTGAGGGGTCAGCTAGAGAGACTGCAACAGGTGCAGTGAGTGGTGTGAGTGTAGTACTGTCACGAAAGAAACAGCGGGAAGCACCTGAGTCAAGCGTGAAGGTGTGCAAGGCCTCAGCAGGCGCAGTACCTGAGGAAGCAGACTCGCTAGCACCTAAGGCAGCAGCCTCACTAGCACCTAGAGCAGCAACCTCTATACCGGGGTCGTACTGCACGCACAGGTGACAGTCACGCTCAACACCACCAGGCAAAGCAAACATGGCAGTAAGGATGGCGTCATAGTCTAAAGCAAAGACAGCAACGCCCGACCTAAGCAGCTCAAGCCAGGGGGGGATCTCAGCCTCGTCGCCAAACTCTGTGCGCCAAGCGTCAGTCAAATAGGCGAAGCAGCGGGACTGTGCGTGACCAGGTGTCCCACAGGTCTCACCAGCTCGACGACCTGTGCGAATGACGAACGGGCAGCGACCCGGACTCGGAGACGGCCCACGCTGGTAAAGCAACTCACAAAGCTGCCGGGGCGTAAGGGTCGGACGCTGCCGTAGCTGCATCTGGCCACCGCCAGACACTCCGCACCAAACAGCGCCACAGTGACCGCTACTACGGCCGCCACCACTCCCACTGCTTCCACCACCGCCGTCACCACTCCCACCGGTACGACAAAGGGAAGTCATGGCGGGCAAGCTAGGAGGAGCGCGACCTCTAGGGCAGTACGGAGTGAAGGCAGTAGCACGAGTAGCAGCAGCAGCAGTAAGAGCAGCAGGGCGGCGCGCGGCCACAGCAGGGCAGCAGCAGGGAATAGCTCCTAGGGCAGAAGCACCTAGGGCCTTTTTTTTTAATTTATATAATTATTTAATTTTATTTAGGGTTTAGAAGGGCACTGGCGCAGGGCAGGGCGTTGGCGCGGGCGCAGGGCAGGGCGCTGGCGCAGGGCAGGGCGCCAGCGCGCGCAGGGCAGGGCGCTGGCTCAGGGGAGGGCGCTGGCGCAGGCTGCAGCAGCGCGTGACGCGAGGGGCAGTAGAGCGCGACGCGCGAGGCAGCAGCGCGCGACTCCTGGGCTGCCTTAGGGCGCGACGCGCGGGCTGCAGCAGAGCGCGACGCGCGGGGTAGCAGCGCGCGACGCGCAGGCTGCCGTAGGGCGCGACGCGCAGGGCCGCAGCACGGGCGTAGGGCAGGGCGCAGGCGCAGGGCAGGGCACTGGCGCAGGGCAGGGCGCTGGCGCAGGGCAGGGCGCTGGCGCAGGGCAGGGCGCTGGCACAGGGCAGGGCGCTGGCGCAGGGCAGGGTGCTGGCGCAGGGCAGGGCGCTGGCGCAGGGCAGGGCGCTGGCGCAGGGCAAGGCGCTGGCGCAGGGCAGGGCGATGGCGCAGGGCAGGGCGCTGGCGCAGGGCAGGGCGCTGGCGCAGGGCAGGGCGCTGGCGCAGGGCAGGGCGCTGGCGCAGTGCAGGGCGCTGGCGTAGGGCAGGGCGCTGGCGCAGGGCAGGGCGCTGGCGCAGGGCAGGGCGCTGGCGCAGGGCAGGGCGCTGGCGCTGGCATAGGGCACCGGCGCAGGGCAGGGCGCTGGCGCAGGGTGACGCCAGGCAGGGCAGGGCAGGGCGTGCGCTAGGCAGCGCGACGCGGGGCAAGGCAGGGCGTGCGCGGGGCAGCGCGACGCAGGGTAGTGGGGTAACGCGATAACCGCAGTCGAAAGCTAAGTATGGTGGGCCCGAAAAAAAACTGTCCTACGGACCTACTGCTCTGAAACCATGTCAAGATAGCAAGCAGGAATGGTTGCATTGAATGAAATGTGGGTACAACTACTAACCCTAACTTCGGGTTGTACCCCATATGGGCTACCCCACTATAGCCTACACAGAACTAACACATATATAGTTTGACATGAACTTCGGGTCTCGGTCGCTGATGATCGCCGAAGGGATGCCGTGCAGTCGCACGACCGTTGAGATGAAGAGGCGCGCAGTTTCTTCGGCTGTGATTGTCGTTTGGCATGGGGCAAAATGTGCCATTTTCGTGAAGCGATCGACGACGACGAGCACCACGTCGTTGCCGGAAGGCCCAGCTGGCATCCCCGTGACGAAATCCATTGTCACTTGCTGCCACGGTCGTTCGGGTGGCTCGAAGGGTTGCAGCAGCCCAGCTGGTCGTTGACGTGTCGATTTCATGGCTTGGCACACGCTGCATGAGGACACATATAGCTGCACGTCGTTAGAGGAGTCAGGCCAGTAATATTGACGGTGCAGTAATTTCTAGGTTTTATCAACCTCGAAGTGTCCGGAGAAGTTCGAATCGTGGACCTCTTGGATAAGGAGTTCATGCAGCAGCCTGTAAGCGGGAACCCAAATCCGGTCAGTTCCGGCTTTTAGGTAATAATCCCCTTTCTGCGTCGTGGCCTGCTGGTGATTCCCAGTCGTGAAGAACGGGTCCGTAGTGTAGCCGTGGGTGAATAGTCCAGTAAGTAATGGGTTCGAATAGGTAATGAGAGGATTGTACTGTCGGTCGGGTCAGGGCGTCGGCGATGTTATTCGCCCCTTTCTTGTACGTTATGCGGTAGGTGAAGTGGCTCTCCATGTAATCCAGCCACCGTATTTGTCGCGGGTTGAGGTTGGGCTGGGCTCGTAGGTACTGTAGGGACTTGTGGTCCGTGCGAACAGTGACGTCGGCGCCCACCAAGTAGCAGCGCTACAGTTTGAACGCGTGTATTATGGCGAGCATCTCCTTGTCGTGGATCGGGTAGTTGCGTTTGGCTGCCTGCAGCTTGCGTGATTCGTAGGCGATCGGCTGCAACCCGTTCCCGAAATCTTGGAGGAGCATAGCTCCGATGGCGAAATCTGAGGCGTCGGTGACGACTTCGAACGGCTTCGATGGGTCGGCGATGCGCAGCACGGAGGGGAAACGAGAAAATTCTTGAGTTCCTGGAAAGCCGCTTCTGCCTCCTCCCCCCACACAAAATTCCTGTCCTTGTGCAGCAGGTCGGTCAGCGGGCCGGTTATCCCCGCCATATTCGGGATAAACCGCCTGACGTAATTCACAAAGCCCAGAAAACTCTGGAGTTCCGTGACATTCGTCGGGGACTTCCACTCCTGTATGGTCTTGATTTTCGCCGGGTCGATTTTAATGCCGTCGCGCGAGATGACGTGCCCCAAAAACTCCAAATCCTGCTTGAAAAACTCGCACTTAGAGCTCTTGGTGATGAGTCGGTTCTCCTGCAGCCGCTTAAACACTGCATCCAGGTCGCGGAGGTGCGGCTCCCTTGTCTTGCTAAAAATCAGGATATCTTCCAAGTAGACGATGACACATCAGTCTAGAAGATCCCGAAAAACCCTGTTCATGGTGAGTTGAAATGTCGAAGGCGCGTTCGTGAGACCGAAAGGCATCACTGTAAATTCGTAACTCCCGTAGCGTGTGCGAAACGCAGTCTTGTGACAGTCGTCGGCGAAGACTCGAATCTGGTGGTAACCGCCACGTAAGTCAACCTTCGAGAAATAGCGAGCGCCGCGAAGTTGGTCGAGGAGGTCGTCGGTGTGTGGGATTGGGTAGCGAGACTTGATGGTGACCCGGTTCAGCGCACGATAGTCGATGCACATGCGAAGCCCGCCGTCTTTCTTTGGAGTGAACAGTATCGGTGCTGCGAAGGGAGATGTGCTGGCCCGAATGAACCCTTTCTCCAACAGTGCGTCAATTTGACTTCGCAGCTCCTCGAGTTCCGGCTGGGTCAACCGCCACTGTGTCCGAACAGTCGGCTGCGCGCCAGGTTCCAGCTGGATTTTGTGGTCCTCAGGTCTCTCTGGTGGCATTCCAGGTGGCAGATCGTCAGGGAAAATGTCCGGGTACCTCCGATTCAGCTCCGCTAAATCGTACGGCTGCACACAGCTTCTCGATGTCCTTTCCGTCGGTGTCAACCGCCCAACTCGCGTAAACAAACAGCGAACAGCTGCGCGCCCCTGTTGAAATGGCGAGCTATAGTGATAGCTTTGACGCACGGGGCTTGGATGTAGTCAGGTGTCCATGCAGGCAGTTTAATTAGCCCCTCGTGCTTGTTGATGCTGCATGATCCCGTTGTCCAGTCGATGACAGGGTTGTGCCGTCGCAGCCAATCACGTCCCAGCAGCACGTCGCAGCCGTCCAGTGTTGTCGCGAGAAACTTCATGCTGAAGCCGAAATCGTCGCCGCACTCAATCCTGACCGTCCGTGTTTCTTCCGTTATCGCCAGAGGCGTCCCATCCACGAGGCGGGCGTCAATTTCGAACAGACACCTGTCAAGTTGCAGCTTGCATTTTTTGCGCTCGCCAAATTGAAGAGGCTATGGCTGGCCCCTCCGTCGACGAACATTTTCAAGTTATTTTTGAACACCTTGCCAGCGACCAGCACAGGGTGATCCACATGTGTATCCCCGTTATTCGGCCGAGTGCGATCGATTGCATGAATCGGAACCACGACTCGGTGGGGATGGTGGGGTTCGGGCGACGGAGCACAGTCAGTGAAGGGCCCACTAATTACTGACTCTTCCCATTTCCCTGCTCCTTCCTGTCGTTCCCCGTCAGCAGCGTTTTCTCGTGGCAGTCTTTCATGTAGTGACCCGTCTTCCCACACCGGTAACACGGTCCCTTAGGAGGGCGGTCGGGTGTATGGACGGCGTTGATCGTGGCCCGATGGGTCTGGCCACGAAAGCGGTTTCCATCCCTGGAAGCTGCTCTCGTGTACTGCATCAGCGCATCTGTAGACTCCGCCAGCCGTACTGCTTCAAGAAATGATGTCGGGCGGCCCCTGCGAACCTCGTACTGTATCTCGTATTTGAGGCCGCTGATGTATTTATCCAACCGCTCAGCTTCCGACATATCATCCACTTGGTCGGCGAGGCCCATAAATGACGCCGTGTAGTCTTGGACAGAAGCCATCTGCGACCATGCACGCAGCTTCATGCGAGCTTGCTCCGAGGCGGATACGTGCTCGAAGCGATCTCGTAAGGCTGCGCCCCACTCCTTCCACGTGCGTATCGTGGTCACTCCGAAGATCGATTGTGCCACTTGATTAGTCACTGTTGAGGTCCCGTCTGCCGCATGCGTCACACCTGTCGGCGTCCCCGTTTCCAAGGTTCGGCGCCACCACTCAAGCGCTGCACCTCGAAGAAGCGAAACCGCGTAATTAATACGCGTGGCATCGTCATTAACTCCTGCTGCAGTGAAGAAGACCTCGACCCCGAACAGCCACCCTTTTACTTGTCAGAATGTGATGTTTGTGTAGCCTGCAGCGGGGTACTCTATAGCGAGTACAGCCCGAATTAGGGTTCGCTATATGTACTCAACTGCATGCTAGTGAAAACCCTCTTTCCTGTTTCTCGATTCTACCTAGTGATTTGACATGCTATCAGAGCAGGTCGACCCTCCTGGGTCGATCCTGTGGGTGGGCCCCACCCGATGCTTCCGCTGCTCTACTGCCTGTAGCGCGCCCCGGGCGCGCGCCGTTTTCTTCCTGCCGTGCGCTCGGAGTGCGCAGCGTTTTTTCTTCCCGCCGCGCGCAGCGGTTTTCTGCCCTACCCGCCGCGCGCCCCGGGAGCGCGCGGCGGTTTCCTGCCCCGGTGACCCGCGCGTCGCCCCCCGTCGCCCGACGCGGCCCGCGCGACCTGCGCCAGGCCCGCGCGCGGCCCGTACAGCCTGCGCGCGGCCCGTACAGCCTGCGCGAGGCTCGTACGGGCTGCGCCAGGCCCGCGTGCGGCCCGTACAGCCCGCGCGAGGCCCGTACGGCCTGCGCCAGGCCCGCGCGCGGCCCGTACGGGCTGCGCCAGGCCCGCGCTTTGCTCATGCAGCCCGCGAGCGGTTCGTCTGGCCTGCGCCAGGCCCGTGAGCGGGCCGTACCGTCTGCCCCTGTGCCGCACGCCGTCCCCTGAGCTTCTGACTGCGCCCCACCCCCGCTGCTGCCCGCGCTCCTGTGTTAGGGTTTGGGGGTGGAGGGTATGGGGGTGCCGTGTGTGTGAGCCGTTCCCTGCTCCTCATCCTCCTCCGTCTCCCACTGCTGCAGCTGCCGCTGAGGGGGGTGGATGTGTTGGAGCCGTCGGAGTGGTTCGAGGGGGGTGGCGTGTGAGCGGTGCTAGTGGTTCAGCAGGGAGTGTGTGAAAGGAGTGTGGGACAGTTGGGGGAGGTTGACCGGGGGCAGTCGTCTTGTCGTCCGCAGCGCCTGAAGTCCAGAGAGCCACGACCCCCTGTGGCCTGAGTAGTCCGGGGCTCTGTGCCCGGTAGCCACAGTGTGAGCACTCCTGGTAGTCCAGAGAGCCACGACCCTCTGTGGCCTGAGTAGTCCGGGGCTCTGCGCCCGGTAGCCACAGTGTGAGCACTCGTGGGAGCACAGAGAGCCAGCTGCGCCTGTTGCCGTGTAGTCCGGGTTTAGCCTGGTAGCGACAGTTCTGCGCACTCCTGTTGCCCGTGTGTCTACAGCTTCAGCCGTCGTCTCGCATCTTCTCGCCCCCACAGTTTCTCCTCCTCCTCACTTGCTCTCTGTGATAGCCTCTAGCTTTGCTTATAATTGTGAACTACTGCTCTGCCTGCTTGTTGTGTTGATTGTACCCCACTTTGACTATGGGGGTGTGTCGGAATGTGATGTTTGTGTAGCCTGTAGTGGGGTACTCTATAGCGAGTACAGCCCGAATTAGGGTTTGCTATATGTACTCAACTGCATGCTAGTGAAAACCCTCTTTCCTGTTTCTCGATTCTGCCTAGTGTTTCGACATTACTGTAACCGTCTTGTCCGTAGGATTAAATGGGGGCGGGTTAACAGGCTTGATCTTGATCGTCGTTACTGCAACTGGCGCTGCTGCCGCTCGCTGCCTGTCCTCCTCTTCGAAGTCACCACGTGTGAGCGCGTCCAAGGGATTGCTCACCGCTTGACTGTTGCCCTCGCCTTCGTCCTCGGGCGACACCTGACGCACTTCACCTCGCGTCTGGAGCAGCTCGGCGTTTTCTTCACGCAGTGTTGTCACTTCCGCCATTAACGTCTTCATGCTCTCCTGCATTTCTGCCACTTGTGCCATCATCCTGTTAACCGCCTCCTGATCCATGTGCCTAGCGCTACGTCTGGTGGGCAGTCGGGTCTCCGTGGCCTTCAGGCAAGTGAAGACACGAGCTATCGGAGTCGGGCAGGATTGAATTACAACAATCTCTGCGGCCAACCGTCATGTAGTCACTAAACTAGCCACACCCTATGCCACCAAACTACCCTCGGAAAAGCGGGGTGAACTAGGAAAGTAGCTCTGATACCAGGGCTGACGTTTCAAAAAAACCCACTCTGAGGCAGGGGAGAAAAAGATTTCGTTTAGTCTGAGGGTCATTTCCCAAGTTCTGAGTACTCTGAAATGTCAGGTTTGAAAAAATCATTAGTCTGAAAAGTTTTAAGTTTGTAAAACCGCATCCGAGTTGGTGAATAGCGAATATCTGTCAAGCGAGTTTGGCCTAGGGAAAACGTTGCGGAGTTGGCGAGAAGCAGGAGTAAGAGGGGGCGGGGGAAGGGGGAGGGGGGAGGGGGGCAGGGGGGGAATTGAATGTAATTCGAGAGAGGGGGAGGGGGGAGGACTGAAATTCGGCAAATTCAGGGGCCATACTCCCTGTAGTCTCGAGTCTCAGTATCGCACAATGAAGTGCTCTGAAATTTTCAGAGTTGAAAAACTAACAGGTCTGAGGCCTTCAGAGTTCAGAATACAGGAATACTGAAATTTCAGGAAAGGCGAAAAAAAGAGTCTGAGATTTCAGACAATCAGACTAAAATAGTCTGATAAAATCAGCCCTGTCTGATACCTACCAGGTGTTATGAGTTGTAAAAGAGAGTGCGCAGGTAAACGAATAACGAGATTGTGATTAACTGATCTGAGAATACAATGAAGGAACACACTAATGTAGGGGCTGGCCTAGCTAGGAGGAAACCTCGGACGAGCGAGGTTGGGGTGCAGGTTTGGCGATGGGAAATGCCGAAGGCGACGCGAGGAGCCTCGGCAGCGTTGAAATCGGCCGAACGTGCGAAGTCCGAAAATCGGGCTGTACGCGTAGCAGTCAACCCCGATAAGGAATTCGGGAAAATTCCTTAGTGGAAGTCAAACACGCAACTTTCAATGATAAAATAACTAAAAAAATCAATGTCTCATGTTCCTCGCAACTTTTAACGAAAGCTTGAAAGATTACTAAACCCAAGTAATCAGTGCGCAAATACAAGCTTCCTGCGACATCATAGTAACATGGACAAATCAGCGAGGTCCACTGTTTCATTTTAATCAAAGTAGCTGAAAGGTCTTTCAATGTAGAGCCCACCCAACCAGTGGTTAGTGCATCGTGTCACATCATGCCGCATCGCATCATGCCGCACCATGTCATATCGAGTCGCACCGTCTCATCTTGTTCCATCACTTGCGCTGAGGTTGGTCACTGTACATAAGGGCGGCCCTTGCCGCCCTACACCACACCTGTGTCAGTAAGCACGTGGGACTCTCCAGATGAGAGCCACACACAGCAAGCCCCTTCCCGCAGCTGCAGATGCCGCTTGCTTCTCCACACCACCGTGGCCGAAACACCCCCAGTCAAACTGCTGCTCCCTAACCCACTGCAGTGCAGATATGTGCACCTCTCAAGCAGCAGGCAGCCCTTCTGTCAGGTAAGATCATTCATCAGCAGAGCTTCCTTCTGTCATCGCTCCCATGGTCAGGTCACCTACCCACTCAGGCAGCCCCACCTTCATCCATCACCTCCCTACTTCACCTCCCTGCACCTTCCTCCTTCCCATCACCTCCGGAAAAGAACAGTGCCATGGACCGCTGAACAATCAGCCCGTCACGCAAACCCCGCGCCTTTTGAGCCGCCTCAAAAGTCACTCCTTCCATATCCGTCCCGTGACTCTCAGCTTCAGCTCCTTCCCATCGCCCCCTGAGAAGAACAGCGCCATGGACCTCTGAATAATCAGCCCGTCGTGTGAATCCCGCACCTTGCGGTGGCTGTCCCGGATGCTGCGCGGCACGCCCTGCCACATGAGCTTGCGCCCGTTGCCGCCCACCTCCAGGCTGTACCCAAACGCCTTGGCGTCCGCGTCGTCCCCCATGAACCGCAGAAACGCCATGTAGACCGGGGCGCTGCCTAGTTGAAACGCCTCGAAGTGCAGACAGAAGTGCTGCCCGAAGCAGTTGAACACCTGGTTGGATGAGTGCACGGAGAGGGGGGGAGGGAGGGGGTTGGGAAGGGGAGAGGAGGGGAGGGGGACGGGGCGTGGGGGGAGGGGGACGGGGCGTGGGGAGGGGAAAGGAAGTTAGATACTACATGGGTGTTTGGGTGCCTCAGAAAAGCAGTGCACAATGGCCTGGCGTCGTCGGCAAGCGCAGGCATGCCTCAGCAGGTATTTCCTCGGTGGGAGAAGGAAACGAGGCAGCAAGAGTGGTAGCTGTGGGAAGAGCAATGAGCAACTGCCTTGCCACATCAAATATCATGACACGCACCACCACTCCCCCTTCATCAACACACGACTCGTACTCCACTCATCATCCATCCACACCCACACACTCACGCACTCCCTCACTCACTCACTCACTCACTCACTCAGTCACTCTCACACACACACACACACACTCTCTCTCTCTCTCTCACTCACCGTGAGCATCCAGGTGGCGTTTTCAACCTCCTGCGGGTTCTGCTTCACATAGCGATGGTTGAACGTGCTGCCATTGTGCATGTCCACCTTATGATCATCCCTCAGATGCGCCACCAGCGCCAGCACGTCCCCCGTCACCGCGCACTCCGACCCCGCGTACGGGCAGCAGTACGGCCGGAACGCGCACAGCGCCTCGTGCTTCACCTTGCAGTAGTACGGCAAGATTTCCGGGCAGCCGAGAGTGTGGTGCTTGCAGGGCAGTTCGAGGGACTCGGCGACCTTTTCGAGCGCGAGGCAGCGGATGTTGCCCAGCTCGTAGCGGCACGTGGGGCAGCGGTTGTGCACGCGCGCCTTGCAGTGCGAGCAGAGCGTGTGGCCGTTCGGGCACTGCGAGGGGGGGGAGGAGGAGAGCGCGACGAGAGCGCGTGGCGATTGGAAAAATGATGTGCGGGTGGGAAGGGTTGGTGCGGAGTTACTGGTCAGGTCTTAAACGCCTTGGGAGCGTGAGCGATTGAAAAAAGTAAGAGCTTAATCGAGCGAACGTCAAAAGAGTCAGCGACAACATTGGGCAACGCGTGGGAAGTCAAACAAAGCAGTCGAGAGAAAGCGCAGCTCGCGACGTCGCAACGATTCAGAGCAGAGTTCCAAGGTTAACGATAATCGGCTTTAAGGAAATCGAACAAAACTGAATCTGAACGTTTGTTTACAGACTTAACATCGACTTCCACGTGACAAGTGGCGTTTACAAATGGAAGGCGAGCTCACCTGATGAATGGGAGGGAACATGGAGTTGGTGCAGACGGGGCACTCCAGTAGCTCGTGCACCCCGCCAGACGACATCACGGCGACTGGAGGCGACGTTTGCGACGGCGAGTTACCAGACGCTTTCACCGACGAATGCGAAGGATATTGTATCGATGAGCCCGGTGTGGCTCCAGACGACGACATGGGCTTGCCATGGCTTCTGGCCTGCCCGGAAGACACGCCGCCTTCTTCGGAGTCGTAAGTGAGCGAGGACGAGGCGTCCTCGCTGACTGACATTTCCGCCATCAGGTCGGCTAGGTCTGTTTCACGGCCTGGAGGCATTGGTTCACCTAACCTGTTCGCCTCGCTCGGACCAAGTGCTACTTATTGACTCGAAATTCGTCGAAACGGATTCATTGGACGATGGTCGTGAATACGCTGATGCGAGCGTGAGGGGAACGAGGCCCTCGGTTCGCGGAATTAACTTGACGAGGCGTGGGTTGTGGAAACCATGACGCCTCGCCTACTGAGTGTGTAAGAACGAACTTCGTGCTATGGACTAAAAAAAAACAGACAATCTCTATGCTGCACAACCTGAAGTCAAAGCCTGGGAAGACTAGAAACTAAATGATAGGAAGAAAAGAGGAGCATAACAAAGGTCTGCGAAGAACACACACTACAAATCTCAACTGTGGTGGTGCGGTGCGGGGCCCAGGAAACCCTAAAAGCACGGAGGGGGACGAGGCTGGTATGGTTTGGTGGGGCGGATGATGATGTTGTGCTGCTGTGGATGGGGTGGGGGCTGCCTGGGCTGGGCTGTATGATGTGACCAATGACCATGTGAGGTGAGGTGAGGTGAGGTGAGATGTGGTGGCATGGCAGGATGGCACCTACGAACGGGGCAGATTCCAGTTCGGCACGGCGTCGTTATCGGAGTTTCTGCGCGTTTTAAAATGTTTCTGTGCGGTTTCCAGAGGTGTAGCCAACGTGTGCGTGTCGTTTGTTGAATATCGCTTGCTCTTGAATATGCACCCAGAGGTAGTTACCCTGGTATACTAGCTTTTGAGCATGATGGATACGAACATCCATCCCACCGCAGGGTTAAATATTTCTGTGTACAGGTGTGGCAAGTGCACCATCGTCACATCGCAGCTGGTTCGAAAGTGCTTGATTTGGTTGATGAGACTCCCTCCCGTCAGAGGATCCCATTAATATTCTCGCGGGCAGGGGCTTTAACTGTTCTCGCTACGTTTTTTGGGCATTTTGTGGTCATCGTGAATGTTGTCCAACCAACCATCCGGTGTGCTCATCGGAGAAGGAAGAAGCATTTGCGGAGCCCGCCCTCGAATGGAAGACACCGCCCTTGCTATTCTACAACCAGGTTCTGCTCCCACACCTGGTTGTTGGGCTTGTCTCGGTAAAGTTACAATACGTATAGCTAGAGAGTTGCCCCTATCTAAGAATCATACAAATGGGGTGTGTGTGTGTGGAGGTTCACACCCACTTGGTTGTGTAGAGTGAACATGGGAGGTCATAAATAGGAGATGTCATAAATAGGGGTGCGTAGTGACTGAAACGCTTCACATCCGTAATGCGAGCAATCAAAACTGCAGCAAAAGACCCATACACTTATCAGCACACGGTAATCTCATTTGAAGCATCATCAATTCCAATACCAGTGCCTCCCATATAAGGTGCCGTACTCACTATGTATTGCCTCCTGCCTTCCATTCTTTCTTATCATGCTCCTTGGTGTATCTTTCAAATGTAACAATGATACTAGCAACTAGAAATACATCTTACTCTCCACCAGGCCCTCAGATATCAGCGTAAAACACGCTGATTACGCTGATTTTATAGCTCAGATTTTCGTTTTCCCTGGAAATTCAGCATATGCTTCAATTTTGCACTGAAATTTCAGTATAACCTATTTTGTCACACTGACCATTTTGCATTTTGCTGTACAAGTAACACTGACGAATCAGTATAGTGTATCGAGTCACATTGATTCGGACATGATAGGGTATGGGTGTATAGGGGGTGTTCAAAGCAGGATTCCCGCAAAAATCGTTCGAAACTTTTCACAGGTTATATCCGTCGACGGAAATTGAACCCGCGGTTTTATCGATTACCAGACACACCCAAACAACTACGCCAGCATTACCACTTGTACAACGCAGTGATATTTACACTGAACATTTATATTACTTTGAAAATTCAGACTGAAAAATCAGCATGAATTTTCCCCCCAACGCTGATTTGGACACCACTTTGGGCACTGCACACTGATCGATCAGGATACCCTGAAACCAATCTGAGGGCCTGCTCTCCATATTAGCATAGTACAAACAAGTGAACTACACTCTAACAAAACAAAACCAGGACTTCTCATGCGCTTCTCTTGATACCCCAGCCAGCACAGTGCCGCATGTTCTATACTGTAAAGAACGAAAGTGTTGGTTCATTGATGTGGGTTGGGGTACATATAATAAACCCTAACTTCTGTACCCCCTAAGTCAAACCTCACTACAGGCTACAACATTTGACACACCCCTATAGCCTAAGTGAGGGGTGTCAAGCAAAACAAAAAATGTACGGTCACAAGACCAGTCACAAAGAAACAAGCAACAGGGGCCACAAGGCCAGTTCGAGAGTTCACAAGTGTGTATAGCAAGAGTACAAGCAAAGCAAACAGTAGACTCAAGCCTATACACGACTAGAAACGGTGTCAACAAGGCCTAACTGCACACAACACCTCTGGTGGTCACAAGGCGGAAGCGCCTTGGTGAAGATGTCTGCGGTGTTGGCCTCGGACTCCACAAACTCGAAGCGAGCCTATCCACGTCTCTGCAACTCTCGCAGAAGAAAGTACCTGACGTTAATGTGCTTCACTCTGCTCTCCAGTCGTGGCTCTCGACAAAGGAGAATCGACGCCTTGTTGTCAGTGAACAAGGTCGGTGCAGAGCTCGGCCGCTCACCAAGGTCGGCGAGCAAGAAGGCCAACCAACGCAGCTTCTGTGCCGCCATGGCACCAGCGTAGATCTCAGCCTCAGCTGTGGAGGTCGAGACCGAAGAGGAGCGCGTGGACCGCCACGAAACAGCTCCAGAACCCAAGCTGAAACAGTACCCCTGAGTAGACCTATGAGTCTCAGCGTCGTCAGCGTAAGAAGAGTCACAGTGACCAGTAAGTACGACAGGCTGCTGCCCTCCAAGAACTAGCCCCACGCCTGATGTCGTCGCTAGGTACTTCGCCACCCTCACAGCTGCCGTCCAGTGAACAGGACGGTGTCTCCCTGGCGCAACAAAGCGAGCAAGGATGCTGAGAGGGAAGGCGAGGTCCGGGCGAGTGCAAGTCATCAGGTACATGAGGCAGCCCACCAGCTCTGCGTAGGGACCACTAGACTCAAACGGCTTGTCAGGAAAGGGTCCAGTAAGTCTGTGGTCAACAGCAAGAGGTGTGCGCTGTACTGTGGAGTGCTGAAGCTCGAACCGCTGAAGGACCTGCTGCACCATGTGTGACTGTGAGAGTGTAATGGTGCGAGCAGCTCTGTCCCTGGTGATCTACAGGCCAAGGTAGTGGCGCAGCTCACCAAGGTCAGTGCACGTGTGTCTCTTCTGCAGTTCGGACTTCACGTCTGCCAAGGCAACCCTGTCAGCAGTGGCGAAAACCAGGTCGTCGACGTAGACCAGAACAAAGAACGGTGTGGAGCCACGACTAACGAACAGTGACGGGTCGGCAGAAGACGGCTGGAACCCAAGGTCAGAGAGGGAAGAACGAAGAGTGTCGTGCCACTCACGAGGAGCCTGACGAAGACCGTAGACAGGTCGCCTCAGCCTCCACTGGGTCCCAGGAGGGAAAGTGCTAGTGAAGGCAGAGGGACGACGCTGCCAGACCTCCTCGTGTAAGCTACCCTGAAGGAAAGCAGTGGAGAAGCCGAGAGAGTGTAACTCGTAGTCTCTCTGTGCTGCTACGTGCAGTAACACCCGAAGAGTGGTCATCTTCGGGGTAGGCGCGAAGGTCTGAAAGAAGTCAACTCCCTCGCGCTGACTGAAACCTCTAGCCACGTAGCGCGCCTTGAAGACCGGAGGAGATCCCGATGGCCGCTTCACCCTGTAGATCCACATGCCATCGACTATGTTCGCCCCAAGGGGGGAAACCTCGTCGACGTAGGTGCCTGTGGATCTGTAGGAGGCCATCTCTGCATCCATGGCAGCTCTCCACTGAGAGGCCCAAGGCCCTGACACTGCCTCAGCGTAAGTGCGAGGAGTCGGTATGTCAAGGGCGTCGGGGTCTCCCTCAGGGGCGAGCAGCATGGCACAGAGATGTGGGGAAGCGGCTGCCAGGAACTCTAGCTCAAACTGCCTGTCCTCTAGGACGTCACAGCCAAGGGCAGACACACCCCCGACGGCCAGAGGACTGGTAGGAGGAGCAGCCACAAGACCGGTGGCGTAGTCAAGGCGGTGAGTGGAGGCAAACTCAGTGACTGCGGCAGTAAGGGCGGAGACAGAGGAGACAGAGGCACGAGGGTCGGTAACAAGAGAGGCGAGAACACGAGAGAGAACAGGACGGTACGTGCGGTAGTAGTCAGTGACAGGAGTAGAGAGAGAAGCAGTGAAGGCCGACTCAGGAGGAGACGGAAGGAGAGACGGAGACGAACGAGGCGGACTAGAACGAAAGAGGGCAGTATGAAGGTCAGTAACGAGAACAAGAGACAAGGGACGAGCACAAGGGGAGCGACGAGAGGCCCAAGTCTGAGAAGGAGGAGGGGACAACGGAGGCTGAGAACAAGGGAAAACAGCCGGGGAGGGGTCAGGAGGAGGAAGCGGAGGACCCGAGACGGGAGGAGAGGGGGAGGAGGAAGAAGAGCGAGAGGGGAGACCGAGGGCCCGAAGACCAGAGACAGGAGGAGGAGGCGGCGGCTGCTGCTGCTATTGCTGCTGCGGCGGCTGCTGCCCCTCCTGCTGCTGCAGCGGCTCCAGCGGCTGCGCCTCCTGCTGCTGCGGCGGCTCCAGCTGTGGCTGCTGCAGCTGCTCCTCAAGCCGCTACAACTCCCTCTCCTCTCTCTCCAACTCCAGCTGCTCCTCACGGGCACGGCGAGCACGAGCCTGGTGCCGGGTCGGGTAGGGGTGGGGGGGAGGAGTAGTGTCGGGGGCTGCGGCAGCCCCGGGACCGCCGTCCAAAGCATCTGGCGCACCACCCCCAGAGTCAGCACTACCAACAGCAACACGACCAGGCTCACCAGGACCCGAAGAGGGTGCACCTGCACCCCCAGACGTAGCACCCCCAAAGTCAGCAGGACCAACACCAGCTTCTGGAAGACAAGAGTCTCCAGCAACCACGGGCTCAGCTCCAACTCCAGCACCTCCAGAGCTAGCACCTATAGGGCCCTCTCCACGAGCACCGGCTCCCGCAGGGACTGCCGCGGGCGGCGAGGAGGACTGCGGGGAAGGAGGCTGCACCTGAGGGGCTACCGAGGGGGGAGGGGTAGCCTGGGACACACCTGACGGGGCAGGACCAGGGGGGGGAGGCTGCACCGGGGGAGCAGGAGGGGGAGCGGAAGTCAGGAAGAGAGGGGGAGGAGGAACTGGGAGACCTTGACTGGGGTACCTGACGTAGTAGGGGGTGGACTCCTCGAAACGGACGTCACGGGAGTCAAAGAACCGGTGAGAGGGAGGGTGGTAAAAGGTGAAGTAAGAGGAGTCCTCAGGGAAACCAAGGAAGACACAGGGAACGGCGCGAGGCGAGAGCTTGTCCGCGGAAGTGTCGCGGACAAGAGCCAAGCAACCCCAGACACGAAACCTCGACGCAACACCAGGGGACCCGGTCCAAAGACTGGTCGGTGAAGCCTCTGGCCGAGAGACGCGTGGCCAGAGGTTCAGCTGGTGAGCGGTGTACCTAACCGCGTAGGGCCACAAAAATGGGGGGCACGGGCGTGAGTCAAGGAGGTGCGGGCGATCGCCATGACCAAGCCTATGCGTCGCTCAGCAACCCCATTCTGCTGTGGTGACTCTGGAAGCGTCCAGGACTGACGAATGCCCTGCTCGCGACAGAATCCAGCGAGAATGCCGGAGCGAAACTCAGCCCCACGGTCAGAGTGAAGACAGCTAAGACGACGACCACGAGTGCCCTCAGTGGTAAGCAACCACCTGATCAGCGTAGAAGTCACCCCAGACTTCTTCGCCAGGGGGAACACTGTGGTGTAGCGAGAGTAGTCGCCAACGACCACCAAAAAGAAACGCTCGCGCTCAGGGCCAAGGCGAGGAGCGGGGCCCCAGACGTCCAAGTGGAGCGTCTCAAAAGGCTCGATGACCGGACGAAGGGAGGAGGAGTGAGGGGTGGCGCGCAGCCGACCCTCGACGCAGGGACCGCACGGCGGTGCAAGCGAAGGCGGCAACAACGGCAAGACACGCGGGAGGCCTAAGACAAGACGCTGACGAGACATAGCGCGCAGACGAGGGAGGGACGGGTGCCCCGTCCGGTGGTGCCACAGAACGGTGGGGTGTGCAAGCGACCGGCAGGAGCACGACGCAGCAACTGGACCAGACACGGGAACCTGACCAGACACAGCTACCTGGGAGGACGCAGCAACCTGGTGAGACGCAGGGACCAGACTGGGGGAAGTAACCGGGGCCGGGGGCAGGAGTCGCTGTTGCTGCTGCTGCCGTTGCTGCTGCCGCTGCCGTTGCTGCTGCTGTTGCTGCTGTTGCTGCTGCTGCTGCTACTATTGCTGCTGCTGCTGCTGCTGCTGCTGCTGCCCACCAGAGCCAGTGTGAAGTGTGTAGAGACCAGAGCCCGGCTCGGCAGTAAAGGTGGCAAGAGGCGAGTAAGTGTCACCGTCAACACAAACCGCCGTCTCACCAGAGGGCTCAATCCACACACCCACGTGCTGACTCACAAGAGGCCTCACGCCCACCAAGTTCCTCGAGAACGAGGGGACGTGGAAGCCAGTCAGAGACCCAGAGGGAACAGCAGGGCAAGGAAGAGTGGTAGTGTACCGAGCAGTGACTGGTCCCGAGGTGGGATCAGCCAGGGCCACAGAGACTGGCGCAGGAAGTGGAGTAATTGTCGTGTGGTCCCTGAAGAAGCAGTGCGAAGCCCCAGAGTCCAGAGTGAAAGACAGCGAAGCGTCCTCCGAAGTAGCGCCTGGACTAGTGTCTACACAAGTGCCTACACTAGCAACAGGCAACTCAGCAAGACTAGCACCTAAGCTAACAACACTCGAGTAAACAGAGTCAGAAGCACTAGAGTCAACAACAGCATACATAGCATGAGGAGTTCCTAAGAGATCAAGCAACTGAGAAGCAGACATGCCCCAAAGAGCGGAGCCGTACGTCTGAACAAGAGGTAACCAGTCAGGAGCAGGGCCGCCAACGCCGAAGGCCAAGCGAACCGTGTCAGAGAGCTGAGCAAAGCACTGACCAGGAGGGTGGGTGCGGCCACAAGGCTGGCCTCGGCGAGCACCTGTCAGAACCTGATAGGTGCACGAAGGGTGAATAACACCTCGCTGAGGCTGACGCTGTGCTGCCGAAACCTGCTGCTGCCGCTGCTGCTGCTGGGGCTGCTGCAAGGGGAGGGGCTGCTGCTGCTGCTACTGCCGCTTGGCCAGGTACCACGCCGCTGCCCCACCTGCCGCGGCCGGCAGACCAGAAGGTGGCTGACGAGCCAGGGCGTCGCCTCCACCGGCTGCAGTAGCGGAGTCACCGGCCGCTGCACGCGACGCCTCTCCTGGTCCTGCACTCCCGCCGCCACCAGTCGACACGCCACCCCCACCACCTCCGCCGCCAACGCCTCCACCGCCGCCGCCACCCGTACCCTGACCGCCCCTCTTGCCACCTCTACCTCAAGACCGCGAAGAAGTCGTAACAGCAGCTGCAGTCACGTCAGTAGCAGCAGTTGTGAGGATCTAGGATCGAGCTCAGAAAAGAGAATGTGAATTGAATCGAATTGAATGATCACCTGGGTACAAGACGAGGCTATATATAGGCTCGACACAAGGCCCCGTAACCAGGTGTTACGCGAAGGTTCCGTGGGTCGCGAAGCGTCCCGAACAGATCCTTACCGAATTCGGTAGAAGGCAATTCGGTGGCAACCGAAAAGCCAGAATTCGGTGCACGCAACCTAGCTCGGTGCTATAAGTATAAAATATAGGAAAGCACCTAGCCTAGGAAATCAAGCAATTCATGCATGCATATGATTATCCTATGCTAGAAATAGCATAATAAAGTAAAGGCAAGCAAGCATAGCTGGCATAAGCCGTCGTACTCTCACACGTCCCCCCCTCAAAGCTGGGTGGCGTGAGATACACCCTGCTTGACAAGATAGTCCTTGAGAGCACGGCGTGCGTTGCCCATATCAGCTTCTGCAACCCAACTGTCCTCAGTGGGGTCGTATCCCTTCCAGCGTATCAGGAACTCGAGGGTCTTGCCGCCACGGCGCCGATGAGTGAGAACACGCTCCACTTCGTACTCGGGTTCATCCTGTATGAGAACAGGTGGTGGCGGCGGGAGTTGCCGTCCCTGGAACTGTTGGTTGGGGTCCTTGTAGGGTTTCAGTAGCTGCACATGGAAAGCGTTGTGAAGCTTCCACGTATCTGGTAAGCGCAAGCGGAATGTAACTGGTGTCACCTGTGCCTCAACGAGAAAAGGACCACAGAAGCGAGGCCGGAGTTTGGATGGGAGGTGAGACAGGTTCAAGTTGCGCGTGTCAAGAAGCACCTGATCTCCGACTGCTACTGAGTGATCACGTCGCTGACGATCGGCATACTGCTTCTGGGAGGTTTGCATCGTGGTGAGTCGTCGCTGAGTCTTCTCCCATAGCTGCTGCATGGTGGTGACGAAGTCATGTGCGGCTTGGACGTGGGCCGGTGTGGTAGGCTGCTGTGGTGTGAGTGGTTCCCGTCCGTAACACAGGAAGAAAGGAGTTTTCCCTGTGGCCGCATGTGAGGCGTTGTTGTACGCGAACTCTGGGGTCGGTAACTGTGTGTCCTAGTGGCTGACGTCGTCCTTGCAAGTTGTACGCAGTAACTGTTAAACCACTTGATTGAGTCGCTCTGTCTGTCCGTCAGTCTGTGGGTGGTATGCTGAGGACATCGCAAGTTTAGTCCCCAATAATCTCATGAGCTCCTTCCAAAACTTACTGGTGAATTTTGGGTCTCTGTCTGAGATGAGTGTAGCGGGGATGCCGTGGATGGTGATGATGCGGTCAAAGAAGAGGCGAGCAGTTGCTTCTGCTGTGGCGGTGGCGTTGGTCGGTAGGAAGTGCCCCATTTTGGAGAACTTATCGATGACTACGAGGATGGAATCATGTCCCCGTGAGGTCGAGGGAAGTCCTGTGATGAAGTCGAGACTAACGACCTGCCATGGCTGCTCCGGTACGGGTAGAGGCTGAAGTAACCCTGCTTTCTTCTGCTTGCTGCTCTTCATCCGCTGGCACGTGTCGCAGGAGGTGACGAACTGCTGCACATCTGCTGCCATCCAGGGCCAGTAGTAATACTTCGCTATTCCCGCTAACGTCTTGTTGCTCCCGAAATGTCCCGCGTCTGGTACGTCGTGGAACTCCTCCAATAGGATCTGCCGTAGCGGGGCGTAATTCGGTACCCAAATCTTTCCTGAACCCTTCCTTACCGCTAGGTCTTTCTCCCACTGTAACAGCTTCTGTTTCTCTGCCGTTGCTATCTCGCCGTCCACGGAGTACCCATGTTGGAATAGACCCTTGAGCAGAGGGTTCATCCCGTCGAGCTGGATGCCTGCTACATGACCTGGGCGGCTCAACGCGTCTGCTTTGTTGTGTAGCCCGGGTTTGTAGATGATGTCGTAGTGGAAGTGGGTCTCCAAGAAGTCCACCCACCGTACCTGTCGTCGTGAGAGCGTAGGCTGCGACTTCAGGTATTTGAGGCTGCAGTGGTCAGTATAGACTGTGGTCTTGGCTCCCTCGAGGTAACACCTCCACGCCTTGAAGGCTACGACTATAGCTAGGGCTTCCTTGTCGTGGATGGGGTAGTTTAGTTCTGCTCCGTGCAGTTTCTTACTGAGGTAGGCGATAGGCTGTAAACCGTTCCCGTGATCCTGCATCAGTACTGCTCCGACTGCCTGGTCACTAGCGTCTGCTTCAACTACGTAGTCCTTCTCGGGGTCTGGTAGGATGAGTACTGGGGCTGTGGTCAGTGCTGTCTGTAGCTGTTCCATGGCTTGCTGATGCGGAGTATCCCATTTGAAGGGCGTATCCTTTTTCAGTAGGTCGGTCAGTGGCGCTGCAATCTTAGCGTACTGTGGCACGAACCTGTTGTAGTAGTTGGCGAATCCTAGGAACTGCTGCAACTCCTTCACGTTCTCCGGAACTTTCCACTTCTTGACGGCTTCGATCTTCCGCGGGTCCACGTGTACGCCCTCGGCACTCACCATGTGCCCGAGAAACTGCACCTTCTTCAGGGCGAAGTCGCTCTTCGAAAGCTTCACGTAGAACTTGTTTTTCCGCAGGATCTCGAACACCTTCCGCAGATGCTCCACGTGCTCCTTCATGTTCTTGGAGTAGATGAGGATATCGTCCAGGTACACCACTACGCACTCGTCCAGCAGGGGCCGTAGAATATGGTTCATTTCCGCCTGGAATGTTGCTGGTGCGTTGCAGAGTCCGAACGGCATCACCAAGTATTCGTAGGAGCCGTATCGAGTACGGAACGCCGTCTTGTGGATCGAGTTGTCCGCCATCTTGATCTGCCAGTAACCCGACCGTAGGTCCAGCTTCGAGAAGACTGTTGCACCACGCAGTTGGTCCAGTAAGTCGTCGATGCGCGGTATGGGGTATTTGTTTTTAACTGTCTGTTTGTTCAGTGCGCGGTAGTCGATGCACATCCGTAAGCTGCCGTCTGGTTTTGGAGTGAAGAGAACTGGTGCACCGTAGGGAGAGGTGGATGGGCGGATCAATTGTCTGTCTAGTAGATACTCTATCTGTTTCTTCATGTCTGTCAGTTCGGTCGGACTCAGTCGGTATGGTGCACGTGAGACGGGTTTCGCACCTGGTTCCTCCACGATCTCGTGCTCGTGGGTGCGTGCTGGAGGTACGCCTGCAGGTAGGTCGTCGGGCATTATATCTTTGTACTGCTCCAAGACCTCCTTCACTGCTGCAGGGAGCTCGGAACTCGGCTTCTCCTCCTCTGCCGCTGCCATGACCAGTGCTAGGTAACCCGTGTTACTCTCGTTCACTGTCTGTTCGAACCGTGCCAGTGTCGTCTCAGGTACGTCCCTTGTATCCGTCCAGCTTCGTAGTGCTATCCGCTTCCCGTTGTTGTAGATGCACATCTGCTGTTGATCCAATCGATCTCGGGGTTGAACCGCTTCAGAAAATCTCGCCCCAAGATAAAATCTAACCCTTTGATGTTGGTGACTGGTAGCTTCGGCTTCCACCTCAACGCACCTATATGCAGCTGCAGTGATGCTTCGCCGTGGATAGGAAGTTTCGTACCGTCCACCATGGTTGCTGAAAACTGGGTCTCCTCTGCCTTCTCTCCAATTTTCTCCAATGCTCCGCGGTCACACACCGAGTGAGATGCACCGCTGTCCACCAGTGCCTGGAGGCGTCGTCCATTGCATAACACCTCGAGGAGTAGTGGTTTCTGCTGCGCTGAGTAGCCAAAGAGGGTCTCATTAATAGGATCATAGGGTACATCAAACTTAATACCTTCCCTTTTTCCTATACCCGACTCAGCACTTTCCAACTTCACCTGGGGGGTGGGAGGATTTTTCCGAGGCTTGTATATTTTCTCCTGAGCCTGGATGCCTCCTCTAAGCCTTGGCAGCTGTATAGGCTTCACCTGTGGGCAACGGGGAGCCTTAACACTGTGTTGCGGGGAGAGAATATTAACTCCACGGAACGCACGACCTTTTTCTACGCTCCGTAGTACTTTGCCCAACTTCTCAGGTACCTGAATGATTTCTAAAGGCTTTTTCTTAGCCTCTAAACCTCCCCTGATTTTTTCAAAGGCTTGAAAACCACGAGAAGCAATATTCTTCGTTAGAGTATCTTTATAGGATACTTTTAACGAATTCTTACTTTCGTGGGTGTTCGGCTGGAGTTTCCCGGTCGGTGCAGAGTCTTTTTTCGCGGAGCCTCCATTCGCCTCGGCGATTTCCCCTGATGCCGGCCGGTCGTGACGTTTTTGATTCGCGCCATCATTTTCTCCTTTTTTCGCCCGCTCCGAAGTCGCCACGTCGTCGCCTTTTCCTTCTTTTCGGATCTTTACGCGATCGCCAGGTCGATCCGCGGCTACTGGCGATTCCCGTTTTTTTACTTCGGGGGTGCTCCACTGTTTCCGTCCCGGAGTGCCGCACGTGCTTTCTTCATTTTGTAGCACGACAAAAACTGATGCCCTGCTGCGCCGCAAAATTCGCATTTTGTCGGTTGCTGCTTCGCGTCGTATTTGTCGATATCCATCGGTTCGGCGAACGTGGGGGGTGCCGATCGCTCCGTGCCGAATGTACGGTTCGGCGTGAAGCGTCGTGTTTCGGGTTGACCTCGAGTCAGCGCGTCGTATCGCTCGGCAGCACGCACGATGTCCCTGTAGCTGTTGTAATTCGCCGCGATCACCTGCCGCCGAATCTCCATTTTTAACCCTTCGGTGTACGCCTGGATTTTTTCGCCTTCGGTCAGGTCGGTGATGCGGTTGAACAGTAACTCCATCTGCTGCGTGTACTGTGCTACACTACTGTATTGCTTGTGTCGGTGTATCTGCTGCCGCGCCATGTAGGTCGTATTAATTGGTTCGAAACGCTCGATTAAATCTGCCCGAAACTGCTGCCACGTTTTCTCCCCGCGGGCTACGTCGGTGTAGTAAATCCATTCGAGAGCCGGTCCACGTAACATTGTCGCTGCGAGCCGAATCCTTGCAGCGTCGTGTTGCGGGGTCGAACAGCCAATGGCCTCGAAGTAAATTTCGAGGGTGGCCACAAATCGCCGGACGTCGGATCCTTTCGCGCTTGGATCGAACGCCTCAGGGAGCCTCGGTCGTGCTGCTTCGAGGTTCGGCGACAGTGGTGCCATCGGTCCGTGAAATGTCGGTGTCGCCACTGCTGCTGGAGTTGTGCGTGTCACGGACTGAGGCAAGGCGGTCAGGGAGGCTAGTGGCGATGAAATAGATAGTAATCGCCATGGGGGGAGGGAGCAGTGCAAGCTGTGCCTCAGTGCAAGCAGCGCGGTAGCTAGAATCAAGCGAGCGGAGGTGAGCAATCAAGTCAGCAGAGCGCTCAAACGAGGCGAGGTCAGGAAACAGGAACGGTAGGAAGAGTCGGCCAAGAGAGACAGTGGTGGGAGTAGCGTAGCGGGCCTTAATCGCAGTCAGGAACTCACTAGCAGTGCGAACCTGAGTGAAGTGGGCCTCCTCAGACTCAGGGAGGAGGCTGCTAAGAGCGATGCAGGCCGCAGCGTCACGCGACTTCCACGCCGTCAGGTCAGCACGCTGGCGGGTGAAGCGGTCCCTGGCTGCGTCGTCAGGGGCAGTGCCTAAAGGCGTAGGGTCGTCGGGCGCTGGAAGGTCACCAGTAGCGTGCGCCCAAAGGGACTCGCCCGCCTGAACCTGACTCTCTAAGAGGCGACACACACGTAGGAGTCAGACTGGGAACTCGAGCGGTCTACCGTCAGCGTCGAAGCGAAGAACCCTAGGAGTCGCCACAGTGTAAGTAGAGGCGACAAGTCGAGCGGTGGGTGGCACCGGTAGGGACGGTAGGCGGCTAGGGCAAGTCTGTGACGGGTGCGAAACGCGGGCGCAACGGGGCTAGGGGCGGTCCCGCGGCGGACTGAACGTGTAGGCGCAGCGGTGCGAAGGGCCTAACGAGCTGGCCCGTAGCGGACCTAACGAGGAGGCGCGGCGGCTGGCTGAACGGGCAGGCGCGGCGGCTGTAAGGGAGGGCCCGTGGCGGGCCTTAACAATAGGCGCGGCGGCTGTAAGGGAGGGCCCGTGGCGGGCCTTAACAATAGGCGCGGCGGCTGTAAGGGAGGGCCCGTGGCGGCTGAAAGGGAGGGCCCGCGGCGGGCCTAACTAGCAGGTGCGGCGGCTGTAAGGGAGGGCCCGCGGCTGCTGTAAGGGAGGGCCCGCGGTGGGCCTGACTAGTAGGCGCGGCGACGGGCGGTACGGGCAGGCGCGGCGACGAAACTAGGGCGCCGCGAGGACGAAGAGCGGGGCGCCGCGGCGACGAAACGCGGGGCGCCGCGGCGACGAAACGCGGGGCGCCGCGGCGACGAAACGCGGGGCCCCGCGGCGACGAAATGCGGGCGTTGCGGTGACGAAACGGGGGGCGCCGCGGCGACGAAACGCGGGCGCCGCGGCGACGAAACGCGGGCGTTTAGGGCAGCGGGGGGAGGACGCAACGCGAGCGGGGGAGGGCGTGACGGGACGAGAAGCCGGGGAGAGCGCGACGCGACGGGTAGGAGGGGAGAAGGCGCTACGCTACGCGGAAAGCGGGTCGGCGGAGCGAGCGCTAACGAACGAGCGAGACTGGATCGGGCCGGCGCTAACGAACGAGCGAGACTGGATCGGGCCGGCACTAACGAACGAGCGAGACTGGATCGGGCCGGCGCTAACGAACGAGCGAGACTGGATCGGGCCGGCACTAGGCTCGGGCAAGACGGGTACGACTAGTACGAGAGAGCGAGACAGGCTCGGGCGGAATGAACGAGGACGAGAGGTGCGGGATCCCACAGGATCCTGACCTAGGTGATACCATTTCAAGAACGAAAGTGTTGGTTCATTGATATGGGTTGGGGTACATATAACAAACCCTAACATTTGTACCCCCTAAGACAAACCTCACTACAGGCTACAACATTTGACATATACCTGTTCAAATTCGCCAGTTCCAACAACTCTTGCTCGATCTTCTTGTCTGAATATAACTCCTTTCAAGGGGTTGTGCTGTGAATCCACCTACACCGTATCTTCTTGCGCAATGCCTTCCTGCGCCGCGTTTTCATGCGCCTTTTCCCACACCATATCGTCTAAGATACACTGCTGCACCAACGCAATGTCCTGGTCCCAAATCATCATATTATACGTCACTTGGTCCCTTAGCCGCTCCTCATTATCCGCCTGCAACCGCAGCTGATTCTGCTGATCCAGCCAAATATTATGCTCCCAGTCCCCTTCTCCTGCATTTCCCACTTTCCCATTCCCCTGCTCCGCATTCCTTGGTTCCTGATTCGCCGCATTCGCATGATCCGCCAGCCCATCGTGCCTTTCCGTTCCTGCCTTTCCTGTTCCTGCCTCGCCTGTTCCTGCTTCTTATGTTCCTGCTGATCCAACCACATGTTGTAATACTACGCATCGTGATCCCGCCAATCCTGATCCTGCCTCTTCGCGTCAAAATTACTAGTATCCACCTCGGATTGCCCGTTCGGCTCCGGACTTTCCTTCTTCGAACTCTCCAGCGCTGCATTCTCATTCTTGTTCTCCTGCTTCTCCGGCTCCGGATCCTCATGTCCCTGCCGCTTATCCTTCAGCCTCTGCATCTTCAGCCGATATTTCTCCTTCACCTGTTGCTGCTTCGTCAGATGCTCCTGCCTCTTCTGCTCCGCCTCTTTCTGCCGCTTATCCATGACTCCCTGCTGCATCGCCAACCGCTGCTCCTCCGTCATCCCGTGCCATTGCTTCAGCGCCGCCTTCTCTTCTTCCAGCCGCTTCTTCAGCTTCTCCAGCTGCTGCTTCTTCCGCAGCTTCTGCTGCTTTGTCAGCGCCCCCTGAACTGCCAGCTTTCTCTTCGGGAAGTGCCTCGCAAGGTTTGATGCCTCCAGCTGCTCTGCGGCAGGCTTCTCTTCAGAAAGTGCCTGATCCTCTTGCGCCTGCTGCTGCAGTTCTCGCTGCACTGGAGTGTCCTGTTGTACTTGCAAGCGAGAGTGCGGATTGCCAGAGTTACCAGCCGCCGGAGTGCCGCCCGGTGAATGAAGCTTGGTCTACGAGTCTGCCTGTAAGGCACAGATTGGGAGAGAGTTGGGAGAAGTTTCGAGGCATGAGTTTTAGATTCGATTCCTAGAGACAGATTGCGGATCTGCGACCGTAAGGGAGCAGACTCGGAGGGAGTTTGAAAATTAAAAGAGCGGAAAGTGGGTGGAATCTGCGTGAGGTTGAGCACTTAGACAAAACAAACAGAAGAGGGAGGCGTTGGTACTGTATAGATGGCTCCTGGACATTATAACAGAGAAAGCTAGACGTGGCGGAAAGTTGATAGCTGGTGATCATCGTGGGGGGAGAAGCGGGACCATTTGCTTGTCTTCATCCCCTCGCACTTTTATCTCACTTGTGCGTATGAACGCGGCGTCTTACGTCGATCGATATCATGTTGAGGCTCCACGTGATTGGCTGAAGATAGCCAGTCCCCGGGCCGAGCTCCTTCGCTGCCTCGCAGCCCGCACGACAAGGCCAGAACAAAAAATAATTCCAAGAGCGGCATGGTGACGAATTCAACTTCAAAGGGGTGGGTAGTTGAGTACCGGTAGTAGGCGGCTGCTGAGTTTGCTCCATGGATGGTGTGGAGTTATGTGTATGGGAGAATAAGCCTTAGAGGATGCGCGAGGAGGAGCCGCAACCAGTCCATGTGTAACACATCACCTACCTACCCTAGCAACTATCCTAGATAAGGCTCTCTAAAGCGCTACCTACGCAAGGTAACGACTTACGGGAAGAAAGGGTTGGAAGGGATGATTGTTGATTGGTCCACAAATTGTGAATCACCACCCACTAAAAGACAAACAAGGTTGGGAACCAACCCAACCTTCACATTGGTGGAAATTCAAACCAATAACATTTCAATGTTGCTGTTACAAGTTACAACAGGTAACCAGACAATTCTTATCACAAATAAGTTGCTCTCATTGGTTGCAAATCCAACCAATATGCCACCTAAGCAAACTCACCTTAAGGAGCTCCTTGCCGTTGTTGCCATGGAGGAGGTGGAGCTCCCCAAGGGGTATTGAGGAAGGGGTTTGGAGCTCCAAGGCCCATTGTCTCATTCCCAACTCCAATTGATCAATTTTGGAAATGGGATTTTCTCTCTAAGTCCAAGTCTTCTCCCTCACAAGTGCTCCAAGCATCAATCACCCTCTTGGTGAAGCTACCCCTTTCACTTCCAAGGCTTCACCTATTAAGTCTTCAAGAGTCAAGACTACTTTTGGGACTAGTCTCTATTGTATGTGTGTGTTCTTGGCAGTTTATAAGCCTACTATTGACCCTTTTGTGGGCATTCTTTTATAAGCCCGGGTTTTTATTGTGATTTTAAGGGCGTTTTCATATAAGCCTATGTTACATTTGGTATCAGAGATTTGGTTATCCTTGGCCCTGCATGGCTAACTAGATTTTTTTTTAGGAGTTACTAGATCTTAGATCTAGAATACCCTCGAGCTCTTTTAAGAAGAGTTGAGAGACTCCAAAGATGAAGAAATCTTCTTCAAGGATCCCAAGATCTAAATGCTCTTTGAGCTTTAAGAGAATTTATTCTCTTACCCACCTTCTTGGTGGATGACTCATAGCTATTTTTTTTTAATAGCAGAGTGATACAGATCTAAGAGATTTGTTAAAAGATTCCTCTTAGCTTGCTCTATGAGCAGTTTGGGGAACTTTCTCTATTTCCTTATTGGGATAGAAGACTTATTTAACAACTCTTTCTCTGTACCTTTCTCTTTGTGAGAATATTGATCTATATAAAAAATTTCTGGAAATTTTCAGAATCTCTTGCCTATCACCTTGAGTAATAGAGGACCCTTATTAAGATCATATTTCTTAACAGAGAAGAACCACTCTTCTTAAGCTCCTATGGCTACTCCTCATGAGGAACCACCAAAGGAGGATGTCCCTATGACCTCAGTTGATGAACTGGAAGACTTTCCAGACCTTGACCTTAATGCTGAGGACGTCATAGGGGACCTTCTTATGGAAGAGGAAGAAGCCCTGGGAAACCAGGAAGAGAATGGAGAACAGGAAGGGCTTGATGACCTCGGCACGGATGACAACTTTCCGGAGGAGTTTGAAAAACTTCAATCCACAGTGGCCGAGCAAGCAACTTCCTTGCTGCAGCAGAAACGTCGGATCAATGAGCTTGAGACTCAGATTATTGAGCAGAATGCCTCAATTGACACGATCAAAGCTCAGCTTAACAAAGTCACTGCCGAGGCTCGTCAATTTAGGAGGTCTCTTGGCCTCAAGGCCAACCAGATCAAGAGCCTTGAAGATACTCTGCAGCAGCTCAATGCTACGTGCATTAACCTCGAATCAACATGCACGACGCTGCAAGCACAGTATAGGGAGCTCATGAGGGGCGGTATTTACCGCCCCCCTCCTAACAATGGGCAGCCTTCTACTTCTGCCGAAGCTCCAACAGAGCAGCCGATGTCGCCTGACGCAATCGGCATTTGGATCGCTTCCCACTGCCTTGCCGATTTTCATTCATGGCAAGACGAACGTGGAATCTTGGCTTCATCTTGTGGAGGAAATGCTTTCCATCCACAACGTGCGCCTTAACGCACGTGTTATTGCTGCTACTGGTGCTCTCGATGAGACTGCGCGTAACACAGTCTACAGCACTATGAAGCTCGCCAAGGCAACGTCGGCCACCTTCGGATGGTCCGATTTTTGCAGCGCGATGAAGGATGCTTTCCATGTGCAAAAGACTGACCTGGAAGTGCGCAGCCGCATCAACAGCATGCAGTGTGGTAATCACACTGTTCAGGAGTACGCCAATGAGTTTGAACGGACTATGCTACTCCTGACCGTCGCTCTCACTGAGAACGAGGCAATGACGTCGTTCTACGAAGGCTTACCGCAGTGGCTTCGCGAGAGGCTGGTGCTGGGCATGCCAGTATGCCACGTACAAGGAGCTCAAAACAGCTGTAATTGAGCTTGACGTGAGCGTCCGCACCTGCCTCAATGCCGCCAAGGGTCGCCTGCAGAATCGGGGATGAAGGCACTAGTGGCCAGAACAATGCGGCGCAGCCTTCTAATGGGAAGGGCCCTTGGAAGAAGAGGCCTTTTCAGCCGCAGAGCCAGCAGAATGGCCCTCAGCCTAAGAAGCCCTTTCACCAGGGTGGCCAGCAGAGGAACGGCATTCCTTTCTGCACCTACTGCAAGAAGAAGGGTCATACGAAGGGACAGTGCCGTACGCTGAAAAGGGCGGAGGATTCTGGCAAGTCGCCGCAGGCGAACAAGAAGGGAGATGCAGGACCTTCAGGCTCGCGCCAGGATTTTCACAAGTCCAAGTAGGGTGTGGGTACCTAGTGTCAGAAGTGTCAAACATTATATATGTTGTGTTAGTTTAGGCTACAGTGGGTTAGCCTATAGGGGGTACACAATTCTAGGGTTAGGTACTTGTACTCTTTTCATTTGCTAGTTCATTCATTCCTGTTCAGTGATTCCAACATGGTATAGAGCAGGTCCTTCCTAGGACCGAAATTTTCTAAGGGCCCACCACTACGTAACTACCTACCTACCTACCTACCCGTGCCCTAGGGCGCCTCGGCGTGTCACGCCCCTAGAGGCCCCTCTTGACGGCCCCGCGCTAGCCCCGTTCAGGCCCCGTCGGCCCCTTTAAGGCCCCTTTCAGGCCCCGCGCTAGCCCCGTTTAGGCCCCGTCGGCCCCGTTTCAGGCCCCGTCGGCCCCGCGCTAGCCCCTCTCAGGCCCCGTCGGCCCGCGCTAGCCCCGTTTCAGGCCCCGTCGGCCCCTTTTCAGGCCCCGTCGGCCCCACGCTAGCCCCTCTCAGGCCCCGTCGGCCCGCGCTAGCCCCGTTTCAGGCCCCGTCGGCCCCGTTTCAGGCCCCGTCGGCCCCGCGCTAGCCCCTCTCAGGCCCCGTCGGCCCGCGCTAGCCCCGTTTCAGGCCCCGTCGGCCCGCGCTAGCCCCGTTTCAGGCCCCGTAGGCCCCGCGCTAGCCCCTCTCAGGCCCCGTCGGCCCCGCGCTAGCCCCATTCAGGCCCCGATCGGGCCCGCGCTAGCCCCGTTTCAGGCCCCTTCGGCCCCGTTTCAGGCCCCGTCGGCCCCGCGCTAGCCCCGTTCAGGCCCCGTCGGCCCCTTGCTAGCCCCGTCAAGGCCCCGTTTGGCCCCGCGCTACCCCCGCTCAGGCCCCGATCGGCCCCGCGCTCGCCCCTCTAGGGCCCCAACCGGCCCCGTGCCGACCTCGCCGACCCGTGCCCACCACCCAGAGGCCCCGGGCGGCCCGTTCCTGCCGCAGCACACGAGGGAGAGCGGGCGGCTCGTCCCCGCCGTGACCCGAGCCGAGCCGCGCGCCCCGAGCCGAGCCGCGCCACCCAGCCGAGCCGCGACCCGACCTGAACCGAGCCGCGCCGCCCTGCCCTACCTGGTTCGTCCTACCTGCTTCTCCTGCTGCTACTGCTGCTATTTCTACTGTTCCTATGGCTAGCCCACAGGTTCTCGTGTTCGATGCTGAGGGCCGCCCTGTGAATTTTGACACCTGGCTCGATGACCTGCACCTCTACCTACAGCTCACAGCCAAGGATGACATCTCACTGTACGATCACGCCCTAGGCCTTGTCACTGCCCCTGCTACTACTGCTGACAGCACTGCTCGCTCACAGTGGCAGACTCGTGATGCCCACGCTCGCTTCGCCATTCGCAACTCCCTGCCGATAGACGAACGCGAGCACTTTGGTCAGCACAAGACTGCACAGGCACTGTACACAGCTGTAGTTGCTCGCTACTCCTCACCTGCCTCTGCCGCACTAGGCCGTCTCTCCCTCCCCTACCTGTTTCCCGACCTGGCCTCCTTTCACACAGTCGCTGACCTCATCACGCACCTCCGTACTAGTGAGGCCCGCTTCCGTGCCGCCATGCCTGCTGAGTTCCTTGCCACGCACCCCCCTCCACTCTGGCTCACTCTCTATCACCTAGTCACCCGCCTCCCTGACAGACTGCGTGCTGTCAGGGACCACTTCCTAGCTCGTTGCCCTACTGAGCTCACCATTGCCCTCCTCGAGAAGGAGCTCCTTGCAGCTGAGGCTAGCATAGTCGCTGTAGGTGCCTCTCGTGGCGACCCCCGTACCCCGTTCTTTGAGGGGTGTTCTCCTTCCCCCCTTCTTCCCTCTGTCGCCTCTGCTGCTGCTGTCAACCTTCTTGGTACTGAGAAGGTCGGCACTGCGTCTGCCTCGAGCGGACGCCGCAGCGGCAAGGGCAAAGGGGGCAAGGGTGGTGGCGGTGACGGCGGGGGAGGCGGCGGTGGGGGCGGTGGAGGCAGTGGGGGTGGTGGCTCGGCTGGAGGGGCGAGTGGTAGCGGTGGGGGTGGTGGCGGCAGCGGCGGGGGAGGTGGCAGGAGTGGAGGCGGCGGTTGGGGTGGCGGTGGACGAGGCGGCGGCAGGGGTTGGGGTGGTCGAGGAGGTGGCAGCGGTGGTGGTGGCCGTGGAGGCGCTGGCGGTGGCCAGGGCCAGCAGCACACTCTCTCGCCCCAGGAAGTCCGTGAGTGGTACTCTCAGCACGGGGGTGGGGGTGGTCTTAGCTGCACGTACGTCATTCGCACTGGTGACCGCACTGGTCAGCAGTGTGGACGACCGCACGCCACACAGCGCTGCTTCTCTCGTCTCGACGACGCTTGGCGTGTTCAGTTCCCTCAGGCCACTGAGCTGCCCCGCTGGCTTGATCTCCTGAAGAAGGGGATTGATATCTATGCTCTAGACTTTGATGCTATTCTATCTGCCATGTATGTGATGTCTACTAGTGGAGAGGGTGCTGAGTACTTGTGTGTGCCGCCCGACCCGGGCATTAGGGCCAGTGCGTCTGCCGCTCCAGGTACTCACGTGTCGGCTACCCCAGGTGCTGGTGAGGCTGCTGCTCTAGGTGCTCATGTGTCTCCCCCCCTTGGTACTGCGTCGACTGCCGCACTGCACACCTTCACACTGGACTCAGGTGCTTCTCGCTGCTTCTTTCGTGACCGCACTGCCCTTGAGCCGCTTGCTCGGCCAGTTGCTGTCTCCCTTGCTGACCCCTCTGGGGGTCCGGTCATTGCGACCTCTTCCACTGTCCTTCCCTGCCCTGCGGTCCCGTCGGGCACACTGTCAGGTCTCCACCTCCCCTCGTTCTCTACGAACTTGGTGGCAGGCTGTGCACTCCAGGACGGGGGTGTTCACCAGTTCACCCCTGCCTACGAGCGCGTGACACACTGCACGTGTGCTCGTACGGGCCGTCACTTGGCTACCTTCACTCGGCAGCCGGGGTCGGACCTGTACACACTGACTACTGAGTCCCCTCAGGTTGCTGCGACTGCGTCCGCGTCCGCGTCAGGTCAGCTGTCCGCCCCCTGCTCGTGTCGCTCTTTGGCACACGAGACTGTCCTCTGGCACCACCGCCTTGGCCACCCGTCTGTGCAGCGGCTTCGTGCCATGCACTCCAGGTACCTTGTCTCTGGCCTGCCCAGGGTCCTTCCTCCCCTCCCACCCTCGCCTGCTCCTACCTGTCTCCCCTGTGTCGAGGGACGGCAGCGCGCCGCTCCTCACTCCTCCTCGTTCCCCCCGACGACTGCTCCCTTGCAGACACTCCACATGGACGTGTGGGGCCCAGCCCGCGTCCGTGGTCAGGGTCAGGAGAGGTACTTCCTGATAGTTGTTGACGACTACTCGCGCTACACCTCGGTCTTCCCCTTGCGCACCAAGGGTGAGGTCCCTGATGTCTTGATCCCTTGGATCCGCAGAGCCCGTCTCCAGCTCAGCGAGCGTTTTCACTCGGACTTTCCTGTCCTGCGTTTGCACTCTGACAGAGGTGGTGAGTTCTCCTCCGACCTCTTGGCAGCCTACTGTGCTGAGCACGGCATTGAGCAGTCGTTCACGCTTCCGGCTTCTCCACAGCAGAATGGGGTTGCGGAGCGCCGCATTGGCCTGGTCATGGAGGTCGCCCGTACCTCCTTGATCCATGCGGCTGCCCCCCACTTTCTGTGGCCGTTTGCGGTCCGGTACGCTGCGCATCAGCTCAACCTCTGGCCCCGTGTCTCCTTGCCGGAGACCTCGCCCACGCTACTGTGGACGGGGGAGGTTGGCGATGCGTCGCGTTTCCGGATCTGGGGGTCTCGAGCTTTTGTCCGCGATTCGTCTGCGGACAAGCTCTCCTCCCGTGCTGTTCCCTGCGTCTTCCTCGGCTTTGTCCCGGACGCGTCTGGTTGGCAGTTTTACCACGCCACCTCGCGCCGAGTCTTGCCCTCCCAGGACGTCACTTTTGACGAGTCCGTCCCCTACTACCGCCTCTTCCCCTACCGCACTGCCCCGCTCCCCCCCCCGCCTCTCTTCCTCTCGCCAGGTGCTGCTGTTGCAGACCCCCTCCCCCCTCAGGGTGCCGCTCCCTCAGGTGTGTCTCAGGTAGACCCGGTTGAGCCTGTTGAGGTAGCTGTCGACTCTCGTCCTGCTGGGGGTGCTGAGCCTGGGGGTGCTGAGCCTGGGGGTGTGGAGCCTGGGGGTGTGGAGCCTGGGGGTGTGGAGCCTGGGGGTGTGGAGCTTGAGGGTGCTGAGCTTGGGGGTGTGGAGCCTCGTGGTACTGCGCTGCGGAGTCCGGAGTCTGGGGGTTCTGCGTCTGGAGGTACGAGGTCTGGGAGTCCTGCACCTGGAGGAGCCCTCTCCTCGGAGCAGCTACGTGCGTGGTACTTAGAGTACTGCAGCCTCCGGAGAGGTACCGCTCGAGCCGGACGTACTACTGGGACTGGTGCTAGTACTTCTTCTCCCGTTCGGGAGCTCCCCTCCCGCGAGCGGATCCGTGAGTGGTACGAGCGGCGCTGCACTCTTCGGAGTGGCGTGCCTCGTGTTACGGACCCCGCTGCTGTTGGAGCTGCTGCTGGTGCTGAGGACCCGGGCGTTGGAGCTGCTGCTGGTGCTGAGGACCTGGGCGTTGGAGCTGCTGCTTGTGCTGAGGACCCGGGCGTTGGAGCCGCTGCTGGTGCTGAGGACCCGGGCGTTGGAGCTGCTGCTGGTGCTGAGGACCCGGGCGTTGGAGCCGCTGCTGGTGCTGAGGACCCGGGCGTTGGAGCTGCTGCTGGTGCTGAGGACCCAGGCGTTGGAGCTGCCGCTGGTGCTGCGGACCCGGGCGTTGGAGCTACTACTGGTGCTGAGGACCCGGGCGTTGGAGCTACCGCTGGTGCTGAGGACGTGGGCGCTGGAGCTGCTGCTGGTGCTGCGGACCCTGGTGCGGGTGTCCCTGCTGGCTCTGGTGTCGCTGCTCGGTCTCAGCCGTACTTTTTTCCGCTCCTTCAGCAGGTTCTTGGTCAGCTTCCTCCTCCTTTTCCTCCTCCCTCCTTAGAGTGTCCTCCGCCTGTCCAGCTGCAGTCGGCGTTACCGTCTGCCTCCTCTCTCCTTGGTCCTGCTCCTTACACTGGTCCGACTGGAGGTCTTACTGAGCGGCGTGAGCCTGCGTCTCGTCCTGGGTCGCCTGTCCGCACTGCTCTCTCTAGTAGTCGAGTCCAGCGTCAGCGTCTTCCTGCTGTCCCAGGCACTCACCGGATGGCGCTTCGTCCGTCCACTGCTCCACAGCGTGTCCCACTGCCGTCTCCTCCTGCTTCCTCTCTTCCTGCTCTTACTGACCCTGGGTCAGACTCTCTTCGTGCTACCAGTCCTACTGTCACGCGTCTCCTGGCCACTGTTGTCACTGACCCTTCCTTTGAGTCTGCTGCTGCGTCTGCCTTAGTTGCTGAGCTTGTCGACTTTGCTGCTCGCTGTCGTCTAGACTACGCTGCAAGCCTAGTTGCTGAGTCTGAGTCTGTCTGTCCTCCGTCCGTCGGGGGTGAGTGTGCTCTTGGCACTGACGTCCTTGAGGACAGGCAGGAGGAGTTTGAGTGCTTTGCTGCCGCTTTGCCCCATCTCGTGTCCATGCTTGTTGCCCCTGAGGGAGACCCGGATGCACCAGACATCCTGACCCCACGCTCTTACGCAGAGGCGATGGCCGGTCCCTACTCCTCTCAGTGGCAGTCAGCCATGGACACAGAGATGGCTTCCTGGAAGTCCACAGGCACCTACGTCGACGAGGTTCCCCCGCCTGGGGCGAACATCGTCAGTGGCATGTGGATTTTCAGGGTGAAGCGGCCGCCGGGTTCTCCGCCTGTCTTCAAGGCGCGTTACGTTGCACGAGGCTTCAGTCAGCGCGAGGGAGTTGACTTCTTCCAGACCTTCTCCCCGACCCCGAAGATGACCACTCTTCGGGTTCTGCTGCACGTCGCCGCTCAGCGTGACTACGAGCTCCACTCGCTTGACTTCAGCACTGCTTTCCTGCAGGGCAGCCTGCACGAGGAGATCTGGCTGCGCCGTCCACCTGGCTTCACTGGGTCGTTCCCTCCTGGTACCCAGTGGAGCCTCCGACGGCCAGTCTACGGTCTCCGCCAGGCGCCTCGTGAGTGGCACGACACACTGAGGACTACGCTTGCGGCTCTTGGGTTCGCGCCTTCTACTGCTGACCCGTCGCTGTTTCTACGCACCGACACCCCACTGCCGCCGTTCTACGTCCTTGTGTACGTCGACGACTTGGTCTTTGCTACTGCTGACACTGTGGCACTCGCCCACGTGAAGTCGGAGCTGCAGAAGAGACACACTTGCACAGACCTGGGTGAACTGACAAGCTATCTTGGCTTGCGGATCACCCGGGACAGAGCACGCCGCACCATCACCTTGACTCAGTCACACATGGTGCAGCAGGTCCTTCAGCGCTTCCGCTTCACGTACTCCTCGCCTCAGCCCACTCCTCTGCGTACCGGTCACTCGCTCTCAGCTCTGCCTTCGGATGAGTCCGTAGAGCCGAGTGGCCCGTATCCAGAGCTTGTGGGTTGCCTCATGTACCTGATGACCTGCACTCGACCAGACCTTGCATACCCTCTCAGCATTCTTGCACGCTATGTCGCTCCCGGCCGTCACCGGAAGGAGCACATGGATGCAGCTAAGAGGGTGTTGCGCTACTTGTGCAGTACGTCGGGCATGGGGCTAGTGCTTGGAGGGCGAGTCCCAGTTGTTCTCACTGGGCACTCAGACGCTTCTTGGGCAGACGACCAGGCTACTCAGCGGTCGTCTCAGGGTTACTCCTTCAGTCTTGGCTCTGGTTCTGTTTCTTGGCGTTCTACTCGCTCTTCTTCTGTTCTCAGCTCCAGTTGTGAGGCTGAGATCTACGCCACAGCCATGGCGGCCCAGGAGCTACGCTGGCTCACCTACTTGCTGACCGACCTTGGAGAGCAGCCTCGTTCTCCTCCAGTGCTGTACGTCGACAACAAGGCAGCCATTGCCTTGTGTGAGGAGCACAGACTGGAGCACAGAACGAAGCACATTGCTCTGCGTTACTTCCTTGCTCGAGAGCTGCAGCAGCGTGGTCAGCTTCGCCTGCGTTACGTGGCCTCTGAGGCCAACACTGCTGATGTGTTTACCAAGGCGCTTCAGCCTTGTGACCATCAGCGCTTTTGCACTCTTCTAGGCCTTGTGCCTACTGGACCTCACTTGCTTACTTCTTGAGTCTGTTTGTACTGTGATCTCTATATATAAACCTGCATGTGAACTGGTCTTGTGACCACTTGCTTGTGCTCGGAATTTGTGTGGTATCCTTGAGATCCACCCTGAGCTTGTTTTGCCTTGCTTTGCCTTGACTGTTCTTGTGACCCCTAGTTCTCCCCCACTTTGCCTATGGGGGTGTGTCAAACATTATATATGTTGTGTTAGTTTAGGCTACAGTGGGTTAGCCTATAGGGGGTACACAATTCTAGGGTTAGGTACTTGTACTCTTTTCATTTGCGATTCCAACAAGAAGTCCACTGGTGATCCCCGATTGATCCTAGGGAAGGGTTACAGGCATGTTGGCCTGGGGGGTTATGGGGGCCCTGACCCGCTAATTAAAAAGCCCTTTTATCCCAATGGTCTAGTGGTTGGGATTATGACATGGTATCAGAGCGAAGGTCTCGGGTTCGAATCCCAGTGTGTGCACTTCGGGCATCCCAGTGCGGGGGGGTGTCAGAAGTCCACTGGTGATCCCCGATTGATCCTAGGGAAGGGTTACAGGCATGTTGGCCTTGGGGGTTATGGGCGCACTGACCCGCTACTTAAAAAGCCCTTTTATCCCAATGGTCTAGTGGTTGGGATTCTGACACCTAGTTGGATAGGTAGATCGAGGATATGAAGCTTACGTCCTTCGTGACGATGATCTATTAAAGCTAGAGAAACTTGCTGAGTGCAAAATCTCTTGTTTGTTTGCTTCTTCTTTGAGTGAAAAAACTGTTTTTCTACATCGATTGCACCCACTTACACATCTATCTATCGAAACACTCAGAGATAAGTTCTCTGTTATTTGCTGCAGTGTTGATGTGTTGCCTTCCATAATGTAATTGGTGGGTCGTTGTACCCAAGAGCACCCACTGACTTCAGTCAGTCTGGTTACTCGCACAATCAAAGGCAAACATTTTCCTATGCTTAAGGGATGGACGGTACTTGCCGCATGGGATAAGGGATACCACATGTGGTGGCCTGACAGCCGATCTTATGGTCGAGCAAGGCATAATGTCAAGGCATACTACCTCCCACCAACTCGCATTGTTGCATGCCCCATTCGACCAAAACATCAACAAAGCCTATTACTGGTAGGTCTAATTGACGGGGATGAAGCAAAGATTCTTGTTGATACGGGCGCGACTGTTTCTCTTTTCGATGAAAACAAAGCCACAAGCCATGGGGTCCTCGTTGAAGGACCGTCTTGCCCCATTCGTCTTAACGGCGATCAAATCATCCCAAGCGAAGGACAGACACGTATCAATATGGAAATTCAAAGTTATAACGAGGACATCAACGTTTATGTCCTCCCTGCGGAGATAACTGCTGCAACGGGAGCTAGACTACGGGCTAGGCACGGGTGCTCGTGTAATCTCTACATTCCTTAGTCGTTTGCTTGTGTGTTCTCTTCTTGCACATTCACGAGGAGATTTTGCAAGAGTTTCACTAGCAAAGATTGACAACAATGGTAGCAACAACATTGGCAACACAGACTACATCAGAGCTAGCTAGGCTGTTGGTCGTGTCAGAGGTCCACTGGCGATCCCCGATTGATCCTAGGGAAGGGTTACAGGCTCGTTGTCCTGGGGGGTTATGGGCGCACTAACCCGCTACTTAACCAGCCCTTTTATCCCAATGGTCTAGTGGTTGGGATTCTGACATGGTATCAGAGCGAAGGTCTCGGGTTCGAATCCCAGTGTATGCACTTCGGGCATCCCAATGCGGGGGGTGTCAGAGGTCCACTGGCGATCCCCGATTGATCCTAGGGAAGGGTTACAGGCTCGTTGTCCTGGGGGATTATGGGCGCACTGACCCGCTACTTAACAAGCCCTTTTATCCCAATGGTCTAGTGGTTGGGATTCTGACAGGTCGACCTCCAGCGCAGCATGGTCGACCGCCCTCCAGCGCAGCAGAGCTCGCACCGCTCCAGCGTTGCAGAGTAGCGGCGCGCCAACGTTGCAAGTCCACAGTGTGCCAACGCTGCAGCAAGTCGGCTGCACAGCGTTGCACCCGCAGGACAACGGTGCACCTGCTTCGCAGGTGCGTGCAACTGGTTGGTGCGCACTTCCTTGTCATGCGCACAGCACAGACGCTTGGCAAACTCCACGCCAGCGACTGCGCCCACTAGCCACGTCGACCTCGGGATACCACCCCCGAGGTTGGCCTCGCAAACTCCACCCCGGCGACACTCGCGCACGTCGCCCAGGTATCCTGGTCGACCGGGCAACAACGCCTGGCCGACCAGCGCAGTCCGTAGCCGGCCACCTATGCCCGGCGTCCCCAGTCCGGCGTCTCGACGCCCAGGACACAGTCCGAACCCCCAGGTCGGCGTCTAGACGCCCAGGACGCCGTGCAGACCTCCAGAATGGCGTCCAGCCTCCCACGATGCTGACCAGACGCCCAGCTCGGCGTCAGGGCCCCCAGGACGCCCAGGTCGGCGTCAGGCCTTCCAGGACGCCGTGCAGGCGCCCACGACGTCGACCGGGCGCCCGGGTAGTCGTACCGACTCCCAGGTCGGCGTCCAACTTCCCAGGACGCCATCCAGGCGTCCAGGACGCCAACCAGGCGTCCAGGACGGCGTCCTCTTGCTCGGCGCCCTCCAGCCAGGCGTCCTCCAGCTCGGCGCCCTTGCAGTGGCCCCCATGCCCACTGCTGCAAGTCGGCTGCAACCCCCGCAGATCCGACCTCGAGGTCGGCTCCGCCCAAGCGAGGACGGGGCCAAACAACACTCCCGTTGACACTCCCCTGCCGCGTTCACGCTTGGGCCCCTAGCCCACACGGCAGTACAGCTCCGAGAGTAGCCCGTCGCCGTGCACCCAACACACAGCACGCCGGTCACCGCACCAGCCATGCAAGAGGGCATGGCACCTACTGCTGCACGTCGTCGTCACCGTCGCCAACGTCGGCCAGGCGCACTTGGCCGATTGCGACGGAGCACCGGTTGAAGGTCGGATAGTGCAGCGCCTTTGTCAAGAAGTCGGCCGGCTGCTCAGCGGTCGGGATGTACTGCAGCGAGAACTTCCCGCGCTTCACCATGTGCTGCAGCCAGGCCTGTCGCCGCTCCATGTGCTTGAGGTTGCCCGTCAACCCCATGCCCTCGGCGACCGTGATGGCCGACTTGTTGTCCACTCGCAGGACAGTTGGCTTCCCGGCGTCCAGCTGCCGGAACTCTGCAAGAAGGAAGCGTAGACGGCGTCCCTCATTGCCGGCTTCGGTGGCCGCCACGTACTCCGACTCGGTCGACGACAACGTCGCACACTTGATGCGCTGGCCCGACCAGGAGAATGCGGCCCCTCCGTAGACGAACACGTAGCCGCCCGTGCTCGTCCTGCTCTGCTTGTCACCGGCATCGTCGGCGTCCACGTAGCCGACCAGTTCCAGCGACTGAGGTCCACCGCCGAACTCCAAGGCGGTGTCACGTGTGTTGCTGAGGTAGGCGAGGCAGCGGTTGACCTCGCGCCAGTGCTGGTCGCTCCTCACTGTAAGGCCACTCCTCAGCTTGCTGCAGGCAAAGGCGATGTCTGGCCTCGTCGTCGTCGCCGCGAACTGCAGCGAGCCGACCTTCTGCCGGTACTCCTCCTCCTGGCGTTCCTGCGCCTCCTCGTCATCGAAGGTGAGCTCGGCGTAGGCGTCGACCGAGACCGGCGTCTTCGGGGTGCGCCCGGTCTGCTCCTCGTCGATGAAGCGCCTATGTAGCTTGTCAGCGTAGCCCTGTTGGTGCAGCCACAGCTTCCCCGCCGACCTGTCGTGCACGATCTCCAGCCCGAGGTACTTCTGCATCGGCGAGATCTCACGCAACTTGAAAGCGGCTTCCAGCAACGCCTTCAGCTCCTTCAACATCGCGGCGCTGCTGCTGGCGGCGAGCAGGTCGTCGACGTAGACCAGCACCCAGCAGGCCACTCCGTCGTCGCCGACCTTGAAGTACAGAGCCTCGTCGACCTGGCTCTTCTTTCACCCGGCGCCGACCAGCACATCTTTGAGCACTAAGTACCACTGCAGCGGCGACTGCTTCAGCCCGTACAAGCTCTTCAGCAGCTTGCACACCCGGCCGGTTCCGTCGTTGAAGTAGTCCGGCTGGGACATGTTGAGCACCCGGTCGAGCTTGCTCTGCAGGAAGGCGTTCTTCATGTCGAGCTGCATCAGGTTGAGATTGAGGATAGCGACGATGCTGAGGAAGATCCTCAGCGTGACGTAGCTGCCCACCGGCGCGAACGTCTCGTCGTAGTCGGCGCCGTACACCTGCGTGAAGCCCTTCACGACCAGCCTCGCCTTCTCGCGCTCGACAGTGTCGTCGATGTGGTACTTCGTCGTCAGCACCCACCGGTTCTTCATGATGTTCACTCCCGGCGGGCGTTCGACCAGCTCCTACGTTCCCATATTGATGAGGCTGCGGATTTCCTCTTCCATGGCGGCCTTCACAACCGGGCCCTTCCAGCTTGCCAACGCCTCCTTCACCGTCATCGTCAAGATGTCCCAACGGTGCTCGGGGTCGGCCTGCATGTCAGGGTCGAGCTCCGGGAACTCCTCATCCTCCTCGGTGTCATCGTACAGCAATTTATTGTCGTCCACGTTGTACACCGTGGTGAAGGCAGCAGGGACGAAGAAGTCAGGCGGCCTCCGAAGTCGGCCTGTACGCCGTGGTCCCGGCTGAACCTCCTCGGCGTCCCCTCCATCGTCGTTGTCGCCGATGTCTTCGGCGTCCTGCTGCACCTCAGTCGGCGTCCCAGCCGACTGCTCCCCTGCGGTCGGCTCCCCTGCCAACTGCCCGGTTGCCGACTGCTCCTTGGTCGGCGTCGCTGCTGCCTGCTCCCCTGTCGGCTGCTGCGCTGCTGATGCCTCCTTCGCCAGCTTCACCACAGTCGGCGTCACCACCTGCTTCCTCCTGGTCGGCGTCAGCTTCACTCCCACACCGGCTGGCACATTATCACGTCGGCCACCGGCGATGCTTGGGGCCGGAGCCACAGGTGACGCCCCACGGCTCCCCTCATCGCCGGAGGCCGACGTCGGGGTCAGTCCAGGGAAATCGGCAACAAGGGGAGGGGCAGGTGGAGGGCAGGGAGCGGGGACGTCCTCGGCATCCTCACCAGCAAGCTCACCAACCTCGGCGAGCAGAGGCAGCGTCGCCGTCGAGGTGTCCGTTGGCGGGTGAACCGGCATCCGCCGTGACGCTGGCCAGTGCGCCGACTTCCACACTTCCAGCGACATGCTCTCGTAGAACACCACGTCCGACGTGGTGACCACCCAGTTGTCGGCGATGTCGAGGAGATCCCAGCCCTTGCTCTCCTCCTACACGCCGAGGTGGAGGCCCCACCGGGCCTTTGGCTGCAGCTTCCCACCACGCTGGTGCTCGGGGACCAAGAACTGCGCCATGCAGCCCCACACCCGCGCCAGCGACAAATCGGGCTTCTTCCCGGTGAGCAGCTAGTACGGCGTCGTCCCCAGCGGCAGCGCCGATCACTTGAGGCAGTTGCGGACCCAGACGGCCTGCCGCAGATCGAGGTGCCACCAGTGGTGCTGCACACCCATGTGCAGCAGCATCATGCGCACATACTCCACCACCGTCCTCATCTCTCGCTCTGCCATGCCGTTCTGCTGCGGGGTGTACGGGCAGGTCAGGTCGTGGACAATGCCCTTGCTGTTCACGAAGTCGGTGAACTACTTCCCAAGGAACTCCCCTCCCCGGTCAGAGCACAGCATCAACACCGACCTCTTCGTCTGCCTCTCAGCCACCGCCAGCCACTACACGAACTCCCGCAACGCATCCGACTTCTTGGCGACCGGCCTCACCCACACGTAGCGGGTCTTGCGGTCCTTGAGGAGCAAGAAGTACAAGCTGCCATCCTTGGCAGCCACACGAAACGACCCACACAGGTCGATGTGTACGACAGCCAGCACTTCGTCGGCGTCAGAGCCTTTGTCGGGGAAGGTGTGTCGCGCCAGCTTCCCGCTGAAGCACGAAACACACGGCGAGTCGGCGCCCGACGCCGACTTGAGGTCCAGCCTGGTGGCGACCTCGTGCTTCGCCGAGCTCCGTATGGTATCCATGCCGACGTGCGCAAGCCTCGCATGTGTTCTGCCCGGCGTTGCCTTCGTCGCCGAGACGATTGCCCGCAGGGCCACTACCTCCGTGGTGGGCGTCGTCCGCTTGGCCGAGCAGGGGCGCAGATCGGTGCAGAGAACACGCCCGGTGTACGTTGCCCGGCCAAGCACCTCTCCCGCCGCTGAGACGAGCAGCATCCCGTCGCCGTCCTCCTGCAGCTTCACGCCGTGCTCCTTCAGCTGGCCGGCCGAAAGCAGGTTTGCCCGCACGCCCAGGACGTAGAGCACGTCGGGGATGAGCACCTGCTTCTCGGCCTCCCCTTGCAGAGCGACAGTGCCGCGTCCCTGAACGTCCTGCAGCGCCCCATTGAAGCCGCGCACGTGCTTCACGTTGCTGCTCGGCCCCAAGTTGACGAAGGCCTCCTTCGTCCCCATCAGGTGGTGCGAGCAGCCGCTGTTGAGCAGGACCACCTCCGGCTGCACAGCTGCCGCCACCGCCTGAAAGTCCTCAACGGCCTCCGGCGCCAGCAAGACGGTCGGCTCCAAGACGCCGACCAGCGAGCACGACGCCGCCTTGTCGTCTCGCCCCTTGCCGCCAGCAGAGGAGTCAGCGTCCTTCGCCGAGGTCGACTTGGTCGACTGCTTCTCCTTGCGCGGCTTGTGTCCACCTCGACGATGACGACGGCTGCCAGACCTCCCGCGGCCTCCCTTGGCGTCGTCATCGTCGGAGTCACTACGGTCGGGGCACTCGAAAGAGAGGTGGTCGGGGTCGCCGCACAGCCAACATTCCCGGCGTCGACCTCCTCCTCCACGACCGCCTCCCTTGGCCGACTTCTTCTTGTCGGCGTCCTTGCTCGGCTTCCAGCCGCTGCTACCGCCGCCGCCGGGCTGCCCACGCTACCCCGGTCGCCCACCTTGCTTCGCCGGGGCAACGAAGTTTGCCTGCGCCAAGAGCTCCTGGGACCGCTCTGCCTCCTGCATCGCCTCATCCTGCAGGATGTACGAGGTCAAGTTGTCCTCGTTGAGCGTCGCCTTTGTGCTCGGCGCCATGGACAGCCGCTTCAATAGGTTGTAGCTGCTCGAGAGTCCCTACATGACGTGGGTGACGTACGACGCCGTCGAGTACAGCGCGCCGGCCATCCTGATGGTGGCGAGAATTCGCCGAGCTCGGTTGCAGTAGTCGGTCGCCGTCTCCTCGTCGCCCGTACGCAGGTGCGTCAGCTGCCCCTCCAGCTGGGCGATGAACAAGTCGTCGGTGACTTGGTAGGTCGACTCGATAAAGTGCCACGCCCGGTGGCCGGCGTCGAGGTACTAGCGGCACCACTTCAATGCGATCTGCACGCCTGGCGAGCAGCACCGAGAGATGGCTGTAAAGGTCAACAGCTGCACGGCACGAAACTCCGCTCATAAGTCGGCGTGGTGCTCCTCCGGCATCACCACGATTCCTTGGGCGAAGCCGATCAGCCCGGCCATCTCCTGCTAGGGCTCGATGGCTTCCTTCTAGGTGAGGATGTCCTGTCGACCAACGAGCGGCGGGATGACCAAGATCCTGTCCGGCGTAAACTTGAAGTAGCCGTAGCTCGGTGTTATCCCGCCCGCCGTCACCTGGGTCGCTGACATCGGCGACAATCTGCTCCGTCGCCCTCCAACGTCGCCCTGCGAGGAGCCTGTAGCCGCCGATGACTGCATCCCTCGCACCTGAATGCCGCCGGCTTCACCGGCGTGTATCACACCTCGTTGCCTCTGTTACGATAAGAATGAATTGATAGAAAATGTGAAGTACAACCCTAGATATAGCAAACCCTAATCATGCAAGTAAGTAGAAATGTAACACCTAGACTAACCTAAACAACACATATAAAATATATGTTGACACACCCCCATAGTCTAGGTGACGGAAGTCCTGTAGAAACAACAAGAGCAAGCAACGGTCACAAGACCAGTCTACAAGAACAAGACAAATCTCAGGGTGGAGCTCAAAGTCACCACACACTCCGAGAGCAAGCAAGGGGCCACAAGGCCAGTCCACATGCAGGTATATAGCAAATATAAAGAGATGCAAGAGTACAAGACATGCAGGACAAGGCATCTCTAAGCAAGCAAGTGAGGACGGGCAGGCACAAGGCCAAGCTGGGTGCAGAAACGCTGGTGGTGACAAGGCGGCAACGCCTTGGTGAAGATATCTGCCGTGTTGGCCTCAGAGACCACACGTCGATCGAGTGCTTGTCCACGCTGCTGCAACTCACGCAGAAGGAAGTAACGAAGCTGGATGTGCTTCGCCTTCCCAACCAGTCGGGGCTCCTCACACAACAGGACAGCAGACCTGTTGTCGGCGAACAAGACTGGGGGAGAGCGAGGCCGCTCACCAAGGTCGGTGAGAAGGAAAGACAGCCAGCGAAGCTCCTGAGCGGCCATGGCCGCAGCGTACACCTCTGCCTCACAGCTGGAACCGGCGACGGACGACGCCCGAGTCGACCGCCACGAAACAGCACCTGCCCCGAGGCTAAAGGAGTACCCCTGTGTAGACCGACGCGTCTCCGCATCGTCGGCCCACGACGAGTCCGAGTAACCTGTGAGTGTAACTGGCTGCTTCCCTCCAAGGACAAGTCCCATGCCTGATGTACTCGCCCCATACTTCGCCACCCTCTTAGCAGCGTACCAGTGGGAAGGTCGGTGTCTCCCAGGCGCAACAAAGCGCGCAAGGACGCTAAGAGGGTAAGCTAGGTCTGGGCGAGTACAGGTCATCAGGTACATGAGACAACCCACCAGCTCAGGATATGGACCACTGGACTCAAATGACTCGTCCGAAGGTGGAGCCGTGAGCCCATGATCCACACCAAGAGGGGTGAGCTGTACCTTGGAGAACGGGAAGCGAAACCGCGTGAGGATCTGCTCGACCATATGCGACTGAGTCAGCGTAATGGTGCGAGCTGCCCTGTCCCTGGTGATCTGCAGGCCAAGGTAGTGCTGCAGCTCACCAAGGTCAGTGCAAGTGTGTCTCCTCTGCAGTTCCTCCTTCACGGAGGCCAGCGCGCGTCGGTCGGGAGTGGCAAACACTAGGTCGTCGACGTAGACCAGGACAAAGAACGGGGTCGAGCCACGGCGAACGAACAGTGACAGGTCAGCAGACGACGGAAAGAAGTCAAGAGCTGCAAGGGTCGAGCGAAGTGTGTCGTGCCACTCACGTGGGGCCTGACGCAGGCCGTAGACTGGTCGACGCAGCTGCCACTGGGTCCTAGGTGGGAAAGAGCCAGTGAAGCCAGGCGGGCGACGCAGCCAGATCTGCTCGTGCAGGCTCCCCTGAAGGAACGCGGTGGAAAAGTCCAAGGAGTGCAACTCGTAGTCGCGCTGGGCTGCAATATGCAGCAACACCCGAAGAGTACTCATCTTCGGGGTGGGAGCGAAGGTCTGGAAGAAGTCCACCCCCTCTCGCTGACTGAAGCCTCTCGCAACATAGCGCGCCTTGAACACAGGTGGTGATCCAGGCGGCCGCTTCACCTTGTAGAGCCATCGGCCACTGACGACATTCGTCCCAGGTGGTGGGACTGCGTCGACGTAAGTGCCTGTGGACCTATAAGATGCCATCTCTGCCTCCTCACCTGCTATCCAGTACGAAGCCCAGGGTCCCGAGACCGCCTCGGCGTGAGTGCGAGGGATCGGGATGTCAAGGGCGTCTGGATCCCCCTCAGGGGCAAGCAGCATGGCGCAGAGATGAGGAACAGCGGCCGCAAGGAAACCAAGCTCGAACTGCCTGTCCTCTATGACCTCCAGGGGAAAGACAGGAGCACCCCCAGAGGACGGAGAACGTGCAAGGCCACTCACCAAGTGAGCGGCGTAGTCAAGGCGGTGGGAAGAGGCAAAGCCAGAGACAGTGGTAACAAGTGCTGAGACAGACGACAGAGGTGCAGTCGGGTGAGTGACCAACGCGGACAAAACACGGGAGACGACAGGACGGGAGGCACGGAGGTAGTCGGACAACGGGTCGTGAAGCACAGTGAGGGACGACTCAGGGGGCTGTGGAAGGACAGGAGGAGGTGGAACACGAGAGCGGAGAACAAGGTGAAACGGACCGTCTGCACGGTAACGGGACCGACGGGGCTGTGGAGACACAGCACGACTGAGGGGAGGACGACGAGTCCACTGGGAGGAGGAAAGGGACTCAACTGGTGGAACAGGAGGGGACGGTAGGGGACCACGAACAAAGCGTGCAGGTGCTGGGTCGGGGAGGTCGCGTAGTCGCAGTCGCTGCTGCTCCGCCTCCTCTGGCGTCTGCTGCGACGGTACCGGCCCCTGCTGCTGCTCCTGTGGCTCCGCCTCTGCCCTCTCCTGCTGCGGCTGCAGCTGTACCCGCTGCTGCGACCGGGACTCCTGCGCTACCCTCTCCTGCTGCTGCCGTGACTCCTCCTCTACTCTCTCATGCTGCGTCTGTAACTGCACCTGCTGCTGCGGGTGGGACTCCTGCTCTACCCTCTCCTGGTGCGGCCGTGACTGCTCCTCTACTCTCTCCTGCTGTGTCTGTAACTGCACCTGCTGCTGCGGGCGGGACTCCTGCTCTACCCTCTCCTGGTGCGGCCGTGACTCCTCCTCTACCCTCTCCTGCTGCGGCTGCAGCTGCACCCGCTGCTGCGACCGGGACTCCTGCGCTACCCTCTCGTGCTGCTGCTGTGACTCCTCCTCTACTCTCTCCTGCTGCTGCTGCTGCTGTGCCCTCTCAAATCGCTCACGCTCCTCCCTCTCCAACCGGAGGAGACGCTGCTCACGGGTCAGGAAACGTACAGTGCGCGGTGTAGGCGCCACAGTGCCAGTGCCTCCAGCTCCAGCACCCCCAGAACCAGCACCTCCACCACCGACACCCCCGGGGCCTCCAGTACCTCCCGCAGGAACACCCCCAGGCTCCGCAGCAACCGACCGCAGAGAAGAAGGAGGAGGAAACTGCGGGACGGACGGGAAGCCAGGGGGTGAGGCAGGGCGAGGCCGCCGAGTCGAGGCTGCCGTGTCCTCCACAGGAGTGACCTCCACGCCCACAACCCCTGCACCCCCAGAGCCAACACCACCAGCTCCTGCAGCCCCAGTACCCTCACCCTCCGCAACTGCACCTCCCGCACCCCCAGACACGACAGGGACTGGACGCTGCGTTGGGGAAGACTGCGGAGTGACGTGCGACACACCTGACGGGGCAGGACGCGAAGGGGGGGGGGCTACCGGGGCGACTGGTGGGGGCTCAAGGGTGAGGAACAGCGGGGGGGAAAAGGCCTCAGTACCTCGGTGGGGGCGACTCCTGTAGTAATAGACAGACTCGTCGAACGTGACGTCCTGCGAAGCGAAGAACTGGTAGGTGACCGGATCGTAGAACACCCAGCCGGAGGCGTCCAAAGGGAAGCCAAGAAAGACGCAGGCACGAGTGCGCGGAGACAACTTGTTCGCGCCAGGGGCGCGAACGTGAGCCAGACAACCCCAGACGCGGAAGTCAGCTGCTACGCCCGGAGAACCTGTCCAAAGGGAGACCGGTGTCACCCTTGGCCGTGCGTCACTGGGCCACAGGTTCAGCTGGTGCGCGGCGTAGCGGACTGCCTGGGGCCACAAGAACTGGGGGGCACCGGCATGGCACATGGAGGTCCGGGCAACCTCCATGACCAGGCCGATGCGTCGCTCGGCTACCCCGTTCTGCTGCGGTGATGCTGGTAGCGTGTAAGACTGGATGATCCCCCGACCCTGACAGAACGTCTCCAGGCGAGTGGAAGAAAACTCACCACCACGGTCCGAGTGTAGGCGAAGCCCACACAGGCCCTGGGCGCCACCCCACGCTAGTAGCCACGGCTCGAGGACGGTAGGCACGTCGGCCTTCCGTCGCAAGGGGAAAACCGTGGTGTAGCGGGAGTAGTCGTCCACCACAATCAGGAAGTAGCGCTCCTGACGTGGGCCAAGGACCGGAGAGGGGCCCCAGACGTCCAAGTGCAGGGTCTCGAAGGGAGCCGTGGTGGGGGGGAACGAGGAGGAGTGAGGGGCAGCGCGCTGCCGACCCTCGACGCAAGGAGTGCACAGCGGCGCAGGCGAGCGGGGAAGCGGTGCAAGCGACCCTGGGAGACCTGAGACCAGACGGTAACGTGCCATCCTACTGAGACGCGGGAACGACGGGTGACCTAGACGGTGGTGCCAGAGGACCGACGGGTGGGTGAGGGACCGACAGTCACACGACACAGCAGCTACCTGACCTGACCTGACCTGACCCGACTCAGTGTGGTGGGACCCAGTGTGTAGTGAGTACAGACCAGATCCCGGCTCTCTGTGGAATGTGGCCAGGGGCGCCAGTGGCACCGACAGTGCAGGAGGCAACAGGCTCGTCCAGTGGGAAAGTAGTGACTACGCCTAGGTCGTGAAGGTGACTGACACCCACCAGGTTCCTAGAGAACGAGGGGGTGTAGTAACCTGTAAGAAAACCTGAGGGAGCCGCCGGACACGGAAGAGTGGTGGTGCTGCTAGCAACTACACGTCCCACAGAGGGGTCAGCCAAGGCGACAGTGACTGGAGTGCGCAGTGGTGTGAGGTCGGTACAGTCGCGAAAGAAACAGCTGGACGCTCCAGAATCTAGGGTGAAGGAAAGCTGTGCAGTCTGTGGGGTCGCACCCGAACCAGCTACAAAGGCTAGTGCTAGACTAGTGGTAGCTGCAGCTTCTACACAAAGACCCTCAGAGGCGCCGGGACTGGAAACAACACACGCACCAAGACTGGAAACACAGGTCTCTACTCGTGCAGCCGGAAAGGGTCCTAGACCAGGCAGGTGAGACTCAACTGGTGCAGTAGTGCGCTGGCGAAGGCGCGAAGGCCAGTGCGGTGTAATAGCGTGAGGACCAAAACGCTCACGGTGGAGGTCGTCGAGTCGACGGTAGCAGCTGGACGCAGTGTGGTCAGGACTCCAGCAGGTAGTGCCAGCACCAGGGCCTGTCAGGGCCCGGTACCCGCAGGGGCCGACGTCTCGCCCACTGCTAGCTGAGCCACTGCTGGGGGCGCCACACTTTGGACCCGCAGGCCCCCACTGACGGGTGTGCTGCAGCTGGCCCTGCTGCTGTAGAACCCTAGTACATGCCATGTGAGCCTATGCTGCTGCTGGTTCTGCTGGGGGCAGCCTAAGCTGCTGCTGGTGCGCTGGGGGCAGCCTGTGCTGCTTCTGGTTCTGCTGAGAGGCAGCCTAGGCTGCTACTGGTTCTCTAGGGGGCAGCCAATGCTGCTGCTAGTGCGCTGGCAGTTGCCTAAGCTGCTGCTGGTGCGCTGGCGGTAGCCTAAGCTGCTGCTGGTGCGCTGGGGGCAGCCTATGCTGCTGCTGGTTCGCTGGGGGCAGCCTATGCTGCTGCTGCTGGTGCTCTGGCGGCAGCCTATGCTGCTGCTGGTTCGCTGGGGGCAGCCTATGCTGCTTCTGGCTCTGCTGGGGGCAGCCTTAGCTGCTACTGGTTTTGCTGGGGGCAGCCAATGCTGCTGCTGGTGCGCTGGTGGCAGCCTATGCTGCTGCTAGTGTGCTGGCGGCAGCCTATGCTGCTGCTGGTTCTGCTGGTTCTGCTGGTTCTGCTGGTTCTGCTGGTTCTGCTGGTTCTGTGCAGTTCTGTGCGGTTATGTGCAGTACTGTGCGGTTCTGTGAGGTTCAATGCGGTGGAGAGGACTGGGTGGGGCAGCTGATTCCGGGTGAGGTGCCTGGAACGGGTGGGGCAGCAGGTTTCCAGGTGGGGCGGCGGTTGTCAGGTCTGGGGCGGTGGTTTTCAGGTGGGGAAGCTGTTAAGGCGGCGGTTCTGTGCGGTTCTGTGCAGTTATGTGCAGTTCTGTGCGGTTCAATGCGGTGGAGAGGACTGGGTGGGGCGGCTGATCCCGGGTGAGGTGCCTGGAACGGGTGGGGCAGCAGGTTTCCAGGTGGGGCGGCGGTTGTCAGGTCTGGGGCGGCGGTTTTCAGGTGGGGAAGCTGTTAAGGCGACGGTTCTGTGCGGTTCTGAGGGGGATTTCAGGTCTGGGGGCCGGTTACGACGGTGGGCTGCACGTGCGCGCGGCTACGACGTACTAGCGCGGAGCTGCGGGTGCGACTAAGGCTGCGCGCGCAGCTACGTGCGTTCGTCTGCTGCGCGCTAGAGGACTGGGGGGCAACACGCGGGGTAAAACGAGTGGGGCGCGGGGCTAAAAACCGAGTGACGCTCGGCAAAAAACGGGTGGGGCGCAGGGCAGAAACGGGTGACGCGCGATGTCGACGGGGGGCGCGACCTACTCGGGCTCTACGGGGCAGGGCGCTTCGGGCTATGGGTCGCTACGAGGCGCGCGGGTGGTGGGCCCATAGACTATCGAGAGAAATTTCGCCTAAGGGAAAAATCGCCTAGGGGAAAAATCGCCTAAGGGAAACCTAGCTCTATACCATGTTACGATAAGAATGAATTGATAGAAAATGTGAAGTACAACCCTAGATATAGCAAACCCTAATCATGCAAGTAAGTAGAAATGTAACACCTAGACTAACCTAAACAACACATATAAAATATATGTTGACAGCCTCGACGTGCCTCCCACACTGCTGCCGACTTGACCACCACCGGCGTTGACGCCCACGTCGACGCCGCCGTCGTTGTTCACTGGTCGAGGAGAGGCTGGCCGAGAAGAGGAGTGCTCCGCTGCCCACATGGAGCGGAGTCCTGCCTCGACGACTGCCCAGGGTATCACCCCGTACTCCTGGGCCTCATGGCGTCTCCTCGCATCCTCCAGCCGTCCCTCCAGGGTGTCCATCACCTCGGCGTCACCTACGCGCACGCTAGTGACTGCACGGCTGCCGGCCTACGAACTCGATCGGTAAGTGCAAAGTCGGCTAGACTGAACTATGTTGCAGTGTCGTCCACGCTCACCGCACCATGCGGAGATAACTGCTGCAGCGGGAGCTAGACTACGGGCTAGGCACGGGTGCTCGTGTGATCTCTGCATTCCTTAGTTGTTTGCTTGTGTGTTCTCTGCTTGCACATTCACGGGGAGATTTTGCAAGAGTTTCACTAGCAAAGATTGACAACAATGGTAGCAACAACATTGGCAACACAGACTACATCAGAGCTAGCTAGGCTCTTGGTCGACCTCCAGCGTAGCATGGTCGACCGCGCTCCAGCGCAGCAGAGCTCGCAACGCTCCAGCGTTGCAAAGTAGCGGCGCGCCAACGTTGCAAGTCCACAGTGTGCCAACGCTGTAGCAAGTCGGCTGCACAGCGTTGCACCCGCAGGACAACGGTGCACCTGCTTCGCAGGTGCGTGCAACTGGTTGGTACGCACTTCCTTGTCACGCGCACAGCACAGACGCTTGGCAAACTCCATGCCAGCGACTGCGCCCACCAGCCACGTCGACCTCGGGATACCACCCCCGAGGTTGGCCTCGCAGACTCCACCCCGGCGACACTCGCGCACGTCGCCCGGGTATCCTGGTCGACCGGGCAACAACGCCTGGCCGACCAGCGCAGTCCGTAGCCGGGCACCTATGCCCGGCGTCCCCAGTCCGGCGTCCCGACGCCCAGGACACCGTCCGAACCCCCAGGTCGGCGTCCAGACGCCCAGGACGCCGTGCAGACCTCCAGAGTGGCGTCTAGCCTCCCAGGATGCTGACCACACGCCCAGCTCGGCGTCCGGGCCCCCAGGACGCCCAGGTCGGCGTCCGGCCTTCCAGGACGCCGTGCAGGCGCCCATGACGTTGACCGGGCGCCCGGGTAGTCGTACCGACTGCCAGGTCGGCGTCCAACTTCCCAGGACGCCATCCAGGCGTCCAGGACGCCAACCAGGCGTCCAGGACAGCGTCCTCTTGCTCGGCGCCCTCCAGCCAGGCGTCCTCCAGCTCGGCGCCCTTGCATTGGCCCTCGTGCCCACTGCTGCAGGTCGGCTGCAACCCCCGCAGATCCGACCACGAGGTCGGCTCCGCCCAAGCGAGGACGGGGCCAAACAACACTCCCGTTCACACTCCCATTACTGGCAGGCGTAGACCTTGTCCTCGGGATGGACTGGCTTCAAGCCAATGAGGTGATCCTTGATTTTCAACACAACACTCTAACTTTCACTAAAAATGGTGCTGTGGTTCGGTGGCATGTTCAACGGGACGTAGACATCGCTGATGTCCCACACTCAAATCGCCCCGACGTCCAGTTTGCCCTTGCAAATCAATTTGGGCAAGATGCAAAATCAGCTGATACACTTTTTGTTGTACAGCTAGAGGAAACCACGCAATTGTCTCCTGAGATCGAGGATTTTCCCCCTCAGATGAAGGCTCTGGCAGAAGACTTCAAGGAGGTTTTCGAACCGATTCCTGATGGACTCCCTCCAGACCGCGCTGTGGGTCATACCATTCCCGTGGAGCCTGGAAAGGCACCACCGTTCCGACCTCTGTATCGCCTCAGTCCACCTGAGTACGAAGAGGCTAAGCAAAAAATAAAAGATTATCTGAAAAAGGGATGGATTGAACCCAGTGCATCACCATACGGAGCACCAATCTTGTTTGTTAACAAGAAGGGCGGAGGGCTACGCATGTGCGTTGACTATCGCACCTTAAACAAGATCACGATTAAGAACAGATATCCGCTGCCTCGCATTGAGGATCTGTTTGATCGTCTCCAGGGTGCCCAATGGTTTAGCGCATTGGACCTCGCACAGGGGTACCATCAGTTGCGCATCACCAACGACGATGTACCCAAAACAACGTTTCGCACGCCGTTTGGGCATTTTCAATGGCGTGTGCTGAGTTTCGGTCTGACCAATGCACCGGCCTCTTTTCAGAGGGCGATGAATGATGTCTTCCGTGAGGCAATCGGTCAGTTCGTCTTGGTTTACCTCGACAATATACTGGTCTATTACAAGACCGAACAGGAGCACACAGAACACCTAAAATGGGTGTTAAACAAACTACGAGAGCACAAATTCTATGCTCGCTTGGGGAATTGTCACTTCTATAAGCGCGAATTAGAATACCTGGGACATCTTGTGGGGAACAGTGGGTTGAAAGTCGATCCCAAGAATGGCGGCTGTTGAGAACTGGCCCGTTCCACACGACGTGGGTCAAGTCAGGTCCTTTTTGGGCTTAGCCAATTATTTTCGCCGTTTCTTGGAGAATTATTCAACCATCGTTGCCCCATTGACCGCACTTACTCGAAGGGTACGTTGTGGGAATGGACCAGACAATGCCAAGAGGCATTTGAAGCGGTCAAACAAAAGTTGACCAATGCTCCTGTTCTAGTATTACCAGATCCAACAAAACCCTACGAGGTAGTCACAGATGCCTCAAAAGTAGGGATTGGTGCGGTCCTCCTACAAGAAGGACGCCCTGTGGCATACGAGAGTAGAAAGCTCTCCCCGGCAGAGCAGCGCTATACGACTTCTGAACAAGAACTGTTGGCAGTCGTCCATGCGCTACGAACATGGCGATGTTACTTGGAAGGTCATTGTTGTCACGACTGACCATTGTCCAAACACCTACTTTTCCAGCCAAGCCACCCTCACTCGTCGTCAAGCTCGATGGGCTGAGCTCCTTAGCGGGTTCACATACGATATTCGATATCGGGCAGGTTCGACGAACATGGCTGACCCCCTCAGCAGACCACCGATAGGGGCAGCAAACGGGCTTGAGGACACCGAACATGCTGCCGTCTTTGCAGCTTACTTTGGTATCCTCGCTGTTGCTTGAGTCAGTGAGATTACCTTCAGTGGTTTTCTGAAACGAATCCGCACAGGCTATCAGATTGATTCCTGGTTTTAGAACCCACAGAATACGAAGGATCTCTCGTGGGAGCATGAGCTCTGGTGGCATGGAAAAGAAATTGTAGTACCACATGTGGGGAACCTACGAAATGACATTCTACAAGAAGTGCATGCTAGTAAATACAGTGGACACCTCGGAGTTTAGAAAACTCGATGGGCATTGTTTGACGTATACTGGTGGCCAGGGTTGGGCAATGAAGTCCAGCAGTTTGTTACACGCTGCGACACGTTTGCACGTAACAAACCGAGTACACAAAAACCCGGTGGTTTGCTTCAACCACTCGAAATCCCTGACGAACCTTGGGAGAGCGTATCAATGGATTTCATCACTGATCTCCCTAAAACACGAGATGGTCATACAGCAATCCTCGTCTTCGTGGATCGCTTGACCAAGATGGTGCACTTCGTGCCTACAACCACGGACGTATCAGCAGAAGATACGGCTAAGTTGTTTATTGCACATGTTTTCTGTTTACATGGTTAGCCTCGTGTGCTAGTGTCTGACCGAGACCATCGTTTTACAAGCCGTTTTTGGCAGGAGATCATTCGGACACTAGGGAGGAAGCTGAAAATGTCGTCTGCATTCCACCCTTAAACGGATGGGCAGACCGAACGCACAAATCGCACTCTTTAACAAATGCTTCGTTCGTTTATTGGCCCAACACAAGATGATTGGGATGAGCTGTTGCCAGTCGTGGAATTTGCTGTCAACAACTCTGTGCATGAAAGCACCCACGAAAAAACCCTTTATCTTAAATTGTGGTCGGCACCCCACAACACCTGCTACGCATGGGGTCAGTGGCTTGAAAATTCCAGCCGCTAAGGACTTTATTGGCAAGCAGCAAGAAGCGCTTAAGTCTGCTCGTCGTTGGTTGCAACTTGCCCAACAACGCCAAAAGTCTTATGCCGACATGAAACGCCGGGACATCTCTTTTCAAGAGGGAGACAAAGTTTTGTTGAGTACGAAAAATATTCGACTCAAATTACCTGGGGCGCGAAACCTGCTTCCTTGTTGGATTGGGCCATTCGAGGTTATCAAGCGGGTTGGGGCGGTGGCTTATAAGCTTAAGCTACCAGGCACCTTGCGGATTCACAACGTCTTCCACGTGTCTCTGTTAAACAAGTATGTTCCCGAAGGCACGTACCAACCACCACCAACCATCGTCTTGGGTGAGGAACTATATTATGAGGTCGAGCGTGTGCTGATGCACCGTGATCGACAACGCGGCCGTAAAACAAGACGTGAGTTCCTCATTAAGTGGAAAGGCTACGGGCCTGAACACAATTCCTGAAAGCCAGAAGAACACTTGACTGAAACAGCAGTTCAAGCTTACATGGAAGACTTGGCTCTTCGAGCAGCCCCACAACCAGTGGATGGTGTTGACCCTGGCCGTAATGTGGTGCGTCGTGCTCGTAGCACTCGCCCCAAGAAGCACTCCAAGGCAACGGGGACGTTGCCAGCTGGAGGGGGAGGAGTGTAACGCATCACCTACCTACCCTAACAACTATCCTAGCTAAGGCTCTCTAAAGCGCTACCTACGCAAGGTAACGACTTACGGGAAGAAAGGGTTGGAAGGGATGATTGTTGATTGGTCCACAAATTGTGAATCACCACCCACTAAAAGACAAACAAGGTTGGGAACCAACCCAACCTTCACATTGGTGGAAATTCAAACCAATAACATTTCAATGTTGCTGTTACAAGTTACAACAGGTAACCAGACAATTCTTATCACAAATAAGTTGCTCTCATTGGTTGCAAATCCAACCAACATGCCACCTAAGCAAACTCACCTTAAGGAGCTCCTTGCCGTTGTTGCCATGGAGGAGGTGGAGCTCCCCAAGGGGCATTGAGGAAGGGGTTTGGAGCTCCAAGGCCCATTGTCTCATTCCCAACTCCAATTGATCAATTTTGGAAATGGGATTTTCTCTCTAAGTCCAAGACTTCTCCCTCACAAGTGCTCCAAGCATCAATCACCCTCTTGGTGAAGCTACCCCTTTCACTTCCAAGGCTTCACCTATTAAGTCTTCAAGAGTCAAGACTACTTTTGGGACTAGTCTCTATTGTATGTGTGTGTTCTTGGCAGTTTATAAGCCTACTATTGACCCTTTTGTGGGCATTCTTTTATAAGCCCGGGTCTTTATTGCGATTTTAAGGGCGTTTTCATATAAGCCCGTGTTACACCACTGGTCGTCAGCCAGTGGTTGACTAGTACAGATAATTCACACATCGCGAATTAGCAATAAATCACTCGCATCTTATAGGAGGCAATGATTCAAATACGCGCATAATCCGCCTGAATCTGGAGTTGCGAAAATGCAATCCTCCCGCCAATCGCTCTACCCGAGGATCCATACTATCCATTGGGGTGCATAGGGGAATGTCACGAGAAATCGTTTTCATACGTGTACGGGAATTCAAGCCTAAGAGGAAGTTCGAGGAGGAGTCGACCAGTGAGGTGAATGGCTCGTCAACCAGTCAGTAACGGCGTCTGTACGCGTAATTTGCAACCCTCCCTTCCCATACGCTGGAAAGGCGATAATTCAACGCCGGCCTAGGAGAAAGGCAATATCTGACGAGGGCTTAGGATATAAAGTTGTCGCCTACATACCTCCTGCGGGAGGCCTAGGTTTATCACTTGAAAACACGGTTGCACTGAGCTTCGCTCCAACCTTGAGTGGCGAGGTGGAGTTACTGCACCCTGACAGCACAACCTTTCATCTGAAAATTGGACGAAACAGGATTGGCTTCTAAATTTCGCGCCATTCTGCTCCCCAACTCGGATTGGTTGCACGTGTTGGCGAAATCGCCAACACAACCCAACCCTCCCGAAATAATTACCCCCCAACAGAACCTTTCACGAAACTGGCGGGATTCGCCAGTTCTGTTTGAAACATTCGCGCGCTCATTTCTGGAAAAGAGTCATTTCGTTCCCCAATCAGCATGCGTCCTAGGGTGTATGTAGACCGCAGCTATAAGCAACTATCGACAGGAAGAATCTGGAGATGCAATAATGCAATCTCCCGCCACTCGCTCCACCAATGACCATCCATATCGAATGGTGTGGAGTGGAGTGGACAGCGAAAGATACGCGGAGTCGTTTGTTACAGGATACCCAGTTGTACAGTGAGCTGCTTTCGTGAGCTGTGACGAAGGAAGTGGAGAAATACTTGAACCAAACCCCATAGAACCAAACGAAACCGATCTTGACTTGGGCGTTGAAGATTCCGCTAATTCCAGCGCGTCGCAATGTTTGTGCCAGACGCCTCGTCAGAAATACCGCACCGCGCAATCCACCGACATTTGAATCTCGCGAACCCACAGTCTGATGTCCGAACCAAACTGGTCTCCTTGCCAATCACAATTGCAAACGGGCAGTGGATGTGAGCCTGCTCGACTTCACGCTCCTCCCTGACAGACGAGCATAAACAAGTAAGGCCACGCGCTCCGTTCCGTCATCGTCTATAAACGGCTTCGCGGGCCGAGGCACAGGCCTTGGCATAGCAAAGCCCCTCCTGCATTACACTGAGCAGCAGACCCTCGTTTCTACGAAAGTGGACCGAACAATGCATTTTAGTGTCGTTGACCAGTCAGGTCGCTGTTCACTTGCCCATCTGGTTCCAATACTGCCCTCCGAAAAGCGTTGACCAGACTCGTTTAACAGCTGGTTGTCGCCGTTTACCAGCAATCGCTGAGGCAAGCTTCATTATCCGCCCTGTCGGGCACCATAGCCATTCGCGGAGCGCCAACCGCCTAATCTGCCTATCTCCTAGAACGAGTCGTTCTGTAGCACTGTGACGACGCGCGGTAAGTAGTGAAGGACCCTCCGACATACCTATCTTGATTTCGATTGTTGTTTCAGCGTTAGCACTACATACTCTCCTTCAGCAGAAGCGAAATAGCTTCCTACAAACTTTCCTTTAGTGAAATAGCTTTGCCGCTCGAACGCGACGTCGGCTGGACGGTGCGAGCAGAAGCGGCGACGAGATTATAATAGCCGCTTAGGAGCGAGTAATATGGAACTCTTGGAGGCGCATTGGGTTTGCAACGCTTTGTCGTAGACTCGGAGTCTGCCGCTCGGAGAGCAGCACTTCGTTCCCGCGGCTTGTACAGCAAAGCAACATACTAGTAACATGATGATACCTTACTAGCGGCGAACACTCGCTTGGCGAGAGATACGCTAGCGAGCCATTGGTGTACGCCTGATCACGTCGACCTGTGCAGGTAGAGCTTTATGGCAGAAAAGTGTCGTCGTGGCCACCATGCTGTAAAAGACGTCAGCAAATTCTTGGCGAAACAGGCAAAAGGGTTACATCCTGGAAAATTGTCGCCGAGACGATCGCCGAATGCAGCATGGCGCCAGCACCGCCGCTCACCCAGACTCTTCGGCGCGGTAGAAAGCGCGACGCGGACACCGCCTCCCTCGCCGTTCCTCTTGCCGCGTCCCCGGCCGTGCCTTTGGGCGCGACTTCCGACGACACTCGCGGATCAGCAACGGGGATCGAGGCAGTTGCAGGCTCTGGTCAGAATGAGGACCTTCGCGGATGGGGTCAAATCGAGGGGGGTCTCGAGTAAATGGAGTTTGACGAACTGGCTCGATCGCCTGTTGCGCCTGCTGGTTTCGATGACGGTAGCAGTGGCAGCCTGCGGGGGGAGGTACCATATAGTGTCGGCTCAACTGGTGCACGAGTCGCAACGTAAGATTTCTCTGCTCCTTGCCTCCACTCCCCTCCTCTCCGCCCTTCTCCGCGCGCTGCGGCTTCTTCCGCCCTCCTCCCACGCATGCCTGTTCCTCTCCTACATCCCTTCCCCTTTCAAACTGTCTCCGCCCTCCCATTCACATTTGTCAAAAGAGAATCGGAGTCCTAGGGGTAACGCTCACTGGGGTATCCCCATTGTGAACCTTGGGGTACACGGGCCCTTTGCGTAACTTACCCCCCTCACCCACTTCCCCCACCCCCCAATCTCCTTCTCCGCGACCCCCCACTCCCCTTCTGCACCGCCCTCCCATGCCGCCGCCTGGAGGACAGTGCCCGCGCTCCAATCAATCGCCGCCACGTGGCACTCTGTTACCACTGCCACGTGGCAGGATGGCTGGGACTGCTCGAAGTGGAGTGGCGTGTCGTGCGATAAGGAGGGGTTTGTTACAACCGTGTGAGTTTTCAGCCAGCTATTGCAACGCGCAATATTTCAACAAAACGGGGAAGCTATAACGCAAGGGGGATTGACTTTATCCCCTCGTTTTTCTCACTCAACTGCGTTACCTCATTTGTCATTCAACTCTCCCTGCTCCCTCATCCGCCATCTCCCCGCTCACCGCCACCTCCCGTTCCCTGATCCGCCGTCGCCCTGCTCCCTCATCCGCCACTCCCCGCTCCCCAATCCGCCATCTCCCCGCTCCCCAATCCGCCGTCTCCCCACTTCCTGATTCGCCGTCTCCCCGCTCCCCAAACCGCCACTCCCCGCTCCGTTGACTGTCGTCCGTTGACTGCCGTCCGTTGACTGCCGTCCGTTGACTTTGAGTCGACGCAAATCACCAACGCCCCGCCATCTTCCCGCTCCCCCCACAGTGACCTCAGCAGCACGGATCTGGAAGGGTCTCTGCCGTCCGCGCTCTTCACGCTCATGTCGCTTCGACAAGATGACTTTGAGTCGACTCAAAATAGCCTTCATATCCCTCGCCCCTGCCCCCAACTCCCCACAGGGACCTCAGCAACGGGAATCTGGAAGGGTCGCTTCCGTCCGCGCTCTTCACGCTCACGTCGCTTCAACAACTGTGGGTCTGTGGGTCTCGCTCACGCACATCCACAGCGAATGCTGATGCGCTCGTTCCGCATGGGGCCACGCGTACGCCACGTGGCCCCATGCGGGACGAGATCGCTCGCAGTGACCGCGGCAAGTCTGACTCGTCTGAGGGGTTCCCTTCATTACTTGCTCACATCGCCTCGTTCCACCACATAGCGTGAATCACAACTTCCAGAGTGCAACTTTCTCCCACCGCTTTGTCTCGTTCTCCTTTCTTTTTGTCTGCTAATCTTCCAAGTGCCAAACGATTTTTACTTCTCCAATTCCTCTCAACATCAACCCCCCCCCCCCCCCCCCCCCCCTCCCCCCCCTCCACCTTCCTTCTTTCCATTCCCTCCTCCCTTCTTCTTCAGAAAGCTCAACGATAACTCGTTAGAGGGCTCCCTGCTCAATGCTATAGGGAACCTGACCCAACTAACCCTGCTGTAAGCATGACATGATAACATGTGAGGCCCTGCTGTAAACCCTAGGACCAACTGACATCCAACATGTGAGTGAGGCTCCACGTGTAGAGGGCTCTCCTGGATGCTATAGGGAATCTGACCCAACTAACCCTATGGTAAGCATGATGCAAAAACGACCAATACAATGCTTGACAACTATGTATTGTACAGCATGTGAGGCCGCATGTGTTCTTAACAAAAGCTTTTTGAGGACCCTGCTAAACCCTACCTCGAAACCTTAAACCTGAAACCCGAAACACTAAACCTCATTTCAGACCTCAAAACTTAAATTCCGAACTCCAAACCCGAAAGCCTAAACCTCGAACCCTAAACCGGAAACCCAAAACCCGAACCCCAACCCCTGTCAGGTCTCTGGGCAGAAATGAGCTGTCAGGACCCATTCCCGCCCCGCTCTCCAACCTCCAAGCCCTCAAGTACCTGTGAGTCCTATTTTCTGGTGAGGCGTAAAGTGCACTTGTTCTGCTTTTGAGACACCCCTACCTTCTTATCATCAAGTACTCGTTAGTGTGTGCGCCCGTGTCCTTGCAGACACATGTAGTGTTAAGGTGTACATGTGTATGCATGTGCATTGACGATTTCTGGTGCTGCGTCTGTTGCGGCAGTACGGTCAAAGGTGGACTCACTGTGACCATACCTTAAGGACTGAGTTGTGCCCGTATGCATTTGTACCGCAGCCTTCTGAGTGACAACGAGCTGTCGGAGACAATCCCAGCTGGGCTGGGGAGCATCACAACTCTTGAGGCGCTGTAAGTGGGGTGCCTAGCAGGGAATGTCTTAAACCGCGTGGTACCATGTGTATTACAGAGTGAGTGGTAAACCATTGACAGGATTGTTCAGTAATGTGGTGGTGGAGAGGAGGTGTGGTGTGGCTGATAGACATGTTGAGTGCATGTTCTTCGTTCAGGCATTTGTGTGTGTACCATGCGGCATCGGTGGCGCTTCTTCTTTGGCTTCCAAACCCCACCTGCTTGCTTCTTTTAATTTCCTGCACAGGCTATCCCTGCCTGCTCGCTTCCTTGCATCCCCTGACTCAAACTCGCACACCCGCCTAACTCTTGTCCCTTTGCCTTGCACCAGCAGCCATCAATCTTTCCCAGCGACCGCTGGCAGGCACTCCTTCCTTCCGTCACAGCTGCTCCACTTGCACTACCTTCCTTCCCTCACAGGCACTCCTTCCTTCCCTCACAGGCACTCCTTCCTTCCCTCACAGGCACTCCTTCCTTCCCTCACAGGCACTCCTTCCTTCCCTCACAGGCACTCCCTCCTTCCCTCACAGCTGCTCCACCAACACTGCCTCCCCGCTCCGCTCACACAGCACGGCTCTCCATCCGTCTGTGCATCTCCCCCACTTCCAGGGACTTGAGCATGAATCGCCTTTCGGGCGACCTGCCGCCATCACTTTTCAACCTGCCCACTCTTGTCTACTTGTACGTTGGGCTGAGATTCTCGTCGAAACCCTGGATAGGCTTACTTCGTTCTCTCTTGTTCGCCTCGTGTGCTACCTTGCACTCGGTTCACAATGCTCTTTGCGCGGACGGTGCAGGAGCTGTCAGTAGAAGACAGGTGGGCTGCGGATGGCGCTCGCATGGTTGTTCTCGAATGCCTACAGACTACAGTCGTTCGGATTCTCAAATAGGAAGGTTTTCTAAAAAAACACCCGTTTTTCAACAACTGACAATCTGCCTCAAGGCCACCTCAACGAATTTCTGCAAACCCTTTAACCAACCCCACCCCCCACCCCCACCCTCCCTCCCTTCCACCCCACCCCTCTCCCCCACTGTAACCCTCACAATGACGTTTTCAACAATGACTGACCTATTGGGTTCCGTCCCCTCCTCAACCTTCTCCTCTCCCTCCACCTCCTCTCTCCCCCAAACTGCCTCCAGTTCTATTCATCGGTCCTGCTCCAGCCATCACAACTCCCGTTTCCAGCCTCCCTTCCCTCCGTTTACCCCTCGCACGAACATATCCAGTAACGAGTTGCTTCGAAACAATATCACGTCCCTCCCTTTCCCGTTCCCCCTCACAGGGACATATGCAATCAAACAATGAGTTCGCTGGTTTTGGTTTTGGGAAATCCGAAAAAAAAAACAGCTCCTCCCCACCCCTCCCTTGCCCGCATTTCCCTAACAGGGACATATCCAATAACGAGTTCGCTGGTCCCCTCCCTTCGGGTTTGGCTTCCCCCTCCCTCGCCTCTCACCCTCTCGCCACTTTCAACGTCGAAAAAAACTTCTTCACAGGGTCTGCCCGTGCCGAAATCTCGGCTGGAAAGCTTTCCTTCTGCCCGGAGGACCAGCAGGGAGGGTTCGCAGCAGCGAATCTGCTCCCTTATAGCCCGTCTCAGTACGGTTCAGTGCGAGGAAACTGCCTCAACCCGAGAGGAGGGGGGGGGTGCGAGGGGGACGGGAGGCAGCGGAAGCAGGGGGGGTGTTTGGCGTTTTGTGGGGTAGGTAGTGTCCAAGGAGTGTGTGGAGGGCACGGGAGGTGCTTTCTCAAGGGGCCCTCAAGAGTGCCCGTGTGTGAGTGTGAGGAGGGGTATTATGAGGATACGGTGGAGTCAAAAGGGGGTGGTTACCCTACTTGTTCGGCGACCAAGCCTGAGAATCCGCCTCCTCCCTTTCCACCAGACATACCATTGGATGGAGGTAAGCCGTGATGTGTGTCCCTGTGTGTGTGTGTGTGTGTGTGTGTGTGTGTGTGTGTGTGCGTGCGTGCGTGCGTGCTTTCGTGCGTACGTGCGTGCGTGTGTGTGTGTGTGTGTGCGCGCGCGCGCGCGTGTGTGTGTGTGTGTGGGTGTGGGTGGGTGCGTGCGTGCATGCGTGCGTGCGTGTGTGTGTGTGTGTGTGTGTGTGTTTGTGTGCGCGTGTGAGTCTGTGTGTGCGTCTGTGTGCGTGTGTGTGCGAGTGTGTCTGTGTTTGTGTGTGACTTTCCCTGCTCCCCATCTCTCCTGTTCCCTCCGCTCAGACATCCCACTCAAGGAGTGCCATGCCACAACACCGGGTTCAGCGACAGGGACTTGAAGGCCATGCGTGCAACCACCCCTTATCACGATCAAACTGACTCAGGTGTCAGCTCCCTTTCTTTCTCCCCATCTCGCCTTTCTCCTCATGCAGACGACCCACAGAAGCAGCGCCACCGGCCGGGGTTGAGGGACCGGGACTTCAAGGCCGTGCCGGCAACCACCCCCTCGCGCTTTAACCGCTTCTTCCGCCACGTCAGCCTGGGGTTCAACGGCACTGCTGCCCAACCCTCTTGGGCATGCAGAGAGGCGGTAGACTGGCGCGGGCTGGTGCTAGTACGAGGGAGGAATGTGACGGTGGTTCCTCCGGTGAAAGACCAAGGCTTGTGCGGTGAGTGGTGAGGGAGCGAATGCGAGTGTGTCAATTGCTAGAATGGGGTGTGACGGCTCTGGTGGCGGTGGTGCGAGTCGCTTGAAACGGATTGATGGAAGCACGTCAGCCTGGGGTTCAACGGCACGGCCGCGCAGCCCCCTTGGGAGTGCCGAGAGGCGGTGGACTGGCGGGGGGTGGTGCTCGTGCACGGTGCACGGGCGCAACGTGACGGTGGTGTCTCTTGTGAAAAGACCAAGGCTTGTGCGGTGAGTGGTGAGGGAGGGGTCACCGGGTTTGAATAGCTAGAATGTGATGTGAATGGTGCACCTCTGGTTTGGGTAGTTTGAGTCACTTTAGAACGTTTTGATGGAAGTCCAGGGCTTGTGCGGTGAGTGGTGAGTGAAAGAGGGGAGGTGAGTGGTGAAGGAGGGGAGGTGGGCGATGAAGGAGGGGAGGTGAGTGGTGAGGTTCGGGTGGTGAGAGTGATGGGGAGTTGGGTGGTGGGGAAGGGTAGATGAGCAGTGAAGGAGTGGACGGTGTGAATAGCCAAGAAAGGATACAAATGGTGTAGCTCTGGTGCTGGTGACTTAAGATGCAATGAAGCGGTTTAAAGGAAGCAATGGCATCAATTGAATGCGCTCCTACGCGTGCATGCTAACTATTCCGCCGTTCTTTCTCTTCAGTATATCCACTCCCCTCTCCAACCCGCACCCCTCCCCCAATCAGCTGCCTGCTGGGCTCTGGTGCCGGTAGCAGCAATAGAGGCAGCCTATGCAATAGCATACGGCGCCAACCATCCCAACCTGTCCAGTCAACAGGTGCTGAGCTGTCAGGGCACGTGGCAGTGCACAGGTGGCATCCCGGCGGACGCGTTCCAGTTTGTGGCTGCTGTGGGAGGGGTATCGCCGGAGAAAGCAGTGCCGTATTCGGGAGTGGTGAACGCGAGTGACTGCAAGGTGGGCATGTGTGTGCAAGTTAATGTTGGTCCTCCTGGGCACTCTCTGAAAGCATTGATTACGGAAATTTGCTTCCTGCTTAGAGAGGAAATGAGGAGCCACCTGCCTTTGGCCTCTCCTTGCCCTCTTTCTCCTGCCCGTCCCTCCCCCTTCAGCTTCTCCCAGCAAGTTCGAAGCCTGCAGCTGCTGCCAAGCGCAACTCACGTGAGTCCAAACCACAACCTGCAGCTGTCAAGCCTACCACCAAACCTCCCACCAAGGCTCTATCCGCACCTCCCACCGGGCCAGCTTCCGGGCCATGGAAGCTGCAGAGTAAGAAGGCTGCAGCGCAAGCCATCAAGGTTGCAACATCAGCTTCCAAGCCTGCTGCCGGACCTCCTGCCAGGCCTGCCAAATCACGAACGAGGGGAGTGCGGTCACCTTTCAAACCTGTTGCTGCTGGCAGAGGCCGGCAGGCTATGGTTCGGGCGGCAGCTGCGCGTGCGGTGCCCACATCAGCATCCATGTCAGCATCCACGTCAGCAGGCCGAACGCCAGCAGCCTCAACTCCAATTACGAAGAATGAAGACGACGACGACAAGCACACGCACTTCTCCCCCTCCCTCTCCTCCCTCTTCTCCCAACTCTTCCACCGGCTCCGAAGACCAACCCAGCCGCCCAAGCTGCCCCCCACCACCTCGGTTCCCCCGTCCTCCTCCCCTCCTCCCCCTGCCTTTCCACCTCAACCGCCTGGCATCCACCCCCTCTCTGGCCGCTTCTCCATCTCCATGTTCGAACAGGTGCGCTCGATAAACTTGTAGACGTGGGTCAATAGATTTGAACCCCCTGTCACCGCACTCGACCCATCTGTAGTGTTTCATCACACATCTCCTCACTTACCTGTGCTGCTCCGGTGCCTCTTCGTGTGCTGCCACTGTGAGTGACAGGTGTCGATCCCCGGTTGGCTGGGAATGGTGCTGGCGCTGCAGGCGCAGCCAATCATTGCCAACGTGGAGGCGGATCAACTCTCCTTTATCAACTACCAGGGGGTGAGTTGTCTCAATACTTTGAACTGAGAGAGGAATAAGTTGTCTTTTGAGTCGACTCAAAAGTCAACGAGGAGGCAGAACAGCTCTCCCCTGTCAACTACCAGGTGGTGAGTTAGTGGCGAAGTTGTAAGCGATTGAGCGAGGACAAGTTGTAAGTGGTGCAATATCTTTAGAGCTGTCCAGAATGTACTAGTGTGTGAAGGACGGGGTTAGCATCGTGCAGGGATGATGCTCATCACGAGCTACCACATCAGAAAGAACAGACTATGCATGGGGAAGAACAGGAGGGTAGCATCGTGCGGGGAAGGTAAACGTAACGAGTGGGGAAAACAATCAAGGCAGTTTTAGTCGTAAGACCTTTTGAAGTAAAATGTTCCCAGGGGTTCATTGTGTTGATCAGTTTTTTTTAGGAGCCTAAATAATCGTAAGACCTTTGGACGTAAGATGTTTCCAGGGGTTCATTGTGTCGATCAGACCTCTTTTTGCTCTCGCCCTCCTTCAACTCCACACTCTTCAGGGCTTCGTTTGCGTGGATCCAGATTGCGTTGGAGTCGACTTTAGAAACTTTATGTTGGTACGGCCTTCTTATCTCGCTCCTCTTCAACTCCACACCCTTCAGGGCTTCGTTTACGCGGATCCAGATTGCTTCGCGAATGGAGTGGTGAATCACATAGTGCTGCTGGTGGGGTACAGCACGGTGGGAGTGACGCCCTACTTTATCCTCCAAAACACCTGGGGATCCACCTGGGGCGAGGGCGGCTTCATGCAGATGGCCATCGAAGCAGGTACCTTTTTCCTCTGGTTTTTGTGGTTATTTATTGTGTAGAACAAAACGAAGCGACGTATACTTTGCTTCTTTGAACACCTGGGGATCCACCTGGGGCAAGGGCGGTCTCATGCAAATGGCTATTGAAGCAGGTGCTCGTCTCCTCTGGTTGCATTAGTAAGTTCTCGCATTGAAGAAAATGGACACAAAATAGCCCAAGTGATTCCCTGTCATATCCGGGGGTTGTTGTCAGTGGTGTGTGTTGCAAGGCATGATGAAGAAAAACTCTCTCATAATCTGAACTTTTTTTCATAAAAGTTTTGCTAGGCCAGACTGAGGTCCAGTCCAGTCACCCCTACCACCTGAAAGACCCCACAAGCACCACCCAACTTTCATTGCCCATACCTTATCCCTATCCATCTCTCCACTCCCCCCCACCCTCCACACAGAGGCGATGGCATATGTGGCATCAACAGCAGTCCTGCCTGTGAATCACACCCTGTCAGCGCATCAATTCGTGTGGAAGCGGCAAGGCCTGAGGCGCCTCAAAGTTTGTCCCTCCCTCCACCCCCCCCAACCCCCACACACAGGCAACGGCATCTGCGGCATCAACACCACTCCTGCCTTATACCCAGTGGTAGCAGGCTCGCACCCGTGTCAACCCATCAACCCGTGTGGCAGCGGCAAGTGCAGCAACCGCGCGGGGAAGAGCAAGTGCACGTGTGCGCCTGGGTTCACCACTGCCAAGAATATTGATGGGTCCGAGACATGCATTCCGGGTGAGCAGAAAGAAAAGTGTACGTTAGGTAACACAACCCACAAATCCCGCCTCTCTGCCCCTGACTCTCTTCTAGCAAGTGTGTGTGTGCACCTGGGTTCAGCACTGCCAGGAACATCGATGGGTCTGAGACATGCATTCCCGGTGAGCAGGAAGAGAACGGTAGCAAGACATGCTAGACGGTAGCAACAACCACAATCCCCCCTCCTTAATCAATACGCATGGAAGACATCAGGGTTTTAACAAGACATGCATTCCCCTTTCCCACCATCTTGCCAGTTCACATGTGCATTTAGTCAATATGGCAGCAATAAATTCACTCAAAATATGTGCAATAATATACATGCACATGTGAACTGTGTTCACTAAAGGAAATCAATATAGCATACAGTTTCTCCCTCTAATGGAATGACAGCACTAAATTCGCTGCCTCCTCTCCCCTCTACCCTCTTTCCTCGAGATTCTCCCGTCCACCCCATTCCCCTCTCCCCTCTTTCTCCCTTTTCTTTCCTCCCCATCTGCCTTCTCTTTCTTGCCTCCCACCCCTCCCTTTGCCAGTCCACGTGTGCGCCATGTCAGCAGCCAACCCATGCCAGGTGGGCACGTGTCTCGATGACGGGGCGGGCGGCTACAATTGTCTGTGTCCACCAGGGTTTGTGGCCGATGAGCGACCCGATGAAACCCCAGTCTGCGTGCCAGGTGGGTACTGCTCGCTTCTTCTTCTCACGTGCAAAACCCTACTATGTACAGCTAGGCCAGAAACCCCTCTGTGTGTGCCAGGGAAAGGTAGGCCTGGATGATGGCGCAGGAGGCTACAAATTCCTGTGTCCGCTGGGCTTTGTGACGGACGAGAGACCTGATGAAACCCCTGTCTGCGTGCCAGGTACTGCTCTCGTGCCAGGTACTGCTCTCGTTCCTGCTCGTTTCTTCTCACCGCACAAAATGTTACCACGTCAAAGGCTTGGAGATCATGGTTCTACTTACATTCATGTGACCCACCCCTCCCTCCTCTCCTTCCATGCCAGGTGTCACTCCCTCAGAGGTCCACGTGGTGCCAGGACTGACATGTGACACTGTGCGGTCGACATTTGGCATGTCAGAGGCCAATTTCACTCTGCTCAATCCGGTGCGCTCAAAGCAAGCCGCCACCCACTAGTGCCACCACTTATCAATGTGTCTCTGCCACTAGTGCCTTGCCGCACGAGCATCACACAGTGTGCGGTCCACATTTGGCATGTCAGAGGCCAACTTCACTCAGCTTAACCCTGTGGGTAATTCAGAAGCCGCAACCAGGCATCGCTGTGCCTTTGCCGCTAGTGTATTTTTTAGGCGCCTCATGATTGGCGGCCATCTTCACTCAGCTTAGCCCGGTGGGCTGAACTCAACCGGTATCAAATGGTCGGTGCTCACCCACTAGTTGGTGAATCAACCTGCATCACGCGTCAATGTGCGTTCGCCACTAGTGCCTCGCAACACCATCACCACATAGCTTCCGCCCACGTCGCGCACCATCACACAATCGCACCGCGTGAAACTGCTCTCTCAAGCTGTGGTTGTACTGATGCTGCTCTCTCTCCCTCTGTCCAGCCCCGAGCAACCATTCATGAGTCTGGTCTTCCTGCTTGTGTGTGCCCCCGTGTTCTGAGTCGACTCAGAATGAGCCGTGTTTTGAGTCGACTCAGAATGAGCCGTGTTTTGAGTCGACTCAGAATGAGCCGTGTTTTGAGTCGACTCAGAATGAGCCGTGTTTTGAGTCGACTCAGAATGAGCCGTGTTTTGAGTCGACTCAGAATGAGCCGTGTTTTGAGTCGACTCAGAATGAGCCGTGTTTTGAGTCGACTCAGAATGAGCCGTGTTTTGAGTCGACTCAGAATGAGCCGTGTTTTGAGTCGACTCAGAATGAGCCGTGTTTTGAGTCGACTCAGAATGAGCCGTGTTTTGAGTCGACTCAGAATGAGCCGTGTTTTGAGTCGACTCAGAATGAGCCGTGTTTTGAGTCGACCCAGAATGAGCCGTGTTTTGAGTCGACCCAGAATGAGCCGTGTTTTGAGTCGACTCAAAACACGGCTCTCCCTCTGTCCAGCCCCGTGCAACTGTTCACGAGTCTAGTCTTCCTCCTTGTGTGTGCCCCCCCTTCCCCACCCTCCTTGTCCGCTCCCTCGTGTGGATGGAATCTCCAGAAGCTCAATTGCTCAAGCCTTGCAATTGGGGATGACATTAACGTTAGCGATGACACCCTGTGCAGAACTCCCTATACTGCCCCTGCCTCAGTCGCCCTTCTTGTTTGCCCCTCTCTTTCCCCCACCCCCAGAAGCTCAACTGCTCCAGCCTTGCAATTGGAGACGATATTTATGTCAGCGATGGCACCCTGTGCGCCACTCCCTATACTGTCACCGCTGTAAGTCCAAGGCCACTCTCTCTACTGTCACTGTCGTAAGCTCAAGATTACTCCCTATACTATCACTACTGTGATCCCACAGAACATCAGTTCGCCGCACTTGATCCGCATTAGCTATACTTGATGCTGAAATGCTCAATCCGTGCTTGTAGAGATGCACGCTTGATCCCTTATGCTGGTTAGGGATCCCTCACGCCGTTTGCTCCTGTTGAGGCGCCTCACAAGCCTTGCCATGCTTGCGGAGATGCTTGCTCGATCGGCAGTCCGACACTGCTGGTTTCTGCTGGTTAGGGATCCCTCTCACCGTTTGCTTCTGTGCGTGCAACCAGTTTTTATAGATTTAAAAAGAAGGAGACGCTTGCTTTATCTGCAGTCTGACACAGCTGGTTTCTGCTGGTTAGGGATCCCTCACGCCATTCGCTTCTGTGCGTGCGACCAATGGCAGGATGACACGTGTGAGAGCATTGCAGCAGCATTCAGCATGACTCGCTCGGAATTCCTCAAGCTGAACGACGACCTGCCGTGTGGACGGCTAAAGGCGGGGCAACAGGTGGGGATGGCAGGCTCAAGGCATGTGTGAGAGGGTGGCTGTTCAGGGTTGTGTGAGGGCATAACAGCAGCATTCAGCATGACTCGCTCACAATTCCTCAAGCTGAATGACGACTTGCCGCGTGGAATGCTGCAGCCTGGCCAACAGTTGGGAGACATGTATGGTAGGTAGTATAGTTGCTCAAGGCATGTGCGAGCATGGGTGCTCAAGGCATGTGAGAGCATGGGTGATTTAGGCATGTGTGAGAGCATGGGTGCTCAAGGCATGTGTGAGAGCATGGGTGCTCAAGGCATGTGCGAGCATGGGTGCGTCAATCATGTGTGAGAGCATGGCTGCATCAATCATGTGTGAGAGCATGGCTGCATCATTCATGTGTGAGAGCATGGCTGCATCATTCATGTGTGAGAGCATGGCTGCATCATTCATGTGTGAGAGCATGGCTGCATCATTCATGTGTGAGAGCATGGCTGCATCATTCATGTGTGAGAGCATGGCTGCATCATTCATGTGTGAGAGATGGCTGCATCATTCATGTGTGAGAGCATGGCTGCATCATTCATGTGTGAGAGCATGGCTGCATCATTCATGTGTGAGAGCATGGCTGCATCATTCATGTGTGAGAGCATGGCTGCATCAATCATGTGTGAGAGCATGGCTGCATCAATCATGTGTGAGAGCATGGCTGCATCAATCATGTGTGAGAGCATGGCTGCATCATTCATGTGTGAGAGCATGGCTGCATCATTCATGTGTGAGAGCATGGCTGTATCATTCATGTGTGAGAGCATGGCTGCATCAATCATGTGTGAGAGCATGGCTGCATCAATCATGTGTGAGAGCATGGCTGCATCAATCATGTGTGAGAGCATGGGTTCAGATCACAGCATGTCTGTCGCAGTTCCCCTCCAGCGGAATGGCGACCAGCATTGTTGATGGCTGCAGGTTGGTCAGCACGTACGACTGAGCTTAGATGGTGCAAGGCGACATAACCTTCTGCTTTTCAGTATCCCTGGAGTCTGTGCTAACGCCTGCTGCTTTCTCTTTGTAATTAATGAACTGTGTTTCGTGTCCGTGCAGGTGTGCGTGGCGCATGGCACTCCAGATATGCCAGCGTGCCAGGAGTTTGTGACTGTAGCGGAGGGCGACAGCTGCGACACTATAATGAGGGCTGCACGCCCCCCTCTGAGCGCACAGGAGTTCTACACATTGAACCCAGGGATCAACTGCAACGTGGGCGAACAGATGCTGCTAGGCCAACAGGTAAAGAATTGTGGGTAACGAGGCGACTTTTGAGGCGATGTTGGGGAGCAAGTGCTTCTAGGCCAACAAGAAAGGCCCTTCTCATGCACAGCTCCTGCCACTACTCTTGGCCTTGTGTTGCGTGCATAGCAGTTACGATTACATCCTTCCCCCAATCCCCTCTGCCTTTCACCCTTACCCTGGAAAAGGACTTAAAGCTCTGGCGTTTGTGGCCATAGCCATATCTCTGCAAATCTGGGAGGGGCTCTGGGAGGGGCTCTTTGCCTTTCGTCGCCGTTTTTCTGCTGATTCATGCTCAGTGTACACTTTCAGTCTACCAAAGGGTATACCCAGTGGAGGTGCTACATGATATCAGAAATGAATGGAGCTTCCCTTTCCTCCACCCCCATCCCTCCCCGCACGCCATCTTTCCCCATCCCCCATTCTCCCCAACTCTTTCATGTCCCCCATTTCATTGGATCTGTGTGCAGGTGTGTGTGCGTGGTGGCAGATCAAGTATGCTACTCGGAGCTTCTCGATGTGTGACAAACCTGCAGTACACGGTTGTGACGGGAGACACATGTGCGCGCATCATTGCTCTCTACTTTAAGAGCTCGTCAAGACTAATGGCGCAATACAATTCGGGTTATGTGTGTACAAACAACCGCTTGTACAAGGGCATGCGCCTGTGCAAGCCACCTTAGGTCGTTTACAGCACCTGTCGTTGTGTGTATTTAGCATACCAGCTCTTGCGAATCTTAGCACCAGACTACTCTCATTCAAATGTTGTTGTATATGTCTGTTCTATTTGATTATTTACCTAGTGCAGCGCAGTGCAGCTGGGGGGGGCGGGGGGTACTCCGACCTACAGTGTGAACGTTTATTTTCAGCTGAAATAATAATGCTAGTGGCATCCATTAACTCAACTTCTGCACTTGCATATTCAAAATACTAAAGAATTACACAAATTAGGCAGAATATTCCACCTTTCAGAATCCCTCACATTTGATTCAATGTATACACCATGAAATCTGCAGCCAACGCTGCCCTAATATCGATGTCCTCGCTATTTCCCAAACCAAGGTTCGGCCTAGCCAAACGTGCTTTGGCATCCACATCTGTCTGGGTGCCCCCTAGGTCGAGCGATAGCCCTGGCACAGAAGAGGGAGGAACAGAAGGGCGATGAAGATCGCCGAGGTTGGCGGAAGGCCTCCTGCGGAACAAACTATTGCGCAGGCAACCCCAACCAGCTGCCAAAGCCTAGACAGCCTCCTCAGAAACCCGCAGATTTCTCTCAACCCATCCCAGGCCCATCTTGGTAGCAGCAACGGACTAGAGGTAGACTGCTCCCGTTGGAAGCTCAAGATCTGAACTGAAGAGGTGGCATTGTGAGCGTCTCGAATGTCGCCGGGCTGCATGTAGAGCTGAACTGCGAGGTGCGATGTTGTCAAGCCACGTGTGAAATAGGCAAGGCTAGCTGAGTGAGCGAGCATCCTGCTGGCTAAGACGCATGCATTCTGCCACAGCGACCCGGCGTTGTGAGGTGAGTGGGCCAACTCACCGTCGCAGCGACGGTGGCTTCTAGCTGGGTCATTCCTCGGCCATCACCAATTTCAGTCTCTGCTTAAGGCAAACCCAGTTTCGAAGCAGGTGGTGCATGGCATGGCAATGGCATTCGACGGAGCACCACGTGGCGACAGGACGTCGCTCGACACTCACGCCCCGGGGTTCTTCCATGCCATGCGCAGCGGGCATTGTGTCCATCTTTCCCATCCACCGCTTTCGCACGCCCCGCTTTTTCCACCTGATTCGCTTCCGTTTGATGCTCACCGTTCGACAGCGCTGAGCATTAATAAGTTGGCCCTTGTTATTATCTTACGATCACTGTTTCTCCTTGTGACACCTTCTAAGGGTGTGATCTTTACCTTAGCACGTCTCTCTAAGTCTCCCGATTTCCCCACATGGAGTCTCCAACGATCCATAGTCTACCTGACGAACTCCTCCTTACCATCCTTCGGCGCTCCTTTGAGCAGCCGGCTTTGCACGAATCTCAGTTGGACAACTCGACCACAAGTGTTTGGCCAGGTACCATTTCTGACCAAGTGGAGTGGGACACCGTTCTGATAAGAACGCCGATACCAAGCCCGCCTTTGGTCGCAGACGCAGCTCGAAATCTCCTCATCCCTTCGGTTTGCCGTCGTTGGCGACGTCTGGCCAAGCATCACGTTACCACTCTGCTCGTAAAAAAGGACTCCTTGGTGTCACCTGAAGATCTGTCCGCCGCCGTCGCTTGCTTCCCCAACCTCACTCACCCACATCTGAGCGACAACAGCTACGAAGCTGTGAGATTACGACGGCTTATGCTGGCTTTGATAGCTTGCCTAGAATTTATTATGCTATATCTAGCTTGGGTTTATTTTATCATGCATAGATATGTTTGATTTCCTAGGTTAGGTGCATTCCTATATTTTATTATGGTTATAGCACCGAACCAGGTTACGTGTACCGAACTCAAGCCTATTCGGTTTACACCGAATTGCTTTCTACTGAGTTCGGGAAGGTTCTGTTCGGGACGCTTCGCGACCCTCAGAACATTCACGTAACACCTGGGTAACTGGCCTTGTGTCGAGACTATATATAACCTCATGTTGTATCCAAGTAAATCAATCAATTACAATTCTCTTTTCTGAGCTCGATCCTAGATCCTCACACTTGGTCGTCAGAGCCTGTTTACACGCGAAGTTTTCGACCACTAAAAACTAGCCTTTAAAATCGCGGGGGCGACGACGGAAAGCGCCAATTTCGGGTACGTAAACCGATTCCGCGCTATTTTCTAACGTCCCCCTCGAACCGGTTTTCGAACACTCCTCAGGTCCAGTGGCGCAAAAGTTGGAATTTCGACCGTCGGATCGATTCGAATCTCAACGGCCCTGAGAATTTCGCCCAAAAAAGTTGGAACTAGGAGCGTCGGATCAAATTTCTTCTCAACAGCCGAGATCGGACGCGAATTTCGACTAAGGGAGAATTACGCTACCTACAGAATCAGCGCTCGTCGTTTCTACAGTCGATTCGACTCACAGTAAGATGACCAGCGCCTAGAATTCAATCATTTCCGTCGCAAATCTTCCTGTAAATCGCCAAATGGAGGAAAATGGTGATAATTCCGTACGAAAAATTACGGAGTTACGCACCGGCCTGGACCAGACGCGAGCGGCACTCCAGCAAATAGAGGAGCTTCTCGCGAACCAGTCGGTAGCCGCCACAGCAGCAGCGAACGTAGCAGCGAATGCAGCAGCGATGCCAGCAGCAGCAGCAGCGACACCGACACTTCACCCAGCAACAGCGGCAGTGGCTACAGTGAATCTTGAGGCGGCACGTCCGAGGCAACCGGAGACGTTCAATCCGAATGCGAGAGACACCGACGTCCGTCGATTCATTGCGACCCTCGAAATTTACTTCGAGGCCGTTGGCTGTACGACCCCGACACACGATGCAATGCGGATTCGGCTCGCAGCGACACTGTTACGAGGCCCGGCGCTCGAGTGGATTTACAACAGCAATGAGATCCGAGGCGAGGGGTCATGGACGCAGTTTCGGGAAGCTTTAATTCAACGTTTCGAACCAATCAACTCCAGCTACATGGCGCGGTAGCAGATTCATCGGCATAAACAGTTCGGCAGTGTAACACAGTACACGCAGCAGATGGAGAGCCTCTTCAACCGAATTACCGACCTGACCGAAGGGGAAAAAATCCAAGCGTATACTGAGGGGCTAAAGATGGAAGTCCGCCAACAGGTGATTGCCACGAACTACAACAACTACCGCAACATGGTGTGTGCAGCAGAGAGATTCGATGCGCTGACGCGAGATCAACACGAGACACGACGCCACGTGCCGAACAGATCATTCGACACGAAGCAATCCGCACCACCCACGACCGCCGACCCGATGGATATGGACAAGATCGACGCGAAGCAGCGGCCGACAAAATATGAGAAGTGCGAATTTTGCGGCGCAGCAGGACATCGACTCTTGGCGTGTTGGAAAATGAAGAAGGCACGAGCGGAGCTGCAGGGCAACAACAGTGCGACATCCACGATGGCGAAAAAAGGAGGACACGATGGAGCGAATTTAAAACGCCACGACCGGTCGGCAACAGGGGAAATCGCCGAGACAAATGGAGGCTCCACGAAACAAGACTCTGCACCGACCGGGAAACTCCAGCCGAACACCCCCGAGAGTACCTCTCGAGGTTTTCAAGCCAATAAAAAATTCAGGGGAGATTTCAAGGCCAAGAAAAAGCCTTTAGACATTATTCAGGTACCTGAGAAGTTGGGCAAACCACTCTGGAGCGTTGAAAAGGGTCGTGCGTTCCAATGAGTTAATATTCTCTCCCTGCACCACAGCGTTAAGGCTCCCAATGGCCCACAGGTGAAGCCTACACAGCTGCAAAGGCTTAAGGGAAGGTTCCAGGCCAAGATGAAGCTGAATCGGCCTCGGATAAATCCTTCTAACCCAACTCAGTTGAAAACTGATATGGAGTCAACAGCTTCGAGCGCAGGACCGAGGGATGATCTATTCGACGTACCCTACGATCCTATAAGCGAGACCATCTACGGTTACTCGGAGCAGCAACAACCACTACTACTCGCGGTGATCTGCAACGGGCGACGCCTCCAGGCACTGGTGGACAGCGGTGCGTCTCACTCGGTGTGCGACCACGGGACATTGGAGAAAATTGGAGAACCTTCGGAGGAGACCAAGTTCACGGCAACGATGGTGGACGGTACGAAACTTCCCATCCACGGCGAAGCATCACTGCAGCTGCACATAGGGCGCTGAGGTGGAAGCCGACGTTGCCGATCACGAACATCAAGGGATCAGATTTCATCTTGGGGCAAGATTTCTTGAAGCGGTTCAACCCCGAGATTGACTGGGTCAGCAGGAAGGCGTGCATCTACGACAACGGGAAACGAGTGGAGCTGCGAAGCTGGACAGATACAGGGAGCGTTCCTGAAACGACACTGGCACGGTTCGAACAGATGGTGAACGAGAGTAACACGAGTTACTTAGCACTGGTTATGGCAGCAGCAGAGGAGGAGAAGCCGAGTTCGGAGCTACCTGTAGCAGTGAAGGAGGTCTTGGTGTTGTTCAGGATCCGTCAATTTGAGAACTTACGACGAACTCGTTACTCAACTAAACGCAATCCGCTTGGTAGGATTGTGCGCCTTAGGCTTAGCTACCATCTCCAAGTTGAATCAGTCGTTAAGATGGTCTAGAGAGTGAGAACCAAGTAAAAGCGTCCAGCAGCCGCATGACTAGAATGGTAGAGGAAGTACAAGCATTAAGGCATAGGAAGTTGGAGTTGGGGACTCCAAGAGAACCATCAGAGGGAAGGGGTTCTCCAAGAGCTAGGGAAGGATGGTAGGAACCTTTCTAGCAGCAAGGATCCAACCCTCATCATGAGGTTCTTGAGGTGTCACATGCAAAATCCAATCTAGTTGGATTTTGCCTAGGTGTTGCAACATTTGCAACCCATGCTAGAAACTTCTAGCCACCCCAATCCAAAAGTCAAAGTTGCCTTCCCTAACCACCCAACCAAAGATCCCTTTATAGTCATGTCCCAAGTAATCACCCAAATTAGGTATAACCCCAAAAGGTAATAAGAAATCCAAGTCTTGGAACTCTTGTAACTTGGGCGATCTTGGTCGGAATAAGGCGATCTTGGTATCGATGGAAAGCTCTGGATTTCTCCTGCATGATCAAGCATGTAGACTTGGAGAAAAACACAGAGATGGTAATATCCAACAGCCATGCATAATGACATACGCTCATGCAAATCATGCAAGCACAAATAGCACGAGCACTCGGCAGGACGTTAGGATGACATGCACTCAGAATGACGTGCTTCCAACACTTGGAGCAGTGCAAGGATATAATGCCCGACGACCTACCCATAGGTGTACCTCCAGCACGCACCCACGAGCACGAGATCATGGAGGAACCAGGTGCGAAACCCGTCTCACGTGCACCATACCGACTGAGTCCGACCGAACTGACAGACATGAAGAAACAGATAGAGTATCTACTGGACAGACAACTGATCCGCCCATCCACCTCTCCCTACGGTGCACCAGCCGTCTTCACTCCAAAACCAGACGGCAGTCTACGGATGTGCATCGACTACCGCGCACTGAACAAACAGACAGTTAAAAACAAATACCCCATACCGCGCATAGACGACCTATTGGATCAACTGCGTGGTGCAACAGTCTTTTCGAAGCTGGATCTACGGTCGGGTTACTGGCAGATCAAGATGGCGGACAACTCGATCCACAAGACGGCGTTCCGTACCAGATACGGCTCCTACGAATACTTGGTGATGCCGTTCGGACTCTGCAACGCACCAGCAACATTTCAGGCAGAGATAAACCACATCCTACGGCCCCTGCTGGACGAGTGCGTAGTAGTGTATCTGGACGATATCCTCATCTACTCCAAGAACATGAAGGAGCACGTAGAGCATCTGCGGAAGGTATTCGAGATCATGCGGAAAAACAAGTTCTACGCGAAGCTGTCGAAGAGCGACTTTGCACTAAAGAAGGTGCAGTTTCTCGGGCACATGGTGAGTGCCGAGGGCGTACACGTGGACCCGCGGAAGATCGAAGCCGTCAAGAAGTGGAAAGTACCGGAGAACGTGAAGGAGTTGCAGCAGTTCCTAGGCTTCGCCAACTACTACAAGAGGTTCGTGCCGCAGTATGCTAAGATAGCAGCGCCACTGACCGACCTACTGAAAAAGGATACGCCCTAGAAATGGGATACTCCTCATCAGCAATCCATGGAGCAGCTACAGGCAGCACTGACTACAGCGCCAGTACTCATCCTACCAGATCCAGACAAGGACTACGTGGTGGAAGCAGACGCTAGTGACCAAGCAGTCGGAGCAGTACTGATGCAGGATCACGGACGCGGTTTGCAGCCCATCGCCTTCCTCAGTAAGAAGCTACACGGAGCAGAACTGAACTACCCCATCCATGACAAGGAAGCCTTAGCAATAGTCATAGCCTTCAAGGCGTGGAGGTGTTACCTAGAGGGGGCCAAGACTACAGTCTATACTGACCACTGCAGTCTCAAATACCTGAAGTCGCAGTCGACGCTCTCACGACGACAGGTGCGGTGGGTGGACTTCTTGGAAACTCACTTCCACTACGACATCGTCTACAAGCCCGGGCTACACAACAAGGCAGACGCGTTGAGCCACCCCGGTCATGTAGCAGGCATCCAGCTCGACGGGATGAACCCTCTGCTCAAGGGTCTATTCCAACATGGGTACTCTGTGGACGCAGAGATCGCTACAGCACAGACCAAAAAGCTGTTACAGTGGGAGAAAGACTTAGCTGTAAGGAAGGGTTCAGGAAAGATTTGGGTACCGAATTACACCCCGCTACGGCGGATCCTATTAGAGGAGTTTCACGACGTACCATATGCGGGACATTTTGGGAGCAACAAGACGTTAGCGGGAATAGCAAAGTATTATTAGTGGCCCGGGATGGCAGCAGACGTGCAGCAGTTCGTCACCTCTTGCGACACGTGCCAACGGATGAAGAGTAGCAAGCAGAAAAAAGCAGGGTTATTTCAGCCTCTACCTGTACCGGAGCAGCCGTGGCAGGTCGTTAGCCTCGACTTCATCACAGGACTTCCTTCGACCTCACGGGGACATGATTCCATCCTCGTGGTGATCGATAAGTTCTCCAAAATGGGTCACTTCATCCCGACCAACGCCACAGCTACAGCTGAAGCAACTGCTCGCCTCATCTTTGACCGCATCATCACCATCCCCGCTACACTCATCTCAGACAGAGACCCCAAATTCACGAGTAAGTTTTGGAAGGAGCTCATGTGATTATTGGGGACCAAACTTGCGATGTCCTCAGCATACCACCCACAGACTGACGGGTAGACAGAGCGACTCAATCAAGTGGTTGAACAGTTACTGCGCACAGCTTGCAAAGACGATGTCAGCCACTGGGACACACAGTTACCAACCCTAGAGTTCGCTTACAACAACGCGTCACATGCGGCCACAGGGAAAACTCCTTTCTTCCTATGTTACGAACGGGAACCACTTACCCCACAGCAGCCAACCACACCAGCACACGTCCAAGCCGCACATGACTTCGTCACCACCATGCAGCAGCTATGGGAGAAGACTCAGCGACGACTCACCACGATGCAGACCTCCCAGAAGCAGTATGCCGATCGTCAGCGACGAGATCACTCAGCAGTCGGAGATCAGGTGCTTCTTGACACGCGCAACTTGAACCTGTCTCACCTCCCATCCAAACTCCGACCTCGCTTCTCTGGTCCTTTTCTTGTTGAGGCACAGGTGACACCGGTTACATTCCGCTTGCGCTTACCTACTACTTGGAAGCTGTCAGTAGATCTGCACTGTGGATGCCCGATTGATCCTGGAGAGGGTTACAGGCGCGTTCGCCTGGGGGGTTATGGGCGCACTGACCCGCTACTGAAACAAGCCCTTTTATCCCAATGGTCTAGTGGTTGGGATTTTGACATGGTATCAGAGCGGTCTCGGGTTCGATTCCCGGTGTATGCACATGTAGGCCGTTGCCGCTGTGCTTAGTCCTGGGCATCCCAGTGTGGGGGGGTGTCAGTAGATCTGCATTGTTGATGCCCGATTGATCCTGGAGAGGGTTACAGGCGCGTTCGCCTTGGGGGTTATTGGTGCACTGACCCGCTACTGAAACTAGCCCTTTTATCCCAATGGTCTAGTGGTTGGGATTCTGACAGAAGCTTCACAACGCTTTCCATGTTCAGCTACTGAAGCCCTACAAGGACTCCAACCAACAGTTCCAGGGACGGCAGCTACCGCCACCACCACCTGTTCTCATACAGGATGAACCTGTTGGTGCAACCCTACGGTTTGCACTCGGCTTGTTGTCCGTATGCGTGAATGTGTGTGTGTATGGAATGGTGTGAGGGCATGGGATAATATATATTTCATGCTTATAATTGTGTGTGAATGTTGAGTCATGATGTCGAGTGTGTGTGTCGAGTCAATAGCGAGTTATCGCTAGACGCGTGTTACGCGGTCGTTTGTGTCTCGCGCGCGGTTTCTATTTTGTCGTGCGCGGTTTCTATTTTGTCCTGTGTCGAACGTTCGGCGTGTCGCAGGTGTGTGCAGCAGACCCATCAAGAACTCAAGGATGAGTTTGTGATGAAGAGCCCGAGCCTTGGTGTCAAGCCTCAAGTGATTTCGAAGCTTGCCAAAAGGGTACACCTCAAGATATTGAAGATAGTTACATTACTTTGTGTAGTGTAACATTTCACTTGGTGTAGGCCCTAGTGAAGGGTAGTTTCGAGACCCTTCGTGGTTAGGGACAGTGTGGCACTGTTCCACATCACTGTACCTCGGCTCTTGGGGTTTGTAGGAGCTGGGAGTCATTCCCAACTCGTAACTCTTCCTATCTTGTGTTCTAAGACTATAGTGGCTGCCATAGTACCGTTCGTTCAAACCGACGCTGTGTCGTCAATTCTTTATCAAATCGTGCAATCTAAATTGCTAATTGTAGACGACGTGAAGACGCTCCAGATCCAATTTGAATCAGGTCATTTGCAGCTGTGAGCAGAACGCTATCAACGTTTGAAGCCGCTGTGCAGAAATCCGTCTGTGCTCTCTATCTTTCGTTTTAGGCACATTCAAGCCTATTGTGACTATAACAAGTGGTATCAGAGGCCTTGGAGCAGTTTCGACAATGTCTGGACCTGAGGAAAGGGGTGTCAGAGGTGCTGGTGGCAGTGGAGAAGCTCAAGCTCAAGGCCAACCCCGTGATTCAGCCATGGCGCCCATGCAACCAAGTCTTGGCCCACCTAGGGATGAGCCTAGGGTGTTTGGGCTTGACAAGTTCAACGGTGACAACTTTGCTGAATGGTCCTTCAAGATGGAGAACATCTTTGACCACTATGACCTGCTGGAGGTGATGGAAGGAACGGAGAAGCGCCCCGAGAACGACCCGGAGAAGAGCCCGTGGGTGCGGAAGAGCGCACAAGGCTATCTCTTACTTGGGCAAGCGTTGGGGAGCAGTCAGATCCGTCACATCAAGCCATTCCAGCGTGAACCAGAGAAAGGACCAAAGGCATGGGCTGCTCTCAAGGGTGTACATGCTCCTGCAACAGCGGCGGTAGCGGTGGTGTTGGAACGGCAAATGGCGGCACTACGAATTGAAGAAAACGAAGCGGTTGAAGAAGGGGTGCAGAAATTCTTCGACTTGTTGACGCGGCTTGAGGGAGCAGATTTGAACTACAGTGAGCTCCAAAAGAAGACCAAGTTGCTGGCCTTACTCCCAGAGTCATGGTCCTCGCTCATCATCAACCTTAATCGCGACTTGCCCCGCCTCTCGCTTGAAGACGTGAAGCGAGCTATCCTTCAAGAGGATTTCCGCCGCCGTGAGTTGGCGAGTGCGGATGGCGCTGGGGCAGCGAGCATCGGCCGTGGATATGGTCGAGGAAGAGGCAGAGGACGAGGGGGAGGAAGGTTTGGTGGCAGCAACTTCGGCGGAGGCCGCAGGAGTGGCGGTTACGGCAGCGACGACAAGAGCTACGGACGCGGTCGCGGCCGATTCGACGGCGAGTGTCACTATTGCCACAAGAGCGGACACATGTGGCGCGACTGCTACAAACTCCCTGATGGTTGGACCCCTGCTCAAGGCCAAGAGGGTAGAGGAGCAGGAGGAGGGAGAGGACGAGGCCGTGGAGGCCGTGGCGGTCGCGGTGGCGGAGCTGCAAACATGAAGAGCGGAGACAACGACAAGGACCCGAGCGACGATCGATACCCGGGTCTATTCTACTTCGTGTCGACGCAAGTACTGGCTGGTCCAGAGAAGGATGAAGGCTTTGAGGAGCCAGCAGCTGTGGGGAAGGTGACCCTACACCCCCTGGACTAGTGGGTGATTGATAGTGGCGCTACCTATAGCATGACACCTCGCCCAGACTTGCTCACCGAACTCGAGCCGTCATCGGTGAAGCATGTCACATCGGCTTTGGGGCAGCGAGCAGAGGTGAAAGGCATGGGCAAGGCCATGTTCAAGGGTGCTGATGGGAAGATGGTGGGCCTCAAGAACGTGCTTTGGGTGCCCAGCCTTGCTGCAAACCTGATTTCCGTGCGGCGGTTGGCAAAGGCCGGCATGGACACGAACTCGAAGGGAGCCAAGACCTACACCGCAAGGCTTGGCGATCGAATTCTTTGGGACCTTCATGAGGACAGAGATGTCTACAACGAGATGTGGCAGATCCCAGTGGTCCTTATGCCTAAGGAGAGGCAAGTGGCAGCAAGCATCAGCACCAAGGATGGAGCGGTCGGTAGCGACGATGGCGCGAACGGTCGCGCTAAGGAGAATGAGCTCAAGAAGAGCAAACCTGGAGGGACCAGCAAGTTCAGTGAACCTAAGGAGAGTGGTGCAGCAACCAAGGAGCAGCAAAAGGGTGAGGAGAACCCAGAGGCAGCAGCGGAGGAGGACTACGGAGAGAGTATGTGGGGCGCTATTGCGAGCGCGGCATTCTCCAATCCAACTTCGGCTACGGGGGAGTGTGATTGGCTCACCTTGCATCGGCGCATGGGGCATGTGGCCCTGCCCATCTTGCAGCAGCTAGTGAAGAATGAGATGGTTGCTGGCATACGTGTGAAGGGGGAGCCCGATGAGGTGCTTGGCTGCCCGACGTGCATTCAAGCCAAGTTCACCCGGTTTCCGTTCCCTAGTTCGGAGGCAACGGCAAAGGCACCGCTTGATGAGGTGGTGATGGACGTGGTGGGCCCCCTGAAGCTTGGAGCTGCTGGAGCTGAGTATTTTCTCACCATTGTCGACGTCTACACCCGCATGACTTGGGTGTACGTGCTGGCCAAGAAGAGCGACGTGGCTGAAACGTTGAAGACGGATTGGTTCCCGATGGTGGAGCGGCAACAAGACCGTCTAGTCAAGTCAATCCGCACCGATCGAGGGGGAGAGTTCCTGAGCAAGGAGTTTGGGTTGTGGCTGAAGAAGAATGGTATTCGGCACTCCCTCACCATGCCATACTCCCCTGCAATGAACGGCATCGCCGAGCGAGCGAACCGCACAATCACGGAGGCGGCACGCGGGTTGCTCATTGAAGCCGGGCTACCCGACTATTTCTGGCCTGATGCGGTGCGGAGCGCGTGTGTGGCCAAGAACAGAGCCTTGACTCATGTGGGAGCAGACAAATGGGTGCCCTATGTGGAGTGGCTAGGAAGGAAGCCAAAGGTGGATATGCTTCGGGTGTTCGGGTGCATGTGCATGGCGCTCGTGCCTAAGCATCTTCGGCACAACAAGCTTGGTGCCAAGGCGGTGTGGGCCGTGCACTTGGGCATGGCTCAAAACAGCAAGGGATGGCTTCTTTGGGACCCATTCACCAAGAAGTTCTTGGTGAGCAGGGACTGCAAGTTCATGGAGAACTTCATGTACAAGGATTGGAAGGCGGAGAATGAGGCGAAGATAGGCGTGCGGTTTGGGGAGGTGAAGAGTTCCGGTTTGGAGCATGTGGAGCTGCCTTTGGAGCTGAGCAGCGGCAGCACAACCACAAGGCAATCCTCCCTTGTGAATGGGGGAGAGGAGGCCAATGATGCAGAGGAAGAAGAGGAGGAGGTGCAGCAAGTGAGCGAGCGTGCACCGTCACTCCCTTCCCGTACTACGAGTGCTCCACGGATTCGAGCCACACCGCAGCAATGCCAAGGCCTTCAAGTCCCTGCAGCTGAGGAGGAAGGAAGGGGGAAGAGGAGAGTTCAACCCCCTAATAGGCTGACCTATGATGCGCCGGGAAAGCAGGGCAAGACAGCCCTGGCCGGAGCGGCAATGATGGTCGGAGACGACGAGGAGAGTGACTACGAGGAGTGTGCCTTCGCGTTCTTCTCTCCGGTGGAGATGCCGGGAGAACCAGCAACTCTCAAGGAGGCTTTGGAGAGTAGTGATGCTGAGGAGTGGAAGAAGGCCATGGAGAGTGAGCTGAAGAGCATCGAGGAGAATGACACGTTTGAATTGGTGGAGCTACCGGAGGGGCGTACGGCGATAACGTCCAAGTGGCTCTTCAAAATCAAGTCGGATGCCGACGGCAAGATCGAGTGCTACAAGTCTAGGCTTGTAGCCAAGGGGTACCAGCAGAAGGATAAGGTGGACTTCAAGGAGCTGTTTGCCCCTGTGGTGAAGCCGACGACGCTGCGAACCCTATTCGCGGGAGCCGCCATCAAAGGATGGGTAGTAAAACAAATGGACATCGTAACGGCATTCCTTAACGGCATCCTTGAGGAGGAGATTTTTATGGCGCAGCCAAAGGGGTTTGATGATGGTAGTGGCAGAGTGTGGAAGCTGAAGAAGGCCCTCTATGGGCTGAAGCAGGCCCCTAGGCAATGGTACATGAAGCTGCGCGAAGTGTTGGAGGGGATTGGCTTCACTCCCTCAACGGCCGATCACTCCTTGTTCATGCTTGGCGAGGGGGAGCAGAGGAGTTTCATGGTGGTTTATGTGGATGACATCCTCATTTTCTCACCCTCTTCTGACCTTGTGAAGGAGGTGATGCTGAAGCTTCAAGACAAGTTCAAGTGCAAGGCCCTTGGTGACGTGAGCTTCTACCTTGGGCTCCACATCGAACGAGATGTGGAGAAGCGGTGCATGCGGGTGCATCAACGAAAGTACCTGGAGGCATTGGCTGCCAACTTTGGGCAGAGTGAAGGCCATGTGGCTACACCCTTTCCCTCTGGGTTCAAGTGTGTGAAGGGACCAGAGGAGGAGAGCGTTGGTGAAGAGGAGAGGCGCCGATTTCACTCGTTGGTGGGCAGCCTCATGTATGCGGCGGTAAACACCCGACCGGACGTCGCGTTTGCTACCGGGCAGCTGGCTAGGGTTGTGCAATGCCCTAATGAGGAGCAGGTAGCAGCTGGAATGAGGGTGGCCAAGTATCTTGGCCAAACACCGACCGTTGGGCTGCAATACTCGGCGGCGGCACAAAGGCGCCAAAAGGGCGCGGATGGTGTTGAACCCGGGCGTTTGTTCCTCACCGCCTACTCGGATGCTTCATATGCATCAGAACCAGAGGACATGACAAGTGTGGGAGGCTTCATATGCTGTGTTGGTGGAGGCCCAACTGCTTGGGAGAGCAAGAAGCAGGTTGACCAAGCTTTGAGCTCGGTGGAGTCCGAGTACATGGCACTCTTCCGTGCCGTACGGGAGATTGTGTGGCAGCGGCGTTTGTTGGCTGAATTGGGGGAGGAGCAGCAAGGACCTACCCCACTGTACTGTGACAGCCAGGGTGCCATTGCTCTTGCTAAGAACCCTGTGTTGCATGGACTCACGAAGCACATGAGGGTGAAGTGGCATTGGACGAGGAGCATGGTAACCGCGGGTGAAGTTGAGTTGCGCTACGTGAAGACCACGGGGCAGCCGGCTGACATGATGACCAAGAGGCTGGTGGAGCAGCAGCATTGGAAGTATTGCAAGCTGGCTGGGATGGCTCTGAACTGAGAGAGCAACATATCCTAAGGCCAACAATCCGAGGGGGAGTTTGTTGGTGCAACCCTACGGTTTGCACTCGGCTTGTTGTCCGTATGCGTGAATGTGTGTGTGTATGGAATGGTATGAGGGCATGGGATAATATATATTTCATGCTTATAATTGTGTGTGAATGTTGAGTCATGATGTCGAGTGTGTGTGTCGAGTCAATAGCGAGTTATCGCTAGACGCGTGTTACGCGGTCGTTTGTGTCTCGCGCGCGGTTTCTATTTTGTCGTGCGCGGTTTCTATTTTGTCCTGTGTCGAACGTTCGGCGTGTCGCAGGTGTGTGCAGCAGACCCATCAAGAACTCAAGGATGAGTTTGTGATGAAGAGCCCGAGCCTTGGTGTCAAGCCTCAAGTGATTTCGAAGCTTGCCAAAAGGGTACACCTCAAGATATTGAAGATAGTTACATTACTTTGTGTAGTGTAACATTTCACTTGGTGTAGGCCCTAGTGAAGGGTAGTTTCGAGACCCTTCGTGGTTGGGGACAGTGTGGCACTGTTCCACATCACTGTACCTCGGCTCTTGGGGTTTGTAGGAGCTGGGAGTCATTCCCAACTCGTAACTCTTCCTATCTTGTGTTCTAAGACTATAGTGGCTGCCATAGTACCGTTCGTTCAAACCGACGCTGTGTCGTCAATTCTTTATCAAATCGTGCAATCTAAATTGCTAATTGTAGACGACGTGAAGACGCTCCAGATCCAATTTGAATCAGGTCATTTGCAGCTGTGAGCAGAACGCTATCAACGTTTGAAGCCGCTGTGCAGAAATCCGTCTGTGCTCTCTATCTTTCGTTTTAGGCACATTCAAGCCTATTGTGACTATAACAGAACCCGAGTACAAAGTGGAGCGCGTTCACACTCATCGGCGCCGCGGCGGCAAGACCCTCGAGTTCCTGATCCGCTGGAAGGGATATGACCCCACTGAGGACAGTTGGGTTGCAGAAGCTGATATGGGCAACGCACGCCGTACTCTCAAGGACTATCTTGTCAAGCAGGGTGCTTCTCACACCACCCAGCTTTGAGAGGGGGACGTCTGAGAGTACGACGGCTTATGCTGGCTTTGCTAGCTTGCATAGAAATTATTATGCTATATATAGCTTGGGTATATTTTATCATGCATAGATATGCTTGATTTCCTAGGTTAGGTGCATTCCTATATTTTATTATAGTTATAGCACCGAACCAGGTTACGTGTACCGAACTCAAGCCTTTTCGGTTTCCACCGAATTGCTTTCTACTGAGTTCGAGAAGGTTCTGTTCGGGACGCTTTGCGACCCTCAGAACATTTGCGTAACACCTGGGTAACTGGCCTTGTGTCGAGACTATATATAACCTCGTGTTGTACCCAGGTGAATCAATCAATTACAATTCTCTTTTATGAGCTCGATCCTAGATCCTCACAGAAGCGGTAGATGACGCTTTTCTCGCTCACCTCGCGTCTTCCTGCAAGAACATGACGGCTCTCCACGTGAGAAGAAGCTTTGCAGTGCCCAGTGAGGAGGATGTTAGTGAGGAGGATGTCAATTCTGAGCATTACTATCGCAGGACGGAGAACCATTTGATATCCACGGACGGCTTGAATACCTTCTTTTTGGAGCTCCCTTTGCTGAAGGATCTTTCCCTCTTCTGCCCCCACCAAGCAACAGAATTTCCGGCTTCCTTCTTTCAATTGAGGCATCTTCGTAACCTTGTTCTCAACTATGCATCCGCCTTGGAGAATCCCGGTTTTACAAACCTCTCGGCCCTTAACACCCTGTATATCGCCTTCCCCTGGAATCTTTCGCACTTGTCCAGCCTCCTTCACCTCTCGCGACTCGCCCACCTCTCCACCCTCGCCCCTAACCAGAAACATCTGCTGAGGGTTGCTGCAAGCATGACTCTGCCTTCTCGCTTACAATCGCTCAAATTCCTGATGTCCTCTCCCCATTGGGACAACATCTTCCCATCAGCATCTTCATTCACGGGGCTGAAAGAGTTGCTCATTACCAACTGCAGGGAGCTGGAGACCCTTCCCGACCAAATTGGAGACTTACTGCCATGCCTCTGCAAACTGACTGTTCACCAGTGCCATCATTTGGATACCCTGCCTGAAAGCTCAACTTCTCTGAGATGTTTGGAAACGCTCATCGTTTGTCTCTGTCGTCACTTCTCCTTCCCCTACAACTTTGGTCACTTGCCTGCCCTCAAACTGCTGGTGCTGGACGAATTACCTCACACCACTCTCCCTCCTTCTTTCTCCCATCTCACGTCCCTCGAGGCACTCTATATGTCTGATTGCGGCGATATTGAGGTGGTAGAAGGTTTTTCTCGCCTCATGGCTCTCAAGGCATTTTGCTTCTCAAGGCATCGTCTTTCCCTGCCAGAGGACCTTGGGCCCCCTGCAAGTTTGGAGGCCCTCAGGTTGCATGGCTGCGAGAATGAGTACCTTCCAGATTCCTTCTACGACATGTCTTCCTTAACAAGCCTTGAGCTGAATGCCTTTGGCCGAAGGTTTCAGTGGCTTTCGGAAAGATTGGGAGAGCTGAACAACCTTCTTGAGCTGAAGCTTATAAATCTTCAGATTGAACCTCTTCCTAGCTCTCTGACAAGGCTTTCGACACTTCAGAACTTGGAGTTCAGAGGTTGCCCGGTACTCTGTACAATATTCTCTGGAATGGAGACGCTCGTGAGGCTCAAGAGGCTGGTGCTGACGGAGTGTAAGCAGCTGATGGGTCCCTTTGATGGTTTGCCATCCTCTCTTGAGACCCTCTGCGTGGGGCCCACCTGGAGAGATTCCCATGTGGTGGACATCTCGCAGCTGTCGCAGCTGAGGGTGCTGAAGCTGAACCGCGTTGGGGTAAAATGCTCGGCTGCAGTGTGCTGGAAGCAGTCGAGCGAGGAGCAGCTGGACTTATTTTCCGAAGGAGAAGGTCGAAAACTCCCACTTCTTTTGCCTTTCATCCCTTGCCTGCTCGGCTTAGCGAGTGAGAAGCTGGAGATGTTGGAAGAGCTGAAGCAAGTCGTGCTACAGAAGGAGGTGGAGAAGCTAGAGCAGCTGGAGCAGTTGGAGATGCGTTTACACAACGACGATCGGGAGCTCCAATTTTTTTTGGCTTTCCTCCCTCGCCTGCGCAGCTTGCTGATAGAGGCGCTGGGAATCCGCAGCGTCCCAGTAAACATGGCAGCAGCGTTGCCACAGCTGCGGCAGCTGCAGCTTCTTTCTTGGACACCGGAGGAGCTGCCTGAAACCATTGTGGAGCTTACGAAGCTGACGTCACTTATGGTTGAAGCGCCTCAGCTGGCGTCTCTACCTCAAGGCCTGAGCCGCTTGGTTCGGCTGCGTAAACTGGAGCTGATTGGCTGCGAAGCCTTGCCGCACCTCCCGGAGTCCCTAGCCCAACTGCACCACCTGATACTGCATGACACCACCATACGCTCACTTCCTGCGAATCTGGTGCAGCTGATGGAGGAGCACTGATTCGGCTGGCTGCCTTGGGCTCGCTAGAAGCTGACTGAGGTGGGTGGACTTGGCTCGGTTAAAGGCGCTGGGGAACCTTGGCGGCTGCTTTTTGGGCCTAGGTTATTCTCCGTAGGCTGATCATTGCTAAGCAGATGTGCAGTGAGCTCTGATTGTGCTTGCAATGTCTCTGATGGCAGATACTGGATGGCAAAGGGGCCTTTGAAGCTGGTGCCACAGCAGTGAAGCTGATACCCAACCAGTGAAGCAGGTGCCAGGGGAGACGAATGACTAGATGGGGCTGTTCTGGGACTTGTAGTATGGTCTCTTTGTACATGCCTTGCACTTGTATGATCTCTGCCCTTGCTTGCCTTGCCTCGGCTTTCTTTCTTCTTTGTCTCTTGGTAGTGTGTTCTCTGGCCTTTCTTTGCACCGACATGTTTTGTTTTCTTGATAGTGTGATTTCTGATCTTTCTTTCGAACAAGCCATTAAATGTCAGTACACGTAGATGTACACTGATTGCTGAATTGTCAAGTCAGAGTCTTTCAAAGCTACCAGGACGACAATACACCTTTTGTTTGTTTTTTTGTTTGTTTTTTTGCAGGTTTGTTCGGCTTCACCTGAACCCTGGGTCAGACATACGTCTGGACCAAGGTTGCCCCAGAGAGAGCTTTGCCCCAAGGACCAAGGTCCTCGGGATTCGCACCCCCAACAGGCTCCACGACACCTATCCCTCGTTAGCCGACGATAGTGAGTCGTGGTTGTGGGGGTGATCATGATCATGCTCCAATCCGATCGTTTCAGTACATGGTCAAGAGAAGAATTTTGGGGAGTGTTTTAGGTTGGTAAGTCATGCATTCAGAGAAGTATCCTGCATTTTAGGTACCTAGTCTTAAATCCCAGAGCTACAACCTTATAAATTTACCTGAGAGAAGCATTCTAAAACTCGTGCTGAAGATTCTGTATTCACCAGCAGAGGTATTCGGTCTGATGAATTTTTTTTTGGAGATCGAATATGAGAGGTGCATTATGAAATATGCATTCTGAAATAACCACCCACTTCTTTCCAAATCCCCACACCTGTCATAGCCCCCCCACCACTCTCCTATCCCCCACCCTTATCATTCCCCCCACTTTTCTCATACCCCAACTCTCCCACTCCTCTCACACCCCCATCCCTCCCATACTCCCCTCGCCTCTCATACCCTCCAGTCCTCTCATGAAGCCCACTCTCTCAAAATCTCCCACTCTTCTCATACCCCCACTGCTCTCATACCCCGACTCCTCACTTACCCCTCCTTTCTTCCTCCCCCCCCCCCCCCCCATCCCTCGCTCCGCACCCCCTCCCCTTCCACCGTTTCCGCTAATGCTGTCCTAATCCGCCCTTCTCTGCTCCCGCCTCCCCACAGGCCCAGAGAGTTAAGGCCGCCAGCAAACATGGGAAAGTGAGGGCCAGATTTCTAGCTCTGCATGGCTGCTTACAAGTGCCACTTCAGCACTCCCACTGATTGTGTAGCTTTGGATGGACTTGCATACGAAGGTGAGAGTCGGCAAGGGGTGGGCATGTGTGTGATAGTGGTGAGGGGTCGGGGTGAGGGGACTCTGTAGGTTAGGGGCGTGTGTGAGGTTGACTAGAGGGAGCAGTGAAGTGGGGAGTGAAGGAGGGGTTGAAGGAGGGGTTGAAGGAGGGGGTGAAGGGGGGTAAAGAGGGGGTTTGGGGCAGTGAAGGGGGGGCTGGGGCTGGCGGAGGCCACAAAGGATGAGCGGTGTTGGTAAGGGTATGATGGGTAGACGGGCATTGGGGGTGGGGAAGGGGGGAGGGGAGCGGGGTAAAGCCGTGTAGGAGTCATTTGAGTCACTTGTTGGCGACAGTGGGAAGCGGGCAGTTAGCTAGCTGGATGGTGCACGGGAATTGATGAGTCGCTATGGGGACAGTTGTGAGAGTCACTGGAGGGAGCTGAGCTGGTGGTAGGGCAGCGGATTTGAGAATGTGGTTGCATTGTAACTATGGTAGTAGTTAAGGTGGCATTCACTCCCCCATCCTCCTCACCAACCTCCTCTCTTCTCCCAATTCCTGGTTCCCCCTTCCCGTCTGGCCCCCAGTCCTTCCCACCCCATCCTGTCCATCCAGCTTCACATTCGTATGTGTATCCAGCACTGACTACTAACCCTCTGACATCTGCCCCTATCAAGCAAGCACACATAAATCAACCAATTACTACCCCTTCTCCTCCCCTTTCCCCGTCACCTTAACCTCTTTCCCTTTTCTCCCCCTTTCCCCCCCAGCTCATTTGCTTCTCGACCACAGACTCACAGACTCACGCCCCTACGACACTGTTTCCCACATCCTTCTCATCAGCACACTGCTACCCTCCTTCCCACCCTTCCCTCCCCCCCAGCTTCGCACCTGTTTTTACTACACCCAGCTTCCAGCCCACAGGTTTACGCCCCTACAGCATTGTCTCCCTCCCACATCCCGCTCAGAAGCCGTTGCTCCATTTCCTTCTTTCTCTCCCCCTTCCCCCTCGCCTTCCCCCGCCAGCACCACCATTGCTTCTCCTACACCCACCCACATCTTCCCCAATGAAACACGAGCGCACGGCTCACAGCATCCTGCGGGCTGCTGAGGCTGCCCCTAGATTGGCGCGTAGATTGGTGCACTATTCAAGGGGAACCGGTGGGCTATCGAGCACACTCCTTGCCATGGTTGCCAAAATTGGCGTGACAGGCAACATGGGCACTGTGCACTCCTCGCCCAGGCTGCATCGCACCTTCCCTTCACCACCTATTACCCTCTTCCCTTGTCTTTCCCCCCCACCCCTCTCCTCTTACCACCACACCTGCTTCTCTTACACTGACATCTGCCTGACCGACTCATGCCCCTACTGCCTGGACACACTGTCTCCCACACCCCTCTCATGTGTCACTGTGTGGTTTACCGTATTCTCCCTCTCCCCTTTCCCCCCCACTCGCCCCCCCTCTCCTCCCTTTTCACCAGCTTTGCTCCGACTCCGCACCTACTTCTCCCACACCTAGCTGGGCGAGGCTGGGCGAGGCTGCGTTGCTGGGTGCCCCGTGGCGGTTTTTGAGGAGGAGCGGGCAGAGGAAGGAGGAGATGTTTTTGAGTGAGTGAGGGGTAATGGGCTGGGTTGTTTGATACTTGAAAGAGGAATCACGAAAGAGTAAGAGACTATGAGGATAGATGATGTGATAATATGAGAGGAGTACTGACAATAAGGGAGGGGGAATCTTTATTCTAAAGATATTCATCATAGATATTCATTTATTGTCACTTACAATCATAACCATTGTGCGAGAGGCACAAGTGGGTGGGGGCAGAAGAGGGGAGAGGGGGGAGAATGGGGGAGAAGGGTGGAGACGAGGTGGGGGTTGGGGGGAGAAGGGGGGAAGGGTAGTTTTGTAGGGAAAGGGCACGGAAAGGAGAAAGGGGAGGAAGAGGGTGGGGGGATGAGTTAGGGCAGTGAAACTATTTTTTTGGCCCAGTGCAATCACCGCATGTGTTGTGGTTCAGTTATGTAACGTCGTGCGCACAATCTCATTTAAAGCTGCGGTCTACATACTTGAGCGGGAGGCCTTAGTTTATCACTTGAAAACATGGTGACTAGTTTTTGGACTCGGCCCCCTTTCATGCAAAGCTAACGGTTGACGGGGGTCGAGAGAGGAGGTTGGGTTTCTTTCCGCCCGAAACCGAACTCCCCAGGTTGTTTCCCGCCCTTCCGGAGACCCTCCCCCAAACCACGCGTCAGCACAAAATTGGGCTGGATTCGCTTTTCTTGTCTGAGTTCGTCTGCTGGGGTGTTTCTGAAACATGCTGACTTCATTCTCCAATCAGGCCGCACGAAAGGGTGGGCATTAAAAATACCCCCAAAAAACATCACTTTGTATGTAAACCGCAGCTTGAAGTGTAAAACCCATTTCTGGGTGTACACTCTTGTTCGGGACACCCCCAATCGCTTTAGGCCGCATTGACGGGGAACCAATCATTGGTTGCCCACAACATCCATCATCCCTCAAACCCCTCAGTATTGTTGGCTACCCCTAAGTTTATTGCGCAATACATTATTGGCCAACCAGTTCTGTCGTGGGGCACCCTTAAAGTTCCTCTCTCCTCCACCACCTATGTGTACCATTTGGGGAGATGGATGGTAGGGAGAGGGGGATGGGGCGAGGTGGATGGTGGGAGGAACATGGTGCAGGTGGGTGGGGGCGGATGATGCTGGTGGGGTTGGCCTAAGGACAGTGAATTGGCTCTTTTTGTACTGGGAAACTTACCAGGCAGCTTTCATCCTCCTGTCCTTCCCCCTACTTTCCCTACCTTGCCTGCCTTGCCTGTCATCACCTCTCCCTCTCTGCGGGCCCTTTTCGGCAGGCACAAGACCAAGATCACCACGCTCATCATGTCTCCCTAATTGCTCTTGGCTGTTTCTCCAGCGATGTGCTCTGCCTCTTCTGGGCCCTTATCATCATCATCATCCACGCCAAACACAACACCGGAAAGCTGCCATCACTGAACAATATCTCACCACTTGCCAGAGGGCAATAACTCTCACATCGATGCTAATCAGTGGCATTCCGCATCTACCAGCATGTTCCCTTCGTTTGACCCCACCAACTTCTCAGTCAAGTCATAAATAGCCTTGCTTGCTGTTCAACAGCAGTCCTGCTTCCTGCCAAGGCCATCGGCACGTTCTCTTTGTTCTACCCATGGATTTGCAAGGGATGCATGTCGCAATCCGGAATTACGGCATGAACACACTCCTTGGCTGCCAGCTGCTGGTTGTTGGGTTTCCTAGTGAAGAACTTGGTTTTGTTGCACCTCATTTCAAAATAGTCCTGTCCTAATATACCTCTAGCGCAGCATAGCACCATCATCTGACCTTGGTGTTTCATCTCTGTAATAGTAAAGGCACGCGAGTTAATGAGCTCTCAGTTTTCAATAGTTAAGATACAGAAACACCGGGTGTGATCATTCCATAAGAGTAGCCAAAGCTCAAGCATCTTATAGGCCCACAATACACATTCGACACCCTGAACTTAGCCAAGGCACATTACAGGAAGCAGCACAGTAGGTGGCCTGGCAACACATGGCAGAGGCCTGGACAGGATTAACAGGCAGTACACGAATGCAAAAGACCACGGAGCACACGAAACAGTGTGTGTTAGAGGCTTGCTGGTGCTGCTGATTCTGCAGAGAGCAGCAATGGAAGGGTGAAAAAAGGAGTGCAAGGGTGGGAAGCAGGAGTGCAAGGGTAAAAAGCCGGAGTGCAAAGGGAGAAGGCAGGAATGCAAGGGTGGAAAACAGGAGTGCAAAAAGGAAAAGCAGAAGTACAAGGGTGAAAAGCAACAAATGGAAGGGTTAGAGTAGAGGTAGAGATGCAAGGGTTAAAAGCATGAGTGCAAGGGTGGAAAGCAGGAGTGCAAGGGTGAAAAGCAGGAGTGCAAGGGTTAAAAGCGGGAGAGCAAGGGTGAAAAGCAGGAGAGTAAGGGCGAAAAGCAGGAGAGCAAGGGTGCAAATCAGGAGGGTAAGGGCGAAAATCAGGACTAGACGAAACAGTGACTGCGAGGAATTAAGGCAGGTGAGTGAAACGGCCGCACTCGCAAACAGCCAGCTTCCGAAGGCATGGCAGCAAGTTTCCTATGTGGTCTGGAAGCATCTCCAGCTCCCTGCAGTTGGTGATTGTCAGCTCCTCCATCCCAGTGAATGGCAAAGCGGATGGGAAAATGGCGTCCCACTGAGGACAGGAAACAAAGAGATTGAGCGTTTTTAAACAGGACGACGGCAGCGTCACGCTTGCAGCACCCGGCGGTTGATGGTTCGGGTGAGGGGCGAGAGTGAAAAGGTGGGCGAGTCGCAGGAAGTGAAGGAGGCTGGACAGGTGCAGATGGTTATAGGGAAAGGCGATGTACAGGGTGGTAAGGGCAGTGAGATTTGCGAAACCGGGATTCTCCAAAGCAGATGCATTGTTGAGAACAAAGGTGTGGAGACGCCTCAAATGAAAGTAAGAACCCGGCAGCTCTGTCGCTTCATGGGGGCAGAAGAGGGAAAGATCCTCCAGCAGAGGGAGCTTCAAGAAGAATTTGTTCAGGCCGTCCGTAGATATCAAATGGTTCTCCTTCCTGCGATAGTATTGCTCAGAATCGACATCCTCCTCGCCCTGGATAACATTGATCCTTCCCACGTGGAGAGTCGTCAGCTTCGGGCAGGAAGATGCGAGGTGATCAAGAAAGGTGTCATCGACGGATTCCACGCTGTTATTGCTGAGAAACAGATGGGTGAGATTCGAGAAGCACGCGACGGCGGCTGAGAGATCTCCGCGACACACCAAGGAGTCTTTTTTAATGAGCAGAGTGGACACGTGATGCTTCGCCACACGTCGCCAACGACAGCAAACCGAAGAGATGAGAAGATTTCGAGCTACGTCTGCGAACAAAGGCGGGCTTGGTAACCGCGTTTCTATGAAATACTTGTTCGACACCACTTGATGGAAAGTTACACCTGGGCAAACACTAGTGGGCGATTCGTCCAAAGACGGCTGCTCAAAGGCGCGCCGAAGGATGGCAAGAAGAATATCGTCACGTAGACTATAGATCGGTGGACACTCCATGTTGGGGGACTCTAGATACTAGAAATGCCGAATAACGTGCTAAGGCATGAACTGGAGAACGTGGCGTCACGAGGAAATAGTAATCGTAAGACGGTAAGCAGCACCAACTTACCAACGCTCGGCGCTGTCAAACGGTGAGCATCTAACGGAAATGAGTCAGGTGACAAAAGAAAGCAAAAAAAACAGTGGATGGGAAAGCTGAGAACAATACCCGCTGAGCGTGGCGTGGAAGGGCCCCGCATGAGTGCCGAGCGACGTCCTGTCGCCACGTAGTGCACCTGACGAATGCCATGCCATGCACTGCCTGCGGAGATAACTCCTACAACAGGAGCTAGACTACGGGCTAGGCATGGGTGCTCGTGTGATCTCTGCGTTCGTTGGTCCTTAGTCGTTTTCCTAGTGCACACACTGCTTGCTAGTTCACGGGGCAAGTTGGCAAGAGTTTCACTAGAGAAAGTTGACAACAATTGGTACAATGAAGTTGACATGGCAAGACTACATCAGAGCTAGCATGCAAGCAGGTCGACTGCCAGCGCGGCATGGTCGACCGCGTTCCAGCACGACTTGGTCGACCGTGCTCCAGCAGTGCAAAGTCGACGGCGTGCCAACGTCGCGGGTTGACGGCGTGCCAGCGTTGCTCACGCAGAACAGCAGCGCACCCGCTTCGCAGGCGCACCCGTGCTGACGACTCCACCTGATCCGCCATGTCAACCTCGGGATACCACCACCGAGGTCGGACTCGCCAACTTCGCCTGGGCGACCGTTGCACTCCTCCGCAGAACCTCGTCACCAAGGTAACGTGGTCGACCAGGCAACCACGTCGACCAGCTACTCCCGCACGTGCCCGTCGACCTCCCAAGTCGACGACCACCTCCAAGTCGACCTCACCAGGTCGACCACGCCTCTGGTTGACCAGCTCCAGGTCGACGTCACTCCTGGTCGGCCAGCTCCGCGTCGACCAGCACTCCTTGTCGACCAACACTCCTTGTCGACCAGCTCCATATCAACCAGCGCAGTTGTCAGCCGACCCCCAAGTCGGCTACCCGAAGTTGACGTCACCAAGTTGACATCCTCCGCAGGTCGACTTCCCAAGTCAACCTCCCTGAAGTCGGCGCCACCCTAAAGTCGGCGCCCATGCAGTGGCCTCCGTGCAGGTCGACCTCCTTGTCAACCCGCTCGCCCACTGCTGCAGGTCGGCTGCTCCCCTTACACCCGACCACGAAGTCGGCTCCGCCCAAGCGTGGACGGGGCCTAACCCAACTCCCGTTGACACTCCCCTGCCGCGTTCACGCTTGGGCCCCCCCAGCCCATACGGCAGTACTCCTCGGAGAATAGCTCATCGACGTGCACCCAACTCACAGCACATCGTCCACCGCACCAGCCATGCAAGAGGGCATAGCACCTACTGCTGCACTTCGTCAACTTCGTCGCCCACGTCGGCCAAGCGCACCTGGCCGATGACGACGGAGCACCGGTTGACCGCCGGATAGTGCAGCGCCTTCGTCAGGAAGTCGGCCGGCTACTCAGCGGTCGGGATGTACTTCAGCGAAAACTTCCCGCGCTTCACCATGTGCTGCAGCCAGGCCTGTCGCCGATCCATGTGCTTGAGGTTGCCCGTCAACCCCATACCCTCGGCGACTGTGATGGCCGACTTGTTGTCCACTCGGAGGACGGTCGGCTTCCCGGCATCCAGCTGCCGGAACTCTGCAAGGAGAAAACGAAGTCGGCGTCCCTCCTTGCCGGCTTCAGTGGCTGCCACGTACTCCGACTCGGTCGACGACAACGTCGCGCACTTGATGCGCTGGCTCGACTAGGAGACTGCGGCCCCTCCGTAGACGAACACGTAGCCACCCGTGCTCGTCCTATTTTGCTTGTCACCGGCATCGTCGGCGTCCACGAAGCCGACCAGCTCCAGCGACTCAGGTCCACCGCCGAACTCCAGGGTGGTGTCACGCGTGTTGGCGAGGTAGGCGAGGCAGCGGTCGACCTCGCGCCAGTGCTGGTCGCTCCTCACCGTGAGGCCGCTCCCCAGCTTGCTGCAGGCAAAGGCGATGTCCGGCCTTGTCGTCGTCGCCGCGAACTGCAGCGAGCCGACCTTCTGCCGGTACTCCTCCTCTTGTCGCTCCTGTGCCTCCTCGTCGTCGAAGGTGATCTCGGCGTAGGCGTCGACCGAGACCGGCGTCTTCGGGGTGCGCCCGGTCTGCTCCTCGTCGATGAAGCGCCTACGCAGCTTGTTGGCGTAGCCCTGCTGGTGCAGCCACAGCTTCCCCGCCGACCTGTCGCGGACGATCTCCAGCCCAAGGTACTTCTGCACCGGCGAGATCTCACGCAGCTCGAAGGCGGACTCCAGCAGCTCCTTCAGCTCCTTCAGCATCTCGGTGCTGCTGCTGGCGGCGAGCAGGTCGTCGACGTAGACCAGCACCCAGCAGGCCACTCCGTCCTTGCCGACCTTGAAGTAGAGAGCCTCGTCGACCCGGCTCTTCTTCCACCCGGCGTCGACCAGCACGTCGTTGAGCGCCAAGTACCACAGCAGCGGCGACTGCTTCAGCCCGTACAGGCTCTTCAGCAGCTTGTAGACCTGGCCGGTTCCGTCGTTGAAATATTCCGGCTGGGACATGTAGAGCACCCGGTCGAGCTTGCTCTGCAGGAAGGCGTTCTTCATGTCGAGCTGCATCAGGTTGAGGTTGAGGACGGCGACGATGCTGAGGAAGATCCCCAGGGTGACGTAGGTGCCCACTGGCATGAACGTCTCGTCGTAGTCGGCGCCATACACCTGGGTGAAGGCCTTCACGACCAGCCTTGCTTTCTCGCGCTCGACCGTGTCGTCGACATGGTACTTCGTCGTAAACACCCACCGGTTCTTCATAATCTTGACCCCCGGCGGGCGTTCTGTTAGAGACTAAGGACGGAGTCTACGAAGATTAGGTGCCTAAATTTCTCAAAATCGTTGGCTTAGAATTCTGGACAGAAAAGTCGCGCTCACAAGAAATGTCGTCGACGAAAAACGCAGAGTTAAACTTCACTAATTTCAGATATGTTGTAGCCCTAGATCGTAGCTACATTTCCCAAGTTGAATCGTAGTAAGAGGTGAAGTAAATCTCGAGTTATCGAGTTCGGCGCACTGGGGGGTATGCTGCCAAAGTAATCTTAACTCAATCACAATTGTCTCACAATTTCACACAAGGAAGTTAGAGTAGCAATTAACCAGGTGGGAAGGAAGAGGAGGACGAGAGGGAAGGTCCCCAAGGAGTCCCCAACCAAGGAAACCCCATAAGCACACCAAATCCTTTCCCTATAGGAACCCCACTTTCACTTTTGTCACTTTCCAACCCATGCCATCCACCTTGCCCAACTTGGCCACACTTGCCAACCTGGTTTGGCTCCTCCCAACCACTTGGCAGCATCTACAGTGATGTTGACGAATTTCCCAACCCCCAAAAGTCTGTACCCCATATGGAGTCAACCCTGCGGAGATAACTGCTGCAACGGGAGCTAGGCTATGGGCTAGGCACGTGTGCTCGTGTGATCTCTGCGTTCGTTCACTTAGTCGTTTCCTTGTGTTCACGCTGCTTGCTAGTTCACGGGGAGAATTGGCAAGAGTTTCACTAAGAAAACATGACAACAATGATAGTAACAACATTGGCATCACAGACTACATCAGTGCTAGCTAGGCTGCTGGTCGACCTCCAGCGCAGCACGGTCGACCGCGCTCCAGCGCAGCAGCACTCGCACCGCTCCAGCGTTGCAGAGTAGCGGTTCACCAACGTTGCAAGTCCACGGTGTGCTAGTGCTGCAGCAAGTCGGCTGCACAGCGTTGCACCCGCAGGACAACGGTGCACCTGCTTCACAGGTGCGCGCAGCTGGTTGGTGCGCACTTCCCTGTCACGTGCACAGCGCAGACGCTTCGCAGACTCCACGCCAGCGACTGTGCCTACCAGCCACGTCGACCTCGGGATACCACCCCCGAGGTCGGCCTCGCAGACTCCACCCTGGCGACACTCGCGCACGTCGCCCGGGTATTCCGGTCGACCGGGCAACCACGCCTGGCCGACCAGCGCAGTCCGTAGTCGGCCACGGATGCCCGGCGTCCCCAGTCCGGCGTCCAGGCGCCCAGGACGCCTTCCGAATCCCCAGGTCGGCGCCCAGACGCCCAGGACGCCGGGCAAACCTCCAGAGCGGCGTCCCTCCTCCCAGGACGCCGACCAGATGCCCAGGTTGGTGTCTGGGCCCCCCGGGACGCCCAGGTCGGCGTCCGGACCCCCAGGACGCCGTGCAGGCGCCCACGACGTCGACCAGGCGCCCGGGTAATCGTGGCGACGCCCAGCTCGGCGTCCAGCTTCCCAGGACGCCGTGCAGGCGTCCGGGACGCCAACCAGGCGTCCAGGGCGGCGTCCTCCTGCTCGGCGCCCTACAGCCAGGCGCCCTCCAGCTTGGCGCCCTTGCAGTGGCCCCCGTGCCCACTGCTGTAGGTCGGCTGCAGCCCCCGCACATCCGACCACAAGGTTGGCTCCGCCCAAGCGAGGACGGGGCCTTACAACGCTCCCGTTGACACTCCCCTGCCGCGTTCACGCTTGGGCCCCTAGCTCACACGGCAGTACAGCTCCGAGAATAGCCCGTCGGCGTGCACCCACCACACAGCACGCCGGTCACCGCACCAGCCATGCAAGAGGGCATGGCACCTACTGCTGCACGTCGTTGTCGCCGTCGCCCACGTCGGCCAAGCACACCTGGCCGATTGCGACGGAGCACCGGTTGAAGGCCGGATAGTGCAGCGCCTTCGTCAGGAAGTCGGCTGGCTGCTCAGCGGTCGGGATGTACTGCAGCGAGAACTTCCCGCGCTTCACCATCTGCTGCAGCCAGGCCTGTCGCCGCTCCATGTGCTTGAGGTTGCCTGTCAACCCCATGCCCTCGGCGACCGTGATGGCCGACTTGTTGTCCACGCGCAGGACAGTCGGCTTCCCGACGTCCAGCTGCCGGAACTCGGCGAGGAGGAAGCGAAGGCGGCGTCCCTCCTTGCCAGCTTCAGTGGCCGCCACGTACTCCGACTCGGTCGACGACAGCGTCGCACACTTGATGCGCTGGCTCGACCAGGAGACAGCGGCCCCACCGTAGACGAACACGTAGCCACCCGTGCTCGTCCTGTTCTGCTTGTCACCGGCGTCGTCAGCGTCCACGTAGCCGACCAGCTCGAGCGACTCAGGTCCACCGCCGAACTCCAGGGCGGTGTCACGTGTGTTGGCGAGGTAGGCAAGGCAACGGTCGACCTCGCGCCAGTGCTGGTCGCTCCTCACCGTGAGGCCGCTCCCCAGCTTGCTGCAGGCAAAGGCGATGTCCGGCCTCGTCGTCGTCGCCGCGAACTGCAACGAGCCGACCTTCTGCCGGTACTCCTCCTCCTGCCGTTCCTGTGCCTCCCCGTCGTCGAAGGTGAGCTCGGCGTAGGCGTCGACCAAGACCGGCGTCTTCGGGGTGCGCCCGGTCTGCTCCTCGTCGATGAAGCGCCTACGTAGCTTGTCGGCGTAGCCTTGCTGGTGCAGCCACAGTTTCCCCGCCGACCTGTCGCGCACGATCTCCAGCCCGAGGTACTTCTGCACCGGCGAGATCTCGCGCAGCTCGAAGGCGGCTTCCAGCAGCTCCTTCAGCTCCTTCAGCATCGCGGCGCTGCTGCTGGCGGCGAGCAGGTCGTCAACGTACACCAGCACCCAGCAGGCCACTCCGTCCTCGCCAACCTTGAAGTAAAGAGCCTCGTCGACCTGGCTCTTCTTCCACCCGGCGCCAACCAGCACATCGTTGAGCGCCAAGTACCACAGCAGCGGAGACTACTTCAGCCCATAGAGGCTCTTCAGCAGCCTGCACACCCGGCCGGATCCATCGTTGAAGTAGTCCGGCTGGTGCATGTACAGCACCCGGTCGAGCTTGCTCTGCAGGAAGGCGTTCTTCATGTCGAGCTACATCAGGTTGAGGTTGAGGACGGCGACGATGCTGAGGAAGATCCTCAGCGTGACGTAGCTGCCCACCGGCGCGAACGTCTCGTCGTAGTCGGCGCCGTACACCTGCGTGAAGCCCTTCACGACCAGCCTCGCCTTCTCTCGCTCGACGGTGTCGTCGATGTGGTACTTTGTCGTCAACACCCACCGGTTCTTCATGATGTTCACTCCCGGCGGGCGTTCGACCAGCTCCCATGTTCCCATGTTGAGGAGGCTGCGAATCTCCTCCTCCATGGCGGCCTTCACCGCCGGGCCCTTCCAGCTCGCCAACGCCTCCTTCACCGTCATCGTCGAGATGTCCCAACGGTGCTCGGGGTCGGCTAGCATGTCGGGGTCGAGCTCTGGAAACTCCTCATCCTCCTCGGCGTCGTCGTACAGCAGGTCATCATCGTCGACGTCGTAAACCATGGTGAAGGCAGCGGGGACGAAGAAGTCAGGCGGCCTCTGAAGTCGGCCTGAACGCCGTGGTCCCGGCTGGACCTCCTCGGCATCCCCTCCATCGTCGCTGTCGTCGCTGCCCTCGGCATCCTGCTGCTCCTCAGCCGGCGTCCCAGCCGACTGCTCCCCTGTGGTCAGCGTCGCTGCTGCCTGCTCCCCTGTCAGCTGCTGTTCTGCAGGCGCCTCCTTCACCGGCTTCACCGAAGTTGGCTGCACCACCTGCTGCCTCCCGGTCGGCGTCAGCTTCGCTCCCATGCCGCCTTGCACAGCAGCACGTCGCCCACCGGCGATGCTTGGGACCAGCGCCACAGGTGACGCACCACTTCTCCCCTCATCGCCGGAGGCCGACATCAAAGTCAGCCCATGCAAGTCGGCAACAAGGGGAGGGGCAGGTGCAGTGCAAGGAGCGGGGATGTCCTCGGCGTCCTCACCAGCAACCTCACCAACCTCGGCAAGTAGAGGCGGCGTCGCCGTCGAGGTGTCTGTTGGCGGGGGAACCGGCATCCGCCCTGACCCCGGCCCGTGCGCTGACTTCCACACCTCCAGCGACATGCTCTCGTAGAACACCACGTCCGACGTGGTGATAACCCGGTTGTCGGCAATGTCGAGGAGCTCCCAGCCCTTGCTCTCCCCCGACACGCCGAGGTGAAGGCCCCACCGGGCCTTGGGCTGCAGCTTGCCTCCACGCTGCTGCTCAGGGACCAAGAACTGCGCCATGCAGCCCCACACCCGCGCCAGCGACAAGTCGGGCTTCTTCCCAGTCAGCAGTTGGTACGGCGTTGTCCCCGGCGGCAGCGCCGACCTCTCAAGGCAGTTGCGGACCCAGACGGCCTGCCGGAGAGCGAGGTGCCACCAGTGGTGCTGCACGCCCATGTGCAGCAGCATCGTCCGCACCGACTCCACCACCGTCCTCATCTCCCGCTCCGCCATGCCGTTCTGCTGCGGGGTGTATGGGCAGGTCAGATCGTGGACAATCCCCTTGCCGTTCACGAAGTTGGTGAACTGCTTCCCGAGGAACTCCCCTCCCCGGTCAGAGCGCAGCATCAACACCGACTTCCTCGTCTGCCGCTCAGCCACCGCCAGCCACTGCACGAACACCGGCAACGCATCTGACTTCTTGGCGACCGGCTTCACCCACACGTAGCGGGTCTTGCGGTCCTTCAGCAGCAAGAAGTACAGGCTGCCATCCTTGGCAGCCACGCGGAACGGCCCGCACAGGTCGATGTGCACGACGGCCAGCACGTCGTCGGCGTCGGAGCCTTGGTCGGGGAAGGTGTGCCGCGCCAGCTTCCCGCCGACGCACGAAACACACGGTGAGTCGGCGCCCGTCGCCGACTTGAGGTCCAGCCCAATGGCGACCTCGTTCTTCGCCGAGTTCCTGATGGTGTCCATGCAGACGTGCGCAAGCCTTGCGTGCATCCTGTCCGGCGATGCCTTCGTCGCCGAGACGATCACGCGCAGGGCCACTACCTCCGTGGTAGGCTTTGTCGGCGTGGCCGAGCAGGGGCGCAGATCGGTGCAGAGGACACGCCCGGTGTACGTCGCCCGACCGAGCACCTCCCCTGCTGCCGAGACGAGCAGCATCCCGTCGCCGTCCTCCTGCAACTTCACGCCGTGCTCCTTCAGCTGGCCAGCTGAAAGGAGGTTTGCCCGCACACCCGGGACGTACAGCACGTCGGGGATGAGCACCTACTTCCCGGCCTCCCCTTGCAGAGCGACGGTGCCGCGGCCCTGGACGTCCTGCAGTGCCCCATTGAAGCCGCGCACGTGCTTGATGGAGCTGCTCGGCTGCAGGTCGACGAAGACTTCCTTCGTCCCCATCAGGTGGTGGGAGCAACCGCTGTCGAGCAGTACCACCGCCGGGTTCGCCTGCACAGCTGCCGCCACCGCCTGGAAGTCCTCCCCAGCCTCTGGCGCCAGCGAGATGGTCGGCTCCACGACGCCGACCAGCGAGCACGACGCCGTCTTTTCGTCCTGCCCCTTGCCACCTGTAGAGGAGTCGGCGTCCTTCGCCGAGGTCGACGTCGTCGACTGCTTCTCCTTGCGCGGCCTGTTTCCTCCTCGACGAGGGCGACGACTGCCAGACCTCCCGCGGCCTCCCTTGGCGTCGTCGTCGTCGGAGTCACTGCGGTCGGGGCACTCGTAGGAGAGGTGGTCAGGGTCGCCGCACAGCCAGCACTCCCGTCGTCGGCCTCCTCCTCCTCGACCGCTGTCTTTGGCCGACTTCTTCTTGTCGGCGTCCTTGCTCGGCTTCCAGCCACTGCTACCGCCACCGCCCGACTGCCCACGCTGCCCTGGTCGGCCTGCGCCAAGAGCTCCTGGGATCGCTCGGCCTCCTGCATCGCCTCGTCCTGCAGGATATACGAGGTCAAGTTGTCCTCGTTGAGAGTCACCCTCGTGCTCGGCGCCATGGACAGCCGCTTCAGCAGGTTGTAGCTGCTCGAGAGTCCCTGCATGACGTGGGTGACGTACGACGCCGTCGAGTACTGCACGCCGGCCATCCTGATGGTGGCGAGAATTCGCCGGGCCTGGTTGCAGTAGTCGGTCGCCGTCTCCTCGTCGCCCATGCGCAGATGCGTCAGCTGTCCCTCTAGCTAAGCGATGAACAAGTCGTCGGTGACTTGATAGGTCGACTCGATGAAGTTCCACGCCCGGTGGCCGGCGTCGAGGTACTCTCGGCACCACTTCAAGGCAATTTGCACGCCCGGCGAGCAGCACCGCGAGATGACCGTGAAGGTCAACAACTGCACGGCGCGAAACTCTGCACGCAGGTCGGGGTGGTGCTCCCCCGGCGTCGCCACGGTCCCTCGAGCGAAGCCGATCAGCCCGGCCATCTCCAGCTGGGGCTCGATGGCTTCCTTCCAGGTGAGGATGTCTTGTCGACCAACGAGCGGCGGGGTGATCGAGATCCTGTCCGGCGTAAACTTGAAGTAGCCGTAGCTCGGTGCAATCCCGCCCGCCATCACCTGGGTCGCCATCGGCGACAAACCACTTCGACGCCCACCGGCGTCGCCCTGCGAGGAGCCTGCAGCCGCCGACGACTGCATCCCTCGCGCCTGAACGCCGCCGGCTTCACCGACGTGTATCACACCTCGCTGCCTCGACGTGTCTTCCGCACTGCTGCCGACTTGGCCAACTCCGGCGTTGACGCCCACGTCGACGCCGCCTTCGTTGGTCACCGGTCGAGGAGAAGCTGGTCGTGAATAGGGATGTTCTGTCGCCCACATGGAGCGGAGTCCTGCCTCGACGACTGCCCAGGGTATCGCCCCGTACTCCTGTGCCTCATGGCGTCTCCTCGCATCCTCCAGCCGTCCCTCCAGGGTGTCCATCACCTCGGCGTCGCCTACGCGCACGCTAGTGACTGCACGGCTGCCGGTCTACGAACACGATCGGTAAGTGCTAAGTCGGCTAGACTGAACTACGTCGCGGTGTCGTCCACGCTCACCGCACCATGCGGAGATAACTGCTGCAACGGGAGCTAGGCTATGGGCTAGGCACGTGTGCTCGTGTGATCTCTGCGTTCGTTCACTTAGTCGTTTCCTTGTGTTCACGCTGCTTGCTAGTTCACGGGGAGAATTGGCAAGAGTTTCACTAAGAAAACATGACAACAATGATAGTAACAACATTGGCATCACAGACTACATCAGTGCTAGCTAGGCTGCTGGTCGACCTCCAGCGCAGCACGGTCGACCGCGCTCCAGCGCAGCAGCGCTCGCACCGCTCCAGCGTTGCAGAGTAGCGGTTCACCAACGTTGCAAGTCCACGGTGTGCTAGTGCTGCAGCAAGTCGGCTGCACAGCGTTGCACCCGCAGGACAACGGTGCACCTGCTTCAGAGGTGCGCGCAGCTGGTTGGTGCGCACTTTCCTGTCACGTGCACAGCGCAGACGCTTGGCAGACTCCACGCCAGCGACTGTGCCTACCAGCCACGTCGACCTCGGGATACCACCCCCGAGGTCGGCCTCGCAGACTCCACCCTGGCGACACTCGCGCACGTCGCCCGGGTATTCCGGTCGACCGGGCAACCACGCCTGGCCGACCAGCGCAGTCCGTAGTCGGCCACGGATGCCCGGCGTCCCCAGTCCGGCGTCCAGGCGCCCAGGACGCCTTCCGAATCCCCAGGTCGGCGCCCAGACGCCCAGGACGCCGGGCAAACCTCCAGAGCGGCGTCCCTCCTCCCAGGACGCCGACCAGATGCCCAGGTTGGTGTCTGGGCCCCCCGGGACGCCCAGGTCGGCGTCCGGACCCCCAGGACGCCGTGCAGGCGCCCACGACGTCGACCAGGCGCCCGGGTAATCGTGGCGACGCCCAGCTCGGCGTCCAGCTTCCCAGGACGCCGTGCAGGCGTCCGGGACGCCAACCAGGCGTCTAGGGCAGCGTCCTCCTGCTCGGCGCCCTACAGCCAGGCGCCCTCCAGCTTGGCGCCCTTGCAGTGGCCCCCGTGCCCACTGCTGTAGGTCGGCTGCAGCCCCCGCACATCCGACCACAAGGTTGGCTCCGCCCAAGCGAGGACGGGGCCTTACAACGCTCCCGTTGACAAACCCCACAACTCCCCATAGTCACCACAACCAAATATCAAAAGCATACGGACTTCAAACGTTCGTAACTTTCTTGTTCGTGCTCCGATTGAAGCGATACTTGGCTTGACGGAAAGCTCTTGAGCAGAGGAGTCACTTCAGATATCTGCTCAAGCCAAACAACATTCACGCCGACTCAGAAAATCCAAACCACATCAAACACAAATTCTTGCACACGCTCACCACGCATGCAACGCACGAACATGTGATGGGAGGCAGACAGACGTGAATGCAAGTGATAGCATCACATAACAAACTCCCCTCTGGCTGCCTACCATCATCCCACATGTCATAGCTCAATCATGCACCCTCAATGCACACTCATCCCCGCAAGCTTCATGCCCTTCCAATGCTCAGATTCAGCCAGGCGCTTGGTGAGAATGTCAGCCGCCTGCTGATGGGTCTTCACAATCTCCAGTCGCACCTCCTTGTCCAGGAGCCTCCTCACCCAGTGCCACTTGGGCCTGATGTGCTTTGTCAGCCCATGAAGGCAAGCGTTCTTGGTAAGCTTCATTGCCGACTCATTGTCACAGAACATGATTGTCGGCTCCCTCTGACCAACTCCAATCTCCTCCAACAAACGCCTCAGCCACACCACCTCCTTTGCCCCATGATGCAGGGCCATGTACTCTGTCTCACATGAGGACTGCCCCACCTCATTCTGCTTCTTACTGCGCCAGCTCACTGCACCACCTCCAAACAGGCACACATAGCCTCCAATGCTGGTGCCATCCACCTTCACAGAGTTGAAGCTAGCGTCAGTGTAGCAAGTCAAGAGCATCTCCCCTTTGCTCAAATCAGTTGCACCCCTCTGCAGCCTCTGTCTCACAGCACTGTACTCCAAACCCACTGATGCCGTTGCACTCACATAGCGGACCAACCTCTTGGCCGCTTCCAGCTGCTCATGACTGGGGCGTGAAACCACACTGGCAAGCCTGGATGTTGCAAAGGCAATGTCAGGCCGTGTGTGGTTAGCCGCATAGTTGAGTGCCCCAACCATGGAATGAGAAAGTTTCCTGTCACTCTCACCCACCACCTCCTGATCAGCACAGGGCTCCACAGTGAACCCCGAAGGCAGTGGGGTGGCTGGCTTTCCTCCATCTTGCAGCCCATACTTCTCAGCCAGCCCCTCACAATACTTCCTCTGATGCAACCTCAACACTCCCTTGTCAAGGTCCCTCTTCACATGCATCCCCAAATAGTACTTCACATCTCCCATCTTGGAGCACTTAAACGCATCTCTAGCATCTCCTCCACACGCTCAATCATTGCAGACGACTCAGAGAAGAGCAGGATGTCGTCCACATACACCAGGAGCATGAGAAACTGCTCCTTCTCTTGCAGCAGGAACAAGCTGTGATTACACTCACTCTTCTTGAAACCCCCAGCCAGCAGAGTCTCCTCTAACTTGTGGTACCATGCACGAGGAGCCTGCTTCAGGCCATAGATGGCCTTCTTTAGCCTGCACACCCTGCCGCTCCCATCATCCAAACATTCAGGCTGTACCATGTACAGATCCTCCAGAATGATCCCATTGAGGAAGGCGGTGGTGATGTCCATCTGCTTCACCCGCCATCCACGGTTTGCAGCCATTGCTAATGACACCCGCAGTGTTGTGCCTTTTCCCGCAGGAGCAAAGATCTCGTCAAAATCCTTCCCCTTTGTCTGCTGAAACCCCTTTGCCACAAGCCTTGACTTGTAGCGGGTCAGCGCCCCATCAGGTCCGTACTTGTGCCTGAAAATCAGCTTGGAAGAAATGGCCTTCTTCCCAGGTGGCAGCTCACACAGCTCCCACGTCTCATTCTCCAGCAGAGAATCATACTCCTCCTTCACACTCTGCTTCCACTTCTCAGCATCTGGCCCACTCAATGCCTCAGCTAGCGTCTTGGGCTCAGGGACGGCTGCCCAGTAGCAGTGTGCTATCTCCTCCTCATCACACTGCTCAGCCACACTCCCAGCCCTTACCACCTTTGGCTTGCCAAAGCTCGGATAGGTCAGCCGGTTAGGAGGGCGCACATCGCTCCTTGGACGGTCAGCCGGACGTGCGGCACCTTGTGGAGCATCTTGCTGCTGCTGCTGCGGCTGCTGCTGCTGCGGCTGCTGCTGCTGCTGCTGCTGCTCCTCCACCTCAGGTTCTCCCCCATCCTCAGTCACCCCAGAAATCTCCTCCTCTGAGACAGTGACCTGCACTTGCCTCGAAGGCCGCTGCACCTCATCAGCCTCAATGATCAGCGGTGTAGTAGGAAGCTTCTGCTGCTGCTGCTTCCACTCCTTGTAGTACAAGGACTCAAGGAACTTCACATCCCTCGACACAGTCAGCTGCTGGCTGGTCAAGTCCCAAATCAGCCAGCCCTTGTGATCCTTAGCAAGCCCCAAGTGTACACCCCATCTCCCAGAAGCTTCCAGTTTTCCCCTCTTCTCCTTAGGCACATGAAACACCACCATGCAACCGAAGGCTCTCAGCATGTTGTCTGCTGGTGCACTCCCATACCACTTGGTGTAGGGGACCCACTGCTTGTCCCCCACAGTCGCCAGCACCCTGTTCTTCACAAGGGCGACCTGCCGCAGTGCAGTCACCCAAAACGGATCCGGCAGCCCTGCACGCCCAAGGAGAGTGCGAACACCTTCCTGCAGGGTCCGGTTGAACCGCTCAGCCACGCCGTTCTGCTGAGGGTTGTAGGGCACTGTGAGCTGATGCTGAATCCCCTTCTTCTTCAGCACCGCCTCAAACTCACTGCCAATGAACTCTCCTCCGTTGTCGGTGCGGATCACCTTCACCTTATGTCCGCTCTCCCTTTGAGCTCTCGGCATCCACTCCTTAAGAACAGCCGCGGCCACCTCCCCCTTGGTCTTGAGAGGGTACACCCACACCGCACGCGTGTGGTCATCCACAATCGTCAAGAAGTAGCGGCTCCCCGAGAGAGAATTGGCCCTCATAGGGCCCACCACATCCATGGCTGATCTTGTGCTACAGCTGAAGGGAAACTTCGTGAATTTTGTCTCAAGGCATGTAGGGCAGCTCCCAATCTCCTTTGCTGCCCCCTTCACCTCCAACCCCTTCAAGCTCCCATCCTTCACTAACTTCTGCAGCATAGGAATGTTGATGTGACACAACCTCTCGTGCCACGTCTCCCAATCGGCATCACCATTCCCAGATGAAGCCTTTGCCCATGCAGCGGTTGCATCCACACCAGCAAGCACCTCACCATGTGGCTGCTGTGACTGCTGCACCTTCTTGACCGCATCCAGGGTCCCACCAATTGGTGCAATCTTCTCTCCCCCTGCAGCTACCTTAGCCGTTGTTGCAGCCGCTGCCGTTGCTGGTGGTTTCCCATTCCAAGGGATGATGGGCAGCTGCCACAGGTCCTTGATGCAGCTGCTCTTCTCTTCCAAGTCCCACAGCAGCAACTTCCCAAGCTTTGCACGGCAGCTGGTTGGGCCGAAGGTAACTTTGGCCTTGCTTTTCTGCAGCCGGCGCACAGAGAGGAGGTTAGCGGATAAACCTTCAACCAATAGCACATTCCCCAGCCCCACAAGCCCCCCATTGGCTCCCATGACCTTGGCATTCCCAACACCAATCACAGGGAGCAAAGCACCTGAAGCGGCAGCCACAAACTTGATCTTCCCTGGGGGTTTTACCTCGTCAAGCAAATCTGCCCGTGGGGTCATGTGACTTGTGCAACCTGAATCTATCACCCAGTGGGTGAGGGGGTGCATCACAACCTTCCCAACTGAACCCACATCACCCCCACTGCCTTGCACATCCTCAACCATGAGGAACATCCCAGGGTCAGCTTTACCTTGTGCACCATCACCTTGTGCACCTGAACCTTGCACAGCGCCACCTCGTGCACGTTCACCACTTGGCGGCTTCATGCCTGGGGGCGCCCATCCCTCAGGCCGGCTGAAACACTTGAACCATGGGTGTCCAGCCTTCTTGCAGTACCAGCAGGCACCCTCCATTCGGGTGCTCCCCCTGCCACAAGAGCTCCCATGCCCCTCATTGTAGTCACCTCGGCCTCTCCCTCTGCCAAAGCCTCTCCCACGGCCTCGGCCTCTCCCTCCCCCTCTTCCTCTGCTGCCTCTTGCAGCTCCATACCCCTCAGCAGTTTTGTTGGCAGCACCACCTCCCGTGTGGCGCCTGCGGAAGTCCTCCTGCAGGATCTGCTGCCGTAGCCACTCAGGCGTCCACTTGTCCTGCTGAGCGTTGAGGGTGGGGATAAGGTTGTACCACGAGTTGTCGAGCACCGAGATGATCTTGGTGCACTGCTGCATCTCCGACACCTTGCTGCCCGCCGCTGCCATCCTCGCATAGGTGTCCTTGACCTTGTCAAGGACCGGCTTCACATCATCTCCTGGCCGCATGGAGAGGGCAGCCAGCTCCTTCTCCAATACGATCACCATCGGCAGCGTGTTGGGCTGAACCACGTAGCGTAGCATCTTCCACGCCTTCGGTCCCGAGTCATCGAGCTCCACCAAATCCTTGATGTGCTGGAACATGTCGTTGTTGACCGACTGTAGAATCAAGTCGTACAGCACCGCGCTCCGCTCAATCCACCGATCGCGGGCATCTCCTTCCTCGGGCATCTTCTCCTCTCCCATAGCCAATTTCAGCAGCTTGTAGCGCTTGAAGGCGCTCCTCATCCGCCCACTCCATTCCTCATAGTTGGAGCCATCCAATGCCTCAATCTTGGATGGTGGCGGCTCACTCTTCTTCTCAGCTGCTTCTCCACCCCCTTGACTCATCTCCTCTGCTCCCAATCAGAGGTTCCAGCTCCCCCTTTTTCTGGTCACAATGTAGATTCACACAATCTTCACAAGTGTCGGCGCCAACGAAATTTCGGCAAAGTTTCCCCTTAGCGAAAGTCACATGCAACCTCTAGAACTCCACTTAGGCACGCCCACAGGCCATGGTGGGTCTAAGAGGGTCTTCACACTTCAGTAGACTCTCCAAAAGGTCCTTATTCAGCTCTGATACCACTTCTTAGAGACTAAGGACGGAGTCTACGAAGATTAGGTGCCTAAATTTCTCAAAATCGTTGGCTTATAATTCTGGACAGAAAAGTCGCGCTCACAAGAAATGTCGTCTACGAAAAACGCACTGTTAAAACTTCACCAATTTCAGATATGTTGTAGCCCTATATCGTAGCGACATTTCCCCAGTTGAATCGTATTAAGAGGTGAAGCAAATCTCGAGTTATCGATTTCGGCGCACTGGGGGGTATGCTGCCAAAGGAATCTTAACTCAATCACAATTGTCTCACAATTTCACACAAGGAAGTTAGAGTAGCAATTAACCAGGTGGGAAGGAAGAGGAGGACGAGAGGGAAGGTCCCCAAGGAGTCCCCAACCAAGGAAACCCCATAAGCACAACAAATCCTTTCCCTATAGGAACCCCACTTTTACTTTTGTCACTTTCCAACCTATGTCATCCACCTTGCCCAACTTGGCCACACTTGCCAACCTGGTTTGGCTCTTCCCAACCACTTGGCAGCATCTACAGTGATGTTGACGAATTTCCCAACCCCCAAAAGTCTGTACCCCATATGGAGTCAACCCCACAACTCCCCATAGTCACCACAACCAAATATCAAAAGCATACGAACTTCAAACGTTCGTAACTTTCTTGTTCGTGCTCCGATTGAAGCGATACTTGGCTTGACGGAAAGCTCTTGAGCAGAGGAGTCACTTCAGATATCTGCTCAAGCCAAATAACATTCACACCGACTCAGAAAATCCAAACCACAGAAAACACAAATTCTTGCACACGCTCACCACGCATGCAACGCACGAACATGTGATGGGAGGCAGACAGACGTACATGATAGCATCACATAACACCTCCGCCTCCAGTCAATGTATGTCACTCCTCCCTCCGCCTCCAGTCAATGTATGTCACTCCTGCAAATTGCCTCCAGTCAATGTATGTCACTCCTCCCTCCGCCTCCAGTCATTGTATGTCACTCCTCCCTCCGCCTCCAGTCATTGTATGTCACTCCTCCCTCCGCCTCCAGTCAATGTATGTCACTCCTCCCTCCGCCTCCAGTCAATGTATGTTACTCCTCCCTCTGCCTCCAGTCAATGTATGTCACTCCTCCCTCCGCCTCCAGTCAATGTATGTCACTCCTCCCTCCGCCTCCAGTCATTGTATGTCACTCCTCCCTCCGCCTCCAGTCAATGTATGTCACTCCTCCCTCCGCCTCCAGTCAATGTATGTCACTCCTCCCTCTGCCTCCTGTCAATGTATGTCACTCCTCCCTCCGCCTCCAGTCAATGTATGTCACTCCTCCCTATGCCTCCAGTCAATGTATGTCACTCCTCCCTCCGCCTCCAGTCAATGTATGTCTCTCTTCCCTCCGGCTCCAGTCAATGTAGGCAAGAGCCTCGGGCGTCCTTTGACTGCCTCTGCCAACCTTGATGCTTTCAACCAATCATGCAGAAACCCATGAAAAATAGTGTATAGCTGCAGGCCGATGCACCCACACTTGCAAAGGAGCCACTCACCATTCCAGTGGAATGGCCTACACCATTGCTTTCACGCAGGTTTACGAACAAATGCCTGAATTTCATCCAGCTCCATGCCATGTAACAAGGCTCCCTCGCAAATTACTCCAAATTCTTTCCCGAGCATAACCCAAACCACTTCCCCGTGTAATTTCAATCGTCCCTATGTGAATCCTACTCACATCATTGCTGGTTCGATATCTCACATGTGCACCACCAACATTTCAACAGTGGCTGCTGCATGGCTTCCTGCCTTACCCTGCCATGCCAAGCCACAACGCGCACCCCATTCCCGCTACTTGTTTTGCGTGCACTCTGTTGATCTCTACACTATTTTCACGTTCACTTCCCCTCTCTTCCTTTCACCCCTCCCACTTAAGTTTTCCATCCCCTCTCTTCCTGTTTTGCACCCTGTTGATCTCTACATCATTTTCACGTTCACTGCCCCTCTCTCCCCTCCCCTCCCCCCCCCCCCCCCCCCCCCCTCTCTGACTTCAGTGTCCCATTCCGCCTCTCTTGTCCTGCTCTCACCATCAGCTCCTTTTGAATCGCCTCAAAAGTCCTGGTCTCACCATCAGCTCCTTCAGCCCTCCACCCCCCCTTTCACTCCCGCCTCACTTCGTATTCTCGAACCCTTATTCCCCATGGCCTCACATCTTTTGCTCCACTCTTCCTTTTTTCCTTGTCGCCTCCTGTCTTGTCTCCCTATCCAGATTGCTCCATTACAATGCTTTCACTGGGCCCATCCCACCGCACCTGCTGGCACTACCCAACCTCTCTGAACTATGAGCCCCCCATGTTTGCCCATTTTTATGCATTCATCTTCTCATCTTATTTTTGAATCGACTCAAAAGTCGTCCTGTTTACCCATTTTTATGCACGCATCTTCCAATTTCCAGACCTATTCACCCCTTGGGCTCTCCTCCCACTTGAACTCTCTGCCCCACCCTGTTTCTCGAATCTTGTGTCTTTCCCTTACTAATCTGCAAGGGTTCCTGTTCGGCTGCCCTGGCTGCAGAATACTATCACACAATCATTTCACAGGAGCCATTCCCAACAACTTCACTCGCCTCAATAGGATGAATCTTCTGTATGTCTCTCTGCAAGCGGCGCTTCCCCCATATACCTCTCCCTTCCCCCATGACACGAAACTGCTGCATGCAATAGAATCACTTGGAGAGTCTCACGTGTTACTGATTGTTCTTTGATGTGCGTCGTTTGACCATAGTTACAGCTTCTCCTGCCTCATGCTGGTTGCCTCCTATGTGTGTGTGCATGTGTGTGTGTGTGTGTGTGCGTGTGTATGCGTGTGTGCGTGTGCGTGTGTGTGTGCGTGTGCGTGTGTGTGTGCATATGTGAGTGCGTGCGTGTGTGTGAGTGCACACGTGCACGGGCTCCACATGACAGAGACATTTCTTCCAACAATCTCAGCTCAGGTCTTGACGTGGTGGCTCAGATGACATGGCTCCAAGACATGTGAGTGTTCTCCCCTCTTCACCTTCTCAGCTGGCCCTCACCTTGCTTTCCATCACTTCCCTTTTCCCACTTTGGCTCCCTGCAACATCCGAGCTAAGACACTCTCTCCAATCCAATGCTGGCTGTGCAGATCGATCAATGACAACAACTTCTCTGGTGTGCTTCCAGCGTCGTTTACAGCAATCAGTGGCATCACAAACTTGTGAGACCACTCGAGCCACCTCTCACCTCATCTAAGCTACAACCCCTTTCACTGCACCTAATCGGGTGGATGGGATGCAACAGCAGTAAGCGTTGTGACTGCCCTTCACCTGAGTACTTATGTGCCAGCGCTTCTTTTATCGATTCTTGTATTCTTGTATTCAAATTCATGGTGGATAAACGCTTGTTGTGTGCACAGATGTATGCACTTGTACACTTTCTATCTTCACAGTTTGATTCCTGCGTCCATGTAATGTACAAGTGCCAGAGCACGTATGCAGTGGCCTGTGCATAAGCAAAAGAATGTGTGCTTTCCGATGTATTTGTTTTACTATTTCCCCATCACGCCCTGTATATTGGGTCTCATTCAGGGTTGTTTACAACAACCATTTCACTGGAACCTTCCCAGATTTTGTTATGCGCCAGAAGGACCTCTTTATCCTGTAAGGCATTCACTCGTAAACTTGAGCACAAGGGATTTGCGCTGATGGAACAAATGCTTCTATCTCTTCCACTGAAACAACTATTTGACACAGCTATTTGAACTAGACATGAGCAAAGCGGCGAGCGAAACAAAGTACCAATCCGAATTGGTTTGCTTCGAGATTGGCCTGCACTTGAAGGTTGGTTTTTAACTGAACTGCACTTGAAGGTTGGTTTTCAACTGAACTGCACAAAAGAGCCTTCTATTCGTGTAATGCATCCATGCGCGACCGATTTTTGAGAATTCTTGAAAATCGCTCATGAAGAGCCCTATTATTCCTGTAATGCATCCATGCGTGACCTCAAACAAAGGCGGGTTTCACTGATGAAACTACTGCTGCCATTTCTTGCAGTACTTCCTGAAAAAACTACCTGAAATACTCCAATGGCAATCGCAATCTAAATCGTCATGGCAGAAACTTGGCCAACAACAGTTTCACAGGGACCATTCCCCGTGAATTGACCAAGCTTGTCAACCTAGCCCACATGTAAGTTGCTCTGCTGCAAAGTGTAGTGGAATGGGACATGAACGAAAGAAATAATATCGCCAAGTAGGGCAATGACTTGGGGTTGAGGACCTGCTAGCAAATATGCCATGCTGTAGCCTTGTGTGAACATATACAAGGTCACTCTGAGGCTCTTGGTACCATTGTGCAGATATCTCAATAACAACGATTTTTATGGAACAATCCCATCCGGCCTGCTTCAGCTACCCATTTTGTACACGCTGTAAGCAGCTCCAATACACCTTGTTTAAGAAGATCCTATTCTTAAGACGTCTCAAATATCTACTTGTTTCACGCAGCTCCAACACACCTGTTTCAGAAGTTCCTATTCTTCCACCTTCAAGTCTTCAGAGTGACGGTCTGAGTACGTCCGAGTGAAGGTCTCAGTACGTCCGAGTGAAGGTCTGAGTACGTCGAAGTGAAGGTCTGAGTACTTCCGAGTGAAAGGTCTGAGTACGTCCGAGTGAAGGTCTGAGTACTTCCGAGTGAAGGTTTGAGTACTTCCGAGTGAAGGTCTGAGTACTTCCGAGTGAAGGTCTGAGTACTTCCGAGTGAAGGTCTGAGTACTTTCGAGTGAAGGTCTGAGTACTTTCGAGTGAAGGTCTGAGTACTTCCGAGTGAAGGTCCGAGTACTTCCGATTGAAGGTCTGAGTACTTGGAGTACATCACTCTGCTAAAAAAACTTTTGAGTCGACTCAAAAGTCAAGGTCCGAGTACTTCCGAGTACATGCCTATGTTCGGAAACAGTCTGAGTTGCAAGAACTCTTCTCCACTGCCAAACATCCCTGGGTTCGACTCAAGCTCTGAGAACTCTGCTCCACTGCCAAACACCAAACCAGGACGCCGCTTGCTACTTGCTTTGGGATGTGTCTCCCTCCCTTCATCTCCCAAGTTTTCATTTTTCCACCCCAGGCTCGTTGTCAGTCTCGTAGAGAGGCCACAATGCATTCATGTGCTTTGCTTTGGAAAAATCCCTGGGTTATTAACTGCTACATCCAGCCTTCTCTTTGATTCTCCCTTTTCGAGCACAGGGATGTCTCTAACAACTCTATTTCTGGGGAGATACCACGGACTTTCAGGGTCACACCTTCTCTTCACATGCTGTAAGAAGTTGAACTACGGTGTGCTGCCGTGCCGCCACCGTGTGTGCTGCCACCATTGTTTTTACCTGGTGCCACCCTTTCTATTCATGCTTAGCTTTCATAGCCATGGAATCATCGATCTCTCCCCTTGCATTGTGCAGTAGCCTGGGAGGAAATGGCCTGACGGGCTCCTTACCAGACTTCTCACACTGGAAAGTCAGCTGTGAACAGATGTAAGCCTCTCCACGCCTTCTTCCCCCCTGTCTGTTCCACTCTCAACATCGCTTGCTCAATCTCTGTTTTTAGCACCATGGGTTTTGTATACCATTGCATTGCACCCAAATTTAGCAGTTGTGTTCACCTCGCTCGCATGGATCTAGTTGCTGCCTCGCCTGTGTTGTCTTGTGGGTCAGAGATCTCAGCAGCAACAACTTCACAGGGTCGATCCCAACTCCATCTCCACCCTCACCACCCTCATTGGCATGTGAGACTTCTCTTCTCTTCTCTTCTCTTCTCTTCTCTTCTCTTCTCTCCTTGTGTGCCACAAAGAGCTCTGTGCTCATGAAGAAGGGCAGCAGTAGGCAAGGTCGCCTTTATCAAAGGGACGATAGTTAACTAGTGAAAAAAGTAACCATCGAAAAAATCGATTAAGATCCGGACGTACAACTCAGTTCAAACTCTAGACGAAAGCAAAAAGCCGTGAGACTTCTCTTCTCTTCTCTTCTTGTGTGCCACAAAGAGCCGTTATGCCTGCCGTGCCAACGAGCTGCCACGTGAGCACATATCCGTGAAGTGAAGCTATTCCCATCTGAACAAGGTGGGATGTCGTGTACAAAAGTCACCATTGAGCCTTTGCAGTGGCACGCAGCCTAGGGCACGAGAAAGTTAGCAGTGGCAGCCTATGGCAGGAGAAAGGTAGCAGTGGCAGCCTATGCACAAACGCAGCTACATACGCTTAATTTGCACTTCCAGCCAATGTACCCCGTTGCTATCCCCTGCTCTGCAGTTTTCTCAACAACAACCAGCTGACTGGCACCATCCCTTCAGCCATCTTCACCATGAGGAATCTGACATACCTGTAAGCCTCATGGGTATAGGGATCCCCTTTCTAAGTGCCCATCACATGTTCCAGCCTCTGCCCACAGGTGCTTTTCTGCACCAGCCTGCACTATTGTTCTTGCATACGCTGCTTCTCATTGGAATGTCTCCCTGCCATTGCTGCTATTGCCCGTAAGCTATTTGGCCAACAACCATCTGACTGGGAGTCTGCCAGATGCCATCAGCAAATTGGAGAACCTTGAACAGATGTGAGGGTGCTATGTGCCTTCCTCCTCTACACATCTCAAGAATGGTGGCAGCTTACGAAACAACATTGGCATCACCAGCGCAAGCTTGTAGTACATCGGTTCTATAAGAGACCTGGTAAACTTCCTCACCATGAAATGAACACAGGAGATCATAACACGCAAACATCACCCGTGCCGTCCCCACTCCACCCCCTTCTCTTCATGCAACGGTTGGCGCCTTTGATCCTGCCAATGCTCTGCCTGCCCCCCAGCTGGTTGGACAACAACAAGATTGAAGGCCCTCTGCCAACTGGCCTATGCTCGCTGCACTGGCTGTGGCGCTTGTGAGTGGCTGTTATACATATGATTGATTGTTTTGAGGAATTTGCCAGTTGATACTTACTGCTTTCAGACCATAGCTATTTGAACGAGGGTTGCATACTTCCTGCTTTCATGAGTTTAGAAATCGTTGGAACATAGGAAGTAGTTTCCTTTTTGTGTGTTTGTCTTTCTGTATGGGTGTGTGGCTCACGGCGCGGCATGGTGTGTGCTGTGCTGCTGGCAGCATGGTCAGCACCAACTACCTCTATGGACCCCTGCCAGACTGCTTCTTTGACAAGTGCATCAGCCAAATGTGAGCCTACCGTGCATACAGGGTGTTTTGAGAATTCTCAAAAACACCCTGCCTACTGTGCATACTCTATTCTCGGTGCCATTCTTGACAGCTCGCACCCTCAACATAGGCATTGCACCCGAATACATGAGTGTTATGCCCACCAGTGCGCACCCTCAAAATTCTTATCTGCTAAGACGGCCTCTGACTACCCTCCGGCCACTCAAAATCACCTCCTACCCTCCGTGTTCCCCGGCGCTCCCCAAAGTGATGTGAGTGGCAACAGCCTGTATGGGAGCATCAACCGCGACTTTGAGAACATGGTCGCAGATGGCAACGCCCTCATCAACTTGGCTCACAACTTCTACTTTGGAGATGCCGTGCTCTATGCTGCCGGCTGCAAGGTCTGCCCCACGGAGGTCAGCGAGCCCAACAACCTGGAGATATGGGACACCTCTCTTATATATCAAGACTTTGGTGGCAGGTGCAGCAATCCTGCGACCCATCTGCTTGATAATAACCCCATGGTGCAGTCGGGCAAGACGACAAGGGTGATTCTGTCAGGCAACTGCCTGACCCTCAGCCCAAGGACAAAGTGCACGTCCAAGGGCACCGAGCACAGCGCAGCAGCCTGCCAGGCGTTCTGCAGCATCACGGACAATGGCCCGTGTGACGGCCATGGGGCGTGTGTGCCGGCTACCCCCACTTCCCCCTCTAACTTCACGTGCATCTGTGATGCGGGGTACACCACTGTCGACTCGGGCAACGGCTCCTCCACATGCGCAATTGTCCACTCCACCACCAACACTGGTAACCCTTGCTTCATTCTTACAGCTCCATATTTCATTCCTATCTTCTGCACTAGTATCCATGTTTCATGAGACTTCTTCTATACACGCGTTTATCACTGCCCCATGTTCATTCCTTGGCAGTGTCGTCTCTGTCCACGGGCGCCATAGTGGGCATTGTTGTGGGCTGCTTTGCTGGCTTCACGCTGCTGACTGCGGTGGTCGCATGGCTGCTGTGGCCCCGCGGACCAAGTGAGCCCCTCAACCCATTCCATATCCCCCCTTGCTGCACCTATTTCCTGGCTTCCTTCCTTGCTCCCCACCTCTCCCAATTTCCATGCCTCTCCTCTGCCCTCATGCTCGACTCTCCTCTGCCCTCATGCTCTCCTCTCCTCTGCCCTCATGCTCTCCTCTCCTCTACCCTCATGCTCTCATCTCCTCTGCCCTCATGCTCTCCTCTCCTCTGCCCTCATGCTCTCCTCTCCTCTGCCCTCATGCTCTCCTCTCCTCTGCCCTCATGCCCGGCTCTCCTCTGCCCACATGCTCTCCTCTCCTCTGCCCTCATGCTCTCCTCTCTTCTGCCCTCATGCTCTCCTCTCCTCTGCCCTCATGCCCGGCTCTCTTCTGCCCTCATGATCTCCTCTCCTCTGCCCTCATGCCCGGCTCTCCTCTGCCCTCATGCTCTCCTCTCCTCTGCCCTCATGCCCGGCTCTACTCTGCCCTCATGCTCTGTCCACGCATCTACACCCTTAGTCCCTCACACCTCTGGTCTGGGATTTTTCTGTGCGCAGAGAAGTGGGAGGGTTTGGATGTGTGCGAGCAGTTCTCACTGCAGCAGATGCTGAAGGCCACCAGCAACTGGTCGGAGGACAATGTGTTGGGCAAGGGTGGCTTTGGCATTTTCTACAAAGGCTGCTCGCCTCAGGGCCAGCTGTGGGCCATCAAGCGATCCACCATCATGACCAACGACTTTGAAACAGAGGTGAGGCGCCATCATGACAACACCATTGAAACGGAGGCGAGGCATGCCTCTAGTTTCCTGTGTACGACACGGCACTCTCTGCGTCCCAAAATGCTGACCTGCAAACGCATGTCTCTCCTTTTCATGCCAATGTGCATCTGCCTACGTGTTGCAGGTGCGAGCCATGGCCTCTCTCCACCACACACACCTCGTGCGCCTGCTGGGCTTCTGCCTGGACCAGAACGTGGAGACGGGCAAGCCGGAGCAGATCCTCGTGTACGAGTTCATAGGCAACAGAGACCTCGAGTACCATATCCACAAGACCAAGCGTGAGTCAAACTAGCACAATTGCTAAACCCCTTTTTTTTTCTTCTTCTTCTTCTTCTTCTTCTTCTTCTTCTTCTTCTTCTTCTTCTTCTTCTTCTTCTTCTTCTTCTTCTTCTTCTTCTTCTTCTTCTTCTTCTTCTTCTTCTTCTTCTTCTTCTTCTTCTTCTTCTTCTTCTTCTTCTTCCTTCCTTCCTTCCTTCCTTCCTTCCTTCCTTCCTTCCTTCCTTCCTTCCTTCCTTCCTTCCTTCCTTCCTTCCTTACTTCCTTCCTTCTTTCCTTCCTTCCTTCCTTCCTTCCTTCCTTCCTTCCTTCCTTCCTTCCTTCCTTCCTTCCTTTTTTTTTCCTTTTTGTTTTTTCTTTTCCCTGTACATTACACAACACCTCCACTCATAATATCGTGTGTTCTGCATTTTTATTAATTGTTGTATGACTCAGGTCCGCTCTCGTTTCGCCAGAGGTTGCGCCTGGCACAGGGAGCAGCAGAGGGCCTGGCATACCTGCACGGGTTTGACACACCCATCGTTCACCGTGACATCAAGCCGGCCAACATCCTTGTGACAGCAGACATGCAAGCCAAGGTGGCTGACTTTGGGCTGCTCAAGCACCTCACTCATGGCGATGCTGATGTCACACGAGTGGCTGGCACTCCAGGCTATGTGGATTCGGACTACAGCCGCACCCACGTCATCACTGTCAAGAGTGATGTGTTCAGGTCTGCATGCTTGTTCCCTTGGACAACAGTATTGTGCTCCTCAGGCTTTTTTGTTACCATTCCAGGTTATGCCTTGTATTGCTATCTCTACTGCTGTGCATGCTGGCTCCTTTGTGCAGCGCAATGAACTTGTGCAAAGCCTTTTTTTACTCTGGCTATGTTGAGTTCTTGCACCTTGTTTTGCTATCTCTACATCTGTCCATTTCTTTGTGAGCCTTTGCAAATGGATGATGCTTGCAGCTTTGGAATTGTGCTTCTTGAGCTGCTGAGTGGCAAGTCACCCCTAGCCGACGAAAAACACATATAAAAAAATGGGTATGCACATCAAGTATGAAACCTTTTCTTTGTTTTGGCTTAAGACTTGGAAAGTTGCATATAAGAGAATGGGTATGCTGATAAGGTCTAAAACTCGTCTCTGACTTCATTACTTTTGGACGCACGTTCATCATGGGGTCCCTTTTATGCTGCCTTTCACTGCCTTTCCTTGTTGCCGCCTTTCACTCCCTTTCCTTGTTTCTGTGCTGCCTTTCACTGCTTTTCCTTGTTGCCATTCTGCCTTTCTCTGCTATTCCTAGTTGTCATGCTGCCTTTCACTGCCTTTCCTTGTTTCCGTGCTGCCTTTCACTGCCTTTCCTAGTTGCCATGCTGCCTTTCACTCCCTTTCCTTGTTTCCGTGCTGCCTTTCACTGCTTTTCCTTGTTGCCATTCTGCCTTTCAATGCCTTTCTAGTTGCCATGCTGCCTTTCTCTGCCTTTTCTTGTTGCCGTGCTGCCTTTCACTGCTATTCCTAGTTGTCATGCTGACTTTCACTGCCTTTCCTTATTTCTGTGCTGCCACTCACTGCCTTTCCTAGTTGCCATGCTGCCTTTCACTCCCTTTCCTTGTTTTCGTGTAGCCTTTCACTGCTTTTCGTTGTTGCCATTCTGCCTTTCACTGCCTTTTCTAGTTGCCATGCTCCCTTTCTATGCCTTTTCTTGTTGCCGTGCTGCCTTTCACTGCTATTCCTAGTTGTCATGCTGCCTGTCACTGCCTTGTTTCCGTGCTGCCTTTCACTGCGTTTCCTAGTTGTCATGCTGCCTTTCACTCCCTTTCCTTGTTTCCGTGCTGCCTGTCACTGCTTCTCCTTGTTGTCATGCTGGCCTGCACTGCCTTTCCTTGCTGTCATGCTGCCTTTCACTGCCTTTCCTTGTTTTCCTGCTGTCTTCCACCTCCCTTGCTTCTTGTCATGCTGCTTTGCATTGCCTCGCCATTCATCATCCATGCGTGCACATTCCCCTCCAGGCAATGAAGCTGGTGGAGGTGTATGAGCTAGAGGAGTTGAAGGACAGCAAGATGCCGGTGGCAAGTGAGGAGGCCATAGTGGACTTTGCAGATCCGGCTCTGGACTGCATCAAGTCTCCCGGCACACGGCGACCCACCATGAAGGATGTGGCATACCGCCTCAGTGCCCTCATTGCCAAGCACTGTCCCAACAAGGAGGATGAGTGGGAGAATGTCGCGGAGGAAGACGGTGCAAGCAACGTGGATACCGGTACATCCTCAAGGGATGTTTCTGCTGTGTCGTTGGGAGATCGTGGGAGGGAGTCTGAGAGGTCTTATGGCTCACAGTCAGGTGTGAGCTCATTGTTGGGCCTCAGGAGTTGGGTGCAACTGAAGACAACCAATGGGCGTTGAATTTGCTCATAGTGTCTGTATTTGGGCCATGCAACTTGAGACTTAGTGCAAGTAGCAGTAATGTCATACACTAGAGTGTTATGTACAGGGCGATGCGATAAGAATACTTTGGAGTTTGTTTGTGTTTAACTTGGGTGCAATAAACCCCAAGCTCGAGATACCAGTTACAGGGGAGACTCAAGACAACCTCAAGCATTTATCAGTATAAAATGGGAGACGCAAGCAGTGAAGCACACGGGGGAATCTACAACCTCAGCTGACAAATTTAAAAGCGTAGAAAATGCTGGCAAGCAGCTTGAAAATCACTCAAAGATAGCACCATGCGTGAGCTGAAAGAGCAAGCTATATCTGTGTTCAATGACTGATACTGGAGTGCTGCAAAGGGAAATGACATGACAGCCAGCCAAGATGGGTGCTAGAGAATGGATTATGGAATACTCCGTTGGCTTCATTGAGAGAGCTGTGGACTTGACACTTGCATTCACAACAGTTTGAATGCTCGCTGGCTACTGCTCATGCCAGTGGATGGACGGAACGACTCTGGCTTACTGCCTGACAGAAGCAGTTAGCTGCACTTGTGACGCAAGTCAGCTCGGGAATGCCAGCAACTTGCCAAACTGCGCAACAGGAAGTTTGCATCTAAAGCAGCTCGGGATGTTTGTGAAGCTGCTGGCTGGTCAAGTCCCAAATCAGCCAGCCCTTGTGATCCTTAGCAAGCCCCAAGTGTACACCCCATCTCCCAGAAGCTTCCAGTTTTCCCCTCTTCTCCTTAGGCACATGAAACACCACCATGCAACCGAAGGCTCTCAGCATGTTGTCTGCTGGTGCACTCCCATACCACTTGGTGTAGGGGACCCACTGCTTGTCCCCCACAGTCGCCAGCACCCTGTTCTTCACAAGGGCGACCTGCCGCAGTGCAGTCACCCAAAACGGATCCGGCAGCCCTGCACGCCCAAGGAGAGTGCGAGCACCTTCCTGCAGGGTCCGGTTGAACCGCTCAGCCACGCCGTTCTGCTGAGGGTTGTAGGGCACTGTGAGCTGATGCTGAATCCCCTTCTTCTTCAGCACCGCCTCAAACTCATTGCCAATGAACTCTCCTCCGTTGTCGGTGCGGATCACCTTCACCTTATGTCCGCTCTCCCTTTGAGCTCTCGGCATCCACTCCTTAAGAACAGCCGCGGCCACCTCCCCCTTGGTCTTGAGAGGGTACACCCACACCGCACGCGTGTGGTCATCCACAATCGTCAAGAAGTAGCGGCTCCCCGAGAGAGAATTGGCCCTCATAGGGCCCACCACATCCATGGCTGGTCTTGTGCTACAGCTGAAGGGAAACTTCGTGAATTTTGTCTCAAGGCATGTAGGGCAGCTCCCAATCTCCTTTGCTGCCCCCTTCACCTCCAACCCCTTCAAGCTCCCATCCTTCACTAACTTCTGCAGCATAGGAATGTTGATGTGACACAACCTCTCGTGCCACGTCTCCCAATCGGCATCACCATTCCCAGATGAAGCCTTTGCCCATGCAGCGGTTGCATCCACACCAGCAAGCACCTCACCATGTGGCTGCTGTGACTGCTGCACCTTCTTGACCGCATCCAGGGTCCCACCAATTGGTGCAATCTTCTCTCCCCCTGCAGCTACCTTAGCCGTTGTTGCAGCCGCTGCCGTTGCTGGTGGTTTCCCATTCCAAGGGATGATGGGCAGCTGCCACAGGTCCTTGATGCAGCTGCTCTTCTCTTCCAAGTCCCACAGCAGCAACTTCCCAAGCTTTGCACGGCAGCTGGTTGGGCCGAAGGTAACTTTGGCCTTGCTTTTCTGCAGCCGGCGCACAGAGAGGAGGTTAGCGGATAAACCTTCAACCAATAGCACATTCCCCAGCCCCACAAGCCCCCCATTGGCTCCCATGACCTTGGCATTCCCAACACCAATCACAGGGAGCAAAGCACCTGAAGCGGCAGCCACAAACTTGATCTTCCCTGGGGGTTTTACCTCGTCAAGCAAATCTGCCCGTGGGGTCATGTGACTTGTGCAACCTGAATCTATCACCCAGTGGGTGAGGGGGTGCATCACAACCTTCCCAACTGAACCCACATCACCCCCACTGCCTTGCACATCCTCAACCATGAGGAACATCCCAGGGTCAGCTTTACCTTGTGCACCATCACCTTGTGCACCTGAACCTTGCACAGCGCCACCTCGTGCACGTTCACCACTTGGCGGCTTCATGCCTGGGGGCGCCCATCCCTCAGGCCGGCTGAAACACTTGAACCATGGGTGTCCAGCCTTCTTGCAGTACCAGCAGGCACCCTCCATTCGGGTGCTCCCCCTGCCACAAGAGCTCCCATGCCCCTCATTGTAGTCACCTCGGCCTCTCCCTCTGCCAAAGCCTCTCCCACGGCCTCGGCCTCTCCCTCCCCCTCTTCCTCTGCTGCCTCTTGCAGCTCCATACCCCTCAGCAGTTTTGTTGGCAGCACCACCTCCCGTGTGGCGCCTGCGGAAGTCCTCCTGCAGGATCTGCTGCCGTAGCCACTCAGGCGTCCACTTGTCCTGCTGAGCGTTGAGGGTGGGGATAAGGTTGTACCACGAGTTGTCGAGCACCGAGATGATCTTGGTGCACTGCTGCATCTCCGACACCTTGCTGCCCGCCGCTGCCATCCTCGCATAGGTGTCCTTGACCTTGTCAAGGACCGGCTTCACATCATCTCCTGGCCGCATGGAGAGGGCAGCCAGCTCCTTCTCCAATACGATCACCATCGGCAGCGTGTTGGGCTGAACCACGTAGCGTAGCATCTTCCACGCCTTCGGTCCCGAGTCATCGAGCTCCACCAAATCCTTGATGTGCTGGAACATGTCGTTGTTGACCGACTGTAGAATCAAGTCGTACAGCACCGCGCTCCGCTCAATCCACCGATCGCGGGCATCTCCTTCCTCGGGCATCTTCTCCTCTCCCATAGCCAATTTCAGCAGCTTGTAGCGCTTGAAGGCGCTCCTCATCCGCCCACTCCATTCCTCATAGTTGGAGCCATCCAATGCCTCAATCTTGGATGGTGGCGGCTCACTCTTCTTCTCAGCTGCTTCTCCACCCCCTTGACTCATCTCCTCTGCTCCCAATCAGAGGTTCCAGCTCCCCCTTTTTCTGGTCACAATGTAGATTCACACAATCTTCACAAGTGTCGGCGCCAACGAAATTTCGGCAAAGTTTCCCCTTAGCGAAAGTCACATGCAACCTCTAGAACTCCACTTAGGCACGCCCACAGGCCATGGTGGGTCTAAGAGGGTCTTCACACTTCAGTAGACTCTCCAAAAGGTCCTTATTCAGCTCTGATACCACTTCTTAGAGACTAAGGACGGAGTCTACGAAGATTAGGTGCCTAAATTTCTCAAAATCGTTGGCTTATAATTCTGGACAGAAAAGTCGCGCTCACAAGAAATGTCGTCTACGAAAAACGCACTGTTAAAACTTCACCAATTTCAGATATGTTGTAGCCCTATATCGTAGCGACATTTCCCCAGTTGAATCGTATTAAGAGGTGAAGCAAATCTCGAGTTATCGATTTCGGCGCACTGGGGGGTATGCTGCCAAAGGAATCTTAACTCAATCACAATTGTCTCACAATTTCACACAAGGAAGTTAGAGTAGCAATTAACCAGGTGGGAAGGAAGAGGAGGACGAGAGGGAAGGTCCCCAAGGAGTCCCCAACCAAGGAAACCCCATAAGCACAACAAATCCTTTCCCTATAGGAACCCCACTTTTACTTTTGTCACTTTCCAACCTATGTCATCCACCTTGCCCAACTTGGCCACACTTGCCAACCTGGTTTGGCTCTTCCCAACCACTTGGCAGCATCTACAGTGATGTTGACGAATTTCCCAACCCCCAAAAGTCTGTACCCCATATGGAGTCAACCCCACAACTCCCCATAGTCACCACAACCAAATATCAAAAGCATACGAACTTCAAACGTTCGTAACTTTCTTGTTCGTGCTCCGATTGAAGCGATACTTGGCTTGACGGAAAGCTCTTGAGCAGAGGAGTCACTTCAGATATCTGCTCAAGCCAAATAACATTCACACCGACTCAGAAAATCCAAACCACAGAAAACACAAATTCTTGCACACGCTCACCACGCATGCAACGCACGAACATGTGATGGGAGGCAGACAGACGTACATGATAGCATCACATAACACCTCCGCCTCCAGTCAATGTATGTCACTCCTCCCTCCGCCTCCAGTCAATGTATGTCACTCCTGCAAATTGCCTCCAGTCAATGTATGTCACTCCTCCCTCCGCCTCCAGTCATTGTATGTCACTCCTCCCTCCGCCTCCAGTCATTGTATGTCACTCCTCCCTCCGCCTCCAGTCAATGTATGTCACTCCTCCCTCCGCCTCCAGTCAATGTATGTTACTCCTCCCTCTGCCTCCAGTCAATGTATGTCACTCCTCCCTCCGCCTCCAGTCAATGTATGTCACTCCTCCCTCCGCCTCCAGTCATTGTATGTCACTCCTCCCTCCGCCTCCAGTCAATGTATGTCACTCCTCCCTCCGCCTCCAGTCAATGTATGTCACTCCTCCCTCTGCCTCCTGTCAATGTATGTCACTCCTCCCTCCGCCTCCAGTCAATGTATGTCACTCCTCCCTATGCCTCCAGTCAATGTATGTCACTCCTCCCTCCGCCTCCAGTCAATGTATGTCTCTCTTCCCTCCGGCTCCAGTCAATGTAGGCAAGAGCCTCGGGCGTCCTTTGACTGCCTCTGCCAACCTTGATGCTTTCAACCAATCATGCAGAAACCCATGAAAAATAGTGTATAGCTGCAGGCCGATGCACCCACACTTGCAAAGGAGCCACTCACCATTCCAGTGGAATGGCCTACACCATTGCTTTCACGCAGGTTTACGAACAAATGCCTGAATTTCATCCAGCTCCATGCCATGTAACAAGGCTCCCTCGCAAATTACTCCAAATTCTTTCCCGAGCATAACCCAAACCACTTCCCCGTGTAATTTCAATCGTCCCTATGTGAATCCTACTCACATCATTGCTGGTTCGATATCTCACATGTGCACCACCAACATTTCAACAGTGGCTGCTGCATGGCTTCCTGCCTTACCCTGCCATGCCAAGCCACAACGCGCACCCCATTCCCGCTACTTGTTTTGCGTGCACTCTGTTGATCTCTACACTATTTTCACGTTCACTTCCCCTCTCTTCCTTTCACCCCTCCCACTTAAGTTTTCCATCCCCTCTCTTCCTGTTTTGCACCCTGTTGATCTCTACATCATTTTCACGTTCACTGCCCCTCTCTCCCCTCCCCCCCCCCCCCCCCCCCCCCCCCTCTCTGACTTCAGTGTCCCATTCCGCCTCTCTTGTCCTGCTCTCACCATCAGCTCCTTTTGAATCGCCTCAAAAGTCCTGGTCTCACCATCAGCTCCTTCAGCCCTCCACCCCCCCTTTCACTCCCGCCTCACTTCGTATTCTCGAACCCTTATTCCCCATGGCCTCACATCTTTTGCTCCACTCTTCCTTTTTTCCTTGTCGCCTCCTGTCTTGTCTCCCTATCCAGATTGCTCCATTACAATGCTTTCACTGGGCCCATCCCACCGCACCTGCTGGCACTACCCAACCTCTCTGAACTATGAGCCCCCCATGTTTGCCCATTTTTATGCATTCATCTTCTCATCTTATTTTTGAATCGACTCAAAAGTCGTCCTGTTTACCCATTTTTATGCACGCATCTTCCAATTTCCAGACCTATTCACCCCTTGGGCTCTCCTCCCACTTGAACTCTCTGCCCCACCCTGTTTCTCGAATCTTGTGTCTTTCCCTTACTAATCTGCAAGGGTTCCTGTTCGGCTGCCCTGGCTGCAGAATACTATCACACAATCATTTCACAGGAGCCATTCCCAACAACTTCACTCGCCTCAATAGGATGAATCTTCTGTATGTCTCTCCGCAAGCGGCGCTTCCCCCATATACCTCTCCCTTCCCCCATGACACGAAACTGCTGCATGCAATAGAATCACTTGGAGAGTCTCACGTGTTACTGATTGTTCTTTGATGTGCGTCGTTTGACCATAGTTACAGCTTCTCCTGCCTCATGCTGGTTGCCTCCTATGTGTGTGTGCATGTGTGTGTGTGTGTGTGTGCGTGTGTATGCGTGTGTGCGTGTGCGTGTGTGTGTGCGTGTGCGTGTGTGTGTGCATATGTGAGTGCGTGCGTGTGTGTGAGTGCACACGTGCACGGGCTCCACATGACAGAGACATTTCTTCCAACAATCTCAGCTCAGGTCTTGACGTGGTGGCTCAGATGACATGGCTCCAAGACATGTGAGTGTTCTCCCCTCTTCACCTTCTCAGCTGGCCCTCACCTTGCTTTCCATCACTTCCCTTTTCCCACTTTGGCTCCCTGCAACATCCGAGCTAAGACACTCTCTCCAATCCAATGCTGGCTGTGCAGATCGATCAATGACAACAACTTCTCTGGTGTGCTTCCAGCGTCGTTTACAGCAATCAGTGGCATCACAAACTTGTGAGACCACTCGAGCCACCTCTCACCTCATCTAAGCTACAACCCCTTTCACTGCACCTAATCGGGTGGATGGGATGCAACAGCAGTAAGCGTTGGGGGAAATGTCGCTACGATATTATGAGTGGAGGTGTTGTGTAATGTACAGGGAAAAGAAAAAACAAAAAGGAAAAAAAAAGGAAGGAAGGAAGGAAGGAAGGAAGGAAGGAAGGAAGGAAGGAAGGAAGGAAGGAAGGAAGGAAAGAAGGAAGGAAGTAAGGAAGGAAGGAAGGAAGGAAGGAAGGAAGGAAGGAAGGAAGGAAGGAAGGAAGGAAGGAAGAAGAAGAAGAAGAAGAAGAAGAAGAAGAAGAAGAAGAAGAAGAAGAAGAAGAAGAAGAAGAAGAAGAAGAAGAAGAAGAAGAAGAAGAAGAAGAAGAAGAAGAAGAAGAAGAACATGCCTGGAGGCGCCCATCCCTCAGGCCGGCTGAAACACTTGAACCATGGGTGTCCAGCCTTCTTGAAGTACCAGCACGCTCTCTCCATTCGGCAGAGTTTCCCCTTAGCGGAAGTCACATCCAACCTCTAGAACTCCACTTAGGCACGCCCACAGGCCATGGTGGGTCTAGGAGGGTCTTCACACCTCAGTAGACTCTTCACAAGGTCCTCAATAAGCTCTGATACCACTTGTTAGAGACTAAGGACGGAGTCTATGAAGATTAGGAGCCGAAATATCTCAAAATCGTTGGGCCTAGTTTCTGGACAGAAACATCGAGTTCACAAGAAACGCCGTCGACGAAAAGAGCACCGTCGAAACTTCACCAAACTCAGATATGTTGTAGCCCTAGTCTGTGGCTACAATTCCCAAGTTGAATCGTACGAAAAGGTGAAGTATTTCTTGAGTTATCAATTTCGGCGCACTAGGGGGTATGCTGCCATAGAATCTTAACTCAATCACAATAGTCTCACACAAGTTCACAATTACTACACAAGAGAGTTAGAGTAGCACTAAACTAGGTGGAAGGGATGAGGAGGATGAGAGGGAAGGTCCCAAGAGTGTCCCCAACCAAGGAAACCCCATGCCACACAATTCTCCTCTCCATAGGCAACCCCACTTTCACTTTTGTCACTTTCCCGACCCATGCCATCCACCTTGCCCAACTTGGCCACACTTGCCAACCTGGTTTGGCTCCTCCCAACCACTTGGCAGCATCTACAGTGATGTTGACGAATTTCCCAACCCCCAAAAGTCTGTACCCCTTATGGAGTCAACCCCACAACTTCCCATAATCACCACAACCAAATATCAAAAGCATACGAACTTCCAACCTGGTTTGGCTCCTTCCAACCACTTGGCAGCATCTACAGTGATGTTGACGAATTTCCCAACCCCCAAAAGTCTGTACCCCTTATGGAGTCAACCCCACAACTTCCCATAGTCACCACAACCAAATATCAAAAGCATACGAACTTCCAACGTTCATAACTTTCTTGTTCGTGCTCCGATTGAAGCGATACTTGGTTCGTCGGAAAGCTCTTGAGCAGAGGAGTCACTTCAGATATCTGCTCAAGTCAAATAACATTCACACACACTCAGAAAATCCAAACCACATCAAACACAAATTCTTGCACACGCTCACACCACGCATGCAACGCACGAACATGTGATGGGAGGCAGACAGACGTGAATGCAAATGATAGCATCACATAACATCTGCCACTGACCTGCCACTGATCTGCCACTGATCTGGCACTGACCTGCCACTGACCTGCCACTGATCTACCACTTACCTGCCACTGACCTGCCACTGATCTGCCACTAACCTGCCACTGACATGCCACTGATCTGCCACTGACCTCCCACTGATCTGCCACTGACCTGCCACTGATCTTGTTATAGTCACAATAGGCTTGAATGTGCCTAAAACGAAAGATAGAGAGCACAGACGGATTTCTGCACAGCGGCTTCAAACGTTGATAGCGTTCTGCTCACAGCTGCAAATGACTTGATTCAAATTGGATCTGGAGCGTCTTCACGTCGTCTAGAATTAGCAATTTAGATTGCACGATTTGATAAAGAATTGACGACACAGCGTCGGTTTGAACGAACGGTACTATGGCAGCCACTATAGTCTTAGAACACAAGATAGGAAGAGTTACGAGTTGGGAATGACTCCCAGCTCCTACAAACCCCAAGAGCCGAGGTACAGTGATGTGGAACAGTGCCACTCTGTCCCCAACCACGAAGGGTCTCGAAACTACCCTTCACTAGGGCCTACACCAAGTGAAATGTTACACTACACAAAGTAATGTAACTATCTTCAATATCTTGAGGTGTACCCTTTTGGCAAGCTTCGAAATCACTTGAGGCTTGACACCAAGGCTCGGGCTCTTCATCACAAACTCATCCTTGAGTTCTTGATGGGTCTGCTGCACACACCTGCGACACGCCGAACGATCGACACAGGACAAAATAGAAACCGCGCACGACAAAGTAGAAACCGCGCGCGAGACACAAACGACCGCGTAACACGCGTCTAGCGATAACTCGCTATTGACTCGACACACACACTCGACATCATGACTCAACATTCACACACAATTATAAGCATGAAATATATATTATCCCATGCCCTCATACCATTCCATACACACACACATTCACGCACACGGACAACAAGCCGAGTGCAAACCGTAGGGTTGCACCAACAAACTCCCCCTCGGATTGTTGGCCTTAGGATATGTTGCTCTCTCAGTTCAGAGCCATCCCAGCCAGCTTGCAACACTTCCAATGCTGCTGCTCCACCAGCCTCTTGGTCATCATGTCAGCCGGCTGCCCCGTGGTCTTCACGTAGCGCAACTCAACTTCACCCGCCGTTACCATGCTCCTCGTCCAATGCCACTTCACCCTCATGTGCTTCGTGAGTCCATGCAACACAGGGTTCTTAGCAAGAGCAATGGCACCCTGGCTGTCACAGTACAGTGGGGTAGGTCCTTGCTGCTCCTCCCCCAATTCAGCCAACAAACGCCGCTGCCACACAATCTCCCGTACGGCACGGAAGAGTGCCATGTACTCGGACTCCACCGAGCTCAAAGCTTGGTCAACCTGCTTCTTGCTCTCCCAAGCAGTTGGGCCTCCACCAACACAGCATATGAAGCCTCCCACACTTGTCATGTCCTCTGGTTCTGATGCATATGAAGCATCCGAGTAGGCGGTGAGGAACAAACGCCCGGGTTCAACACCATCCGCGCCCTTTTGGCGCCTTTGTGCCGCCGCCGAGTATTGCAGCCCAACGGTCGGTGTTTGGCCAAGATACTTGGCCACCCTCATTCCAGCTGCTACCTGCTCCTCATTAGGGCATTGCACAACCCTAGCCAGCTGCCCGGTAGCAAACGCGACGTCCGGTCGGGTGTTTACCGCCGCATACATGAGGCTGCCCACCAACGAGTGAAATCGGCGCCTCTCCTCTTCACCAACGCTCTCCTCCTCTGGTCCCTTCACACACTTGAACCCAGAGGGAAAGGGTGTAGCCACATGGCCTTCACTCTGCCCAAAGTTGGCAGCCAATGCCTCCAGGTACTTTCGTTGATGCACCCGCATGCACCGCTTCTCCACATCTCGTTCGATGTGGAGCCCAAGGTAGAAGCTCACGTCACCAAGGGCCTTGCACTTGAACTTGTCTTGAAGCTTCAGCATCACCTCCTTCACAAGGTCAGAAGAGGGTGAGAAAATGAGGATGTCATCCACATAAACCACCATGAAACTCCTCTGCTCCCCCTCGCCAAGCATGAACAAGGAGTGATCGGCCGTTGAGGGAGTGAAGCCGATCCCCTCCAACACTTCGCGCAGCTTCATGTACCATTGCCTAGGGGCCTGCTTCAGCCCATAGAGGGCCTTCTTCAGCTTCCACACTCTGCCACTACCATCATCAAACCCCTCTGGCTGCGCCATAAAAATCTCCTCCTCAAGGATGCCGTTAAGGAATGCCGTTACGATGTCCATTTGCTTTACTACCCATCCTTTGATGGCGGCTCCCGCGAATAGGGTTCGCAGCGTCGTCGGCTTCACCACAGGGGCAAACAGCTCCTTGAAGTCCACCTTCTCCTTCTGCTGGTACCCCTTGGCTACAAGCCTAGACTTGTAGCGCTCGATCTTGCCGTCGGCATCCGACTTGATTTTGAAGAGCCACTTGGACGTTATCGCCGTACGCCCCTCCGGTAGCTCCACCAATTCAAACGTGTCATTCTCCTCGATGCTCTTCAGCTCACTCTCCATGGCCTTCTTCCACTCCTCAGCATCACTACTCTCCAAAGCCTCCTTGAGAGTTGCTGGTTCTCCCGGCATCTCCACCGGAGAGAAGAACGCGAAGGCACACTCCTCGTAGTCACTCTCCTCGTCGTCTCCGACCATCATTGCCGCTCCGGCCAGGGCTGTCTTGCCCTGCTTTCCCGGCGCATCATAGGTCAGCCTATTAGGGGGTTGAACTCTCCTCTTCCCCCTTCCTTCCTCCTCAGCTGCAGGGACTTGAAGGCCTTGGCGTTGCTGCGGTGTGGCTCGAATCCGTGGAGCACTCGTAGTACGGGAAGGGAGTGACGGTGCACGCTCGCTCACTTGCTGCACCTCCTCCTCTTCTTCCTCTGCATCATTGGCCTCCTCTCCCCCATTCACAAGGGAGGATTGCCTTGTGGTTGTGCTGCCGCTGCTCAGCTCCAAAGGCAGCTCCACATGCTCCAAACCGGAACTCTTCACCTCCCCAAACCGCACGCCTATCTTCGCCTCATTCTCCGCCTTCCAATCCTTGTACATGAAGTTCTCCATGAACTTGCAGTCCCTGCTCACCAAGAACTTCTTGGTGAATGGGTCCCAAAGAAGCCATCCCTTGCTGTTTTGAGCCATGCCCAAGTGCACGGCCCACACCGCCTTGGCACCAAGCTTGTTGTGCCGAAGATGCTTAGGCACGAGCGCCATGCACATGCACCCGAACACCCGAAGCATATCCACCTTTGGCTTCCTTCCTAGCCACTCCACATAGGGCACCCATTTTTCTGCTCCCACATGAGTCAAGGCTCTGTTCTTGGCCACACACGCGCTCCGCACCGCATCAGGCCAGAAATAGTCGGGTAGCCCGGCTTCAATGAGCAACCCGCGTGCCGCCTCCGTGATTGTGCGGTTCGCTCGCTCGGCGATGCCGTTCATTGCAGGGGAGTATGGCATGGTGAGGGAGTGCCGAATACCATTCTTCTTCAGCCACAACCCAAACTCCTTGCTCAGGAACTCTCCCCCTCGATCGGTGCGGATTGACTTGACTAGACGGTCTTGTTGCCGCTCCACCATCGGGAACCAATCCGTCTTCAACGTTTCAGCCACGTCGCTCTTCTTGGCCAGCACGTACACCCAAGTCATGCGGGTGTAGACGTCGACAATGGTGAGAAAATACTCAGCTCCAGCAGCTCCAAGCTTCAGGGGGCCCACCACGTCCATCACCACCTCATCAAGCGGTGCCTTTGCCGTTGCCTCCGAACTAGGGAACGGAAACCGGGTGAACTTGGCTTGAGTGCACGTCGGGCAGCCAAGCACCTCATCGGGCTCCCCCTTCACACGTATGCCAGCAACCATGTCATTCTTCACTAGCTGCTGCAAGATGGGCAGGGCCACATGCCCCATGCGCCGATGCAAGGTGAGCCAATCACACTCCCCCGTAGCCGAAGTTGGATTGGAGAATGCCGCGCTCGCAATAGCGCCCCACATACTCTCTCCGTAGTCCTCCTCCGCTGCTGCCTCTGGGTTCTCCTCACCCTTTTGCTGCTCCTTGGTTGCTGCACCACTCTCCTTAGGTTCACTGAACTTGCTGGTCCCTCCAGGTTTGCTCTTCTTGAGCTCATTCTCCTTAGCGCGACCGTTCGCGCCATCGTCGCTACCGACCGCTCCATCCTTGGTGCTGATGCTTGCTGCCACTTGCCTCTCCTTAGGCATAGGGACCACTGGGATCTGCCACATCTCGTTGTAGACATCCCTGTCCTCATGAAGGTCCCAAAGAATTCGATCGCCAAGCCTTGCGGTGTAGGTCTTGGCTCTTCGAGTTCGTGTCCATGCCGGCCTTTGCCAACCGCCGCACGGAAATCAGGTTTGCAGCAAGGCTGGGCACCCAAAGCACGTTCTTGAGGCCCACCATCTTCCCATCAGCACCCTTGAACATGGCCTTGCCCATGCCTTTCACCTCTGCTCGCTGCCCCAAAGCCGATGTGACATGCTTCACCGGTGACGGCTCGAGTTCGGTGAGCAAGTCCGGGCGAGGTGTCATGCTATAGGTAGCGCCACTATCAATCACCCAATAGTCCAGGGGGTGTAGGGTCACCTTCCCCACAGCTGCTGGCTCCTCAAAGCCTTCATCCTTCTCTGGACCAGCCGGTACTTGCGTCGACACGAAGTAGAATAGACTCGGGTATCGATCGTCGCTCGGGTCCTTGTCGTTGTCTCCGCTCTTCATGTTTGCAGCTCCGCCACCGCGACCGCCACGGCCTCCACGGCCTCGTCCTCTCCCTCCTCCTGCTCCTCTACCCTCTTGGCCTTGAGCAGGGGTCCAACCATCAAGGAGTTTGTAGCAGTCGCGCCACATGTGTCCGCTCTTGTGGCAATAGTGACACTCGCCGTCGAATCGGCCGCGACCGCGTCCGTAGCTCTTGTCGTCGCTGCCGTAACCGCCACTCCTGCGGCCTCCGCCGAAGTTGCTGCCACCAAACCTTCCTCCCCCTCGTCCTCTGCCTCTTCCTCGACCATATCCACGGCCGATGCTCGCTGCCCCAGCGCCATCCGCACTCGCCAACTCACGGCGGCGGAAATCCTCTTGAAGGATAGCTCGCTTCACGTCTTCAAGCGAGAGGCGGGGCAAGTCGCGATTAAGGTTGATGATGAGCGAGGACCATGACTCTGGGAGTAAGGCCAGCAACTTGGTCTTCTTTTGGAGCTCACTGTAGTTCAAATCAGCTCCCTCAAGCCGCGTCAACAAGTCGAAGAATTTCTGCACCCCTTCTTCAACCGCTTCGTCTTCTTCAATTCGTAGTGCCGCCATTTGCCGTTCCAACACCACCGCTACCGCCGCTGTTGCAGGAGCATGTACACCCTTGAGAGCAGCCCATGCCTTTGGTCCTTTCTCTGGTTCACGCTGGAATGGCTTGATGTGACGGATCTGACTGCTCCCCAACGCTTGCCCAAGTAAGAGATAGCCTTGTGCGCTCTTCCGCACCCACGGGCTCTTCTCCGGGTCGTTCTCGGGGCGCTTCTCCGTTCCTTCCATCACCTCCAGCAGGTCATAGTGGTCAAAGATGTTCTCCATCTTGAAGGACCATTCAGCAAAGTTGTCACCGTTGAACTTGTCAAGCCCAAACACCCTAGGCTCATCCCTAGGTGGGCCAAGACTTGGTTGCATGGGCGCCATGGCTGAATCACGGGGTTGGCCTTGAGCTTGAGCTTCACCACTGCCACCAGCACCTCTGCCACCCCTTTCCTCAGGTCCAGACATTGTCGAAACTGCTCCAAGGGGCTCTGATACCACTTGTTATAGTCACAATAGGCTTGAATGTGCCTAAAACGAAAGATAGAGAGCACAGACGGATTTCTGCACAGCGGCTTCAAACGTTGATAGCGTTCTGCTCACAGCTGCAAATGACTTGATTCAAATTGGATCTGGAGCGCCCTCACGTCGTCTACAATTAGCAATTTAGATTGCACGATTTGATGAAGAATTGACGACACAGCGTCGGTTTGAACGAACGGTACTATGGCAGCCACTATAGTCTTAGAACACAAGATAGGAAGAGTTACGAGTTGGGAATGACTCCCAGCTCCTACAAACCCCAAGAGCCGAGGTACAGTGATGTGGAACAGTGCCACACTGTCCCCAACCACGAAGGGTCTCGAAACTACCCTTCACTAGGGCCTACACCAAGTGAAATGTTACACTACACAAAGTAATGTAACTATCTTCAATATCTTGAGGTGTACCCTTTTGGCGAGCTTCGAAATCACTTGAGGCTTGACACCAAGGCTCGGGCTCTTCATCACAAACTCATCCTTGAGTTCTTGATGGGTCTGCTGCACACACCTGCGACACGCCAAACGTTCGACACAGGACAAAATAGAAACCGCGCACGACAAAATAGAAACCGCGCGCGAGACACAAACGACCGCGTAACACGCGTCTAGCGATAACTCGCTATTGACTCGACACACACACTCGACATCATGACTCAACATTCACACACAATTATAAGCATGAAATATATATTATCCCATGCCCTCATACCATTCCATACACACACACATTCACGCACACGGACAACAAGCCGAGTGCAAACCGTAGGGTTGCACCAACAGATCTGCCACTGACCTGCCACTGATCTGCCACTGACCTGCCACTGACCTGCCACTGACCTGCCACTGACCTGCCACTGGTCTGCCACTGATCTGCCACTGACCTCCCACTGACCTGCCACTGAAATGCTCCTGATCCACGGGTGACCCACGTTCCCCTCACCACCCACATTCCCCTCACCACCCATGTTCCTCTCACCACCCATGTTCCCCTCACCACCTACGTTCCCCTCACCACCCATGTTCTTCTCACTACCCAGTAATGACCACTACCAGTGATTCATTATAGCCCACCTCCTTCCTCGCACCACGCACCTCGTTTCGCCCAACAAACCACCTTTCCCCCTGCTCATCCGCAAGGAAGAAAACTGCTTTACGGGAGTACCCAGCATCCCCCTCTCGCAGGTTACCCGCAGGTTGCCCCAAGGAACGCACCTCCTTCTTCCTCCTCTGGGGCACCGAGCAGCCACAAGTGCACTGAGCAGGCCCGAATAGCCCTTAAGGGCGGAGAGAATGGGGGAGAAGTCAAGAAACAGGTGCGGGGCTGGTGGAGGGGGGGCGGTGGGTTGGTGATGGAAGGGGGAGGAGGCAGGGTGGATGGAGGAAGCAGAGAGGGGGAAAGGGAGAAGGGAAAGGAGCAGAGTCCTTTGAAGTTGATGCGGAAGACAATGTGGGTGTGGGTGGGGGGGGGGGGGGGGGGGGGGGTGGTGGGGGAGGAGGGAAGGGAAAGCTGGAAGAGGAGGGAGAAACAGGGAAAGGAAGGGAGGGTCCCAAGCCTTTGAGAGGGTACGAAAAAGGGTGTACAAAGGTGCCAAACAGTTCTGTAAGGGCGGGAGTCAGTGCAGTGGGCCATGCTTGAGTCACGTTGATAATTTTCGATGCGCAGAACCTCAAGTGCAAAATAGAGCTGCAAACCATATCAGTGCTAGAAGCTGAGAGAAGAAGAAGGGTGAGTGCAGCGGGGATGAAGTTAGGTAGGTGTTTGGGAGAGGGAGTTGGAAGAGAGGGGGAGCAGTTCAGGGGAAATCATTACGTTTCCGGCAGTGGCGCCGCTGGCGGTGGTGCAGCTGCGGGTGCGATCATCGGCCGGCTTGACACCCGCGGTGATGCCCCCACTCCACTCGCACACCGCAGGCCCAGCCACTCCAATCAGACCGTGTGAATTCAATGGGGACGAGTCCCGAGACGGGTCATGACAGAGCCTGGCACCGTGGATACGGGGAACGGGAGGGAAAGGGGTTAGGGGGGGGGTCGGGGAGGGGGGAGGGGAGGAGGGTAAGGGGGAAGGGAGGAGGTAAGGGGAGGGGGTGGAGATAAAGGAACGGAGAGAGGGCAAGGTTATTATGAGGTAAGGGGAGGGGCAGTGGGTAAGGGAGTTGGAGGAGGCAAGTGAAAGGTTAGCGTGTAAGTGGAAAAAGAGGGCGTAAGGGGAGGGTTCACAATGGCCTTGCGGTGGTGCCTTGGCAAGCAGTGTGGCTGTGCGAGTGGGTGCAAGACGGCATGGAAACAGCAAGCAGGAGTAACCCTACAGGGGGGTAAGGAAGTTGGAGGGCCGAGAGAAGGAGAAGAGGAGCGGTTTGAAACCTGCTGCACCCTACCCTTGACTGTGACATTATGTGGGTGTAGTGGTTCCATGATTCCCAATGAGAATGTCCTGCGTGCCGTTGTAACGAGGTGAACTTTGAGACGACTAAAAGTCAGCTCGTTACCTGCCATATCCTGCACTCCATTGTGGCGTTACATGAGGGTGGTAGCATACATTGGTCCGACGGCCTGCCACATCCTTCCCTGCCACATCCCTCCCTGCCACATCCTTCCCTGCCACATCCCTCCCTGCCACAACGGATTTTCTTGAAGCAGCACCACCCCCCCCTTTCCCCACATGGCCTGCCTTCGCCAACCATGCGTACCCTCCCCCCCATCTCCCCCCCCTTTACCCCCTCTCCATGTGCCTTGCGACCTTGGTGCATCGTATTCACATGCTTAAGCTCACTATGCCCCAGTCCCGCCTGCTTGTGTCCCTGCCCCCCCTCTCGCCTCATGTATGTCTGCCCATCCTGCTGCCGCCTCACCTCGTATATGCCCTGCTTGACTTCGCTGCTGCCCTACCTACTGTAGCACGTAATTTGGCTGTTGCACACCACTCCGTTCCCATCAGCTTATGTCCCTCATCAGCTCCGGTCACACCAGCCATGTCCCTGTCCTGTTGCACACCACATCAGCATCTAGTTGCCGCTACAGCTGCATTGATGGTCCTTCAGATCCCGGCAGGGCAGCCGTACATCTGCCGTACATCTGCCACGACACCGACATGGATAGGCGGAAGCGTAGAACAGAGCGGGGAGGGGGAGGAAGGTTGGGGCCGGCACAGATGGGCAGTCAAATCATGATGCACCAGATGGCTGCAACCCGACCAGCTGCCAAGCATTTTGTGGCACATGTCACGGGAAGATAGCAAGGTGGAATCTGTCAGTCCGCAGGCAAGGGGGCAAGGCGGCCTGTTACACGTCAGCAGACTTTAATGAAAAGGCTAAACCCAGTTACTCCGAGTGGTTCAAGGCCCGATGAGATGAGTTACCCTTTGAGCCTCTACATGGAGGGCGGGGAGGCGGGGAAGCTGGAAGCGTTGCGTGCAGGGAGGGGGGCGCACACTTAAAGATTCTGGGAGGTGGTTCATGTGAAGATGTGGGAGCGAAGGTGGTTCATGTGAGGACGTGGGAGCGGAGGTGGTTCATGTGAGGACGTGGGAGCGGAGGTGGTTCATGTGAGGACCATTGCAATGCGATGGCACGTGGAGAACGTGGGGCCATCATGATGACGTGGTGATTATGCTAATAGAGTCAACTCACCATCGCCATCGCAAAGGCTTTGTCGAACAGCCGTCGTTCCAGCCTCGAGGCCCCTTCCCCATTAATCTACCACTTTCACTATCGGGGAGCTTCGTCCCTCCTCTCGCATTCCACTCATCCCTTTCTCGCTCCTTCCATTACTTCCAGTCCGCTCCTTCCGTTCGTGCCGTTATGTGAGGGGAGTATCCATCCTTCCCATGGCTTTCTGCGCTCCCTCCAGCTGCAGTACTGCAAGCGAAAGTGCACCAGGATGGGCAGCAGCAGCAGAGGCAGCGGTGGTGGCAGCAGGCAGAGCCACGTGCGACCTGCCCGTTCTCTTCTCGTCCCTTCCTTCCACCACGCAGCTCGCCTCCACCAACCATGTGTCGCAGCTCGCCTCCACCAACCATGTGTCGCAGCTCGCCTCCACCAACCATGTGTCGCAGCTCGCCTCCACCAACCATGTGTCGCAGCTCGCCTCCACCAACCATGTGTCGCAGCTCGCCTCCACCAACCATGTGTCGCAGCTCGCCTCCACCAACCATGTGTCGCAGCTCGCCTCCACCAACCATGTGTCGCAGCTCGCCTCCACCAACCATGTGTCGCAGCTCGCCTCCACCAACCATGTGTCGCAGCTCGCCTCCACCAACCATGTGTCGCAGCTCGCCTCCACCAACCATGTGTCGCAGCTCGCCTCCACCAACCATGTGTCGCAGCTCGCCTCCACCAACCATGTGTCGCAGCTCGCCTCCACCAACCATGTGTCGCAGCTCGCCTCCACCAACCATGTGTCGCAGCTCGCCTCCACCAACCATGTGTCGCAGCTCGCCTCCACCAACCATGTGTCGCAGCTCGCCTCCACCAACCATGTGTCGCAGCTCGCCTCCACCAACCATGTGTCGCAGCTCGCCTCCCCCATGTGCCATCTAGCCTCGGTGCAGCATGCTCACACGCCCCCTCACACTGATCCAGTCCCGCCTGCTTGTGCCTCTGCCCCAGTGCTCCATCTCTCGACTCGCTCTTGTCTGCTCCTTTCTTCCAATCTATCTATCCCCCACCTGCGCGCCGCTGGCCTCTCGTCGGCTCCACTCTTGTCCCTGCTGCAACCCACGTCAGCACCCACCCTACCAACACTTCGGCTGCTGCTGTTGCTGCTGCGTCAGCGAGACTTGGCTCCTGACCCAGGCCGTCACGCATCTGTCGCGCCATTGCAGATGCACACCGGCATGGCAAGAGGGAAGGTGATGGGGAGGAGGAAAGGAGAAGAGGGGGGGTTTGGGGAGAGGGGGAAGGAAAGGGGGTGACGAGGAGGGGAAGATTGTGGAGAGTGATTGCACAAGCGCTGACGCCGTGCATAGGCGTCGCATCGGTGTGGCTCTCTAATGGCTACCGCAAATCCCAGCGTCCATGTCGCGGTGACAGATGTTCTTAATCTGTGGGGACGCTCATTTTGCCTCTACGCGCAGGGGCATGTGGGGCGAGGAGGGCGGGGTTGTGACATGATATTGCATGGAGCGACGAAGGCGAATCGCGGGTGAAAGCGCAACATGAACAATCAAGAGCGAGCATGTTGGAGGGGATAAGGGGGTAAAAGGGCGCATGATGTTGACACGGTTACACTGGGTCGACTCACCATCGCCGTCGCCAAGGTCGCTTCGGCATGAAGCCACGTCTCCTTTCATCTGCCCTTTAGAGCAGCTATTAATCTGTTCTGCTCGTCTCTTTCCTGCTCCTTCTTGGCGAAGGGTAACTGATGCGCTACTGAAGGCCTAAATGGTGACGGTTGTCTCTTCGACAATTTATCCCACTGGTGAAACTGCAATCCTTTTTCATCAGAATTGATCGCAACCGCAACAAGGTCGACCGTGAATTGCAGAAGTTAGCGCCGACACGAGGGATAGTGGAGGACAAGACGCCGAAAGAGGGAGACCGAGGCGCCGTTTGAGCAAATGGGGATTCAGGGCCAACTTTGTTGCTAAATGCGAACAACTGTCCGCGGGCCCGTCGCATGAAACAGGCTGACGTGGAATGATGGGCTGATGTACCAGTCTGTCGGCAACAGTAAATGGGCCGTAACTGGGGTAATCATGTGGCTCATTTGGAACGGTCCACAGTATCGCGGTCGAAGTTTCAGTACGACGGGCAGTCTTAAGTTCTGTGTGTCCAGCAGTATGTAGTCTCCTGACTGGTATGTGACTGGGCGGCGGTGGCCATCAGCATTTCTCTTAGCGATGACATTTGCTTTTCTAACCGGTTCTGCCGCTCTGGTGCGGGCAACTTGCAAATTTTTTGCAAATTGCTGTGCGCGTGACGTTGGGTTGTCCGGACTCGGCGTCATGGGCACTATTGGATTTTGCCCTTTGTTCGGGTAAAATAGGGACTGCTGCGTCGTCGCTGACGTGGCGTTGTTGTAGGCGAACTCGATCAGCGGCAGCTGCTGCTCCCATGTTGTCGGGTCGTTGCACGTGGCACGAATCAGCTGCTCCATGGTTCGATTCGTCCGCTCCATTTGACCGTCGGTCTCGTAGTGGTATGACAAGTTGAACTGTAGCTTGGTCACGAACTGCTCCCAGATGTTTTTCCAGAAGTCGAAGGTAAACTTCGTGTCGTGGTCGCTGATTATCGCGGCTCGTATCCCATGTAGTCGAATGACGGTTGCGATGAATAGGCGAGCGTTTTCCTCGGCTGAGATCGATTTCCTGCACGCAGCGAAGTGAGTCATTTTTGCCAGTCTGTCAACGACGACCATTACCACGTCATTACTCCGTGACGAAATCCATGTTAACCTGCTGCCAGGCGCGCTCGGGCGGTGGAATCGGCTGCAGCTGACCCGCCTTTCTTTTTCTCGAGCTCTTCATCACTTGACACGTAGGACACGAGCCCAGTGGTGCTGTACGTCGGTCAACAGCTCCAGCTCTGAAGCTCCTCTGGCGATAGCAAGTAGACTATTGCCGACCTAGAACTGGTACCAGAAATTGGCGAACGGGCGCGTCGATCGTCGTGAATTCATTTGGTGCGTCAAGTGCAATTAGTAGAGAAGAGGAGTTATTCGCGCCTACGCCATGACAGACGGGGCAAGTTCGGGTTTCAGTGTGAGTCTTGGACACCCGCAATCGAAAGCTCTTCTCAAGGCCCTTACGAGTGGCCGATTGGTGGCGAAACCGACGATCGGGCTCATCGAAGCCCGACGCTTCAACAAGGGCAATTACAACATGTGGTGAAAGAAGTTCATTCGGATGGCAGAGGAGGTTGGCCTCTTACCATACTACCGTCCCGACGAGGAGACGAATGAGGGAGTTGGGCCTTCCACGACGGATACGAAGGAGAAAATAGCGGCGCTTGAGGAACCAACTGCTGATGCTGAACATGGAGAAAGGTGAGATAATCATCACATGCATCAATAGGACAAAAAGCTACAACGACGACTTGCGAGTGATGGGAGCCGCGGATACAGAGCATGAGATGGTTGACTATATCATTTAAGGCCTTCCTAAAGAGTGGGAATCAGACATCGGTATGTTAAAGTACCAACCGCTGGGAAGTTGACAAATCTGCAGGAGATTCTGCAATCTCTTGAAACGGTGAAGGAGATGAGGAAAAAGAAAGCAGCAGCAGCAGCTTAAGAACTCGATGAGGAGAGGCCGGATTTGTTGAATGCAACGAAGGGGTTTGGAGTGTGCTACCAGCGCAGAAAGAGGGGGCATAAGGTGATTAGCTGCTACGAAAATCCACAAAGCACGAAAATTCACTTAAGGGCAAAGTGGTGGAGAACGAGAAAACGAATAATAGGGGAACGGAGTGGCAGCAGAAACGAGGATTCAGCGGCAAGTGTGATTGTTGTGGGCACTACGGGCATCGAGCCACAGAGTGTTACTCCAACCTGAATAGTACAGTAAGAGCTACAAGGGACCATCGTAGCAGAGGAATGTGGCGGCAAAGGCGAATGTAGAGAAACAGGAAAACGAAGATGTGATTTTGGGAGGAGCGCATGTTGCGAGTGTGGTGCGTTTACCGAAGGATGTTCACCAAACGGATGAACGTGAGAAGACGGCATGGTTCATCGACAGCGGATGCACAAGTCACATGGCATTCAGGTCAGATTGGATGGAGAGCGTGAGGAAGTCAAGAGAGAGTTATATACTGCAAAGTAACAGTGGGAAGTTTCCAATGACATGAGATGGTGATGTGGTGCTCCAGAGTCCTTATGGAGAGGTGAAACTGGAGAGTGTTCTATTAGTTGAGGATTTAAAGGTGAACCTGATTAGTTACCCACAGCTTGATGACTTGGGGTGCAAGATATTAGTGGCGAGGTGGCTGTGTTTGGTCCTGAATGGGAGACGTATGCGGATGGTTATTTCAGTGATGGGTTCTATGAGACGAACCTAATAACGATGAACTATGAGGTCTATGAAGATCCTCTATGAAGATCCTGGGTAAACTGAGATGGGAAAATTGGAGGAGTTATCGACTGAGGAGGATGAGAGTGAGGACTCGAATGATACGTCAGCAAGTGTGGAGGCAACACTGAGGCAGGAAGAGTAGATAGTTACAATGGAGACTGCAGCCGTGAATGGTGGAGATGGAGTCGGTGTCAATACTTTCGCAGCAGCGATCGTAGTTGAAGATGAAGCAAAAGACTTATGCAATACAGTAGTTGGATCATTAAAGTAGTATTGTAGTACTATTATGCATGTTATTGTAGCATGTGTCTAGTACTATTATATATGCATGTTATTGTAGCATGTGTCGATTCGCATGGGTTACAAGTAGTAGCGAGAACATTCTCGTGACTGTTCGCATAACACAGGAAAGTATCGATTCGGGAGTCATTTTGATAAATAACACAGTTCACGAATATGTACATTACCGAACAGGTACTCTATTCTGCTGGACTACATCATTTTTGTACTTCTTCATTATGATCAATTCTTGTTCTCGCATTCAACGAGCAGAGAAACTTAGACTTCTTGTTGTCACTAAACTCTAAAGAATTCTAAGGCAATTTCAGTCCAACAGCATTCATACCGTATTTTTCTCCTAAAAGAGAACCGGTAGGGCTGCTCATACTTATTGCGTGACATCTGATTAGTTTCTAGTATAACGAACTGTAGCTTAGATGAAAACGATCGCATCTTTATTTCCTAGCGCGTTTCGCTAATTTCGCGTGTCGCCGGTGTTTCGTCTGGGAGGTTCATTGCATTATCGCATCCCCACATTATTGTACCTCAGGACCTGGTCAATGTAGTCCAAGTGAGGTCTATGCTGGAACTCGAAGTGGGTAACCCTCTCTTCTAAACTCGGTTTGGGGCCGGACCGCGGAATCGAACAGTCAGTAAAGGACTATGCTACTGTGATTGGACCTTCGCCAATCTATTCCCCAGCCAGAAACTCGAGCGAAAATCGCGATGAGTAACAAAGGTGCTGATTGAGCGACTACGTTTCCTGCTTCCGTTGTGTCAGGTGAAGTATCAAGTATCGAGCTGTTACACCTCATTCACAATTTAGAGGATCAACAGCCTGAACCATGTTTTGAACTCGAACCCGGCCCGCGTTGATCGGACCTCGAGAAACACACAATGCACCAGGCCCTTACCATTTCTGAATTTCAGGATTGCATTATCGATTTTTCGCATTATCGCACCCCTGCATTATTTCGTGATGGGAAGGGGTGTGATTTATGCACAGCATGAGATTACTGGTGGTGACTCGAGCATATTTGGAACCAGTCAGTATCCGCTTCACAACCCCCAGCAGCGTAGCTAAGTCCTTGTGCCTATATTTTCCGTGTTGTAAATCCACACCGGCAGTGCAGACTGAACAGAATCGACAGTCCCACTCAACAGTTCAACAGCACCACCTTTCATAGTCAAATTCGTCACGAGACAGTCATTATGCTACTGGGATTCCTTCTCGTCCTGGCCTTAACTTGCGGGCCGCGATACAGCGAAGGAGCTCGTGGCCGGCTGCTTTCCTCCAATGAGAACGATCGACGTAAGATGCTCACCCTCGACGTTTCCTTCTTCGACCCATCCTTTGGGAGTACGCCGAGAATACTCACAAGGGTCATTGATGATCTGATTTGCACACTCGTCGAAGCGCGCCCAACGTAGGATTGCAAAGGGCAGAGCCACGAAATCTCTGCAAATATGTTACTTTTCTGATGTGAAACCCCGTGGAATGGCAGTGGTCCGAAGAGCTGATTTTCGTAGGGCTTACGAGCTGCTCCCTCCTCCCGCTGTCTTCGCAAACTGGCAATCCGTCGACGCTCACTCATGCCTCTACAACCCCACCAACGCTTCACGACTGATTGCACCCCTTTCTCGCTGTTTCTTCGCAAACTGGCAATCCGTCGGCGCATGCCTCTACAATTCTCCCGACTTTCTTCCCCCTCACAGGCGGTAGTCCAAGCTTCCGTCGGGCCCTCGGTTGCTGGGAACGTTGACTCTGGCGATTCGTGGGCTCACTTGCGTGTCCGAGATGGTGCTCCAGTGCAGCGACAACTGCAGCAGCAGGAGCAGCGGGATGAGAAGTTGATAAACGACGAGCAGCTTCAGGCTGCTGAGCAGGTACGCGTGGAAGTCGAGAAGCAGAGAATGCTGGCGGCAATTGGAGAGTGGAAGCCCCAGGAGAATGTGGGGAAGCAGTGGCGGCGGAATTTGCATAAACGGAGCTGGCGGAAGAAGAGCAAGAAGCAGCAGCAGCTGGCGAAGGCGGCTCAGGAGAAGGCGGCTCAGGAGAAGGCGGCTCAGGAGAAGGCGGCTCAGGAGAAGGCGGCTCAGGAGAAGGCGGCTCAGGAGAAGGCGGCTCAGGAGAAGGCGGCTCAGGAGAAGGCGGCTCAGGAGAAGGCGGCTCAGGAGAAGGCGGCTCAGGAGAAGGCGGCTCAGGAGAAGGCGGCTCAGGAGAAGGCGGCTCAGGAGAAGGCGGCTCAGGAGAAGGCGGCTCAGGAGAAGGCGGCTCAGGAGAGGGCGGCACAGGAGAAGGCGGCTCAGGAGAAGGCGGCTCAGGAGAGGGCGGCTCAGGAGAGGGCGGCACAGGAGAGGGCGGCACAGGAGAGGGCGGCACAGGAGAGGGCGGCACAGGAGAGGGCGGCACAGGAGAGGGCGGCACAGGAGAGGGCGGCACAGGAGAGGGCGGCACAGGAGAAGGCGGCACAGGAGAAGGCGGCACAGGAGAAGGCGGCACTGGAGAAGGCGGCACAGGAGAAGGCGGCACAGGAGAAGGCGGCAGAGGAGAAGGCGGCACAGGAGACGGCGGTTCAGGAGAGGGCGGCACAGGCAACGCCTGGACAGGCAACGCCGGCACAGGCAACGCCGGCACAGGCAACGCCGGCAGGAGTGACGCCGGCAGGGAAAACGACGGCTCCGAAGACGGCGGCACAGCAGACGGCGGCACAGGAGGCGGCGGCACAGGAGGCGGCGGCACAGGAGGCGGCGGCACAGGAGGCGGCGGCACAGGAGGCGGCGGCACAGGAGGCGGCGGCACAGGAGGCGGCGGCACAGGAGGCGGCGGCACAGGAGGCGGCGGCACAGGAGGCGGCGGCACAGGAGGCGGCGGCACAGGAGGCGGCGGCACAGGAGGCGGCGGCACAGGAGGCGGCGGCACAGGAGGCGGCGGCACAGGAGGCGGCGGCACAGGAGGCTGCGGCACAGGAGGCGGCGGCACAGGAGGCGGCGGCACAGGAGGCGGCAGCACAGGAGGCAGTGGCACAGGAGACGGTGGCATAGGAGACGGCGGCACAGGAGACGGCAGCGCAGGCGAAGACTGGACAGGAGAAGGTGGCACTGGCGAGAGCGGCACGGGCAAAAGTGGCAGAGGATGCGAGGGCGACTCGGGCGAAAGCGGGACTGGCGAATGAGGCACAGGCTAAGGCGGCATGGGAGAAGATGGCACGAGATTATCATAACCAGCTGTCGGGGAAAATGGAGCAGCAAGACCAGCAGGAGCAGCAGGTTGCTGGCCTTGAATGAAACACTTTGCAAGAAGAAGATGGAACAGGAAAGAAGGAAGGAGGAGCAGGAAAGAACATGCTTGGATGTCGGATTCTTTTTGTTTGTCAGATGTGAGATCTTTGTATGCTTGTGAGGTCCTGGATGGAGGAGGAAAGGGCTGCAGAAGCAGCAGCATCAGCAGCAGCAGCAGGTTCTAGGATGGTAGTGGTCCTGTCTGTATTATTCATAATGTATTATGAGTTGTGCGTTGTGATTGGGTTTATAAATGGAATAGTAAGTTGGCAGCTGGGTGAAGGAAACGCCTAACTCATGTCTGGCGCCATTGAAAGATGGAACAGGAAAGAAGGAAGCGGAGGAAGCAGGAGCAGGAAAAAACATGCTCAGGTGTCGGTTTCGATTGTCTGTCAGATGTGAGATATTTGTATGCTTGTGAGGTGCTGATATAGGGGAAGCAATGGCTGCAGAAGCAGCAGCATCAAGTTCTAGGATGGTATGTTGTCTGTATTACGAGTTTACGACACCAGTACCGGTAAGTTGTGCGATGTGATTGGGATCATGATATGAATGGAACAGTAAGGTGGCAGATGGGTGAAAGAAATGCCTAACACGTGTCTGGTGCCATTGCTGTCGTCACTCATGCTTGGAGGGGGTTGCATTGCTATCAAGTATCACCACATAGAAGTGAACAGGGTGCTGAACAGGGTGATAGTTCCCTAGCTCTGCTGCTGCTGAGTCCTCGCTTTGATGCCAAGTCTCGGCAGTTGGATGTTAACAAGTCAGAAAAGGGAGGAAAAGAACGAGGCAGAGATTGCTGCACGGAGCATGGCACATGGCGGTAGGCGTACAATGCATGTGGAACCATGTGTGTGCACGGCGCACAATGCATGGCAGTAGGTGATTGAATTGGAGGTACGGTAAAAGAGGTGTTACCCAGCCCGCACTTCAACACCACAGCCAACAGCCGCTTATTCCTGCCTCTCCTATCATATCCCCACTCCTTTCGACCCCCCAATTTTCTCATACCTCCTTCCCCACTCCTCTTGTACTCCCACCGCTCTCATACCGATATTCTTCACTTCTCTCATACCCCCAACCACTCAAAATTCACAATCCTCTCATAACCCCAACTCCTCTCATAACCCCAACTCCCACTCCTCTCATATCCCCAACTGCCACTCCTCTCGCACCCCTCTCCCACTCCTCTCTCACCCACAGGTGCTCTGCCACACACGAGAATGATGAGATTGGGTGAATGCAGGGAAAACGACAGGCAGGACAAGAGACTCCTTGGGACAGCATCGCGATGGGGCACCCAGCACCCCCCCACGTGATAAAGGTGAGGTTTTGAGACGTCTCAAAACGACAGGCAGGTCAAGGGGCTCCTTGGGACAGCATTGCCACGGGGCACCTAGCAACCCCCCACCTCTCGCACACGTCCGCCACGTCAGCAGCTCCCAGGTTGCCCATTATGACCAGTGGGCCCATGCAGTGGGGGCGGAAATCCAGGGGCGGATGTCGGTCAATCCGGGGGACGGGAGTTGGTGTAGAAGAGGCAGGTGCAGCGCTGGGGGAGTGGGGAAAGGGAGTAGAGAGAGGGAAATCGGGGGTAACAAGAGTGAACAACAGTGGTTTGTGAGAGGGGTACGGGAGGCAATGCCGTGGGGGCGTGAGCCTGTGCAGTGCGGCAGAAATAGGTGTTGGAGAAGCAGACGCTAAGCAGGAGAGCGGGGGAGGGTGGGAGGAGAAACGAGGGGAGAGGAACAGTGCAATGCTTGTATCACTTTGGTGATATCTCAAGAGGCTACGAGAGAAAGTGCGTACAAAAGGTGCGGAACAGTGCCAGACGCTGAGAGAAGCGGCGGGAGAATGAGTGCAGTGGGGCAAAAGTCACCTAGGAGAAACAGGTGCAGAGTTAATATGGGGAGTGGGAGGGAGGGAGTTGGGAGTGGGAGGGAGCAGGGAAGGAGGAAACAGAGCAGCGCCATGGTGGGAAGAGTAGCACAGCACGAGGCTCAGGCGGCGAGCGACAAGTGATTCTAAGGATGACTCGGAATCCATGAGGGTTCTGTAAGGCAGGGGACAGGCAAGCCGGGGGTATGTCGGAGGCAGGTGGGCAGGCGGGCGGGCGACAAGTGATTCTAAGGATGACTCGGAATCCATGAGGGTTCTGTAATGCAGGGGACAGGCAGGAGGCAGGCAGGCAGGGGTCAAGTGGGAGGCGAGGCAGGTGGGCGACATTGTCGTGGAGAAAAGCGTTTGTGATCGACAAGTGCAGGAGAGTTGAGATTACTTTTGAGAATTCTCAAAAGGCAGGCAGGCAGGCAGGTGGGCAACAGGTCATGGAGAAGAGCGCATCGAATGCGTTGCGTTCGACAAGTGCAGGAAACGCAGGCGCACATCACGCGGGGCAATCATTACGTTCCCGGAAGCAGTGCCGCCGGAAGCCGTGCAGCGGAGGGTGAGGCATTATCCCTGTGTGGCATGGTAAGGGAGGGATAGGGGAGGGGTAGGGGAGAGTAGGGGAGGGGTAGGGGAGGGGTATGGGAGGGTAGGGAATGGGTAGGGGAGGGGTAGGTGAGGGGTAGGGGAGGAATAGGGGAGGGGTAGGGGAGGGGTAGGGGAGGTGCAGGGGAGGGGTAGGGGAGGGGTAGGGAGGGGTAGGGAGGGGTAGGGTAGGGGTAGGGGAGGGGTAGGGAGGGGTAGGGAGGGGTAGGGGAGGGGTAGGGGAGGGGTAGGGGAGGGGTAGGGAGGGGTAGGGGAGTGGTATGGGAGGGGTAGGGGAGGGATAGGGAAGGGTAGGGGAGGGGTAGGGGAAAGGGGTAAAGGAAAGGGGAGGGGGGGAAGGGCAAGCGTAAAGGCAGAGTGAAGGGGAGGGGGAGTGGTTGAAGGAGGGGGGAGGGGGTAAATGAAAGGTGAGCGCGCAAGGGGAAAGAGAGGGGGCAAGGGGAGGGATTGAGATGGTTCTGATATTGGTGCATTGGCAAGCGGTGTGTCAGTGCGAGTGGGTGGAAGTGGGTGTGAGAACAGCAAGCGGGAGCGGAGCGGAGCTGGAGGGGTCAGGGACAAAGGGAGGATTTTGGCACGAGTGGGTGGGAAGGGAGAGTTGCTTGCAGGGTGTTTTGAAGGGTCCTACTAGAGCTCACACAAGGCATTCTCTAATTCTCACACAAGGCATGCTCTATAGCCTCCGCCAGCCCCATCAGCAGCTCTCTCTTCAGCTGCCCCTCATTGTCCTTCTAGTGTCTCTCACACATGTTGAACGTCACACAATGGCACCCCAGAACAATCGGTCATCTTGAAAGACAACGATGCTTAGACTCGTTCGTCACCTCTCACCCACAACCTCTCGTACACAACAGCTTCACTTCACCCCCCTTCATCCACCCCACTTTCCTTCATCCCCCTTCTTTCATCCCCCTTCCTTCATCACACCTTCCTTCATTCCCCCTTCCTGCATTCCCCCTTCATCCATCCCCCCTTCATCCACCCCCCCTTCATTCATCCCCCTTCCTTCATCCCCCCTTCCTTCATCCCCCTTCCTCCATTCCTCCTTCCTTCAAACCCCCTTCCTTCGTCCCCCCTTCATCCCCCCTTCCTTCAACCTTCATCCCCCCTACCTACACCAGTCTTCTGAGTGTACGTCACACGCATCCCCACCTCCCACGGCGCCTCATCTGGGCGAGTTCGGGCTTGTCAAATTGCCCCCCAGGCCCGTCAGCTGCCCCCCCTTCTGAGGCGCCTCAAAAGCCGCCTTCTGAGGCGCCTCAAAACCCCCCATTGGAACAGCTCTAAGGCTGTTATTAGTTCTGAATGCTAAGCTTAGAGAGTCTAGATCAGCAAGGTAAATTGGTAGCATGAATTATGTAAATTTCTGAAAGCAAGAATGGCATACAAGCGATGAACGACTACTCTTATACACACTTCAATGACTATGGCACCTTGAGAAGCTCGTTCAGGCCGCCATATTACCTATCTCTGCTGTCATCAGCTAGGAACAAAATATGTACAAGCAATGATCACATCTCTAAGCTGGATCCTAGCTGTTCATATGGAGAAATGCAAAGTACAATCATGATATAGTTCTAGAATAATACTTGCTGACTCATTCTTCGTCTTCATGATGATTGCACCTGAGTCTTGTGACGCTGGAACGTAGTTGTAGTTGCATAGTGCGACTTGTTGCCTTACTGTCGTGAAGATGCTCTCTTCTCTCTTCTCTGCTGCTTTGCTGGTTGGGAATTCACGTGTGCTTTGGAAAATCCCAAAGCGCACATTTCAGGTTGGGATTTCCAACCTCGAATTTGACATTTCAGGTTGGAGTTTTTGGCGAAGGTTACAAGTTCGCTAGTGAGCGAACTTTCCTGTGGCGAGTTCGCCTTCGCCCTGTAACACCCAGGCCCCTCAGCTGCCCCCCCGTCACCAACTTCTCGCCCTCCTTCCCGCTCTCCTCACCACCACCTCTGGCACCGCCAACGCCGCTGCTTGCGCTGCTTGGTGGCGTCCCTGCTCATCTCGCCGCCGGCCGCAGCGCCTGCTGCCTCCGCCGCTCCTTCTCGCGCTCCTTCTCCAGTTCCTCCTCTTTGTTCCTACGTCACAAAGAAATCACGTGGGAAACAATGCTTATACATTTTTTGTAGACTGTCTGAAGTACCTCGTGTCAACATACAACTAACATTATTATGCGGAATGCTTTGAGAGGGGGCGAGATTGTTTGGGCAGTGCGCAGCCACCCCCCATAAACAAACTATAGGGAGTGTTATAGCATTGTCTAGACATTCCTGTACCCTATTCAACAGAAATCGTTTAGGTAGAAACACTGTTACAAACACTCTATAAGGATTAGAATTATGGACTAGAATTGAAATAGAAGGGTCATTTGGCTTTAAACGTTTGTGATAACATCGAGATTGGGCCTGTAAAGAGGTGCTGTCCGGTGGTATGTAGCTGTTACAGGTCACCACGTAACACAGGTGAACCCACGGGCAAATCCGGCGTGCAGATCCAGCCAGCACGCTTTGCATGCTACCGGGGGTAGCTGGGTGTAGTCCTCGTTATAGCATGACCGTGGGTTTGTGCAGTTGTGTGGTGCCATTAGGGGTCTCACTACACAAATATTACTCTATTAGCGATCCGTCAGGGACAATTTAGCCTACACTTACAAGAGCAAACACACAAAGGACACACACAGGTACACGACACACGGGCAGGGGCAGGTCCCCGTGGACGGGGTGACCGGCAGAATTGGAGCCTGTGCGACAGCGCGCAGTGTTGGCGACAGGTGCTCCATCACATCCTCGAGGATGTGGAGCATGCTGTCGCGGCGAAAACTCCAGCCGCGCCTCTCGGAATCCCAGAACGGGCCATGCTTGGTGGTGCGGCGGAGAATCACGCTGTGCATCTAGCGCTTAATGCGCTCATGATACCAGCGCACACCCTCCTCGTTCTGGGGTGCGTTGCGCTTCAAAGTCCCGCCGCTGACAATCGGAAACTCAACCTGCACAAGCAGGGAAACATAAATTTAGCACTCAAGGATTGAGAAGCTGGCATTAAAGGGAAGCTTAAACGGCTAACACCTACTCCGAAAAGCCAAAAGGCGACATGATAGGTGCGCAGCACCAGCGGGGGCGGAATCGGGAGGCGAAACGAGGCGAATATTGCGCGCTTGAACTTCTCCGTTGCAAACGGTATGCCAGCTGCGTTGCGGTGCCAGGGGTGCAGCTCGAACATCGCATTGCCTGAATCAGGAAAGGGAAAAACGGATCACCCCGATTCAGATTCAACAGAAGCAAACATGTTTCGGAAAGGGAATCCACAATAAATGGCGCTCTGGACTCACCAGCAGGGTGGTGCTCGATGAACTGCTTGCGGGTGATGCGTGGCACTTCCAGTGTGCTTGAGGTCACCGGCAGGGAGATGCGTGGATTGGAGCCAGCGTTATACGGTATTCCGTGCAGGATGTAGACATACGCTCGTCCCTGCTCCCATTTGGTGTTGCGCGAGACTTGTATTCGGCGAGTAATCCACCCTGCACGTTTCCCGTCGTGCTCCAACAGCATATGGAGCATGGTGCGGTGTGCCTGACTGGTGATTCGCATAGCGCGCGCCAGGAGACGCTCGAGCAGCGCGGGAGGCATCCAAAACGTGAGTAGAGCGACTGACGTGTCGTACGTCAGAATCTTTATCATGTCCTCGACTATAGCCTGGCCGGCAACAGGCGAGCGCATAGGAAGCATGTAATAGAGAAGTAGGGTTAGTTGGAGAATAACGGAGACGTCCAATTTTTTTAAACAAATAAAAAAGTCGCACCGCCAGATGCTCAATCACGAACCTTGAACCGGTCGTCCATATTCGGGAAGAACACGTGCGCATCCTGAAGACGGTCGGCCCAGTTGGCCATATCAGGCGTGGCTCGACCCCCGGTGTTCGCCCGTCGAATCTCACGGGCGAGAGCCACTTTTACCATGGGCGCTCGTGTCTTGCCTGTTACCTCTGCCTGTCGCCCGCTGACGCGGCCCGCAGCTGTGCACTGGTGTGATGGTGTGGGCTCATCCACTGCGACGGCACGTGCGCAAGCAGCCCGTGGCGCATCACGCGGAGCTGAAGGGCTCCTGGCCGGGCCGCGATTCCCCTTGAGCCTCTCAATCGTCTGGTTCAGCTCGTGAATATGACGTTCCTGCTCCGCGACCCGAGCGGCAATCGTAGCGTCGATTGACACGTCAGGAGTGGATGGCGCATGTATGGTGTTAGCCGTGTGACGGTTCCCTGTGGGCCCACGCCCACTGGGGCGTTGCTCCTCTGCAGTAGCCTGGCTCAATGGCGCCATCACCTCGGATATAGGGCGGTGCTCGCGGCCTTCAGCTGTGAGATGAGAGGTCAAGAGAATGCAGCCGACCAAGCGCATGTAAGACCGTCAGTATAAAAACATGTTGCGCACATTCACAAGCATGGATAGCATAGTATTACTGTCTCCTCGTACATAACATTCACAAACATACTACCTTCAGCCTCCTCGTCCACAGGGAGTTCTTCAGGCATCAAGCTGTCCTCCTTGTTGTCATCGTCCTCCACGTCCAGGCGGTCTTCCTGGCGGTCCGCCCACGGCAGGTACTCGGTCTCTGTTTCTGCACGCGGCTCGTTGCCAGGCGTGGTGTCTTCGGATGTAGACGGGTGCAACCCGCACGTCCGCCAGTGCGAGGAGATTGATTTCCACAGCCATAATACACCATGTCGTCACTCGAGTTCCGCACGTCGGCATTGCTCCTGCCAGAGCGCCTCACAGGTGAGTACGGAGAAGGTGCAGGCTCCATCATCAATTGTGTTGAGCTAGACTAGAAGTGTTACGGGAACATATTACAGTGCCATACAATGGTCTTCTTAAAAATACCCACCGTCGCAAGGACATCTCGCGGATAAGGTGACAGCCTAGATGACCGCGCCTAGCTGGCGACGTCATCTCTGAAAAATCTACATTCGCACCAATAGAAACGCCGGGCGGTGTCTACACAGTACGTCTTTGACGTCCACATGAGATTATCTTTGACAGCGCGGACGGTTTCTGCCGTGCTCTCGAATGGATATTTCATAGCTTGGATGGCAGGGTGGATAGGGGATTGCGCGGGAAACACCCGCGCGTGTCCCTCACGCATGTAAGGCTGGGTCATTTTAACATGTCAGGAAGGAACTAATCGCGTCATACGGCCGCACCGTAGTTGCACCAGCCAATCCGGCATGGTTTATCAGGTAGACGCGGCTTGTCGTGGAAGGGGAATATGTGCTGGGTGTCGTGACTGCGCACCATCCATCCTTTGCCGGTGCAACTGAGCCGTTCATTACACTGCCGTGACTGTTGGATGTATGTGTTATTATCGCTGTAGCAAACAATCTACAACACGTACCGATTGTCATTTAAATGATCTAGCGTGCAATACATATCTGATTAAGCCCACCGGATATCCTCATAGGTAAAAATCGGGCAGGTCATCATCCGGCCGATTGAGATCGTAGTCCTAACAAACTAGCCGATATAACGGCAACTCTGTGTGGCCGGATGGAATGTCCCATGGATACACGCACATGTTCTTCTCCATGTTTCCCCCCCAGCACAATCTATCATTGGATGGGATCTCCCACCAAGCAAGCATGCCGAGTGCGTGAGCGAGAATGCCCGCTCCCATGCTGTCAGAGCCCCCGACATGCGAAAATTGCCTGTACTGGTAGAGCTTTGGCTGCTCGATCTTGAACTGACACTAGACCCGCCGTGCATCCTCCGCGCGGAAAAAATTGTAACGGCCATGTTCAAGCTGCGCACGGAACCAAGAGGGTGAGTCAGAGGAGCTCGGCGTATTTCACCTAAGTTGCCATGTTGAGATACTTACCACCCACCCTTCACTCATCGCGAAGTGCATGAGATATGTTCGATAATCATGCATAGGCGGCCTTGACGCAACAAGGTTGTGTAGGCTGGTTGCAGTGTAATTTAATTTCCATTGTCCACGTTGAATGATGCGCAAAAACGCATCTGCCTGAGAGTGGATGGTTTTGGTGTCACGTGCATCGCGCAACACCATGCATATACACGCGTTGTCAATGAAGGACAGCGCAACGCCATGCCCGCCGCAGCGTGCAGCCCGCAAAGCCTATAGGGCGTCCTCCCTTTGAGTAGCCGCTCGGATATGACGGGACGGCACGAGATGCTCGATGCTTCTGGTCAACTTACGTGGCATCGGAACATCACCATTGTCGACGATGCGCGTGAATTCGTGTTGCATCAGAACTGCTGCGATCTCTGGGAAGTCGCAAACAAGGACTGCAACAGAAGGCGGGCGGTTGAGACAGCTGCGAACCCTGGGCCACCTTGGACCAGCGTATCTTGTCAATTCATAGCGTATACTTCCGTCCCTCGCGCAGCGCCAACCACTTTTTCCAGATTCAGCGTCACCCTTGGGAATCACGGATGCCATGATGGCCAGAATTTTGGGATGTTGCAAGTTTTTTTGTCAGGTTGAGACATTGCGGGGTTTGGCATCAAATGCGAAGCCTTTGACATTGCAAAATTGCGCCTTGGGGAATTGACGATTTGGCAAAACTTACGAATACGCATGAGCACAGTAACGTAGCTCGGTTGATATGTTTCGCAGCCATCGTACAGACCCCTATCCAAGTCAGCATATTTTCCCCGCATGCCGTGTCATTGTCGTGCTCCCATAAGTTGGCATGGGTTGTGGAGATCCGCCACATCCCGTTAACGACCAATCATTTACACTGCCTTCGCGGCATTCGACACAGTTCCGCCCCCCATCCTCGTTGGAACTCAGTTGACCAATACCGCGCGTGTTTGACACAGTTTTGGATTCGTTTTGATAACCTCGACACAATTGTATACACTCAACTTTATTCGTAGCTGCCGTAAAACAGCCAAGCCACCGTAATCCTCTCCAAGTATATTAACTGAGGTACTGCATGTGTTAGAAGAACATGGTTTTATCTCGCCAAGGGCACATCTTCACCAACAACACCCTCAATATACGTATGAGATCATCCTGTCGGGGTTTCAATTGCCCATGCAATCGGCTTTGTACGCCTGCGAGCGGTGTAGGGACCACTTTCGCTCTCGTACGACATTGTTTACTCACAAGTGTTGGAAGGAAGCCTGCATCATCCGTGCTTCGCGCTTTATAAGGTCAACACCTGGCCATGGCGCGACTGCTGGTGGTGCGGGCGACGAGGCCGACCATGCGCAGCTCACCGACGATGAGATGCCTGAGCTTAACTCAGTCGACGAGGTGGATTTGCATGATGATGCTACGGCACAGGAGCGCCAAGCTGAGGTAAGCTTATTATTTGCTGTGCGCAAACATGCATGTCGTTATCACTCGACTGCAACCTGACGTCCTTGTTTGAAACACGCGCTCACATTCAGGAATCTAGCGACAAGGACGAGGAGACAGACGAGGAGGAACTCGCATCATCGGACGAGGAAGGGGACGCCGCTGTGCTTCTGGATGGCATTGAAAGTGCGCCCGAGGGCACGTTTCGCCCAGAGGAGAACTTCGACACCCTGATGGAGGTTTTCCGGTTCATTGTGGGCTGCAACAACGGAGCCGGTCTATCTAATGAAAGTAACGTGTGGCTACTGAACCTTTAGCGCGACGAGCGACTTGACCTGGAGCTGATTCGACACTAGCGCACTCTCTTTGCGGTGATACGGTTTGGCATGTCGCTGCTCATGTCGAGGCGCCAGTACGATACGATCCCATTCACCATTCCGGGGTGGGATGGCGAGTTCCAAGTGATCCGTGCAAATGGGAGAGAGGTAAGCGCGCCTCTGCTATGTTTGAATCTGATAGTTCAATACGGTGTTTGCTGCTCTCTAGTTCAGTAAACCCTGATGGAAGGTGGCTTTGCGGATGCACGCAGGCATTAATCGAGATTCTTGGGAATCCGGAGAATGCCGAAGGGTTCGTGCTTTGTCCACGACGGGTGAACAGTGCTGCAGGTCGAGTTTACCCAACACCAAAAACCACCACGTTCTGGGAGGAGGCTCAAGTGGCGGCGGAACTGGAGTATGGACCCAGCGTTGTGGTTGTTCCTCTTATCCTCTCGAGCGACGCGACGATTCTGAGCGGAAACGAGCGCACCAGAGTATGGGCGGTGTACTTCTCCATCGCAAACATCCCGCTGAGGAGGCGGTGGATGGACTGCGGGAAACGGCTTCTGACGATGCTGCCGTTTCCGCTGCAAAACATGACACCCGCCATAAAGGTGGAGCTATTCCAGGCTGCCATGAAAATTGTTCTCGCAGACCTGATTGTCGCGAGCCACACGTAAGTACCAATCCGACGTTGCATGATTTCATAGGGCTTTTCTGCATGAGTCCCAGGACTGAAAAATACACTAGCTCGTGGTTCATATTGCTTCTCTGTTCGCAAGTGTTGACTCTATGTGTTACGTTTTGGCTACAACCGCAAAACTGAGCAGTGGACTGGCAGCCAAGGACCCGTCTCGGGTGGATCGATTCTTCCTATCCTTGCAATTTTCCTACGTGGCCGACTACCCAGAGACCTGCAAGGTCTCATGCACGCAGCAACTCGGCTCTGCGATGCCGTGCTCCCTCTACTACGTGAGGCGTGGTGATCTTCGCGACATGGACCCCGAACCGGCCAAGCACCGCATGGTGGAACAACAGAATGATCTGGTGCGCGATCACACGGAGGCGAAAGCGCACTCGACGATTCCTGTCCCGGTAACCGGTCCTACCTCAAGGCCTAACACATAAAGTCCCGCTGCGTGCTGACTTACACGTTTGTCTCTGTTATTACTTATTCGCTATTCTCTCCTCCCCAACCCGTTCCATGCGTGTCAGAGCTTCTTGTGGGCATTCAACTTTAGTAGGTCACTGTGGGGCAACACGTACCTATCGCAGATGCCCAATATATCGCATGCGATCTACATCGGCTTCTGGCTGTACATTCGGAGCGTCCTGCGCGGCAGCGCATGATGGCCAGGCGCAAGGATGAGTGAGTGTGATTGTGAGGATCTAGGATCGTGCTCAGAAAAGAGAGTTTGAATTGAATGATTCACCTGGGTACAACACGAGGCTATATATAGGCTCGACACAAGGCAGGTAACCCAGGTGTTACGCGAATGTTCTGAGGGTCGCGAAGCGTCCCGAACAGAACCTTCCCGAACTCGGTAGAAAGCAATTTGGTGGAAACCGAATAGGCTTGAGTTCGGTACACGTAACCTGGTTCGGTGCTATAACTCTAATGAAATATAGGAATGCACCTAACCTAGGAAATCAAACATATCTATGCATGATAAATAAAACCCAAGCTAGATATAGCATAATAAAGTCTAGGCAAGCTAGCAAAGCCAGCATAAGCCGTCGTACTCTCACACGTCCCCCCCTCAAAGCTGGGTGGTGTGAGAAACACCCTGCTTGACAAGATAGTCCTTGAGAGCACAGCGTGCGTTGCCCATATCAGCTTCTGCAACCCAACAGTCCTCAGTGGTGTCGTATCCCTTCCAGCGGATCAGGAACTCGAGGGTCTTGCCACCGCGGCGCCGATGAGTGAGAACACGCTCCGCTTCATACTCAGGTTCATCCTGTATGAGAACAAGTGGTGGTGGCGGTAGCTGCCGTCCCTGGAACTGTTGGTTGGGGACCTTATAGGGCTTTAGTAGCTGGACATGGAAAGCATTGTGAAGCTTCCATGTAGTAGGTAGGCGCAAGCGGAACGTAACTGGTGTCACCTGTGCCTCAACGAGAAAAGGACCACAGAAGCAAGGCCGGAGTTTGGATGGTAGGTGAGACAGGTTCAAGTTACGTGTGTCAAGAAGCACCTGATCTCCGACTGCTACTGAGTGATCACGTCATTGGCGATCGGCATACTGCTTCTGGGAAGTCTGCATCGTGGTGAGACGTCGCTGAGTCTTCTCCCATAGCTGCTGCATGGTGGTTACGAAATCATGTGCGGCTTGGACGTGTGCCGGTGTGGTTGGCTGCTGTGGTGTAAGTGGTTCCCGTCCGTAACACTGGAAGAAAGGAGTTTTCCCTGTGGCCACATGTGATGCGTTGTTGTAAGCGAACTCTAGGGTCGGTAACTGTGTGTCCCAGTGGCTGACGTCGTCTTTGCAAGCTGTGCGCAGTAACTGTTCAACCACTTGATTGAGTCGCTCTGTCTGTCTGTCAGTCTGGGGGTGGTATGCTGAAGACATCGCAAGCTTAGTCCCCAACAGTCCCATGAGCCCCTTCCAGAACTTACTCGTGAATTTGGGGTCTCTGTCTGAGATGAGTGTAGCGGGGATGCCGTGGATGGTGATGATGCGGTCGAAGAAGAGGCGAGCAGTTGCTTCAGCTGTAGCTGTGGCGTTGGTCGGAATGAAGTGAGCCATTTTGGAGAACTTCTTGATCACCACGAGTATAGCATCATGCCCTCGTGAGGTCAAAGGACGTCCCGTGATGAAGTCGAGGTTAACGACTTGCCATGGCTGCTCCGGTACGGGTAGAGGCTGAAGTAACCCTGCTTTTTCTGCTTGCTGCTCTTCATCCGCTGGGACGTGTCGCAAGAGGTGACGAACTGCTGCACGTCTGCTGCCATCCCGGGCCAGTATTAATACTTTGCTATTCCCGCTAACGTCTTGTTGCTCCCGAAATGTCCCGCATATGGTACGTCGTGAAACTCCTCCAATAGAATCTGCCGTAGCGGGGCGTAATTCGGTACCCAAATCTTTCATGTGCCCTTCCTTGCAGCTAAGTCTTTCTCCCACTGTAACAGCTTCTTAGTCTGTGCTGTAGCGATCTCTGCGTCCACGGAGTATCCATGTTGGAATAGACCCTTGTGTGAAAGAACGAGGAATGAATGAACTAGAAAGCAGGTGGGTACAAGTAGGAAAACCTAAAAGAGTTGTACCCCATATTGTCTACCCCACTACAGCCTACACAGACTATAGCATATGAGTTTGACACAAGACCAGTCAAGCAAAGCAAAGCAAGCTCAAGGTGGATCACAACGTCACCACACAGTCCGAGCACAAGAGCAAGGCCACAAGGCCAGTTCACATGCAAGATCATATATAAAGGTAAACAAGCAAGTGCAGGTATAGAAAGATCACAGTACAAGCAAGGTCAAGAAGTGAGCAAGTGAGGCCAAGTAGGCACAAGACCTAGCATCGTACAGAAGCGCTGATGATCACAAGGCGGAAGTGCCTTGGTAAAGATATCAGCAGTGTTGGCCTCAGAGGCCACGTAAGCAAGGCGCAGCTGACCACGCTGCTGCAGCTCACGAGCAAGGAAGTAGCGAAGAGCAATGTGCTTCGTTCTGTGCTCCAGTCTGTGCTCCCGACACAAGGCCAGCATGGCCTTGTTGTCTACGTACAGAACTGGAGGAGAACGAGGCGGCTCTCCTAGGTCAGTCAGCAGGTAGGTGAGCCAGCGTAGCTCCTGTGCAGCCATGGCCCCCGCGTAGATCTCAGCCTCACAGCTGGAGCCGAGAACAGAAGACGAGCGGGTAGACCGCCACGAGACAGAGCCGCAACCAAGGCTGAAGGTGTAACCCTGTGACGACCGCTGCGTAGCCTGGTCGTCAGCCCAAGAAGCGTCTGCGTGACCTGTGAGGACCACTGAACGTCGCCCTCCAAGCACTAGCCCCATGCCCGACGTACTGCACAAGTAGCGCAACACCCTCTTCGCTGCAGCCATGTGCTCTGGTCAGTGTCTCCCAGGAGCAACATAGCGTGCCAAGATGCTAAGAGGGTATGCAAGGTCAGGTCGTGTGCAGGTCATCAGGTACATGAGGCAGCCAACAAGCTCTGGATACGGGCCACTCGGCTCTACGGACTCATCCGAAGGCAGAGCTCAGAGCGGGTGGCGAGTAGACAGAGGAGTGGCCTGAGGCGAGGAGTACGTGAAGTCAAAGCCTTGAAGGACCTGCTGCACCATGTGTGACTGAGTCAGGGTAATGGTGCGCTGTGCTCTGTCCCGGGTGATCTGCAAGCCAAGGTAGCTACGCAGTTCACCCAGGTCTGTGCACGTGTGTCTCTTCTGCAGCTCGGACTTCACGTGGGCTAGTCCAGCAGTGGCAAAGACCAAGTCGTCGACATACACGAGGATGTAGAACGGCGGTAAAGAGGTGTCGGTGCGCAGAAACAGCGACGGGTCGGCTGTAGAAGGAGCAAACCCAAGAGCCGCAAGTGTAGTCCTCAGTGTGTCGTGCCACTCACGGGGCGCCTGGCGGAGACCGTAGACTGGCCGCCGGAGGCTCCACTGGGTACCAGGAGGAAACGACCCAGTGAAGCCAGGTGGGCGGCGCAGCCAGATCTCCTCGTGCAGGCTGCCCTGCAGGAAAGCTGTGCTGAAGTCAAGAGAGTGAAGCTCGTAGTCGCGCTGAGCGGCTATGTGCAGCAGCACCCGAAGAGTGGTCATCTTTGGGGTGGGAGAGAAGGTCTAAAAGTAGTCAACTCCCTGCCGCTGACTGAAGCCTCGAGCCACGTAACGCGCCTTGAAGACAGGCGGAGAACCCGGCGGCCGCTTCACCCTGAAAATCCACATGCCACTGACGATGTTCGCCCCAGGTGGGGGAACCTCGTCGACGTAGGTGCCTATGGACTTCCAGAAAGCCATCTCTGCGTCCATGGCTGACTGCCACTGTGAGGAGTAGGGACCCTCGATCGCCTCAGCGTACGATCGAGGAGTCGGGATGTCTGGTGCATCCGGGTCTCCCTCAGGGGCAATCAGCGTGGACACGAGATGAGGCAAAGCAGCAGCAAAACACTGGAACTCCTCTTGCCTGTCCTCAAGGACGTCCGTGCTAAGAGCACACTCACCCCCGACGGACGGTGGACAGACAGACTCAGACTCAACAACAAGACTAGTAGCGTAGTCTAGACGACAGCGAGCAGCAAAGTCGACAAGCTCAGCAACCAAGGCAGACGCAGCAGTGGACTCAAAGGAGTCAGTGACAACAGTAGCCAGGAGACGCGTGACAGTAGGACTGGCAGCACGAAGAGAGTCAGACTCCGGGTCAGCAAGGACAGGAAGAGAGGACTCTGGAGGAGACGGCAACGGGACACGCAGAGGAGCAGTGGAAGGACGCAGTGCTATCTGGTGTGTGCCTGGGACCGCAGGAGGACGCGGACGCGGAGCACGACGAGTAGTGCGAGCAGCACGAATAGGCGACGCAGGACGAGACGCAGGCTCACGACGCTCAGCAAGACCTCCAGTAGGACCAGTGTAGGGAGAAGGAGCAGGCAGGGGGGAGGCGGGCTGTAACTGTGACTGCGACTGGACAAGCTGTGGACACTCTAAGGGAGGAGCAGGACCAGTAGAAGGCGGGAGACCAAGAACCTACTCAAGAAGCGGAACGAAGTACGGCCGCGGCCGCGCAGTGCCTCCAGAACCAGCAGGGACAGCACCAGTACCCCCAGCGGCAGCACCAGCGCCAGCAGTACCTCCAGCTCCAACAGCGCCAACTCCAGCACCCTCAGAAGCACCAGCGCCAGCAGCACCACAATCGCCAACACTCCCAGCAGCACCCCCAGTCCCAGCAGCTCCAGTACCGCCATTACGAGCACCTCCAGGACCAGCAGCAACAGTAGTACCTCCAGCTCCAGCAGCACGGCTCCAGCGCCGGGCAAACCACTCGCGCAGCTCCTGCGGAGAGAGTAGCTCTCGCCTTGACGAAGCACCGCCAGAGGCCACACGAGCAGACCCAGCACCCCAAGGCTCCGCACCCCCAGGCTCCGTACCCCCAAGCTCAGCACCCCCAGGCTCCGCACCCCCAGGCTCAGCACCCCCAGACTCAGCACCCCCAGGCTCAGCACCCCTAGACTCAGCACCCCCAGACCCAGCACCCGCAGGCTCAGCACCCCTAGCAGCACCAGAGTCAACAGCTACCTCGACAGGCTCGACTGCGTCTACCTGGGACACACCTGACGGGGCAGGACCCTGAGGGGGGAGGGGGTCTACCGGGGGAGGACCTGGCGCAAGGAAGAGCGGCGGCGGGGGGAGGGGCGCAGTGCGGTAGGGGAAGAGACGGTAGTAAGGCACCGACTCGTCAAAGGTGACGTCCTGGGAGGACAGAACACGGCGCAAGGTGGGGTGGTAAAACTTCCAACCAGGCGCGTCAGGGGGGAAGCCAAGGAAGACGCAGGAAACAACACGGGGGGACAGCTTGTCCGCAAACAAGTCGCGGACAAACGCCCGAGATCCCCAGACCCGAAACGCAGACGCATCGCCAACCTTCCCCGTCCACCGCAAGGTGGGGGAGGTCTCTGGCAAGGAGACCCGGGCCTTGGTCACCCCTCCCTGCCTCGTCTCCGAGGCATGGCCTCCCGTGTCCTTGTCTCTGGTCTCCCCCGGTCCCTCCCTCCCCTCCCTCTGGGGCCTGCCCCTACCTGCGTTCCCTGCGTCGAGGGGAGGCAGCGCGCCGCCCCTCACTCCTCCGAGTTTCCTCCGACAGAGGCTCCGCTGCAGACTCTTCACATGGACGTGTGGGGCCCCGCCCGCGTCCGTGGCCAGGGTCACGAGCGTTACTTCCTGTTGGTGGTTGACGACTACTCGCGTTACACCACGGTGTTCCCCTTGCGCAGCAAGGGTGACGTCACTGAGGTGTTGATCGACTGGATCCGCGCAGCTCGTCTCCAGCTCAGAGAGAGTTTCGGCTCGGACTTTCCTGTTCTGTGTCTGCACTCTGACAGAGGCGGGGAGTTTTCCTCTGCCCGTCTGGGAGCCTTCTGTCATGCACAGGGCATCCGCCAGACCTTCACGCTTCCGGCCTCTCCACAGCAAAATGGGATTGCTGAGCGCCGCATTAGCATGGTCATGGACGTCGCTCGTACGTCCATGATCCATGCGGCTGCTCCCCATTTTCTGTGGCCGTTTGCGGAGTCTGGTGGGACAGGAGACGACACGAGCAGGAAGCAGACTCAGGACCAGACCTGGACGCTGCAGCAAACACCTGACTTGACGCAGCCACCTGACCAGACTCAGCAACCGGAGGAGACTCAGTAGTCAGTGTGCACAGGCTCAACCCCGGCCGACGGGTAAACGTGGCCAAGTGTCGGCCCGTCCGAGCACACGTACAGTGGGTCACCCGCTGACTCGCAGGAGTGAACTGGTCAAACCCCCCATCCTGTAGGTCAGCACCACTCACCACGTTCGTAGAGAACGAGGGGAGGTAGAGACCTGACAGGGTGCCAGAGGGGGCTGCCGGACACGGTAAGACAGTGGAGAAGCGAGCAAGGACAGGACCCCCAGAGGGGTCCGCCAGGGAGACCGCAACCGGCCGACTAAGCGGCGTAAGCGTGGTGCGGTCTCGAAAGAAGGAGCGGGAAGCACCCGAGTCAAGGGTGAAGGTGTGTAAGGCCTGAGCCGACGTGGTACCTGAGAGAGCAGACTCACCAGCACCTGGGGCAGCAGACGCACTAGCACCTAGAGCAGCAGCCTCACCAGCACCTAGAGCAGCAGCCTCAATGCCCGGGTCAGGCGGAACACACAGGTAACAGTCACCCTCATCACTAGTAGGCAATGCATACATGGCAGTGAGGATAGCATCATAGTCAAGAGTATAGATATCTACCCGCAGCCAAAGCAGCTCCACCCAGTCGGGGAGCTCAGCCGCGTCGCCAAACTCCGTACGCTAGGCGTCGCTCAGACGGGCGAAGCAGCGGGACTCTGCGTGACCAAACGTCCCGCAAGTCTGACCAGTCCGAGCACCAGTGCGAATGACGTACGGACAGCGAGCAGTACCCCGTGACCCGTCACGCTGAGCGTACCACTCACGAAGCTGCTGGGGCGAAAGGACCGCGCACGGACGACGCTGAAGCTACACCTGGCCACTACAAGCAGCTGCCGAACTACTTACTCCAGGACGACTCCCACTACGGCCACCCCGACAACCCCAACTAGCGTACCACTCACGAAGCTGTTGGGGGGTGAGGGACTCACGCGGACGGCGCTGGAGCTGCATCTGGACACGCCAGGAGCAGCAGTAGCAGTAGAAAGAGCAGTAGCAGCAAGAGCAGCAGTAACAGCAGTACGGGCAGGGCAGTGCTCACCACTGGCGAGAAGGGCAGGCGTACGACGGCGGAAACGGCGAGGCCGCTACCACTGTAGGGCGAGGGCTCCGCGGCAGTTGCAGGGGCGGCTGCTCCAGGGGCGGCTGCTCCAGGGGCGGCTGCTGCAGGGGCGGCTGCCCCAGGGGCGGCTGCTGCAGGGGTGGCTGCTCCAGGGGCGGCTTCTGCAGTGGCGGCTGCTCCAGGGGCGGCTGCTGCAGGGGCGGCTGCTCCAGGGGCGGCTGCTGCAGGGGTGGCTGCTCCAGGGGCGGTTGCTGCAGGGGCGGCTGCTCCAGGAGCGGCTGCTGCAGGGGCGGCTGCTCCAGGGGCGGCTACTGCAGGGGTGGCTGCTCCAGGGGCGGCTGCTGCAGGGGAGGCTGCTCCAGGGGCAGCTGCTGCAGTGGCGGCTGCTCCAGGGGCGGCTGCTGCAGTGGCTGCTGCTCCAGGGGCGGCTGCTGCTGGTGTGGCTGCTCCAGGGGCGGCTGCTGCAGGGGGGGCTGCTCCAGGGGCGGCTGCTGCAGGGGCGGCTGCTCCAGGGGCGGCTGCTGCAGGTGTGGCTGCTCCAGGGGCGGCTGCTGGGGCGGCTACTGCAGGGGAGGCTGCTCCAGGGGCGGCGGCTGCAGTGGCGGCTGCTCCAGGGGCGGCTGCTGCAGTGGCGGCTGCTCCAGGGCGCGGGTGACGCCACGCGGGTCCCGCAGGGGCGTCGCGACGCACAGGAGCCGCGCCCCGCGGGTCCCGCAGGGGCGACGCGACGTGGCCGTGAAGGGCGACGGGGCGGGGTCGCTACGGGCAGCGGGGCGGGGCCGCGAAGGGACCGCGAAGGGAGCCGCGAGGGGGCCGCGAGGGGGCCGTGAAGGGGCCGTGAAGGGGCCGCGAAGGGCGACGGGGCGGGGTCGCTACGGGCAGCGGGGCGGGGCCGCAAAGGGGCCGCGAAGGGAGCCGCAAGGGGGCCGCGAGGGGGCCGTGAAGGGGCCGTGAAGGGAGCCGCGAGGGGGCCGCGAGGGGGCCGAGAAGGGGCCGTGAAGGGGCCGCGAAGGGGCCGCGAAGGGGCCGTGAAGGGGCCGTGAAGGGGCCGCGAAGGGGCCGTGAAGGGGCCACGAAGGTGCCACGAAGGGGCCGTGAAGGGGCCGTGAAGGGGCCGTGAAGGGGCCACGAAGGTGCCACGAAGGGGCCGCGAAGGGAGGCCGCGAAGGGGCCACGAGGGGCCTGAAGGGGCCGCGAAGGGCCGTGAGAGGGGCCGTGAGAGGCCGTGAGAGGGGCCGCTACGGGGCCGTAGGGGAGCGCGACGGGCCACTAAGGGCAGGGGACGCGACGGGAGAGTAGGCGCACGGGGCGCGACTCGGGCAGGGGCGAAGCGCGCTCCGGGCAGGAAAAAAAAAATCGATATTCGGTGGGCCCTAGGAAACGTTCCCACTAGGGAACCTGCTCTATACCATGTGAAAGAACGAGGAATGAATGAACTAGAAAGCAGGTGGGTACAAGTAGGAAAACATAAAAGAGTTGTACCCCATATTGTCTACCCCACTACAGCCTACACAGACTATAGCATATGAGTTTGACACCTTGAGCAGAGGGTTCATCCCGTCGAGCTGGATGCCTGCTACATGACCGGGGTGGCTCAACGCGTCTGCTTTGTTGTGTAGCCCGGGCTTGTAGACGATGTTGTAGTGGTTTCCAAGAAGTCCATCCACCGCACCTGTCGCCGTGAAAGCGTCGGCTGTGACTTCAGGTATTTGAGACTGCAGTGGTCAGTATAGACTGTAGTCTTGGCTCTCTCTAGGTAACACATCCACGTCTTGAAGGCTATGTCTATCGATAAGGCTTCTTTGTCATGGATGGGGTAGTTCAGTTCTGCTCCGTGTAGCTTCTTACTGAGGTAGGCGATGGGCTGCAAACCGCGTCCGTGATCCTGCATCAGTACTGCTCCGAATGCTTGGTCACTAGCGTCTGCTTCCACCACGTAGTCCTTGTCTGGGTCCGGTAGGATGGGTACTGGCGCTGTAGTCAGTGCTGTCTGTAGCTGCTCCATGGCTTGCTGATGAGGGGTATCCCATTTGTAGGGCGTATCCTTTTTCAGTAGGTCGGTCAGTGGCGCTGCTATCTTAGCGTACTGCGGCACGAACCTGTTGTAGTAGTTGGCGAAGCCTAGGAACTGCTGCAACTCCTTCACGTTCTCCGGTACTTTCCACTTCTTGACGGCTTCGATCTTCAGCAGGTCCACGTGTACGCCCTCGGCACTCACCATGTACCCGAGAAATTGCACCTTCTTTATTGCAAAGTCGCTCTTCGACAGCTTCACGTAGAACTTGTTTTTCCGCAGGATCTCGAACACCTTCCGCAGATGCTCCACATGCTCATTCATGTTCTTGGAGTAGATGAGAATGTCGTCCAGGTACACCACCACGCACTCGTCCAGCAGGGGTAGAAGGATATGATTCATCTCCGCCTGAAACGTTGCTGGTGCGTTGCAGAGTCCAAACAGCATCACCAAGTATTCGTAGGAGTCAGAAATTGAAGATTACTGGCCTTTTTCTAATTTAAATGTGATTAAAAGAATCAAAGCAAAAAATAGAAGTATGGGTCTTTTCTCAACCTTTGTATTTAGTTATTTTAAAAGTAGTTGTATGATTTATATTAACTTATATTACTCTACTTTTTTCTTTTAGATTAATATAAAAAAAGACAAAGGTTACAGCAACGCCGTCTTGTGGATCGAGTTGTCCGCCATCTTGATCTGCCAGTAACCCGACCGTAGGTCCAGCTTCGAAAAGACTGTTGCACCACGCAGTTGGTCCAGTAGGTCGTCTATGCGCGGTATGGGGTATTTGTTTTTTACTGTCTGTTTGTTCAGTGCGCGGTAGTCGATGCACATCCGTAAACTGCCGTCTGGTTTTGAAGTGAAGAGGACTGATGCATCGTAGGGAGAGGTGGATGGGCGGATCAGTTGTCTGTCCAGTATATACTTTATCTGCTTCTTCATGTCTGTCAGTTCGGTCGGACTCAGTCGGTATGGTGCACGTGAGACGGGTTTCGCACCTGGTTCTTCCACGATCTCGTGCTCGTGGGTGCGTGCTGGAGGTACGCCTGCAGGTAGGTCATCAGACATTATATCCTTGTACTGCTCCAGGACCTCCTTCACTACTGCAGGTAGCTCCGTACTCAGCTTCTCCTCCTCTGCTGCTGCCATAACCAGTGCTAAGTAAACCGCGTTACTCTCGTTCACTGTCCATTCGAACCGTGCCAGTGTCATTTCAGGAACGTTTCCTGTATCCGTCCAACTTCGCAGCTCTACTCGTTTCCCGTTGTTGTAGATGCATGCCTTTCTGTTGACCCAGTCGATCTCGGGGTTGAACCGTTTCAGGAAATCTCGCCCCAAGATGAAATCTAAACCCTTGATGTTCGTGATCGGCAACGTCGGCTTCCACCTTAGCGCCCCTATATGCAGCTGCAGTGATGCTTCGCCGTGGATGGGAAGTTTCGTACCGTCCATCATCGTTGCCGTGAACTTGGTCTCCTCCGAAGATTCTCCAATTTTCTCCAACGTCCCGCGGACGCACACTGAGTGAGACGCACCGCTGTCCACCAATGCCTGGAGGCGTCGCCCATTGCAGGTCACCTCGAGTAGTAGTGCTTGTTGTTGCTCCGAATAACCATAGATGGTCCCGCTTATAGGATCGTAGGGTACGTCGAATAGATCATCCCTTGGTCCTGCGCTCGAAGCTGCTGACTCCATATCAGTTTTCAACTGAGTTGAGTTAGAAGGATTTATCCGAGGCCGATTCAGCTGCGTCTTGGCCTGGAACCTTCCCCTAAGCCTTTGCAGCTGTGTAGGCTTTATCTGTGGGCAATAGGGAGCCTTAACACTGTGTTGCGGGGAGAGAATATGAACTCCTTGGAACGCACGACCCTTTTCAACGCTCCGGAGTGGTTTGCCCAACTTCTCAGGTACCTGAATAATGTCTAAAGGCTTTTTCTTGGCCTTGAAATCTCCCCTAAATTTTTAAAGGCTTGAAAACCTCGAGAGGGAATATTCTTACTCTCGGAGGTGTTCGGCTGGAGTTTCCCAGTCGGTGCAGAGTCTTGTTTCGCGGAGCCTCCATTTGTCTCGGCGATTTCCCCTGTTGACGGCCGGTCGTGGCGTTTAATATTCGCGCCATCGTGTCCTCCTTTTTTCGCCATCATGGATGTCGCACTGTTGTTGCCCTGCAGCTCCGCTCGTGCCTTCTTCATTTTCCAACACGCCAAGAGTTGATGTCCTGCTGCGCCGCAAAATTCGCACTTCTCCTATTGTGTCGGCCGCTGCTTCGCATCGATCTTGTCGATATCCATCGGGTCGGCGGTCATGGGTGGTGCCGATCGCTCCGTGCCGAATGATTTGTTCGGCACGCGTCGTCGTGTTTCGGGTTCATCTCGCATCAACGCATTGAATCTCTCTGCTGCACACACCATGCCGTGGTAGTTGTTGTAGTTCGCGGCAATCACCTGTTGCCGGACTTCCATTTTTAGCCCCTCAGTATACGCTTGGATTTTTTCCCCTTCGGTCAGATCGGTAATTTGATTGAAGAGGCTCTCCATCTGCTGCGTGTACTGTGTTACACTGCCAAATTGTTTATGCCGATGAATGTGCAGCCGCGCCATGTAGCTGGAGTTGATTGGTTCGAAACGTTGAATTAAAGCTTCCCGAAACTGCGTCCATGACCCCTCGCCTCGGATCTTTTTGCTGTTGCAAATCCACTCGAGCGCCGGGCTTCGTAACAGTGTCGCTGCGAGCCGAATCCGCATTGCATCGTGTGTCGGGGTCGTACAGCCAACGGCCTTGAAGGAAATTTCGAGGGTCGCAATGAATCGACGCACGTCGGTGTCTCTAGAATTCGGATTGAATGTCTCCGGTTGCCTCGGATGTGCCGCCACAAGATTCACTGTAGCCACTGCCGCTGCTGCTGGGTGAAGTGTCGGTGTAGCCGCTGCTGCTGCTGACGTCGCTGCTGCATTCGCTGCTGCGTTCGCTGCTGCGGTGGCGGCTGCCGACTGGTTCACGAGAAGCTCCTCTATTCGCTGGAGTGCCGCTCGCGTCTGGTCCAGGCCGGTGTGTAACTCCGTAATTTTTCGTACGGAATTATCACCATTTTCTTCCATTTGACGATTTACAGGAAGATTTGCGACGAAACAAATTCAATTCTAGGCGCTGGTCATCTTACTGTGAGTCGAATCGAGTGTAAAAATTACGAGCGCTGATTCTGCTGGTCGCGCAATTCTCCCTTAGTCGAAATTCGCGTTCGATCTTGGCCGTTGAGAAGAAATTCGATCCGACGCTCCAAATTCCAACGTTTTGGGCGAAATTCTCAGGGCCGTTGAGATTCGAATCAATCCGACGGTCGAAATTCCAACTTTTTCGCCACTGGACCTGAGGGGTGATTGAAAACCGGTTCGAGGGGTACGTTAAAAAATAGCGTGGAATTGGTTTAAGTACCCGAAATCGGCGCTTTCCGTCGTCGCCCCTGCGGTTTTAAAAGCTAGTTTTTTGGGGTCGAAAACTTCGCGTGTAAACAGGCTCTGACGACCAAGTGTGAGGATCTAGGATCGAGCTCAGAAAAGAGAGTTTGAATTGAATGATTCACCTGGGTACAACACGAGGCTATATATAGGCTCGACACAAGGCAGGTAACCCAGGTGTTACGCGAATGTTCTGAGGGTCGCGAAGCGTCCCGAACAGAACCTTCCCGAACTCGGTAGAAAGCAATTCAGTGGAAACCGAATAGGCTTGAGTTCGGTACACGTAACCTGGTTCGGTGCTATAACTCTAATGAAATATAGGAATGCACCTAACCTAGGAAATCAAACATATCTATGCATGATAAATAAAACCCAAGCTAGATATAGCATAATAAAGTCTAGGCAAGCTAGAAAAGCCAGCACAAGCCGTCGTACTCTCACAATGATCATGTGATCGTGTTTGTGCCTGGGGCTGCCCAGTCTTCTGGGCAGCGTCGTTTTTCCTATCTTGACAACAAATGGTATGGACAATGTCGTGGCAGACGCATGACGAAGATGTACCCCGACGCTCGCCTGGCTGGCCTTCGCTCTCCAGGGTTTGGAAGCTACTGGGCTAGTGGCGCCAACTTCACCGCAAGCGAGCATGCGTTGGCGATGATGGTGCGACCGGCGCTTTCGTGGCAGAATGGCCGTTTTCCCGTTAATGCTATGTGTATGTCGTGTGTCATGCATGTCTGACATAGACACTTGCCTCATCACAGCTTGCGCCGTTCGCGCTCGAGGGCGAGGGGGAGATCATGTCCAGGCTGGCGCTGGTCACGGTGCTCCAATGGCACGAGTCCGTGTCACTTGGATACATCGCTGGGATATTTTGAGGAAGCTACAAGGAGGTGAACCCTGTTGGAAATCCGAATACAGTATAACGAATACTGTATACCAGTGTGCTGTTTGGTTTTAGTGTAGTCCTCTTTATAAGCTTCCAGGTCCTACAATAATTGTGACAATTATTGTAGGGGCCACAATGATTGGAGCCTAGCATTATTGGAGGGTAGAGGGTACAATTATTGGTACACCATTATTGGTGTGAATGGGTCATTCTGGAGGGGTAGCTGGATGCATATATACCCTGCTCTGTCACTTCTTCATCATCATTGAGCTATCATTGAGTCATCATTGTGTCACCATTCTATCAGTCAATGATCAATGCAAGATTTCTATCTTGTTGTTTCTACAAACACGTTTCCGCTACGCTGGCACTATGCCTTTCTAGCATGGTATCAGAGCTACTCTAGGGGGGCATGCTGCCAAATTTGGTTCAGGAATTTACTGGCATTCACTTCGGATAGGTACCTGCATACAGTCAGAGTACCGCATACCCGGTCTACACTTTCGTACACCTGGTGTTAGCTGCTGAGTACAACCGCGCGTTTAGCGCACACTTGGTGGACGGTTTGTCAAGGTCATGGCGCACTTCGATGGCGAAGTGGATGCTGGATATGCGGTTTTTGAAGAAGCCATCATGGCTCAGCATGAGCACCTGGAAAGCATGATTGCAAGGGCACCACCAAGACTCCAAGCTTCGTTAAGGGACAAGTTTGGAATGACAATCCAGTTAAGGACAAAGTTCTCTCATGAGTCCAGCAATCCGTCCACCCGTGGACACTTTCATTCAAGCACTCCGCGCACTAACCAAAACCGTGCATCAAATGTTCATGCAGGAATTGATGGTGAAGGGGAAATGGGCATACCTCAAGGAGGAGAGTCATCCCAAGGGAGGGATGCATCCGTCCAAGGAGAGGAGAGCGCCAATCCCGCACCTCAATCATCCATGCAAAGGGAAGCACGGGGGATGAATGATGAGTATGGGAGTGCAGTGCTTGGTGGAATGAGAAGTGGACAGATTGGGCAGCAGGGTGACGGAAATGGTCAAGTGGGCGTGGAAGGTGTGGGTTTTGCCTCCTACACTATTGGTGCTCCCCCACTACGACGACTTGCGACTAATTCCCATCCCATTGGAGTTCCTCCCATGGCCAGGTCTCACCTTCATGGCGGCTATGCCGTACCTCCGCGTGCACCACGTCCACCGATCGTCGCACACTATGTGGACAGCATAGGGCGGATGGGATATGGAATGCAGTCAAGTGGTGTCATGCGATGTGATCAAGTGGAAGTGATGGAACGTCAACTTGGTGGACAGAATGGAAACATGCAGCGCATGGTACAGCTACCTCGATCGTCAACCGTGCCTACTCTCTTCGACCCCGCTCCACGTGAATACACGGAAGAAGACAAGGAACGGCTGTCACGCAAAATGGTGGGAGCAACGGTGGACAAAGCGTTCACCACTACTCCGTTTGATGGCTCGAACTTCCGGGAGTGGGCGCTACGGTTTCGTATGAACGCTCGCGTCACGAATCTGTGGGAGTTCTTTGTGACCCTGCGGTATCCGGTTACCATGGGAGATGGTGACATTAACGACGCTATGGAGCGGCTGGAAATGCTACAGGCGGATTACTCACAACGTGCGGCGCTCGCTTTTTGGGTCCTACTGCACAGTGTGAGCGCCACGATTCAGCTGCAACTGGACATGTTCAAGGAATCCTACAGCCCGGCATATGAAGCATGGGAGTATTTAATGGATACTTACCAAGCAAAAGATTCGGTGGCGAAGGTCTCTCTCATGAAGCAGCTGGACAACCTGAAAATGGGGAACGCGGAAAGGGTGGAGGAGTACGTCAACCGCGCAACGGCAATCCGGGACAAGTTAGCACTCGCGGGGAAGATGGTGAATGAGGACACATTCACCTTAAAACCCGTGGGTCAAGAAGCCCAAATTTGGTTCATACTTCCTAAGCTTGGTTGGGTGTTACCAGGTTTCCAACTGAGCCTTCTTTGACTACCCAGAAACCCTATCGCCTGCAAAGGCCAGATGAAAACACTGTAGCAGCGACACCAATCAATTGGGTTTCATCGCACAAATTGATCGCCAGAATCCAACCTGACCAGACATGTGAACCCAGGGGAGAAAAACTTGTCCCAAAATGGCTCAGCAGATTCCCGAGTTCTAAGACGCCTAGCTGGACGCGATCAACCAGCCTAGTTGCCGGTTTAGGCCATTGCACTGGCACGCGACCTCGAAGTTTCCACAGGTAGGCAGGCGTAACCTCCAGAGCGAGGCACATTGCCGGGTAATACGGAACGAATTCTCCCTCATTCGTCTTTCGCCGCACCGCACACACGCGTTAGCCTCTCCGCACACACCCATTCGGGACTGTGTTCACAAGCATTCGCCACCCCGCACACACGTGTTCGCCCTCCGCACACACGCATTCGCCTTTCCGCAAGTACGCATTCGCCAATCCGCACACACGCATTCGCGACTTCGCACGGACGCATTCGCCAATCTGCGCACACGCATTCGCCGCTCCGCACACACGCATTCACCCCTCCGCACACACGCATTCACCTCTCCGCACACACGCATTCGCCCCTCCGCACACACGCATTCGCCTCTTCTCACACACGCATTCGCCTTTCCGCACAAACGCGTTAGCCTCTCCGCACACACGCATTCGCTATTAGGATTCGTGCATACGGATGACCAAGACGACCTGCCCCTTTCCATCTCACTACCTCTGGCTCCCCCATTCATTGCGCCAACCCCCCCCCCCCCCCCCCCCCCCTCCCCCCCCCCCCCCCCCCCCCCACGACCTGCCCCGGTCAGTCTCTCACCATCGGGCTCCCCAATTCATTCCCCCCCCGACGACCTGCCCCTTTCAATCTCACGCCCAAGGGCACCCCCATTCATTCTACCCCCTGCGACATGCCCCTTCCATTCTAACACCCTCGATTTAGGGTTATCATTCCCTCTCCCATGACCTGCCCCATTCCTACGCCACAATTGCGCCGCTTAGTTCGTCACGCCACACTCGCACCGTCGCATTCACTCCCCCGTTACATCCCCGCGCCCTGGATCTCCCCCTTTCATCTCATCTCCCCCGTCCAATCCCCCACTTCCCCCCGTCCAATCCCCCCCTCCATCCCGTCCAATCCCCCCCTCCATCCCGTCCAATCCCACACTCCCACCCCTGAAATCCCCCACTCCTTCCCCATTCTACCCCTGTCATCCTCTCTTCCCCATGCTACCCCTGTCATCCTCCATTCCCCATGCTATCCCTGTCATCCCCTTTACCCTTACCCCCCATCGACCTTCCCTTTACTCTCTCCCCCCATCGAGCTCCCCCTATCATTCTCCCCCCAGGCAGCTCCCCCTATCATGCTCCCCCAAACGAGCTCCGCCTATCATCCCCCCCCCCCATCGAACTCCCCCCTACCATTCTCCCCCCGTAGAGTTCCCCCAAACATTATCCATCAGTCCAGCTCCACCTATCATGCTCCCCCCATCAAGCTCTCCAATTCAGTCTCCCCCCATCGAGCTCTAGATATAATTCTCCCCCATCGAACAAAGCCCCTATCATTCTCCCCCCAGGCAGTTCCCCCTATCATGCTCCCCCCATCAAGCTCTCCCTATCATCCACCCCCCCCCAATCGAACTGCCCCTACCATTCTCCCCCCATAGAGCTCCCCCCATCGACCTCCCCTTTACTCTCTCCCCTCATCCAGCCCGCCCCTATCTCTTTCCCCTCTTTCAAACTCCCCCTATCATTCTCCCCCCATCGAGCACCCCCTATAGTTCTCCCCCCATCGAACTCCCCCCATCATTCGCCCCCATAGAGCTCCCCCCATCAATCTCCGCCCATCGACCTCCCCTATACCCCCCCCCCCATCCAGCACCCCCTTGCATTCTCCCCCCATTGAGCTCTAGATACAATTCTCTCCCCATCGAACAAAGCCCCTATCATTCTCCCCCCATCCAGCTCCCCCTATCATGCTCCCCCAATCGAGCTCCGCCTATCATCCCCCCCCATCGAACTCCCCCCTACCATTCTTCCCCCGTAGAACTCCCCCTATCATTATCCATCAGTCCAGCTCCACCTATCATGCTCCCCCCATCAAGCACTCCCTATCACCCCCCCCCCTTCCCATCGAACTGCCCCTACCATTCTCCCCCCGTAGAGCTCCCCTTATCAACATCCAACAGTCCAGCTCCACCTATCATGCTCCCCCCATCAAGCTTCCCCTGTTATCCATCCCATCAAAACTCTCCCTTCTCACCTTATTTTCCCCTATCGTGCTCCACTTCATTACCCTCCCAGATCTAGCATAGCCCCATTTCCCACCTGCCCATTTCATCTTCCCTCCGTCACAGGGTGGTCTCCTTGTAACATACCGGCAACCCCTCCCTCCCTTCCACTCTCCCATTCATTCACCCTCCCATGACATGCGTCCCTCATTCTCACACCCTCGATCTCTCCCAATCATCCTCCCCCCCAGTTTTTCATGTTCACACCTTCGATCTCCCCCGTGCATTCTCCCTCCCATGACTGGCCCTTTACATTCTCCCTCCCTGCGACCGGGCCCCTTTCATCCTCCCCTCCATGACCAACCCCTCTCGTTCTCACATCCTCGGTGTCCCCCGTTCATACCACCTCCCATGACCTGCGTCTTTCCTACTCACACCCACGGGCTCTCCCTACCATTCCCCTCCCACGACCTGCCCCATTCACTCTCCCTCCCACGACCTGCCCCATTCATTCTCCCTCCCACGACCTGCCCCCTTCATTCTCCCTCCCATGACCTGCTCTTTCCTTCTCACACCATCGATCTCCCCCATTCATCCTCCCCCCCATGATCTGCCCCTCTTATTCTCACACCCTCGATCTCCACGTTCATTATCCACCCGCACGGCCTGCCCCGTTCATTCTCCCTCACTAGTCGTTTTTTATCCCTCGCCATCCCACTTTCATTCAACCTCCCTTGTGCTGCCCCTTTCATTCACCCTTCTTCAAACTCACCACCCATTCTCGTGAGAACCATCTCACTTTCATTCTTCATCCTCCTGATTCCCCTTTCCACCTCCCACCCTTGAACCCGCCCATTTGCTACCAGGGTGCGATGGCGTCTCGTACCAGCACTAGCTCCGAACCCCAAGTTGTGATGGGTCGAGCAGTATTCGAAATCGCTCTAGGTCATCGAACGCCCCAATTGACAATTTCGAGACATCTCCAGGAGCCAATAGCTCTCTTGCGAAGTGGGGCTACGCTTCTATTTGATGGGAAGCGGATAGCATCTTGTGGTGACTTGATGTATTTGTACACGCTGGCAGCACCGCGCCTCACCAAACGGCTTATGGCGATAGCGGCCAACTCTGGTATGTTAGTTATGTCTGTATGGATTGAGTCGCGCGTGCATGGACGTATCAGGTTCTCGGACCAATTCTCACCACCAGCTGTTGCCCTCATAACAATCCAGGAACGGACGGACCGGAGGCACTGGAGATTGCACGCAAGCGTCTCCGTGCACATGGCCAAGAGTTGCAGTTTGGTGGTGAGGACGTGGTGGGCCGGGCTGGGGATCTCATGTACCGAACACCGCGTGCGATTGCCCCCGTCACCAATGGGTTTGCGGAGTGTTTTTTCAACAGCGAAGGAGTCCTGCAAAACGTCACTGGTTTTAACCATGGAGGGCATCGTCGTGGTGACAAATACAAGCATCTCAAAGAAACGGGTGAGGATGTGTGTAATGAAATTGTGTGCGTATGGTTGGAAGAGGTGGAACCGTCGCCCATCCCCTGTCTCCTTTGCCCATCCCCTGTCTCCTTTGCCCATCCCCCGTCTCCTATGCCCATTCGTTGTCTCCTTTGTCTATCCACTGTCTCCTTTGCCCATCCCCTGTCTCTTGTGCCCATCCCCTGTCTCCTTTACCCGTCTTCTGTCTACTTGCCCATCCCCTGTCTCCTTTGCCCATCCCCTGTCTCCGCTGCCCCTTCGCTATGTCCCCCTCATCCATCCCCTGTCTCCTTTGTCCATCTGGTGTCTCCATTTGTGACTATGAAATGTCAATTGCAAATTTTTTACCCCCCATTTTGTATGTCACGGGGGAATTGCCCGAGGTACTACAATCCCCAATGGAGCGGGAACTTGCTCTCGATTTAGAAGAAGTGGTGCTAGAGCTCGATGAGGACATGGTGCCGCTGCCTGAAGGAGAGATCAACGTCGTATGCGCCGCTACCCCTATCCCTGAGGTGGTCCATCAGAGCTCCCTCGCTCAAGGGCAATCGACGAGTGGACTTGCTAGCGTTGGGATTGGATTGGAGAGCATTCCAGAGGGTCAGCACGAGGATGACATTCTCCCCCCACCTGAGATTGTGCCGGACGCATGCACGTCGGGGTTCGTTGCCCCTCATGCCAGGTGGGCATTGGAATCGTCCGGGCTGCTTCCCCGTACTGCCTTGCCATGTTACGGCCCCATGATGCCGTGCGTACCCGGGTGCTAGTGCAGCATGTTTGTGCTATTGCCTCCCTTGCTGCCTTTTCTTGTTGCTGCCACATATTGTTTGGCATTCCTTGCGTTGGTGAGCATCTCAAAGACATCCCCCGAACGCTTTGCAGGCCATGAAACTTGGAAGTTGCCCTTGGCTGTATGGAAGGGGTGGCCAGGGTTGCATCAGCTTGACATTTCTCCTTCCTTTGTGTTGCCCCATGTCGTGTTACAATTACACACGTCAGGGAAGAGGCAACTGTAGTGGAGGACCACCCCTTGACGGGCTCATCGCCCCCCCCTGGTTGGCCAGTGTCGCCCAGCGTTGCCGAGCTTGCGGCAAGCGTGGTATGTCTACTTGATCCGCTGTTGCTCGTGCGTTTCTTCATGACATTGTGCATTGGGTGCACTGTGATCGCCGGGTGCAATGGTCGAATGAGGTTACAATCCTGGTGGCGTCGGTGGACATGTTTTGGCTTGGCCTGGAGATGCACAAAGTGTGGTGGGACTTGTGAGTTTTGGTCCACAGACCGGAGCAGTGGGGATGGCACTGAGGGAAAACGGGGGCCGCGAATGCCGCCTGCAGCGTCGAGATTCATGGGTGCGTTTGCGCTTGCGGGCTTGGGGTATCAGGCGTTGTGGGAGGTTAGTCGTACTCTCGGGCTATGGATACCATCACGGAGAAGTTTCTACAGATACATGGGCGGTGAGAATGGTTTGTGGTGTAGTATAAAGCGGATGGCGTCCAAATCTAAGGAAGCAGTGAGGGGGGAGATGGGAAAAAGGCCGATTCCCGGAGAGTGGATTTGTGTGGACGGCCGATGGGACAAAGCTAGAGAGGGGCAGTGGTGTACTGTGTCGTTCATGGATCGAATCACTAGGAAGGTTTTGCATTGCGTCACCGTGTCGAAAAAAGCTACAGGGGGGTCATCGCCGGCCCTTGAAAAAATAGCTTTCTAACGTGGGTTAGAGGAGCTCAAACAGATCGGATTCGTTGTCAAGGGAATCATTTCTGATGAGGGGGGGTCATTCAGGGCGGTTGTTATTGATCACGGCCTTAATCATCAAATGGACGTTTGGCATAAAGGTCGGAATTTGACTAGACGCTTTGTGCAGGACTTCATTGATGCTAAGAAGTCATCGTTGCGCGTACCCGAATGCAAGAGTATGGAGGACGTGTGGCATGTCACCCCCGAACATCTGTGGGGCTGGCTGCGAGACAATGGGTATAAAGGGCGGCTAACTCAGGGCTCCACTAGAGAGTCACTTGTGAAGGCCGTGTGCGAATTGTTGGGCAAGTTCAAATATAAAAAGATGAGAGCCACAGCTGCGGCTTGGAAGTTTCCAGCCATGAGAAAGGTGTTGCGGCTGCGTCGGAAGGGGGTAGCTAGAGCGGAGGGGGATGGGAAGGAGAACAGACAAGTGGGGGAGGAGATTGGGGAAGGACGCGCTTCAAAAAGGCAACGGTGCGAGAGAAATTCCGGATCCGGACCGGCTTTGGTCGACATTCGCGTTCAACCTAGTGGGGAGGGCGGGCGCGTGGATGTCGGTGGTCAACGATTATCGACACCCACAACAGGGAATGTAGCAGTGGAGGTGGTGTGTGACGGCAGTCTCGCAAATGAGGAGGCTAATGTAGGAGGGGGGAAGACAGTTGAAGTGGGAGGTGGTGTGTGGGTGGAGAGGGGAGACATGGAGGATTTGAGATGGGAGGATGTACGCGAGATGTGGGGCTATGATCCGCATCCTATCCATGGTGTCCGTCTGTGCTCGGAGGCGTCGTTCCTCATCATCCAGGCTTCGGTGTCAGGCAGGGTTCATACATCCGACGAGGAGGCCGATGAGGAGCATGTGACAGAGACGGCTGATGCCCCCACTCCAGGTATTATGGTGATGTTGTGCTGGTCTTGGCGGGGTGCTATCTGAGATGTAGTGCAACATTGAAGTTTGAAGTGAAGTTTGATGGGTTGAGTGGGGTCCTGCTACATGTTGGCCATACGCAAAGGATGGGCCTTGTGTGTTTGTCCATGTGTGATCAATACTCGCTCACCTGAAACATGTTCTCTTACTTGTGCATATGCCTCTCATTGTGCAGACACCCTAGATACGGCAGCGGGAGACGAGGATGCAGTTGAACCAGAGTCGCCTCATCGTCGATGGGAGGAGAGGGGGACTAAGAAGAGGCGGCGGGAGGAGTTGGAGGGGGTGGAAAACGATGATTTGGCCATGGATGACCTCGTCGAGGAGGTGACTGTTGGGCAGCGCTTTAGCATTCACTTCCACCATGTCATGGTGCGCAATGCGACACTCGCAAAACTAGGTCTCCCCATGAGTGCTGAGGATGTGGCAGCCGAGCTCGCCCTCGCTGCTGACCATTGGGTGGGTCTACATGCCGGTTGTGCTAGGGGGGATGTCCTTCCTCGTTGCGTGAAGGACAACTGGGGCCCTGAGAGTGCCGTGTACGAGCCTGACTCTGAGACCCACAGGGCAGTGAAAGAGTGGCTGGCCACTCACTGTAGCGCAGAACAGATGCGACCCTACGTGCTTGGGGCAGGGAGTTGGCTGAACGAATCATTCCACTCCCTCATCTGCAAGTATGCTCCCAAGCGCGTCAGGTTCTTGGGGAGCATGGAGGCTCGCATTGCGTTGGCCGTGCTCCACTGGAACAACACTGTGGAGCGGGTAGTCAAGGCATACAAAACACGGCTCCGAAAGGCGACACGGGTCAGGCGTGGCAAGAAAGATCGTGTTTTGGGCCCCATGGACTGGACCTGGGTCGACGATATCATGCGCGACTGGACGGCTTCCCGGGGGAGGCCTGAGCCTTCTCAGCTTGTTGTTACACCCGATTCAGATGCACCCGAGTCTGTTCCCCTGCGAAACAGTGAGGATTGTTTTTTCACCCCGCCTCCAGCCACAGTGTTTTGTCCAGGCCGGGAATCGACCAGCACCCCCAGCTCGTGGTCCAGGAGGCGCCACAGGACCGTGCGTGGCCCCCGCCCGTCCCGTGCACGCTGTCGTCTCACATGTAAGTGGCACGGCCCCATTTGGTCCCTAACATCATGTGACGCCCCTAACAGGTTGGCATTCATTGAAACTTTGTTGCCCCCCTTTTTGTTGAACTACAGATGAGCACATGCCGCGATGATCAAGTCCATTCTTCCTTGCGTGCGCCACGGAGACGCGCATGCAAGATGCCACAACGGTGAGAGCGACTTGATTCATCGGTGGCCTGCTTGAGTTTAATAATTTGTACGTGCTTATAGTATCCCTCGTTCCTTAATGCTTGTTGCCACCATCCATGAATTTTCTTTTCTTTTTTTTTGGCCCCTCCAGGTTCTCGGATTACGAGGTCGATACGGAGCCATCTCGCGCATCTCTGGGTCAAATGAAGAAACGCAAGGTATGGTCATTCCAATTGCCAACCCAACCCAGGTCATCCACGTAGTTTCACCTATTGCTCTTTTCCCAGCCTTGTTCCCCCCATCTAACCACGTTTATATGAAGGGAATCCTAGAGTGAACGAGGATGTTGGGGAAGTTGAGGGGCAAGCACACACATTTGGCATGTACGAGAGAAGATAGAAGGGGTTGACATGTGTTTCCTGTACGAACCCCCCTTCCATCGTTCACCACCCTCTGACCACGTGCTTTTTCTACCCCACTATTCGTATCACAGGCTGGCCCACCCAAATCTCAGCGTGACGGTGGGAGATCAAGGTGCGGGGAGAACAAGGGGACTCCGAAGTGATGCACATCTGGATCTACGGTGGAGCAAGGGCAGAGGTGAGGGCGATCGGAAACCGTGGGGAGAGTGTCAATGATTTGGGTAATGCAACAGCCCCGTGGCACACCTGTGGGCTCTGGCATGCGAGCGGGTTAGGGCGTAGGCATGGGGGGTGTCATTACCTTGTGTACCCCCTTCAGCAGTGGCGGGTCGCGGGTGGTGCTGATGTCATAGTGCGAGCTTTCCCGTCGCCCTTGCTTCTTATCCTCTCCTTGCTTCTCCCGCCCATGCATCCATGATCCATCACCCTGACAGCCCGTTCACCCGCTGTCAGCCCTATCCGTCTCATCTTGATCGCCCCATGGTACCCTACTTCTTCTCATCCCCAATACCGGAGGCAATTTTATCACCCATTCCTGTATCTATTTCGGGTCTTCTTTTCATTGTTCTGCCCTTATTCCCCACGCACTCACACTAACACACACCATATACGTAAGGTTGTGTTTGCTGCCCCATACATGCTTCCGTTCTTGAACCTTCGGTTTTCGAAACCCGCCTCCTCACTTCCCCCCAAGCGCTACCTTGTTTCCACCCTCTATCACCGTGCTTACACAATGTGACTCATAATACCTCCCCCCCCCATCCCATATATCTGTGTCGTGTGGCAGATGTGGGCATGCACTAGCGTGGCAGCGTGTTCAAGTGGATGATAATGCCACAGGAAAACGACATCAGAAACGGGGTTCTCACTCTTCTCAACGTGCCAACGCAGGGCTGGTGCAGGATCGGGTAGCAGCGGTGGCACTGGCATATTTGATCGAATAAGCCAGGACGAGGTGTGGGGAGGCTGGGAGGGATGAGAGGGAGGGACAGGTGGGATGAGAGGGAGGGACTGGAGGGTTGTGTACATGCTGCTGGACCCATGTAGTGATAGCCTCTTGTATGTCTTTTTACAAACACTAGACACCAACAACTTATCTACCCCCCCAAACCCTTTCCACTGTCCTTTAGGGGGGTCAGGTGTACAAATGCCATACAGTAGATGCACTTGACTGCCTGGAGCTAACGTGCACTCGACTGTCCTCGTTAGTCTTGTTTCCTAAATGGCAGATGTGGGTCTCTTCTGGGCATTTTGCACTATCTTGTCCAACCATCTGAGTGTCAGATAAACGTATACGGTACATCGGTTCCAATAATCTTGCTTGCTCGACGGCCACCATACAGCTCAATAGCAATCTATGATCGGTTACACAACCACCCCGAATAAACGCACACCGCTGACGTGATGGTCGTGCGTGTGTTGCAACATTGTTACCATTGCAAAGCTACTCCTTCCCTTCCACCCCAACCCTCTCGAAGCGTACTCCTCGTCCACCTCTTCACTTTCCAACCCTTCCCAAGCCAGGTTGAATATGCATAGTTGGACGAGAGTGCTGAAGGGCGGCGAATGTATGTTGAGAGGCCCAAGGCTAAGGCGTCGCTGAGGGCAAGGCGGGTTGAGCAAAGCACCTAATCCCCGCAGGTCGGAGAAATGGCACGGGTGGAGAGTGAACGGAGGACAAGGCGAGCCAGGTATGCTGTTTAGGATCGACATAATAATAGAGAGGACAGCGTATGAGGAAAGATAGTGCATGACACGGATGGCATCAGGTGTGTGAGTGAACAAAGGACAGATAGTGCACGGTGTGCGATAGAGCAATGGAGGAAAGAGCAAGCTGCGTGCGTGGGAAGAGAACCAGAAGAGCGTGGGTGTGTGGCCGAGCATAGACAGAGCACGCTTGGGGGACATTTGGCTCCCATACCTGCCCGGTATCGACTCTCCCTCAGCCGCCGCTCGCTCGGCTGTCCCGCCCAACACGTGGCCTCCCCCTGCCCCGCCCCCACCTGCCCTCCGTCACCACCCAATTCCCTGCCTCTGTCCCCATTGCCTCTTCCGGTCCCCCCGGTCCTGCCGCACCATCGCCTGCATCACGTCGGCGCACAATTGTTAAGAACGACTCTATAAGCATACGAGTAAGTACCCTTCCCCTACGCCACACATCCCCAATTGTGGAAAATGGTCGAGATGTTCGCGGCGAGGTGGACGAGGAGAAATATTCTGCAGGTACCAACTCTGGTAAGTCCTGTGATGGGTGCGGGGTTCGTTGCGAGAGGGAGCACAGGCGGTGGTGGCAAGGTGAGCGTGAATTCCCCTCACACATCGCATCTGGCGATATGCTCCACTCCTCACGCTCACCGCATAACTGGCCACTATCAATCATTCCGCCGCACCCACTCACTGCCCCTTCAACCGCCCCCACTCCCTGCGATTCCCCCCCCCCCCCACCTCATCGGTATCGCTGCTCATTCCCGCCTGCGTCTCCGATACAGCGCCGCGGACCGAGGATGATAGGGGTAGCAGGGGGGATGGGAGGATGACAGGGGTAGCAGGGGGGATGGGAGGTTGACATGGTTAGCAGGGGGGATGGGAGGATGACAGGGGTAGCAGGGGGGATGGGAGGACGACAGGGGTAGCAGGGGGGATGGGAGGATGACAGGGGTAGCAGGGGGGATGGGAGGTTGACATGGTTAGCAGGGTGAGGCGCGTTGGGAGGTGCGTGGCATGCCTGGTTGAAAAGGCGGTGTGGCCCTGAGGGGGTGGGGTAAAAGTCGTAGGGGAAGTGGGGGATTGGACCGGGGAAGTAACCGAAAGGCCGGAGGCTGTGCGGGGAGGGACGAGGTGGAGTGGGGGAAAGAGAGGGTAGGAGCGGGAGAAGGGGGGGGGGGGTATGAATGGGGGAGTGGTAGGGTGTTGGTAGGGGAAATTCAGGGTGGTAGGGTGGTATCGCGGGGAAGGGAGGTGCGTTAGGAAAGGTAAGGGTGGCGTTGGGGAAAGGCAGGAAAACTGTGTGGGAAAGGGGCGAAGGAGGGAGGAGTATTGGAGGAGGGGGGGATAGGGCAAGAACGACGGGAGTGGGGGAATGGGCGTGTGGGAGTGGAGGAAAGGGCGGGGGGCAGTGGGGGACTGGACGCTGGGGAGAAGGGGGATGGGGCGGGTCCCCGTCGTTGAAGGGAATGGGAGCGGGAGAGATGGTAATTGGAGGGGCCCCCATCGAAGGGGGTGAAGCGTGCAGTGAAACAAAGTGAATTCCCAGGGGGGAAGAGCATGAAGAGGGGAGACAGAGTGACCCGGAAAGACCTGCGGTGTGTGAGGGTGATATTCCCGCTTGTAACGATTTCAGCCCGCGAGGTGGATTGTGAGTGCGTGGAAGGGGAGTAGAATGCGGTGGGGAGTGGTGAGGAGCTGGCATTACAGTGTGGGGACGGGATTGGGCGGGGTGTTACACAAGGGGGAAGTGAAGAGCGACGGGAGGGGGAAGTGAAGAACGACGGGAGGGGGAAGTGAAGAACGACGGGAGGGGGAAGTGAAGAACGACGGGAGGGGGAAGTGAAGAGCGACGGGAGGGGGAAGTGAAGAGCGACGGGAGGGGGAAGTGAAGAACGACGGGAGGGGGAAGTGAAGAACGACGGGAGGGGGAAGTGAAGAGCGACGGGAGGGCATCACAAAAATGCGTGTGTCTGAAAATCATCTGACATCCGCGGCGGCCTATCGTACGTTTGACAATCGTTTGAAAAACGTACAGGGAAACTCTAAAAAACGTTTGCCTTCGGCGGAATGTTTTCCAGGCACATTCTGAATGTTTGCTCCTAACTCTTTCTTGCTTGTGCACAGGATTAGGGTTCCGGGCCTAACAGATAGTCGAGCGTGTCTCTTCGCGTGGGAGCAGATAGCGAGAAATTTGATTCTCTCCAAGAATTCCTCGTTTAGGCTTTTGTGTACCATTTGTTACATTCATGACATTTGCACTTATGTCTCTTTGAATATGATGATGTAATTTTCTCTATGAAAATAGTGTTTCCAAGAGTCATGTTTAACCATTTGAAGGAAATTTTACACCTATTATATTCTAACAAGGCCTAAAAAGAGCATAGTCAGGGAACAATTTCATGTTTACAAAAGTCACAATGCGTCAAAGTTCTCTACGTTCGCTAGACCTCACCAAACGAATCTATTAAGAAGGCTCACTTCATCGTCCTCGCATGAGGGAACAATGTGTACGAGACTGAGAATGCAGTCGACATCAATCACTGCAAAATCATCCTCGCCCTCTGTGGGTAGAAGGCGCTTGCATCCCGTTGACGGGCATAGTCGCTTGTCCTCGGTGTAATACTCCACGTATGCTCCGCGCCTCAGCTCCCCATCTTTGTTGTAGTGAAACAGGACAAGACAACGGCCGTACCAGGGGGACCCCTTCCCTGCAGGGTTGATTGCAACAGATGAGAAGTTCTTCTCGCCCGGGCTAGCCTTGACAAACTGCCCCCTTGACGTCCATTCCATCTTGTCGTGGGGCGGAATCGCAAGTGCCGTGTGCACCTGAAACCACGAGCATGAACCAAGAAAATGTGAAAGCAGCGAAAGAGGCGGTGGAGAGCATAGCGAAAGGGGGAAATTGGCCAAGGGCTGGAGTGGGTGGAAAAGCATTTTGGAGAGGAGGAAGGGGGGCTGGAGTGGGTGGAAAGCATTTTGGAGAGGGGGAAGGGGGGCTGGAGTGGGTGGAAAGCATGCAGGAGAGGGGGAAAGGGGGCTGGAGTGGGTGGAAAAGCATTTTGGAGAGGGGGAAGGGGGGCTGGAGTGGGTGGAAAGCATTTCGGAGAGGGGGAAGGGGGGCTGGAGTGGGTGGAAAGCATGCAGGAGAGGGGGAAGGGGGGCTGGAGTGGGTGGAAAAGCATTTTGGAGAGGGGGAAGGGGGGCTGGAGTGGGTGGAAAGCATTTTGGAGAGGGGGAAGGGGAGCTGGAGTGGGTGGAAAGCATGCAGGAGAGGGGGAAGGGGGGCTGGAGTGAGTGGAAAGCATGCAGGAGAGGGGGAAGCGGGGCTGGAGTGAGTGGAAAGCATGCAGGAGAGGGGGAAGGGGGGCTGGAGTGAGTGGAAAGCATGCAGGAGAGGGGGAAGGGGGGCTAGAGTGGGTGGAAAAGCATTTTGGAGAGGGGGAAGGGGGGCTGGAGTGGGTGGAAAGCATTTTGGAGAGGGGGAAGGGGGGCTGGAGTGAGTGGAAAGCATGCAGGAGAGGGGGAAGCGGGGCTGGAGTGGGTGGAAAGCATGCAGGAGAGGGGGAAGCGGGGCTGGAGTGAGTGGAAAGCATGCAGGAGAGGGGGAAGGGGGGCTAGAGTGGGTGGAAAAGCATTTTGGAGAGGGGGAAGGGGGGCTGGAGTGGGTGGAAAGCATTTTGGAGAGGGGGAAGGGGGGCTGGAGTGGGTGGAAAGCATGCAAGAGAGGGGGAAGGGGGGCTGGAGTGGGTGGAAAGCATGCAGGAGAGGGGGAAGCGGGGCTGGAGTGAGTGGAAAGCATGCAGGAGAGGGGGAAGCGGGGCTGGAGTGAGTGGAAAGCATGCAGGAGAGGGGGAAGGGGGGCTGGAGTGGGTGGAAAGCATGCAGGAGAGGGGGAAGCGGGGCTGGAGTGAGTGGAAAGCATGCAGGAGAGGGGGAAGGGGGGCTGGAGTGGGTGGATTCGGCGGCAGTGAGAAAAAATGGCATATCCATACGACCGGGAATGCACCTGCAAAACTTGCGTGTTGATGCCTGCCCGTCTGAGTCGCAGAACCATCGCACTCATGGCGGGTTCACCAACAGTCAAGACGTAGCTCCGAAACACTGAGTCGGTGATGTCCCCCAGGACCATCTTCTTGTGGGTCTTAGTAAGCACCCTCCGGCCAGCCAGGCATGCCTGTCACCGTGGAGAGGAGAGGGTTGGTATAGGGAGGGGGAGGGTTGTATGGTGAGTCCTTTTGGAGGGAGGAGGAGGGGGGGGGATAGGGGATGGATGCGAGGTGTAGGCGAAGAAGGGAAAGGCCACGAAGGGGAAATGGGTGTGGGGGAAAGGGGGAGAGGTTGTGGGGACGAAGAAGGGGATGGGGGGGTAGGAATCGATTACTTTGGTTAGGTTGGTCCTAAATGTGATTGCCAACTCATGCAGAGAGCATGGAAACAGAAATGCGGGCAAAGAGACGAGCGAACAGAACGTGGCACAGAGCAGGGCAGACACAGAAGTGAACAAATCAGGGAAACGGTGAAGGGAACAGAGCGGGACACAGAGCAGGGCAGACACAGAAGTGAACAAATCAAGTAAACAGTGAAGGGAACAGAGCGGGGCACAGAGCAGGGCAGACACAGAAGTGACAAATCTGGGAAACAGTGAAGGGAACAGAGCGGGGCACATAGCAGGGCAGACACAGAAGTGAACAAATCAGGGAAACAGTGAAGGGAACAGAGCGTGGCACATAGCAGGGCAGACACAGAAGTGAACAAATCAGGGAAACAGTGAAGGGAACAGAGCGGGGCACAGAGCAGGGCAGACACAGAAGTGAACAAATAAGGGAAACGGTGAAGGGAACAGAGCAGGGCACAGAGCAGGGCAGACACAGAAGTGACAAATCTGGGAAACAGTGAAGGGAACAGAGCGGGGCACATAGCAGGGCAGACACAGAAGTGAACAAATCAGGGAAACGGTGAAGGGAACAGAGCAGGGCACAGAGCAGGGCAGACACAGAAGTGACAAATCTGGGAAACAGTGAAGGGAACAGAGCGGGGCACATAGCAGGGCAGACACAGAAGTGAACAAATCAGGGAAACAGTGAAGGGAACAGAGCGTGGCACATAGCAGGGCAGACACAGAAGTGAACAAATCAGGGAAACAGTGAAGGGAACAGAGCGGGGCACAGAGCAGGGCAGACACAGAAGTGAACAAATCAGGGAAACGGTGAAGGGAACAGAGCAGGGCACAGAGCAGGGCAGACACAGAACGGAACATGGCAGGGTAACAGTGCAGGGAACAGAGCGGGGAAACAGAACAGGGCACCGAGTAGGGGAGACACAGCATGGAACATAGCAGGGTAACAGAGCGGATAACAAAGAAGGGGAAATGACGAGGGGAACAGAGCAGTGTGAGAGAGCAAGAGAGCCGAGCAGGGAAAAAGAGCAGGGGGGGAGAGCATGAGACCCGAGCAGCGAAACAGAGCAGGAAAGAGCATGAGAACCGAGCAGGGAAACAGGGCAGGGGAGAGAGCATGAGAACCGAGCTCGGGCAAACTGAACATGGCACAGAGCAGGGCAGACACAGAAGGGAGCATAGCAGGGAAACTGAAGGGAATACAGCAGGGCACAAAGAAGGGCAGACACAGAATGGAACATGGCAGAGGATAACAGTGCAGGGAACAGAGCGGGGAAGACACAGTAGGGAACACAGCTGGGAAACAGAGCAGATAACAAAGAAGGGGAAATGACTAGAGGAACAGAGCAGGGGGAGAGAGAAGGAGAACCGAGCAGGGAAACAGAGCAGGGGGAGAGAACAAGAGTACCGAGCCGGGAAACAGAGCAGGGGGAGAGAGCAAGAGAACCGAGCAGGGAAACAGAGCAGCGGAACAGAGGAGGGGAACCGAGCAAGAGAACAGAGCATGGCATCACTTTAGGAGATCACAGCATGGGATTAAAATAGGGAAACTTAGCAGACGACGGGGTGCAGGGGAACAGAGCAGGTTCGTAAAACTCACCTCTTTCATCGAGGTCTCGTACGTGCCGTCCCCTCCGGCCTCCCGCGCGAGTTGCCTAACTACCGCATGCTCCAGGTGTTTCCGGACGATTCGATCTTCAACATTCTTCCAGTTCGTGCCACGTGAAGGACGCTTCACAGTGGTCTTGTGGGAGTGCTCGTAGCAGTTCGACGAGTACTCGGCAGGGATCCCCCTCATACGGATGGTTGATGGGAGGTGAACGAGAAGATGAATCTTAACAATTTTCCACTTTGACTTCTGCTTAGGGAAAGCGACACGAAGAGCCTTCACCATCCTGGAGAAAATTTAGATACAACGCATGCAGTTAAGAGGGGGAATGCAGGCCGGGAAGGGAGAAACGGGATGCGGGAGGGGGAGTGAGGAAGCAGACAGCGAAAACAGAAACACGGAAGGAGGGAGCAGGGAGGTGGGTTATGGAGGAACAGCGATGCAGTGCAGAGGGAGAAGATGGGTCAGGCAAAACCACGATGGAAGGAGGGCAGCCAAAGGTCACGGAGTACGATGGAGCCTGGGGAGGGAAATCATCGCACGAAAGGGAGAAACAGGCGAGTACGAAGGTGAAGCTGGTAGGGAACTGAGCAACAAGCTTGGTATTGTACAAACGGGAAACACAGAAGCCTATGAAGTCAAGCCTATGAAGGAGGGTGGGAGGAGCATTTAGGGTACGGGCGCGACAATGAAAATGTGCGTACGTGGCAATGAAGGGCCTGGGAAACCACATAACAGACGGAGTAATTACTTGATGGTGGCGTATTTCATCCGTTCCAGAGAGTCGTCGGTGTGGTACTCAGCGCGGATGAACGCCTTGTACCACTCGACCATCTTGACAATGGCCGTGAGGATATCTTCTCGTCCTGGGAGGTTGATGTTGAGGGGCAGGACCTGCATCATCGCCCGATGCTCTGCAGCTGAAACAGGCAGTGGATGTGAAGTAGGCCCACGCCGAAGGAAGACGTAGCACGGAAGCTGGTGTGGCCTCCTTCAAAATCTTGTATCGCCTAGGCGTGAGTAACAGTTCGTCAGAGCACGGAAAGCAAGCACGGAGGGGAGTAGCAGATGAAGCAGGGCGCGGAACAACTCACTCCAGAAGAATCTTCCGTTCCTTCGGGGTCAGCTTCTTCACCAGGCACTTCATGGCATGCAGCCATATGCCTTGCTCTCAGATGTGCATGATGTCCGGGGGCACAGCAAGGTACGTGTTGCCCCAGAGAGTTTTTGCGAATTCCCAGTCCCACAAAAGGCTCTGCGTCGGGGGTCAAGGACACAAACTCACTATGGCGGGTCAGGATAATAAATACGAACAGCAAGATGCAGATCGGAGTAGGTTTTCGGGCACACTAGCCACAGCAGTATATGGTGGATACGGAGGGAAACCATATGAGAACCACAAGGATGCACGCGGAGCAAGCTGGGCAAGGCGCACCTTCACAAAGTGTGTAGAGGACTTCTTCTTCACCGCCTTCAGCTCCTTTTTGGTCTTCGCGGCTTTCATCTCCTTGTGAAAATCCTTCTGACCCTTGACAGTTCTAAGGACAATGGTGTCTTCCTGCTTCTTTTTGGTTTCCGCAGATTCCTTCCGACCCTCGACATTTCTGGGGACAATGGTCTCGTCCTGCTCATCCAGGCGCTTCTTATCAGTTGGCTGTTGAGTCAACTCAAAGTTCATCTCATCCAGGCCCTCCTTTTCAGCCAAGCACAACGAGCACGGATGGTGTGAGTTGCATGCCATCGTACAGGTGATCTTAGAAGACTCCGGGTGATCGGCCACCCATGAATAAAGGAGCGTGAATGCTCTATACTGCACGCCGGCACTGTCTTCCACCATCACACCGCCCCTGCACAGCCGCCAGGATGTGGGGTAAAGCAGGGGGGGGTATGGCGAGGATGGGAGACCATGTTAGATATGTCAGTGATGGTGTGAGCATGGGTTGCTGTAAGCAAGCAGATGAAGGACGGTTAGGAGGAGGGGGACAGCAAGCAGGGATGGTTTCAACGGCAGGAGACGGTGGTACGGGAGGAACCTGAATGGTATTAGGTGAAGCATGGTGGCTGGGAGCAGAGTACTTTCGACTGAATCCGGCGTCGTGGCACGCATGCGAAAGAAGAATAGAGGAGAAGGGGGGTCAAAAAGGGAGGGGAGTGTGTATTAGACAGGCAATGAAAATAAGTAGATTAGTGTGGTGGATTCTGGAGAGTACAAGGGATGCGCGCCTTTGGGCGAGAGTAGCAGTGTCTCACCCTGAAAGATGTGAAGCCGCCTTTAAATCTCGAATCATGATCTCTGCAGCGTCCTGGAACACTCGAACCTTCTCTTCTGGCGAGAGGTCAGCTGGGATGTTAGGCAGGAGCCCGAGAAGCTCAGTGCCTCCTTCAAGCCACCTAGCCCATTCAGGAATGTTCCCAAAGGACAACAGAAATGGGTGGGCAGATTGGCGCCCGTTGTACGATAGATTGGTCTGGTCCGAGAACAAAATGAGAGCTATAACTATGCCAAACTTCCGCACCCTTTCCTGCCACAGTGATGATAAAGGGAAGGAAAGACGTATTGGATCCTAGGTTTCAATGCTCGTGTCCAACGCGACATGAGATGGCATGGAACTTACCCAAGCCTCGAGCATCCAATCCGTGTTTGCAGGGGTACTGTAGCGGCGAACCCCATCAACCTTCCACTCTTGAGGCATGATGATGAATCCCTTGACAGCCGACATCTTCTTGAACATAGACTGAAGGAGCTGATGGTGATAAGGATGGCAACAATGATGGAAAACAGAAGCCTAGGATTGATGGTTCCATTTGGACTGATGGTTTAGTCGGTCTCACAAAACACATTCCACTGTGACAAACGTGACCCCGCACGCATGGATACACTCACAGTTATCGCGTTTCGGCGCTTGAAGGTGAGAAACCCAACCTCGTGATCCACTTCGATCTCCTCGACGATCCATTCATTCTCCGCTCCAAGGTCAAAGCTGTTCTCGTACTTCTCCAGGTCCCTGTAGCTGTTCCAATCGTCCAGCTGCTTTGGATCTAATTTTGGGTGTCTAACTAACTGTATTGTGTCGTTTATCGCCCCATTGGTAAGACCGTGAGATCGTGCCAAAATGCATATTTCCGCCTTAACATCAAGAATTTCCTCTGTAGGAGCTTCTTCCACCACGAGTGTGGTGCTGCACGTACGAACCGCATCAGGAACTCGCTCTGCCGGCTACGGGTGCTGCTCTACTGCGTTCGGAAGTGCCGCTATGGGAATTGAATGCGCTGGCGCGGGAAGGGTGGCTGTTGCTAACGGAACAAAGGTATACTGCTTCTCCACGCCACGGTCTAGCTTCTTACGTTTAGCATCCTCTTCAGTCTTGCGTTTTTGGGCCCGCTTACAGCCGTCATGGTTAGCTTGATGGCTACTTACGTATTGATAGCAGTACACGCGCTTATTGCAGAACTCACAAGCCTGAGCCTCCATCGAGCAAATCTGTCCGTAAGACTGAAAGGGTGTTTGGCACACCAGTTTGATATGTGAATGCCAACACTGCACAAGAATGAGATAGCGCCTGTCGAATGGACGATAGTTTACGAGGGAAGGGTTGGGCGCGAATACGAATTGGCGATCTGAGTCTGAACATCTGTTTCCATTGACCCTGATTGGCGATTGGTTATCGGGTGTCGGTAGTTGGTATGCAATTGGTTAGGGTTTGTGACGTTCTGCTCGAATTTAGGTCACCCAGTTTGTTGGTGCGCGACCACGCGCAGTTGGGCGAGTGGGCCATGCGACTCTCATACTCCGCATCTTGTAACTGTTGTCGCGTACAAAAACAGCTCTCTTGTCGCAGCAACCTGACGAAGTTTTGTACCGAGCTGGGAACATTTCCACTTGCGACATGGACCTGACATCGATTTCGCATACACGCCAATTGTGTCACAAATACACAAGCCGCTCGAATGTCATTGGAGCAGAGAATCCTGTCAGACTTCTCCACACTGTTCACCATGTTGACAGGATATCACGAGCACGCTATTCGCTGACGACGTATGGGAGCAGGGATTTTGGCACAAAGTTGACCAACGAAAAGCAAGGGCGTGTGGGTCCTACTTCAGGAACTACAGTACCTGCTTCGACTTTGCGTTGAGCTGCCTGGGCAACGGAATTTCGACCCTTACCTAAGGCAAGATCCGGCTCAAACTGTGAGTTTACTATCTCAAGGTATGGAGGAGAAGGGCATACCCAAGTTATCGCGATGTCGTTTCCAGCACATGAGCATGCCATCCCCGTTTGGGGGGGGGTGGCTTGAAATCAAGCCCTCAGATTACTGCACGTTGAGAAACGAGCAGTGGATCAGTGGCACGGTTATCGAGTGGCTATCATCGTGAGTAGCTTAAAACGCAAAGGTAATAGACATGGCGGCACCTTGATCAAATTTACTCACGCGCTACCGCGAGTTTCCACATTTCCATGGCGTTCCCGCAGGATGTTACACTATGAGAACGGACTCGAAAATGCTGAGTGGCTTTGCACATCGCCGTATTTCTGGACACTCGTCGCGCGGCCGGGGTCTAAGGGCGCGTAACCATTTTGCACCCGACGGTTCGAACTTCGGACGGTCCGTCGTGGCGAAATGTAACTGGATTCGCTGATTATCGTTTAGGTCTTCGCGGAGGTGTTGGCGACGTCGCCAACCTAACGGACTGTCGTGACACTTTTTCACATTTCCAACACTCCGCTTTGTGAACCGTGGACTGTCCGAAACCCAAACGGACGGTCCACCATTTCTGGCTAGGTATTGGTGGGTGAATTTTAATGTACAGTGAATCATACCGATTCGCCAACGAAGCTAATACCGAAAATGTCGCGAGGTAAGTTACGGAGATACAAGGCCTCTAACGAGGCTACAGTAGTCGCAAAAATCAACAACCCCAAAAAAGTGTCACATTAGCCTTTGGACAGTCCGAAGTTGCAAAATTTTGATTCGGACGGTCCCGTTCTCGAGAATAGAACCGTCCGCTTCGTTCTAAGCGGACTGTCCGTCGAAAACGTAAAATGCAAAATGGTTACGCGCCCTAAGAGAATCACTAGGCTGGCATATGGCCTCGACATCTTACGGTTTAAACACGTGCTTGTTCCGATTAACAAGGAGTATGTGCTCGGGCAATTGTTTGAAGGATTCATACGTTCAAGGTTGCTGCAATCTAATGATCTTTGAATGACTCCAAAATGCAGTGCGCACTGGAGCCTTGGAGTCATCGAAATCAACCATGCTCCAGGATCTCTGATCCCGATCAAGTGTGTATTGTGGCATGCGGACTCATATGCAAGTCACGTCGACATCGATGGTCCATTAAAAAGGTGAGCTATTCGTGATGCTTATGAAACTTGTGTATTGCGGATCGATCCTAACTACATGTACGTCCCAATGCGCAGATGTTTGATGACAAACGTCATGAAGCGCTACGCATGGGTCACGGAGACAGAAGCAAAATCGTGGGCTGACGCGATCCAGTTACACGTCATCGAGGTACGTGCACGGGATACCCGGTTGTGCATGGACATGCGTGGGATGCGCGAATGGGAATGGGGAGTGAGAGGGACGGTGGAGCATGGACAGGCGCGCGATGCGCGGATGGGTAAGGGAGTGGGAGGGACGGCGGTGCATGGACAGGCGTGAAATGCGCGGATGGGTAAGGGGGTAGGAGAGTAGGCTATGCATGGACAGGCGTGGGATGCGCGGATGAGTAGGGAGTGGGAAAGACGGCTATGCATGGACAGGCGTGGGATGCGCGGATGAGTAGGGAGTGGGAAAGACGGCTATGCATGGACAGGCGTGGGATGCGCGCATGGGTAAGGGAGTGGGAGGGACAGCGGTGCATGGACAGGCGTGGGATGCGTGGATGGGTAAGGGGGTAGGAGAGACGGCGGTGCATGGACAGGCGTGGGATGCGCGGATGGGTAAGGGGGTAGGAGAGTAGGCTATGCATGGACAGGCGTGGGATGCGCGGATGAGTAGGGAGTGGGAGAGACGGCTATGCATGGACAGGCGTGGGATGCGCGAATGGGAATGGGGAGTGGGAGGGACGGTGGAGCATGGACAGGCGCGCGATGCGCGGATGGGTAGGGAGTGGGAGGGACGGCGGTGCATGGACAGGCGTGGGATTATGCATAATACAAGCACCATCCACTCTGAGTGCGCTATGCAGGTGCGTCAGCAAGACAACGAGAACGACTGTGGCGTTTTTGTGATGCGTGTCATTCATACGCTTGTCGAGACCAAGTTCGACAGATTGAATGCGTGTGACTTGGCCGGGACGCCAAGACAGTGGAGGCGCCAGTATCGTGACGATTTGGCTAGGTGGTCCAGGCTGATTGATGCCATTAAGCCTGCTTGGTGTTGGTTAGTGACATGCATTAGCACCTGACAATCTGTTGCTTCGTACTGCTCGACGCTTGATGGAAACTGACATGACAGTACGGTAACTGCTTTGCATGGGGTGGTAAGCTCTAAGCCGACCCTACATGGTGTCAGTCAGGACACTCAGAAACACAACATAGTGGTTGGGGTCTTGCTGAACTTGATGAGTAGTCAGGAACAACCTCCAAGAGGCATGGCAGGCAACCATGTGAGTATTTCACTTTCACATGCACCTCAACGCGAATCGTCCTTCTGCAGCACCCTAGAAAGGGTGCTATGCATCGGCCCGTGAGCGTAGAAATGTGGACACTATGCAGCTTCTATCATCTCCAAGGCTGTAACATCTACGCGGCAAGCCAGTGGTTGATGTGATCCTAATTGTGCTTGCTCTCACGAATTGCACAATGTTTATTGATGGTTGCTAGGTGTGAACACTGGTATAGTCGTTGTAAGTCACGCCAAGTATTCACCCTAATCTGAGACTGCAAATGCATAGAAGCATACCAGTGTGCGATACGGCGGCCGGACTGACACTGTTAGTTTACGCGTGCAAGATGATTAGTTTGAAGCAACCTGTGAGCACCTTGTTTTGAAGGGAAACTTTGTGAACCTTTCAACATTTCCCAAATTCGTCATTCCCTTATCGCATCAATCATGTTACATCCCCGCTACAAATAGCCGTGCCACGAAATCAAGGTTTCAACGCAACCACTCGGGGTATTCTCGAACCGCGATGTCTTGCATCCATCACGGCTCCAAATGCACAAATGTGCGCCGACAACGCGCTGCCAATTTGCTGCAGTCACATCGATTTTATTTTTTGGTGTGCGGCAAGGCTTGGTTCAGTTCCCGTGCTCACGCATGTAATTACTTTCTACTTGACGCACTTATAATTCCGATCAGGCATTGTGGGCGCTAGGGCGTTCTAGCCCAAGTAGTCTGCTGCAATATAGGATTCGAAACATTGGCTCATTGACAGCCCCCAGAGCAGCTAAACTGTTGCGCTGCACCAACCCCCACCACCCAACGTGCTGCCACCTGGTAACTCGTTACAGGAACAAGCATCTTCATGCCGATTCTCATGCCGGGAGACGAGACCACGATATGCTCCACGTTCGAACCACCTAGTTCGTCTTGCTGGAAGCCGTTCGGTTCTCGTCACGATACCCCCCTACGGTAGGCACGTCAAGCAACAACGGTAGTAGTACTACCTGTTAGTCAATGTCGATGTTCCCTCTGGCACTCGATGCAAAGTGAGAATATGGCAGTGGTAGCACGTAATAGCTGCCACATCGCTGTTCTCGTAATAGGCTCATCCAGCTATGGCGCTCCGAGTGGCTCTCGTAGGAAGCACGTCCTGCTTTGGCGTTGCGATTGGCTCTCGTAGTAGGCTCGTCCTGCTCTGGGAAGGCGGTGATGTTATCTGACGGCGCGTCCAGCAAGGGCGCGTTTCGCGGCCGTTGGCGAGTTTCGCGGGCACGTAGTGTGATTGCGCGCTGTTGTTCTGGCAGGCACGTCCAGCTCGCGCGCCGCTGTTCCTTGCGTCTCTAACACGTATTTATGGAAAACTTGATACTTAGGGATGCACAGCAAAATTTTGTAACCGTTAATTGGGCTTGTTTAGCGGAATTGATAGAGAGATGGCGGACATCATCGTTTCTGAACAGGCCAATGCTAGTGCGCTCCTCGGTAGCGCTGGAGCTTTACATCCCTCGGGCGACGCGAAAACCGACGCGGAACAGCAGCTGCACGACAAGATGACGCCTCACGATACCTCCCAGCTAGTTGTGCGGTATCGTCGGAAGAACACACTTCCTGCACGCGATGCCAAGGTGGAATCGGAAGGGGCATCTTCATCGGATAGTGAGCAATCTGAAGAAGAGGCCTACGATGGCAAGGTTAGACGCGGCGGTTCACGCGGGCGGAGGAACGGTCGAAAGCTGAAGCCGTTGGACCAGTGCAAACCTGCTACGGGGAGGAAAGGTACGCAATGAGCTTTTATCCAGCTTCTTCAAGTTTGTATGTCTTAAAGTTGCTCGTTAATAATTTGGATGTGTTCGCACCCAATCCAGAGAGGTGCTGCCCTCCTATTAACTGAGCGTATCGTCCTTACTTCATGCGTGCTGTAGGTACCCTCGCTGGAGCCAAGAAAAATAAGAAAGAAAGACAAGACGCGGCTGGTGCAACAGGAATCGTGCAAGATGTAGATGACAAGGAGCAACTGCCAGAGAAAGGGCATAAGCGTGGGGATGAGCGTGATGGAGAGCGTGAGGGCAGGCGTGAGGGAGGGCTTGAGGGCAGGCGTGAAGGCAGGCGTGAGGGCAGGCGGGAGGGAGAGCGTGAGGCTGAGCGTGAGGGAGAGCGTGAGGGAGAGCGTGAGGGAGAGCGTGATGTGAAGCGTGAGGGAGAGCGAGAGGGAGAGCGTGAGGGAGAGCGTGATGTGAAGCATGAGGGAGAGCGTGATGTGAAGCGTGTGGGGGAGCGTGGGGTGAAGCGTGAGGGAGAGCGTGATATGAAGCATGATGCGTCTTCTCCCTCTACTCCAGCAGGTGTTCGTGCGGCCGATGCACACAATGTTCGAGGGCATGAGGAGGGTGGGAGGGAGAGCCGTGGCGCTGAGCTAGAAGATCAGAGGGGGGTGTCAGGGAGGGTGAAGGCACGGTCCAGAAAGGCTGGAAAGAAGGCCGCTGCTGAGGTCGAATCTTCTGATGGAGAAGATAGTTCTGAGGAGGAATCAGGGAGTTCATCCGGGAGCGAGGAGAAGTATGATGAGGAAGAGGACGAGAGTGATGACGCTGAAACTGGGTCCGGGAGTGATGACGACGGTAGGAGAGGGGGGAGGGCGCGAGGAGCGCGCAACCACCGCTATAGCGGAAAGCGTGGTCATGCAACCGGTGGTAAGGCTGGTAGTGGACGTAAACGGCAGAGACGTAGAGAGTGTGCTCAAGGAAAGCGAGCAGATACTGAGGGTTACGCCCGGCGGCGTCGTAAGGAGCGTCCTGTTGTGAGACAGGACCTTGGCTTCTACAATGAGATGAGGACCATGGTGAACTCGGATGATGCTGGTCCGTCGAATCGTCGGGAGAACGTTCGGATGAAACGGGCAGCAACCAACGATCCGTATGCTGCCCTTGCTTCCACCTCAGGATTGGGAAAGAGAGCATCTAGATTTCAAGATTGGAGTGTGCGTGACAACGCTGGCCAGCAGCATGACAACACGCACAATCCAGCCGGTGGTAGTGACGATCCGGCCTGTGGTGGGGGGCTGGGGGCGGAAGATGGTGAGGCGGGTGGTGTTGGAGATTGGTTCAATGATGGCAGGAAAGTTGGACGCTCTGCCCCAGCAACTCCACCCCCGTTCGCATCGGCAAGAGGCAATTCCCCGCTCGACGCTAGCGGAGTGCCCATCATTCCCTCGAGCAATTCTCCTAATGAATCCATGCAGCAACTCTTCCAGGCATTGCAGGAAGCTAATCGGCAGATTGCCGAGCTAAAGGCCGGTCGTGGACCTTCGGTGGACCGGGGGGGAAATGGGACGCAAATCCCGCCACTTACCTCGATATCCAGTGAACAACCTGAGCCGCCTGAAACGCCGGACGCTGTGGCGGAGAGCGCTGTACAAGGCACTCCCATCACCAGGAGGCATGGGATGCCAAACGCGACTAATTTGAAGGTAAGTGCCACCAATTTCTCCTACCGATTGCCACACCTGACTCGCTGGCTTGCTCATTATATGGTTTTGTTTGACCAATGGTGCATTTTCATTCTCTTTCTCCAGTTGTCTAGTTTTTCCCACTCTCTGGTCTCATTCTCTGCAGTGACTCATTCACATTCCCACTCTCTGGTTTCCTTCTCTGCAGTGATTCATTCTCATCCCACCCTCTGGTCTCATTCTCTGCAGTGACTCATTCACATTCCCACTCTCTGGTTTCCTTCTCTGCAGTGATTCATTCTCATCCCACCCTCTGGTCTCATTCTCTGCAGTGACTCATTCACATTCGCACTCAAAGGTTTCCTTCTCTGCAGTGATTCATTCTCATTCCCACCCTCAAGGCTCATTCTCTGCAGTGACTCATTCACATTCCCACTCTCTGGTTTCCTTATATGCACTGATTCATTCTCATTCCCACCCTCTGGTCCCATTCTCTGCAGTGACTCATTCACATTCGCACTCTCTGGTTTCCTTCTCTGCAGTGATTCATTCTCATCCCACCCTCTGGTCTCATTCTCTGCAGTGACTCATTCACATTCCCACTCTCTGGTTTCCTTCTCTGCAGTGATTCATTCTCATCCCACCCTCTGGTCTCATTCTCTGCAGTGACTCATTCACATTCCCACTCTCTGGTTTCCTTCGCTGCAGTGATTCATTCTCATCCCACCCTCTGGTCTCATTACCTGCAGTGACTCATTCACATTCCCACTCTCTGGTTTCCTTCTCTGCAGTGATTCATTCTCATCCCACCCTCTGGTCTCATTCTCTGCAGTGACATATACTCATTCCCAATACCCCACATTCCCATTCTTTGGTTTACCCTACATTCTCATTTTAAACAGCTGTACATGGAAGAAGCAAGGAAGCGCATGTGTATGGAAGCTGAGGACCATCTTGTCACGTTCTACCCAAGCTTTGAGAAGCGGATTCTTGTTTTGCATGAAGTCATTTCTGAGCATTATGTGGTTCCATTGATATTGCTGAAGGAGGCCATGGCGGATAAAACACGGAGGGATGCATTCAAGCGCGTGTATACGCAGTGGAAGAACGAGCGCGGGTTTTACGTCAAACGGACTGTGCTCGAGGGGTTGGGGGTTCCTATGAGTGGCTTGCGGGCAGCGGAAATCCACATCGACACTGAGCTCAAGGAGGATCTCTGGGGGGAGTATGGCCCGAGTGAGTAAACACCTGCCTGACCTTTTCCCCCACCCTCCCCCCCTCCACCTTGTTTCACCATCTCAGCCCTAGCACCCGTTTCTTGCAACACCCCATGTCTGTACTCCATAGCTTGGCGTTTCCTTTACATGGACCGTTGTAGAAACCTGTGATTCGCCAGCCCATCCACCCTCTTCCCTTTTCACACCCCACCCATTGAACCACCTTCGTTCGACTGTGTTGCAGGTGCCGACGCCCAACTGAGCACATGGGGAAATGCTGAGGTTACTGATCTCCCGTTCGGCAACGAGATCTTCTTCAACGCAGCAATGGACGCCTTCGGTGAATTTGCCGTGGGGAACGACATATGCTTGAAGGCGTATCATATTGCCTGGACTATCTTGGTGGTGAGTGGCTTGTGAGGGTCCTTGTACTTGTTTCTCATCCCACACTTTTCTCCTTGGTAAACCCGTGCCATCCCGTGTAAACCTTAAACCCCCGTGTTTCCACCTCCCTCTCAGGTGCTTCTTGAAACCTTGGTATCCACCTGCCCAGGGGAGTTGCGCCCACTCTGGGTTCACGATTTCACTCACGGGCTTACGTTGTTAATATTTTTCACCAATCCCCTCACGTCCATGCAGTACCCATCAGTATCCTTCCCCTCCCGTGTTTCCGAACACTCTTTGGTTTCCTCTTCCTTTCAGAAGCTGCCCCACTCCTCTATCACCTTTCATGCTCACACTCTACCACCATGGCGTACTTCACTGGATGTTGTGCTTGCCCCACATGATTCCGACCTCTCACACTTATCTCGCTTGAATCTGTCCATGCTCCCCTATTTTGACAATGCAGATTGACTACGGCTTGTCGAAGGTCAAGAAGTCGACGATGAACCTCACAAACTCCCACCGAAAGAACACGCGGTGGGTGGCAAGCATCCGCAGGGTGGTGAAGCGGGCGGTGACGGATCATTTCAGCCAGGTGAACCCTGTCTACGACCCACGGATGAAGGGGTTTAAGTGGGGGAATTTTGGCTTGTTCGTCCATGAGTCGGGGTTCGAGGAGTATAGGCCAAGACCACAACCCCGCAATCCGACAAGGAGGGTGGCGTCAGTGCACGTCTAGAGGAGATGAATGGTGGAATTGCAGTGCTCCGAGCTTGGAGTAAGAGCAGATGTGGGGACAGGGGAACCACAGCAGGGAGGGGAGGAGAGGAACCACAGCAGGGAGAGGAGCAGGGGAACCACAGCAGGGAAGGGAGGAGATGAACCACAGCAGGGAAGGGAGCAGGTGAACCACAGCAGGGAAGGGAGGAGAGGAGTCACAGCAGGGAGGGGAGCAGGGGAACCACAGCAGGGAGGGGAGGAGAGGAACCACAGCAGGGAGAGGAGCAGGGGAACCACAGCAGGGAAGGGAGGAGAGGAACCACAGCAGGGAGGGGAGCAGGGGAACCACAGCAGGGAAGGGAGGAGAGGAGTCACAGCAGGGAGGGGAGCAGGGGAACCACAGCAGGGAAGGGAGGAGAGGAACCACGGCCGGGAAGGGAGGAGAGGAGTATCAGCAAGGAGAGGTGCGCAGGAGTAACAGCAAGGAGGGGAGCACAGTAGTAACAACATGAGGGGGAAGCAAGGATTGACATCAAGGGGGCGGGGTTAAGAAATAATAGCACAGCAGGGAGGATGCAGCGGGGAGTAGCACAGCAGGGAGGATGCAGCGGGGAGTAGCACAGCAGGGAGGATGTAGCGGGGAGTAGCACAGCAGGGAGGATGTAGTGGGGAGTAGCACAGCAGGGAGGATGCAGCGGGGAGTAGCACAGCAGGGAGGATGTAGCAGGGAGTAGCACAGCAGGGAGGATGAAGCAGAGTACGGACCTAGGGTTGATAGTGGGTAGTAGTAGCGCAGGTGTCATTAACCGAGGATGATTAGTAGAGTAGCTAAGAACCAGAGAATAAGTAGGCATCTAATGTGTCGTAAACCTTTTCAAGCTAATATTATGATTTACACGTACATGCCTTCCCTCTTACGGTGTATTTATGGAAAGTGCTAAAGAAACTACCAACTGGGTTTTTCAAACTCCGATTATGTTTATTTATAATACCCCATAAACCCTTTCCAAGATTATTATATGCAGATAAAAGTAAATAGCAAACCTTATACAAGTCTAAAATTGAAGCACATAACATGATTCAAACAAGTTATCCCAAACACAATGAGAAGTTCCTCACAACCATTTCCAAACTGTTTAAAAACACTCCGATCATCTGCAAAGCATCTGACATACCATCTGGAAAAAGTTCGATACTTTCTTCTAAAAAAGTACCGACCCCTACATCTTCAAATCATCTGCAAAAACACAACAAACACACTTCATGAGAGGTTTTCCGCCACTTGATTTTAGTGAAGGGGGAAGTGAAGGCGACGGGAGGGGGAAGGGAAGGCGACGGGAGGGGGAAGTGAAGGCGACGGGAGGGGGAAGGGAAGGCGACGGGAGGGGGAAGGGAAGGCGACGGGAGGGGGAAGGGAAGGCGACGGGAGGGGGAAGGGAAGGCGACGGGAGGGGGAAGGGAAGGCGACGGGAGGGGGAAGGGAAGGCGACGGGAGGGGGAAGTGAAGATCTACGACGGGTTGAAAGGGGGGATTGGCGTGCGACGAAGGGAGGATTGGCGTGGGGGAAAGGGATCGAGTCGAGAATGGTTGTTCATGCGTAATGAGTCAGGAAATGCGCCTTGTGTATCTCCAAGTGAGGAGACGGGGTTCGCGGGGCTTGGATATTGGCGACGGCATGTGAGGAAATCGGCATCGCGGTGTGGCTAACGGAGAATCGCCGTGCAGCCCGTATGATTTGCGGCGTGACGTGCATTGATTTATGGCGTGTGGAACGGGGTACCGTTTAGTCACAAGCGCGCGGCCAGAGGAAACCCGCAATCGCGGTCATTCCCGTCCTAGTATGCGTGCTATGGATCTCGCGCCGTGGTCACAACGCGGCACTCGGCAATGCTACACAACGTGACGGACAGCTTCACCTTGCAGCGGATGATGATTCAGGAGCAGAGGTATCACGACCTCATCACGAAGGCTAACCATGACCGGCGTCCACCTCGCATGGCTGGACAAGCGCGCGGAGATCGCTCACCTGCTAAGGGCAGCACCGGGAACAAGGAAGAATTCGTTGGGGAGAAAATGCACGGCAAGGAAGGAAGTGCGGGTCGCTCACCTCTTGTGTGTTGGTACTGCAAGGAGGTCGGCCACCCCTTCTTCAAGTGTACCAAGGCACCCCCTGGCTGGTCACCACCAGGGTGGGAACCGCATACCAGAAGGTCAAAACTGCACACCGGTGACAGTCGTTCGTTCTCCCACGAAGGAGTCGCAGCCCCAAGCATGACAACAATGCATCAAAACAGCAAGGGGCAGCCGGGGAAGACAAGCAACGTACTGTTACATGCATTGCTACAGTGGGATCGTCACAAGCTACCTTACCACCAGCTAAAGCGTCATCTTGGATGCTGGATAGTGGATGCAGCCAGCACATGACCTCGGAGAAGCGCTGGTTTGAAGAGTTAAGGGAGCTGGACGAACCTGTTTATGTGGAGCTCGCTGATGGGAGCGAGCTGGGCAGCACGATGACGGGAACGATCAGAGCAACGGCACCTGATGGGACAACGGTTCGCTACACTGAAGTCCTTTACGTACCTGGCCTGAAGAGCAACCTGCTCTCTTATTGTCAGCTGCTGAAAAAGGGAGCGCAGATCAATACCATTGCTAGTGGAGACACCGCGATCACCATGACTGATGGAGAGGAGTACGTGCAGATTGGACTTGCCAAGAACGTGGATGGAGTGCTCGTGGTGCAGTATGAGCATGCAATTACATCCGCCCATGATCCTGGTCAGTCCCGTGATGGCGCGTCATCGAATCCGGTTGATCGTGAAGGGGTTACCCTTTTTCGCACACCTGGTGTGCACATTGACGCACATGGGAGCACGGATTTCCGCACACCTGGGATGCACTCAAATGGCAAGTCTGCACATGCATCTGTCACCTACCGCATGGCACACAAAGCAAGCATCGTGCGGAACCCGGCACATGATGTTGCTACGGATGAAGTCTCACCCCACAGTGTGATGTGGACTTCAGGGGGAGAAGGAAAAAGGTCCGCGGTGGATTCGGGAGGAGATGGAGCAGGTCTTGTAGAACATGACTCACCTGGAGCTGATGAAGCTGATGCAACCCAAGGAAGTGGAGATGCTGCAGCAAATGACTTACCTACAGCATGAGTGACTGTATCAGAGGAGGTTGAAGACAATGATGCTGAAATCAATTTGGGATGTGCAGCAACGGGCGTACCATCTGCTGATGATCGCCAAGTCAAGGATTGTGGAGTTGTACTCACCTGTTTGGCCACCTCAAACGGTGCTGCACAACATGGCATCACCTAACTCCACACTCACTCATGTGCTTGTAGCTGTGTACGCGGTTGACTACAAGCACATGGGTGAGGGGGAGGTAGGGTGTGGAGTGTATCTGGTGGCGCAGGAGTGGGATATGGAGTCAAGGAGCATAAGGGGAAGACCTACTCGCCAAAGGTTGCCAATAGGCAGGGGGAGCAGGCAGAAAGGATGCAGCCGATCGGCGTCATCCGTCGTGATGAAGCGGTATCGTGCGATTGGTTGCTGCAGATGAACGGCACCATATGAGGGAATGATGGAGAACATACATGGGAATACGCATTACTGCATACCTGGTGTGCACGTTTCTTCATAGTTGGTATGCACATCTCGGCATACTTGGTGTGCACTGCATACTTGGAGTGGACATTTCTGCATACATGGAGTGCAGTTTTCGGCATACTTGGAACGCGTCGGCTTTCGCAACCCTCCAGCTGATGGAGTTCGGCACATCCTGCTACTACCGTGTGTCGGCTGGAGTGTATGGGGGGCATCACAAGGAGACATGGGTGAAGTCAGAGCGGACTTGGCATCATCCTTTAGTGTGGCTAAGGACTTGGATAGCCGTGTGCTATCATAGCACGACGCAAGGGGGGAAAGGCCTACGAAGATGCAGCAAGCGCGGACAAGAAAATGATGCAGCAGACGCGCAGCAGATCGTCAGCTGCTGATGAACGACAGGTCGTCGCTTCTATCGCGCGAAGTGTGCGCCTGCTAACGTAGTTCTGCGCCAGCCGCACGCCACGCGTTAGCCGCTACCGATTCGCGTCATCCGCAGTCGTCGCAGGCGCGCATCCGATGCGGTTTTGCGTCGTCGCACAGGAGGCATGCGGAAAAAGACAGCTGCAGTGACAATCGCGTGTCGTAAAGACTACGGTTTCAGAAATTCGGCGTGCGCTAAGGGCATTCCGCCATGACGATTCGCGCATTCCGCCATGGTTGCAAGGAGATTTTGCCATGGAGCTACTACGATTTCCTGAGCAGCTGTCACTACTATCTAGATCTCGATCTAGAATGTCGAGATTGGAAGGAGGGAATGAAAAACGTGAAGGAATGTGGTTTGGTTGGAGTTTGGAAGGCTCAAAGGTTGGGAAGGGAAAGGTGCTACAGTGATAAGCAGCTTGGCCAACACCAAACCCTAGCTTGGTTTGGACGCACCCCTACCTTGTGGTGGTACACCACCTCGACCACCCTATCCTCCAAGGAAAACGGATTCACTAAAACCTACAGCAAGGGGGAGTGTTGGAAATCCGAATACAGTATAACGAATACTGTATACCAGTGTGCTGTTTGGTTTTAGTGTAGTCCTCTTTATAAGCTTCCAGGTCCTACAATAATTGTGACAATTATTGTAGGGGCCACAATTATTGGAGCCTAGCATTATTGGAGGGTAGAGGGTACAATTATTGGTACACCATTATTGGTGTGAATGGGTCATTCTGGAGGGGTAGCTGGATGCATATATACCCTGCTCTGTCACTTCTTCATCATCATTGAGCTATCATTGAGTCATCATTGTGTCACCATTCTATCAGTCAATGATCAATGCAAGATTTCTATCTTGTTGTTTCTACAAACACGTTTCCACTACGCTGGCACTATGCCTTTCTAGCAAACCCTGGTCTATCGCGCTTGAGTGGCGAATGCCCGCGGCTGGTACTAACATGTGGGTGTTTGTGTCCGCAGGATGATTCAGACGGTAGAGGACGTCTTCCCACGCGAAGGGGATGGGTGGAACCTGATTAAGGTCCACCTTCTCACACACGTGCCCGAATCGATCAGGAGGGGTGGACTCCCGCAGGAGTTCTCGTCGGCCGTGTACGAGAACGCGTACATCCGCACGTGCAAGCTGCCATACATAACATCTAACCACCGCCAGCCACTGCAGGCCATTGCCGCCTACAACGTGCGCGCCTCTGCGATGGCGCAGCTGACCTCTGCTCTCCCAGCCCGCAGGCACAACCAGACCGCGCTGACCCGGGTGAGACCGGTCAACATACTAGTTGCACGCAAATACGTCAGTGCGCTCAGATTTACTGGTATTTGTCCACGATGATTGTTTGTTTACTCCATCTGCATTGATGCAACCACACACAGGCCATCGCAACGGGCACCCCTGACGCTTGCGCGGAGGTCCCTCACTGCACGACCCGACCACGAGAGCAACGCGGCCTCTGTCTTTGAGGAGGTCGACATGGCCGTGGGGGGGCTCCTGTACTTCTACGACACTGTGATGCGCAACGCTGGCCTGCGGCCGTTCCCGGCATGAGTATGCGCCTAATCCCTATACGACTGTGGAGAGCATAGCCTGGGCATCCTAGTATAAGTGCGTTCCAGACATGCGTGCGTCTCGACTGGGCTTGGCGGATGCAATGCCGCAGAGTGTGCACCCCGCAGTAGGGAGGCATGGTTTTCTGCGCGTGACCCACGCATCTCCTATCCCCCCAACCTTTCACTCCTTACCTTAACGCGCACCCCGCCCATCAGTAGGTAGGTGCCCTGTTCCGTCTTGCCGGGTTCACCCTATACAACCCCCCCCCCCCCCCCCCCCCCCCCCCCCCCCCCCGCCCACCCTCCCCTTCCAAGCAACCAAATTTAAACTTGACGGATGTGGCCTCTGGTTGCTTGCCCTTGTCACCATGTATCTAACAGGCGCACACGGCCGTGGCTCTGCCGGCCTTCCCCACTGATTATGGGTACATCAGGCCCCACTACGCCCGTGCCGCTACATCTCTGCATGGCGACACGGCCTTCTCATGCGTGGAGTACCTGTCTTCCGCTAGACATACCGTGTACGGACGACTAATCCTGCTGTTGGATGCAGAGCGACCGCTGGATAGCAGCAACTATGAGCCGGCAGAGGTGGCTGTGCTGCAGAGGCTGACCCAACAGGGGTGTGATGAGTGCACGGGCTGTCAGGTGCTCGGCCCGCCTGGGCTGTTTCGCGGGCTCGTTGTCGTCCCCATTGACAGGCTCAAGCGCGCTGTCCACTGCGTCCCATCATTCGAAGAGAAGGACGTGTGGTTCCTGAACAAGTGGGCGTACCTGGTGAACCAGGAACTGAACTAGATGCAGGACACTAAGTAGGGGGTAGAGCCACCAAGCATCTATGATCTTCCCCAGTCCCCAACATGCAGCCTACCACGCGCGTGCGCAGCCCGTGCCCCAAGTACTTCCAGCGACTTCAGCGTTAATGCTGCGCTCCATGTGGCAGCAGCTATGGTATTTTTATTAGCTTATAAAATGCTCGCACTACAGAACTATTTAGTATATTAGTGCCATAATGGCACGCGCTGTGATGTTTCCGTGTGTTTTGCGATTATAAGCATGATCCCTATATGTACAATAAAGTGGCATCAAACCTATGTCAAAGACCCCCATATGCCGGACAGACGGACTATACATTGTCACCCTGGAAATGGCCAGCGTAATATATTCGATGCTTTTTCGGGGGATCCCTAGACTATGACAGTGCTTTGAGACTGCCTGGACATACATATGAGATGCCACCCCCTAACATACCCTGGCATGCCCTCGATTCTGGGTCACGCGAGCCTTCGAATCCTTTGTGGAGTATCTTGTTGTGCTTGCACAGGGTCGCTAGTAACCTCGCCAGCATGGCGCGTCATTTTGTTCGAATCTCGCGGAATCTGCGGCTTCACTATCGTTCGACGAAGCACCACGAGCACTGTAAGACCATCCTACGGCTGCACTGTAAATTTGCGGTTTAGAATCCTCATATTCTATTTTCGTTTATACAAATTGTCTTGCGCGGAGACTCAGACATTTCCTGTCCTGTACGCTGCTCATGACGAAGAGGCAGCAATGCTGCCAGTCTAGCCATAGCCGCGCTCATAATCAGCTGGAATCAACGCGAACAATATCAACTCGGAATCTGAATCGCGGCAATCAGGAAGAAGGCAACGTAATCATTTGTGGCGGGGCTAATGGAATAGATTGTTGGCGGCTTGGCGTAGAAATGGATGCGACTCGGTGGTGCTATGCTCATTCAGCTAGCTCCCTAATTTGAGTTGTACGACATTCCCAAAATCAGGTCGCGACTATTACGAAGCACTGGTACTACACGTGCTTTCAGGAACGATTTGTTTTTTTGCTAAGGTGAAAATTTCGTTCATCACTGGCGTTACAAACAAAGTGATCAGGGTGTGTCACATAGGATGATCGATCGTCATTGGTATTGATTTTAGCAGGGTTAGCTTAGACTGTGAGAGCTTTGGATGCGATAAACGTTATTTCAGTACAGTAGCAGATCGACCTATGAAGCACACCCCAACTGAACTCCTGAGTGACAAGCACTACTTGTGAAACACACCTTCGAACATATTTGACTCGAATAACAAGAGCAGAGAGGCAGGGAGGATTTGGAGTTATATATGGTAACGAGCTGATAAAGTGGTTCGCGAATTCGTCATAAATCCCCCCAACAGCAGAGCCCTCAACTGGATGGAGGCACACACATGCAGCAAGCAGGCACGCCTAGGGGTTTTCGAACAGAGAACACAGCGAGCAGCACGCTCGACAAGGATTGACCTGTCAGAGGTCCACTAGTGATCCCCGATTGATCCTAGGGAAGGGCTACAGGCTCGTTGTCCTGGGGGGTTATGAGCGCACTGACCCGCTACTTAACAAGCCCTGTTATCCCAATGGTCAAGTGGTTGGGATTCTGACATGGTATCAGAGCGAAGGTTTCGGATTCGAATCCCAGTGTGTGCACTTCGGGCATCCCAGTGCGGAGGGGTGTCAGAGGTCCACTGGTGATCCCCAATTGATCCTAGGGAAGGGCTACAGGCTCGTTGTCCTGGGGGGTTATGGGCGCACTGACGCGCTACTTAACAAGCCCCTTTATCCCAATGGTCTAGTGGTTGGGATTCTGACATGACCATGACACATCTGGATAAATCTAGGTGTTGAGATGGTTGAAAGTTGCATATAGAGGATTCCTGGATGGTGCAACGGTGTGAAGGGCAGTAAGGCCAACCTCCAAGTTGGTTGTTGAAGTGCCTTCTGGATCTGCATCTGTTCTGTTCTGTTATGTTCTTTGAATCTCCAGCCTTTCTACAAAACCCGTAATTAAATCATCTCAGCAGTCCTGATTAGTAATGGTTGCAGTATGGAGAGCGCGCGCATAAACTCTCTTCCAACTCACCTTCTCGTGAAAATGTTTTGGCAACCCAACCAGCCCATATTAGGTGAATCTGAAATTGACTCTTACTGTAAGTGCTTGAGTTCAAGGTCCAATTTCATTGGTGCATATCAGTCAGGCTTTCATCAAACGAGCATCTCTCCCGTACAAGCACCTCCTGCTTACGCAGACACTGCGTGGAATCTCCTCATTGCTTCCGTCTGCCGTGACTGGCGTCGCCTCGCTCGGCGCCACGTCAGCAGCCTTTTGGTCCGAAAGGATCTCGTTATCTCTCGCGAAGATCTCGCCAACGCCATCAGTTGTTTCCCGAATCTGACCCACCTCCACTTGAACGACGGCAGTGTGGAGACCGTTGACGACTCTCTCCTCGCTCACCTCGCCGCCTTTTGCCCTAAGCTCAAGACCTTGCACGTGGGATCCAGGATAAACCTATTTCACGATAATTGTAATGATTTCGTTGACCCCCTAGTCTCTGAAAATCCGCATCCAGTAACTGAAGCCGGATTGGATCGGTTCTTCAGACGGTGCACAGAAATCGAGCAGCTTTCGCTCTTCTGCCTTAACGATAACGTCAATCTGACGCCTTCGTTCCTCCAACTAACGCACATGCGTACCCTTGTATTAACAGACTCTTCTGTTTGAGAAGTTTCAGCTTTTGCCGGTTTTGGTTCTCTCTCCACTCTCGTCATAGCCTCACGGGACCTTAGTACGCAGCAATTCTTAGGCCTCCGCCATCTCCCTAACCTCTCCAGTCTTTCTATATCCCATCAGACCCTCCCGACTGTCGCTGCAAGTCAGTTGCCTCGGCCAATCATTGTACGAGTTGTTTCCTTCAGGCTCACCAGGAACTGATCTCCAACGGCTGGAAATTAGCTGGGGCAACCCTAGTGAGACTTTCCGCAGTGACATTGGAGATCTGATGCCGTGTCTGCGGGAGCTGAACCTTTACTTTTGCAGCCGCTTAACTGAGCTGCCAGAGGAATTCACCTCCCTCAGACGGTTGGAGAGCTTGCACATCGCTGCTTGCGACGCGTTTTCCTGCCTTCCAACAAACTTCGGCGGGTTATCGGCTCTGAAACGGTTGAAGCTGAATACTCTGCCTCTCACATACCTCCCTGATTCCCTCTGCCAGCTCACATCCCTGGAATTCCTCTCTCTCCTCGATTGCCAAGGGATCCGCCAGCTACCAGCGGAGTTTTGCTGCTTCAGTGCTCTTGAGACGTTTTATATTGGACACTCGCGGCTGTTGACGCTACCAGATGACATCGGAGGGCTCAGCAATCTGAAAACCCTACTCCTGGAAGAAACTTGTGAGGTGCAGCGTCTGCTCCCATCTTCCTTCACGCAGCTGTCTGCTCTGACACATCTTGAGCTGAATCGCTCCAAGATTGGAGCTCTTCCTGAGGGCATAGGGATGCTGACTAACCTGCAGCACCTGCACTTGAACTCCTGCTTGAATTTCACAAGGCTTCCAGGCTCCTTCTCAGGTCTCATTGGGTTGGAAATCCTAGTGATCTATAACTGCAATTGGCTTACTCTGATCCCAAGGCTGGATGGTTGCATAAGGCTGAAGCGGCTGGAACTGATTCATTGCATGGGACTGACTGAACCTCCTGCATCCCTCCCTCCCTCCCTGGAGATCCTAGCCATGCCGAGTTACCAGCAGGTCATCCCGCGCTTCAACATGCCCAATTTTCCACATTTAAGGATTCTCACGCTCAGTAAGGTGGATGCTGGAAGCAGCCTGGCAGCGGCCATGGGTGCGTCTCGTCTGAGACAGCTGAATCTGGAACTGGTGGATGAAGCTGAGGATCTCCCCTCACCCTTTCCGCTCCTGTCGCACCTCCACACGTTGCTGATTTGGGGAGTTCCGAAGGATGATGCGTATACTGGGAAGCGGACAAGGCTCCCTGAAAGCATCGGATCGTGTTTGCCGCAGCTGCGGAAGCTGCAAGTCAAGAATTCATGTTTGAGGGAGCTTCCGGCAAGCGTGTGTGAGCTGCAGTGTTTGACGTCATTGGAGATCATAACATCCAGTCTCCTGCTATCTCTCCCCTCTGGCATCAGTGAACTGACTCGGCTGCACATGTTGGAAATGCGTGGTTGCAAGGCCCTGCAGCACCTGCCTGCTTCTCTCACCCACCTCGCATGCCTCCAGGAACTGGATGCTTCATACACCGGCATCCTCTCCCTCCCTTCCGGATTCGGTAGACTGACCAGACTGAGGCGACTCAGTCTGAATCTCTGTGAGCATCTTAAAGCCCTACCGGAGGAAGTGACAAAGCTGAAGTTGCTGCGCTACTTGGGTATTCACGAGTGCAAGCGCTTGTTTGTACCTGATGGCGTCTACAGGATGTATGGGCTGGAGATAAGTTTTGAAGCCCGTTCGTCAATGGAGTATGAAGATGCTTTGTTCTAGGCTTCGAGACAGAGTTTGTCTGTAGGCTATTTCTTCCTAGTGCTATTTCTTTAACTGTAATCTCCAACCAATCGCTCCTGTTGACCATGCTTTGTATGGTTGGCATAAGGGCTTGGTACACTACACAGCATGCAACCATCGTATCATGAGACAGTCAGCAGCATGCAATGCATTATGCTATGAGACCCTTGGGGTGCTGTTACACATCATGATTTCCCACCTAGTAGATCACACACATGGTACCTCACACATATGGAATGGAACACTTTTAAATCATGAAATCTTCATTCACATAATGGAAGTAAAAGCCATTTGCTGTGCACATGGCCAGCAGGCAAGGTACTGTAACCACACACCCACATGGGCTTGTTGGGTCAAGCTTCCATTATCGTATGCTTGAGTGCAACAGCGTATTGACACCTCCCATTGGCACAACTAATCCGATGCAATATGTAGTTCGGGTCAACCCTAGCACTGGTTCACACTGCATTGCAGGTCATCCAAAGTCCTGTGCCACGAGTTTGATCTTCAGTCTGTGGTAGCGGCACTGCAATATGCCAGCTGAGGCGAGATAGAGTGGGAAGTTTTCCCAAACGGCAGCCAGCCACCTTGCACACCTGCTAGCCACAGAGAGATGGTGATGGTTGAGCAAGGAGCGTCATTTAGTGAGACTGGCATTGCTTGTGACGGGGATGGATGGCGGTGGTGGTGTTGGTGGTAGGGCAGGCAGGGCTGATGAGATGAGGCACATCCACGAGGCACCCAGCAAGCACCCCGACGCAGCCTCTGTTCGTCCGGCACATCCACGAGGCCCCCAGCAAGCACCCCGACGCAGCCTCTGTTCGTCCGGCACATCCACGAGGCACCCAGCAAGCACCCCGACGCAGCCTCTGTTCGTCCGGCACATCCACGAGGCACCCAGCAAGCACCCCGACGCAGCCTCTGTTCGTCCGGCACATCCACGAGGCACCCAGCAAGCACCCCGACGCAGCCTCTGTTCGTCCGGCACATCCACGAGGCACCCAGCAAGCACCCCGACCCAGCCTCTGTTCGTCCGGCACATCCACGAGGCACCCAGCAAGCACCCCGACCCACCTCGTGTGTAGGCACCACGAGTGACCTGCTAGCGATTCACAAGTAGCTCACACCCCTCTCACCACACACGCACCTCCTTCTTCCTCTGCTCATCCCTGGGGAAGCCTCGCCCAACCTCGCCTCACCCACACGTCAGTGATTCACGACCATCAAGCAGCCTCTACCATGCTGGCTTAGGTGTGAACTGTGCGCCTACACCATACGGGTGGGAGTCAGTGTGGGAGAAGCCGGTGTGGAGCTGAATAGAAGGGGGGGAAACAGGGGGAGGGGAGAAGGGGGAAAGGTTAATCGACTCTGTGGCTTATGAGAGGGAGTGGGAGACAGTGCTGTGCGGAGAAGCAGATGTGGAGCGGAGCTGATGGTAGGTGGTGTGGGTTGGCGGGGGAGGTGGGGGGAAGAGGGCAATGGGTGGTGAAGGGAAGGTGCGTTGCAGCCTGGCAAGGAGTGCAATCAGCACCCTGCAAGTTCTGATAGGTTCCCGTGAATGGTGCGCTCATGTCACAGGGGCAAGAATTCATGGGCTAGAAACCGGTGCAGGAGAAGCAAGTGGGGTACAGAGCTGATCGGAAGATGGGGCAAGGATGAATAGAGGTGGGAAGGGGAGAGCAAGAAAAATTGCATGGGTGAGGGCAGGGCGCCGCCACCGTAGGGGCGGAAATCTGTAGGCAAGACGCCAGTATGGGAGCAACAGGAGCGGAGCTGGGGGGGGGGATGGTCGGGGAAGAGGGGGGCCGGGAGAGGGTATGGGAAGGGGAGGGGACAGAGCGGGGGTGAAAAGAGCGGCGCCAGCGCTGCGGCAGGCGGGAATTCGTGGGGTGAGCAGTGGGGCAGACGTTGGCGTGGGAGAAGCAGGTGCGGTGCTTGGGGGGGTGGGGGAAGACGGGAGGGGAAGGAGGGAAGAGGGAGAGGGTATGGGGAAGGGAGGAGGGGATGGTGCCTTGGTGAACAGTGTGTGTGTGCTGTAAAGGGCCGAACCTGTGGGCCAAAATTTTGTGTAAGAGAAGGATTTGCAGAGCTGGGGGGAGGGGGAGGAGAGGGTGAAGGGAGGAAAAGAGGCAGTGTCTTATGAGAGGGATGTGGGAGACCGTGGTAGTGCTGTTGAGGCGTGGATTTGTTGGCCAGACGCCAGAACACGAGAAGCACGTGCAGAGCAGGGGTGAAGGGCGAGGAAATGAGGGTTCAATGCGTTGATGAGACGGATGCAGGGAGCATGGATGCAGGAAATAGTGTCGTAAGGACGGGAATCTGCTTTTGAGGCGCCTCAAATGCCATAGAGGCGGGGATCTGCATAGGAGAAGCAGGTGAGGAGGAGTTGGAGGGCGAACGGAGGGGGGGAGAGAGGTTTTGGGATGAGGTTAAGTGGAATTGGAAAAGGGGAGAGACTCTTCTTTCCCCCGCCCTGCACCGACTCTCACCTCAGCACTATCCAGCTTGTCAACCGCCCTCTGGTCCTTCCCATGCACCCATCGCTAACACCGCACACATCCCCTATGGCCTCCGCCCACCCCAGCGGCATCCTCCTGCACCCCCCCTTCACCCCGCTTCAACCCCCTTCAGCCCCTCTTCGGTGCTCCCTTGAGTCATTTTCACACACATCCCTAACCCATAGCCGACCCCACTCACACACATACCCACCAGTGCAAGTCCCTCCGAAGCCACACGAGCAGTAGGCAGGCTGAAGTGGCACTTGTGAGCGGCCGTGTGAAGCTCGGACCTGAATCTGCTTTCCCATGTAGGCTTCAATTCAACTAACTGGACCTGAGGGGAGGTGCAAGTAGAGAAGCGGAACATGCAGGGAGAAAGTGGTGGCGGGGGGAGTTAGAGCATTAGAAATGCTGAAATGGCATGTGTGAAGTAGCTCGGACCTGGATCGCACTTTCCCGTGTGCCGACTGTACACTAGAATGTCGTCGAGGTAAACTATTACGCACTTATCTAAGAGCGGCCTAAATGCCTCGTTCATGGTCATCTGAAAAGTCGCCGGTCCATTTAGGATACTGTAGTCATATAACTTTCTTGTTGGTGGTGCACCTTGCATGCTCTGTTTGCTATATGTACTCTTGTGCTATAGTGAACAACACATTCTCCTTCACAACTTTCTCGACACTTCTCCTTACCCTCGACCTCTCAACTACTAAGCTCCTAAGCTATGGCTCCTAAGCCTACTTAGTCTCTTAACATGGAATCAGAGCGACTACGCTCTTGGCCTGTGGGCCCCACGTGCTTCCGCTGCTTTCCTGTCTGTCGTGCGCCCCGTGGCGCGCGACACCTTTTTCTTCCCGCCACGCGCTCGGGGCGCGTGGCGGTTTTCCGCCCGCCGTGCGCCCCGGACGCGCGGCGTCTTCCTGCCCCGTCGCCGCCCTTCTCGGCCCCTCACGGCCTCTTCGCGGCCCCATCGCTGCCCCTCTCACGGCCCCTCGCGCCACCCTTAGCGGCCCCGTCGCCACACTTCGCGGCCCCGTCGCCGCCCCTAGTGGCCCCATCGCCACTCCTAGCGGCCCCGTCGCCGCCCCTAGCGGCCCCGTCGCCGCCCTTCTCGGCCCCTCGCGGCCCCTTCGCGGCCCTGTCGCCGCCCCTTCTCGGCCCCTTCGCCGCCCCTAGCGGCCCCGTTGCCGCCCCTAGCGGCCCCGTCGCCGCCCTTCGCGGCCCCGTTGCCGCCCCTAGTGGCCCCGTCGCCGCCCTTCTCGGCCCCGTCGCCACCCTTAGTGGCCCAGTCACCTGCTCGTCGCGGCGCATCCCCCCCTGGCCGCCGCCTCTGCCTCCCCTGCGCCCGCGCCTGCTTTGCAGCAGCGCGCGGGCCTGCTTTGCACCGGCGACGCCGCCCCTGCAGCAGCAGCCCCTGGAGCAGCCGCCCCAGCAGCAGCCGCCCCTGGAGCAGCCGTCACTACAGCAGCCGCCCCTGGAGCAGCCGCCACTGCAGCAGCCGCCCCTGGAGCAGCTAGCCCTGCAGCAGCAGCCCCTGGCCCCTGGAGCAGCCGCAGCTGCAGCAGCCGCCCCTGGCCCCTGGAGCAACCGCACCTGCAGCCGCCCCTGGCCCCTGGAGCAGCCGCCCCTGCAGCAGCCGCCCCTGGCCACTGGAGCAGCCGCCACTGCAGGAACCGCCCCTGGCCCCTGGAGCAGCCGCCCCTGGAGCAGCTGCCTCTGCAGCAGCCGCCCCTGGCCTCTGGAGCAGCCGCCACTGCAGCAGCCGCCCCTGGCCCCTGGAGCAGCCGCACCTGCAGCCGCCCCTGGCCCCTGGAGCAGCCGCCCCTGCAGCAGCCGCCCCTGGCCACTGGAGCAGCCGCCACTGCAGGACCCGCCCCTGGCCCCTGGAGCAGCCGCCCCTGGAGCAGCCGCCCCTGGAGCAGCCGCCACTGCAGCAGCCGCTCCTGGACCCGGTGCAGCCGTGGGGGGGTGGGTATGGGGGTGGCGGGTGTGGGGGTGATGAGTGTGGGAGGTATGGGGGTGGCGGGTGTGGGGGTGATGAGTGTGGGACAGGTGGGGGAGGTTGAGTGGAGGTGGCCGCCGTGAAGCCAGCAGCTCCAGTCGCCCGTGAGACCGTTGCGCCAGTCGCCCGTGAGCCCGTCGCTCCAGTCGCCCGTGAGCCCGTTGCTCCAGTTGCCCGTGGGTCAGTTGCTCCTGCCGCTCGTCTAGCCGCGGAGCCAGTTACTCCAGTTGCCCGTGTGCCAGTTGCTCCAGTTGCCAGTGTGCCTGTTGCTCCAGTTGCCCGTGTGCCAGTTGCTCCAGTTGCGCCGTGTGTCTGCAGCTTTCGCCGTCGCCTCCCATCTCCTCTCCTGTCACAGTCCCTCCTCCTCCTCACTTCCCCTCTCCTTCTCCTGCGCTTGGTGTACCCCTTCAGGGGGCGTTGACTGCACATTCTTCCCTACAGGCACTTATGGGAGCGTGTCAGAATAATATATATAATTCTATATATTGTTCTATAACTGCCTGTAGTGTAGGATACTGTAGTCATATAACTTTCTTGTTGGTGGTGCACCTTGCATGCTCTGTTTGCTATATGTACTCTTGTGCTATAGTGAACAACACATTCTCCTTCACAACTTTCTCGACACTTCTCCTTACCCTCGACCTCTCAACTACTAAGCTCCTAAGCTATGGCTCCTAAGCCTACTTAGTCTCTTAACAAACAGTTCCTGTAATTCGGGCGGTACGGCTGCCAACAGTTTCTTGAAATCACTCGGCTGCTCCACTTCCTCTACTACTGTGATGTCTACTGCGTACACATCAGCTCCAGCAGCGACAGCCCGTTTCATTGTGATGGCGTTGACGTGTACCGTTGAAGACTCGGGCGACCGCCAGCGAGGTAGCTCGACCCAGTTACCACTACTTCGCACGGTGCAGCTACCCGTCGTCCAGTCAATTCGCGGATTATACCGTCGCAGCCAATCACGTCCCAGTAAAATATCGTGCCCATCCAGTGTCGTTGCGAGCATTTCCTGTGTAAACCCGAAATTTCCCCCGCAGCGGATTTTGACTCTATCTTTTCCCGTATGGCCAGTGGCGTGCCGTCGACTAAGCGTGCGTCTATCTCCGGTAAGCAACGGCTAAGTGTCAGCTGTAGTTTTCGTGCGGTTGCGGTAATAACTAAACTGTGGCTTGCTCCTCCGTCGATAAAAATCTTCACTGCTGCTCCCTGAATTTTCCCGTGGATCAGTACTGGGCAATCCGTCGCTGTACCCTCCTTATTCATCCGAGCCCGATCGATGGCGTGAATCAGTACTGTGACTCGGTGAGGGTCGGTACGGTTGGGCGAGCAGGCAGTCTCGTCAGCAGTTGGCCCAACTTCTACTGACTGCTGGCGTTTCCCTGCCTCTGAGACTCCCCCCCCTGCTCTGCTCCGCGGCGCCTTAGCTCCTCTGGGCATTCGCTCTTGCGATGGCCCGGCCTGTTGCAAGCAAAGCAGCGCCCCTTAAACGGTGCGGCAGCTGCATTCGTTGCAACAGCGTTTACAGTGGCGTGCTCGATCGGTCCCCGAGGACGATGTCCGTAGTAGGACCCCGGTCTCGGTCGGCGTAGAATGTCGATTTTCTCGACGAGCGCGAGAATCTCGTTGAAGTTTGAGAGTCCGCGCAGCATGATTTCGTGCGCGATATCCGGCTTCAGCCCTCCGACGTAACGGTCCATGTAGCCGACCTGCTCGCAAAGTGCGAGAAAACCGCTCGTGTAATCTTGAACCGACCCGAGCTGCCGCCAAGTGCGCAATCTCTGACGCGCCGAAATAGAAGCCGCGATCGGCTCGAAGCGCGCCCGAAGCCCTGCGCACCACGCATCCCACGTGCTATATTGGGCGGTCTCGCAGAATGAACTCCAGGTGACAGCTGGACCCGTGGGCCCTCCCTCTTGCGACGGTGGCTCGTAGGCGCGTGGCGACGTCACGATGACTCGCCAACAGTCCATGGCGGGGCCCCTTAACAGCGAAACGGCATACCGAATCTTCGCTGCGTCCGACTCGACGTAATTCGCGTCGAAGAAGACGTTCATCGTGAAAACCCACGATTGAACCGTCGGACCTCCACGTTGGCTTGGGTCGAAGCAGGGCGGGCGTTGCGGTTTGAGTGGCATGGGTGCCATAATGGCCTGTTCGCCACTTGTCGCCGCGAACTCCACGTGCGCGAGGCTCCCGCGGGCTTGGTGCGACCCTGTTTCCTCCCATGCCAGGCATCGGCTGGGCGGCGCCATCACTGGCTGCGCCTGAGCGCTGTCCCACGCTGTCGTGTTGCGTTGGTGTGCCGGACGAAATGACGATCGGCTCATCCGATTGTGCAGATGCATTTGTCAATGCGTGTGGTGGCGCTGGAATGTTCACCGTGGATTGTTGACGTGCGGAGTCACGTTCCGCCGTGAGCGTCGCAATTTTGAGCGCCGAATCTTCAAGTTGGCGCACCAGACGGTCAAGCTGCTCCTGCGTCAATGTGGCGAGCGTGTATTCGGCCATGGCTGGGGTGTCGGGCGAGCTCAGCGAGAGCCTCGGTCGTGGCCGTGCGTGCTTACGAGAGAGCACTACGAGCGGCGGTGCTGTGTCGCTGAGAGACGTCTACCCCCCCCAAAAAATTGAGATAGTGGGGAAGCGAAGGTGTGGGTGCGGTCCAAGAGGAGATCGTAGGCTCTGAATACCAAGTGTTACGAGTGCAATTGAATGAACGAACGAGAATTGCACTATCGAAGCAAGAGTACAATGAGCGAAGGCATGAGCGAAGAATATATAGCGAAACTACAGTGGTAACGGTAATGGACTGTGGTTGTCGCGCGACGGGCCTGGGACTGAGGTTGGGAAAAGTGTCGAAGCGGAGGCCCGGAGCGCGGGTTACCCGCCGAGCCGTGAGGTCGGGGTGCGACGTGCGAAGGTGGCGGGCGGATTGTCGATGCGAGGATTGCGAGTGGTAACGGTGCTGACTGTGGTGCTACAGTGATGTACGCGTTGAGTAGGGACGCGAAGTAAGGAAAAAGAGATTTTCCTTACAGAACCCTAGAAATTGCAGCTTGAGATGAGAACGACGCTCCCTAGGGTTCGCGCAGATTGCCTGCGCGGATCCCTTCTTTCCGCACGAGGCCTTCCGCCAACCTCGGCAATCTCAGCTGCCACTCCGCCAGTCAGCCTTCGTGGCCCTCCTGGTTTTCTCCCACCTGCTGCCAGTGTCCCAACCAAGGCTAATTTGGCTCTACCAAACCTACGGGTATGTTTGGTTGGGAGCTAGCGGGATGATGATTTTGGAACAAGAGCAGCTGCGTTAGGGCGTGTAAGGAATTTTCTCGGCATTCCTTACGGAGCCCGACTACATCCCGTACAGCAACAGCCGTTGTTCGCCCGTTACTGCTAACGGGGCTTCGCCGACTTCGCGCGCACAGTTTCACCAAACCTCGCACTGCTGGCCTGGCCGTGTCGGCCTACGCTTCGGGACTAGCCCGAGCCTCGCTCCAGCGTAGCACTAGCTAGCTCGCACGCACCGCGTTACCGTTTGCATGTTTCGCATATAAATGTTCGCTCATGCCTTCGCTCACATTTTGTACTCGTTTGACACCTTAGTGCAATTCTCGTTACTTCGATTCATTGCACCCGTAACACTTGGTATTCAGAGCCCCTTTCTTTCGGACCGCGCATCTCCGCACCCCAGGAAATCAACTTTTGATTTTTCACTCGAAGGGACTCACGTACCTTAGCACCTAGGAGCCGCTGTCCTCACGTTCTCTCGTAAACGCGTGCAGCCACGACTGCGCCTAGACTAAGACGAGCCGACGCCCTTCGAAATGGCTGAACATATCGACGTCACGACTCTCACGCAGGAGCACTTGAACGATCTGCTGCGACAAATCCGCGAGAGCGCCGAGGAAATCGCGACGCTGACGGCAGAACGCTCGTCCCTGCAAAACGACCTCACACGGGCACAATCCCAAGCACCTGGCACTCCGATTCAGCCTGCACCACAGACATCACAGCACGGAAGTGTGGGGCAACCCGCGAGCGCCGCAAGTGATGGCGTCGTCCGCCATGACGGAGACGACGACCACGGCACGACACACCCCGACGCGACGAATGCGGCCAGGACTCAACCTCGAGTCACGATTTCAGTGCCGGCCGGCGAATCAACTCTTCCGTCGCCGATGCCGCTAAAGCCGCAGCGTCCGCCATGCTTTGACCCAAGTCAGCGGGGTGGTCCTACCGTTCAGGCGTGGCTCTTCACGTTGAACGTCTTCTTCGACGCGAACTACGTCTCGGAGGATACGGCGAAGATTCGCTACGCCGTGTCGTTGCTGCGAGGACCCGCCATGGATTGGTGGCGCGTCATCGTCACGAAGCCAGTGGACTACGCGACTCTACCGACACGGGAAGGACAAACCGGACCCTGGGCGCCGTCGTATTTCGTGGAGGTGCCCCAGTATCGCACGTGGGACGCGTGGTGCGCAGGTCTACGCGCTCGTTTCGAGCCAATCGCGGCTTCGATCGCGGCGCGATAGAAGCTCCGCACTTGGCGCCAACTCGGTTCCGTCCAAGATTACACGAGGGGATTTCTGGCGCTATGCGAGCAGGTGGGATATATGCACGAGAGCGAGCGCATCGACCGCTACATCGGCGGCCTGAAGCAAGACATCGCTCAGGAAATCCAGCTCCGCGGCGTCACCGACTTTCAAGAAATTCTCGCCATGGCGGAGAAACTTGATTTCTTCCTCCGACCGAGACCGGGGTCCTACGGAAGCAGCCATTGGGGACATCGGCCTCGTGGGACGAACGAGGGCGCCACGATACGTGCCGTCGCCGCAAATGCCGCTGCCGCACCGCTCAAAGGGCGCTGCTTTGCGTGCAATCGGCCGGGACATCGCAAGAGCGAATGCCCGGAAAACGCTAAGGGAAAGGGGGAAGCTGAGCAGCAGAAACAGACCAAGCAGCAGGGAAACGCTGGGAGTCAGTAGCAGACGGGCCCTCTACTGACAGGTCACGCCGCTCGCCCGACCCAACCGACCCTCACCGAGTGATTGTGCCGGTTCACGCAATCGACCACACTCGGCCGAATAAGGAGGGGACTACGGTAGACAGCCCTATACTGCTTAGTGGGAAAATCGGGACGGACTTAGTTAAAATCTTCGTAGACGGGGGAGCCAGCCACAGCCTCATCAACACCGCTACAGCACGAAAACTGCGACTGCCACTGGACAGATGTTTACCTGAGATCGACGCACGACTGGTAGACAGCACGCCGCTGGCGATACGGGAACGCGTAGACCGGGTTCGGATTCGATGTGGGGGTAACTTCACGTTTAGCCAGGAAATGCTCGCAACGACCCTCGACGGAACCGATATTTTACTCGGGCGTGATTGGTTGCGACGACACAATCCGCGAATCGACTGGACGACGGGTGACTGCACCGTGCGAGTGAACGGTAACAACATCGCCTTACCTTGTTGGGGCTCACCTGAGTCTTCGTCGGTGCGTGTCAACGCGATCACGATGAAACGCGCCGTAGCGGCAGGAGCTGACGTGTACGCGGTCGACATTCGGGAAGCCGAGGCAGCAGACAAAGGAGGGGATTTACAGAAGCTGCTGGCCGGCGTACCGAGTGACCTGGCGGCACTGTTGAAGCAGTACAGCGACATTTTCCCGGACGATTTACCGACGGGACTGCCACCTCAGCGACCGCACGACCACAGGATAGAGTTAGAACCGGGGGCACAGCCAACAGTACAGCGACAGTTCCGACTGACCCAGCCCGAACTGGACGAACTGAGGAAGCAGCTCGATTACCTGCTCGAGAAGGAATTCATTCGCCCTAGTTCGTCGCCCTTCGCAGCACCGATACTGTTCACACCGAAAAAAGACGGGGGATTTCGCATGTGCATAGATTACAGAGCACTGAACAGGGTTACCATCAAATCCCGTTACCCCATCCCGCGAGCCGATGAACTGATTGACCAACTGCGCACAGCCCGGGTTTTCTCGAAAATCGACCTCTGAGGGGGTTACCACCAGATTCGCGTCAACCCGCCCGACTGCCCTAAGACCGCATTCCGCACACGCTACGGATCCTTCGAATACACCGTCATGCCTTTCGGACTGACCAACGCCCCCGCCACCTTTCAAATGACCATGAACGAAGCTTTCCGCCCGCTCTTAGATAAGTGCGTCATAGTATACCTGGACGACATACTGATTTACAGCCCTGACAGAGCACAGCACTTACAGGACATCGAAGCAATTTTTAAAATCCTGAGTGCGAACCGCCTACTGATAAAAGCGTCTAAGTGTGAGTTTTTACAGGACCTGTGAATCAAGAAAACAGGAATGAAATGACTAAGTGAAAGTTGGGTACAAAAGGCAAACCCTAGGCAACTGTACCCCATATGTGCTACCCCACTATAGCCTACAGAAGCTATGTCATATAACTCTGACACACCCCCATAGGCAAAGTGGGGGAGAACAAGGGGTCACAAGACCAGTCAAGCAAAGCAAAGCAAGCTCAGGGTGGATCACAAAGTCACCACACATTCCGAGCACAAGTTCAAGGCCACAAGGCCAGTTCACATGCAGGATTACATATATATATAAGGCTAGACAAGCAAGAGCAGGAGTATATATATATGCAACAGTACAAACAAGGTCAAGAGGTGAGCAAGTGAGGCAAGGTAGGTACAAGACCCAGCTGAGTACAGAAGCGCTGATGATCACAAGGCGCAAGTGCCTTGGTGAAGATATCAGCAGTGTTGGCCTCAGAGGCCACGTACGCAAGTCGCAGCTGACCACGCTGCTGTAGCTCACGAGCAAGGAAGTAGCGAAGAGCAATGTGCTTCGTTCTGTGCTCCAGTCTCTGCTCTCGACACAAGGCCAGCATGGCCTTGTTGTCTACGTAGAGCACTGGAGGAGAACGAGGCGGCTCTCCGAGGTCAGTCAGCAGGTAGGTGAGCCAGCGAAGCTCCTGTGCAGCCATGGCCCCGGCGTAGATCTCAGCCTCACAACTGGAGCCGAGAACAGAAGACGAGCGAGTAGCCCGCCACGAAACAGAGCCGGAACCAAGGCTGAAGGTGTAACCCTGTGACGACCGCTGCGTAGCCTGGTCGTCAGCCCAAGAAGCGTCTGCGTGTCCAGTGAGGACAACTGGACTCTGCCCTCCAAGCACAAGCCCCATGCCCGACGTACTGCACAAGTAGCGCAACACCCTCTTCGCTGCAGCCATGTGCTCCGGTCTGTGTCTCCCAGGAGCAACATAGCGTGCAAGAATGCTAAGAGATATGCAAGGTCAGGTCGTGTGCAGGTCATCAGGTACATGAGGCAGCCAACAAGCTCTGGGTACGGGCCACTCGACTCTACGGACTCATCCGAAGGCAGAGCTGAGAGCGAGTGGCGAGTAGGCAGAGGAGTGGCCTGAGGCGAGGAGTACGTGAAGCCGAAGCGCTGAAGGACCTGCTGCACCATGTGTGACTGAGTCAGGGTAATGGTGCGGCGTGCTCTGTCCCGGGTGATCTGCAAGCCAAGGTAGCTGCGCAGTTCACCCAGGTCTGTGCACGTGTGTCTCTTCTGCAGCTCGGACTTCACGTGGGCGAGTCCAGCAGTGTCAGCTGTGGCAAAGACCAAGTCGTCGACGTACACGAGGATGTAGAACGGCTGCAAAGAAGTGTCGGTGCGCAGAAACAGCGACGGGTCGGCAGTAGAGGGAGCAAACCCAAGAGCCGCAAGTGTAGTCCTCAGTGTGTCGTGCCACTCACGCGGTGCCTGACGGAGACCGTAGACTGGCCGCCGGAGGCTCCACTGGGTGCCAGGAGGAAAAGACCCAGTGAAGCCAGGTGGGCGACGCAGCCAGATCTCCTCGTGCAGGCTGCCCTGCAAGAAAGCAGTGCTGAAGTCAAGAGAGTGCAGCTCGTAGTCGCGGTGAGCAGCTATGTGCAGCAGTACCCGAAGAGTGGTCATCTTCGGGGTGGGAGAGAAGGTCTGAAAGTAGTCAACTCCCTGCCGCTGACTGAAGCCACGAGCCACGTAACGCGCCTTGAAGACAGGCGGAGAACCCGGCGGCCGCTTCACCCTGAAAATCCACATGCCACTGACGATGTTCGCCCCAGGCGGGGGAACCTCGTCAACGTAGGTGCCTGTGGACTTCCAGGAAGCCATCTCTGCGTCCATAGCTGCCTGCCACTGAGAGGAGTAGGGACCCTCTATCGCCTCCGCGTAAGAGCGCGGAGTCGGGATGTCAAGTGCATCCGGGTCTCCCTCAGGGGTAAGCAGTACGGACACGAGATGAGGTGAAGCAGCAGCCAAACACTGGAACTCCTCCTGCCTGTCCTCAAGGACGTCCGTGCCAAGGGCACACTCACCCCCGACGGACGGAGGACAGACAGACTCAGACTCAGCAACAAGACTAGCAGCGTAGTCTAGACGACAGCGAGCAGCAAAGTCGACGAGCTCAGTAACTAGGGCAGACGCAGCAGTGGACTCAAAGGAAGGGTCAGTGACAACAGTAGCAAGGAGACGCGTGACAGTAGGACTGGCAGCACGAAGAGAGTCCGACTCCGGGTCAGGAAGAGCAGGAAGAGAGGACTCAGGAGGAGAAGGCAAAGGGGCACGCAGAGGAGCAGTGGACGGACGCAGAGACATCCGGTGCGTGCCAGGGACAGGAGGAGGACGCTGACGCGAACCACGAGCACTAGTGCGAGCAGCACGGACAGGCAACGCAGGGCGAGACGCAGGCTCACGACGCTCAGCAAGACCTCCAGTAGGACCAGTGTAGGGAGAAGGAGCGGGCAGTGGGGAGGCCGGCTGTAACTGTAACTGTGACGGGACAGGCTGTGGACACGCTAAGGGAGGAGGAGGACCAGTAGAAGGCGGGAGACCAAGAACCTGCTGAAGGAGCGGAACGAAGTACGGCCGGGGCCGCGCGGCGACTCCAGACACAGCAGGGACAGCACCAGTACCCCCAGCGGCAGCACCAGCGCCAGCAGCACCTCCAGCTCCAGTACCTCCAGCAGCACCAGTAGCACCCCCAGCAAGACCGCCTCCAGGACCGACAGCAGTAGCCTCAGCGCCAACACCCTCAGTAGCTCCAGCTCCAGTCGGACCACGAGAAGACGCAGTGGCACCAGCTCCAGTAGTACCCGCAGGCCCAGCAGCTCCAGTACTCCCAGTACGAGCACCTCCGGGACCCGCGGCACCAGCACCCTCAGCAGCCGAAGAACCTCCAGCTCCAGCAGCACGCCTCCAGCGCCGGGCAAACCACTCGCGCAGCTCCTGTGGAGAGAGTGGCTCCCGCCGAGACGAAGCACCCGGAGAACCTCCAGGCTCAGCACCGCCAGACGCCACACGAGCAGGCCCAGCTCCCTCAGGCTCCGCACCCCCAGGCTCAGCACCTCCAGGCGTAGTACCCCCAGCGTAGCACTCCCAGGCTCAGCACCCCCAGGCTCAGCACCCCCAGTAGTAGCACCCCCAGGCTCAGCACCCTCGGGCTCAGCACCCCCAGTAGTAGCACCCTCAGGCTCAGCACCCCCAGACGTAGCACCCACACGCTCAGGCTCAGCACCCTCAGCAGCACCAGAGTCACCAGTAACCTCGACAGGCTCGACTGCGTCTACCTGGGACACACCTGAAGGGGCAGGACCCTGAGGGGGGAGGGGGTCTACCGGGGGGGGACCTGGGACAAGGAAGAGCGGTGGCGGGGGGAGGGACGGAGTGCGGTAGGGGAAGAGGCGGTAGTAGGGGACCGACTCGTCAAACGTGACGTCCTGGGAGGACAGGACACGGCGAGAGGTGGGGTGGTAGAACTGCCACCCTGGCGCGTCAGGGGGGAAGCCAAGGAAGACGCGGAGCAGCACGAGGGGACAGCTTGTCCGCAGACAAGTCGCGGACAAACGCCCGAGATCCCCAGACACGGAACGCAGACGCATCGCCAACCTTCCCCGTCCACAGCAAAGCTGGGGAGGTCTCCGTCATGGAGACCCTGGGGTGAAGGTTGATCTGATGCGCCGCGTACCGAACCGCAAACGGCCACAGAAAATGGGGGGCAGCCGCATGCATCATGGACGTACGGGCGACGTCCATGACCATGCCAATGCGGCGCTCAGCAATCCCATTTTGCTGTGGAGAGTCCGGAAGCGTGAAGGTCTGGCGGATGCCTCGTGCACAACAGTAGGCCCGCAGAAGGCCAGAGGAGAACTCTCCACCTCTGTCAGAGTGCAGACGCTGAACAGGAAAGTCCGAGCCGAAGCTCTGCCTGAGCTGGAGACGAGCTGCGCGGATCCAGTCGATCAACACCTCAGTGACATCACCCTTGCTGCGCAAGGGGAAGACTGTGGTGTAACGCGAGTAGTCGTCAACCACCAGCAGGAAGTAGCGCTCGTGACCCTGTCCACGGACGCGGGCCGGGCCCCACACGTCCATGTGAAGCGTCTGCAGCGGGGCCTCTGTCGGAGGAAACTGGGAGGAGTGAGGAGCAGCCCGCTGCCGCCCCTCGACACAGGGGACGCAGGTAGGGCCAGGCCCCGGAGGAAGGGGAGGGAGGGACCGGGGAAGACCAGAGACAAGGACACGGGAGGCCATGCTTCGGAGACGAAGCAGGGAGGGGTGACCAAGGCGGTGGTGCCAGAGGAGAGTCTCGTGAGACAGGAGGCGACACGAACAGGGGGCAGACTCAGGACCAGACCTGGACGCCGCAGCAAACACCTGACCCGACGCAGCTACCTGACCAGACGCAGTGACTGGAGGAGACGTAGTGGTCAGGGTGTACAGGCTCGACCCCGGCCGACGGGTAAACGTGACCAGGTGTCGGCCTGTCCGAGCGTCCGTGCAGTGGGTCACCCGCCGACTCGCAGGAGTGAACTGGTGAACCCCCGCATCCTGTAGGTCAGCACCACTCACCAAGTTCGTAGAGAACGAGGGAAGGTAAAGACCAGACAGGGTGCCAGAGGGGGCCGCCGGACACGGGAGGACAGTGGAGAAGTGAGCAAGGACAGGACCCCCAGAGGGGTCTGCCAGAGAGACTGCAACTGGCCGGCTGAGCGGCGTGAGTGTGGTGCGGTCTCGAAAGAAGGAGCGAGAAGCCCCCGAGTCAAGGGTGAAGGTGTGGGAGGCCGAAGCCGACGCAGAACCTGAGAGAGCAGACTCACCAGCACCTGAGGGAGCAGACGCACCTAGAGCAGCAGCCTCGCTAGCACCTAGAGCAGCAGCCTCACCAGTACCTAGAGCAGCAGTCTCAATGCCCGGGTCGGGCGGAAAACACCGGTAACAGTCACCCTCATCACTAATAGTCACAGTATACATGGCAGCAAGAATAGCATCAAAGTCAAGGTCAAAGACAGCCACACCCGCCCTAGACAGCTCACCCCAGCGGGGGATCTCAGTGGCCTCAGGGAACTGGTGACGCCAAGCATCCGTCAGGCGGCCAAAGCAGCGCTGGGTGGAGTGCGCACCCCCGCACTGCTCACCCGCGCGGTCGCCGGTGCGGAGGACGTAGGTGCACGGACCAGTACCCCCACCCCTCTGGCGTGCAGTGTACCACTCACGGAGCTGCTGAGGGGAGGGGATGTCACGAGTGCGCTGCTGGTGCTGCTGCTGCTGCTGGCGCTGACCACCACCGGAGCCGACCCTCTGCGCAGCGCCACCCCGACCAGCTCCACCTCCTCCGCCGCCTCCTCCTCCACCGCCGCCACCTCCGCTCCCTCCGCCACTGCCGCTGCCGCCTCCGCCTCCACTGCCGCCACCGACACCTCCACCCCCGCCACCACCCCCACCGCCACGCCCACCTCCTCCACCGCCTCCACTGCCGCCTCCACCGCCCCCGCTAGCTCCTCCAGCGCCCCTGCCCCCCTTGCCCTTGCCAGGGCGGCGTCTCCCGCTAGGGGTAGACGCCGCACCGACCGACTCAAGCCCAACGAGGTCGGCCGCAGCAGCAGAGGCAACAGAGGGCAAAAGGGGGGAGGGGGAACACCCCTCAAAGATGGGGGTGCGAGGGTCACCACGAGAGGCTCCTACAGCTACTATGCTCTTCTCTGCTGCTAGGAGGGACTTCTCGAGGAGGTCAACGGTGAGAGTGGTGGGGCAAACTGAGAGGAAGTGGTCCCTGACTACGCGAAGGGAGTCAAGGAGCCGGGTGACTATGTAGTAGAGGGTGATGTACATGGGGGGGGGGTTCTTGGCGCAGAACTCAGCAGGAAGCGCAGCGCGGTAGCGAGTGTCACTAGTGCGTAGGTGCGTAATGAGGTCAGCGACTGTGGGAAAGGCAGCAAGGTCAGGGAAGAGGTACGGTAGCATGAGGCGACTCAGTGCAGCAGTGGCAGGGGAGGAGTAGCGTGCAACTACAGCGTCGTACAAGGTCTGAGCACTCTTGTACTGGCTAAAGTGCGCACGCTCAGAGGTAGGCAGGTGGCGACGCACAGCAAGACGTGCAGCAGCATCGCGCGTGGCCCACTGGGAGCGAACAGTTGCGTCAGCATCAGTGGCGGGGGCAGGAGAGGCACCAGAAGTGAGGTCAAAGAGGGAGAGGCCGTCTGCCCTATCGCACTGTAAGAAAAGCTGCAGGTCATCTATCCAGACGTCAAAGTCAATGGCCCGACCCTCAGCGTCAAAAGCGAGGACACTAGGGGTAGCCATGACAGCAGTAGACTAGCAGCGCAAACAGTGGGGTGAGGGCAGTGCTGTGAGAGAGGCGCTGCTCTTACCGGACAGGGCGGCTCGGGCGGCTCGGCTGCAGGGCGGCTCGGCGACTCGGCTGCTGGGCGGCTCGGCTGCTGGGCGGCTCGGCGGCTGGGCGGCTCAGCGGCTCGGCTGCTGGGCGGCTCGGCGGCTCTGCTGCTGGGCGGCTCGGCGGCTCTGCTGCTGGGCGGCTCGGCTGCTGGGCGGCTCGGCGGCTCGGCTGCTGGGCGGCTCGGTGGCTCAGCTGCTGGGCGGCTAGGCTGCTGGGCGGCTCGGCGGGGCCGCTGAGAGGGTGGCGTCCGGGGCCGCTGGGAGGAGGCGGCGGGGCCGCTGAGAGGAGGCGGCGTGGCCGGAAAGGTAGGTGGCGGGGCCGCGTCAGGGGCCGCGACAGGGGCCGCGTCAGGGGCCGCGTCAGGGGCCGCGGCAGGGGCTGCGTCAGGGGCCGCGGCAGGGCCGCGTCAGGGCGCCGCGTCAGGGGCCGCGTCAGGGCGCCGCCAGGGGCCGCGGCAGGGGCCGCGTCAGGGCCGCGTCAGGGCCGCGGCAGAGCCGCGTCAGGGCCGCGTCAGGGGCCGCTTCAGGGCCGCGGCAGGGGCCGCAGCAGGCCGCGTCAGGGCCGCGTCAGGGGCCGCGGCAGGGCCGCGTCAGGGCCGCGGCAGGGGCCGCGTCAGGGCGCCGCGTCAGGGGCCGCGTCAGGGCGCCGCCAGGGGCCGCGGCAGGGCCGCGTCAGGGCCGCGTCAGGGCCGCGGCAGAGCCGTGTCAGGGCCGCGTCAGGGGCCGCTTCAGGGCCGCGGCAGGGGCCGCGGCAGTCCACGTCAGGGCCGCGTCAGGGGCCACGGCAGGGCCGCGTCAGGGCGCCGCCAGGGGCCGCGTCAGGCCGCGTCAGGGCCGCTTCAGGGCGCCACCAGGGGCCGCGTCAGGGGCCGCGATAGGGCGCCGGCAGGGGCCGCGTCAGGGCGCCGCCAGGGGCCGCGTCAGGGCGGGCGTCAGGGCGCCACCAGGGGGCGCGTCAGGGGCCGCGATAGGGCGCCGGCAGGGGCCTCGTCAGGGCGCCGCCAGGGGCCGCATAGGGGGCGCGTGGGAGGCGGCGTAGGGGCAGCGTAGGGGCCGCTAAAAAAAAAAATTTAGGGCAGGGCGCAATGTGCGCGGGCAGCTAAAAAAAAAAATCTTATGGTGGGCCCTTAGGAAGGAACGGTCCCATGTAGGAACCCGCTCTATACCATGTGAATCAAGAAAACAGGAATGAAATGACTAAGTGAAAGTTGGGTACAAAAGGCAAACCCTAGGCAACTGTACCCCATATGTGCTACCCCACTATAGCCTACAGAAGCTATGTCATATAACTCTGACAGGACCGCCTGGAGTTTTTGGGACACGTTATTTCAGCTGCAGGAGTGGAAATAGACCCGAAGAAAATTGCGACGATTCAAGCATGGCACGCGCCGACCAACTTGACCGTGTTGCAGAGTTTTTTGGGGTTCGTCAACTACGTGCGCCGGTTTGTCCCCGACATGGCGAAGCTGACTGCCCCGTTGACTGGCCTGCTGAGGAAGGGGGTTGAGTACACGTGGGGGGAGAAAGAGCAAGCTGCCTTCTCGGCCCTCAAAAACATTTTGTGCTTACCGCCCGTGCTTCACATCGCAGATCCACACCGTCCGTTCGAGCTCGTCACTGACGCAAGTGACATCGCTGTGGGAGCAGTACTGTTGCAGGATTTCGGGAACGGCCTCCAGCCAATCGCGTACGAGTCCCGCAAGCTGCACCCGCCCGAACGCAACTACCCGATACACGACCGCGAAATGTTGGGGATCGTGCACGCGTTCAAGGTTTGGCGGTGTTACCTGACTGGCGCCGACGTGACAGTACGGACAGACCACCGATCACTACAGTACTTACGCGCCCAACCGAATCTCAATCCACGACAGATTCGCTGGTTGGACTACCTCGAGTCCAACTTCCACTACACGGTTACGTACAAGAAAGGCGCATCCAACATCGCCGACGCACTCACCCGCCCTACCGCCCAACTCCACGCCATCCTACTCGCCCAGACCAACCCACTTTTAACAGGCCTATTTACCCACGGATACCGCACTGACCCATTCTTCACGACCGGAAATTCACAGCAACTGGCAGAAGCTAAAGGAGTTTATTACGTAAAAACAGACACCAACCGCATCTGGGTACCCGCGTACTCACTACTGAGGGAGCTGCTACTGCAGGAGGCACATGACGGAATTACCTCGGGACATTTTGGGGTAGAAAAAACGCGACAGCAGCTGCAGCAGTATTACTACTGGCCGGAGCTGTTGACCGACGTACAGCAGCACGTGGGCTCGTGCCCCACGTGTCAGGTGATGAAGAGCTCGAGGAAGCGGAAGGCGGGTCAATTGCAGCCGATACCACCGCCCGAACGCGCCTGGCAGCAGGTCACCATGGACTTCGTCACAGGGTTACCTTCGAACCCTGGGGGTAACGACGCGGTGATGGTCGTCGTTGATAGTTGACGAAGATGGCACACTTCGCTGCGTGCAAAAAGTCGATCTCAACCGAGGAAACCGCTCGTCTGTTCATCGCAGCCGTTGTTCGTCTGCACGGGATACCAGCAGCGATTATCAGCGACAGGGACACGAAGTTTACCAGCAACTTCTGGAAAAATCTCTGGGAGCAGTTCGGGACCAGACTACAGTTTAGTTCGTCGTACCACCCCGAGACCGACGGTCAAACGGAGCGGACGAATCAGACGATGGAGCAGTTGATTCGTGCCATGTGCGACGACCCCACGACTTGGGAGCAGCAGCTGCCGCTGATCGAGTTCGCGTACAACAATGCCACGTCAGCGACGACGCAGCAGTCCCCTTTCTACCTGAACTACGAGCAAAACCCTACAGTGCCCATGACGCCGAGTCCGGACAACCCAACACCACGTGCACAGCAATTCGCCGAAATTCTGCAAGCTGCCCGCACCAGAGCCGCAGAAGCAATTAAAAAAGCGAACGTCATCGCTAAGCGCAACGCTGACCGCCACCGCTGCCCAGTCACATACCAGTCAGGGGATTACGTACTGCTCGACACGCAAAATCTGCGACTGCCCGACGTACCAAAACTTCGACCGCGCTACTGTGGCCCATTCCAAATCAGCCACATGATCACGCCAGTAACCGCGCACCTACTGTTACCGACCGGCTGGTACATCAGCCCTTCGTTCCATGTCAGCTTGCTTCGCCCCTACATCCCAACCACAAGCCAACTGCCTCGCCACCGCCCGCCATCCATGACTCGCCCTGCATCGGAGCCGATCCTCGAGCCCGAAAAAATCCCGAGCCATCGGATTCGACACCCCACGGGAATCAAGAGGATTGAATTCCTCGTTCGCTGGAAGGATCGCACGCCAACTGAGGACAGCTGGGTGCCCCTGGCCAACATCGAAAACCACCCTGCCCTGCAAGTGTACCTGAGGAGCCGGGGATTCCGCGATATACACGCACTCGCGTAGCGGAGGGGGCTTCTTGAGGGGGGGGGTAGTGTAAGGAATTTTCTCGGCATTCCTTACGGAGCCCGACTACATCCCGTACAGCAACAGCCGTTGTTCGCCCGTTACTGCTAACGGGGCTTCGCCGACTTCGCGCGCACTGTTTCACCAAACCTCGCACTGCTGGCCTGGCCGTGTCGGCCTACGCTTCGGGACTAGCCCGAGCCTCGCTCCAGCGTAGCACTAGCTAGCTCGCACGCACCGCGTTACCGTTTGCATGTTTCGCATATAAATGTTCGCTCATGCCTTCGCTCACATTTTGTACTCGTTTGACACCTTAGTGCAATTCTCGTTACTTCGATTCATTGCACCCGTAACAGGGCGTAACATTGAACCAAATGTGATACAAATTGAAACGTGAGATGATGTTTGCTTGAAATTCGCAAATGTTTAGCATTGCTTGTGCCAGGCTCACATTTATTCAGTGTCTCTTACATCATAACTTCCAAACGTTTAAACGATTCACACTTTCACACACGCCACATGTTGCATACATCATGCAACGAGCCTTTTTCCATCCATTCATTGCACCTTACCCACTCTTTGAAACGTGCGAATGAAGTCCATCTACAGCAGCATATACTGGTGGACCATATCTACAATCTCTTAACCATATGTATTTAAATAAAATGATAAATGCTTTTGTGCTTGGCATTGAGGCCTGCAGACTGTGGCTGGCACCCTGGCCTTCAGAGTGAAAAAGGAGTTGCCACGTGGCTGTGAATGAGTTGGGAGAGTAGGTAGGCAGAAGCAGATAAAGTTGAAGAGCGGTGAAAGTGAGTGCACTCCCTGCCTTGCACTATCTCATCCTGGAAGTGGGGAGAAGGGAGAGAAGAAACTCGTCGATGGGGAAGAGAACGAGGTAGAAGGAACAGACGGAAGCAGATGTTATGTTGATACGAAACACATGGTACATAGAGATCGTTTAGATGAACATGCTCAGCATTACCAAAAAAAGGTGAAGTGGCACAACTGGGTTGAGCAAGGATGGTAGCTGAGACGGGAGGAAGCATCATGACTAGCGCCATCTGCACGAGTACTAGCATCAGCAGCAGGACCAGCACGAGCAGCAGTGGCATACGGAGTTGCAGAGCCAGCAGCAATGGTAGAGTGAGGTGCGTGGCACATGGGGTAGGAGGAAGGGATTGGCAATGAGAGACAATAGAAGTTTCATTTTTGCCCATCTCTTTCCCTCCACCCTCCACTCCCTCACCATAACCACAGTGGACTAGAAATTGCTCCTCATCACATATGGACTTTCTCCCCCCCCAGCACTAGCTTCCCCTACCCTCTCTTGTGAACCTCCGCCCTTTCTGCGTTCTCTCCTCCCTCCACCCTTCGTGCTACAGCCCTCCTTCCTCCCCACCTCCTGCCCTACTAACTGCCACCCTGCCGTCTCCCAGGGTAAGCATGAGCGTGTTTGTGGGAGCATGGGCATGGGTGTGGGCAGAAGAGGCAGCAGCAGCAGCAGCAGCAGCAGCAGCGATGAAGGCAGCTTTGAAGGAACTCATGGGCGTGCTGATGGGGGCAGGTGGGGGGGGGGTGGGGGAGGGGGGGGTTTGAGTTATGAGGAGAGACGGACAAAATGAGCGAGATGGGCAGGGAAAGGGGTGAGGGTGGGGCAGATCAAGTACAGTAAGACCTCTCTGATCAGGTAAGAAGTGAATGAACTCGTTTTGCACTTGCCGCCCGATTCTCTTAACAAGGCAAATACCTCGAAATAAGAAAACTAACTCTCATGCGGATCTGAAGAAGCAGTTGATGCGGATCATGGCATTGGAAAGTTTTAAAGGCACCACAGTGACGCTGTGTGAAAAGTCATTTCGAGACTCCAAGACCTTGCTATTAGGATTGCACACCCGCACGCTCTCGCAAGGCTCGAATCTTGCCTTGTCCATCCCATCTACCCCTCTGTTAACCTGCCAGCATCTCATAAGTGCCAGCATCTCATAAGTGCCAGCATCTCATAAGTGCCAGCATCTCCTGTCGTGCCTACAGAAGACACACCTCGCTTTCTCATCCATTCCTCCTGCCCTTCTCGCCTTCTGCTCACCTTACTCCCAACCCCCGCGGCTCTCACCTGCAGCTCCTTCTCTAAAAAAATGAGAGCACTTCGCCCCACTTCCTCTTTCTCATCGCTGGCATCTGCCACGCCACACTGACCAGCTCTCCATGCCATCCATATTCCCCACAGCGGCGCCACTACCGAGCCACGTGGCAGGCCCAGGAGCTGCCAAGTCAGCAGCTGAAGCTCAGGTGGTGATCGGGGCGTGGAGGGGGGGGAGGGAGCGGGAGAGAGGGGCGACGAGGGCGAGGTGGAGGAGGAGGGAGAGGAAGGGCGGCAGGAAGGCGCGGACTCACTCCCCATTGACAAGCATGCTTTTTCCCGTCTCCCTTGCCCTCTCTCGCCTCGCTCCTGTCTGCTCGTTTCTTCCTGAACTCCCCTCGGTATTCTCGCCTCGTACCTTTCCTTCTCACCCCCCACTGCTGCCCCATCTGCTGCAGCACGTAGCTTCGCTGCCCTGTTGCTGCCTCCTCGCCAGCTCCGATCGACCCACTCCTGCCCCTGCAACAGTCCACATCAGCATCCAATGGCAGCAAGCGTTTTTGGCCGCTGCTCTTGCTGCTGCCTGCCTTGACGTTCCGATCTAGACCGCCATACATCCGCCACGATGCCTACATGGAAAGGCAGAAGCAGAGAGCGGAGGAGGGAGGAAGGGGGAGTCCCTTCTCCCTTCAGCTCGCTCCCTCCTGTCTCTCCCTCACTCGTCACTTCGCACTTTCGGCCGCCATTCACTTTCTTCGCTTCCTCCCTTCCGCACTTGTCGTCATCGCAACGGCGCTCCAAGGTGCGGCCGGCGCTTCAGCTGCTGGCGCTGATGCTGCTGCTCCCTCGAGGCACCCTTGGATCCTTCCATCCCTTGGCTCCCGGCCGTCACACCTCTGCCACGGCGCCTCAGACGAGCACCGGCACGGAAAACGGGAGGTGTAACGGGGAGAGAAGGGTGGGGGAGAGGGGGGGAAATCGCGCAAGCCATCACATGGTCGATTGCACACACACATGGCACAAGCTCCAGTCACAGCGCAAGGCATCTGATGGCGAACGCCATGCGTAGCTGTCATGGCAGAAGATGTCGCACTTCAAGGGGAAGGCGGCAAGACGTTTTGCGCTGCAACGTGCAAGGCGCGGATGGCGGAGAGGGGTCGCAGGGTGAAGAGGCGCATTCGCGAGAGGTGCGGCACGTGAGAGGCTTGCGATGATTCAAGCACGGCACGGGGGAAGCGAGGAAGGGGAATCGTGAGCGAAAGTGCGAGGTGAATATCAAGAGCGAGGAAGGGAAAAGGACGAGAAATAAAGGAAGGATGCGAGATTTGGTAAAGGACGAGAGCACTATGCGGACACGTTACACTCGACCTACTACTCACCTTGCCATCGCCGAAACAGCTGATGCGGCATCGGTCGCTTCGTCCTGCAGAACGCGCCTTCTTCGACTGCAGAGTCCGAGTTCAGCCGGGCGTTTACCAAACCTGCTACTGACCACTGGTGACCCATGACCATCCCGCGTTCGTCTCACCACCCACGCACCTTCTTCACCCGGCAGTGAGCAGCAGCAGTGACCCATTATACAGCCCACCGCCTTCCTCACACCACGAGCATCCCTCTCCCGCTGCTTGTTCTTGAGGAGAACAACTGCTATGGGGCGCCCAGCAGTCTGGTTCAACCTTGCCTCACACGTGACCCAGTAGTGACTCATAAAGTGTCAAACAGCCCACTGCTACACCATCCAAACCCGAACAACACACCTGCCCCATTGCTCGTCTGTGACAGCAACGTTGCCACGGGGCACACAGCAGCCCCCCACCTCTCGCACTCCTCCGCCACGTCAGCAGCCCACAGGTTGCCAGTGAACAGCGCGCCCGCGCCGACGGGAGTCGATGAATCCGTGAGTTGGTGTAGGAGAAGCAGGTGCGGAGCTGGAAAGACAGGGGAGGGGGAAGGAACAGTGCGATGCTTGAAGCAGTTTTGAAAATTCTCAAAATTTTACAAAAGGAAGTGCGAATAGAACATGCGACACAGTGTCAGAAGCTGAGAGAAGTGGCAGGAGTGAGTGCAGTCCGGCAATAGTCAGCTAGAAGTTTTAGGAGCGGAGGGGGAAGGGGGGAGGGGGGGGGGGGGGTAGTGGGGGGGGAGGGACGGAGTTGGGAGAGGGAGGGAGCAAGGACGGAAGGAAGGGAGCAGCGCCATGGTGGGAAGGATAGCATGCCGGCTGAGGCGGGAGGACAACAAGTGATAGTTTCTACGGAGAACTCAGAATCCATGATGGTTCCCGCAGGCAGGCAGGCACGCATGCAGGAGACAAGTGGGGGGGGGCAATGATTATGTTTCTGGCAGCGGCGCCGCTGGCAGTGGTGCAGCGGCAAGTGCGAGGCATCGTCCCGACGAGGCTTCAACCCCTTTCCTTCATCCCCCCTTGCTTGAACCCCGTTCTGTCACCCCTTTTTTTCTTCACCACCCTTTCACACCTTCCCCCTTCCTTCAAACCCTTGAGCACCCCTTCTCCCCCCTTTTCTCTCAAGTGAATCTCGCACGCATATCCACCCCTCAGAGCGTGTCACCTTGGCGACTTCAAGCTTGTCCAGCCCCATCAGCAGCCTCCTTTCACCGCCCCTTCGACCCCCTTCCCACCCTCCTCCCCGTGCTCCCCGCCACTGCCATTGCTGCCGCCATTGCTGCCGCCAACGCCTATCGCCCACCTCCGCCACGTCAGCAGTCGGGGATCTCAGGCCATCAACCAGGGCAGCAGAAGCAGGTGCAGTGTGGAGCTGGCGGAACGACTGAGGAAGGGTTGGAGGAGGTGGGAAGGGGAGCAGAAGGGACAGAGCGTGGGTGAGACGAGAGCTATGTGGCCTTCCGCAAACCATAAGGCCGCAGATCCGCAGGCCAGACGTCGGAAGAATGGAGCAACAGGTGCAGTGCAGCGCTGGGGGGTGGATGGAGAAAGGGGGGAAGGGAGAGGGTATGGGGAGGCAGGGTACAGCAGTGGGGCAGAGGTGGCTACGGACTTGTGGTTGTGGGAGAGGCGGGTGCCGTGCAGCAGAGCTGGATGGGTGGGTGGGTGGGTGGCTTATAAGAGGCATGTGAGAGAGAGATAGTGCTGTAGGGGCGTGAACCTGTGGGCCAGAAGCGGGTATAGGAGAAGCAGGTGCGAGGCTGAGGGGGGGAGTTGGGGAAAGGACGGTTTCAGTGCGTTGGTGACACGGATGCAGGGAGGAGGGATGTGGGCGAAGCAGGGTTGGAGCTGGGGGAAAGGGAGGAAGGAGGGAAAGTGGTCCTGGGGAATGGGATAAGGGAGAGGAAGAGGTAGTGCCTCTGTGAATAATGTGTTTGTGCAGGTGGGGCGGATGCCAGGGGGTCACAAGTCCACACATGCCATGGTGGTGGGAAGCGGGTAGTTTAATAGCTGGATTCAGCCTTGGATACACACGCAAGGCTGAACGAAGTCGAGTCCGAGTTGATTGAGGGTAGAAGGGGGAAGGAGTCGCACCTTGGCTGCAACCACCTTCCCATCAGTTCCCTCCTCTCACTCTCACAACCATCCCACAGCCACTCGTAGCAACTCCTAGGTGGCTGATCACCAACTCTCGGAAACTCCCAGCTTGGCTAAATCCAGCCAGCTACTCAACTGCCCGCTTCCCACCATTGCTGACGAATGACCGCTGCCAGGTTCCTACACGCACCCACTCTCATTTTGGCAATCTCCAGCTATTTAGTTGCCCTTGCCATTCATCGGTAACACCCCACGCATCCTCTACGACCTTCGCCAGCCTTAGCAGCGCTACCCCACCCGCCCATCATCCGCCCTTCACTCTCCTTCACCCCCCTTCGCCGCTCCCTCGAGGGGACCACTCACCGACTTTCTCACACTATCCACACATCACCGACTCTCTCACACCGTCCACACATCACCGACTCTCTCACACCGTCCACACGTCACCGACTCTCACATTGGCAATACCCAGCTTTTCCACACTGAACTTCCCATCGTCAGTAACCCCCAAACGAATCCCCCATGGCACAATTGTACTCACCCCATTCGTCATGCAGCTCTTTTCGAAGCCACAAGAGCAGCAGCCTTGCGATTGCTGATGTGGTATGTGTGAGCAACCATGAAAATCCATGAATCTGGATCTCACTTCCCCATGCGTGTTAGCGGCCTCAATTATCTTGACCTGTGGAGAGGCGCTAACAGAGAAGGGGGAATTGAGGAGAAGAATCGAGGGAGTAAGAAGAGAGTGGAGAGAGTAAGAAGAGAGTGGAGAGAGTAAGAAGAGAGTGGAGAGAGTAAGAAGGTTCATAGCCAAGCTACGATGTGGTGATAGTTGGGAAGCTGTAGGTGAGGTGTAGGAGTGAGGAGGAGGTGGGAGGAAGAAGCAACGAGGAAAGCAATGAGGGAGGGAAATTCGAGGTAGGGCAGAGAGAGGGAGAGAAAAGCGAGGTGGGTGCGGGTTAGGCGGTTGGAGCAGAGTGTTGGCCAGTGCTGGCTGCAGTATGCACACCTGGTGGGTGCATAGTGCAGCCTTGCCTGCAGCCTCTCGCACGCCTCCGCCACGTCAGCAGCCTCTGCGTGGGTGAGCTGTGCACCATCTCGCCGTAATGGTGCGAGTCCGTGGAGCACAAGTCGGAGTAGGAGAAGCAGGTGCGGAGCTGCAAGGGGGGTGGGGTGGGAAGAGGGGGGGGGGTGTGGAAGAGGAGAGGGGGGAAAGGTTAAACAGCGCAGTGGCTTATGAGAGGGACGTGGGAGACAGTGCCGTAGGGTAAACAGTGTAGGAGACGGAGGTGCGGAGCGGAGCTGGTGGACAGTGGGGTGGGTTGGAGGAGGAGGGCAGTGGGTGGTGAAGGGAAGGTGCCATGCAGCCTTAGCAAGGAGTGCACTCAGCTCAGCAGCCCGCAGGCTCACCGTGAACAGTGCGCCCATGTTGCAGGGGGGGAATTCATGGGCCAGAAACCGGTGCAGGAGAAGTAGGTGCAGTTTGGTTTGGAGCTGGTGGTAATAGGGGGGGGGGGTTGGATTCTTGGAACTCGAAGAGGAAAGGACAGTGCGTGGGTGAGAGCAGTGTGCAAGTGCAACCACCATAGAGGCGCGAATCTATCAGGGAGAAGCAGGTGCGGAGCTGGTTGGGTTGGCTAAGAAATAAAGGAGCGGGAGAGGGTATGGGCAGAGGAAGGGACTGCGCCGGGTGAGGGTAGTGCAGCGCCACAGCATGGGCAGGGCTATGTTAGGAAAGACGCGTCCTGCGTCCTGGACGAATGCGTCCAGACGCATGCGTCCAGATGCAGGACGCGTCACCTGGACCTGTAAGACGCACCAAAAGACGCAATCTCGGGCAGGGCAAAAAAAACCCCCGGGCAGGCCAAAAAAAAGTGTATAGGGCTTGACAGAGGAGGGGGGGGGGGACGTACCACACTTTTCAATGCAAATTTTTCCCCAACCTCAATTTTTTCCCCCAAATTTTTTTACTAAGGTGAGTCACGCGTCACGCATGGGTTGTGAGTGAATTCTCAATTTGCATGAGTTGTTATGAAATGTTGGGGGGGGCTGGTTTACAATGGCGAATTGGGCTTTGGGGGTCGAAATTTCGCGATTTCGACATTCGCGCCGAAATCGCGAATGTCGAAATCGCGGAAAACAATTTTTTTTCGGGCTGCCCGAAATTTTTTTCGCCGTGCGTCCTGCGTCTGGACGCGCGTCCTGCGTCCTAGCGTCCGGACGCTGCGTCCAGACGCAGGACGCAGCGTCCTGGCTGCGTCTTTCCTAACATAGGGGCAGGGATCTGTGGGGCAGACGATGACATAGGAGAAGCAGGTGTGGTGAGGAGTTAATGGGTGGGAAGTCGGTTGAAGGGATGGAGGAGGAGGTGAAAGGGGAGAGTAATGCGGCGCCACAGTAGGGGCAGGAATCATTGGGGCAGACGCCGGATTAGGTGCAACAGGTGCGGAGCTGGGGGGGTGGCTGGGAAAGCAGAGGGGAGAGAGAGGGTATGGGGAGGGGAGGGCAGGGATCCGTGGGGCAGGGGTTGGCATAGAAGAAGCAGGTAAGGAGCTGAGAGGGGTGCGGAAGGGGTGGTTGGGGAGGGAGAGGGCCTGCGGAAGGGAGGGGAGGATGACTTGCACCCCTTGGTGAACAGTGCGCACGTGCTGTGTGAGCACGAGTGCGAGCTGGGGGGCAGGCATGGGCGCATGCGAAGCAGGTGTGGAGGCGGAAGAGGGAATCAGGAATCGGGAGGGGAGGGGGAGATCATTGAGGGGGGAAGAGGGAATGAGTCTCACCTGGCCTTCCCATCAGCTCCCTCCACTCCAATTACTCTCACAACTACCTTCTCCAACTCCTCACCCATTCCTCACCTACTCTCAGCAATTCCCACCTCCACTGCCCCCATCTTACCATCACCAGTGAGTGACTCAAGAGACTTAAGTGATTCGAGTGACTTGAGAGATTCCTACACACATCTCCCCACCCTGCAACGACTCCCACCTTGCCAATATTCAGACTGTCAACCGCCCCCAGGCCCCTGCCACCCATCGGTAACATGCATCCCCTACGGCCTCCGCCCGGCCCCCAAGCAGCATTCCCTCCCCACGTCTTCACCACCCCTTCACCCCAATTTGAGTGAATATCGCACCCGCCCCTACCACACAGAGTCCCCTCACTGGCTCTCTCACACACATACCGACCTTTGACCGCTCTCGTCTTAACAATACCAATCTTTTCTACAGAAGCACTCCCATCGTTGACAAAGTTGCGCTTACCCCAATCGTATTGCGAATCCATCCGAAGCCACAAGAGCAGCAGGCGTGTGATTGCTGAGCTGCAATGGCACTTGTGTTGTGAGCAGCCATTTGAACCTCGCGTCCTGCCTGCCTGCCACCTCCCCATGTGCGCTGTTGGCCTCCAATCTCTGGCTGGAGTCGTGAGGAGGTGCGAACAGAGAAGCAGCGATTCAACTGAGGGTTGGATGAGGGCAAGAAAGGGGGGTCAAGGGGGGGAAGGGGGGTGGAGAAGGATGGGGGGAAGAGGGAGGGGCGAGAATGAGAGAGAAAAGGCGGAAACATAAGTGCGGACAGACGAGGGCAGGAGCTACTAGGTATGTCAGTACTAGCTGAGAGCAAAAATATGATGCAGGGAATTAACGAGGCACAAGAAACGTCAACATGCCAAAGTAATAGGTGACACGAGGATGTCAGTGGAACCACGCGATAACTGTATCTTCCTGAATCTGTCCGATCCGTCCAGCGTCATCATATTGCAACCTTCGCTTTCATGCATCATGCCATCGTGTCCCGTAAAGCCAATTTGTGGACCGTTGTTGTAGACTGGACTCATCTAAACAGAGGCAACAAAACGGCTTGCTGTTGTGACGCCATGCAGGGAATAACGAGAAACGAAAAGCTGCGGCCTACCGTCAGCGTTCCCGCGTCATTGCAACCCTCTGACTCACCGTCTTTAAGAGTGCATAAGCATGGCTCCCAAGACATCTCCCGACGTCTCGGAGGAAAGGCCTTTTTTTATAAGCCCTAAACAGCATATGCCAGTGCGAGCAACCGCTCGGCAGGACATCACCTCTGACCGACGCGAATGTCTCTTCGCGCGTCCATCAAGAGAATTCTGGCGTCCCAAAGGCGTCCGTGGCAGGAATCACATGAGTGAAAATGCGGATCTCCGTTCACCGGGATTGACCTAGCCGCAGCAAGGTGGATCATGACCGGAAGAGAGCGCTGACTTAAGGCACCGTCGAGGACGAGAGGACGAAAGGGGGGAGACTACGGGCGTGTGAGAGCAAACCAGGATTCGGTATTTAAAATTCGGGATTCGGAGCGACTTCGAATTTCCGCAAAAGTCTGCTGCTGCCTGTGAGAAGCTGTGCGCGCTCGTCGCATCAGTGCGCGGCGAGAGAAGCGCCTCAAGGTACTTGAGGGTTATCGCCCGGCGGTTTCCGTGCCGCTACTAAGGGCGGAGTAGCAGATGTGGTACTACTGAAGCCCATGAATGACAATGCCACTGTCTTGGACAATGGAAAGGAGCAATGCCGCCGTTGCACTCTCGCTTACTCGCGTCGCGTGTGAGAGTTACTGAGGTTCTAATTTATATCGCGTACCTGCTGAGCAAGTCTTACAATGATGGAACAAGGAACTTGGGAAGGGATTATGAGATGGCAATACCTAGATGATTGGATGAGCCTCATCAGGAAACGAAGTGCACCTGATTGAATTCGAATTCAACCCCTCCAATTCCAGCGATGTGTGCCACCAGGCGTGTTTCCCTACACGTTCATGCAGAGGGTTACAAGACCAAATTTCGTCACTGAGACACGAGCACACTGCGAAAGAGCTGGGCCCTGAAATTGATTTCGTAGCAAGCCCTCGCGGACGAATGGAAAACAAGCTGGTCATCAGTTCGAGGGAGCCGAGGCTGATTCCCGTCTGCCTAGAGCGGTTGCGGAGAGAATTACTGTAGAACCTGGATCAGTGATTCATCCTTACTCGCGTGGCCTCGGATTACTCGAGTGGCCACCAAATTTGGTGATAATTACTCGAGTGGCCACGCCAGGGGATTGAAGTTGATTTTGTTTTACCCGGCGCATTACCCTACAAGGGTTTGTATCCCCGAAACATCTGTACTGATTAATGCGCGATCTTCAATATCCGAAATTTATGATCGTGACCCCATATGACCGCGCCTGATTGGACGTGCATTGCAAAACAAAACACCGCGCATATAATCGACCAATCATGCGCGGTCATTTAATGTCCCGCGCATTGACGCCCGGGCATTGCAGTTTATGATCGCGGAAATATATGATCGGACATTAGTATATGATGTGCCCGACCATTAATGACCGCGCATGATTTGTCGACTATATGCGCGTCCAATCAGGCTCGGTCATATAGAGTCACGAACATAAATATCGAATATAAATCATCACGCGAAAACATCTATTATAAATCATCGCGTAAATTGAAAATCGTGCAATTATCAATACAGATGTTTCGGGGATACGAACCCTAGTAGGGTAATGCGCCGAGAAAAACAGAGCCAGCGGGAATCCCCTGGCGTGGCCACTCTAGTAATTATCACCAAATTTGGTGGCCACTCGAGTAATTCGAGGCCACGCGAGTAAAGATGAATCACCGATCCAGGTTGTAATTCTCTCGCGGTTGCGAGTTTCCGTTAGATCTCATACCTTGGTACCTCCATTTCCTTCCATGCTGGAATAACGAGCTGTGGTAGCAAATGCCTGGAAGCAAAATCTAGAATTTGGGAATCAAGCTTGCAGCTCCTGCTTCCTGGCTCTCATGCCGTAGTCGTCGCTTCATTCATAATCTGTGTTTCGTCCAAACGGGGATCGAAAAGCCCGTCTCGTCGTGGGATGGGCAGAACTGGATCCGATGGCATTCCAGGGATTGACCCTGGCGTCCCGGATCAGCCAGATTGAAACTCAAACGCCACAACCGTTCCGTGCAGATCTCTCTTGCGCCGTTGCTGCGTCACTTGTCGGACCCAGTGTCGATTTTAGGACGTCGGCTCTAATCTCGAACATGCTGTCCATCCTTCCATTTCCTTCATCCCTTCTTTAGCAGATCGCACATATGCTACACTATGTACCAGATCTGGATCCACTCTGTTAACTCCCACTCTTCCTGTGAGTTACTTCCTATTCCTCGTTACGCTTCTTAGAGCCACCTTTAACTTCTTGCCGTTTCGTAGCCCAGCATCTGCTGATTCCAGAGTTCTTATCGTTCGAACTTCTAAGATGGAGCCTACGAGTATTAATAGTCTACCAGACGACCTACTCTTTACGATCCTGAGGCTGTCTTTCAAACAACTTGCTTCATGCGAGTCCTTCATGAATACCTTGTGGACCTCCAGTCGCCGTTTCTTACCACTTGATGAACCTAGAGACGAAGCAGATCTGCTGTTAATGAAGACACCCGTACCAGCCCCTCCTCCAGCCGCCGACGTGGCTCAGAAACTCCGTTTCGGTTCCGTCTGCCGTCGTTGGCGTGATGTCATGAAGCTTCACGAGACCACGCTCTCTGTCAAAGGAGATATTCCGGTGTCCCGAGAGGATCTCTCAGCCGCCGTCACGCGCTTCCCCAACCTCTCCCATCTGCATCTTAGCGGCAACGTCATCGAGTGGGTCGACGACGCCTTCCTTGCTCACCTAGCTTCGTCATGCCCGAAGCTGACAACTCTCCATGTGGGAAGGAGGTTTGCGCGCCAATTGCCTCTCGGCCTTGATAGCCAGGTTAAGCATTATCGTAGGAAAGAGCATCCAATAACTACGGAGGGCTTGGATGGGTTTTTTCAAAGGCTTCCCGAATTGGAGCAGGTTACCCTGCTCCCATATTCCGTCTTTCAATTGACGCGTCTGCACACCCTTCTTCTCACCGACGCTGCAATCATCAGAAACCCCGGTTTTACAAACCTCACTTCTCTTACCACCCTGTACCTCACCTTTCCCACGAACCATTGGCACTTGTCCAGCCTCCTTCACCTCCCACGACTCGCCCATTTCTCCACCCTCGGCCATTACCAGAATTATCAGCCCGCAAGTGCTGCAAGTGTGGCGCTGCAGTCTCCTCTGAAATCGCTAAAGTTTTTCGTTTCCTGTCCTGAGTGGGACATCATCTTTCCATTAGCATCGCCGTTCATCGGGCTTGAGGAGCTGCTGATTACCAACTGCAGTGGGTTGGAGACCCTTCCCGACCGAATGGGAGACTTGCTGCCGTGCCTTCGCAAGCTGACCATTCGCTGTCAAACTTATATGCTATAGTCTGTGTAGGCTGTAGTGGGGTAGACTATATGGGGTACAACATTTCTAGGTTTTTCTACTTGTACCCACCTGCTTGCTAGTTCATTCATTCCTCATTTCTTCACATGGTATAGAGCAGGTTCCCTAGTGGGAACACTTCACAGGGCCCACCACGATTTTTTTTTCCTGCCCGGAGCGTGCTTCGCTCCTGCCCGAGTCGCGCCCCGTGTGCCCTCCCTACCGTCGCGCCCTCTCACGGCCCCTCACGGCCCCCTTCGTGTCGCCCTTAGCGGCCCCTCTCACGGCCCTTCGCGGCCCCTTACGGCCCCTCGCGCTGCCCTTACGGCCCCTCGTGCCGCCCTACGGCCCCTTACGGCATCTCGCGCCGCCCGTCGGCCCCTCGCGCCGCCCTTAGCGGCCCCTTACGGCCCCTCACGCCGCCCTTACGGCCCCTTACGGCCCCTCGCGCTGCCCGTCGGCCCCTCGCGCCGCCCTCGTCGGCCCCTTACGGCCCCTCGCACCGCCCTCGTCGGCCCCTTACGGCCCCTCGCGCCGCCCTCGTCGCCCCCCCCCCCCCCTTACGGCCCCGTCGCTGCCCTCCCCGGCCCCTTCAGCAGCCGAGCCGCCGAGCCGCCCAGCAGCCGACCGCCGAGCCGCCCAGCAACCGAGCCGCTGAGCCGCCCAGCAACCAAGCGCCCAACAGCCGAGCCGCCGAGCCGCCCAGCAGCCGAGCCGCCGAGCCGCCCAGCAACCGAGCCGCCGAGCCGCCCAGCAGCCGAGCCGCCCAGCAGCCGAGCCGCCGAGCCGCCCAGCAACCGAGCCGCCGAGCCGTCCTGCCGTCGAGCCGCTACTGTTCCTACCGGCGCGCCCCGGCCCTACTTACTCGGACTGGTGAGATCACTCCCTGCTAGGCCACTGCAGTCATGGCTACCCCCAGTGTCCTTACCTTTGATGCTGAGGGTCGTGCTGTTGACTTTGAGGTCTGGGTCGATGACCTCCAGCTGTTCCTACAGTGCGATAGGGCAGACGAACTCTCCCTGTTCGACCTCACCTCTGGTGCCTCTCCTGCCCCGCCTGCTACTGCTGACAGCACTGTTCGCTCACAGTGGGCCACACGCGATGCTGCTGCCCGTCTTGCTGTGCGTCGCCACTTACCGACCACTGAGCGTGCGCACTTTAGCCAGTACAAGAGTGCTAGGACCTTGTACGACGCTGTAGTTGCACCCTACTCCTCCCCTGCCACTGCTGCGCTTAGCCGCCTCATGCTGCCGTACCTGTTCCCTGACCTTGCTGCCTTTCCCACAGTCGCTGACCTCATTACGCACCTTTGCACTAGTGACACTCGCTACCGCGCTGCGCTTCCTGCTGAGTTCTGTGCCAAGAACCCCCCCCCATGTACATCACCCTCTACTACATAGTCACCCGGCTCCCTGACTCCCTTCGCTTAGTCAGGGACCACTTCCTCTCAGTTTGCCCCACCACTCTCACCGTTGACCTCGTCGAGGAGCGCCTCCTAGCAGCAGAGAAGAGCATAGTCGCTGTAGGAGCCTCTCGTGGTGACCCTCGCACCCCCGTCTTTGAGGGGTGTTCCCCCTCCCCCCTCTTGCCCTCTGTTGCTTCTGCTGCTGCGGCCGACCTCGTTGGTTTTGAGTCGGTCGGCGCTGCGTCTGCCCCTAGCGGGAGACGCCGCACTGGCAAGGGCAAGGGGGGCAAGGGCGCTGGAGGGGCTGGCGGGGGCGGTGGAGGTGGTGGTAGCGGCAGTGGAGGGGGTGGGGGTGGAGGTGGGAGTGGTGGCGGGGGTGGAGGTGTCGGTGGCAGCAGTGGAGGCGGAGGAGGCGGCGGCGGTGGCGGAGGGAGCGGAGGCGGCGGAGGTGGCGGAGGCGGCGGAGGTGGCGGAGGCGGCGGAGGCAGCGGTGGAGCTGGTCGCGGCTCTGCGCAGAGGAGTGGCTCCGGTGGTGGTCCGCGCCAGCAGCAGCAGCGCAGTCGTGAGACCACGTCCCCCCAGCAGCTTCGTGAGTGGTACGCTGGGCGTCAGCGAGGTGGGGGTACTGGTCCCTGCACCTACGTCCTCCGTACCGGCGACCGCGCTGGTGAGCAGTGCGGGGGCCCGCACTCCACCCAGCGCTGCTTCGGCCGCCTGACGGACGCGTGGCATCACCAGTTCCCTGACGCCACTGAGATCCCTCGCTGGGGAGAGCTATCTAGGGCGGGGGTTGCTATCTTTGATCTTGACTATGATGCTATTCTTGCTGCCATGTATGCTGTGTCTACTAGTGATGAGGGTGACTGTTACCTGTGTCTTCCGCCTGACCCGGGCATTGAGGCTGCTGCTCTAGGTGCTGGTGAGGCTGCTGCTCTAGGTGCTAGTGCGTCTGCTGCCCCCGGTGCTGGTGAGTCTGCTCTCTCAGGTACCACGTCGGCTCAGGCCTTACACACCTTCACCCTTGACTCGGGTGCTTCCCGCTCCTTCTTTCGAGACCGCACCACGCTTACGCCGCTTAGTCGGCCGGTTGCGGTCTCCCTGGCGGACCCCTCTGGGGGTCCTGTCCTTGCTCGCTTCTCTACTGTCTTACCGTGTCCGGCAGCCCCCTCTGGCACCCTGTCAGGTCTCTACCTCCCCTCGTTCTCTACGAACTTGGTGAGTGGAGCTGATCTACAGGATAGGGGGGTTGACCAGTTCACTCCTGCGAGTCAGCGGGTGACCCACTGCACGTGTGCTCGGACGGGCCGACACTTGGCCACGTTTACCCGTCGGCCGGGGTCGAGCCTGTACACACTGACTACTGAGTCTCCTCCGGTTGCTGAGTATGGTCAGGTAGTTGCGTCGAGTCAGGTATTTGCTGCAGCGACCAGGCCTGGTCCTGAGCTGCGCCCTGCTCGTGTCGTCTCCTGTCCCACCAGACTCTCCTCTGGCACCACCGCCTTGGTCACCCCTCCCTGCCTCGTCTCTGAGGCATGGCCTCCCGTATCCTTGTCTCTGGTCTCCCCCGGTCCCTACCTCCCCTACCTCCGGGGCCTGCCCCTACCTGCGTCCCCTGCGTCGAGGGGCGACAGCGCGCCGCCCCTCACTCCTCCGAGTTTCCTCCGACAGAGGCTCCGCTGCAGACTCTTCACATGGACGTGTGGGGCCCCGCCCGCGTCCGTGGCCAGGGTCACGAGCGTTACTTCCTGTTGGTGGTTGACGACTACTCGCGTTACACCACGGTGTTCCCCTTGCGCAACAAGGGTGACGTCACTGAGGTGTTGATCGACTGGATCCGCGCAGCTCGTCTCCAGCTCAGAGAGAGTTTCGGCTCGGACTTTCCTGTTCTGCGTCTGCACTCTGACAGAGGCGGGGAGTTTTCCTCTGCCCGTCTGGGAGCCTTCTATCGTGCACAGGGCATCCGCCAGACCTTCACGCTTCCGGCCTCTCCACAGCAAAATGGGATTGCTGAGCGCCGCATTGGCATGGTCATGGACGTCGCTCGTACGTCCATGATCCATGCGGCTGCTCCCCATTTTCTGTGGTCGTTTGCGGTTCAGTACGCAGCGCATCAGCTCAACCTCAGGTCCTCCCCCGGTAGACCCCCCTCCCCCCTCAGGGTCCTGCCCCGTCAGGTGTGTCCCAGGTAGACGCAGTCGAGCCTGTCGAGGTAGCTGTTGACTCTGGTGCTGCTAGAGGTGCTGAGCCTGCGGGTGCCGGGTCTGGAGGTGCTGAGCCTGGGAGTGCGGAGCCTGGGGGTGCTGAGTCCAGGGGTGCGGAGCCTGGGGGTGCTAAGCCTTGGGGTGCTGAGTCTGGGGGTGCTGAGCCTGGGGTTGCGGAGCCTGGGGGTGCTCGGTCTGCTCGTGTGGCCTCTCGCGGTGCTTCGTCGAGGCGGGAGCTACTCTCTCCGCACGAGCTGCGCGAGTGGTTTGCCCGGCGCTGGAGCCGTGGTGCTGGAGTTGGAGGTACTACTGCTGCTGCTGGTCCCGGAGGTGCTCGTACTGGCGGTACTGGAGCTGCTGGGACTGGGGGTGCTGCTGGGGCTGCTGGAGTTGGTCCTGCTCGAGGTACTGCTGGAGCTGCTGGCGGTACTGGAGCTGCCGGTCCTGCTGGAGTTGGTGCTGCTGGAGCTGGAGCTGCTGGGGGTGTTGGCGCTGGTGGTTCTGCTGGCGCTGGTGCGTCTGAGGGTGCTGGAGTTGACGCTGCTGGCGCTAGTGCTGCCGCTGGGGGTACTGGTGCTGTCCCTGCTGGTTCTGGAGGCGCTGAGCGGCCGAGGCCGTACTTCGTTCCGCTCCTTGAGCAGGTTCTTGGTCTCCCGCCCTCTACTGGTCCTGCTCCTCCCTTAGAGTGTCCACAGCCTGTCCAGTCGCGGTCACAGTTACAGCCCGCCTCCCCCCTACCTGCTCCTTCTCCCTACACTGGTCCTACTGGAGGTCTTGCTGAGCATCGTGAGCCTGCGTCTCGTCCTGCGTCGCCTGTTCGTGCTGCTCGCACTAGTGGTCGTGCTTCGCGTCCGCGTCCTCCTGCGGTCCCAGGCACTCACCAGATGGCACTGCGTCCTTCCACTGCTCCTCTGCGTGTCCCGTTGCCGTCTCCTCCAGAGTCCTCTCTTCCTGTTCTTGCTGACCCGGAGTCTGACTCTCTTCGTGCTGCCAGTCCTACTGTCACGCGTCTCCTGGCTACTGTTGTCACTGACCCTTCCTTTGAGTCCACTGCTGCGTCTGCCTTAGTTGCTGAGCTTGTCGACTTTGCTGCTCGCTGTCGTCTAGACTACGCCGCTAGTCTTGTTGCTGAGTCTGGGTCTGTCTGTCCTCCGTCCGTCGGGGGTGAGTGTGCTCTTAGCACGGACGTCCTTGAGGATAGGCAGGAGGAGTTTCAGTGTTTTGCTGCTGCTTTGCCTCATCTCGTGTCCACGCTGATTGCCCCTGAGGGAGACCCGGATGCACCAGACATCCCGACTCCTCGATCGTACGCTGAGGCGATCGAGGGTCCCTACTCCTCTCAGTGGCAGTCAGCCATGGACGCAGAGATGGCTTCCTGGAAGTCCACAGGCACCTACATCGACGAGGTTCCCCCACCTGGGGCGAACATCGTCAGTGGCATGTGGATTTTCAGGGTGAAGCGGCCGCCGGGTTCTCCGCCTGTCTTCAAGGCGCGCTACGTGGCTCGAGGCTTCAGTCAGCGGCAGGGAGTTGACTACTTTCAGACCTTCTCTCCCACCTCGAAGATGACCACTCTTCGGGTGCTGCTGCACATAGCCGCTCAGCGCGACTACGAGCTTCACTCTCTTGACTTCAGCACAGCTTTCCTGCAGGGCAGCCTGCACGAGGAGATCTGGCTGCGCCGCCCACCTGGCTTCACTGGGTCGTTTCCTCCTGGTACCCAGTGGAGCCTCCGGCGGCCAGTCTACGGTCTCCGCCAGGCGCCCCGTGAGTGGCACGACACACTGAGGACTACATTTGCGGCTCTTGGGTTTGCTCCTTCTACAGCCGACCCGTCGCTGTTTCTGCGCACCGACACCTCTTTGCCGCCGTTCTACATCCTCGTGTACGTCGACGGCTTGGTCTTTGCCACTGCTGACACTGCTGGACTCGCCCACGTGAAGTCCGAGCTGCAGAAGAAACACACGTGCACAGACCTGGGTGAACTGCGCAGCTACCTTGGCTTGCAGATCACCCGGGACAGAGCACAGCACACCATTACCCTGACTCAGTCACACATGGTGCAGCAGGTCCTTCAGCGCTTCGACTTCACGTACTCCTCGCCTCAGGCCACTCCTCTGTCTACTCGCCACTCGCTCTCAGCTCTGCCTTCGGATGAGTCCGTAGAGCCGAGTGGCCCGTACCCAGAGCTTGTTGGCTGCCTCATGTACCTGATGACCTGCACACGACCTGACCTTGCATACCCTCTTAGCATCTTGGCACGCTATGTTGCTCCTGGGAGACACTGACCAGAGCACATGGCTGCAGCGAAGAGGGTGTTGCGCTACTTGTGCAGTACGTCGGGCTTGGGGCTAGTGCTTGGAGGGCGACGTCGAGTGGTCCTCACAGGTCACGCAGACGCTTCTTGGGCTGACGACCAGGCTACGCAGCGGTCGTCACAGGGTTACACCTTCAGCCTTGGTTCCGGCTCTGTTTCGTGGCGGTCTACCCGCTCGTCTTCTGTTCTCGGCTCCAGCTGTGAGGCTGAGATCTACGCGGGGGCCATGGCTGCACAGGAGCTACGCTGGCTCACCTACCTGCTGACCGACCTAGGAGAGCCGCCTCGTTCTCCTCCAGTTCTGTACGTAGACAACAAGGCCATGCTGGCCTTGTGTCGGGAGCACAGACTGGAGCACAGAACGAAGCACATTGCTCTTCGCTACTTCTTTGCTCGTGAGCTGGAGCGTGTGTGGTCAGCTGCGTCTTGCTTACGTGGCCTCTGAGGCCAACACTGCTGATATCTTTACCAAGGCACTTCCGCCTTGTGATCATCAGCGCTTCTGTACGATGCTAGGTCTTGTGCCTACTTGGCCTCACTTGCTCACTTCTTGACCTTGCTTGTACTGTGATCTTTCTATACCTGCACTTGTCTGTTTACCTTTATATATGATCTTGCATGTGAACTGGCCTTTTGGCCTTGCTCTTGTGCTCGGATTGTGTGGTGACAATGTGATCCACCCTGAGCTTGCTTTGCTTTGCTTGACTGGTCTTGTGACCCCTTGTTCTCCCCCACTTTGCCTATGGGGGTGTGTCAAACTTATATGCTATAGTCTGTGTAGGCTGTAGTGGGGTAGACTATATGGGGTACAACATTTCTAGGTTTTTCTACTTGTACCTACCTGCTTGCTAGTTCATTCATTCCTCATTTCTTCACATTCGCGACTGCCAGTCTCTTGCCCGCCTGCCTGAAAGCTTTGTTTCTCTGAGCCGTTTGGAAACCCTCGTCTTTTGTATGTGCAGATTTCCCTTACCCAGCAACTTCGGTCACCTCCCTGCCCTTAAATTGCTGGTGCTGGAACGATTGTGTCTCCGGGAACTCCCTGCTTCCTTCTGCCATCTCCTCTCTCTCGAGGCACTTTTTTTAGTTAAATGTTTTGTCTATGATGTTCAGCAGCTGCCATAAGGCTTCTGCCGCCTCACGGCTCTCAAGGTGCTCAGATTCTCAAGCCGGAACCTTCCCTTGCCAGAGGACGTTGGGACCCTTGCAAGTCTCGAGGCTCTCAGGTTGCATAAGTGCCAGAACCAGCCCCTTCCAGCTTCCTTCACTCAGTTGACTTCCCTCACGAGCCTTGAGCTGAATGTATGCCGCTTAGTCGAGCTTCCAGAAGCCCTGGGAGAGCTGAGCAACCTATAGGAGCTGAAGATAATAGAGTGTTCAATCAGGACGCTTCCTGGCTCTCTGGTACGGCTTCCGAGACTTCAAACCTTAGAGGTTAGGGATTGCTGGTATCTCTTAGATGTACCCTTAAGGATGGAAACGCTCGTGGGGCTGAAGAGGCTGGAGCTGACGCGGTGTACGCAGATGAGGAGACCGCCTGCTCGTCTGCCCCCCTCTCTTGAGATTCTCGTTCTGGGCCCCTTGTTCTCTCATATGGTGGACATCTCCCAGCTGTCGCAGCTGAAGGTGCTGAAGCTGAATAATGTCAGGGTGCAATGCGGGCGTGCAGTGAGCGGCAGGTTGCCGTGTCTGCAGCAGCTGGAGCAGTTGGAGATGCGTTTAGGTGGTGACAGTCGGGAGCTATCAGTCCCGCTGACCTTTCTCCCTCGCCTGCGCAGCTTGCTAATAGATGCGCCAGGAGTCTGCAGCCTCCCTGAAGACATGGTGGCAGCATTTCCGCAACTGCGGCAGCTGGAGCTTCTTTCTTGGTCACCAGGGAAGCTGCCAGGAAGCGTACTGGAGCTGCGCACGCTGACTTCATTGAGTATCAACGCACCCCGGCTGGTGTCGCTACCTCACCGCATGAGGTCCTTATCTCGGCTGCGCAAACTGCAGCTGATTAGCTGCAGCGCCTTGCAGCAGCTCCCAGCGTTTCTCACGCAGCTGCACCATCTGATTCTCCATGACACCTCCATGCGCTCCCTTCCTGCAAATCTCGTGCAGTTCACTAAAGAGCCTTGACAGCTAGGCAGGAACGAAGGTTCCTCACAGGATTTGACAGGGTTGAAGGTTCCTCAGTTTCTCGGAGGCTCGCTTGCATTGTCCAAGTGCTTGCTGATGCTTGTTAGAGAAGGTGTCTTTGTAGGTGGGCAGGGTAGGTAAAAGAAATGCATGGAATGTACAGTTAATAGAATCGTATTGTGGTCGTTAATATGTTGTCTCTTGTACCCCTGTTCGTTGCTTGGAATAAGTGTTTTCATTTCTGTTGTATGCAGTATGCTGTATGCATAGTCAAAACTACTTCGTATGGAAAAGTAGTAGTACTACTACAGGCTACGTTGTCAAGTCCGGGCTTCTCAGCATCAATGGACCAATCCTACCATTATAAGTCTGTTGAAAGACAAGTAGTCATGCAAGAGAAGCTTTGAATGCTGTCAAAAGGACAAGTGAATGTCATGGCACCTCATGGCCATGGCCGACCATGTACCGACCAAATCGCTTGTGTGATGAAAAGCCGCATTATTCTCGTTTCGTCATAATTTCCTAACGGACTGACTTTGTCAACCGCTGGATGAAAGGCTAATTGACAAAAGGCAGGAGGAAAAAGTTTAGAACAAGAAAGAGAGTTTTGCACTAGCAGCAGTTGTGATACATATAGGAAACCCTAATTGGGTTGTACTCGCTATAGAGTACCCCACTGCAGGCTAGACAATTACATCATTCTGACACACCCCCATAGCCAAAGTGGGGTGTAATCAACACAACAAGCAGTCATAAAATAGTTCACAAGCCCAAGTAAAGCTAGAGGTAGTCACAGAGGGCATGTGAGGAGGAGGAGGGACTGTGAGAGGAGAGGAGATGGGAGGCGACGGCGGAAGCTGCAGACACACAGGAGCTGCTGGCTCAGTGGCTATCGAAGCAATGGCCCGGACTACAGGAGTAACTGGCTCCGCGGAGATTGTAGCCTCCTGACTGGAGCAACTGACCCACAGGCGACTGGCAACTACCGGAGATTGTAGCCTCCGGACTACTGGTGCTGCTGGCGACACGACTGCGACCTCCGCTCAACCTCTGCCAACTGCCCCACGCCCCTAGCACACACCCCCTGCGGCACCCCTAGCTCCACTCCCACGTCACCCCCCTAGCACCACTCCTTTGGCTCCCACACACCCACCCCCCCTGAGCGGCAGCTGCAGCAGCGGGAGACGGAGGAGGAGGAGAAGTAGGGGACGGTGCACACAACCGGCACCCCCATAACCGCCACCCCCACACTCCCCACCCCCAAACCCTAAAATGGGTGGCACGGGGCAGGAGCGCGGGGGACGGCGAGGGGGACGGCGCGCGGCCCCCAAGGCGCCACCACGGGGCAGCAAGGGGGGTCGCGCACGGCTCCAGGGGTGGCGCGCGGCCCCCAGGGCGCCACCACGGGGCAGCGAGGGGCCGCGCGCGGCTCCCCAGGGCGCCGCGACGAGGCAGCGGGGGGGTCGCGTACGGCTCCAGGGGTGGCGCGCGGGTCCCCGGGGGCGACGCGAGGGTCGACGGGGGTGGCGCGCGGGTCCCCTGAGGCGACGCGAGGGTCGACGGGGTGGGCGCGCAGGTCCAGCGGGGCCGGCGCGCCAGGAAGAAAAGGGGCCGCGCGCCTCGGGGCGCGCGACAGAGAGCAAATCGCCGTGCGCCGAAAAATACGTCGCACGTCACGGGGCGTGCGACAGATCGAGTAGTAGCGGAAGCAGGTTGGTGGGCCCACAGGCCGAGGAAGGACAGGCTCTGATAGCATGACAAAAGGTAGGAGGAAAAAGTTTAGAACAAGAAAGAGAGGTTTGCACTAGCAGCAGTTGAGATACATATAGGAAACCCTAATCGGGTTGTACTCGCTATAGAGTACCCCACTGCAGGCTAGACAATTACATCATTCTGACACTAATGACCCATGGCAGCTGCGGCACAGCCCGGATATGTCTTGATTCCTGAGATACGAGAAGAAGCAGTGGGAAATGGGTTGCGAAGGAGGGCTTGTGGAAGGGAAGGAGAGTGTTAGTGAATGCAGCAGACGCCTATGCTTGGCAATGTGAAACTGCGGTATACCCTCAATGCAGCAGACGCCCTCGATTCCCCGTGCCTCAATTCCTGTGCCTCAATTCCCCGTGCCTCAATTCCTGCGCCTCAATTCCCCGTGCCTCAATTCCTGCACCTCAATTCCCCGTGCCTCAATTCCTGCGCCTCAATTCTTCGTGCCTCAATTCCTGCGCCTCAATTCCCCGTGCCTCAATTCCTGCGCCTCAATTCCTGCGCCTGTGCCTGAATGCCTTGTGCTTGGATGATCAGTGCCTCAATTTCCTGTACCTGAATGCCATGAGGATGCCTCTGCCCTCTGCCTGAATTCCCTGTTTCTGAGTTCCCTGCTTCTGAATTCCCTGTTTCTGAGTTCCCTGCTTCTGAATTCCCTGTTTCTGAGTTCCCTGCTTCTGAGTTCCCTGTTTCTGAATTCCCTGTTTCTGAATTCCCTGTTTCTGAATTCCATGTTTCTGAATTCCCTGTTTCTGAATTCCCTGTTTCTGAATTCCCTGTTTCTGAATTCTCTGTTTCTGAATTCCCTGTTTCTGAATTCCCTGTTTCTGAATTCCTTGTTTCTGAATTCGCTGTTTCTGAATTCGCTGTGCTTTGAATCTTCGTGCCTGAAGGGCCTTATTCCTCTCTGCATGAATTACATGTGCCTGAATTCCCTGTTCCTGAATTCCCTGTTCCTGAATTCCATGTTCCTGAATTCCCTGTGCATGATTTCTCTGTGTCTGGATCATCTGCGCCTGTATCCCCTGTTCCTGAATGCCGTTTGCCTGAGTTCCTTGCGTCTGCATGCCCTGTGCCTGCATGCCCTGTGACTGAATTCCCCGTGCCTGAAGCTCCTGTGCCTAAATACGCTGTACCTGAATCCCTGTGCCTGGGCTGGGTTCCCTGTCCTGATTTCCCTGTGCCTGAACTTTCTGTGCCTGAATTATCTGTGCATGCATTCCATGTGCCTGAACAGTTGTGCCTAAATTCCCTGTGCCTAAATTTCCTGTGCCTAAATTCCCTGTGCCTAAATTCCCTGTGCCTAGATTCCCTGTGCCTAAATTCCCTGTGCCTAAATTCCCTGTGCCTAAATTCCCTGTGCCTAAATTCCCTGTGCCTAAATTCCCTGTGCCTAAATTCCCTGTGCCTAAATTCCCTGTGCCTGAATGCCCTTGTGCCTTATTTCCCGGTGCCTAAATTCCCTGTACCTCAATTCGAGTGCCTGAATTCTCTGTGCTTTGAATTCCCGTGCCCTATCTCCCCGTGCCGAAATTCCCCGTGCCTGAATCTCCTGTGCCTGAATTCGCTGTGCCTGGATTTTTAATGCATGCATTCTCTGTTCCTGATTTGCCTCTGCCTCCCTGTGCAGTGCATGTATGCCCTGTGCCTGAATTTCCTGTGCCTCAATTCCCCCTGCCTCAATTCGTGTGCCCTCAATTTTTGGGCCTGAATTCCCTGTGCCTGAATTAACTGTGCCTGTATTCCCTGTTCATGAATTCCTGTGCCCATCTTTGTTTGAATTCCCTATGCCTAGATTCTCTGTATGCCTGAATGCTCTCTGCCTGGAATTCCTGCGCCTAAATTCCCTGTGCCTAAATTCCCTGTGCTTGAATGCCCTGTGCCTAAATTTTTATGTTCTGAGATTTCTGTGCGTGGATTCCCTGAGCCTGAAAAAAATTCTCTGTGCCTGATTTCACTATGCCGGAATCCTCTGTGCCTGAATACGCTGTGCCTGATTTCACAATGACCCAATCCGCCTATCCTGCACCCACCTCGCTGTCTCTCTCCCCCCCTCTCACTCTGGCCACCCTCCCCCCCGATAACCCACCAGGTGTGCGTGGACCAGCCAGTAGCATGCACTCACACGATCAGGGATCACATTACTCATCTCTACACAGAGGTCAGCAGTGCCTTGTACTCTACCCTGGTCCTTGGACTCTACTGAATCAGGTCTGTGCTCTCATTTGACACCTGGCACGCCACCACTGCCATTTTCCCCCCATTGTCTCTTGTGTCCACCGATCTCAGACCCATGATCTCATTACACCATCATCCCATCAACCCATCAACCCTTTACCTCATCACCCATCGTCCCACCATCCCCGCACCATGCCCGTGCATTGGCACTGCAATGGTTGGTGTGAAACAGCCTTGGCAGGTCACTGCCTGGCCTGCCCCCTACGAGCTTGCCCAACTTGCACGAGGCACGACGTACGAACCAGAAGACAGGAGACAGGAGATCCAACTCGTCCATCTTCATGTGCCTTTCTAGCTGAGGCCACCTCACCACTATACTCCTTGCCGTATCAGCAGAACTTATCTCAACCTTGTGGGCCTCATGGAAGAGCCACATGGTTCTCATCGCATAGGTCGCATCGCATGGGTCACATCACATACCACGTCTCCTCTCATATCTCCCACTCCTCATATACCCACCACTCCTCTCATCCCCTCTATTCCCCCCATAACCTCCACTCCCCTCATAACCCCACTCCTAACAAACGCCCCACTCCTCTCATATCCCCCACTGCTTTCATACCCCCCACTGCTCTCATACCCCCCACTGCTTTCATACCCCTCACTGCTCTCATACCCTCCACTGCTCTCATACCCCCCACTGCTCTCATACCCCCCACTGCTCTCATACCCCCCACTGCTCTCATACCCCCCACTGCTCTCATACCCCCCACTGCTCTCATACCCCCCACTGCTCTCATACCCCCCACTGCTCTCATACCCCCCACTGCTCTCATACCTGCCCTTGCACTCCTGCTTTCTGCCCTTCCATTTCTGCTTTTGCCGCTTGAATAGAAGCGGCAAGCCTCTCCTCAGAGCCTCCAACTTCCACTGTTTCGTCTGCTCCTTCTCTGCGCTTTTTGCATTTTTCTACTCGCCCTGGCCGTTTCGACCCACCCATGCCTTTCCATCCCACCCATGCCTTTTTCATCCCAACCTACCCTGGCCTTTCATAACAATCAGGCATTGTCAACCCATCCAGGCTACTTCATCCCACCCCGGCCTTTTTAGCCCACCCAAACCTTTTCAACCCACCCAGCTGTTTCAACCCACCGATGCCTTTTCATCCCACCCATGCCTTTTCATCCCACCCATGCCTATTCACGCCAACCACCCATGCCTTGACATCCCATCCATACCTATTCATCCCAACCACCCATGTCTTTTCATCCCACCCATGCCTATTCATCCCACCCACCCATGCCATTTCAACCCACCCATGCATTTTCATCGCACCCTTGCCAATTCACGCCACCCACCCATGCCTTGACATCCCATCCATGCCTATTCATCCCAACCACCCATGTCTTTTCATCCCACCCATGCCTATTCACGCCAACCACCCATGCCTTGACATCCCATCCATACCTATTCATCCCAACCACCCATGTCTTTTCATCCCACCCATGCCTATTCATCCCACCCACCCATGCCATTTCAACCCACCCATGCATTTTCATCGCACCCTTGCCAATTCACGCCACCCACCCATGCCTTTTCATCCCAACCCTTGCGTTTCTACCCACCCGAGGCCTTCCCATCCCACTCAGGCCTCTGATATGCTTTGGCAGGCCAACTACTGTGCTGCTCCCTCTGCTGTGGCTCGTTTCAGGGAGAGGAATGTGTACAATGGCTGCAACATGGCGTGCATACATATGAAGTTGTGAAAGTTCCACGTTTGTGGTGCAAATGTGCTATGCTTGATGGAATTTTGTCAAGTGTGTTCGGGGAGGTGGGTGCTTTGGCACATCTCTTCGTCTGATCCTCCACCTCCAACCCCTCTCCAACACACACAAAGCTGGCTCGGCCATAACCAATCCTTGTGTGTGCTGTATGGAGAAGAGTGATTGTATGACATGTTATGTAACAATGCTATGCAAGGTATTGTGTAGTACAGCAGAGCTCGATTCACAGTGAATGAAGCCGGCATATATACGCTGTGAGGTAGACACACCAAGTGCCATGGCCATGAACAGCTACAAGCCCATGAACGTGCATGTATTTCACTTCAATGTCTATAAAATACATCGCGCAAATGATGATGCTGTGCTGTTGGGGCATGAGGGACAAAGGTAGCTCCTTGGGACAGGACATGAGGTGCATAAGACCACCTTGGAACAAATCATCACAGGTCTTGGAACCGGCAACCAGCAGCTGCATCTTGTAAGGACAGACATATGGTGCCATATCAAATGGTGACATATGCATGCATCCATCGATAAGAACTAAGGGAACGTGGCGCCACTCTTGGTAGGCAATCTTGAAGGAGGAGACGCCCAGAAGAGGGGCACAGCGCAGTGCCGGAGATATTGCCTAATGCCATGCGAGAGAGAGGCGGTGATGCGCGTGGTGACCTTGGCCTTGCGCCTGCTGAATAGGGCCTGCAGAGAGGGAGGGATTATGGATGGCAGGGCAGGCAGGCAGTTCAGGGAACGGCAGGAGCGAAGGCAGGGAAGGCGGGGAAGATGAAGAATGAGAAGAGGCAGAGCACAGCGCCTGCGGGTGTGCCTTGTTCATGAGAGCCAGTCCAATCTAGAGAGGTACCTGCTCACTCCTACGAGGCGTCTTCTCAATGCTTTAAAGCCAGGATCTCAAGTACTTCATTTGTTTTGCAGTTGGTGAATAGTGCTAGGCTGGGATTGGATGGCGAGGTACAGAAGTTGACGAGGAGTGAAGCGAGGGGTGCGAGGAAAAAACAAGTCGCAGGTTGTTTCCGAACCATCTAGGCACGGAAACTGGTTCGGGGCCGAAGCTGAAGTACCAGCGAATGTTTCAGATTCCCGAAAGTCTCAAGTCCCCAGCAATTTGTTTTGCAATTGAAGCACGGGCAAAATGGGGAATTTGTCGCACGGTCAACCCCAAACCCGTCACTCCACTTCGCCCACTCAAACAGGGTGACCCTAGCATCAATTGTTTTGCAGTTGATGCCAAATACTCTTACTTGAGATCCTGGCTTTAAGGGCGGTCAAATTGGCCTTGCGACTGGCGAATAGGGCCTGTTGGTGTTAAAGACAAAAGGTGATGGGAGTGGTGATGTGACCCTGTGGCTGTAGAATAGGGGCTGTTGGAGCAGGTAGAGTAGCAACGTGGAGAGTAGGGTAGGGATGGGAGGGGAGCTTGTGCATGCTGCTAAGTTGCGAAGGCGATTTCAGTAGGGCAGCTTTGACAATAAATTGCTTCAAGGGATTCTGACGACAAAGGAATCGGGCAATTTCTTGAAGAAATCGGGCAATTTCAAGGAATAGGGTGCGAGGGATGGACGTCGCCCTATGCGCTGCCGCGTATGTCTTGATTCATAGGGCAAGATGCACTCCGTAGCACCCCACCATGATGCGCTGGCACATGTGGAACAATGAACAGGAGTGAGGGGAGTGGGGGGGTGATAAAGGGGAGGGGAAGCAACGAACATGCGCAGCCAAGGGAGGGTGGAGAGAGCTGCAGTGCACAGCACAGCATAGCGCCCTGTCATGCCATGCCATGATGCACTGGACGAGGTGGTAAAGTGTGGGGGTTTGGATGGTGGAATGGAGGGTAGGGAAGGAGGGAGAAACGACGAGGAAAGCAATGACAGGGGGAAAGCGAGGTAAGGCGGGGGGAGGTGCAAGCTGCAGTGCACACCATAGCGCCCTGCAATGATGCGCTGGAGATAAAGGGTTTTTGCTTAGGGGAATGGAGGGTAGGGAAGGAGGAATAAACGATGAGGGGCGCAATGAGGGAGGGAAAGCGAGGAGGGGGGAGGTTCATGCTGTAACGCCCTGCCATGATGGGCGGGAGAGCTGGAAAGGTGTGGGTTGGTGGGAGGGGTGGGGTGATGCAGGGGAGGGAGGGCGGAACGAGTATGGGCACGGGCGGGAGAAGGGAGGGCTGTAACGCCCAGCCATGCTGCGGTGAAAGAGGTGGGGAGGGTTGGGCAGTGGGGTTGGTTGGGAGTAGGTGGAGAGAGTGAGGTACATGAATGTGCATAAGTATGGGTCTCCTGGCTCTTTGGTTCAATTGTTGAGGCCCTTCAAAAGGGAGGAACATGAAGATCACGAATATGCGTCTACTTTTCCCTACCTAGCTCCTGGTTCGTAGCTTGTGCCTCATGCAACCACGAGAGGTGGGCACATGCAGCGGCAGGGCAGGCAGTGACCTGCCAAAGCTATTTAACACCAACCATTGTAGTGAGGGCCGAAGCCAATGCACGGGGGGACTGTTATCAAGCTGTTGATGGCATGGGCTTTGTTGGGCGTCCAATGGGATGGTCCAGTATGCGGCAAAAACAAAAACCACTATGTGCCAGCCGGGAACCGAACCCGGATCTGCACCGTGCTGATGGCAGGGTGCTATTCTACCTCTTTATTGACACTATATTAAATGTACAATGTATATAAGGCAAATCCAGACACCTAGTGCATGGAAAGACATGCAGGCTAATCCTATTGTGAGGCCTACAAATAGGCCTCTGAGATGTCTCAGTGGTCCTCTCCAAAGTAGGCAAAGTCAGCTGCAGAAAGAGAAGTCACCTCGGGTGGTGCGTGGTTGACGCCCTCGGTAAAACGAATTTGTGCACGACGACAAACAGTGCGAGCCAGCTCACGTTGGTGGACCAGAGAAATCCGTTTGTAGAAGTTGGTCTCAAACAGCAGGGGAAGAGAATCTGTAGCACCACTCAAGTCGCGGAGTTGTGACGCCCCTTTGCGGCTGCATTGACGAAGGAAGTTGTTGAACGAAGAGCCGAAGCAACCGAAGGTTTCGATGACAAGGGGAAACAGTTTGATGTCTGGACGGTCATGAAGTGCTGCAGCATAGTGGGTGGTCTTCTCACTTTCACGAGTGGCTGCTGCTGAACCAATCACCGTAGCTGCGTTGGAGTGCGGAAACCCCTTTTGTGGATCAGCAACAGAAACATCCAAGGCCCAGGTGGTACCAGAGCTAATGTCGCGGCACGTGATGTCTGTGCGGCGGCCAGGCAGGAGATGCTGGTCTTCCATCTGCGCAGAGAACCCAAGCTCCAAGACAATGCGATGAACTTCTCGTTTGATTGCGTCGTGCACCTTAGTAGGCTCGTTGTTGCTAGGGCAGCGAATGACATGAGAATGGATGGAAGGATCGGTGAACGGGGAGTTGCAGGTGCAGGTGAGCGAAGATGAAAGGTGAGGGAGAGGAAGACCTAAGCGGATAGCTGCTGCAATGCGCCATTCAGTCTCTAAAAGCTGCATGTGCGGGGAGGATGGAGCCACTGTGAGCCAGTCACCTACATGCGGGCCCTGCAAAGAGGTTAGACGAGCAAGGCGAAGCGGGGACGTTACTGTGGCTCGAACCTTCTCCAGCAAATCGGCTTCGAGGTGTTGGGAGAGATGAGTAAAGAGTTTAGGAGGGTAGCCCGATTGAAGCACAGGCCATGATGGGAAGCGATCACGAATGTCTTGGGGAAGCATGGTCATGGTGGATGAGATTGAAGGGTCGAGGAGGTTAATGGAGTCCGTGGTGACGTAGGGGCGGAAAAGAGGAGCACCATCAGTGATGAAGTAGGTGGATAAGGTCGAAACTGTCTACGCCCAGCTACAGAGGTAACTGAGGGGGGCGATGGATGCAGAGCTGCGAATGCCGAAGCCACCTAAGCGGATAGGGAGCGAGGCTTGGAGGCGGGCCGATGTGGACTGTTCAGAGGTGGGATTCCAGTACTCAGAGCCCAGGAGCTGAGAGAAGTGGCTGAAAATGGTGCTGTCCCATGAAGAGAGTAGCTCCTGGATTTCGGGAAAAGGTGCGACAGTTCGGAGGAGGAAAGAAGGTCGGGCAGTGATGCATAAGGAAAGGATCCGTGAGGCAATCTGTGGGTCCTGCGGTTGATGCAGTAAAGGGAGGGAGGTAGTGAAAGAATCGAGTTTGTCACGAACTGTAGAGATGATGTAACCGTCGGAGCCAGTAGGAACGCCGGCGACAGTGAGACCGTTTGCAGCGATGGAAATACCCGGGGGCGGAATGCAGTGTTCAGGCAGGTCCATAGGGGCCCATAAAGAGCACTTAGAGGGTTGGACTGTAAGGCCGAGAGAGAGAAGGCGGGAGGTAAGGTCAGTGTATGCGGCAAAGACGTCTGAGGGAGGGCTGACCAAGTAGGTATCGTCTGCGTATGAGGTAATGAAAATTGAGGGAGACTGCTGCTGGGTTGGTTGGATGGCTAGCTGCTGTGTTAGGGCATAAAGGAAAGGGCCACAAGGGTCGCCTTGACGAACACCAGAAGCTGACTGGAATGTGTGGAGAAGGGGGGCGCTGCGGTAGTGGAGAGGTGAAGGGGTGGAGTAGAATAGGCGGAAGAAGGGAATGAGACTGGAGAATGGGGAGCGCCTTAATGCCTCAAACATGGAAACCCGGTTGAACGAGTTGAACGCGTTTGCAACGTCGAGCTGAAGCACCACCCAGTCTGGATGAAGGGAGAAGGCGGAGCACACTGCGTGCGACATAATCTCGATCCCGGCCGGAACTGCTACGCCAAATTGAAGGTGAGGAAGGAATGTCTCTCGCATCTGCTGCTTAAAAAGGAGAGTGATGCAGCGTGAAAGGAGGCGTGGTAGCACTTCCCCAATGGCGATGGGACGTACACCACCATGCGGTTTCTGCAGGGCCACGAGGTTCGAAGCGGTGTAGAAAGGCCTGACTGCAGGTGGAAGGTCACCCTGCAGCCAGTTCTGGAATACGTGGAGGAGAGAAGGGAGATGCTGCTGGTGAGAAAGAAACGTGTCCCTGAGGTGCTCAATGAACCACCCAGAAGGTCCAGCAGCTGTGCCACGGGGGGCGGACTGTAGAGCGGCATGGAGAACAGGGACGGTGAGCTATGGTGCGGCTGCAGGAGTGAAGCTGTGTACCCAGTCAGGAATCTCTGCTGCAGCAGGTGGGTGCTTGGAGCTGAGGGCAACAACTGTTTCTGATGATGGGGGAGCTAGCTCGCCAGCTTCCAGTGCTTCCAGTGACCGCGACCAATCCCCGCATTTCGCAAACCGCTTCGCACGGTTGAGACGAGCCTGCTGCGCTGTAGAACGTGCTGAAGCCATGTGCAGAGGTCTAGCGGCTGGAGTGGCTGCAGCTACGGCTTCGCTGAAAAGAGAGTGCCAGTCACCAGTGATGAAGCGGCGCACTAAGGCAGCACATGAAGAGGTAAGGGGCTGTGTGGGAGCAGCGACAGATGGTAGGCGCAGCAGGGGACGCGGAAATGCCAAGAGAATGAGGTGTGCAGCGATGTCAGAAGGATGCTGTGCAAGGCGGCGCAGTGGAATGAGAAGTGCATCGAGAATGAGGAGTCGGATGCGGGAGGGGATTCGGCGGAGAATAGGGCCAGGTAAGACTGCTGGGCTGAAGAAGGAAGGCCAATCCCAGGAAGGAACGGCCTCCCAAGTGGCTTGAGGAATTGCAGGTCGATCTACGGCTGCAGGCACCGAGGTTGGGGCTGATGAGCGGGGGGGAGGAGGCCGAGCAGCTTGCTGACGTGTGGCGGTGTTGCGAGAGCAGGCTGGAAGGTGACGGGCCAGCGAACCTGAGTTGGCAAAGGTGCGTCGACATGTGAGGCAAGAATTAGGAGGTAGTGGGTTATCGGAGGTTGATAAGGGCGGGCAGGGTTGCAGGCATGGCTGCGTAGAGTGAGGAGTAGGTGAAGGAGGAGGGGGATCTCGAGAAGGTGAAGCAGCAGTTTCATAGTGTGATAGTGGGTGCGTGTTGTCGGCAGGGGCTGTGGGAACAGGAGCATCTGCTGTAGTCGTCGGTGGAGGTGTTGAGGTAGATGAAGGATGGGCACGGGACGTCGAGGGCTGAGGGTGAGAGGTTTGAGGCCGTGATGGAGACGGAGAGTCAGGAAGGGTGGCTTTAAGGACGTGCTGGAGAATCTCCTTTTGTTTCTCCGAGACAATTTTTGGCGCTGTTGTTGGCTGTGGTTGCTGGGAGGGAGCAAAAGATGATTGAGGCTTAGGAGTAGGGGGGGGTGCAAGGCTTGATGAGGAGGTCGAAAGAATCGCAAAGGCTGGGGTTTGTCGCGAACAGGCAGGCAGGCGAGGAGACGTGGGTTCAGAGTCTTGGGCACCACGGCCCCTTTTGCGGCCTGTCATTCTGTAAGGAATTGGACTGGTGGCAAGCAAAATGATTTTGGAGGTAAAGGAAGCATAAGAAATGAGGTGGAACGTGTAGTCTTTGTTTCAAGGAAATGCACGTCGGGGGAAGGGGGGGTTCGCGAATCTGATGTTCGTGCAGCGAGTGGTAGAAACTGATGGTGGCACCATGCTGTCCTCTGCTGCTCAACACAAAGCTCAAACCACGCCGTTGCAAGGAGGACTCCACTCTGCGCCGTGCACTAATAGCCTGCCGGATAAGCACTAGTTTCGTAACAACGTGCGCCAACACCGTCACGGTAGATCCACGATTGTAGTTTCGATCGGCTCGTCGCGTCAAGGTGTCGCGGATTACTAGCAAGTCGTGGCTCAAATGTACGAGTATAAGAGAAGGTGCAAGGTTGCTGATTCCGCCCTTTAGCGGAGAGTAGTGAGCTTAGCAGCTTTACTTGAGCGAGCAGCTTAGCGAACTACTAGGAGAAGCGTTCTAGCGCTTTTTATAAGTGCTGCAGCGAGCTGGAGTGAGAGCGAAGCATGTGAAGAAATGAGGAATGAAAAAGAGAGGAGGGGCTGCACTAGCAGCAGTTGGCATACATATAGGAAACCCTAATTGGGTTGTACTCACTATAGAGTACCCCACTGCAGACTAGAGAAACATAATATTCTGACACACCCCCATAGTCAAAGTGGGGTGTAATCAGCACAACAAGCAAAGCAGAACAAGCTCAGGGTGGATCACAATGTCACCACACATTCTGAGCACAAGTACAAGAAGCAACAGTTTAAAGTTCACAAATGTAAGCAAAGCTAGAGGCTATCGCAGAGGGCAAGTGTGGAGGAGGAGGGACTATGAGAGGAGAGGAGGTAGTGGGCGGCAGCTGAAGCTGCTGGCACAGGGCGCAACTGGAGCAACTGGCACACGGGCAACTGGAGCAACTGGCACACTGGCAACTGGAGCAACTGGCACACGGGCTACTGGAGTAACTGGCTCCGCGGCTAACTCTGAGCGGCAGGAGCAACGGACTCACGGGAGACTGGAGCAACGGGCTCACGGGCGACTGGCGCAACGGGCTCACGGGCGACTGGCGCAACGGTCTCACGGGCGACTGGAGCTGCGGGCTTCACGGCGGCCACCCCCTTCAACCTCCCCAAACTATCCCACCCCCATTTCACACACCCCCTACTGCACCCCTAGGTTCACTCACACCCCACCCCCTAGCACCACTCCGTCGACTCCCACACACCCACCCCCCTCAGCGGCAGCTGCAGCAGTGGGAGACAGAGGAGGAGGAGGAGCAGGGGAGACCACACACCCGCCACCCCCTACTCGCCACCCCCAAACCCTAACACAGGGCAGGGCGGGATGGCGGGTAGGGAGGTTACGGGGGGGGGAGGGGGGGGGGGGGGGGGCGACGCGCGGCCTCCCAGGGCGCCAAAACAGGCGGCAGAAGGGGCGGCGCTCGCCCCCCTCCCCCAGGTCGCGGCCTCCGAGGGAGCCGCGACGGGCGACGGGAAAAGGGGGGGGGGGCGGTGCACGTGCCCCCGGTGCGCCGCGACTGGCGACGCAGCATGGCCGGGGCGGGGCCGGGGCAGGGTCGAGGAAGGGCCGAAAGGGGCGGCGACGGGGCCGCAAGTGGCAGCGACGGGGCCGCTGGAGGCGGCGACGGGGCCGATAGGGGCGGCGACGGGGCCGCTAGGGTCGGCGACGGGGCCGCTGGCGGCGGCGACGGGGCCGATAGGGGCGGCGACGGGGCCGCTAGGGTCGGCGACAGGGCTGCTGGCGGCGGCGACGGGGCCGATAGGGGCGGCGACGGGGCCGCGAAGGGGCCGCGAGGGGCCTGGAAGGGCGGCGACGGGCCGCGAAGGGGCCGCGAGGGGCCTGAAAGGGAGCGGCAACGGGGCCGCGAAGGGGCCGCGAGGGGCCGAGAAGGGCGGCGACGGGGCCGCGAGGGGTGGCGACGGGGCCACTAAGGGTCGCGTGAGGGGCACGCCACGGGGCGTGTAGTACACAGAGTAGCAGCGGAAGCAGTTAGGTGGGCCCAGAGGCCAGGAGCGTAGATCGCTCTGATAGCATGTGAAGAAATGAGGAATGAAAAAGAGAGGAGGGGTTGCACTAGCAACAGTTGGCATACATATAGGAAACCCTAATTGGGTTGTACTCACTATAGAGTACCCCACTGCAGACTAGAGAAACATAATATTCTGACAAAGCAAACTACTAGGAGAAGCGTTCTAGCGCTTTTTATACGTGCTGCAGCGAGCTGGAGTGAGAGCGAAGCAAACTACTAGGAGAAGCGTTCTAGCGCTTTTTATACGTGCTGCAGCGAGCTGGAGTGAGAGCGAAGCAAACTACTAGGAGAAGCGTTCTAGCGCTTTTTATACGTGCTGCAGCGAGCTGGAGTGAGAGCAAAGCAAACTACTAGGAGAAGCGTTCTAGCTCGCTTTTTATACGTGCTGCAGCGAGCTGGAGTAAGAGCGAAGCAAACTACTAGGAGAAGCGTTCTAGCGCTTTTTATACGTGCTGCAGCGAGCTGGAGTGAGAGCGAAGCAAACTACTAGGAGAGGCGTTCTAGCGCTTTTTATACGTGCTGCAGCGAGCTGGAGTGAGAGCGAAGCAAACTACTAGGAGAAGCGTTCTAGCGCTTTTTATACGTGCTGCAGCGAGCTGGAGTGAGAGCGAAGCAAACTACTAGGAGAAGCGTTCTAGCGCTTTTTATACGTGCTGTAGCGAGCTGGAGTGAGAGCGAAGCAAACTACTAGGAGAAGCGTTCTAGCACTAAGCAAATATTCTCCCGATGGTGAAAATGATTTGCCCAAATGGGTCAACGGGGTGATGTAGTAGAGACGGAACGGGAAATGGGATAATGGGGTGAGGGGATGATGGGGTGATATGTCAGAATATTATAGCTCATGCATATTGTGTAGGCTATAGTGGGGTAGCCCATAAGGGGTACAACCCAATTAGGGTTAGTACTTGTACCCAATTCATTCATAGTTCATTCATTCCTTGTTTCTTATCATGGTATCGAGCAGGTTCCCTCGTGGGAACTGTTCCTAGGGCCCACCGTTTTTTTTTTCCTGTCCGGAGCGCACTCAGCCCCTGCCCGAGTCGCGCTCCCCTCTCTCGCGCCGCCCTAGCGGCCCCTTCGCGCCGCCCTCGCGGTCCCTTCGAGCCGCCCTCGCGGCTCTGTCGCCCTACCCTAGCGACCCCGCGGCCCCACCCTCGCGGCGCCGGCCGCCTCCCTTCGCGGCCCCGATCCGCCGCCCTCGCGGCCCCGATCCGCCGCCCTCGCGGCCCCGCTCCGCCGCCCTCGCGGCCCCGATCCGCCGCCCTTCGCGGCCCCGATCCGCCGCCCTCGCGGCCCCTACTCCGCCGCCCTCGCGGCCCCGATCCGCCGCCCTCGCGGCCCCGATCCGCCGCCCTCGCGGCCCCTACTCCGCCGCCCTCGCGGCCCCTACTCCGCCGCCCTCGCGGCCCCGATCCGCCGCCCTCGCGGCCCCGATCCGCCGCCCTAGCGGCCCCGGCCCCTGCTCCTACGGCCCTGGCGCCTGCTCCTACGGCCCCCACACCTACTCCTACGAGCAGCCCAGCCGCCGAGCCGCCCGGCAACCGCGCAGCCCAGCCGCTGAGCCGCCGAGCCGCCCAGCAACCGAGCCGCCCAGCCGCCGAGCCGCCCAGCAGCCGAGCCGCCCAGCAGCCGAGCCGCCCAGCCGCCGAGCCGCCCAGCAGCCGAGCCGCCCAGCCGCCGAGCCGCCCAGCAGCCGAGCCGCCCAGCAGCCGAGCAGCCGAGCCGCCCAGCAGCCGAGCCGCCCAGCCGTCGAGTCGCCGAGCCGCCCGAGCCGCCCTGTCCGGTAAGAGCAGCGCCTCTCTCACAGCACTGCCCTCACCCTACTGTTTGCACTGCTAGTCTACTGCTGTCATGGCTACCCCTAGTGTCCTCGCTTTTGACGCTGAGGGTCGGGCCATTGACTTTGAAGTCTGGATAGATGACCTGCAGCTTTTCTTACAGTGCGATAGGGCAGACGGCCTCTCCCTCTTTGACCTCACTTCTGGTGCCTCTCCTGCCCCCGCTGCTGATGCCGACGCCACTGTTCGCTCATAGTGGGCCACGCGCGATGCTGCTGCACGTCTTGTGTGCGTCGCCACCTACCTACCTCTGAGCGTGCGCACTTTAGCCAGTACAAGAGTGCTCAGACCTTGTACGACGCTGTAGTTGCACGCTACTCCTCCCCTGCCACTGCTGCACTGAGCTGCCTCATGCTACCGTACCTCTTCCCTGACCTTGCTGCCTTTCCCACAGTCGCTGACCTCACTACGCACCTCCGCACTAGTGACACTCGCTACCGCGTTGCGCTTCCTGCTGAGTTCTGCGCCAAGAACCCCCCCCCCATGTACATCACCCTCTACTACATAGTCACCCGTCTCCCTGACTCCCTTCGCGTAGTCAGGGACCACTTCCTCTCGGTTTGCCCCACCACTCTCACCGTTGACCTCCTCGAGAAGGCCCTCCTAGCAGCAGAAAAGAGCATAGTCGCTGTAGGAGCCTCTCGTGGTGACCCTCGCACCCCCATCTTTGAGGGGTGTTCCCCCTCCCCTCTTTTGCCCTCTGTTGCCTCTGTTGCTGCGGCCGACCTCGCTGGTTTGGAGTCGGTTGGGGCAGCGTCTACCCCTAGCGGGAGACGCCGCCCTGGCAAGGGCAAGGGGGGCAGGGGCGCTGGAGGAGCTAGCGGGGGCGGTGGAGGCGGCGGTGGAGGCGGTGGAGGAGGTGGGGGTGGCGGTGGGGGTGGTGGCGGGGGTGGAGGTGTAGGTGGCGGCAGTGGAGGCGCAGGCGGCAGCGGCGGTGGCGGAGGGAGCGGAGGTGGCGGCGGTGGAGGAGGAGGCGGCGGAGGAGGTGGAGCTGGTCGGGGTGGCGCTGCGCAGAGGGTCGGCTCCGGTGGTGGTCAGCGCCAGCAGCAGCAGCAGCAGCAGCGCACTCGTGACGTCCCCTCCCCTCAGCAGCTCCGTGAGTGGTACACTGCACGCCAGAGGGGTGGGGGTACTGGTCCGTGCACCTACGTCCTGCGCACCGGCGACCGCGCGGGTGAGCAGTGCGGGGGTGCGCACTCCACCCAGCGCTGCTTTGGCCGCCTGACGGACGCTTGGCGTCACCAGTTCCCTGAGGCCACTGAGATCCCCCGCTGGGGTGAGCTGTCTAGGGCGGGTGTAGCTGTCTTTGACCTTGACTTTGATGCTATTCTTGCTGCCATGTATACTGTGACTATTAGTGATGAGGGTGACTGTTACCGGTGTTTTCCGCCCGATCCGGGCATTGAGACTGCTGCTCTAGGTACTGGTGAGGCTGCTGCTCTAGGTGCTAGCGAGGCTGCTGCTCTAGGTGCGTCTGCTCCCTCAGGTACTGGTGAGTCTGCTCTCTCAGGTTCTGCGTCGGCTTCGGCCTCCCACACCTTCACCCTTGACTCGGGGGCTTCTCGCTCCTTCTTTCGAGACCGCACCACACTCACGCCGCTTGGCCGGCCAGTTGCGGTCTCTCTGGCAGACCCCTCTGGGGGTCCTGTCCTTGCTCACTTCTCCACTGTCCTCCCGTGTCCGGCGGCCCCCTCTGGCACCCTGTCTGGTCTTTACCTCCCCTCGTTCTCTACGAACTTGGTGAGTGGTGCTGACCTACAGGATGCGGGGGTTCACCAGTTCACTCCTGCGAGTCAGCGGGTGACCCACTGCACGGACGCTCGGACAGGCCGACACCTGGCCACGTTTACACGTCGGCCGGGGTCGAGCCTGTACACACTGACCACTGCGTCTCCCCCAGTCCCTGCGTCTGGTCAGGTAGCTGCGTCGGGTCAGGTGTTTGCTGCAGCGTCCAGGTCTGGTCCTGAGTCTGCCCCCTGCTCGTGTCGCCTCCTGTCTCACGAGACTCTCCTCTGGCACCACCGCCTTGGTCACCCCTCCCTGCTTCGTCTCCGGAGCATGGCCTCCCGTGTCCTTGTCTCTGGTCTTCCCCGGTCCCTCCCTCCACTTCCTCCGGGGCCTGGCCCTACCTGCGTCCCCTGTGTCGAGGGACGACAGCGGGCTACCCCTCACTCCTCCCAGTTTCCTCCGACAGAGGCCCCGCAGCAGACGCTTCACATGGACGTGTGGGGCCCGGCCCGCGTCCGTGGACAGGGTCACGAGCGCTACTTCCTGCTGGTGGTTGACGACTACTCGCGTTTCACCACAGTCTTCCCCTTGCGCAGCAAGGGTGATGTCACTGAGGTGTTGATCGACTGGATCCGCGCAGCTCGTCTCCAGCTCAGGCGGAGCTTCGGCTCGGACTTTCCTGTTCTGCGTCTGCACTCTGACAGAGGCGGAGAGTACTCCTCTGGCCTTCTGCGAGCCTACTGTCGTGCACGAGGCATCCGCCAGACCTTCACGCTTCCGGACTCTCCACAGCAAAATGGGATTGCTGAGCGCCGCATTGGCATGGTCATGGACGTCGCCCGTACGTCCATGATGCATGCGGCTGCCCCCCATTTTCTGTGGCCGTTTGCGGTTCGGTACGCGGCGCATCAGATCAACCTTCAGCCCAGGGTCTCCATGCCGGAGACCTCCCCAGCCTTGCTGTGGACGGGGAAGGTTGGCGATGCGTCTGCGTTCCGTGTCTGGGGATCTCGGGCGTTTGTCCGCGACTTGTCTGCGGACAAGCTGTCCCCTCGTGCTGCTCCTTGCGTCTTCCTGGGTTTCCCCCCTGACGCCCCAGGGTGGCAGTTCTACCACCCCACCTCTCGCCGTGTTCTGTCCTCCCAGGACGTCACGTTCGACGAGTCGGTCCCCTACTACCGCCTCTTCCCCTACCGCACTCCGTCCCTCCCCCCGCCATCGCTCTTCCTTGTACCAGGTCCCCCCCCGGTAGACCCCCTCCCCTCTCAGGGTCCTGCCCCTTCAGGTGTGTCCCAGGTAGACGCTGTTGAGCCTGTCGAGGTCGCTGGTGACTCTGGTGCTGCTGAGGGTGCTGAGCCTGGGGGTGCTGACTCTGGGGGTGCTGAGCGTGTGGGTGCTGACTCTGGGGGTGCTGAGCGTGTGGGTACTACGACTGGGGGTGCTAGGCCTGGGGGTGCTGCGTCTGGGGGTGCTGAGCCTGGGGGTGCTACGCCTGGAGGTGCTGAGCCTGGGGGTGCTGCGTCTGGGGGTGCTGAGCCTGGGGGTACTACGCCTGGAGGTGCTGAGCCTGGGGGTGCTACGCCTGGTGGTGCTGTGCCTGGCGGTTCTCCGGGTGCTCCTCCTCGCCGGGAGCCACTCTCTCCCCAGGAGCTGCGTGAGTGGTTTGCCCGGCGCTGGAGGCGAGCTGCTGGAGCTGGAGGTGCTGCGGGTACTGGAGGTTCTGTTGCTGCTGAGAGAGCTGGTGCCACGGGTCCCGGAGGTGCTCGTACTGGGAGTACTGGAGCTGCTGGACCTGCGGGTACTTCTGGAGCTGGAGTTGCTGCGGGTGTTGGCGCGGAGGCTACTGCTGTCGGTCCTGGAGGCGGTCCTGCTGGGGGTACTACTGGTGCTGCTGGGGGTTCTGGAGCTGGAGCTGCTACTGGTGCTGGTGCTGCCACTGGGGGTGCTGGTGCTGTCCCTCCTGTGTCTGGAGTCGCCGCGCGGCCTCGGCCGTACTTCGTTCCGCTCCTTCAGCAGGTTCTTGGTCTCCCGCCTTCTACTGGTCCTCCTCCTCCCTTAGAGTGTCCACAGCCTGTCCCGTCGCAGTTACAGTTACAGCCGGCCTCCCCACTGCCTGCTCCGTCTCCCTACACTGGTCCTACTGGAGGTCTTGCTGAGCGTCGTGAGCCTGCGTCTCGCCCTGCGTCGCCTGTCCGTGCTGCTCGCACTAGTGGTCGCGGTTCGCGTCAGCGTCCTCCTCCTGTCCCTGGCACGCACCGGATGTCTCTGCGTCCGTCCACTGCTCCTCTGCGTGCCCCTTTGCCTTCTCCTCCTGAGTCTTCTCTTCCTGCTCTTGCCGACCCGGAGTCGGACTCTCTTCGTGCTGCCAGTCCTACTATCACGCGTCTCCTTGCTACTGTTGTCACTGACCCTTCCGTTGAGTCCACTGCTGCGTCTGCCCTAGTTGCTGAGCTCGTCGACTTTGCTGCTCGCTGTCGCCTAGACTACGTCGCCAGTCTTGTTGCTGAGTCTGAGTCTGTCTGTCCTCCGTCCGTCGGGGGTGAGTGTGCCCTTGGCACGGACGTCCTTGAGGACAGGCAGGAGGAGTTCCAGTGCTTGGCCGCTGCTTCACCTCATCTCGTGTCCGTACTGCTTACCCCTGAGGGAGACCCGGATGCACTTGACATCCCGACTCCGCGCTCTTACGCGGAGGCGATAGAGGGTCCCTACTCCTCTCAGTGGCAGGCAGCTATGGACGCAGAGATGGCTTCCTGGAAGTCCACAGGCACCTACGTTGACGCTGTTCCCCCTCCTGGGGCGAACATCGTCAGTGGCATGTGGATTTTCAGGGTGAAGCGACCGCCGGGTTCTCCGCCTGTCTTCAAGGCGCGTTACGTGGCTTGTGGCTTCAGTCAGCGGCAGGGAGTTGACTACTTTCAGACCTTCTCTCCCACCCCGAAGATGACCACTCTTCGGGTACTGCTGCACGTAGCTGCTCACCGTGACTACGAGCTACACTCTCTTGACTTCAGCACTGCTTTCTTGCAGGGCAGCCTGCACGAGGAGATCTGGCTGCGTCGCCCACCTGGCTTCACTGGGTCTTTTCCTCCTGGCACCCAGTGGAGCCTACGGCGGCCAGTCTACGGTCTCCGCCAGGCACCGCGTGAGTGGCACGACACACTGAGGACTACACTTGCGGCTCTTGGGTTTGCTCCCTCTACTGCCGACCCGTCGCTGTTTCTGCGCACCGACACTTCTTTGCCGCCGTTCTACATCCTCGTGTACGTCGACGACTTGGTCTTTGCCGCAGCTGACACTGCTGGACTAGCCCACGTGAAGTCCGAGCTGCAGAAGAGACACACGTGCACTGACCTGGGTGAACTGCGCAGCTACCTTGGCTTGCAGATCACTCGGGACAGAGCACGCCGCACCATTACCCTGACTCAGTCACACATGGTGCAGCAGGTCCTTCAGCGCTTCGGCTTCACGTACTCCTCGCCTCAGGCCACTCCTCTGTCTACTCGCCACTCGCTCTCAGCTCTGCCTTCGGATGAGTCCGTAGAGTCGAGTGGCCCGTACCCAGAGCTTGTTGGCTGCCTCATGTACCTGATGACCTGCACTCGACCTGACCTTGCATACCCTCTTAGCATTCTTGCACGCTATGTTGCTCCTGGGTGACACAGACCGGAGCACATGGCTGCAGCGAAGAGGGTGTTGCGCTACTTGTGCAGTACGTCGGGCATGGGGCTTGTGCTTGGAGGGCAGAGTCCAGTGGTCCTTACTGGGCACGCAGACGCTTCTTGGGCTGACGACCAGGCTACGCAGCGGTCGTCACAGGGTTACACCTTCAGCCTTGGTTCCGGCTCTGTTTCGTGGCGGGCTACCCGCTCGTCTTCTGTTCTCGGCTCCAGTTGTGAGGCTGAGATCTACGCAGGAGCCATGGCTGCACAGGAGCTTCGCTGGCTCACCTACCTGCTGACTGACCTCGGAGAGCTGCCTCGTTCTCCTCCAGTGCTGTACGTAGACAACAAGGCCATGCTGGCCTTGTGTCGGGAGCAGCGACTGGAGCACAGAACGAAGCACATTGCTCTCCGCTACTTTCTTGCTCGTGAGCTGCAGCAGCGTGGTCAGCTGCGTCTTGCGTACGTGGCCTCTGAGGCCAACACTGCTGATATCTTCACCAAGGCGCTTGCGCCTTGTGACCATCAGCGCTTCTGTACTCAGCTGGGCCTTGTGCCTACCTTGCCTCACTTGCTCACCTCTTGACCTTGCTTGTGCTGTTACATATATATATACCTGCTCTTGTTTGTCTAGCCTTTATATATATATGTACTCCTGCATGTGAACTAGCCTTGTGGCCTTGAACTTGTGCTCGGAATGTGTGGTGACTTTGTGATCCACCCTGAGCTTGCTTTGCTTTACTTTGCTTGACTGGTCTTGTGACCCCTTGTTCTCCCCCACTTTGCCTATGGGGGTGTGTCAGAATATTATAGCTCATGCATATTGTGTAGGCTATAGTGGGGTAGCCCATAAGGGGTACAACCCAATTAGGGTTAGTACTTGTACCCAATTCATTCATAGTTCATTCATTCCTTGTTTCTTATCATGATAGTGTGATGGGATGATGCGATCGAGGTAATAGTGTGATGGGGTGATGGCTGCACTATGCACACCTGCGGAAGTGGGGGATGGCAATGAGTATGAGGATGGGGATGGGGAGGTGGACGGTAGTGGAGAAGGGGATGGGGAAGGGGATGGAGAAGTGGATGGGAGTGGAGAAAGGGACGGGGATGGGATATTGTAAGGGGAAGGGGATGGGGGGACAATAATGATCCGAGAGTGACCTGAGAGTGACCTGCCACTGACCCGGTAGTGACCCACTGGTGATCCACGATCGACGCACCTTCTTCACCCAGCCAACAATGAACAGTACCAGTGAACATCAGCAGTAAGGTGTGTTAAAGAGAAATTATCCTGGCACGGAGTGTACTCAGCAGCCCACAAGCCTACAGGTTTCCCGTGAACAGTGTGCTCGTGCTGTATTGGCGGGAATCCGTGGGGCTGGAGTGGGTGTAAAAGCAGGTGCGGAGCTGGAAAGCGGGTGAGGAGCGGGGAAAGAGGGAAGAGGAGCAGCGTGATGCTTGTATCACATATGATAATCCTCAAGAGAGAATGACATGAAGCCAGCTAGGAGGGAGTGAGCGGAGGAGCGGGTGAAGGAGTTGAGGGGGGAAGTGGAACATGAGGGGATTGGAGAGGGAGAGACCGGATTAGAGGATAGAGGTTAGCTAAGGATAGTAGAGATTGAGTTCCCTTGCTCTCTCATAAATTGACCTGAACATGTTTGAATTAATATAGAGAGCATTTGAGAGAGCAGGGAAGGAGGGAAGGGAGCGGCGCCATGGTGGGAAGGATAGCATGAGTGTTGGGCAGGCGGACGACAAGTGAGGGTGCAGGAGACACAGGCGCACAACTGGGGGTGCAATCACTACGCTTGCGGCAGCGGCGCCGCTGGCAGTGGTGCAGCGGCGGGTGTGAGGCAAGCTTTCAGCGAGGCGAGGCAAGGCGAGGGGAGGTGAGAAGAGGTCATTGTCCAGCTTGACACTTTTGGTGATGCCTGCGCTCGCACATCGCAGGGCCAGCCATTCCAATCGCAGGGATGAGGTGAGGGTTGGGAACGGAGGAACTGTGCATGGGTGGGTGGGAAAGGAGAGTTGCAGGGTGTTGTAAAGGGTCCTCTAAACCTCCCCCCGGAGCTCCAGCGCATCCTCTCTAGCCTCCGCCAGCTCCATCCGCAGCCCAGCATTCAGACTCTCCCTGTCCTTTGAGTGACTCTAACATACATCATCCCCCCCCCCCCCCCCTTCCCCCCCCCCCTCTCCCACAGTGACTGCTCACAACCTCTCACACATCCCCACTCACATGCAGCCTCTCACAAGCTTCAACTTCACCTCCCCTCTCCCCACTTCCTTCTCCCGCCTTTCCTTCAACCCCCTTTGCCTCAACCCCACTTCCTTAAACCACCCTCCACTTCCTTAAAGACCCCTTCTCCCCTGCTTCCTCTCAAGTTGTCAAACTTATATGCTATAGTCTGTGTAGGCTGTAGTGGGGTAGACTATATGGGGTACAACACTTCTAGGTTTTCCTACTTGTACCCACCTCTTTCCTAGTTCATTCATTCCTCATTTCTTCACATGGTATAGCGCAGGTTCCCTAGTGGGAACGCTTCCTTGGGCCCACCACTGAAATTTTTTCTTTCTGACCGGAGCGCCAGTCGCTCCTGCCCGAGGCGCGCCTTGTGGGCCGCCCTTCTGTCGAGCTCTCTTAGAGGCCCCTCTCACGGCCCCTCGTGCCGCCCCTAGCGGCCCCGTCGCCGCCCTTCCAGGCCCTCGCGGCCCTTAGCGGCCCCGTCGCCGCCCCTACGCGGCCCCGTCGCCGCCCCTAGCGGCCCCGTCGCCGCCCCTAGCGGCCCCGTCACCGCCTCTCTCCCTACGCGGCCCCGTAGCCGCCCCTACGCGGCCCCGTCGCTGCCCCTACGCGGCCCCGTCGCCACCCCTAGCGGCCTCGTCGCCGCCCCTAGCGGCCCCGTCGCCGCCTCTCTCCCTACGCGGCCCCGTCGCCGCCCCTACGCGGCCCCGTCGCCGCCCCTACACGGCCCCGTCGCCGCCCCTAGCAGCCCCGTCGCCGCCTCCCTCCCTACGCGGCCCCGTCGCCGCCCCTACGCGGCCCCGTCCCCGCCCCTAGCGGCCCCGTCGCCGCTCCCCTCACTACGCGGCCCCGTCGCCGCCACTACGCGGCCTCGTCGCCGCCCCTACGTGGCCCCGTCGCCGCCCCTACGTGGCCCCGTAGCCGCCCCTAGCGGCCCCGTCGCCGCTCCCCTCCCTACGCGGCCCCGTCGCCGCCCCTAGCGGCCCCATCGCCGCCTCTGCCGGCCCCGTCGCCGCCTCTACCGGCCCCGTCGCCGCCTCTACCGGCCCCTTCACCGCTGAGCCGCCCAGCAGCTGAGCAGCCGAGCCACCAAGCCGCCGAGCCGCCCAGCAGCTGAGCCGCCCAACAGCCGAGCCGCCGAGCCGCCCAGCAGCCGAGCCGCCGAGCCGCCGAGCCGCCCAGCAACCGAGCCGCCGAGCCGCCCGACAGCCGAGCCGCCCAACAGCCGAGCCGCCGAGCCGCCGAGCAGCCGAGCCGCCAAGCCGCCGAGCCGCCCAGCAGCCGAGCCGCCGAGCCGCCCTGCCGTCGAGCCACTACTGTTCTCACCGGCGCGCCCCGGCCCTACTTACTCGGACTGGTGAGATCACTCCCTGCTAGGCCACTGCAGTCATGGCTACCCCCAGTGTCCTTACCTTTCATGCTGAGGGTCATGCTGTTGACTTTGAGATCTGGGTCGATGACCTCCAGCTGTTCCTACAGTGCGATAGGGCAGACGGACTCTCCCTGTTCGATCTCACCTCTGGTGCCTCTCCTGCCCCGCCTGCTACTGCTGACAGCACTGTTCGCTCACAGTGGGCCACACGCGATGATGCTGCCCGTCTTGCTGTGCGTCGCCACTTACCGACCACTGAGCGTGCGCACTTTAGCCAGTACAAGAGTGCTAAGACCTTGTACGACGCTGTAGTTGCACGCTACTCTTCCCCTGCCACTGCTGCGCTTAGCCGCCTCATGCTGCCGTACCTGTTCCCTGACCTTGCTGCCTTTCCCACAGTCGCTGACCTCATTACGCACCTTCGCACTAGCGACACTCGCTACCGCGCTGCGCTTCCTGCTGAGTTCTGTGCCAAGAACCCCCTCCCCATGTACATCACCCTCTACTACATAGTCACCCGGCTCCCTGACTCCCTTCGCTTAGTCAGGGACCACTTCCTCTCAGTTTGCCCCACCACACTCACCGTTGACTTCCTCGAGGAGCGCCTCCTAGCAGCAGAGAAGAGCATAGTCAGTGTAGGAGCCTCTCGTGGTGACCCTCGCACCCCCGTCTTTGAGGGGTGTTCCCCCTCCCCCCTCTTGCCCTCTGTTGCTTCTGCTGCTGCGGCCGACCTCGTTGGTTTCGAGTCGGTCGGCGCTGCGTCTGCCCCTAGCGGGAGACGCCGCACCGACAAGGGCAAGGGGGGCAAGGGCGCTGGAGGGGCTGGCGGGGGCGGTGGAGGTGGTGGTGGAGGCAGTGGAGGGGGTGGGGGTGGTGGTGGGAGTGGTGGCGGGGGTGGAGGTGTCGGTGGCAGCAGTGGAGGCGGAGGAGGCGGTGGCGGTGGCGGAGGGAGCGGAGGCGGCGGAGGTGGCGGAGGCGGCGGAGGTGGCGGAGGCGGCGGAGGTGGCGGAGGCGGCGGCGGCAGCGGTGGAGCTGGTCGCGGCTCTGCGCAGAGGAGTGGGTCCGGTGGTGGTGCGCGCCAGCAGCAGCAGCGCAGTCGTGAGACCCTGTCCCCTCAGCAGCTTCGTGAGTGGTACGCTGCGCGTCAGCGCGGTGGAGGTACTGGTCCCTGCACCTACGTCCTCCGTACCGACGACCGCGCTGGTGAGCAGTGCGGGGGCCCGCACTCCACCTAGCGCTGCTTCGCCCGCCTGACGGACGCGTGGCGTCACCAGTTCCCTGACGCCACTAAGATCCCTCGCTGGTGAGAGCTGTCTAGGGCGGGGGTTGCTATCTTTGATCTTGATTATGATGCTATTCTTGCTGCCATGTATGCTGTGTCTGATAGTGCTGAGGGTGACTGTTACCTGTGTGTTCCGCCTGACCCGGGCATTGAGGCTGCTGCTCTAGGTGCTGGTGAGGCTGCTGCTCTAGGTGCTAGTGCGTCTGCTGTCCCAGGTGCTGGTGAGTCTGCTCTCTCAGGTACCACGTCGGCTCAGGCCTTACACACCTTCACCCTTGACTCGGGTGCTTCCCGCTCCTTCTTTCGAGACCGCACCACGCTTACGCCGCTTAGTCGGCCGGTTGCGGTCTCCCTGGCGGACCCCTCTGGGGGTCCTGTCCTTGCTAGCTTCTCCACTGTCTTACCGTGCCCGGCAGCCCCCTCTGGCACCCTGTCAGGTCTCTGCCTCCCCTCGTTCTCTACAAACTTGGTGAGTGGAGCTGATCCACAGGATAGGGGGGTTGACCAGTTCACTCCTGCGAGTCAGCGGGTGACCCACTGCACGTGTGCTCGGACGGGCCGACACTTGGCCACGTTCACCCGTCGGCCGGGGTCGAGCCTGTACACACTGACTACTGAGTCTCCTCCGGCTGCTGAGTCTGGTCAGGTAGCTGCGTCGAGTCAGGTGTTTGCTGCAGCGTCTAGGTCTGGTCCTGAGTCTGCGCCCTGCTCGTGTCGTCTCCTGTCCCACCAGACTTTCCTTTGGCACCACCGCCTTGGTCACCCCTCCCTGCCTCATCTCCGAGGCATGGCCTCACCTGTCCTTGTCTATGGTCTCCCTCGGTCCCTACCTCCCCTACCTCCGGGGCCTGCCCCTACCTGCGTCCCCTGCGTCGAGGTGCGACAGCGCGCCGCCCCTCACTCCTCCGAGTTTCCTCCGACAGAGGCTCCGCTGCAGACTCTTCACATGGACGTGTGGGGCCCCGCCCGCGTCCGTGGCCAGGGTCACGAGCGTTACTTCCTGTTGGTGGTTGACGACTACTCGCGTTACACCACGGTCTTCCCCTTGCGCAGCAAGGGTGACATCACTGAGGTGTTGATCGACTGGATCCGCGCAGCTCGTCTCCAGCTCAGAGAGAGTTTCGGCTCGGACTTTCCTGTTCTGCGTCTGCACTCTGACAGAGGCGGGGAGTTTTCCTCTGCCCGTCTGGGAGCCTTCTGTCGTGCACAGGGCATCCGCCAGACCTTCACGCTTCCGGCCTCTCCACAGCAAAATGGGATTGCTGAGTGCCGCATTGGCATGGTCATGGACGTCGCTCGTACGTCCATGATCCATGCGGCTGCCCCCCATTTTCTGTGGCCGTTTGCGGTTCAGTACGCAGCGCATCAGCTCAACCTTCAGCCCCGGGTCTGGGGATCTCGGGCGTTTGTCCGCGACTTGTCTGCGGACAAGCTGTCCCCCCGTGCTGTTCCCTGCGTCTTCCTTGGCTTCCCCCCTGACGCGCCTGGGTGGCAGTTCTACCACCCCACCTCGCGCCGTGTTCTGTCCTCCCAGGACGTCACCTTTGACGAGTCGGTGCCTTACTACCGTCTCTTCCCCTACCGCACTGCGCCCCTCCCCCCGCCGCCGCTCTTCCTTGCGCCAGGTCCTCCCCCGGTAGACCCCCTCTCCCCTCAGGGTCCTGCCCCGTCAGGTGTGTCCCAGGTAGACGCAGTCGAGCCTGTCGAGGTAGCTGTTGACTCTGGTACAGCTAGAGGTGCTGAGCCTGCGGGTGCCGGGTCTGGAGGTGCTGAGCCTGAGGGTGCGGAGCCTGGGGGTGCTGAGTCCGGGGGTGCGGAGCCTGGGGGTGCTGAGTCTGGGGGTGCTGAGTCTGGGGGTGCTGAGCCTGGGGGTGCTGAGCCTGGGGGTGCGGAGACTGGGGGTGCTGGGTCTGCTCGTGTGGCCTCTCGCGGTGCTTCGTCGAGGCGGGAGCTACTCTCCGCGCAGGAGCTGCGCGAGTGGTTTGCCCGGCGCTGGAGCCGTGCTGCTGGAGCTGGAGGTACTACTGTTGCTGCTGGTCCCGGAGGTGCTCGTACTGGCGGTACTGGAGCTGCTGGGACTGGGGGTGCTATTGGGGCTACTGGAGTTGGTCCTGCTGGAGGTACTGCTGGAGCTGTTGGCGGTACTGGAGCTGCCGGTCCTGCTGGAGTTGGTGCTGCTGGAGCTACTGGAGCTGGAGCTGCTGGGGGTGTTGGCGCTGGTGGTTCTGCTGGCGCTGGTGCGTCTGAGGGTGCTGGAGTTGGCGTTGTTGGAGCTGGAGGTGCTGTTGGCGCTGGTGCTGCCGCTGGGGGTGCTGGTGCTGTCCCTGCTGGTTCTGGAGGCGCTGCGCTGCCGAGGCCGTACTTCGTTCCGCTCCTTGAGCAGGTTCTTGGACTCCCGCCCTCTACTGGTCCTGCTCCTCCCTTAGAGTGTCCACAGCTTGTCCAGCCGCAGTCACAGTTACAGCCCGCCTCCCCCCTACCTGCTCCTTCTCCCTACATTGGTCCTACTGGAGGTCTTGCTGAGCGTCGTGAGCCTGCGTCTCGTCCTGCGTCGCCTGTTCGTGCTGCTCGCACTAGTCGTCGTGCTCCGCGTCCGCGTCCGCGTCCTCCTGCGGTCCCAGGCACACACCAGATGGCACTGCGTCCTTCCACTGCTCCTCTGCGTGTCCCGTTGCCGTCTCCTCCAGAGTCCTCTCTTCCTGTTCTTGCTGACCCGGAGTCTGACTCTCTTCGTGCTGCCAGTCCTACTGTCACGCGTCTCCTGGCTACTGTTGTCACTGACCCTTCCTTTGAGTCCACTGCTGCGTCGGCCCTAGTTGCTGAGCTTGTCGACTTTGCTGCTCGCTGTCGTCTAGACTACGCCACTAGTCTCGTTGCTGAGTCTGAGTCTGTCTGTCCTCCGTCCGTCGGGGGTGAGTGTGCTCTTAGCACGGACGTCCTTGAGGACAGGCAGGAGGAGTTCCAGTGTTTTGCTGCTGCTTTGCCTCATCTCGTGTCCACGCTGATTGCCCCTGAGGGAGACCCGGATGCACCAGACATCCCGACTCCTCGATCGTACGCTGAGGCGATCGAGGGTTCCTACTCCTCTTAGTGGCAGTCAGCCATGGACGCAGAGATGGCTTCCTGGAAGTCCACAGGCACCTACGTCGACGAGGTTCCCCCACCTGGGGCGAACATCGTCAGTGGCATGTGGATTTTCAGGGTGAAGCGGCCGCCGGGTTCTCCGCCTGTCTTCAAGGCGCGTTACGTGGCTCGAGGCTTCAGTGAGCGGCAGGGAGTTGACTACTTTCAAACCTTCTCTCCCACCCCGAAGATGACCACTCTTCGGGTGCTGCTGCACATAGCCGCTCAGCGCGACTACGAGCTCCACTCTCTTGACTTCAGCACAGCTTTCCTGCAGGGCAGCCTCCACGAGGAGATCTGGCTGCGCCGCCCACCTGGCTTCACTGGGTCGTTTCCTCCTGGTACCCAGTGGAGCCTCCGACGGCCAGTCTACGGTCTCCGCCAGGCGCCTCGTGAGTGGCACGACACACTGAGGACTACACTTGCGGCTCTTGGGTTTGCTCCTTCTACAGCCGACCCGTCGCTGTTTCTGCGCACCGACACCTCTTTGCCGCCGTTCTACATCCTCGTGTACGTCGACGACTTGGTCTTTGCCACTGCTGACACTGCTGGACTCACCCACGTGAAGTCCGAGTTGCAGAAGAGACACACGTGCACAGACCTGGGTGAATTGCGCAGCTACCTTGGCTTGCAGATCACCCGGGACAGAGCACAGCGCACCATTACCCTGACTCAGTCACACATGGTGCAGCAGGTCCTTCAGCGCTTCGACTTCACGTACTCCTCGCCTCAGGCCACTCCTCTGTCTACTCGCCACTCGCTCTCAGCTCTGCCTTCGGATGAGTCCGTAGAGCCGAGTGGCCCGTATCCAGAGCTTGTTGGCTGCCTCATGTACCTGATGACCTGCACACGACCTGACCTTGCATACCCTCTTAGCATCTTGGCACGCTATGTTGCTCCTGGGAGACACCGACCAGAGCACATGGCTGCAGCGAAGAGGGTGTTGCGCTACTTGTGCAGTACGTCGGGCATGGGGCTAGTGCTTGGAGGGCGACGTCGAGTGGTCCTCACAGGTCACGCAGACGCTTCTTGGGCTGACGACCAGGCTACGCAGCGGTCGTCACAGGGTTACACCTTCAGCCTTGGCTCCGGCTCTGTTTCGTGGCGGTCTACCCGCTCGTCTTCTGTTCTCGGCTCCAGTTGTGAGGCTGAGATCTTCGCGGGGGCCATGGCTGCACAGGAGCTACGCTGGCTCACCTACTTGCTGACTGACCTAGGAGAGCCGCCTCGTTCTCCTCCAGTTCTGTACGTAGACAACAAGGCCATGCTGTCCTTGTGTCGGGAGCACAGACTGGAGCACAGAACGAAGCACATTGCTCTTCGTTACTTCCTTGCTCGTGAGCTGCAGCAGCGTGGTCAGCTGCGCCTTGCTTACGTGGCCTCTGAGGCCAACACTGCTGATATCTTTACCAAGGCACTTCCGCCTGGTGATCATCAGCGCTTTTGTTCGATGCTAGGTCTTGTGCCTACTTGGCCTCACTTGCTCACTTCTTGAACTTGCTTGTACTGTGATCTTTCTATATCTGCACTTGCCTGTTTACCTTTATATATGATATTGCATGTGAACTGGCCTTTTGGCCGTGCTCTTGTGCTCGGATTGTGTGGTGACGTTGTGATCCACCCTGAGCTTGCTTTGCTTTGCTTGACTGGTCCCGCCCCTTACCCCTTACCTTCTTGAACTAGGAAAGAGGTGGGTACAAGTAGGAAAACCTAGAAGTGTTGTACCCCATATAGTCTACCCCACTACAGCCTACACAGACTATAGCATATAAGTTTGACACACCCCCATAGGCAAAGTGGGGGAGAACAACTGCTTTCCCACAGGGCAGCCTGCACGAGGAGATCTGGCTGTGCCGCCCACCTGGCTTTACTGGGTCGTTCCCTCCTGGTACCCAGTGGAGCCTCCAGCGGCCAGTCTATGGTCTCTGCCAGGCGCCTCGCGAGTGGCACGACACACGGAGGACGACCCTTGCGGCTCTTGGCTTTGCTCCCTCTACTGCTGACCCGTCGCTGTTTCTACGCACCGACACTTTGTTGCCGCCGTTCTACATCCTCGTGTACGTCGACGACTTGGTTTTTGCCACTGCTAACACTGAGGCACTGACTGTAGTGAAGTCGGAGCTGTAGAAGAGACATACGTACACAGACCTAGGCGAGTTGCACAGCTATCTTGGCTTGCAGATCACCCGGGACAGAGCACGCCGCACCATTACCTTTACTCAGTCACACATCATGCAGCAGCTGCTTCAGCGCTTCGACTTCCAGTACTCCTCGCCACAGGCCACTCCTCTGCCTACTGGTCACTCGCTCTCAGCTCTGCCTTCAAATGAGTCCGTAGAGCCGAGTGGCCCGTATCCAGAGCTTGTTGGCTGCCTCATGTACCTGATGACCTGCACTCGACCTGACCTGGCATACCCTCTTAGCATCCTGGCACGCTACGTTGCGCCCGGGAGACACCGACCAGAGCACTGGAAGGCCGCTAAGAGGGTGATGGGCAACTTGTGCAGTACGTCGGGCATGGGGCTCGTGCTTGAAGGACGGAGTTGAGTTGTCATCACTTGTCACGCTGACGCTTCTTGGGTTGACGACTTGGCTACTCAGCGGTCGTCACAGGGTTACACTTTCAGCCTTGGTTCCGGCTCTGTTTCGTGGCAGTCTACCCGCTCGTCTTCTGTTCTCAACTCCAGCTGTGAGGCTGAGATCTACGCAGGGGCCATGGCTGCACAGGAATTACGTTGGCTCACCTACCTATTGACCGACCTGTGAGAGGTGCCTGGTTCTCCTCCAGTTTTGTACGTCGACAACAAGGCCATGATTGCCTTGTGTTAGGAGCACAGACTGGAGCACATGATGAAGCACATCGCTCTGCGTTACTTCTTTGCTCGAGAGTTGCAGCAGCGTGGTCAGCTGCGTCTTGTTTACGTGGCCTCTCGGGCCAACACTGCTGATGTCTTCACTAAGGCACTTCAGCCTTGTGATCATCAGCGTTTCTGTACTGTTCTAGGTCTTGTGCCTACCTGGTCTCACTTGCTCACTTCTTGACTTTGTTTGTACTGTGATCTATATACTTATATCTGCATGGTTATACCTGCTAGGTTGTCATCACTGTACTATTTGTTCTCCTTTATATATAATTCTGCATGTGAACTGGCCTTGTGGCCATTTGATTGTGCTCAGAATGTGTGGTGACTTCGTGATCCACCCTGAGCTTACTTAGCCTTTCTTGACTGGTCTTGTGACCTCTTGTTCTCCCCCACTTTGCCTATGGGGGTGCGTCAAACTGTATGTGCTGCTTGTTGTGTAGGCTGTAGTGGGGTAACCCATATGGGGTACAGCACAAATTAGGGTTTCCTACTTGTACCCATCCTGCTGTTAGTTGATTCATTCCTGTTCTTGATGCTGACACGTCGATGGTACGGAAAACCTATGATTGATACCACAAAGGTGACTCGTGAAGCCTCTTGAACAGGCCTTCAGAAGTCAGGAAAAAAACGATGATTTGCCCTTGAAAAACCTTTTTTCACGCTTTTTTTGGGGCCTAAGGCTGTTTGGAAAGTGTTTATTTAGATGTAAGGACTAATTTTTCAGGCAACTTTCTGGTACCTTGCCTGAAAAATCAGGCAAGTTTCATGTACCAACACTGATTCGAATCCAGCACTAACGAACCGAGTCTTGTTGCTGAAAATGCGTGGAATCTATTCATTGGTCAAAATTTTGCGAATTTATTTCGGGTGTCAGCGTCAATCACAGGAGCGATTGTTCCCTGTACTTGGCTGAAACTCGCGTTGCACAGCAATTTGTCGTGATGTCTTGAAAATCTAGCAGCCTACAAGGTGATTGGGCAGTTTGTCGTAATCACATGGGCCACCCACTAACGTTCCCTGCGCTGGCAGCAATCAACAGCATCACTGTTGTATACCGTGTCGCTTGTGGTACGTGCCGAAAACAAGGCAACTTGAGCACCTTGGATGGCCCAAGTTGGGCCATCCGTTTCTGCATGCAAGGAAGGAACCACAACCAGGTTCGTCTTCCTTTGCATCTTCCACATCGTCTCCTCCAACAACTTTCTTGCTAGGGTGTCAGCAGCTGAGCGTTGTTTGTTACTCGGCAGACTTGCCCATTAGAGCTATAGTTTTCCTTTGCCTCGCCCCTCCCGCCATGGCTGGATTTGTCGAAGGGATCGTAGGCGATGACGACCCCGACGATATCTACATTGAAATAGCTCGTACCAGGTTAGACCTCCTTTTTTGCTCTCTGACTCGTGCTGCTGGCAGTCAGCCGCGTGACAAATCTGATGTCAACTCGGCGACACCTTGTCCCACCGTCAGAACTGGCTCTCCTGACACGATAACTGACACGGTCATGGCATGCATGGAGGCAGTGCCTTCTCCACCGTAGAATCGCGACGCTGCCGGGCCAGCATCGATAACGATCCCGTCGTCCCCACTTCCGCAAGTGCAGAAGCAAGCCTTCACTCGACATGCCACCACCAACAAGCACAAGCTCGCCATCACGAGGCAAGATGCTCTCATGGGAGCTACAAGGCAACCGCGGATTGACGAGCATCCGCTGGCACACGACGGCGAGAAGAAGCGGGTCATCGCGATACTCGATTCCCTTCTCTTCGTCAGCAGGCAAGCCGCACCCATGGAGACATGGGTGAACCTGGTTCGTTACCTATCCGAGACGGGCGTTGCCGGCTTTTTGAAAAGGGGATATGGTTCCTACTACACATCGTAAGTTCCCTCCATTTTCTCATATGTTCACTTCTGTTTAATATTTGCTACAGTTCGGTGTTTGCATCCGTTCAATATTTGCATCTGTATAGTGTATGCTTCTGTTTACCGTATGCTTTTGTTTACCGTATGCTTCTGTTCACTGTCTGCTTCAATGTTCTATGTCAGGTATGGCTTTGGCGAGCTGACACAGTCTACAGCAACCTGGCTGCAGACAACACAGCTCGACATCATAATCGCCAGCCCGTACATCGGCATCTCCTGTGACGAGAGCACCGACCGCTGCAGAGGCAAGCACATGATCCTGTTTGCCACCTTCATCCGCGACTCTCGCGTCGTCACAGAATTGATGGCGTTGTTGACGGTCGACAAGGCAGATGCTGCTTCCTTGTTGCAGATGTTGGTCTCCCACTTGCAAGCCTGCGGCGTGGATCTTCGGTAAAAAGCGGGCGTCAGCACGGACAGGGCTTCCGTGATGATGGGTCGGCAGTCGGGCTTGGTGGCACGGCTCCGTCTGCGCGTTCCCCACCTCGTGTCTTGTCACTACATTGCCCACCGATATGTGTTTCTCGTATGTTGCCATGGTTGCCACTTTGTCTTTTATTGCTTGTATCAGCAGTGGTTGTCACATCTTCCTGCGTTGACACGTATACATGTCTTCTGTGTTTTAATCATGTCACTGCATTGCCCACCGCTTGCTTGTGTTTGCAGCAAGGCACTTGCTGCAGAGGATGCAGCAGAGAGCCTGCCCGTGTTCAACATGATCGATAGCACCGTCCGTGCTATCGCCGAGCACCTGGGCAGATCTGGGCAATGGCACCAGCGCTTCAAGGACCTCCAAGAGGTTTTCACCGAGACATTCCTTGAGCTGCAGGGCATTCACAACGTCAGATGGTTATCCCGTGGTGATGCCATCGCCAGGTTTGTGGCGGTTCTGCCCGCAGTCATCACCATGCTCAAGGAGTGGAATCCGATGTTGTACAAGGTGGTGACCTCGTACAGGTTTCATTTCCTTCTTTTCTTCCTGTTCGACGTCCTTGACCAGATGAACGTCTTGAGCAGGACGTTTCAGCGACGGCAGGTACATTTGTGGTGCTCATTCCGCGCTCTGGCTATGTACAATTCTTGTATCCATGTTTGGACTGTGTACATAGTATACCTACTTCCTTTTCCACTATGCATGTGCTTTGTTTCCCCCCCAGCTGGATCTGTCTGCTGTTCATGTGCAGATCAGACGGACAAAAGGCCATCTCGAGGCCCGATACATCGACTGCGGGGACGAGTTCGGTGGCGGTCTCAGCCCCAAGCTTTCACCATGGCTGGAGAAGCATGGCCTTGATGGCACACAAGACGTCTGCATCGAGGGCGTAGACTCAGATGGCCAACCGACCACCTTCAACTTCACGATGCATGAAGATTGGCTAGACGACTATCCTGGCCCCGGGCACCACGACGCATGCCTGGACATCTGCACCGAGTTCGCGAAGATCATTGTGGCTAACCTTCTGGATCGGTTGGGGGACCTTGACAAGCTGTCGGGTGTGCGCATGTTCACTCCCGATAGCTGGCCGCACGACAGGCACGAACACCTCGCAAAGTGTCAGGAGTGGCTGGAGTCGCTGATCACCCTCTTTCGGGCGGATGAAAGCGACGAAATCGTACCTGGTGAGCCAATAGGGGTTGCATTTGCATGCTTGTTATATCAATGCTATGCATATCCCTAATTGTATCCAGTATCTATCTTGTGTTTATCCTTTGTATATCGTGTTCCTTCCTGTGCGGCTTCCACCTTGAACGTTTCCTGTTTCTTAATCTCTGCTACTTCTATGCGTGTTTCCAATCTTGTTGCAGGCATAGAGAAAGCAGTCAAGGAGCTGCGGCTGCTTATTCCCGTCCTCGCACATGCACCGAAGAGTGAGCGCGGCTTCCACACAGGGCTCACCGCCATGCTCAAGACCACGGACTGGCAGGTGCACTACCCGAACCTGGTGCGGTTGTGGGTGGAGGTGGCGGTCTTGCCGCTGAGCACCGTTGAGTGCGAGCGCGGATTCTCGCGCCAGAACATCATCAAGTCTTGGCAGAGACGCAGCCTCAAGGATGCACGGCTCAGCGACTTGATGTACGTGTCGTTGCTGAAGTACGAGCCCAACTGGGACGAGATCGTAGAGATCTGGCGAAACTACAAGAAGAGAAAGCCGCTCAACACCAGCACCATAGCCCGGCAGGAGGATGACAGGAGGAGAAGGGGGAAGGAGGCGGATGCGGCTGGCGGAGAAGCGGCCAACCCGCTTGAGTTGGATGATGATGCTGATGATGCTCGGGCTGATGATAGTGATGCTGAAGATGATTTGTGGTATTAGTTAGGTCAGGTAGCTTGCAATGCATTGCTAGCTATTATGCAAATGAAATTATTACCTTTTATTGATTCTGGTTGAATCTGCCTTCAATTATGCATTGTTGTCTAAAAAGTTTTTTTCATCCGCTCTAATACTGATGAGAAAGTTTTTATTTTACATAAACACTGATTTTTCAGGGTTTTTTTTTGTAACCAACATTGACATAAAGATTTTTTCCAAGGAGCAACACTGATGAATCAGCGTGCCCCAAAATCAATATGAGGGCCTGCTCTTGAACAACTGTAAGGCCAATTTGGGCCTCATTAGTACTAACTGAGGCTAGGAACTTCCCTAATAACAAAAGTTTTTGTGTGAACATTCGAAGTGAAGATTCAGTGGCGAACAGTGTTGGGTTACGGGGATGATGAGGCAGTATCGGTTTTAAAACACGCAGCCTGAATTACAAAAAAAGTTGGAGGTGTTAACACCCCCCCCCTCCCGAACCAGGGTGGTTACCAGGTCTCACCTTCAAAATGTGAGGAAAGTCGCAGGGTGCGTGGGTGAGGATCGCATGGGTCTCACCACCACTCTTGGCTGGGGTGTGCACACCAAGCTCAAAATCTGTAATTCAGGTCGACAAAAAACACAGAGTCCAGGGCCAAACTTAGGAAAGCCATAGCTTAGAAGAGAGTTAGCGCGCTGACTTCCACGTCAGTTTAGGGTTCCACAATACGCTCACGTACAACGTCTCCATTCCGACGAGCTGAGTCGCACACTCTTTCCGCACGCCTTACATCGCGTTCTCACGGCACGGGAAGAGCAGTAACCATTTACGTGCACATGCCCATCATCGTCCGCGGTTTCACTTCCCTATCGCCAGGGGCATCGATGTCGCGGTTGTGCCTAGCCGCGCCCGGCTCTGTCCAGATTAGAGCATGACGCGTTACACATACTTTGTGGCGTTCTCATCGCCGCCGTCGCGCGGGTTCATGCCCCTCCGTCGCCCACGTGACCCGTCGCCGTCGCACACTTCCCTCCACCGCCATAGCGCACTCCCCTCCCGACGCCTTCGCGCACTCCCCTCCCGACGCCTTCGCGCACTCCCCTCAAAAGACGCCTTCTCGCACACCCCTCAAAGGAGTATGAGCGCTCCCTCCCGTCCCGATCACGCTCCCTCCCCTCCCTTCGCCTCCGCGCAACGCCTCTTACGCCCCTCCTCACTCCTTTCCGTTGCCCTTGCTCACCCTCTTCCCGTCGCCCAGCTCACTCCCCTCTATCCCGCACGATAAGCTCCATTACCGTCGCCCACTCGCACTTCGTTCGGTCGCCCATACGCACTCCCTTCCGTCGCCCATGCGCTCTCCCGTCCGAAGCCCATGCGCACTCCCTCCCGTCGCCTAGCTGCACTCCCTTCCGTTGCCTATGCGCACTCCCTCCCGTCGCCTAACTGCACTCCCTTCCGTCGCCTATGCGCACTCCCTTCCATCGCCTATGCGCACTCCCTTCCGTCGCCCACACGCACTCCATTTCGTCGCCCACACGTACTCCCTTCCGTCGCCCACACACAATCCCTTCCGGAGCCCATGCGCACCCCCTTCCGCCGCCCATGCGCACTCCCTTCCGCCGCCCGTGCGCACTCCCTTCCGCCGCCCGTGCGCACTCCCTTCCGCCGCCCATGCGCATTCCCTTCCGCCGCCCATGCGCACTCCCTTCCGTCGCCTCCCCATCCCTCACCTCCTCATTCCTCACCTCCTCATCCCTCATGTCCTCATCCTTTATTTTCCCATCCCTCATCACCCCATCCCTCGCTGCGACACCGTGAGTGGCACCATTTCCGCCCCACCCCATTCCGCCCCACCCCATTCCGCCCCACCCCATTCCGCCCCACCTCAGTCCGCCCCACCCCATCTCCTCCTCACCTCACTCCGCCTCACCCCATTCCGTCTCAACACCTTCCCCGTTTCCTCTCCCGATCGCCCTCTCCCTTATTTCCCCCGCGCCCTCGATCCTATTCTTCTCCCGCCCCCTCTCCCATGTTTCTCCCCGTCCCGCCCCCACACCCTCCGCCCAACAGGGACAACCGGAAGCGCGTGCTACAGCTGCTGCTGTGCTCGTGCTACATGTGAGCCACAACACTACATGCTCTGCTGTCCGTTTGTGTGCTCTGTTCTGCTCTGCAGTGCTGTGCAGTGCGGTGTTCTATTCTGCACTGCTGTGCAGAGCTACGAGAGATGAGGTGCTCGGCTAAACGACGCTCATCTCCCCGTCCGTCGCCGCCTTCCCCCCACCCTCAGCCCTCCTTTCCCCCACCCTCAGGCCGGATTCCCCCCACCCTCAGCCGTCCTTCCCCCCACCCTCAGCCGTCCTTCCCCCCACCCTCAGCCCTCCTTCCCCCCACCCTCAGCCCTCCTTCCCCCCACCCTCACGCCTCCTTCCCCCACCCTCAGCGCTCCTTCCCACACCCTCAGCCCTCCTTCCCCCCACCCTCACGCCATACATCCCCCCACCCTCTGCCCTCCTTCCCCCACCCTCAGCCCTCCTTCCCCCCACCCTCAGCCCTCCTTCCCCCCACCCTCTGCCCTCCTTCCCCCCACCCTCTGCCCTCCTTCCCCCCACCCTCACGCCTCCTTCCCCCCACCCTCACGCCTCCTTCCCCCCACCATCCCTCCTCTCCCCGGCCCTCCTCTCCCTATCCGTCCTCATACCATCCCTCCTCTCCCCGTCCCTCCTCTCCCCGTCCCTCCTCTCCCTATCTGTCCTCATACCATCCCGTCCTCGTTACCTGGAAATGGGATGAGTCTGAGAGGTCGCGAGGGCGAGGTCGTTGGGAAAGCGTGGGCGATGGGGAAGGGAAGCTGTGGGCGATGTGGGAGGGAACAGGAGCAGGGCGAGACAAGGTCAGGGGGGTCAAGGGGTATGCCCTGTGTGCGGGTAGGTCATCAGGCGCTCACATCCCGCATGATTTCCCTTACATGGCGGTGCAGGATTTGTTTCGCTTAGATATTTTTCACCAATGACCGGGTGTGGGATAACGAGCGCAGAAGTGAGAGTAACAATATTTCCCCCGAAATTCCGAAACAGCTTAGAGGGTGTGCGCCTGCTAGACCTGTGGGGAGGGGTGAGATGTTGCAATTTCACGGGAGGCAGTGCTGTGCGGTGCGGGCGACGGGCAGGGGAGCAGAAAACGATGGAAAGGGGATGTGGGGTTGACGGAAAAGGGTAGGGCGGCCGACGAGAAGGGGACCAGCAGTCGACGGGATGGCGAATCCTTGGCGCTTGAGTCGCCTATAGCTGGCGCTTATTAGGGGTAAGGCGGCCGTTTTGAGTCGCGGAAATGAGGGTGAATCGTATGGGCAATGATGTTGCGAATTGTTGGGATATCGCTGGCGGGTGGTACAGGTCGTTCGTGTGACTGGTAGGGAATTTTTGCGCTACGGGAATGGCACGCTCACCCCGTGCCCGCTAAATGCGGGTCATTGTCAGGCTAATTGCCGGCGTCGGGGGGTATCTGAACCGCGCCGCGCGGTAACCCTAAGATTGTGGGCGACGGGATGTGGATGTTGCTGGCGATGTTTAGGGGAAACGCGCCTCGTAAGGACAAGACTTATGCGACAGGTCGCCGTCGATTCGGACCACCTAGGCGGTGTATGCTGGCGTTTCACCTGTCGCACACGCACTCCTGCTATGCATTTAGGTGGTCATACTGTCTCGAGTGCGTCATAGGGCCGTACCGTATGTGCTTTTCACTGTGGCATTCAGGTTGACTTTGTCGGTCGCCTCGCGTTTTCCTACTTGCGGTATCTATTAGCTGCTAAGCCAGCCTGAGGTATGTCGGGGTGGTTTTCTTTGCTCTCAGATTGGTAAGCAAGCCCATTTCTCTGGTGTCGTTTGGTAGGTAGCGACACCAAGTTGTCGCACACTTGTTTTTCGCTAGGGTTCAACTTTCGCTAATCTTCCGAACCCCAGTTTGCCTGCCCCCCAAACCAACCCAAACCTAGCGTTGACTCGCACTTGTAATTCAGGCTGCGGGTTTTAAGGTTTTATCAAAGGTCGTAACCATGCATGCTAAATTGAACATCGGGTTTCCAGCAGGATAGTCATCGCGTCAGAGAGGTTTCCACCGAACCTAGCCTAACCCAACCTGTGAACCTCACATAGCTCGACTCTAATCCACACTACTCTTATCCTCGTTATAGACATTAGTTGCACATTCCGTAATAATTTTTATACCGCAAGTCTTTTCAATTCGTTTGTGAAACCCGCACACCCCTAACACCATATTCACGGCATTTTTTCTCGCGTCACACCCCTGAATCACCTGAAAGCCCCGTATGTCGCGGAGATTTTCCCCCTTGCCCGCACACCCGTAACACCATATTCACGGCATTTTTTATTTCAGTTGATCCTTAGTCGTCGAACCAACAGCGGGTGTGAGGCTCAGGTGCTCGCCCAGGCGCATCGCTGCTCTTAGTGCGCGTCTGCTCACGCGAGAGAGCGCAGACTCGATAGCAGGTTGGCTTGACGGAATTACCTGCGGGTGTGAAGTTCCGCTTACCTTTTCGTAGAACGACGTACGTGGCGGGTCGCCCGATTTTTAGCGAGTTCGATAGCGTGCGATTTGTATATGCAGAGTTGGCAAGAAGGTGCCAGAATCTGTTTCGGCGGAAAGAGCGGAGATGGGAGCGGTTGGGAGCGGTGTTAGTAGATGTACAATCGGCAATAAGGTGCGTCCATGACGCACTCCTGGTGCGTGCGATCTCCCAAAAGTGTCTTCTAGGTGCGAGACAAGTGATTGGGAAGGCAATTGAGGAACGAAGCGTGGCGGCGGTTTTGGCAGTAACTCACCAGCAGCGGGACTCGAAATGACGGCGCGAGGCAAGCAGCAGCAGCATGCCTTACTCCCCTCCTCCTTAATCTCCTCACTCTCCATCAACCCCGCGACTTTTTTCTCCAACCGCCCCGTGCGGCTCGTCTTCGTCGGCTCGCTCCTCCTCTGCCTCTGCATCCTCCTCTCCGACCTCTTCCTCCAATCAAACGACGACGCGTCAGCCGCGCCCGCCGCCGCGTCGCCCGCCGTCGCCGCTGCCGTCGCGTCGGGGCGCTACCCGACGAGAGTTTCTCCGCACGACACGCTGCGCTGGTTTCGAGAAGAGGCGCGCCGGGGGAGACCGGAAGGGGGAGGGGGAGCGTTGGGGGGATGGCAGCAGGGGGACAGGGGCGAGCCTGTGCGCGTGCTTCAGGCGGAAATTGCTCGCTATAGGGAGGGTCAGGGGGGCGTGATTGCAACGGGGGTGGAGCATGACGGGGGACGCGGGGACGGGGGAGGATTGGCAGGGGGAGGGACGGCTCAATTGGGGGAGATGGACGGAGGTGGGCCGAGAGGAGAGGAGGGAGGTAGGGGGGAAGCGGACGGGGTAGCAATGGCTGCTTTCATTCCCTCTTTGTCTGACGCAGATGGTGACACGTCAGAGGAGGGCTCGTCTGAGTCAGCAGCGGATGGGCCACCTGAAAGCGCGGCGTCGTCAGCGGAAGAGCAAGCCTCGGCCCTGCTGGCCGCTGATCCAGGGGCAGCAGCAGTAGGTGCAGCAGGATCGACGGGGTCTCCTAGTGCAGCAGAAACAACCACGGGGTCTCCTAGTGCAGGGTCCGTTGCAGCGCCAGCAGCAGAAGCAGCAGCAGCAGCAGCGTCATCTGCCGCAACAGCAGCGGCGGCTGCGGCGGCAGCAGCGGCAGCACAGGAGGTGGCGACGTGCAAGACGGCTCTGCAGCAGTGCCGCGCTGACCTAGTCAGCTCCGCACGGAGCGACAGCAGCGGCAGCGGCACCACCACGACCACCACCACCAACACCAACTGCAGTAGTGGTGCCACTGCCAGTAGCGACAGCAGCACCAGCACCAACACCCCTCCCTCCACTCCCTCCTCTCCCTCCTCCACCCCCTCGTCTGAACCCCCCCACATGAACTGGGAGCTGCTGTCGGGGTCCATCCCCACGGGCCCACTCTCTGCCATCAAGGAGAAGATGGCCGAAATCAACCGCCAGCTCGACGACGCCAGGTCAGCGCTCGCCCAATCGGAGAAGGAGAAAGCCCAGCTGGTCGCTGAGCTGGCGAAGATGCGAGACAGCGGAGGGGGAGCGGGAGGGGGAGCAGGTGGGGGCGGGGCAGCCGGAGCGGGAGTGGTAGCAGCAGCAGCAGGGGGAAGTGCAGCGAGTGCAGCGGCGCGGTCACCCGGGTTTGGGCTGTGCATGGCGACAACAGCGGAGATGCGGCGCTATCTCAACTACACCAAGCGTGCCGCCTGCCCCGACGACTGGCGCTTTGTCGAGCACCTCCGCTTCGCTCGCAACTGCCTGCACCTCCCCCGCCGCCGCTGCCGAGCCACTGCTCTCACCCCCCCGGATTTTCAAGAGTACACCCTCGGTTTTCCGGCGGCTGTGTTTGCGAAGGAGGCGCTGCGAGACGAGAACGTGCGGTGGGGGGAGGGCATGCGGTGCGGGTCGTATAAGGAGTGCGTGGAGGTGAGTAAGGAGGAGGGCGTGGCGTGCAAGGGGTGCTTTGACGTGGAGTCGGAACAGCACTGGTGGGATAAGAGTGTGTCCGGTACGATTCCCCTCAAGGCTTTCCTCAAGCTGAAGCCGCCAGGGGCGCTGAGGATTGGCCTGGATGTGGGAGGTGGTACGGGAGGGTTCGCTGCGGTGATGGCTCTGCACAATATCACTATAATCACCACAGGAATGAACACGGATGGCGGGCGAGAGGACGAGAAAGCTGTCCCATACATGCAGACCATAGCCCAGCGTGGCCTCGTTCCCCTCTACCTCCCACACTCTGCTCCGCTCCCGTTTTTCGACAACACTTTGGACCTCATTCACACGCTCAACAGCGTTAAGTACCCGCACTTAGCTGAGTTTGAGGCGATGCTGTTCGAGTGGGACAGGGTGGTGAGACCGGGCGGGCTGTGGTGGATAGAGATGTTCTACGCGCCCGACAAGGAGATGAAGGCGTACGTGCAAGCGCTGGAGGCGTTTGGGTATGGCAAGCGGTACTGGAGCCTGGGGAGGAAGCAGCGTGCTTCGGAGCGGAAAGGCAACCACTTTGTGCTCACGTGTGTGCTGGAGAAACCGTTGAAGCTGCAAGGGTGACTAGCACAGGTGGGTGGGTGGGTGGGTGGGTGGGCGGGTGAATCGAGGAGACTTGTTAGTATCATGCTGCGTTTGATGCCTGAGGTTGTGTTGCTGTCAGCATTTTGAGCATTGTCATGGATGGGTTTCATATGGTATGGTTGTATGGAAATGCCAGTGCAGGTTCTAGTCGTGGTTATGGTTTGATCGCTTCAATGGACACGGTCAGGGTTTGGGTATTGCATAGGTTTGGTTAGTGTATGGGTATGTGATTGGATGGATATGGGTGTTGTATGGGTATGGGTGTTGTATGGGTATGGGTATCGTATGGGTATGGGGTATGGGTATCGTATGGGTATGGGTGGGTGTTGTATGGGTATCGGTGGGTGTTATATGGGTATGGGTGGGTGCTGTTTGGGTATGCTGTTGTGTGGCTGCAGTATGGATTTGTGTATGCCGTGGTTGTTTTGGTATGGGCATGTGTACAAATGCCCATGGCATAAGGATGGCTGATTACTTCCTCAGGCATTGTTGCATGGATGGTGCTTATAATTCGACTGTGCATGGCATGGCACGCCCTGGCTAGGTAAGGGATGGGATGGGATGGGATGGGATGGGATGGGATGGGATGGTATGGCACAGAGTACTGTTACTCAGATGGTGCTAGTACTAATCTGTTCCATAGCATATAGTTTTTGATTGGAATGGAGTGCGGTGCAATACAGTTCTCTATAGGCCAATTGTCTTGTCATGCAAGGGCTTGGCTCTGGCCGTCATCAGCTCTCCTAAATTCGTTCACTCCTATTTTCTTTACTCTCATTCCCTGTCCCCTTCCCTTGGCGCTGCATGTATGGCCCGCCCTTCTGCAGCAGCTTCTGAACTGGCTTAGAGGTTGACCTGACTGCCATGGGTACAGTTGCTTTACTATAAGTATGTTACAGTAATTATGAAAGTGTTAGCCACAGCAGCATGCTTAGGGCTAGTACGTATCAGAACCAAATACCGTACGGTATGGCGTTTGTCCATGTGGTGTAGCGGCAGTGAGATTAGTCGTGATGTGAGTTAGCATGCGTAGCGTATTACGCGTCAATGCGGCATATGTGCCTCTGCACTGCAATGGAGTAACATACGAGGCATGCGCTAGGTAGGCTCCATCCATGTTAAACTGCCTTTGGTACACCAGCAGTACCAGGCCAGGTAAGGTGGAAGGTGTGTTCAGTTAGGGTGCTGAGGCTTTCTTCTCAATTGTATGGGTGGCTGGCCGTTCTCATTTGACCTTGCACTGCATGGACAGGTGTGTGTGTGTGTGTGTGTGTTTTTTTTTTTTTTTTTTCACAACTCATACCGTATGGCCCCGGATATAGGCGCCGTCCGATTAAAGGCGCCGGCGCCTATATCTGGAGCATGGCGCTTATGGCCATTCCTCGATTATAAACGCCCCCCCTGTAAAACCCTGATTTATTATAAGCACATGCATAATTTTATTCTTTCAATCCTGATTAAAACAGTAACGAATTTCGAATTTCAAGCGAGTCAGCACCCATTTTCACTTTGTTTGACTTTCAAGGTCCTGATTGGTTTCCAGGGACCCAAAATTTGTCAAACATTATATATGTTGTATTTGTGTAGGCTACAGTGGGTTAGCCTTTAGGGGGTACACAATTCTAGGGTTAGGCACTTCTACTCCCTTTCCTTTCTAGTCCAACACTTCTTCTTTCTAACATGGTATTAAGAGCGTAGGTTTAGACCTAGGATCGCTCCTTAGGGCCCACCGTTCCGTTCGAAGCGCCCTCGAGCGCCTTTCTCCTAGTGCGCCCTCGTGCGCCTCACTGTCTCCTACTGCCCGTGCGCAGCTCAGTAGAGCCGCACGCGGCCTTTTTTTTTCTCGCGTGCGTCGCCCCCTAGCAGCCCGCGCGCGGCGTTTCCTGCGAGCGCGCCGCCCGTTAGCCTCCCACGCTGCCACGCGCCGCCCGCTAGCAGCCCGTCGACGGGCCCTTCTGGCCGCGCGTAGCCCGCTAACGACCGGCAGCCCCGCCCGTAGGCCGTGCCGCCGCCCTCTAGGCCGCCCACGTACTAGTCAGGCCCACGCAAGGCCACGGCCCGCCCGCTACAGCCGCCCGTGTGCACGCCCCCCCCCCCCCCCCCCGTCGCGCACTGCCCCGTAGCCCGGCCCGAGCCGAACCGCGCCGCCCGAACCGAGCCGCGCCGCCCGAACCGAGCCGCGCCGCCCGAACCGAGCCGCGCCGCCCGAACCGAGCCGCGCCGCCTAGGCAGAGCCGTGCCGCCCTACTGTTCCTACTACTGCAGTTCCTACTACTACTGTCACTGCAACTATGGCTAGTCCTTCTGTGCTAGCTTTCGATGCTGAGGGCCGCCCACTGAAGTTTGAGATCTGGCTCGATGACTTACACCTATTCCTCCAGCTCACTGCCAAGGAGGATATCTCACTGTACGATCACGCGCTAGGCCATGCTACTGCCCCTGCTGCTACAGCTGACAGTACTGCCCGCTCACAGTGGCAGACTCGTGACGCTCACGCTCGCTTCGCTATTCGCAATTCCCTGCCGGTAGATGAACGCGAGCACTTTGGCCAGCACAAAACTGCGCAGGCACTGTACACTGCTGTAGTTGCACGCTACTCCTCACCTGCCTCTGCTGCACTAGGCCGTCTCTCGCTCCCCTACTCCCAGACCTGTCAGCTTTCTCCACAGTCTCTGACCTCATCACGCACCTCCGCACTAGTGAGGCCCGCTTCCGTGCTGCTATGCCCGCTGAGTTTCTTGACAAGAACCCCCCCCCGCTCTGGCTCGCTCTCTACCACCTAGTCACTCGCCTCCCTGACACTCTGCGTTCAGTCAGGGACCACTTCCTAGCTCGTTGCCCCACTGAGCTCACCATTGACCTCCTCGAGAAGGAACTGCTTGCAGCCGAGGCTAGCATAGTCGCTGTAGGTGCCTCTCGTGGCGACCCCCGCACCCCTTTCTTCGAGGGGTGTTCCCCTTCCCCCCTTCTCCCCTCTGTCGCCTCTGCTGCTGCTGCCGACCTAGTTGGTACTGAGCAGGTCGGAACTGCGTCCGCTCCGAGCTGGCGCCGCAGCGGCAAGGGCAAAGGGGGCAAGGGAGGTGGAGGTGACGGCGGGGGAGGCGGTGGTGGGGGTGGTGGCGGCGGTGGGGGTGGTGGCGGCAGCGGCGGGGGAGGTGGCAGGGGCGGGGGCGGTGGTGGTGGCGGCGGTGGACGCGGAGGCGGCAGGGGCGGTGGTGGACGGGGTGGCAGCGGCGGAGGTGGTGGTCGTGGAGGCGCTGGCGGTGGCCAGAGCCAGCAGCCGACTCCGTCGCCCCAGGAGCTTCGTGAGTGGTACTCTCAGCACGGGGGGGGGGGGGGGGGTGGACTTAGCTGCACGTACGTCATCCGCACAGGTGACCGCACTGGTCAGACGTGTGGGAGGGCGCACACCACGCAGCGCTGCTTCTCCCGCCTCGACGACGCTTGGCGTACTCAGTTCCCTGCTGCCACTGAGCTGCCCCGCTGGGCTGATCTGATGAAGAAAAACATTGATATCTATGCTCTAGACTTTGATGCTATTCTCACTGCCATGTATGTGTTGTCTACTAGTGGAGAGGGTGCTCAGTACCTGCGTGTTCCGCCCGACCCGGGCATTCGGACCAGTGAGGCTGCCGCTCTAGGTGCTAGTGCGTCTGTTGCCCTAGGTGCTGGTGAGGCTGCCACTCCAGGTACTCCCGTGTCTCCTGCCCCAGGTACTGGTGAGGCTACTGCTCTAGGTGCTCGTGAGTCTGCGCCCCCTGGTACTGAGTCTACTGAGGCACTGCACACCTTCACACTGGACTCAGGTGCTTCTCGCTGTTTCTTTCGTGACCACACTGCCCTTGAGCAGCTTGCTCGGCCAGTTGGTGTCTCCCTTGCTGACCCCTCTGGGGGTCCGGTCATTGCGACCTCCTCCCCTGTCCTTCCTTGTCCTGCAGTTCCGTCGAGCACACTGTCAGGTCTCCACCTCCCCTCGTTCTCTACGAACTTGGTGGCGGGTTGTGCGCTCCAGGACGGGGGTGTCCACCAGTTCACCCCTGCCTACGAGCGCGTGACACACTGCACGTGTGCTCGGACGGGCCGTCACCTGGCTACCTTCACTCGGCAGCCGGGGTCGGACCTGTACACACTGACCACTGAGTCCCCTCAGGTAGCTGCGTCTGCGTCTACTTCAGGTCAGCTGTCTGCCCCCTGCTCGTGTCGCTCTCTAGCACACGAGACCGTCCTCTGGCACCACCGCCTTGGTCACCCGTCAGTGCAGCGCCTTCGTGCCATGCACAAACGGTACCTTGTCTCTGGTCTTCCCAGGGTTCTCCCTCCCCTCCCACCCTCGCCTGCTCCTCCCTGTCTTCCCTGTGTCGAGGGGCGGCAGCGCGCCGCTCCTCACTCCTCCTCGTTTCCCCCGACGACTGCTCCCTTGCAGACGCTCCACATGGACGTGTGGGGCCCAGCCCGCGTCCGTGGACAGGATCAGGAGAGGTACTTTCTGATCGTTGTTGACGACTACTCGCGCTACACCACGGTCTTCCCCTTGCGCACCAAGGGTGAGGTCCCTGATGTCTTGATCCCTTGGATCCGCGCTTCTCGTCTCCAGCTCAGTGAGCGTTTCCACTCGGACTTTCCTGTCCTGCGTTTGCACTCTGACAGAGGTGGTGAGTTCTCCTCCGACCTCTTGGCAGCCTACTGTGCGGAGCACGGCATCCGCCAGTCGTTCACGCTTCCGGCCTCTCCACAGCAGAATGGGGTTGCTGAGCGCCGCATTGGCTTGGTCATGGAGGTCGCTCGTACCTCCTTGATCCATGCGGCTGCCCCCCACTTTCTGTGGCCGTTTGCGGTCCGATACGCTGCGCATCAGCTCAACCTCTGGCCCCGTGTCTCCTTGCCGGAGACTTCCCCGACACTGCGTTGGACGGGAGAGGTTGGCGATGCGTCGCGTTTTCGGGTCTGGGGTTCTCGAGCTTTTGTTCGCGATACGTCCGCGGACAAGCTCTCCTCCCGCGCTGTTCCTTGTGTCTTCCTTGGCTTTGTCCCGGACGCGTCTGGTTGGCAGTTTTACCACGCCACCTCGCGCCGTGTCCTGCCCTCTCAGGACGTCACTTTTGACGAGTCCGTGCCCTACTACCGCCTCTTCCCCTACCGCACTGCCCCGCTCCCCCCCCCGCCTCTCTTCCTCGGGCCAGGTGCTGCTGTGGTAGACCCCCTCCCCCCTCAGGGTGCCGCTCCCTCAGGTGTGTCCCAGGTAGACCCGGTTGAGCCTGTCGAGGTAGCTGTCGACTCTCGTCCTGCTAGGGGTGCTGAGCCTGAGCGTGCGGAGCCTGGGGGTGCGGAGCCTGGGGGTGCTGAGCCTGGGGGTACGGAGCCTGGGGGTGCGGAGTCTGGGGGTGCTGAGCCTGGGGGTGCGGAGCCTGCGGGTGCTGAATCTGGGGGTGCTGAGCCTGGGTGTGCTACGTCTGAGGGTGCTGAGACTGAGCGTGCTTCACCTGGAGGAGCTCTCTCCTCACAGCAGCTACGAGAGTGGTACTTACAGTACTGCAGCCTCAGGAGGGGTGCTTCTGGAGCTAGGAGTGTTGCTGGAGCTGGTGCTAGTGCTTCCCCTCCTAGGCGGGAGCTGCCCTCTCCCCAGCGGCTCCGGGAGTGGTACGCTCGGCGCTGCAGTCTCCGGAGTGGCGCTCCTAGTGCCGCGGACCCTGGTGCTGGAGGTGCTGCTGGTGCTGGAGGTGCTGCTGCTGGCGGTGCTGCTGGTGCTGCTGGAGGTGCTGCTGGTGCTGGTGCTGCTGGAGCTGCTGGAGGTGCTGCTTCTACTGGAGGTGCTGCTGGTGCTGCTGACGCTGCTGGAGGTGCTGCTGGTGCTGGTGGTGCTGCTGGTGCTGCTGGAGCTGCTGGAGGTACTGCTACTACTGGAGGTGCTGCTGGTGCTGCTGACGCTGCTGGAGGTGCTGCTGGTGCTGGTGGTGCTGCTGGTGCTGCTGGAGCTGCTGGAGGTACTGCTACTACTGGAGGTGCTGCTGGTGCTGCTGGAGCTGCTGGAGGTGCTGCTGCTGCTAGCGGTGCTGCTGGCGCTACTGGAGGTCCTGGGGGTGCTCGTACTGGAGGTACTGGAGCTGCTGGGACTGGGCCTGCTGAGGGGGTTGTTGCTGGAGGTGCTGAGCGGCCGCGGCCGTACTACGTTCCGCTCCTTCAGCAGGTTCTTAGTCTCCCGCCCTCTACTGGTCCTTCTCCTCCCCTACTGAGTCCACCGCCTGTCCAGTCGCAGTCACAGTTACAGCCAGCCTCTCCACTGCCTGGTCCTTCTCCTTACGCTGAGCCGACGGGAGGTCTTACGGAGCGTCGTGAGCCTGAGTCTCGTCCTCCGTCGCCTGAGTCGCGTCCAGAGTCACCTGTCAGTGCTGTCCGCGCTGGTCGTCGTGCTCCGCGTGAGCGACCTCCTCCTGTCCCTGGCACTCACTATATGACTCTGCGTCCTTCCACTGCCCCACAGCGTGTCCCTCTGCCGTCTCCTCCTGCGTCCTCTCTTCCTGCTCTTGCTGACCCGGAGTCTGACTCTCTTCGTGCTGCCAGTCCTACTGTCACGCGTCTCCTTGCCACTGTTGTCACTGACCCTTCCTTCGAGTCCTCTGCTGCGTCTGCTCTAGTCGCTGAGCTTGTTGACTTTGCTGCCGCCTGTCGTCTAGACTACGCCGCTAGCCTTGTTGCTGAGTCTGAGTCTGTCTGTCCTCCGTCCGTCGGGGGTGAGTGTGCTCTTGGCACGGACGTCCTTGAGGACAGACAGGAGGAGTTTGAGTGCTTTGCCGCTGCTTTGCCTCATCTCGTGTCCATGCTAGTTGCCCCTGAGGGAGACCCGGATGCACCAGACATTTCGACCCCACGCTCCTACGCAGAGGCGATGGAGGGTCTCTACTCCTCTCAGTGGCAGACAGCCATGGACGCAGAGATGGCTTCCTGGAAATCCACAGGCACCTACGTCGACGAGGTTCCCCCACCTGGGGCGAACATCGTCAGTGGCATGTGGATTTTCAGGGTGAAGCGGCCGCCGGGTTCTCCGCCTGTCTTCAAGGCGCGTTACGTTGCACGAGGCTTCAGTCAGCGAGAGGGAGTTGACTTCTTCCAGACCTTCTCCCCGACCCCGAAGATGACCACTCTTCGGGTTCTGCTGCACGTCGCCGCTCAGCGTGACTACGAGCTCCACTCTCTTGACTTCAGCACTGCGTTCCTACAGGGCAGCCTGCACGAGGAGATCTGGCTGCGCCGCCCACCTGGCTTCACTGGGTCGTTCCCTCCTGGTACCCAGTGGAGCCTCCGGCGGCCAGTTTACGGTCTCCGCCAGGCACCCCGTGAGTGGCACGACACACTGAGGACTACGCTTGCGGCTCTTGGGTTTGCTCCTTCTACTGCTGACCCGTCGCTGTTTCTACGCACCGACACCACTCTGCCGCCGTTCTACGTTCTCGTGTACGTCGACGACTTGGTCTTTGCTACTGCTGACACTGAGGCACTCGCCCACGTGAAGTCGGAGCTGCAGAAGAGACACACGTGCACAGACCTGGGTGAGCTGACAAGCTATCTTGGCTTGCGGATCACCCGGGACAGAGCACAGCGCACCATCACCTTGACTCAGTCACACATGGTGCAGCAGGTCCTTCAGCGCTTCGGCTTCACGTACTCCTCGCCTCAGCCCACTCCTCTGCCTACCGGTCACTCGCTCTCAGCTCTGCCTTCGGATGAGTCCGTAGAGCCGAGAGGCCTGTATCCAGAGCTTGTTGGCTGCCTCATGTACCTGATGACCTGCACTCGACCTGACCTTGCATACCCTCTTAGCATCCTAGCACGCTATGTCGCTCCTGGCCGTCACCGGAAGGAGCACATGGATGCCGCTAAGAGGGTGTTGCGTTACCTGTGCAGTACGTCGGGCATGTGGCTTGTGCTTGGAGGACGGCGCGACGTTGTCCTCACTGGACACTCAGACGCTTCTTGGGCTGACGACCAGGCTACGCAGCGGTCGTCTCAGGGTTACACCTTCAGCCTTGGCTCTGGCTCTGTTTCCTGGCGTTCTACACGCTCTTCTTCTGTTCTCAGCTCCAGTTGTGAGGCTGAGATCTACGCCACAGCCATGGCGGCCCAGGAGCTACGCTGCTCACCTACCTGCTGACCGACCTCGGAGAGCGGCCTCGTTCTCCTCCAGTGCTGTACGTCGACAACAAGGCAGCCATTGCCTTGTGTGAGGAGCACAGACTGGAGCACAGAACGAAGCACATCGCTCTGCGCTACTTCCTAGCGCGAGAGCTGCAGCAGAGGGGTCAGCTTCGTCTCTCGTACGTGGCCACTCGGGCCAACACTGCTGATGTGTTCACCAAGGCACTTCAGCCTTGTGATCATCAGCGTTTCTGTACTGTTCTAGGCCTTGTGCCTACTCTCCCTCACTTGCTCACTTCTTGACTCTGCTTGTACTATGATCTCTATATATATACCTGCATGGTTACACTTGCTAGGTTGTGATCACTGTACCTCTTGTTTTATTATCAAACTGTATGTGAACTGGTCTTGTGACCATTTGCTTGTGCTCGGAATTTGTGTGGTATCCTTGAGATCCACCCTGAGCTTGTCTTGCTTTGCTTTGCTTTGACTGGTCTTGTGACCGCTTGCTCTCCCCCACTTAGCCTATGGGGGTGTGTCAAACATTGTATATGTTGTATTTGTGTAGGCTACAGTGGGTTAGCCTTTAGGGGGTACACAATTCTAGGGTTAGGCACTTGTACTCCCTTTCCTTTCTAGTCCAACACTTCTTCTTTCTAACAAAATTGGTTTTGGCCCACCCTGTCAAATCAGGACGCGGGCACTCACACCGATCATCGATGGGCAGGAATCGATTTTAGGGGGGGGGTTGGTGGTAACCAGATTTGTAACCACCCTACAGTACATTGAAACAGTACGCTACAGTGACCAAGGGTTACCAGTTTTGAAATGTCAAGATCGGAGAATCGATCGTCCCGGCAATCAAGCCGAAAAAAAAATCGTGATGGGTGTGGTCAAGCACGATCGATCGTTGGACAGCGCGTCGGCGAAATTGCACTGGCGGGACCTTCGCGAAATTGGAAATCTTGACCGCGCTTCGAGAAATCTTGACATTGGACATTGGACATTGACTTGAAAGAACCATTCGTCACAGCTACAAATGTGACTAGTCAGTTTACACACAACACAATTACTCACGAGTCTCAATTCTCTGCAATGGCGGACAACGAACCAGACTCAGGTCGCGATGGTGATTCTCCTTTAGATCCTGCTAGTCAGCTTCGTGACACTCAAGCGTCAACCACGGCTGCCCCTGCGACCAACCCGGCGCCTGGCCCCGTCATCTATTTGATAACAACGCCGCCCCGCCCGACCGGCACTCGTGCAACCACCACCAACCGAGGAGCACGTCGCCGGACCAGGGTGCCTCCAGGAAACGTCATCGACTTGGATGCTTTTAACGCGCAGCTACCTGATGCTGACGATGATTTGGGGGAGCTGGATGACTTGGCACCCCCCATGATGGCGGCCCCGACCCCCGTCAATGGGCCCGTCGCTCACGACGACGACAATATCATGGACACTGCTACGCCGGCTCCGATGCCTGCCCTGCCTACCCCACGCTCGCGCGCAAGTACTAACAGGCAGCGTGCAAGAACCGGGACAACTGCTGGCTCTGGGTGGACTGATGACGAGGAGATTGTGCTCGCCGAGGTAAGGCGGGACCTTGATGCTCTCATCCGTGGCATGCGTGGGATACAAGGTCAGAATTATAGTGTCGCAATTATGGAAGAAATCCTCCGCTGTCGTCCTAACTTTCGTCATGGACTGAATGCGATGAAAAGCAAGCTCCAACGCATGGTCGATAAGTACAAACAGCTGCGCGATCGGATGGGCACCTCGGGAGAAGAGCGCGTGACCAACCCACCGATCTGGTACCCCATTCTAGACCCGGTGTTGCATGACCGTCCGTCAGCTGCGCCAGAGTACACCATCGGTAGTGACGCGAATACCGAAGAGACGACGGTCAATCGTCCGGCAAACCCGTGGGGTGAAGGATCGAGCGGCACCGCCGGTACCCAGGGTGAGTAAGCTGCATGCTTTTTTGAAGTGGTCCAGTGTGACACATGTGAATACTAACATCTCCGACAAAAATGTTTTGCAGGTACGTGCGCAGGTTTTGTGAACGCCACGCACCACCCGTCTTCGCACATGGCTGGGCCTCCTCAGACTCGTAAGGATCTGCAATTGCCATCCCTTTACATCGCCCACACATTGGATGCACTCTACCCCTTTGATATCTTGACATCACTAATCGTGCATGCTCTATACCCCACACAGATCATTCTACTCCGCGTGGCCCACCAGCGGCAGTCCATGCGCAGACGCCTTCACCCGCGAGGCATCGTCCTACCACCCGTGTTCGCGGGCTGCGAGTGCCGCTCTCCCCTCCTGCAATGAGCACAAACAGTGGAGTCAGTGAAGGACCCAAGGGAACGCAAGTCACCAACTCTGAGGGACTCCCAAGTGCGCTGGTGTCCGGGTTAGAAAGGACTCTCGAACGTGTTTTGGAGCGCGAAATGGGCCGGCTCCTGAAACATACCCGGGAGCTGGCGAACTCTCTTCGGGATGAGCCTCCTGCCAAGAAGAGTAGAGGAAATTCCGGAGACGGGCCCGACGACGCTCGAGAGAAAACCCCGGACCCGTAGATGCGTAGTGATGTGCTGTAGCTGCGCGTCCACGGAGCCACCAGCGGTCCCGTGGTCGTGGAGGTCCTAGTCTAGGTCGGCTGCCCAGTACTAATTCTATGTTGTGTAGAGTCACTGCCGTTTGCACTGCCTGGCAGACCCGTGGTAGGTTTGATTCCATTCGCTTGTCTAGCAATTTCCACTTCCCCTTGATTCTGCCATTGACTTGTTCTACGATCATTCTAGCACGTGATTGTTGCTTATTCCACACAACTTCCAAGTCGACCACGTTGCTGTCTGGCTCGGCACGGTAAGGTGTAAACGTGTATGTACGTAACCCATACGCTGCGTCGCCGACCAACACGCGATCGTACAGACCACCCTCCTCTATGCGGACGCGGGCCGGGGAATTCTCCCACACACGGGCGTCGTTCACTGATCCCGGCCACCCAGCAAAGAAATTCCAGATACGACCGATACTGTCAACGATGAGTTGTAAGATAATTGTGAAATCGCCAAATCTTTTCCTAAAGTCATCGGCATGCAACCCCTGACCGCGACATTCTATGAAAGTTCCGTCGATTGCCCCTACGATTCCGGGAATTCCAGACTCATATCGAAACTCGGATTCCATTACATCAGCGTCCAATTCAGCCGGCCACTGAATCCATTGTGGGGTGAGTACTAGTCCCACGAAGGCGTTGAAGTCATGGAAAATTATTCGAGCGTAGGTAGGACTCACACCGAAAATGAGAGCAAGTGCGCGGAAATTCCAGCCCTGAGCCATGCGCGTGAGGGCAAGAGCTACCTTGAACGAGGCAGGAATACACCCTGCACTGAGTGACGGTCGGTACTCACAGTAGCGCTGGACTAGGTAGTTAAAAACAGGGCGTTCAAGCCTAAAATGTTCGTAGAAGGTGAGAGCGGGGAGCATAGGGATTAGTTGAATCCACCTCATCTGGCAGGTAAATCTGTCTTCGGAAAGGAAACGGCGTTGATCTAGCAATATGGCCGTAGCTAAAAGGTCAGGCACATACTGCATGATGGCGACTACTAAGGAAGATACTAGTAGTGCAAAGAACCCCTCGTAGATGCCGCAGAGCAATAAAAATATACGTAATCGATCCATTGCGTCTGGTTCCGTGTGTTTGAGATGTGCTGGGGATTTTGTAGTGCGCGGGCCTTGACACTGGACATTGAGTTGGTCAAGCGGGGGGATGGATGCAATCACTCTGATTGGACAATGCTAATGTTGTTGGCCTAGCAAAAATCCCGTGTCGCCTTTGTGTAAACCCGGTAGTCAAGCGAAACGGATTGGGTTTCGCTAGAATGTCAATCGTCAATGTGGCAGGGTACTGTTGATGACGCTTTGACGATCGTGCGCACAACGAGGGTTGGGAATCGAAATGCAACAATCGTCAAGAGCACACTCGGAGCGATCTGTCAAAATCGTCAGAGGGTCGGTGAGCAGACGAGATCCTCCTCCGACCCTCCCGAGTGCCCGCGTCCTCAGAGTTCCAGGGTGAGCCAGCCCTGACTCCTAGGGTAAAAATTTTCGTACACTGATGGAAACAGGGTAAAAAAAAACTTGAGCTGACTACAGCACAACTCTACTAAAAAACATAAACTATGTAATAGCAAGTTGAGGTGTCTCAGCTGGAGGAAGTGTCGATGTTGTTGGGAAGGTAGTGAGTTCGATGCTCATGTACAAGACCTTTTTTTATATATATATTGTAATTGAAAACATACACTAATGATACAAGTGCATGCTAACAAAAATAGTCGTAACTGCGCGTGAGGGGCAGGGCCTTCTGCCCCAGATGGGCTTCTAAGGGGGATGATGAATCATGCGTGGGTTGGTCCAAATTGTCTCAAAGGACCTGACCCACGTCAGCTTCTTATCTCCAGATGTCTTAATCCGATCCAACAGCTTTTGCTCCTCCGCCATCCACCGTTGTATTTTGTCATTATGGCCAGCTCTCTTCCTTTTCCGACACGTCACGTCCCTCGCCTTGATGTAGACCCTCACATGCAGCCTGAACGCGAAAATAATCCGCCTCAGCACTCGGCGCGTTCTGAACTTCTTTCCCTGGAAAACCGCGTCACATCTCTCCAACCAAAGCTGGTATAACGAGATGGCAATCAATGTCGCTTCTGAGAAGGCTGAGCTGGATCCCGCCTTCTGGAACAGCAAGTCCCCCAGATTGGACACTGTGCGCTGTGGATTGATCAACCGCAGTGCCCGCTTCAGAGCCGATACCACCGACTGGATTTTAGGGCAGGTGAAAAGGCAGTGCTCCAGTGTCTCCTCCTCGGAGCAGTGCGGACATACCGGCTTGCTGCTGAGAAACGCCAGCCTTTCCCCGACTTGAAGATTGAAATTATGGATTCGGGTAAGCATGTCTCTTGGTCTGCTTGGTGTGACGAGAGACTCTCTGATGCCCGTCGCTTTGTTCCAGTTAATTCGCCCCCGCCATCGTTCCGCCCATTTCAGCCTTCTGTGCGACTGCAGCTTTTCCCCTTTCCAGAAACTCTTCATCTTTGCAAGGGGGATCACCTTCCCGTCCTCGAACAGGGGGACATGCGGAAGCTTTTGCGCTGCTGTAGGCACCGAGCCAGCCGAGCACCCGCCAGGGGTCAGCAGAGTCTCCTTCCATTTTGCTGGGGCCATCTCGAGAGCTTTCAGCGCCAGCCTAGCCAGACCTTTGTCCCCCAGCTCCTCTGTCAGCTCCTCCATGGATTTTTCCGCCCAGCTTCCATCAGGTAACTGCTTCACCAGATCACCTAGTCGGGTCTCCCACAACACCTTCGCGTGTTTCTGTCCTCCCACCGGCGCAACCACTCCGACTAGAATTTTCCTGTTGAAAACCAGCCTCTCTTGCCCCACCGCCTCTCTTGTAAGTGGCACCGTCCGTTCACTCAGGGGCGACTTCATGAAAGCCTCACACGTTTGTTTCCAGCGCTGACTCCTCCCTTCCCAATTCTTCAGGAGCTTGTCGTGCGATATGAAGGTGTCAAGTCCTAGCGGAAGATCAGCTGCCTTCAGCATCAGCTCCCGTTTGAGCTCATCAGCTTCCGTCATCAAAAGCCCCACTCTTCTGGCCAACAAACACGCCAACAGGACGTTGGGATCCTGAACTCCAAGACCCCCCCCTTTCCGCGGCGTGTAGAGCAGCTCCTTGCTCCACAACACAAAGTCCTTCGCTGGGGTAGCTTTATTCCCAGAGACGAAGTTGTGCAGAAGCCTCTCCGTCTCGGCCCATATTTCCTCTGGGGGAGGATACACCTGCGCTTGAAAAGCGATCATTGGCGAGATGTAGCAATTTGACACCGCCGTCCGCGCCTTTTCTGTGAGGTATTTTTGCCGCCAACCGGTCAGCTTCTTTGTCACTCCCCCCAGCGTCTTTTCCCATGTTGGCAGGCAACTGCCGTCCGGCGTGACCCACACTCCCAGGAGACGTTCTGCATCCTTCGGCCCGGCCCATTTGAAGGATCCCTCTGACGGCATGCCCAGGTTCGCTCCCAACGGCAGCACCACCGATTTCTCTTTGTTGGTTGCCAGCCCGGATTTCTTCTCAAACTCCTCTAACACCTCCTCGGCCTCCTTGATCTGCTGCTTTCCCTCCAGGATCAGGGTGGTGTCGTCGGCATACCCCAGGTACGACAAGCGTTTCCCTGATGTAGTGTTGCACAACCCCAGCTGCTTCCTCTCCACTTCTTGCACCAACGGCTCGACCGCACACAGAAAGAGGTAAGGTGCTAACGGGCAACCCTGCCTCACACCCGATTCCACGCCAATTCCTTCTCCCAACCACCCGTTGATTAGCATCCGCGTCGTCGTCTGTGCGTGCAGCCCTTCAACCCAGCCAACGAAACGGTCTGGGAGGCCCATCTTCCTCAGGACCTGGAAGATAAAACTCCTTGAGACCGAGTCGAACGCCTTTTGAAAGTCGACGAGCAGCAAATGCCAATCCTTGTTTCCATTTTTCGCCGCATCAATGATATCGGCAACCAGAGCAACCGCGTCAGTGAGCTTGCGTCCGGGTATGAAACCGTATTGCTCAGGTGAGATCACCTTGTGCAGCACCTTTTTCAATCTGTCCGCCAGCACTTTCGCCAGAATTTTGTAGGTGAAATTGAGCAGAGTGATAGGACGGTAGTTTCCCAGCTGATTCTTGTCCCCCTTCTTGTGCAGAAGAATTGTCACCGCCCCTTTCGTTTGAGCGGGAAGCTTTGCAGTTGCGGTGAAGTCCTTGCCCCCATGTACGAGACCTATCATTGCGTACTACTCCCTAGCGCAATTTTGCGCAACATCCACAGTATCCTCGCTACGAAAGACTCGGTATTTGGGTAACAGGGGTAAAATATGTGAGAATTGAGGAATGCAATGAGAAGAGAGGGGTTCACTAGCAAACATTGGGATACATATAGCAAACCCTAAAAGGGTTGTACTCACTATAAAGTACCCCACTGCAGACTAGAGAAACATAATATTCTGACAAAACACACTGATGAAAGTCAGGGGAAACAAACGCTAATTCGGATTTCATAAGGGTACAAAAAATCAAACTCTTTTTAAGTCTGAGTAAGAAATTCAGGGGGCTGACTGGGTCAGGGTAACCCCAAAAAAAGCGGCCGCCAGTCAGGGCAATCAGGGTATTTTACCCTGACAATTTGGGGCCTGCTGGTTTCGCGTCCAGTCAGGATGAGGTGGCACGCGGACAAATTGACGTGCGAAAAGCTATGTGCAGCGTCAGAGATTCGCCCTCACGCGATTCAAATTCAGGGCGCTAAAAAATGTAGACTCGATTGAACTTACGAGACGGAAATGTACAGTTTGATGCGTTTAAGTTGTATTTCTGTATTTGTCATTATATAAGCGCTTATGGCCGATACTCAATTAAAAGCCCCCCCCCCCCCCCCCCCCCCCCCCCCCCCCCCCCCCCCCCCCCAAAAAAAAAAAAAAACAAGAGGCGACGAAGTCGTCGTAGGGTTGCGAAGCCTTTTATGTACATTACCGGTGCATAACTTGATTCAGATTATAAAACATTAACACATTAATGCAACCTAGAGTATATGCTCCATCAGCTGGTAGTATCCCAAAAGTTGTGTTCCTCAGATTCTATCAACTGAGCTAACAAAGCTGTTCAAGTTACGACTTATAAGACACATAAACTGTTCCACCTTCAAGGTTCGAACTTACAAATCCGAACGATATGTTCGTTTCTTACCATCTACGACAAAGCCTCTGACGCTGAGATTCATCAAAACGTATAGTACTGTTCTTGCGACGACTGAATTGTGGTTAGGTTTTCGTGGTCTCTTTCTCTTTCTTTTTTCAGTTAGGTAACTCTCTGAATTGTGTCTCGTTTCTCTGGCTCTGCTTCACAGCTACCGTGGCTCCTGCTACCCACCCTAGTCCAGCTCTTCAATGTATGTATTCTAAGCCTTTGCACTAGTTTTTCTAAATCTAGTTTCTTTCCTCTTCGTTTCCCTCCTTTATTATTTAGTTTTCCAACATTTTTTCAGTTAGGTAACTCACCACTATCTATGTGAAAGCTTGTATTATGTCAAATTAGCATCTGCATGTCATCGAGCTGGCATATTAGGTCGAATTATCCCGTGCACGCCACTTCGACCAAGCTTAGTAGGCCGAATAATGATGTTGAAGTGGCGGGCCATGTCAACCATCAAGGCCTGCAGGTAATCTCGACCTAGCTTCATCCAGTCCGTCATCTCTTCCTTGGTTTCCATAGTTCCAGTTTCCCATTCCTCTAGCATTGTCTTCTTCAGATAGTCCTTCTCCTTAGGATAGTCTAAATGTTGCAGCAGTTTTGTGTCAGAATCCCAACCACTAGACCATTGGGATAAAAGGGCTTGTTAAGTAGCGGGTCAGTGCGCCCATAACCCCCCAGGACAACGAGCCTGTAACCCTTCCCTAGGATCAATCGGGGATCACCAGTGGACCTCTGACACCCCCCCGCACTGGGATGCCCGAAGTGCATACACCGGGATTCGAACCCGAGACCTTCGCTCTGATACCATGTCAGAATCCCAACCACTAGACCATTGGGATAAAAGGGCTTGTTAAGTAGCGGGTCAGTGCGCCCATAACCCCCCAGGACAACGAGCATGTAACCCTTCCCTAGGATCAATCGGGGATCACCAGTGGACCTCTGACATTTTGTGCACAGCTTGTAAATTGTTGTGAAAATGTTTTAGGAGTCTTGTTTCAACTTCAATTCTTACCTCCCTTTGCTCGCAGGTCATCAAGTCAAGTTCAAATGTTTATCTGTTGCTTCTCAAATCAACTTTATGCTTGTTCATAATGTAAGATGTCTCGTAACTTTCTCATACCACTGACTACGTATCTTCTTGGTTTCCTCTTGTTCTCTTCTTTTTATTTCTTCCCCGTTTCTTCTTTCGTTCCTTCTTTTTGCTTCTTAATTGATAAAGCAACGGGAATTTCACTTTTTTCCGGTATCAGATTAGACTTTCTTGTTTCTTAGTTTTCCTCTAAGACATGTAGTCTTTTTGAGCTGGTTGGTTTCCTGTTTTTTTCATCACTCCTTATTCTCATACTTTAAACAACTTTAAGTGTTGTGTTGGTCTCGTTCCTTCCATTAGTCCCTTATACTTCCTCGATTCATCTTTCATCGATTTAACTGTTCCTTCAAAACATCCTTTTGTATGGATGCCGTTCCTTCGCTTCTCGTTCCGTCGGTGCATTGTGAAAGAACAAGGAATGAATGCACTAGGAAACAGGTGGGTACAAGTAGGAAAACCTAAAAGTGTTGTACCCCATATTATCTACCCCACTACAGCCTACACAGACTATAGCATATAAGTTTGACACACCCCCATAGGCAAAGTGGGGGAGAACAAGAGGTCACAAGACCAGTCAAGCAAGGCAAAGCAAGCACAGGGTGGATCACAACGTCACCACACATTCCGAGCACAAGTTCAAGGCCACAAGGCCAGTTCACATGCAAGATCATATATAAAGGTAAACAAGCAAGTGCAGGTATAGAAAGATCACAGTACAAGCAAGGTCAAGAAGTGAGCAAGTGAGGCCAAGTAGGCACAAGACCTAGCATCGTACAGCAGCGCTGATGATCACAAGGCGGAAGTGCCTTGGTAAAGATATCAGCAGTGTTGGCCTCAGAGGCCACGTAAGCAAGGCGCAGCTGACCATGCTGCTGCAGCTCACGAGCAAGGAAGTAGCGAAGAGCAATGTGCTTCGTTCTGTGCTCCAGTCTGTGCTCCCGACACAAGGCCAGCATGGCCTTGTTGTCTATGTACAGAACTGGAGGAGAACTAGGCGGCTCTCCTAGGTCAGTCAGCAAGTAGGTGAGCCAGCGTAGCTCCTGTGCAGCCATGGCCCCCGCGTAGATCTCAGCCTCACAGCTGGAGCCGAGAACAGAAGACGGGCGGGTAGACCGCCACAAAACAGAGCCGGAACCAAGGCTGAAGGTGTAACCCTGTGACGACCGCTGCGTAGCCTGGTCGTCAGCCCAAGAAGCGTCTGCGTGACCTGTGAGGACCACTGAACGCCGCCCTCCAAGCACTAGACCCATGCCCGACGAACTGCACAAGTAGCGCAACACCCTCGTCGCCGCAGCCATGTGCTCTGGTCGGTGTCTCCCAGGAGCAACATAGCGTGCCAAGATGCTAAGAGGGTATGCAAGGTCAGGTCGAGTGCAGGTCATCAGGTACATGAGGCAACCAACAAGCTCTGGGTACGGGCCACTCGGCTCTACGGACTCATCCGAAGGCAGAGCTGAGAGCGAGTGGCGAGTAGACAGAGGAGTGGCCTGAGGCGAGGAGTACGTGAAGTCGAAGCGCTGAAGGACCTGCTGCACCATGTGTGATTGAGTCAGGGTAATGGTGCGTTGTGCTCTGTCCCGGGTGATCTGCAAGCCAAGGTAGCTGCGCAGTTCACCCAGGTCTGTGCACGTGTGTCTCTTCTGCAGCTCGGACTTCACGTGGGCGAGTCCAGCAGTGTCAGCAGTGGCAAAGACCAAGTCGTCGACGTACACGAGGATGTAGAACGGCGGCAGAGAGGTGTCGGTGCGTAGAAACAGCGACGGGTCAGCAGTAGAAGGAGCAAACCCAAGAGCCGCAAGTGTAGTCCTCAGTGTGTCGTGCCACTCACGCGGCGCCTGGCGGAGACCGTAGACTGGCCGCCGGAGGCTCCACTGGGTACCAGGAGGAAACGACCCAGTGAAGCCAGGTGGGCGGCGCAGCCAGATCTCCTCGTGCAGGCTGCCCTGCAAGAAAGCTGTGCTGAAGTCAAGAGAGTGAAGCTCGTAGTCGCGCTGAGCGGCTATGTGCAGCAGCACCCGAAGAGTGGTCATCTTCGGGGTGGGAGAGAAGGTCTGAAAGTAGTCAACTCCCTGCCGCTGACTGAAGCCTCGAGCCACGTAACGCGCCTTGAAGACAGGCGGAGAACCCGGCGGCCGCTTCACCATGAAAATCCACATGCCGCTGACGATGTTCGCCCCAGGTGGGGGAACCTCGTCGACGTAGGTGCCTGTGGACTTCCAGGAAGCCATCTCTGCGTCCATGGCTTACTGCCACTGTGAGGAGTAGGGACCCTCGATCGCCTCAGCGTACGATCGAGGAGTCGGGATGTCTGGTGCATCCGGGTCTCCCTCCGGGGCAATCAGCATGGACACGAGATGAGGCAAAGCAGCAGCAAAACACTGGAACTCCTCCTGCCTGTCCTCAAGGACGTCCGTGCTAAGAGCACACTCACCCCCGACGGACGGAGGACAGACAGACTCAGAATCAGCAACAAGACTAGCAGCGTAGTCTAGACGACAGTGAGCAGCGAAGTCGACCAACTCAGCAACTAAGGCAGACGCAGCAGTGGACTCAAAGGAAGGGTCAGTGACAATAGTAGCCAGGAGACGCGTGACAGTAGGACTGGCAGCACGAAGAGAGTCCGACTCCGGGTCAGCAAGAGCAGGAAGAGAGGACTCTGGAGGAGACGGCAAAGGGACACGCAGTGGAGCAGTGGAAGGACGCAGTGCCATCTGGTGCGTGCCCGGGACCGCAGGAGGACGCTGACGCGGAACACGACGACTAGTGCGAGCAGCACGAACAGGCGACGTTGGACGAGACGCAGGCGCACGATGCTCCGCAAGACCTCCAGTAGGACCAGTGTAGGGAGAAGGAGCAGGCAGTGGGGAGGCGGGCTGTAACTGTGACTGCGACTGGTCAGGCTGTGGACACTCTAAGGGAGGAGCAGGACCAGTAGAAGGCGGGAGACCAAGAACCTGCTCAAGGAGCGGAACGAAGTACGGCCGCGGCCGCGCAGCACCTCCAGAAACAGCAGGGACAGCACCAGCACCCCCAGCGGCAGCACCAGCGCCAGCAGCACCTCCGGCTCCAGCAGCGCCAACTCCCGCACCCTCAGAAGCACCAGCGCCAGCAGCACCGCCAGCTCCAACACCAGCAGCACCTCCAGCTCCAGCAGCGCCAACTCCAGCACCCTCAGAAGCACCAGCGCCAGCAGCACCGCCAGCTCCAACACCAGCAGCACCTCCAGCTCCAGCAGCGCCAACTCCAGCACCCTCAGAAGCACCAGCGCCAGCAGCACCTCCAGCGCCAACACCAGCAGGACCGCCAGCTCCAGCAGCACCCCGGAGGCTGCGACAGTACCGAGAGTACCACTCACGTAGCTGCTGGGAAGAGAGAGCTCCCCTAGGCGCAGCACCCCCAGGCTCAGGACCTCTAAACCCAACACCCCCAGAGACAGCACCCCCAGGCTCAGCACCTGCAGTCTCTGCACCCCCAGGCTCAGCACCCACAGTCTCTGCACCCCCAGGCTCAGCACCCGTAGGCTCCGCACCCCCAGGCTCAGCACCCGCAGGCTCCGCACCCCCAGGCTCAGCAACCCCAGGCGCAGTACCTCCAGACCCAGCACCACCAGGCCCAGCACGCTCAGTACCTCGCGCAGGACCAGAGTCGACAGCTACCTCGACAGGCTCGACCGGGTCTACCTGGGAAACACCTGAGGGAGCAGGAACCTAGGGAGGCAAGGGGTCTACCAAGGCAGCACCTGGCGTGAGGAAGAGCGGTGGAGGGAGGAGCGGTGCAGTGCGGTAGGGGAAGAGACGGTAGAAGGGGACTGACTCGTCAAAGGTGACGTCCTGGGAAGACAGAATACGGCGCGAGGTGGGGTGGTAAAACTGCCAGCCAGGCGCATCAGTGGGGAAGCCAAGGAAGACGCAGGGAACAGCACGGGGGGACAGCTTGTCCGCAGACAAGTCGCGGACAAAAGCCCGAGATCCCCAGACACGAAACGCAGACGCATCGCCAACCTTCCCCGTCCACCTCAGAGTAGGGGAGGTCTCCGGCAAGGAGACCCGGGGCTGAAGGTTGATCTGATGCGTCGTGTACTGAACCGCGAACGGCCACAGAAAATGGGGAGCAGCCGCATGGATCATGGACGTACGAGCGACGTCCATGACCATACCAATGCGGCGCTCAGCAATCCCATTTTGCTGTGGAGAGGCCGGAAGCGTGAACGTCTGGCGGATGCCCTGTGCACGACAGAAGGCTCGCAGAAGGGCAGAGGAAAACTCACCGCCTCTGTCGGAGTGCAGACGCAGGACAGGAAAGTCCGAGCCGAAACTCTCTCTGAGCTGGAGACGAGCTGCGCGGATCCAGTCGATCAACACCTCAGTGACCTCACCCTTGCTGCGCAAGGGGAAGACTGCGGTGTAACGCGAGTAGTCGTCAACCACTAGCAAGAAGTAACGCTCGTTACCCTGTCCACGGACGCGGGCTGGGCCCCACACGTCCATGTGAAGCGTCTGCAGCGGAGCCTCTATCGGAGGAAACTCGGAGGAGTGAGGAGCGGCGCGCTGCCGCCCCTCGACGCAGGGAACGCAGGTGGGGCCAGGCCCCGGAGGAAGAGAAGGGAGGGACCGGGGGAGACCCGAGACAAGGAAACGAGAGGCCATGCCTCGGAGACAAGGCAGGGAGGGGTGACCAAGGTGGTGGTGCCAGAGGAGAGTCTGGTGAGACAGGAGACGACACGAGCATGGGGCAGACTCAGGACCAGACCTGGACGCTGCAGCAAACACCTGACTCGACGCAGCTACCTGAGGAGACTCAGTAGTCAGTGTGTACAGGCTCGACCCCGGTCGACGGGTAAACGTGGCCAAGTGTCGGCCCGTCCGAGCACACGTACAGTGGGTCACTCGCTGACGCGCAGGAGTGAACTGGTCAACCCCTGCGTCCTGCAGGTCAGCACCACTCACCAGGTTCGTAGAGAACGAGGGGAGGTAAAGACCTGACAGGGAGCCAGAAGGGGCCGCCGGACACGGTAAGACAGTGGAGAAGTGGGCAAGGACGGGACCCCCAGAAGGGTCTGCCAGGGAGACTGCAACCGGCCGACTAAGCGGCGTGAGTGTGGTGCGGTCTCGAAAGAAGGAGCGAGAAGCACCCGAGTCAAGGGTGAAGGTGTGTAACACCTGAGACGACGTGGTACCTGAGAGAGCAGACTCACCAGCACCTGGGTCAGCAGACTCACCAGCACCTGGAGGAGCAGACGCACTAGCACCTAGAGCAGCAGCCTCACCAGCACCTAGAGCAGCAGCCTCAATGCCCGGGTCAGGCGGAACACATAGGTAACAGTCACCCACATCACTAGTAGGCAATGCATACATGGCAGTGAGGATAGCATCATAGTCAAGAGCATAGATATCTACCCTCTGCCTAAGCAGTTCCACCCAGTCGGGGAGCTCAGCGGCATCGCCAAACTCCGTACGCCAGACGTCGCTCAGACGGGCGAAGCAGCGGGACTCGGCGTGACCAAGCGTCCCGCAGAGCTGACCAGTCCGAGCACCAGTGCGAATGACGTACGGACAGCGAGCAGTACTCCGTGACCCTCCACGCTGAGCGTACCACTCACGAAGCTGCTGGGGCGAAAGGACCGCGCGCGGACTACGCTGCAGCTGCACCTGGCCACTACAAGTAGCTCCCGAACTCCTCACGCCAGAACGACTCCCACTACGGCCACCCCGACAACCCCAAGTAGCGTACCACTCACGAAGCTGCTGGGGCGTGAGGGACTCACGCGGACGTCGCTGGAGCTGCATCTGGCCACAGCCAAGAGCAGGAGGAGCAGTGGTAGCCGCAGTAGCAGCAGTAGCAGCAGTAGCAGTAGTCGCAGCGCGGCAGTGCTCACCAGTGGCGAGAAGGGCAGGCGTACGACTGCGGCGACGGCGAGGCGGCTACCACTGCAGGGCGAGGGCTCCGCGGCTGCTACAGGGGCGGCTGCTCCAGGGGCGGCTGTTGCAGGGGCGGCTGCTCCAGGGGCGGCTGCTGCAGTGGCGGCTGCTCCAGGGGCGGCTGCTGCAGGGGCGGCTGCTCCAGGGGCGGCTGCTGCAGTGGCGGCCGTTCCAGGGGCGGCTGCTGCAGGGGTGGCTGCCCCAGGGGCGGCTGCTGCAGTGGCGGCTGCTCCAGGGACGGCTGCTGCAGTGGCGGCCGTTCCAGGGGCGGCTGCTACAGGGGTGGCTGCTCCAGGGGCGGCTGCTGCAGTGGCGGCTGCTCCAGGGGCGGCTGCTGCAGTGGCGGCTGCTCCCGGGGCGGCTGCTGCAGGGGCGGCTGCTCCAGGGGCGGCTGCTGCAGTGGCGGCTGCTCCAGGGGCGGCTGCTGCAGTGGTGGCTGCTCCCGGGGCGGCTGCTGCAGGGGTGGCTGCTCCAGGGGCGGCTGCTGCAGTGGCGGCTGCTCCAGGGGCGGCTGCTGCAGTGGCGACTACTCCTGGGGCGGCTGCTGCAGGGGCGGCTGCTTCAGGGGCGGCTGCTGCAGTGGCGGCTGCTCCAGGAGCGGCTGCTGCAGTGGCGGCTGCTCCAGGGGCGGGTTAGGGCAGGGCGCCGCGGCGAGCAGGGGCGACGAGGGAGCCGCAACGGAGCCGTGAGGGAGCCGCGGAGGGGCCGCGACGAGCCACGAGGGGCCGTGAGGGGCCGCGACAGGGATGTGAGGGGCCGTGAGAGGGGCCGCGAGGGGCCGGGAGAGGGGCCGCGAGGGGCCGCGAGAGGGGCCGCGAGGGGCTGCGAACGGCCGCGGAGGGGCCACGAGGGGCCGCGAACGGCCGCGGAGGGGCCGCGAGGGGCCGCGAACGGCCGCGGAGGGGCCGCGAGAGGGGCCGCGAGGGGCCGCGAACGGCCGCTGAGGGGCCGCGAGGGGCCGTGAGAGGGGCCGCTAGGGGCCGTGAGAGGGGCCGTGATAGAGGGGCCGTGAGGGGCCGTGAGTGGGGCCGCTAGGGAGCGGCTAAGGGGCCGCGAGGGGCCGTGAGAGGGGCCGCGAGGGAGCGGCTAAGGGGCCACGAAGGGCAGGTGACGCGGGGCGCGACTCGGGCAGGGGTGAAGCGCGCTCCGGGCAGGATTTTTTTTTTTTTTTCGAAATTTCGGTAGGCCCTAGGAAACGTTCCCACTAGGGAACCTGCTCTATACCATGTGAAAGAACAAGGAATGAATGCACTAGGAAAGAGGTGGGTACAAGTAGGAAAACCTAAAAGTTTTGTACCCCATATTATCTACCCCACTACAGCCTACACAGACTATAGCATATAAGTTTGACATGCATTTCCTTCCATATCTTCAATTTCGTGATTCTACGTTCGCCCGTTTTCAGAATCGGTATAAATGCATCGTTCTGTTTCTTTTATATTTACCATCTTCCCTCCGTTTTTCCGTCTCTGGTCAATTTTCCCTTTTATCCGTACTATTTTCTTGTCCGCAGGACCCTTGTTTTTTTCTTTAGGAAGTCGATTTCTATACGAAAATATTGTAGCGATTATTTATAGGGTTCATTGTGTCAGAACATATATATAGCTTATGCTGTTGTGTAGGCTATAGTGGGGTATCCCATAGGGGGTACAACCCAATTAGGGTTTCCTATATGTACTCACTTCATTCATAGTTCATTCATTCGCTTTCTCCTTTTCTCATGGAATCAGAGCAGGTCCCCTCCTAGGGACTGTTTCTAGGGCCCACCGAAGCGCGCCCCGAGGCGCGCTTTCTTTTTTTTAGCGACCCTCTGTGTCGCCCCTAGCGGCCCGTTGCGCCGCCCTCACCTACGCGGCCCCACCGCCCTCACGTCGCGGCCCCGCCGCCCTCACGTCGCGGCCTCGCCGCCCTTGCCTACGCGGCCCCGCCGCCCTCACCTGCGCGGCCCCGCCGCCCTCACGTTGCGGCCCCGCCGCCCTCACTTCGCGGCCCCGCCGCCCTCACCTACGCGGCCTCGCCGCCCTTGCCTACGCGGCCCCGCCGCCCTCACATTCGCGGCCCCGCCGCCCTCACCTTCGCGGCCCCGCCGCCCTCACTTCGCGGCCCAGCCGCCCTCACCTACGCGGCCTCGCCGCCCTTGCCTTCGCGGCCTCGCCGCCCTCACGTCGCGGCCTCGCCGCCCTTGCCTACGCGGCCCCGCCGCCCTCACTTCGCGGCCCCGCCGCCCTCACCTACGCGGCCTCGCCGCCCTTGCCTTCGCGGCCTCGCCGCCCTCACCTACGCGGCCCCGCCGCCCCACTTCGCGGCCCAGCCGCCTATCCTCACCGGCCCCGCCGCCTATCCTCACCGGCCCCGCCGCCTACGACCGCCGAGCCGCCCTGCCGCCGAGCCGCCCAGCAGCCGAGCCGCCCGGGAGCCGAGCCGCCCTGCTGCCGAGCCGCCCTGCCGCCGAGTCGCCCGGGAGCCGAGCCGCCGAGCCGCCCTGCCGCCGAGCCGCCCTGCCGCCGAGCCGCCCGGGAGCCGAGCCGCCCAGCAGCCGAGCCGCCGAGCCGCCCAGCCGCCGGGCCGCCCTACTGCCGAGCCGCCCGACCTGCCCTGCCTGGTGAGCACAGCACCACTGTTACTGCGTGCCCCTCCCCTACTGCTTGCACTGCTACACTGTCGTCGTCATGGCTACCCCTAGTGTCCTCGCTTTTGACGCTGAGGGTCGAGCCATTGACTTTGAGGTCTGGGTCGATGACCTGCAGCTGTTCTTACAGTGCGATAGGACGGACGGTCTTTCCCTCTTTGACCTCACCTCTGGCGCCTCTCCTGCCCCTGCTGCTGATGCTGACCCCACTGTTCGCTCTCAGTGGGCCACCCGCGATGCTGCTGCACGTCTTGCTGTGCGTCGCCACCTGCCTACCACTGAGCGCGCGCACTTTAGTCAGTACAAGAGTGCTCAGACCTTGTACGACGCTGTAGTTGCGCGCTACTCTTCCCCTGCCACTGCTGCCCTGAGCCGCCTCATGCTACCGTACCTCTTTCCTGACCTTGCTGCCTTTCCCACTGTCGCTGACCTCATGACGCACCTCCGCACTAGTGACACTCGCTACCGCGCCGCCCTTCCTGCTGAGTTCTGCGCCAAGAACCCCCCCCCCATGTACATCACTCTCTACTACATAGTCACACGCCTCCCTGACACCCTTCACGTAGTCAGGGACCACTTCCTCTCAGTCTGTCCCACCACTCTCACTGTCGATCTTCTCGAGAAGTCCCTCCTGGCGGCGGAGAAGAGCATCGTCGCTGTAGGAGCCTCTCGTGGTGACCCTCGCACCCCCATCTTTGAGGGGTGTTCTCCTTCCCCCCTGCTGCCCTCTGTTGCCTCTGCTGCTGCTGCCGACCTGCTTGGTCTTGAGTCGGTCTGCGCGGCGTCTGCCCCTAGCGGGAGACGCCGCCCTGGCAGGGGCAAGGGGGGCAAGGGCGCGGGTGGAACTGGAGGGGGCGGTGGAGGTGGCGGTGGAGGCGGCGGAGGGAGTGGGAGTGGCGGTGGGAGTGGTGGCGGGGGCGGTGGTGGCGGTGGCAGCAGCGGAGGAGGAGGCGGTGGTGGCGGCAGCGGTGGGAGCGGAGGCAGCGGTGGTGGTGGAGGTGGAGGCGGCGGTGGCGGAGGGGGTGGAGCTGGTCGGGGTGGTGCCCCGCAGCGTAGCGGCTCTGGTGGTGGCCAGCGTCAGCAGCAGCAGCAGCAGCAGCGTTCGCGGGACATCCCCCCGCCCCAGCAGCTCCGTGAGTGGTACACGCAGCGTCAGCGGGGTGGGGTTTTTGGTCCGTGCACCTACGTCCTTCGTTCCGGCGACCGCGCGGGTGAGCAGTGTGGGGGTGCCCACCCCACCCAGCGCTGCTTTGGCCGCCTGACGGGCGCTTGGCGTCAACAGTTCCCCGAGGCTAGTGAGATTCCCCGTTGGGGAGAGCTGTCTAGGGCTGGCGTAGCTATCTTTGATCTTGACTTTGATGCTATCCTTGCTGCCATGTATGCTGTGACTATTAGTGAGGAGGGTGACTGTTACCGGTGTTTCCCGCCCGACCCGGGCATTGGTACTGCTGCGCCAGGTACTTCTGCGGCTGCTGCTCTAGGTGCCAGTGCGTCTGCACTCTCAGGTACTGGTGAGGCTGCGCTCTCAGGTACTGCGTCGGCTTCGGCCTCCCTCACCTTCACGCTTGACTCAGGGGCTTCTCGCTCCTTCTTTCGAGACCGCACCACACTCACGCCGCTTGGCCGGCCGGTTGCAGTCTCCCTGGCTGACCCCTCTGGGGGTCCTGTCCTCTCTCACTTCTCCACTGTCCTCCCGTGTCCGGCTGCCCCCTCGGGCACCTTGTCTGGTCTGTACCTCCCCTCGTTCTCGACGAACTTGGTGAGTGGTGCTGACCTGCAGGATGCGGGGGTTCACCAGTTTACTCCTGCGAGTCAGCGGGTGACCCACTGCTCGGACGCCCGCACAGGCCGACACCTGGCCACGTTTTCGCGTCGGCCGGGGTCGAGTCTCTACACCCTGACCACTGAGTCTCCTCCTGTCCCTGCGTCTGGCCAGGTAGCTGCGTCGGGTCAGGTGTTTGCTGCTGCGTCCAGGTCTGGTCCTGAGTCTGCCCCCTGCTCGTGTCGCCGCCTGTCTCAGGAGACTCTCCTGTGGCACCACCGTCTTGGCCACCCCTCCTTGCCTCGTCTTCGGGGCATGGCTTCCCGTGTCCTTGTCTCTGGTCTTCCCCGGTCTCTCCCTCCCCTTCCTTCGGGACCCGGACCTTCCTGTGTCCCCTGTGTCGAGGGGCGGCTCCGGGCTGCCCCTCACTCCTCCCAGTTTCCCCCGACAGAGGCTCCTCTGCAGACGCTTCACATGGACGTGTGGGGCCCGGCCCGCGTCCGTGGGCAGGGTCACGAGCGCTACTTCCTGCTGGTGGTTGACGACTACTCGCGTTACACCACAGTCTTCCCCTTGCGCAGCAAGGGTGATGTCACTGAGGTGTTGATCGACTGGATCCGCGCAGCTCGTCTCCAGCTCAGGAGGAGCTTCGGCTCGGACTTTCCTGTTCTGCGTCTGCACTCTGACCGAGGTGGAGAGTTCTCCTCTGGCCTTCTGCGAGCCTACTGTCGTGCACGAGGCATCCGCCAGACCTTTACGCTTCCGGACTCTCCACAGCAAAATGGGATTGCTGAGCGCCGCATTGGCATGGTCATGGACGTCGCTCGTACGTCCATGATGCATGCGGCTGCCCCCCATTTTCTGTGGCCGTTTGCGGTTTGGTACGCGGCGCATCAGATCAACCTTCACCCCAGGGTCTCCCGGCCGGAGACCTCCCCAGCTCTGCTGTGGACGGGGAAGGTCGGCGATGCGTCTGCGTTCCGTGTCTGGGGATCTCGGGCGTTTGTCCGCGACTTGTCTGCGGACAAGCTGTTCCCTCGTGCTGCTCCCTGTGTCTTCCTCGGCTTCCCCCCTGACGCCCCAGGGTGGCAGTTCTACCACCCCTCCTCTCGTCGTGTTCTGTCCTCCCAGGACATCACGTTCGACGAGTCAGTCCCCTTCTACCGCCTCTTCCCCTACCGCACTCCTTCCCTCCCCCCGCCACCGCACTTCCTTGTGCCAGGTCCCCCCCCGGTAGACCCCCTTCCCCCTCAGGGTCCTGCCCCTTCAGGTGTGTCCCAGGTAGACGCAGTCGAGCCGGTCGAGGTTGCTGGTGACTCTGGTCCTGCTGCGGGTGCTGAGCCTGGGGGTGCTGACTCTGGGGGTGCTACGCGCGTGGGTGCTGAGCCTGGGGGTGCTGAGCCTGGGGGTGCTGAGTCTGGGGGTGCTGAGCCTGGGGGTACTGCGACTGGGGGTGCTGAGCCTGGGGGTGCGGAGTCTGGGGGTGCTGAGCCTGGGGGTGCTGCGACTGGGGGTGCTGAGCCAGGGGGTGCTGCGTCTGGAGCTGCTGAGCCTGGAGCTGCGGAGCCTGCGGCCACTGGACCTCCCCTTGTGGTGTCTGGCGGTGCGGGACCTGGCGGTTCTCCGGGTGCTTCGCCTCGGCGGGAGCCCCTCTCTCCACAGGAGCTGCGCGAGTGGTTTGCTCGCCGCTGGAGACGTACTGCTGGAGCTGGAGCTCCTTCGGCTGCTGAGGGTACTTGTGCCGCTGGTCCCGGAGCTGCTGGGCCTTCGGGTTCGCCTGGAGCTGGAGCTGCTGTGGGTGTTGGTGCTGAGACTGCTGCCGTCCTTCCTAGCGGTGGTCCTGCTGCGGGTGCTGCTGGTGCTGCTGGAGGTCCTCCCGCTGGAGGTGCGGTTGGCGCTGGTGCTGCTGCTGAGGGTGCTGTCCCTGCTGTGTCTGGAGTCGCCGCGCGGCCTCGGCCGTACTTCGTTCCCCTCCTACAGCAGGTTCTTGGTCTTTCTCCTTCTGCAGCGTGTCCACCGCCTGTTCAGTCACAGTCCCAGTTAGAGCCCGCCTCCCCACTTCCTGCTCCCTCTCCTTACACTGGTCCCACTGGAGGTCTTGCTGAGCGTCGTGAGCCTGCGTCTCGTCCTGCGTCGCCTGTTCGTGCTGCTCGCGCTAGTGGTCGCGGTTCGCGTCAGCGTCCTCCTCCTGTCCCTGGCACGCACCGGATGTCTTTGCGTCCGTCCACTGCTCCTCTGCGTGCCCCTTTGCCTTCTCCTCCCGAGTCCTCCCTTCCTGCACTTACCGACCCAGAGTCCGACTCTCTTCGTGCTGCTAGTCCTACTGTCACACGTCTCCTTGCTACTGTCGTCACTGACCCCTCTTTTGAGTCCACTGCTGCGTCTGCGCTTGTTGCTGAGCTCGTCGACTTTGCTGCTCGCTGTCGTCTAGACTACGCTGCCGGTCTTGTTGCTGAGTCTGCGTCTGTCTGTCCTCCGTCCGTCGAGGGTGAGTGTGCTCTTGGCACGGACGTCCTTGAGGACAGGCAGGAGGAGTTCCAGTGTCTGGCTGCTGCTTCACCTCATCTCGCGTCCGTACTACTTGCCCCTGAGGGAGACCCGGATGCACTAGACATCCCGACTCCGCGCTCTTACGCGGAGGCCGTAGAGGGTCCCTACTCCTCTCAGTGGCAGGCAGCTATGGATGCAGAGATGGCGTCCTGGAAGTCCACAGGCACCTACGTTGACGCGGTTCCCCCTCCTGGGGCGAACATCGTCAGTGGCATGTGGATCTTCAGGGTGAAGCGGCCGCCGGGCTCTCCACCTGTCTTCAAGGCGCGGTACGTCGCTCGTGGCTTCAGTCAGCGGCAGGGAGTTGACTACTTTCAGACCTTCTCTCCCACCCCGAAGATGACCACTCTTCGGGTGCTACTGCACATAGCCGCTCAGCGCGACTACGAGCTCCACTCTCTTGACTTCAGCACTGCTTTCTTGCAGGGTAGCCTGCACGAGGAGATCTGGCTGCGCCGTCCACCTGGCTTCACTGGGACTTTCCCTCCTGGCACCCAGTGGAGCCTCCGACGGCCAGTCTACGGTCTCCGCCAGGCACCGCGTGAGTGGCACGACACACTGAGGACTACGCTTGCGGCTCTTGGGTTTGCTCCCTCTACTGCTGACCCGTCGTTGTTTCTGCGCACCGACACTTCTTTGCCGCCGTTCTACATCCTCGTGTACGTCGACGACTTGGTCTTTGCCACAGCTGACACTGCTGGACTAGCCTACGTGAAGTCCGAGCTGCAGAAGAGACACACGTGCACAGACCTGGGTGAACTGCGCAGCTACCTTGGCTTGCAGATCACTCGGGACAGAGCACGCCGCACCATTACCTTGACTCAGTCACACATGGTGCAGCAGGTCCTTCAGCGCTTCGGCTTCACGTACTCCTCGCCTCAGGCCACTCCTCTGTCTACTCGCCACTCGCTCTCAGCTCTGCCTTCGGATGAGTCCGTAGAGTCGAGTGGCCCGTACCCAGAGCTTGTTGGTTGCCTCATGTACCTGATGACCTGCACACGACCTGACCTTGCATACCCTCTTAGCATTCTTGCACGCTATGTTGCTCCTGGGAGACACCGACCAGAGCACATGGCTGCAGCGAAGAGGGTGTTGCGCTACTTGTGCAGTACGTCGGGCATGGGGCTAGTGCTTGGAGGGCGGAGTCCAGTGGTCCTCACTGGGCACGCGGACGCTTCTTGGGCTGACGACCAGGCTACGCAGCGGTCGTCGCAGGGTTACACCTTCAGTCTTGGTTCCGGCTCTGTCTCGTGGCGGGCTACACGCTCGTCCTCTGTTCTCGGCTCCAGTTGTGAGGCTGAGATCTACGCCGGGGCCATGGCTGCACAGGAGCTTCGCTGGCTCACCTACCTGCTGACTGACCTTGGAGAGCCGCCTCGTTCTCCTCCAGTGCTGTACGTAGACAACAAGGCCATGCTGGCCTTGTGTCGAGAGCAGCGCTTGGAGCACAGAACGAAGCACATTGCTCTCCGTTACTTTCTTGCTCGTGAGCTGCAGCAGCGTGGTCAGTTGCGACTTGCGTACGTGGCCTCTGAGGCCAACACTGCTGATGTGTTCACCAAGGCACTTGCGCCTTGTGACCATCAGCGCTTCTGCACTCAGCTGGGTCTTGTACCTGTCTTGCCTCACTTGCTCTCCTCTTGACCTTGCTTGTACTGTCACATATATATACCTGCTCTTGCTTGTCTAGCTCTATATATATATGTGTGCACTCCTGCATGTGAACTGGCCTTGTGGCCTTGTCGTTGTGCTCGGACTGTGTGGTGACTTTGTGATCCACCCTGAGCTTGCTGTGCTTTGCGTGACTGGTCTTGTGACCCCTTGTTCTCCCCCAATTTGCCTATGGGGGTGTGTCAGAACATATATATAGCTTATGCTGTTGTGTAGGCTATAGTGGGGTATCCCATAGGGGGTACAACCCAATTAGGGTTTCCTATATGTACTCACTTCATTCATAGTTCATTCATTCGCTTTCTCCTTTTCTCACATTGTATTGCAGTTTTGATTAGTTATTGTGGGTTTTTTGCCGGGTATGTCGTCGTGCATGCGTTTGACTGCGTGTGTGTGTTTGTGGGGCGCGTGTGTCTATGTGAGTGCATTCATTTATCATTGCATTAACAATGCATGTCTGTGGGTTTTTTAAAATTAGGATCAAACCATCATTTCCGAGAAGGCTCATTGCCCACTCAGTGAGTGTGTTCATTTGAACTGGATTTGATGGAATTGACCTTTTTTTTAGACCACACAGATTGTGTTGTTTCATGTGACAGTTGGATGATTCAAACGCTGGGCTATTGACTTCCCCCCCCATGCTAGGCAGGGGATGCGGTAGCCTAGTGTATGGGTCAATTAACTATCACGCATTTATATTGCACATACCATTACAGAGCATATGCATCATATTTAAGCATTATCATTCAATGTTTGGGTCATTATATCCATCATTATGCATGTATTCCAACTTGGGTTGTACCCCCTATGGGATACCCCACTATAGCCTACACAACAGCATAAGCTATATATATGTTCTGACACACCCCCATAGGCAAAGTGGGGGAGAACAAGAGGTCACAAGACCAGTCAAGCAAAGCACAGCAAGCTCAGGGTGGATCACAACGTCACCACACATTCCGAGCACACGTTCAAGGCCACAAGGCCAGTTCACATGCAGGATTATATATATAAAGGTAAACAAGCAAGTGCAGGTATAGATAGATCACAGTACAAGCAAGGTCAAGAAGTGAGCAAGTGAGGCCAAGTAGGCACAAGACCTAGCATCGTACAAAAGCGCTGATGATCACAAGGCTGATATGCCTTGGTAAAGATATCAGCAGTGTTGGCCCGAGAGGCCATGTAAGCAAGACAAAGCTGGCCACGCTGCTGTAGCTCACGAGCAAGGAAGTAGCGAAGAGCAATGTGCTTCGTTCTGTGCTCCAGTCTGTGCTCCCGACACAAGGCCAGCATGGCTTTGTTGTCTACGTACAGAACTGGAGGAGAACGAGGCGGCTCTCCCAGGTGAGTCAGCAGGTAGGTGAGCCAGCGTAACTCCTGTGCAGCCATGGCCCCTGCGTAGATCTCAGCCTCACAGCTGGAGCCGAGAACAGAAGACGAGCGGGTAGACCGCCACGAAACAGAGCCGGAACCAAGGATGAAGGTGTAACCCTGTGACGACCGCTGCGTAGCCTGGTCGTCAGCCCAAGAAGCGTCGGCGTGACCAGTGAGGACCAATGGACTCCGCCCTCCAAGCACAAGTACTGCACAAGTAGCGCAACACCCTCTTCGCTGCAGCCATGTGCTCTGGTCGGTGTCTCCCAGGAGCAACATAGCGTGCCAAGATGCTAAGAGGGTATGCAAGGTCCGGTCGAGTGCAGGTCATCAGGTACATGAGGCAGCCAACAAGCTCTGGGTACGGGCCACTCGGCGCTACGGACTCATCCGAAGGCAGAGCTGAGAGCGAGTGGCGAGTAGACAGAGGAGTGGCCTGAGGCGAGGAGTACGTGAAGTCGAAGCGCTGAAGGACCTGCTGCACCATGTGTGACTGAGTCAGGGTAATGGTGCGCCGTGCTCTGTCCCGGGTGATCTGCAAGCCAAGGTAGCTGCACAGTTCACCCAGGTCTGTGCACGTGTGTCTCTTATGCAGCTCGGACTTCACGTGGGCGAGTCCAGCAGTGTCAGCAGTAGCAAAGACCAAGTCGTCGACGTACACGGGGATGAAAAACAGCGGCAAAGAAGTGTCGGTGCGTAGAAACAGCGACGGGTTGGCAGTAGAAGGAGCAAACCCAAGAGCCGCAAGTGTAGTCCTCAATGTGTCGTGCCACTCATGGGGCGCCTGGCGGAGACCGTAGACTGGCCGCCGGAGGCTCCACTGGGTACCAGGAGGAAACGACCCAGTGAAGCCAGGTGGGCGGCGCAGCCAGATCTCCTCGTGCAGGCTGCCCTGTACTCAGCAACAAGACTAGCGGCGTATTCTAGACGACAGCGAGCAGCGAAGTCGACAAGCTCACCAACTAAGGCAGACGCAGCAGTGGACTCAAAGGAAGGGTCAGTGACAACAGTAGCCAGGAGACGCGTGACAGTAGGACTGGCAGCACGAAGAGAGTTAGACTCCGGGTCAGCAAGAGCAGGAAGAGAGGACTCTGGAGGAGACGGCAAAGGGACACGCAGTGGAGCAGTGGAAGGACGCAGTGCCATCTGGTGCGTGCCCGGGACCGCAGGAGGACGCTGACGCGGAACACGACGACTAGTGCGAGCAGCACAAACAGGCGACGCAGGACGAGACGCAGGCTCACGACGCTCAGCAAGACCTCCAGTAGGACCAGTGTAGGGAGAAGGAGCAGGCAGTGGGGAGGCGGGCTGTAACTGTGACTCGGACTGGACAGGCAGTGGACACTCTAAGGAAGGAGCAGGACCAGTAGAAGGAGGGAGACCAAGAACCTGCTCAAGGAGCGGAACGAAGTACGGCCGCGGCCGCGCAGCACCTCCAGAACCAGCAGGTACAGCACCAGCACCCCCAGCGTCAGCACCAATGCCAGCAGCACCCCCAGCTTCAGCAGCGCCAACTCCAGCGCCCTCTGAAGCACCAGCGCCAATACCCCCAGCAGCTCCAGCTCCAGCAGGACCACCGGAAGACTCAACAGCCCCAGCTCCAGCAGCTCCAGCAGCACCTACTCCAGCAGCACCGCTAGCTCCAGCACCGCCAGAAGCTCCAGCACCAGGAGCACCCCTAGGCCCAGCAGCTCTAGCACCCCCAGCAGTAGTAGAACCTCCAGCTCCGGCAGCATCCCCAGCTCCAGCAGCACCCCCAGCTGCAGCAGCACGGCTCCAGCGCCGAGCAAACCACTCGCGCAGCTCCTGTGGAGAGGGTAGCTCCCGCCGGGACGAAGCACCCGAAGGACCTCCAGACCCAGTACCGCCAGACTCCACACGAGCAGGCCCAGTACCCTCAGGCTCCGCACCCCCAGTCGCAGCACCCCCAGGCTCAGCACCCCCAGACTCAGCACCCCACGGCTGAGCACCCCCAGACGCAAGACCCCCAGGCTCAGCACCCCCAGGCTCAGCACCCCCAGACCCCGCACCCGCCGTCTCAGCACCCCTAGCAGCACCAGAGTCAACAGGTACCTCGACAGGCTCGACTGCGTCAACCTGGGACACACCTGAGGGGGCAGGACCCTGAGGGGGAAGGGGGTCTACCGGGGGGGTACCTGGCGCAAGGAAGAGTGGCGGCGGGGGGAGGGGTGCAGTGCGGTAGGGGAAGAGACGGTAGTAAGGAACCGACTCGTCAAACGTGACGTCCTGGGAGGACAGAACACGGCGCGAGGTGGGGTGGTAAAACTGCCAACCAGGCGCGTCAGGGGGGAAGCCAAGGAAGACGCAGGGACCAGCACGGGGGGGCAGCTTGTCCGCAGACAAGTCGCGGATAAAAGCTCGAGATCCCCATACACGGAACGCAGACGCATCGCCAACCTTCCCCGTCCCCGTCGAGTAGGGGAGGTCTCCGGCAAGGAGACCCGGGGCTGAAGGTTGATCTGATGCGCCGCGTACTGAACCGCGATCGGCCACAAAAAATGGGGAGCAGCCGCATGGATCATGGACGTACGAGCGACGTCCATGACCATGCCAATGCGGCGCTCAGCAATCCCATTTTGCTGTGGAGAGGCCGGAAGCGTGAACGTCTGGCGGATGCCCCGTGCACGACAGAAGGCTCGCAGAAGGTCAGAGGAAAACTCTCCGCCTCTGTCGGAGTGCAGACGCAGAACAGGAAAGTCCGAGCCGAAACTGTCTCTGAGCTGGAGACGAGCAGCGCAGATCCAGTCGATCAACACCTCAGTGACCTCACCCTTGCTGCGCAAGGGGAAGACTGTGGTGTAACGCGAGTAGTCGTCAACTACCAGCAGGAAGTATCGCTCGTGACCCTATACGTCCAGGTGAAGCGTCTGCAGCGGAGCCTCTGTCGGAGGAAACTCGGAGGAGTGAGGAGCGGCGCGCTGCCGCCCCTCGACGCAGGGAACGCAGGTAGGGGCAGGCCCCGGAGGAAGAGGACGGAGGGACCGGGGGAGACCAGAGACAAGGATACGAAAGGCCATGCCTCGGAGACGAGGCAGAGAGGGGTGACCAAGGCGGTGGTGCCAGAGGAGAGTCTGGTGAGACAGGAGACGACACGAGCAGGGGGCAGACTCAGGACCAGACCTGGACGCTGCAGCAAACACCTGACCCGACGCAGCTACCTGACCAGACGCCAAGTGGAGGAGACTCAGTAGTCAGTGTGTACAGGCTCGACCCCGGCTGACGGGTAAAAGTGGCCAAGTGTCGGCCCGTCCGAGCACACGTGCAGTGGGTCACTCTCTGACTCGCAGGAGTGAGCTGGTCAACCCCCCGATCCTGTAGGTCAGCACCACTCACCAGGTTCGTAGAGAACGAGGGGAGTTAAAGACCTGACAGGGTGCCAGAAGGGGCCGCCGGACACGGTAAGACAGTGGAGAAGTGGGCAAGGACAGGACCCCCAGAGGGGTCTGCCAGTGAGACTGCAACCGGCCAACTAAGCGGCGTGAGTGTGGTGCGGTCTCGAAAGAAGGAGCGGGAAGCACCCGAGTCAAGGGTGAAGGTGTGCAAAACCTGAACTGACGTGGTACCTGAGAGAGCAGACTCACCAGCACCTGGGGCAGCAGACTCACCAGAGCCTGGAGCAGCAGACGCACTAGCACCTAGCACTCACAACATATTTGGCAGCAAGAATAGCATCATAATCAAGATCAAAGATAGCAACCCCCGACCTAAGCAGCTCGCCCCAGCGAGGGATCTCAGTGGCGTCAGGGAACTGGAGACGCCAGGCGTCCGTCAGGCGGCCGAAGCAGCGCTGGGTGGTGTGCGGGCCACCGCACGGCTCACCAGTGCGGTCGCCGGTACGCAGGACGTAGGCAGAGGGACCAGCACCCCCACCCCGCTGACGCGCAGCGTACCACTCATGAAGCTGCTGGGGGGGCGGGGTCTCACAAGTGCGCTGCTGCTGCTGGCGCTGACCACCACCGAAGCCGCCCCGCTGCACAGAGCCACCCCGACCAGCTCCACCGCCGCTGCCGCCACCGCCGCCTCCTCTGCTCCCACCCCCACTGCCGCCGCCGCCTCCGCCTCCACCGCCGCCACCGAAGCCCCCAACCCCGCCACCACTCCCACCGCCACCCCCACCCCCTCCGCCGCCTCCACCGCCACCTCCACTGCCCCCGCCAGCTCCTCCAGCGCCCTTGCCCCCCTTGCCCTTGCCGTTGCGGCGTCTCCCGCTAGGGGCAAACGCAGCGCCGACCGACTCGGTGCCAACGAGGTCGACAGCAGCAGCAGAGGCAACAGAGGGAAAAAGGGGGGAGGGGGAGCACCCCTCAAAGAAGGGGGTAGGAGGGTCACCACGAGAGGCTCCTTCAGCAACTATACTCTTCTCAGCTGCAAGGAGGCGCTCCTCGAGGAGGTCAACGGTGAGTGTGGTGGGGCAAACAGAGAGGAAGTGGTCCCTGACCGAGCGAAGGGAGTCAGGGAGCCGGGTGACTAGGTAGTAGAGGGTGATGTACATGGGGGGGGGGTTCTTGGCGCAGAACTCAGCAGGAAGCGCAGCGCGGTAGCGGGTGTCACTAGTGCGGAGGTGCGTAATGAGGTCAGCGACTGTGGGAAAGGCGGCGAGGTCAGGGAACAGGTACGGCAGCATGAGGCGACTAAGGGCAGCAGTGGCAGGGGAAGAGTAGCGTGCAACTACAGCGTCGTACAAGGTCTTAGCACTCTTGTACTGACTAAAGTGCGCGCGCTCAGTGGACGGCAGGTGACTGCGCACAGCAAGACGGGCAGCAGCATCGCGTGTGGCCCACTGTGAGCGAACAGTACTGTCAGCATCGGCAGTAGGGGCAGCAGAGGCGCCAGACGTGAGATCGAACAGTGAGAGACCGTCTTTTCTATCGCACTGCAGGAAAAGCTGCAGATCATCGACCCAGACCTCAAAGTCGACAGCCCGACCCTCAGCATCAAAGGTGAGCACATTGGGGGTAGCCATGACAGCAGCAGCAGCAGGAGGAGGGGCGCGGCTCGACGGTGCGCTTACCAGGGGCGGGTGGGTAGAAGCCCGCAAGTGGTGGGGTAGGGCCGAGGTGCACCGGCAGGAACAGGGCCGCGACAGGGCGGCAGAGGAGGGCCGCGCCTCGGCTGCAGGGTAGGGCCGGGACGGCGGCGGCGGCTGTCACGGCAGTGGCAGCGGCGGTTGTCTCAGCAGCAGCGGCGACGGCTGTCACGGCAGCAGCGGCGGCGGCGACCGGCCGTGGTGGAAGCAGCAGCGGCAGCAGGCGCGACGGCAGCTGCTGCTGGGGCGGCGACGACGGGGCGGCAGGGCCGTGAAGAGCCGGGGAGGGGCCGCGAAGGGGCCGCGAAGAGCCGCGAAGGGGCCGCGGAGGGGCCGTGAAGTGGCCGCGAAGGGCCGCGAAGGGCCGCGGAGGGGCCACGAAGGGGCCGCGAAGGGCGGCAAAGGGGCCGCGAGGGGCCGCGAGGGGCAGCGAAGGGGCCGCAAAGGGGCCGCGAGGGGCCGCGAAGGGGCCGCGAAGGGCCGTGAGAGGGGGCCACGAAGGGCCGCGAAGGGGCCGCAAAGGGCTGAGAAGGGGCCACGAAGGGGCCTTAAGGGGCGCGACGGGCCGCTAAGGGCAAGGGACGCGACGGGAGGGCAGGCGCACGGGGCGCGACTAGGGCAAGCGCGAAGCGCGCTCCGGGCAGGTAAGGAAAAAAAAAAATCGTAAAAGTGGTGGGCCCTAGGAAACGTTCCCACTAGGGAGCCTGCTCTATACCATGTGAGAATTACGAGGAATGAAATGACTAGGCAAAATGTGGGTACAAGTAGGAAACCTAGAAATGTTGTACCCTATAGTGTCTACCCCACTACAGCCTAGATAGACCATAGCATATAAGTTTGACATTCGGCAACCATTGTTCTGGACGCCACGTCATGGAGAATACTTGCAGAGGCAAATTTGGTAGTACGTGAGTCAACATGTGGCAGAATTCGCGTGTCGCAAGGTAAAAAATGTACGCGGTAGTTCAAATTTCACTATAATATATTGCAGTTTCGATTATAAGACATATATGTCTTATCTCGTACACACAAATAGGTGTCGTCTAAAAAGGCTAGCCTGTTTATAAGAGACACCCGTATAATAGACAACCCCTGTCTACTATTCAACACCGTCTTATATCCGGGCAATGACGGTAGTGTGACACCTTGTTCAAACCCTGATCCATCGGGGTTTACTAGTTTTTGGAAATTATACCATGTAGGATCAGTGTGCCAGTTTTGCAAACCCTGGTGTATTGATATTATCGTTGAGAGGCAATAACGAAACTGTGTTTCTGGCTAATGGATGCCCCCTTCGTGCCAGCTCAGATATTGCCTTTGCCAAATTTCAGTTTCGACAGTTGGGGGCGGGGCTTGGGGAGGGTATGTACTTGATTCAGGGTAAAACTCGTTACGAAGATTGGTAACCCTGGGCCGTCAGTGCACCTTAAACGTAAACCCTGGCCCATTAGGAGAATACAAGCTCCTGAAAAAATTACCCTAAGGAATCAGTGTGACAGCCAAAAGCCACCCTGATCATCAGGGTATCAGGGTGATTTACCCTGATAAAATCAGGCCTGGTCCGCATTCATGCCGCACATCTGCTCAACCGCGCACAAACTATAGGAGCTCCGTATGTCCAACCAAACCAAGCCTCCCACGAAATTGCACAAGCCGCGATCTGTGGGGGGGAAGGCATTTCCGAATACAAGCAGTTCACACGAAGCCTCTTCTGTGCGCATTGAACTGGGCTCATGGAGGAGACCTCAAACTCAGTCGCTGCGCATAGCACCAACTTCTACTTCCTAGAACAGCCATTTTTTAGCATTTTTCTGTCCTGTCCACGGGGTTCTTTCTAGTATCTGTTCCCATTCTTCGTCTGTCCCTAGCTCCTTATCGCGTGTTTGTCCATCACGCCGGTCATCCGTGTTCGTGAAGAGTTTGCTCGCAATGCTTGTCCTTTGTATTTCACATTTGCTGTGCTTCGACTCTGTGCGCATTACCGCATATATGCTGAACATCCCCCCTCACTGGCGGTGTATCCATGTAAGGCTGGGCAGAAACCACCATCGCGCAGCACTCGACCCAGCACGCGGCATTCCATCGCATGCACGACGCAAGATCCTGAAAAGCATGGACTTGTTGACCTGTCTCGAGCTACACCCAGGTGGACTTTGCGTGGTGTATAGCGTTTGCAAACTGAGGAGGGTACACGTGTTTTTCCAAACGGTCGCTCATCGCAGATGCGATGTTTTTTCGTCACGTTGAAGCGTTAATGTGAAATCCTCACAGCGACATGTGTTCACATGCTGTTTTCCTATGAGTGCTTGTACATATAAACGAAACACTTTCTTCACAAAGTAGAGTTGACATGATCATGTCTTCGGTCCAGGTGGTGGTATAGACCTAGGAACTATGGTCCTAGGAACTATGGTCCTAGTAACCATCTAGCCTGGTAACTGTTCGAAACATATAGTTCGCGCTTCTGTTGTGTCGAACGCTATAACAAGAACGAAGCAGACTCACAGCGAAGCAACACCGAGTCAACCAAGCTACAGCGAAGCGGTTGACAAGGTGACAACAACAAGAGGTTTGAAGCGAAAGTCAAAGGTTAGCAACCTTTCACTCAACAAAGGCAGCGCGACTGCAAGGACAAAAAACTGACTCGTTATTGAGCAGTTACCAGAGTCGTCGCTGTATCGAACCGCAACAGCGGTAATAAATAAAACCTTTCATATTCCTTGTAATCATATAAAGCGTTGTATCTCTTTGCTATAATCAACTTATCTTGTTCTCACACACCAGTGCAAGGTGGTTCAACCAGCCTTCATTAAATGCTTCCGCTAATGCATCACTTTGAGCCTAAGTCCTTGAAAACGATCCTAAGGGCTTTTCTCAGACCAACACGGTATGAGAGCTAGCAAGGACAAGTCTCAACTATCTCCACTACCTACAACAACAGAAGACATGGCAACACAGAAGGAAAGGAGTTCATCCACTGGATCTCCTGGCACTACCCCTACTCCACTGCCAACATCTGGACTACAGACTGAAGGAGGCTCAACTCAGAGACCAGCTGATGAATCCACTGGAGCGCCTGTAAACCAAGCAACCGGCTTCGACCCAAGCATGATAAAGAAATTCTTTTCCTTCATGTCATTCTACGAACAGCAACAGCAAGCGGCACCTGCGCAGTCAAACAACAACGACAACAACAACGGAGTTACTCCCATGAGTCTTGATGGCTCCTCCTTTGCGCGCAGAAATCAGTATGCCGAATCGACTTCGACCTGGACAAGAGACGAAGACACTGGATGCACTTCAGCTGCAATCATAACTCGCACACGTGCTGAAACTGCACACGTCAACACCATTCGACGGGAAGGACTTCTATATCTGGTCCTTCGAATTCAAGGTGATGATGGAAGGCGCTCAGATTCTTGGCTTCTTCGATGATTCACTGCCATATCGAACGCATGGGACACAGTATGACAAGCAACAGTACACGTATCAGTCACTGATGGCGTATACTATTCTCCTGCAAAACTTAACAGCAATCGAGCAGGAGAACATTCGAAGTTATCGCGGATATGGTAACTCCGCCGAGCTCGTGTACAACCATCTGAAGAACCTGTTTCAAGCAAACGACAGCGTGAATCAGAGTCATCTCGTGGTGAAAACAGTCCAAATGCAACCCGGTGAAAAGGGAATGGCTTATATAAGTCGTTGCCGTGGTCTACGCGACAGACTCCTTCGTTGTGGTGGAGCACTATCTGAAGACGCCTTCGTCACTGTCGTCATCGCACGTCTCGGTCCTCAGTGGCGCTCCACCCTAACCATTCTCCGGGCCCACAGAAGACTCTTCGAAGCAAACCTCTGCGCAGAATTTCATGCCGAGCAACAAGATATGCATCTGCACGAAGAACGACACAAGAAAAGGGGATAAGTTCCAGAGTTCACCTTCCACACTCAACGGCGCAACAACAACAATTGACAACACGAGCATCAAGCACGACGATACGTACCACCGTTCTGCCCGAATCAACAACAATCAACGATGCCACCACGTCGGCTTCGACCTTCGAGTAGTCAAGTGGCCTCCACACAGCCACATCCTTCCAACCTGACGCAGTCTTCAACGTCAACGTCACAACCTGCACGAGGAACAAGAAATATCATAAGCTGCATGTCAAGAACGGATTCCTTCATCACCGGCTCACCACCGACTTACCCATCAGAACAACTGCTCGAAAAGAGCACGCCTCGTCGCGAATCACTGGAACCAAACCTGACATACGCGGCTATCACTCAGAGCGAACCGTCCGGTCAAGACACCTGGTTCTTAGACAGCTGCTGCGGCCAACATATGTGCTCTTCAAACCGCTTCATTCAACGAGAACAGCGTCTCAACTGCGAAGTCGTAATAACCGTCGCCAACAATCAGAACCTGCGCACATGATGACAAGGGGTGGTTCAGCTACAGTCCCACGAAATCACCGTCATCCTGCAGATGTCAAAATTTATGATTGCAGAAGGACTCGGGTACAACATACTAAGCGTAAGCCAGCTTATGGCAAAGGGAGATCACCTCGAAGCCGACATGACCACTCAGGAGTTCAAATTGTACCACGGAACGGGCGGCCTCTACATCGGGAAGGCGGTCCTAAAGAACAACGTCTTCGTCCTTGACGTCGTCCTAGATCAAGGCACTGCTGACAGCGACGCGATCTTCAATTTCACCACTTGGACGCACCCGCCGGATCTCGACCCCGACTTCAGCCCAGGAGGCTTTTGGTACTCGCACACCATACCTAAAGCAGAACGGACAAGGGCATTAGCAGTAACTCAACAGACAACAGAAGTAGCAGCAACATCGAGGGAAGCAGAGACAACAGCAGCAACAGTAACATCGTCAGAAGCAGCGACATCCGCAGAAGCAGAAGCAACAACAGAGACAACAACACCAGCACAATCGCCAGCCCTTCATCAGCACCACCTCCCATCACCGACACCAGAGACAACAACACCAGCACAATCGCCGGCCCTTCATCAGCACCACCTCCCATCACCACACCACATCAACTCCCGCTCAACAGTTGACTCCCGCTCCACGCAACGTCCACAGAAGTGCCAACATCACTGCAGACTTCTACTCCAACTCCGACCTGTACAGACGTTCACCTCGACATCGCGCCGACGAATCACTGTGACATTAGAGGTTAGGACATCCCAGCAACACGACATTGAACAACACGATAAGAGCAGAAGTTCTCGACAATGACTCGCTACTCTTAATACACGGCAGAGAACAAGGCAGTTTCAGCAGGAAGGCAGTTTCACCACCAGCAACGGATGGGTGTACGAGTGCCTGCGTATTTGTTTCCATGTGTGAGCAGGTTTGCTCCAAGGAGCCACCTGGAGCTGGATGATGGCAGATGGAGGCAAAGTAGCAAGGGCTGGGAATGGGTGGCAAGAGGCAGCACGGTTGCAAGTCTGCTCGTAGAGGCTCATAGCCACTAGTGAGTAGACTAGGATGTCGTGATTGAGTCATGGAGGCGGAAGAGCTGGTAGAATAGGCAGAACCTTGGTTGCAATTCTCATTGCTTGTATGTTTTGCAGCAATACGAGCAAACAATGCTGATAGGGAGATATGACAAGCAAGACTTAGGAATTTAGGAAGCCATTGTGTGTGAAGGAGCAGAGAGCTCATCACATACAAGCAATCAAGCCGGGGTAGGGCATGCCCACACGATCAGGGTTACGTTTCGCCGCAAAGGATCGCTTAGCGGAGATTGGGAACATGGAAGGTGATAGGAAGAACGAGCACGGGATTTGAGTAGAGGTGGACGCGCACGGCACGGAAGGAGGGGCCACCGGGAAGCCGAGCGGAGCCACGGGCTCAGATGTGGAGCGCGAACAGACGTGCGAAATGGAGAAGGAAGGAAGGAGAGGCAGAGTAGAAAAGCTCGTCTCGGAAGGAGGCCCCGCGATAACGGAAGGGAGAAGGGGGAGTGATCGGCCGTACCAGCGGAGCGCGTCATGGCAGGGCTTCGAGGAAGGGGCGGCATCGTCACGATGGCGCTACATGATGCTCCCGAAGGAGGAGGTGCCAGAGCGATTCTCAGGAGAGACGCGACGCGGACCGTCCTTGAATAACTATCCGCTGCAGCTGGAGAACTTTACGTGCAGAATGGGAACGTGATCGGCTGGATGCAGACGAGTTCTTCCGAGGTCTGGCAAACACGCTGACGGGGGAGGCCGAGTCGTATTACCAGATCTGTTGGCAAGAACTTCTGGATTGGGCAGAGCAGGGGAGGCCGGGGGAGGGAGATCCCACCAAGCGCTTTCTGACCATTATCCGCTGCAAACACCAGAGCGGGTCGTCGAGTTCCGTGACTTCAAACGAAGGACAGGAGAGTCGCTCCTGGAGTACTACGGGCGACTCGTAGAGCTCGGAGAAGACATGAACTACGTGGATCAGGGTTGCCTCGTCAGCAAGTTTCTAAACGGGCTGAATTACGAGCTGCAGCAGGATGTGCAGGTGAAGATCTTTGAGATGGGAGCAGCGGCGACGCTGGGAGTGGCGTATGAGACAGCAAAGAGGGTGGAAACGGGAAGACGGTTGTTCGAGGTGGAGCAAACGGGAGAGCGGTCCGTGGAGAGGAGGAGGCCGGCGTGGAGCGCCAGCCCAGTGGAATACGAGTGACCGACAAGAGGGCCTGCAGACACGAGGAAGTGTCATAACTGCAGAAAGGGAGGTCATTTACAGCAAGACTGCCTCAATCCACCGGCATGTTCCATCTGCGGCAAGGAAGACCATCTGCAGAGGGACTGCCCGGAAGCGCCAACCTGCGAGAAGTGTGGAAGAAGAGGACATGGAGAGCGTGACTGCTTCACGCGCCGAGGGGACGCCAGAGAGAAGGGAGAGATGGCGGAGATGCGGGCGGAGATCGAGAAGCTGCGGGCGCAGCTCGAAGGGCGAGAGAGAGGAACAGAAAGGAAGCCGGCCATGGTGGCGAGGGACGAAGAGGAAGCGGAAGGCAGCCAGCAGGAATTCTGCTGATGGCAAGACCCGCCAGGGACAGAGAGGAGCTGGGCCTAAGGCCAAGGGAGAGGTACTTGAGGCAGCGAGTGGAGGAGCGACAGGAGTATGGACCGAGGCGGGAGGTAGGGGAAGTTAGAGAGGAATTACCACCGCCCCAGCATCCGTTGGAGAGGCTCAGCTGTGCGGCGTCAGTGCTGGTTGCGGAGAAGGGTTACATCACGGTGGGAGGCCTGCTGGTGAAACAGGCAATGATTGACACGGGCTCACATCCAGTGCTGATCGGGAAGCGGCTGGCGGAGCAGTGCAGCTGGACAGGCCAGAGAGGCAGATAGCAAAAGGGATGTTATTGATGACGCCAAAGGGGGGTGGAACCAAGTGGATGCCAAAAACGTGTGCAATGGTGGAGATAATAAGGCGGGGAATGCTCTGTGAAACTACAGTGCGGCATTTCGCCGTCAGAAGACTACGACTTGCTCCTGGGAGTAGAGTTCCTTTACAGCATCGGGGCGACCATCTGCATGTGGGAAGAGAAACTGCTGTATCGAGTGACCTACTGGGAATATGACGGTCTGTTGGCAAAGCTGCCAATACGTTTCATTTGCCGCTAGCCACGTGAAGCATACCAGGTGAAGATGAAGACAACAGAGGAAGAGTTGGGAAGGATGAATTGGGAAGAATTGGAGAAAGAGAGACGTTACCGAGATTGGTACAGGCAGCAGTAGGGGGAGAGCGGCAGACTGAAGGAACTCCACTTGGACAGACGAGTGTTTCAAAAGCCCATAGTGCTCCTGGAGCTGTTTGGGGGCATCAGCATGGGCCTGGCGATGGTGTTGAAGGCAGACCTGAGGGTGGAGAAGTACATATACGTGGACAACGATGGTGCAGCGAACATCATGGCATGGCACCACATCAAGAAGCTCGAGGAAAGGTACCCCTCTCGACCGTATGAAGGGGCGGTAGACCGAGAATCAGAGTGGATCTGCCACAGTGTGGAGGATGTGAAGGAGGAGGCGGTGGCTCACTGGGCGCACATCCATCTGGTCATTGCACGCTGGGAGTGTCAAGGGATATCACGGGCAGGAGAAGGAAAAGGGATGGATGATCCGAGGAGTGGTTTATTTAGAGAGCTGATCCGAAACCCCAAGCTGATCAAGCGGAGGCAAATGGAGGTGGCGTATATCGTGGAAAACGTGGACACTGGAGACGATGGGAGAGAGGCTGTCAAGCGAGCAGAAGAGGAGATCAAGGGAGAGCTGGGGGCAGGAGTGTGGTGGGATGCGGCAAAGAATGGGAGCCGTACGCATCGCACTCGCAAATACTAGCAGAACGTACTGCCGGAGGCCATGCTGCAGTACGAGTTGTCGCTGATGGAACGTCCTCGTCCGCATCTAGTCGCAGATATCCTGGAGCCAGCACGGCTGCCGGCGCCAGTGCGACACCCCAACCATGATGTGAGAGTACGCCGACGTTTGACATATTTCCCATTTCCATATTTTTACTCCACCTTATTCTCCATATTTTCCTCTTTCATTTGCACTTTATTTCACCTCAATCGGACTACTATTCTATTTTCTAGAGCTTTCCGATTACTTCACTTAATTGGTGTTTCGGCACCGACATTTACATTATACGGCACCGACAGCACCGACAGTGGTGTACAAGGCGTAATCTTGCCATAATCCGAAGTGCCAATGGGCTTGCATGCTTATGCGCACTTGTGATTATCTATTCTAGAAGAGCGCGTTCCCGAAGGTTCGGATTATCTGTTGTTTCTATGTATTTCTGAGTATAAATACGCCTTGTACTCACCTTTAGTGCAACATTCTCGAGTGGAAATTCGATCCTGTGACACATGAGACGCAGTATCCCTGTAATGAGGTGGGAAAGCCACGGCAGGCGTGGCCGACTCTGGTGGCGTATGAGAAGGCGGAGGGATTCAAGCTGAAGGACGGAGTGGAAGGTCTAGGAATGGTGTTCGATTGCCTGAAGGGGGTGTGGGAGGAACCAATGGCCTTGGAACGCGAACCAGCGATGGGATTCCTGGCGGGAGCAACCACGAGCACGGATGTTACGGAGGAAGAGAGGCGGAGGGCATTGGGGAAGGCCATGGATTTGAACGCGTTGCATTGGTTGGTGGCCACCATGGGTCGCAACTTAGAGCGGAATCGGTTGGAGCGGAGGAGGGATCATGTGGCGAGGGCGGACCCAAAGACACGAGATGATGAGATCAAGGAAGAGGAGGCAGAGATCCTGCTCAAACATCTAGAGAATGAGGCGTGGGAGATGCGGAAAAGGGGAGTGCCGTAGGAGAAGCAAGCGGACAGGCTGAATGATCACCAAGGGGTCCCGGGCCGTTATCCACACCAAGAGGAAGAGGAGGAAGAGTGGTGGGAAGGAGAGCCAGAGATGGACTGGGACTCAAAGCTGGAGGAATACCCCACGGAGAGGTGGATCCCTGATCCGGATGTAGTGTTTCTGGGACCCAGCAGGGCCTACATGGCAAGCAGGGCAGACGTCGGGGATGAGGAGGAGAGGCAAGGGGCAGTAGAAGAAGTGGGGGCAGCTGAGATGCCTGAGGGCCCAGGCGAGGCAGGAGAAGCTGAAACGGGAGGAGGACGAGGGAGAATGGAGGAAGCTGCACAACCACAAGCACAGGGAACGCACTGGGACATTGCATGAGGGCCCGAGCGATGCACGGAGAAATGGCGCTTGGACTAGAAGCAGTACTATGACAGCATGCAGCAGCATTCGTGCACACACTGCAGCAGTTGGGTAAGTGTGTCACCAGCGCCATGCACCTACCTTTGACCAGCGAGGTACCAGTGTACCAGAAGAAGAGAAGGATGAGCCCGCAGTATATAAGTACCTGTACAGAGAAATGTCAAGAGCTGCAGGCAGCATCAGATCAGGTTGATCCGACGGTCAGCATCAAATTACGCGACAGCCATAGTGGTAGTAGCGAGGACCGATCTGACGGGCACTATGCTGTCCCGCCGTACTTGTGGAAACTACAGGGGACTGAACAAGGTGACAACGACGGACAAATATCCTATGCCGATGGCCGAGGAGATATTGACCATCTGCAGGGTAGCTGGGTCTTCTCAACACTGGATCTGCGGCAGGGTTTCAACCAGATACCAATAGCGGAGGAGGATAAGAAGAAGACAGCCTTCCACGGACCGGACGGGCTGTACGAGTGGAACTTCATGCCATTTGGGCTGCGGAATGCGTCGGCGGTGTTTCAACGAGTGATGGATGCGGTGCTGAGGGGAGTGATGGACGCGGCATGCTACATAGATGATGTCATCATCTTCAGTCTGAATGCAGAGGCACATGTGTGAGATGTGGCGGCTTCGCGGTCAGCAATTGAAGCAGCAAGACTGACTTGCCATCTAGGGAAGTGCCGCTTTGGCCACAGTAGTGTGGCATATCTGGGATCTGATATGGCAAGAGGGGAGCTCAGTATCTAGAAAGCCAAGGTAGAGGTGTTGGAAAGGGTGAAGAGGCCCAAGGACAGGACCAGTCTGCGAGCTCTGTTGGGGTTTCAGAACTACTACCGCAAGTTCATAAACGACTTCAGCAGGAAGGCAGCTCCATTGAACAGGTTGCTAAGGGAGGAGCAGAAGTGGCAGTGGGAGGAGCCACAGGAGAAAGCCATGCGGGGTCTGATGGAGGCGGTGAAGGCTGGAGCAGTGCTGAAGCTACCAGATGCACATGAGCCATTCGTACTCTACACCGACTGGAGCAGCGTAGGGATGGGAGAACTGCTGAGCTAGAAAGACAAGGGGGTGGAGAAAGTGGTGGCCTTTGCCAGCAGGACATGCAGCCCTGCTGAGGCCAACTACTCGTCCTACGAAGGGGAAGGACTGGCGGCAATCTGGGCGGTGGGCCATTTCAGTGTGTATCTGCAAGGGCGGCACTTTACCTTGGTAACAGACCATCAGCCACTACTGTGGTTGATGCACAATCTGACGCTGACACGCAGGAACGCGCGGTGGGCGATGAAGTTACAAGAATACGACTTCACAGTGAAGCACCGGCCGGGCAAGACCATGCATCACGTGGACGGACTCTCCAGGAATCCACCACGCAACGCACATGAGCTGGACCAGAGCAAGAACCGCCATCGCCTGTGCTAACCGCCATGATGAGCGAACGAAAGCAAGAAGGAGAGCAGCGGAGGGGAACAGCGGATGTGTGGCAGGATGAGGAGACCTTGGCGTGGATCAAGGGAGAAACGGCAGAGGATGGGGGAGCAGGAGCAAGGGCTAGAGCTCGGGGGCAACATTACAGGTGGTTTCAGGGACAGATGCAGCTGCAGACGAAGGATGGGTGGAAAGGGAGAACATAATATCAAAGGTGCACAACAAGTTGGGTCACTACGGGCCCTTGAGGACCCAGCAGCTGCTGCAGACTGGGTGGTGGTGGGCAGGGATGCGTAAGGAAGTAAAGGAATGGGTGGAGAAGTGCGAGCTATGCTGCAGGAACAAAGCCAGCCTGCTGAAGAGCTAGGTGGAGCTCCAGCCCCTAAACATCATGGAGTTAGGGTACCGCTGGTCCCTAGACATGGTGGGCGAGCTGCGAGTGTCACGGAGGGGCAGGAGGTACGTTCTGCTCATGATTGAGCACGTGAGCAAGTGGGCAGAGGCGAGACTGCTCGTGGCAAAGACTGCAGGAGTGGTGGCAGAAGCATTTGAAGAAATGGTGCTGACGCGGTTTGGGGCGTGTGGCGAGGTGCTGACTGACCAAGGGACTGAATTCCAAGGGGAATTCAAAGAGTTGCTGGCTTCTAATGGCATCCAACACCGCACTACATCCAGGTACCACCCCTAGAGTGATGGGCTCATGGAACGGCTGGTACAGACAGTGAAGAAGGGACTGCGGGCCTACGGGGAGGCAAATTAAGGGGATTGGGACAGCAAGCTGGCGTGGGTAATGGCGGGATACAAGTTCAGCAAGCAAGCCTCGCTGAAGGACGTCTCCTCATATTTCCTGCTCTTTGGGAAGCAGCCCATCATGCCAGTGGATGCACCGAGTGCTGGATGCACGTCATTCTAAGTGCATGTCATCCTAACGTCCTGCCGAGTGCTCGTGCTATTCATGCGTGCATTATTTACATGAGCATATGTCATTGTGCATGGCTGTTGGATATTATCATCTCTGTGTTTTTCTCCAAGTTTAAATGCTTGATCATGCAGGAGAAATCCAGAGCTTTCTAACGATACCAAGATCGCCTTATTCTGACCAAGATCACCCACGTTACAAGATTTCCAAGACTTGGATTTCTTATTACCTTTTGGGGTTATATCTAATTTGGGTGATTACTTGGACATGAGTATAAAGAGATCTTTGGTTGGGTGGTTAGGAAGGCAACTTTGACTTTTGGATTGGGATGGCTATAAGTTTCTAGCATGGGTTGCAAATGTTGCAACACCTAGGCAAAATCCAACTAGATTGGATTTTGCATGTGACACCTCAAGAACCTCATGATGAGGGTTGCATCCTTTCTGCTAGAAAGGTTCCTACCATCCTTCCCTAGCTCTTGGAGAACCCCTTCCCTCTCATGGTTCTCTTGGAATCCCCAACTCCAACTATTATATGCCTTAATGTTTGTACTTCCTCCACCATTCTATTCATGCGGCTGCTGGACGTTTTTACTTGGTTCTCACTCTCCAGACCATCTTTCTAAGTGATTCGAATTGGAGATGGTAGCTAAGCCTAAGGCGCACAATCCTACTAAAAAAAAAAAAACGTTCAGTTGAGTAATGAGTTCGTCGTAAGTTCTCAACATTACGGATCCTGAACAACAAGTGGTATCAGAGCGGGTAGTCGACTTTGAGATGACGAATCGTTGTGAATTCTCAACCAATGTTGACGAGTGAGACCCGTTTCTAGTATCCCTGCTTGTGAACTTTCGATTGATGGTCCAACCGCTTTCTAATTCGAAGTATCCAATCCGCGACGACGATTTTTGTGAAGTCAAAATTTCTGACAGAATTCTCTCCAAACGATTTCTCAAGTTTCCACCAAGGCCTCAATATGACTGGAACAGACTCCAGAGGTGCTAATGGCGAGATGGCTAGAGGTAGAGAGGCTGGAGAGCAGGGGGGAGTTGCTGGTGGAGGAGTGGGGACTCACCAACCAGCCAACCCTATGCTACCGTCATCTTCTACACCATCTCTTACAACCGTGGATCCCGTAAAGACGTTCTCTATTGAGAAGCTCATGGGGGAGGACAACGAGCACTGGAGCTTCCGTATGAGGCTGATGTACACCCAATACAAGCTATTGGATCTGGTGGAGGGGAAGGAGAAGATGCAGGAGGCCGCGGAGCTAAAGGGAGCATGGATGAAGCGATCGTTCGACGCGTACATGCTTATGGTGCAAGCGGTTGGCGGGCGACAACTTGACCACATCAAGGACCTCTTGGGTGATCCAGTGTGTGGCCCCAAGGCTTGGAGGAAGCTTCTGGATGTGCACTCACCGACACATGCGACCGGCATCGTGCTACTCGTGCGGCGGCTGCGCCACATCAAGTTCGTTGATGGAGAGCCGATGCAACTGGTGTTGGATGAGATGCGGGACATCTTCACGAAGCTCCAAGGCGGCGGTGTGGTGTACCCGGAGCTCGTGCAATGCGTGGAGATCGTGATATGACTGCTGGAGTCGTGGTCTGCCCTTGCCATCAACCTCAACTCTCAACAGCCCCAGTGGAGCGTGGATTACATTCGCGTGCGCATCCTAGAGGAAGACTTGCGGCGGCGTAGTGTGGAGCGCTCGGAGGAGGGGGCTGGCTATGGAGTTGGAGGTGGAAAGAGTGGCTTCAAGAAGAAGTGGAAGGGCAAGAACAAGGATAACCTTAAGGAGGATGGCGGTGGGGGTCAAGGGGAGGTGTGCTTCTACTGCAAGAAGCGCGGACATCGTTGCCGGAAGTGCTACCAACGACCCAAGGATTGGACCCCGCCTTCATCAAGCAACCAGCATGGTGGCAAGAGGAGTGGGGGAGCCATGGGAGCTAGTGGAGAGGAGAAAGATGAGGAGAAAGGCGGCAAATCTGAGGAGCGGAAGGCCGGGTTCTTCTTCTTCGTGAACGAAGGTGCAACCGACCTCGCTATGGCTCCTAAGGTTCTCCTACACTCCCTCACCGATTGGGTGATTGACTCGGAAAGCTCCTGGCATATGACTCCTCGTACGGACCTACTCGATTAGATTCAGTCCGCACCCATCTCTACGGTCACATCCGTGACGGGCGCCAAGGCCAAGGTCATAGGCATGGGGTGCACCAAGTTCATGGGAGCGGATGGAGAGCTCGTGGGGCTGAAGAACGTGCTGTGGGTGCTGGACTTGTGCGCGAACCTGATTTCTACTGGCCGGTTGGGAGATGCGGGTGTGAACACCGAGACGATTGGCTCGGAGCACTATCGTGCCTACAACGATGAGCGGTTGATTTGGGACCTCAGCGGAAAGAGGATGTCCACAAGCGGATGTGGCAGATCCCGGTCCTCCCTTGGCGGAAATCGGGCAAGGCGGCAGCAGTGGCATCTATGGAGGAGAGTGTCACCGAGGAGGAGCAGCAAGGTGTGTAAGGAGAGGAGATGATTGGAGGAAGCACACCGGTGAAGGCGTCGGCTACCTCGGGCCAAGCGGATTGGGAGACTTGGCATCGGCGGCTCGCACGCGTGGCTGTATCTGCATTGGAGGTGATGCACAAGGAGAAGTGCGTGCATGGGCTGCAACTGCAAGGAGATGGCGCTCACTATGGCAGCTGCGAGGCGTGCATGCAAAACAAGTTTGCACGGTTCCCGTTTGCACATGCGGAGGGATCAGCTAAGGCGCCACTGGAGGTGGTGCACATGGACCTGGTGGGTCCTATGAGGACTGAGGGGACTGGGGGAGTGCTGTACTTCCTCACCATGGTGGACGAATGGAGCCGTTTCAGGTGGGCACGTCCCCTGTCCAAGAAGAGCGATGCTGCAGCGGCGATCAAGGAGGATTGGTTGCCGATGGTGGAGCGGCAAGCGATGCGGCTGGTGAAGGTGCTGAGGAGCGACCGTGGTGGAGAGTTCCTTGGAGCGGAATTCACCAAGTTTCTCAAGAGGAACGGCATCCGACACCAGCTGATCTGCCCGGGAACACCGCAGCAGAACGGCATTGCTGAGCGTGCCAACAGGACCATTGGCGAGGCGGCTAAGATCTTGTTGGGGGCTGCTGGGATGCCCTACAAGTTCTGGCTTGAAGCTGTTCGCCATGTTATCACAGTCAAGAACAGGGTCTTGACGCATGTTGGCGATAAGCATTGGTTGCCGTACGAGCGTTGGCTTGCGAAGAAGCCATCCATTGACATGCTGCGGGTGTGGGGCTGCATGGGGCTTGTGATGGTGCCTACGGAGCAGAGGCACAAGCTGGAAGTTGCTGCTGTGTGGGCTGTCCATCTTGGGATGGCTCCTGACTCAAAGGGGTTGCTGATGTGGGACCCCAAGAGTAAGAGGACGCTGGTCAGTCGTGACGTCAAGTTTGTGGAGGACGTTATGTACAAGGACTGGCAGCAGCAGCAGTAGGTGCAGATTGGCTTGCGTTTGCAGGACATTGAGCGGTCTACAGTGGAGGAGGTTCAGCTGCACCTTGATGAACTCCCTGGGTCAGAGCTGACCAGTTACCACAGTGGGAGTGGTGAGCAGCAAGGTGCTGGTCCTGCTGCGGAGGGGGGGTTGGAGGATGAGTCGGCACGTGTGGACTCACCAACTCAGCCCGAGCCTGCTGCAAATGCCAAGGTCACCAAGAGGAGTGGGCGGAGAGGATCTTCACCACATGGGCAGCAGACTGCAACCCACGAGAAGAGAGTGGCAGCAGCACCTTCAAGGCTGAAGTATAGCTGTTTGGGAGGATCCAAGCAAGGTGCCATGGCGGTTCAAGTGGATGAGGGAGATGATGAGGAGATGGCCTTCTGCTTCTTGAGACCCCTGCCTGGAGAACCAGCCATATTGGAGGAGGCACTGAGTGGACCCCAGAAGGAGGAGTGGAAGGCTGCCATAGATGCGGAGTTCAACAGTCTCATTGAGAATGGGACTTGGGAGCTTGTTGAGTTACCCGAGGGGCGACGGCCGATCAGCAGCAAGTGGGTCTTCAAGGTGAAGAGTGGAGCTGATGGTGCGTTGGAGCGGTTCAAGAGCCGCTTGGTCGCAAGGGGTTTCAGCAGAAAGAGATGGTCGACTTCGGGGAGATCTTCGCTCCCGTTGCTAAGCCAGTGATACTAAGGACTTTGTTGGCTGGTGCAGCTGTGAAGGGATGGCACGTGAAGCAGATGGATATCACCACTGCGTTCCTCAATGTAGTGCTGCTAGAGGATATCAACATGGCGCAGCCCGACGGTTATGAGGATGGGACCAGCCGGGTGTGCAAGCTCAAGAAGGCCATCTATGGCCTTAAGCAAGCGCCCAAGTGTTGGTACGAGAAGCTGGAGGAGGTGCAGCTGAGTGGAGGCTTTAAGACGTCCCAAGCGGATCACAGCTTGTTTTGCTTGGAGAGGGGGAGCAGATGCTCTTGCTGCTGGTGTATGTCGACGACATACTGCTGTTCTCACCTTCCATGGAGCAGATTGAGAGGACATAAAAGCCGCTGATGGACAACTTTAAGTGCAAGATGCTGGGGGATGTCCACTACTACTTGGGGCTGCAGATTGAGAGGGATGTTAAGAGGAGGTGGCTGAAGATGCATCAGTCACACTACATCTCTGGTGTCATGGAGCGCTATGGTGTGACTGGGGGTCGCACTGTGATGACACCGTTTTTTGCGGGCTTCAAACTGAAGAAGGCAGCTTTGGAGGATGATGTACTCGAGGATGAGCAGCAGAATGAGTACCAATCACTCATTGGGAGTGTGATGTATGCTGTTGTGCATACGCGACCTGATGCTTCATTCGGAGTGGGGCAGTTAGCCAGAGTTGTGCAGCGGCCCACTGAGGAGAGTGAGATGGCTCACTCCAAGAAGCAGAGTGAGATTGCTCAGTCTTCCGGAGAGGCAGAGTACATGGCGATGTATCATGCCATCAAGGAGACTGTGCTCATGAGGAAGCTGCTCGAGGACATGGGAGCTGAACAGCAGGGATCTACACCACTATTCTCTGACAGCGAGGCTGCTGTTGGCATGGCCAATAATCCTATCATGAATGGGCTGAACAAGCACATGAAGATTAAGTGGCACTAGGTGAGGCAGATGGTGAAGGAGGGGATGATTGAGCTTCACCATGTGAAGGCTAGCAAGCAGGCGGCAGATTTTCTCACCAAGAGACCTCCCGAGAGCGCACATTGGAAGTGTGCTAAGATGTGTGGCATGGCATTGCACTAGTGTGGGAAGCAGAGTCATGAGTGCATGTGTGATTGTGTGCATGAGAGTTTGCATGTGTGTGAATGTGTGTGCATGCAGTCCGTTAGTCTGAGCGAGGGTTTGTTGGATGCATGTCATTCTGAGTGCATATCATCCTAACGTCTTGCCGAGTGCTCGTGCTATTCATGCGTGCATTGTTTGCATGAGCATATGCCATTGTACATGGCTGTTGGATATTATCATCTCTGTGTTTTTCTCCAAGTTTAAATGCTTGATCATGCAGGAGAAATCCAAAGCGTTCTAACCATACCAAGATCGCCTTATTCCGACCAAGATCACCCAAGTTACAAGATCTCCAAGACTTGAATTTCTTATTACCTTTTGGGGTTCCAATTTGGGTGATTACTTGGACATGACTATAAAGGGATCTTTGGTTGGGTGGTTCGTAAGGCAACTTTGACTTTTAGATCTGGGTGGCTAGAAGTTTCTAGCATGGGTTGCAAATGTTGCAACACCTAGGCAAAATCCAACTAGATTTAATTTTGCATGTGACACCTCAAGAACCTCATGATGAGGGTTGCATCCTTGCTACTAGGAAGATTCCTACCATCCTTCCCTAGCTCTTGGAGAACCCCTTCCCTCTCATGGTTCTCTTGGAGTCCCCAACTCCAACTGTTATATGCCTTTATGTTTGTACTTCCTCCAGCATTCTATTTATGCGGCTGCTGAACGTTTTTACTTGGTTCTCACTCTCCAGACCATCTTTCTAAGTGATTCGAATTGGAGATGGTAGCTAAGCCTAAGGCGCACAATCCTACTGAGCGGATTTGCGTTTAGTTGAGTAATGATTTTGTCGTACGTTCTCAAATGGACAGATCCTGAACAATACCAAGATTGCAGGCAGACAGCATAACAGCGAGGATTGCTGAGAAATGGGTGGCACTGGCTGATGCCAGAGCTAGGTACCTAAAGAAGATGCTACTTACCACAATGGAGAGCTTAAAGGTAGCACAGCTGTGTGACATCCACCACTACAAGCAGCGGCAGCTAAGCAAGATGCAGGAGAAGAAGCCAGCAGAAGAGGAGGGACAGGCTATGTACGTACGACGTGCAAAGCGAGATGGGCTGGATGTGGGAGTGTCTCAGCAGAGGTGGGAGGTGAAGGAGGTGCGGGAGTCAGGTGTAGTGGTGGTGGAGGATGCAGAAGGGAAACGGGTCATGGATCATGTCACTAACGTGGCTCACGCGGGGAAGCAGAAGAAGGCAGCGGCCTATATTGGTCCCATGACCAGGGCGAGGACGCCAGCAGCTGGTCATGGGAGGGGGCAAGAGAAGTAACTGGAAGACCACACCAAGGAAGGCAGGAACAAGAGGCACCGATAGAGAAGTGACAGCAGAGAGAGGAAGGAAGCAGAGTGAGGAAGGAAGTAGAGTGAGTAAGGAAGCAGATTGAGGAAGGAAGGATGCAGGGAGAGGTTCACGAGTGATGCAAGTGGTGAATGAGTGCAATCAAGAGAACAAAGTGAGAAGGGAAGAGTGAGCAGACCAGTCAAGAAGGGTGTGAGCAGAGCAGTCCAAGAGGAGTAGGAGGTGGGAGAGTTTTCGACAGCTGTCACATCTGTATGAATGTGAAGGGTAAGGAGAGAGCGTAAGGGGGATGAAAATATTTTATATATTGTATATAGCGAGTCAGCGAGGTACACGGATGGGAGCCGAAGGGTCAGATAGAATTTCACGAAGCGAGGGGCAGAGGGTCGGAGGATTGCATGGGAGAGAATGGGGCGGTACTTACGTAAGCAAGAAGCTGGTGGCAGGGGGAAGCAGCAGAGAACAAGGCAGCGGCAGCAGGAAGGCAGTTTCACCGCGAGCAATGGATGGGTGTACGAGTGCATACGTGTTTGTTTCCATATGTGAGCAGGATTGCTCCAAAAAGCCAGCTGGAGCTGGATGATGGCAGCTGGAGGCAAAGTAGCAAGGGCTGGGAATGGGTGGCAAGAGGCAGCACGGTTGCAAGTCTGCTCGTAGAGGCTCATAGCCACTAGTAAGTAGACTAGGATGACGGGATTGAGTCATGGAGGTGGAAGAGCTGGTAGAATAGGCGGAACCTTGGTTGCAATTCTTATTGCTTGTATGTTTCCCTTTTTACACGAATGTTTTGCAGCAATACGATCAAATAGTGACGATAGGGTGATATGACGAGCAAGACATAGTAATTTAGGAAGCCATTGTGTGTGAAGGAGCAGAGAGCTCATCAGAGAAGTAACTGGAAGACCACATCAAGGAAGGCAGGAACGAGAGGCACCGACAGAGAAGTGACAGCAGAGAGCGCAAGGAAGCAGAGTGAGGAAGGAAGGATGCAGGGAGAGGTTTACGAGTGATGCAAGTGGTGAATGAGTGCAGTCAAGAGAATAAAGTGGGAAGGGAAGAGTGAGCAGAGCAGTCAAGAAGGGTGTGAGCAGAGTAGTCCAAGAGGAGTACACGAGGAGGTGGGTGAGTTTCCGACATTTGCACTCTCTGACATCGGGAGCCACTTCTGGAACGCTGCCAGTGCATCGCTTTTCTTGGCCAAAGGGTAGGCCCAGACGTGCCGCGTCTTGTGATCCTTCAGCACAGAAAAGTAGTGGCTGTCGTCCTTAGCTGCTTCACAAAAAGGGCCACAAAGGTCAGCATGCACCACCCCAAGCAGCTCATCCTCCTACTCTCCCACAGAAGGAAAGGTATGATGGATGATCTTCCCCCCAACACAAAAGACGCATGGCATGCCTGACTTGCCCCCCCTTCTCCAACTCCAAGCCCTTCACTGTCCCGTGAGCCGCAGTACGCTCTATGGCGTCAACACCGTCGTGTGCGAGGCGCGCATGCCACGTGTCCATCTTAGATCGCACGCCCGTTGCCAAAGTGCGCAAGGCCACCGTTTCACCCTTCTGCTGCTGCGTCAAGCATTGCTGGAAGTTCGTGCAAAGGGCACGTCCCTTGAATTCCGCACAACCAAGGAGCGACCCATCTGGCGCGCGCAACAGGGTCACGTCCCCGGCATCCAGCAACTGCACGCCACTATCACGCAGCTGCACTCCAGGTACGTACAGCACGTCCGGCACCAAGATGCGTCTGGCCCCGTCTCCAAGGAGAGACACTATGCCTCGTCCCTGCACCTCCTGAGGAGCGCCGTTGAAGCCTATAACCTGTTTGATACCGGTACAGCCGCTGCTCATCTCCACAAAGGCAGAGCGCTCTCCCATGAGATGGTGGGAGCATTCGCTATCCAAGAGCACGACGCTCGGGGTCCCCTTCACAACAGCTGCAACAGCCTGTAAGCCCTCCCCAGCCTCAGGCTCCAGCATGACGGGAGGAGTATGCTCTACAATGGGCTTCACCATCGCACATGGGGACTGCCAGCTCCCTATAGAGCCCTCATCCCCCTTGCTGGTCACACTACTGCCTCCAGAACCCTCTCCACCATTGTCTCCTCATCCGCCCGTTGCTGACAATACTTAGCAACAAGACCAAGCTGTCCACACACATAGCACTTCCCCTTGAAGCCCCCTTTCTCCCCCTTCGGCTGGCCACCTTTAGCTCATTTCCCCTTCTCCCCTTCCCTTCTAACCCCATCCCCATGCTTAGGCTGCTGCTGCTGTGCCGTAGTGGGAGGGGAAGGGGATGAAGTCTACTAAAAATAGGGCTTACTTTTCTTTGTAAACACTTGGTTCGCCTGGGGAAGAAATTGGTCCCTCCATCCCTCAGCCGCCAACGTACACTCCTCTTCGATGATAAAGCTAGCGAGGGTGTCCTCGTCCAGCTCCTTGCGCACCTGCGGCAATTTCAGCATCCTGCGTAAGAGGTTGTACTACTGCGGCAACCCCTTCACGACGTGAGTAATGTACGACGCCTATGAGTAATCTACGCTGGCCATACTCAGGTTCACTAGGATTTGCTGCGTACGGTTGCAATAGGACGTGGCGGACTCGTGCTCTCCCATCTCGAGGTTAGTGAGAGCCTGCTCTGACTAACCTATGTACAGGTCGTCCTTCGCCATATACGTGCACATAATAAACTGCCACGCCTGAAAGTCGGCATCTACCTTCATGCGACACGCTTTAAGGGCGACCTGTACGGTTGGGAAGCAGCATCGGGAAACGGTGGTGAACGTCAGCAATTGCATTGCGCGAAACTGAGAGAGATGCACAATTGCTTGCGTTGGTGGAATGAGGATACTACCATCCATCAATCGCTTTAGCTGAGCGATCTCAAGCTGCTGCTCAATCGATTCGGTCCACGTCGACATGTCATGACGTCCTTCTAATGGCCTATGGGCGACGATCTTGTCTGGAGTGAATTTGAAGTAGCCATAGTTGGGGGCTATTCTCTCGTCCCTCGACATCAATCCCATCGGGGTAACGCCCGGCATAGCCGCACTATCGTACTCCTCCGCATTCCCTCCTCCAGCAACGCTCTGCCGTCCTACATTCTCATGCTCTCGTGACGCCGCCGCTCGATGGACACGCTCCTGTACACCACCTACACTAGCCGTACTAAACCGAGTCGGTCCTCGTAGGACCCCACGCGACATCAACTCCTCGTCATCGTTATCTCCGTCGTCGCCAAGCATATCTCATGCACTAGTTCCTCCCGCAGCTTGCTCGACATTCTCTACACGAGGCGAGTGACGCTGAGGAGAGCGTAATCCCTCCATCATGAGCTCGTATTCTATATCACTAATCTCACCACTAGAATGACGAGCCACGAGATCCTCCTCTAGTGCGCGCAGACTACCGTCCTCCACGTTCGCCTCCTCTGTGCTCATCCTCTATGACGTCTCTAAAAGGTGCCACAAAATAAAACAAATTGTCCCTTCCTTAAATCCCTCATCTTGGGGTCACCTCACAGGGGTCCTCAGGCGAGTGTATTATAATGCCAAACGCCCTAACCTTGGGTCTGAGAACGTAACTGGAGGGAAATTAAGAGAGGTTCAACGTAGATCAATAAGCACCCTTCACTAACGCCAGAATCGCCAAGGCGAGTATACTAACGAATGGCGACGAAAATCTATGCGTGTTTGTTCCACGCTCACCACACCATTAAGGAATTTATTAAAAAGCGTAGCGAGAGAGTTTCTGCTATGTGAACGGTGTTGCGCCAACAACTCGGTAGAGTTCAATAGCGTTGTCTCAAGTGACTAAGGAAGAAACCAAGTAGCAATTGGACTTGACTAAAAGTTATATTATCTAAAATACACAAGCAAGCACAAACATATATAGGTAGGCGAGGGGTTTCACAATGTTGCGTGGGGCTGCAAGTAACCCCACCCTCATGGAAGGTTTGTGAGGGTGGGCGAACGTGCCCCACCAAACTTCCATCCAACTCAGCAACGGAGGCACTTCCGTGCACGCCACTCCACCCAACTCAGCTTGGGAATGGCGTGCCTCATAAGGAAGCACACCAAGACGACTCTTCTTCCCAGCACCGACTCCGCCGTAGTCACCCGTTGTCACTCGTAGTCGCTCGTGACCGCCACTGAAATCAGCATCGGTGCCGAATAGTCTCGGTCCCTAGCCACCGACCTGCCAAGTCAACATTCGTCGAGGGCCCTTGCTATCGTAGGGCCCTCTTACAAAGGAACTATGGTCCCAGTAACCATCTAGCCTGGTAACAACCTAGACTGGTTACCGAGCTGATAACCACCTAGTTGGTGGCGTGTAACTCTAAGCATCCTAGGCAGTGCATTTGCAGGGCTTGAGGTTCTCGTCATCGCCCTTGCAGTCTTGGGTAGGATGACGTCATCCACGCCATGCACCTGCACCATTCGCAACGATATGACGTCGGGAGCCACCATGGAAGCTTCGACTGCACCGCTCGCAGCCTTGAGCTCAACTGGCTTGACACCAACAGCTGAGGCCTTCACAAGATACGCCTTGCACGAATCACCCGCAAGCAGGAACTGTAGGGAGGAACAAGGGAGGGTGGGGGTAATTTGAATATATATGGGTACACGTGTTTGACTAACAGATGACACGTTCGCCACGCGTGACTTGCACGGCTGCTGCACTTGACAGGAGAGTGAGATTATGATCAATGGTAGGAATGGGCGGGATCATGTGATGGGGAGGACTTGATCAGATGACGGGGTCGAAATAAAAGGTAGTGCATCGGATAAGTGCATTCCAAAGTATCAAACGCGTGCCTGCATACTATGTACAATAAAAGTGGTGTGTACTTACTAAGTCGCGAATTCACTCCTGTGGAGTATGTATGAACATACGCTGATACATAGCAACTACTACTCACCGCAGCGTGCAGTAGTTTCAATGTACCAACCCTGCTGGTACTCCGCGGGGGTCGAAAGTCCCCGCACAGTGATTACTGTGTCGCAACTCGATCCTTCGACATCAGCTGGCACTGCAGTACGGAGAATGTCGGCAGTGCCAATCTCGAAGCGGATACTTAGAACATACAGTGAAGCTACACCCAACGTAAGTACAGGGTAACAAATGTAACAATACAGCATAACAAGCCTACATATCCAAAATATCTAGTTAAAATCTTCTTGTTTGCATGGTGATTCAAGAATAGCGGATTTATAAAATTAGGCCACAAAACAGAGAAGCATCCTTATACAAAAGCACGCACAAGATCACACACAGTCCTCCTCCTCCTCCTCCTCCTCCTCCTCCTCCTCCTCCTCCTCCTCCTCCTCCTCCTCCTCCTCCTCGTCCTCAGCGCCCGTTGGGGTACTCAGCCTGCACCACAAAAACAGCAACTCATGCCAGCATGTCAAGGTAAGAGATGGTTCAGAGCACAACCACCACAATTGGCAGGGAGGCACTTGGAGTGCTCCCTCCGTGCCTTGCACACTGCAGCATCGTGCCCCTTGGCCCGAAGCAAGCGCATGACTGCTCGCCTCATATTGCCATTGCCGCCGCCGCCGCTGCTGGCGGTGGTATTGCTGCTGCCGCTAGTGCTACTAGCGCTGCTAGCGCTGGCAGCATTTGAGGAAGAGGCTTCATTCTTGGCAGTTTTCAGGTCGGTGATGACGTCAGCGAACAGCTGGCACTCGTCCGCAGAGGTGGGCGCAAAGCGGAAAGGGCGAAACGAAAAGGATGGGGGCGGATGAGTTGCATTTCACGATTGATAGGGGGGAAAACGGCAGCTACATCAAATCAACCTCACTGGCCATCCCCATCCCCATTCCGACTTCCCCTCTTCTCCCTGTCCCCTTTCCCCCTCACCTCAATGAGGCTCGAGACGTCCTCCGTTCCGCGACGCCCGCCGCTCTCCCCCATCCGCGGAGCTTGCGCGTCCTGCTCCGCCATGCGCGCGTAGAACGAATCCGCGCCATCCACGTTATAGCCACCCTCGCTGCCGTGAATCGCGTCGAGCAGGCGGTGGTCGAGAGTGCGGCTCTTCGCTGAGCCGGTTTCCATGAAATCGGAAACCATCTCTGTCAAACACACGGACGACAAATCGTGTGCGCTGCAGGAACTGGGGAAGGGAATGAGCGGGGAAGGGGGAGTGGTGGCAAAGGGGAGAGAGGCGCACGGGGGACGCGGAGAACAGGAAAGTCAGCGAGGTAAGAGAAAAACTAGGATGTTAATGACTGTCGGAGGGGAAGGAGGGGGAAGAGGGGAGGAGCGCAATGATAATGGAAAGGGTAGGAGATCGAGCGAAGTTCAGAGGCGCAAACCAAACACCATCAAAGCACGCCTGTTGCTGTCGTAGCTGTTGCCGCTCTTGGTGCCTTGACTTGCGGCGGTCTTCCCATGTCTGCCCGTCGGCCATGCCCCGTGGATTAAATGCACCCACTGGCTGATGCCGCTGTTCGCCGCAGTCGCCGCCGCAGTTGCCGCTGGTGCACCCTCCCCTGTCTTTGCCGCTGCAAACTTTTCCGCTGCCGGCCCTACCACTGCTGTAAATTGCGCTGCGAGAAGGTTCCCACTGGTACCTCTAGAACGGTAAGGAAAGCATACCGTGGTCGATTACCGTGGTAGATTGGGTGGCGGAAAGGGATAAGGGATAGTAAAGGGGAAGGGAACATTAAAAAAGATGCGGAAAGGGATAACGATAGAAGGGGAAGGGGAGCGATCGAACAGCGATGCGCAAAGAGAGAGGTAGGGGGAAGGGAAGTGATTGAACCGCGATGCACAAATAGAGAGGTTGGAGGAAGGGGTTGCACTGCCACGAGTGAAGATCCGCACACTGGCTGGTGCTCCCTGGGGGAAGGCGGAGCGGATGGCGGGAGGGGAGGCACAAAGAAGCATGTGTGACGATAAATATGTTAAGAAAAAGAAGCCTACGAAGAAATTGGACCACCTGGCAAATGCAGTAGCAGCGGGGGAGGAGGAAGGGGTGTCACTGTCACGAGTGAAGATACGCACACTGGTTGGGGCTCCCTGTCGGCTTGGAGGAGGGGATGGGGGTAAGGGAAACAAAGAATGACAGCCATCGACAAATGAGAGGTTAAGAGCCAAGGGGGATAAGCTGACAGGTATGAATATCTACGACGAAGTGAACATGGGGTTCGATTGTGACGCGGAATGTGGTCGCTGCTGCCGCACTGCAGAAGGCTGCCGCTGAGCATCACTATCACCACATTACCCGTAACCGTCGTTGTGTGAAGCGATTTCCCGCATCGAGTTCTGCCAAGTCGTAAAGGTAGAGGAGGATAATGTAGGACGCGAAAAGGGAGAAGGATAAAAGGGGAAGGGAAGAGTTCTAATGGGACGGGCAAATAGAGATGGTAAGTGGAAGGGAAGTGCTTGAAATGGATGTGAAAAGGGAGAAGCGAGGGTAATGAAAGCATACGGAAGTCGCGGCCGTTGCTACGAGTCGTGCCATGAGTCCAGCCCCTGCGAGTGCTCGCATCGTTGTCGTCGCTCGCCATGTGCGTCGCCGTTACCTTTTCATATCTTAAGCATTTGCGCACGTCATCTATTTATATCTTAACAGCAAGAAGGTGTAAACATGCATGTAGTATGGGACTCATTGTGGCCAGATAGAGCAATGTGAGTAGTAAATAACCATGGTACTAACTAGAGTAGCGGAACTTCTGCCGTAGATGAAGGCTGCCGATGCCCTGCAGTAGCCGTCGTAAAGGTAGAAGGGGGGGAGTACTTAATTTTTCTAACTGCAAAACGTGGCCCGTCAACTAAAAACTGAGTTGAACCACTCTGCAAGTGAAAGCTAAATACAGCCGATAGAGAGTTTGCCCTATGATTTCGAGTTGGTTGGCAGTTGGAGCTCGTAAGGGCTTGATCCAAAACAATTTGAGCAGCCAATCATGTGTAAGTAAGGTTTCAAGAATGTCAAGAAACTGAACGAGGAAGAATGCATTGATAAGAAACTGAGTACAAGTACTAACCCTAATTGGGTTGTACCCTTTACGGGCTACCCCACTACAGCCTACACAAAATAAAGATTATAACAGTTTGACACACCCCCATAGGCAAAGTGGGGGAGAACAGGAGTCACAAGACCAGTCAAGAAAAAGCAAAGCAAGCTCAGGGTGGATCACAAAGTCACCACACACTCTGAGCACAAGCAAATGGCCACAAGGCCAGTCCACATGCAGAGTTATATAAATGAGAACAAACAGTATAGTGATCATAACCTAGCAGGGGCAAGCATGCAGGTATAGATATAGATCACAGTACAAGCAAAGTCACGAAGTGAGCAAGTGAGGGTGCATTCCTGCACTTCGGGTCATCAGCACTTCGGGTCATCCGAATTAAATTTTGGCGAGGCGCATGATTTGCGATTCGACTTTGGGTTATCCGACTAGGAAACCCACGTTGGTCACAACGCAATCCAACGATGCCAATCGAAATCACGTACTATTTCTAAGATGAGACAGGGAGATTCCGTGCGACACATTGGAGGTCGCCCCAAAATTCCACCGTCAATTCAACCCCGGAATCGACAGTGGGGAGGTCAACTGTATGCATGCGAGGGCAATTCTGTTTGCCTCCCACTCGATAACACAAAGCTCTCGTGTTGGCGGCGACTTTGTACAATCGACTTTTCACATTACATCTCTGGTTATAAAGCAAAGGCAAACATACACAAGTTAATATATTGTCTTCAACCACGCTTCCTCAAAATGCTCACACTTAATCAACTCACCCTCCTGGCATGCCTACCGCAGCTCTGGCACACTTTTTATCAAGAGACTCTTCTACCCTCTGTTGTAGCTGCCACTCAGTCATGGCTGGCTTTAGTCGAACAGGGGTGTGTGGAGGGTGAAGAAGAGGACGAGCGTCGCAAGGAGAAGATGGCGACGAGGAAGAGGCGACGGCTCGATCGTATTACGGAGTGGCTTTCAGAAATTGAGCTCATGTCTGATTAAGAAATCCAAGACGTCTTCAGGATAAGCAAGGATATTACGGCCATGATTGCGAATGGCATGGAGCAAGTTCTTGCACCTTTCATTCACAACCACAACAATCCGCTGCAGCTATGCGCATTGATCCCCGTCAAGTACTTTGCTTCGGCCCTGTCATACGTTGACATGTCCATTTTCTTTGGCGTTCCAAAGACCCTCTGTCACAAGTTGGTTGACAATTTTTTGGTGCACTTCCCAAGGATGTTCAGAGCAGATTGGGTGTGGTTTCCATCCGTGGATGAACTCCCGCGCATGGCTGCAGAGTTAAAGGAGATCAAAGGAGTACCCAACGTTGTTGGCGCTGTGGATGGTACTCACATTCCAGTGCGCGGTATGGAGAACCATCGCACGGAGTACTACAACCGCAAGTCTCTTACCCGTGCAACTGCAAGTGACATGTGACGCAAAGGGAATAATATGGGACTACATGGTGGGATACCCAGGCGCAGTGCATGATCACTGGGTTTTTGTGCGGAGCAAGTTATATGAACGGCTGGAGAGAGGGGACCTAGGTGACTACCAGCTACTAGGTGATGCAGCCTACCCACTCCGAACCTACTGTTTGACACCTCTCCATGCTCCTAGCAAACGATTGTTCAAGGGTTGGGAACAGCTATTCAACTGCGATCCGCTACACGGATGCCGGTAGAGCGGTGCATTGGTGCCCTCAAATGTCGGTGGCATCAGTTCGGGCGAAGGCACGAGTGCCGACTGGGCAGAGTGTGTGTTGGCACCGGCTGCATCGTCCTTCTTCATAATATGGTAACGAAGATGATGCAGCACCGCCTGCGACGCAAGAGAGCAATCAAAGGGAGGGTGGGAGCAAGCGTGAGCCATGGCTGGTGGATGTGTTGAGGCATGGAGCGTTTCATGTGCCCATCTCTGCAGCGATGCACACCAAAGGACCTACATCGGAGGCGCAGGTACTTTGGGAAGTGCCTCAGGAGGGCATACCTGAGGTGCAACCGCCAGCCTACTGCTGGCCCGTAGGGTCTAGTGGAATAGGCGCTCCAACCACGTTAGGAGGCGCCTCAGCCGTGTTAGGAGGGGTGCCAGCCTAGAAGGGGTGCCAGCCGCCTCAGGAGGGGTGCCAGTCGTCTCAAGAGGCGCACCAAACTGCACTGCTGCATCAGGAGTGTTGGTGGCTGCATTATTAGGAGTAGACGTGGCAGAGGCTGAGATCGCACTCATGATGAGCTGGGTGATGGCTTCCAGCTTGGCCAAGCCCGCTTGGTTACATTCCTTGAGGGTGTTAGCAATGAGCTTAGCTCCCGCGAGCGTCACACTCTCAAACACATGCCACTTGTGCACGGATGTGGTAGTTGGCACCTTATCCGCAGGCGTAATTCCTGTAGGTGGATTGAGAGTAGGAGATGGGGTAATAGAAGGGTGGTATGTGGGTGTATCGGCTGTAATCAAGACAATGCATTATTGGCTGTTTTTCTTATGGCAAACAATGTATCATAGAGACAGAATGAGAACATTAAAACATGGGAAAACTGCATCTAAATGGATGACGCTCATCCCTTGTGGAGATAGAGGGGGCTGTCGCCAAGCGATGGATAGAGGTCATAGGAAATAACAAAGCGGACAGGTAGAGATTGAGGGTAAGATCCCGTGACAACGAGCGCACAGGAGAGGAGAGAGTGAATGAGCTAACATATTGCAGACATAGCGGATAGGCAAAGGGACAGCAAAATGGAGCGCGAGATTAAGGAACAAGAGATGGCCGTCAAGAGCTTTGACGGGAATGGACAACTAGAGACAAGGAAGGGACTGAGAGTGAGTACAAGGAGAGATAGAGTGTGAGCGGATTCTGGGAATGCAAGGAGAGAGTGCAAGGAACTGAAAGCGCGTGTGAAAGGGAAGGCGCACTGAGTGAGGATGTACGGATAATGAAGGCGAATGCACAGACATGAGTGGAGGGTGAGGCGTGAAAACGGGCGACAGTCGCGAAAGGTACTGAGAGACAGTTATTCAACGGTAGGAGAAGGCAAAGCAACGGTTGATCCGTCAAGAAATGGTGGTACGGAGTGTCGAAACGGCGCGACACAAGGACAACGCATGGAAATGGTGGCTGAATCTTGGAGATTTGCTTGGCGCGGCATGTGAACACGATCGAATCGAGAGACCATCGAGGGTGCAGATAGAGAAGACGCAAAAACGGCAGAGATGCGTGGCAACGGATAGTGAGAGCAGATTACACATACGATGAGCTGGTAAACAGGGAGATAGTATTGGAACGGAGCATCACTGGGAGCATACAGAGTGAAATCAAAGGGACTGTGGGACTTTGGAAACTAACCTGACGGTCCAACTTGCGGACCGTCCGCCAATGGGGGCATGGCGGGTGCTGGCGCGACAGGCACTGGGTTAACCAGCGAATTGGCGTGATCCTCACCGGCGCCGCCACCGTCGACCACGTGCGGGTTCAATGCGGCCGTTCCCACCCTAATTTCCTCCACTGTCACTGACTGAAGCCTCGTGCAACGTAACGAGCCTTGAAGACAGGTGGAGAACCCGGCGGCCGCTTCACCCTGAAAATCCACATGCCATCGACTATGTTCGCCCCAGGTGGGGGAACTGCACCGACGTAAGTGCCTGTTGACTTCCAGGATGCCATCTCTGCGTCCATGGCTGTCTGCCACTGAGAGGAGTAGGGACCCGTAATCGCCTTTGCGTAAGAGCGCGGGGTTGGGATGTCTCCCTCGGGTGCAAGCAGCATGGCCACGAGATGAGGTACAGCAGCTGCAAGAACACTTTAAGTCCTCCTGCCTGTCCTCAAGGACGTCCGTGGCAAGAGCACACTCAACCCCGACGGACGGAGGACAGTCAGACTCAGACTCATCAACAAGACTAGAGGCGTAGTCGAGACGACACGCACCAGCAAAGTCAACAAGCTCAGCAATTAGGGCAGACGCAGCAGTGGACTCAAACAAAGGGCCAGTGACATTAGTGGCTAGGAGACATATGACAGTAAGGCTGGCAGCACGAACCAAGTCAGACTCAGGGTTCGGAACCTTAGGAAGGGAAGACGCCGGAGGAGATGGCAGGGGAACTCTTAGTGGAACAGAGGAAGAACGAAGTGCCATAGTGTGAGTACCTGGCACAAAGGGAGGACGAGGATGGGCGACATGACCAGCACGAACAGGTGTGGAAGCATGAGTCTCGGTCTCACAACGCTCAGTCAGGGACTCAGTCACCTCAGTGTGAGGAGCAGGAGCAGGCAGCGGAGAGCCAGGCAATAGCTGTGGCTGAGACTGGTCTGTCGGTGGATACAGGAGAGGTGGAGTGAGGTCAGTGGAGGACGCGAGACTAAGAACCTGGCAAAGGACCGAGTCGGGCGGCGGCATGGATGACTACGGCTGCAGGTAGAAAAACGGTCAGCGCGGGGCAGTACCAGCAGCTCCAGTAGCACCTCCAGCACCAGCAGTACCACCTGCTCCCGCAGCTCTAGCACCTCTAGCACGAGCACCTCTAGGACCAGCAGCTCCAGCACCCCCAGTACCTCCAGCTCTAGCGCCTCCAGCACCAGGAGCACCTCCAGCGCCTCCAGCACTAGTAGCACCTCTAGCACCTCCACCATCAGCAGCACCACCACCTCTAGTACCAGCAGCATCACCAGCTCCAGCAGCTAAAGCACCTCCAGCACTAGTACCTCCAGGACCAGCAGCTCCAGCACCCCCAGTACCTCCAGCTTCAGCGCCTCCAGCACTAGGAGCACCTCCAGCGCCTCCAGCACCAGTAGCACCTCTAGCACCTCCAGCACCAGCAGCACCACCACCTCTAGCACCAGCAGCACCACCAGCTCTGGCAGCTCCAGTACCTCCAGTACAAGCACCTCCAGGACCAGCAGCTCCAGCGCCTCTAGCACCAGCGCCTCCATCTCCAGCACCTCCAGCAGCAGGGCTTCCAGCTCCAGCAGCTCCACTCCGAAGGCGGGTGCGCCGAGCAAACCACTCACGCAGCTACTGTGGGGAGAGAGGCTCCCGCCGGCTAGACCGCTGAGGCGAGACACCCGTAGAACTTCCAGCAGACGAAGTACCCCAAGGCTTTGTACCCCCTGACACAGTACCCTCTGGCTCGGTGCCCCTAGGCTGAGCACCCCCAGGCTCCGCACCGCCAGGCGCAGTATCCTCCAGCTCAGCACCCCCAGTCTCCGCACCCTCAGGCTCAGCACCCCCAGGCTCCGCACCCCCAGGCTCAGTACCCTCCGACTCAGCACCCCTAGGCTCCGTACCCTTAGGCTCAGCACCCCCAGGCTCCGCACTCTCAGGCTCAGCACCCCCAGGCTCCGCACCCGCAGGCTCAGCACCCCCAGACGCAACACCCCTAGCAGCACCACCACCAGCAGCACCACAGTCTACAGTAACCTCGACATGCTCAGCCAAGGGGAGTGGGTCTACCTCAGACACACCTGAGGGAGCAGGACCCTGAGGGGGGAGGGGGTCTACCGGAGGGGGACCTGGAGCGAGGAAGAGCGGCGGGAGGGGGAGAGGGGCAGTGCGGTAGGGGAAGAGACGGTAAAAGGGAACCGACTCTTCAAACGTGACGTCCTGAGCGGGCAGGACACGGCGCGTGGTGGGGTGGTAAAACTGCCAGCCAGGCGCGTCAAGGGGAAAGCCAAGGAAGACACAGGGGATGGCGCGGGAGGAGAGCTTCTCCGTGGAGGTATCGCGGACAAAGGCACGAGAGCCCAGACTCGGAAAACTGACGCATCGCCAACCTCTCCTGTCCAACGCAGTGTAGGCGAGGTCTCCGGCAAGGAGACACGGGGCCAGAGGTTGAGCTGATGTGCAGCGTACTGGACCGCAAACGCCCCCAGAAAATGGGAAGTAGCCGCATGGATCATGGAGGTATGAGCCACCTCCATGACTAAGCCAATGTCGCGCTCACCAATCCCATTTTGCTGCGGGGGGGCGGAAGTGTGAATGACTGGATGATGCCCTCCCCATGACAAAAGTCCCGCAGAAGGTCGGAGAAGAACTCACCACCTATGTCAGAGTGCAGACATAGGACAGGAAGGTCCTGGCGGAATCGCTCGCCGAGCTGAGGATGGACAGCGCGGATCCAAGGGATCAAATCATCAGGGACCTCCCCCTTGCTGCGCAAGGGGAAGACTGTAGTGTAACGCGAGTAGTCGTCAACAACCAGCAGAAAGTATCGCTCGCGGCCCTGTCCACTGACGCGGGCTGGGCCCCACATGTCCATGTGGAGAGTCTGCAGGGGAGCAGTCATCGGGGAAAACAAGGAGGAGTGAGGAGCGGCGCGCTGCCGCCCCTCGACGCAAGGAAGGCAGGGAGGGGCAGGCGAGGGCAGAAGGGGAGGCAAAGGCCTAGGAAGACCAGAGACAAGGAGGCGGGAGTGCATGCCGCGGAGGCATGGCAGGGAGGGGTGACCAAGGCGGTGGTGCCAAAGGAGAGTCTGGTGCGACAGGAGGCGACACGCGCAGGAGGCTGCTACCTGACCTGACGCAGACAACTGACTAGACACAGCTGCCTGTGGAGGCGCAGTAGTCAGTGTGTACAGACTCGACCCAGGCCGACGGGTGAGCGTGGCCAGGTGACGGCCCGTCCGTGTACACGTGCAGATCGACACACGCTGACCCCAAGTAGTGGTGATAGTGACCATCGCATCCTGGAGGGCTGCGGTACTCACCAAGTTCGTAGAGAACGAGGGGAGGTGAAGACCTGACAGTGAGCCAGACGGAGCCACTGGACACCAGAGAACAGTGGAGGAACGTGCAAAAACCGGCCCCTCTGAGGGGTCAGCCAAAGAGACTGCAACCGGTGCAGTGGGCGGTGTGACTGTGGTACTGTCGCGAAAGAAACAACGGGAAGCACCTGAGTCAAGAGTAAAGGTGTGCAAGGCCGCAGTAGGCGTAGTACCAAAGAGAGCAGACGCACTAGCACCTAGACCAGCAGCCTCTATAGTTGGGTCAGGCGACACACACAGGTAACAATTACCAGCAAGGATAGCGTCTTAGTCAAGAGCAAATATATCTACATCCTTCCTAAGCAGCTCTAGCCAGCGGGGGAGCTCAGCCTCGTCGCCAAACTCTACGCGCCAAGCGTCGTCAAGGCGGGAGAAGCAACGGGACTCTGTATGACCAACCTTCCCGCAAGTCTGACCAGCGCGATCACCTGTGCGAAAGACGTACGTGCAGCGAACACTCCCCCCAGACGCCCCACGCCGAGCAAACCACTCACGAAGCTACTGAGGGGTAAGGGTCTTGCGCGAACGCTACTGCTGCTGCCTCTGGCCATCGCCAGAACCTCCCCTCTGACCGGTTCCACCCTGACCGCCACCACCGCCGCCGCCACCACTCCCACTGTCGCCACCACCGCCGCCACCACTCCCACCGCTACCACAACCGCCACCACCGCCGCCCCCACTCCCACCACCACTCCCACTGCCAACGCCGCCACCTCCACCGCCTCCACCGCCTCCACCACCACCTCCACCACTGCCACCCCCACCACCCTTGCCTCCCTTGCCCTTGCCGTTGCAGCGCCTCCCACTAGGAGCAGACGCAGCTCCGACCTCCTCAGCACCGAAGGAAGTCAACAGCAGCAGCAGAAGCGACAAAGGGGACAAGGGGGGAGGGGGAACACCCTCAAAGAAGGGAGTGCGAGGAGTGCCACGAGAAGCGCCTACAGCGACTATGCTGGTCTCAACTGCAAGGAGGTGCTTCTCGAGCAAGTCGACGGTAAGGTCAGTGGGGTCAAGGGCGAGAAGGAGGTACCTGAGTGCGCAAAGAGAGTCAGGGAGGCAGGTGACGATGAAGTAGAGAGTGATGTACATGGGTGGTGGGTTCTTGTCTAGAAACTTGGTTGGAAGAGCGGCGCGGTAGCGAGTGTCACTAGTGCGAAGGTGGGTGATGAGGTCATCGACTGCGACAAAGGCTGACAGCTCGAGAAAAGGTAGGGCATTATAAGACGGCCGAGAGCAGCAGTGGCAGGGGAGGAGTAACGAGTGACTACAGAGTCAAACAGTGCTTTGGCAGACTTGTGCTGGCCAAAATGCGCTCGTTCAGCTAACGGCAGGTGGTTGCGAACGGCTAGGCGAGCAGTAGTGTCACATGTAAGCGACTGTGAGCGAGTCGCACTGTCAGCTGTCTTGGGAGGAGCGAGAGAGGTCCCAGACGTGTGGTTTAACAAGGAGACGCCGTCCCTAGACTCGCTCTGTAGGTACAGCTGTAAGTCATCTAGCCAGGTCTCAAGCTGGATCGGACGGCCCTCAGGATTGAAGGTGAGAACACAGAGAGAAGCCATAGCGGGCAGAGAAGGTTGGTGCGCAACCAGCATGAAAGCACGCAGGCAAGGCAGGGCGGCGCGCAAGCAGCAAGACAGCGCGATGGGCAAGGCGGCGCGCGGGCACTAGGGAAGCGCGTAGGGCAGGGCGGGGCGGCGCACGGCCAGTGCAGGGTGGCGCGTAGGCAGGGCAGGGCAGCGCGGTGGCCAGCAGGGCGGCGCGCGGGCAGGGCAGGGCGGTGCGGCGGCCAGCAAGGCGGCGCGCGGGCAGGGCAGGGTGGTGCGGCGGCCAGCAGGGCAGCGCGAGGGCATGGCAGGACGGCGCGGCGGCCAGCAGGGCGGCGCGGCGGCCAGCAGGGCGGCGCGACGGGCAGGGCAGGGCGGTGCGACGGGCAGGGCAGGGCGGCGCGCAGCTAGTAGGGCAGCGCGACGGGCAGGGGAGGGCGGCGTGACGAGCAGCGCGCGGCCAGCAGGTCGGCGTGACGGGCAGGGCAGGGCGACGCGATGGGCAGGGCAGGGCAGTGCGCGGCCAGCAGGGCGGCGTGACGGGCAGGGCAGGGCAGTGCGCGGCCAGCAGGGCGGCGTGACGGGCAGGGCAGGGCAGCGCGATTAGTGGGGCAGCGCTACGGGCAGGGAACTATGCGGTGGGCCCTAAAAAAGACGGTCCTGGAACAGGACCTGCTTTGAAACCATGTCAAGAAACTGAACGAGGAAGAATGCATTGACAAGAAACTGAGTACAAGTACTAACCCTAATTGGGTTGTAACCCTTTATGGGCTACCCCACTACAGCCTAAGCAATATAAAGATTTATAACCGTTTGACAAAGAAAACCAAGATGCAAAAGGTGATCGTAACCGTCCATCGAAATGTTTTGATCGGTCGTACAAATCTTTAGGTCCCAGCCCCACGGCTGCCAAAGCGAACTTGGAAGTGCCAAGTTGGGGTGTGCAATCAAGGAGACACATGTATACATTTGCTGTGCAGTGGCGTTGTAGTTTCCAGAAAGTGTGGAGTCCACTCGGGTTACACTGTAGGGACTCAGTTGGATCCATATGAGCACCGGACGAGTGGGTGTTTAGTTGGAGATTGGATGGAGTAGCGATTCAGTAGCGAGCATAGTCACAGTGCATCACAAAATACATAGTTTCGACTCCCACTGTCCAAACCACCCCTCCTTCCCCCCCCCCCCCCCAAACACAAATTTGGGCAGTGGGGCCGACGCGAAAAGGGTTACTACGGAGTGACGAAATTAATAGCGAGATCATAGACACGCGTATTCCGCCGTAGCCATTTCTCACTGCTGCACCTCCTTCTGCCCGGCTAAAGCGGTGTCGGTTGCCTTGCCCTTGAAAACGTGCAGCAGCAGCACTTCCCGGGGCATCTTCCTTTCGCGAAGAGCCGATTTGGCGTCGCTCAAAAGGTTCGCGAACGCAGCGTCGGTGGGAGCGAAGACGGTCGCCTCGTAGAAATTGAACAGGTCAGGCAGGTCCTTTTCTAAATCTAGCGGATAACGGCAGACAAAAAACCTGAATGGGCGTTGAATTACTAGGACATTTTTCAGATGAAAATGTGAAAGTAATGAGGAAGGGCGCGTACGACTACAGCAACGAGCATTTATTGTGATTGGCATGCTGCGGAATCTGGCCTGTTGTTTTCAGTCCGTCGAGAAAGGTGGTATAGTTTTTGGCCGCCTTCCGTTCCCTCATCAGGTTGCTCACCACCAGCTTCCCATCGAAGCGGCAATACGGGCGAGCAGCGTCAACTGCTAATGACAGGCTCAGGAGCGCGACGACGAGCAGAGAGAAAGTGCAGACCAATTTTGCAGCCATGGCGAGAAGTGCTAGAAATTGTCGGAGCTGAGGGCTAATTTAGTCGAGTGAAAATGTCGGAAACTTTATAAACAAGTCTAGAGCGGGTGGATGAATTCATGATGAGAAACAGCAGATTTCACAGCATTTGCATTGTAGTGCGCAATCGTTCCAGTAACCTCAAACGCGGATGGATTCACGAGCCATCAAGGGAGGCGGCTCGAGTAGTAGATGATTTGTGACAAGCGCCGCGGAAAAACAAGCACACGAACCACCTCTTTGAGAATGTTAGAAAAGCGGCCACCATCAAGTTGACGGCCTCAACCAGCTGCTTGTTTGCGATGGATAAGGAAGCTGCCATATCCTGAGTTCGGTTTGGTTTGCAAAGGGGCGACGACGTTTGCTTTCCACCAACCATCGCCTTTTAAAGTGCTTGCCGAATATCAATGGTCGGTAGGGCATGATGTTATGGTACACTCGTGTTCTGAATGCTGAGTTATGCACTCTCTGCATTGGTTCAGGGCTGACGTTTCATTTTAGGCCTCCCTAATTCCGGGGAAAATTTTCCCCCTCTATTATGGGAGCACATTTTCCAGTAAAACAGCACCCTGATTGCTCTGGGTTGTAAAGTAGTTTAGTCTGATTGTTCAGGGAAGAGAAGTGAACATCAGAGTAGTAACGCGCTCTTTGTTAGGGCTGATTTTATCAGGGTAATTACCCTGATTTCAGGGTGATTTCAGGCTTTCCACTTTCTGGAGACTGAAATTTCAGAGTTAATGGGTAAGAGTTTAGCTATCCCTGATTTTAAGTACAGTGTAACAGACTAACCTATTTGTGGACCCTGACTTAAAGGCGGGGTGCAACTTCTTAGGAACAGTAGGGGGACAAAAATGGCATGTGAGTAACTTGAATTCTATTGGACAAAAAAACTGGAAAACCAGAAGAGGACAAACTTCTCGGCTCTGAATTGCCTGGGTCAACCTCTTCCAAGCTATAATACTTTGAAGTTGAAGTTGATAGTTGGGCCACGGCTTTAACAGAGTATCGACTCTGTGGTTCCTGAAATTGACTTTATCGAGAGGAAGTTTCGCGGAACGTTCCTTCTGATAACCCCGTCTTCGGATTGATCGCAGTGATACCCCCCCATGTGCGTAATCCCCCCCCCCCCCCCCGCTTTATCGAGACGAAATTTCTTCAAAACTTCGTTCTGATACACCTACCATTGAGATCGGGCGAATCTGTATTGTCAGATATAGTTTTCTGTGATTGGTCGAAATAGTTGTGCTCTAACAGCGGAAATCTGTGACTCAAACAGGTTTGACTCGCCCGTTCGGTCGGTACTGTACACTCGCTCCAGGATGCATGCCTCTGAGGGTGACTAAAACGTTACATTCGCAGCGTGTCTGATGCGTATCGTCTGGAATGTTCAGCATTCAAGCACTAAATGTCAAATGAAGAGATTCGATTGGGCATGGTAATAAGACAGGGAAACGTTACTCTCGCACACTAGATAGGTCAATCGCACCCTGTTGAGTGATGCTACCATTCGCATTCACGTCTGTCTGCCTCCCATCATATGTTCGTGCGTTGCATGCGTGTTGTGAGTGTGTGCAAGAATTTGTGTTTTGTGCGGTTTGGTTTTTTTGAGTGTGTGTGTGAATGTTATTTGGCTTGAGCAGATATCTGAAGTGACTCCTCTGCTCAAGAGCTTTCCGAGGAACCAAGTATCGCTTCAATCGGAGCACGAACTAGAAAGTTACGAACGTTGGAGTTCGTATGCTTTTGATATTTGGTTGTGGTGACTATGGGAAGTTGTGGGGTTGACTCAATATGGGGTACAGACTTTTGGGGGTTGGGAAATTCGTCTTTTCTACTGTAGTTGCTGCCAAATGGTTGGGAGAAACCAAACCAGGTTGGCAAGTGTGGCCAAGTTGGGTTGAGGTGGATTGTGGAGGTTGGGATAGTGACAAAGGTCAAAGTTGGGTTGCCTATGGGGAAGGGAATTGTATGGCATGGGGTTTCCTTGGTTGGGGACTCTCTTGGGACCTTCCCTCTCGTCCTCCTTATCCCTTCCACCTGGTTTAGTGCTACTCTAATTCTCTTGTGTGAACTTGTGTGAACTTTGTGATTGAGTTAAGTTCTTATGGCAGCATACCCCCCTGTGCGCCGAAATTGATAAGTCGAGATTTACTTCACCTCTTGATACGTTTCAACTTGGGAATTGTAGCCACGGAGTAGGGCTACAATATATATGAGTTTAGTGAAGTTTAGACTGTGCACTTTTCGTCGACGGCGTTTCTTGTGAGCGCAACTATTCTGTCCAGAAATAGGGTCCAACGATTTTGAGAAATTTAGGCACCTAATCTTCATAGACTCCGTCCTTAATTTCTAACAAGTGGTATCAGAGGTGATTAAGGACCTTGTGGGGAGTCTACTGAAGTGTGAAGACCCTCCTAGACCCACCATGGCCTGTGGGCGTGCCTAAGTGGAGTTCTGGAGGTTGGATGTGACTTCCGCTAAGGGGAAACTCTGCCGAAATTTTGTTGGCGCTGACACTTGTGAAGATTGTGTGGATCTACATTGTGACCAGCAAAAGGGGGAGCTGAAACCTCTGATTGGGAGCAGAGGAGATGAATCAAGGGAGTGGAGATGCAGCTGAGAAGAGGAGTGAGCCGCCACCATCCAAGATTGAAGCTTTGGATGGCTCCAACTATGAGGAATGGAGCGGGTGGATGCGGAGCGCCTTCAAGCGCTATAAGCTGCTGAAAATTGCAATGGGAGAGGAGAAGATGCCGGGGGAAGGAGATGCCCGCGATCGGTGGATTGAGAAGAGCGCGGTGCTGTACGACCTCATCCTCCAATCGGTCAACAACGACATGTTCCAGCACATCAAGGATTTGGTGGAGTTGGATGATTCCGGACCGAAGGCATGGAAGCTGCTACGCGACGTGATTCAGCCCAACACGCTGCCGATGGTGATTGTGTTGGAGAAGGAGTTGGCTGCCCTCTCCATGAAACCGGGAGATGATGTGAAACCGGTCCTTGACAAGATCAAGGACACCTATGCGAGGATGGCAGCGGCGGGCAGCGAAGTGTCGCAGATGCAACAGTGCACCAAGATCATCTCGGTGCTCGACAACTCGTGGGACAACCTCATCCCCACCCTCAACGTTCAGCAGGACAAATGGACGCCTGAGTGGCTACGGCAGCAGATTCTGCAGGAGGACTTCCGCAGACGCCACACGGGAGGTGGTGCTGCCAACAAAACTGCTGAGGGGTATGGAGCTGCAGGAGGCAGCAGAGGAAGAGGGGGAGGGAGAGGCCGAGGCCGTGGGAGAGGCTTTGGCAGAGGGAGAGGCCGAGGTGACTACAATGAGGGGCATGGGAGCTCTAGTGGCAGGGGGAGCACCCGAATGGAGGGTGCGTGCTGGTACTGCAAGAAGGCTGGACACCCGTGGTTCAAGTGTTTCAGCCGGCCTGAGGGATGGGCCCCTCCAGGCATGAAGCCGCCAAGTGGTGAACGTGCACGCGGTGGCGCTGTGCAAGGTTCAGGTGCACAAGGTGATGGTGCACAAGGTAAAGCCCACCCTGGGATGTTCCTCATGGTTGAGGATGTGCAAGGGAGTGGGGGTGATGTGGGTTCAGTTGGGAAGGTTGTGATGCACCCCCTCACTCACTGGGTGATCGATTCAGGTTGCACGAGTCATATGACCCCACGGGCAGATTTGCTTGATGAGGTAAAACCTCCTGGGAAGATCAAGTTTGTGGCTGCCGCTTCAGGTGCTTTGCTCCCTGTGATTGGTGTTGGGAATGCCAAGGTGATGGGAGCCAATGGAGAGCTTGTGGGGCTTGGGAATGTGCTGTTGGTTGAAGGTTTGTCCGCTAACCTTCTTTCTGTGCGCCGGCTGCAGAAGAGCAAGGCTGAAGTTACCTTCGGCCCAACCAGCTGCTGTGCAAAGCTTGGGAAGTTGCTGCTGTGGAACTTGGAGGAGAAGAGCAGCTGCATCAAGGACTTGTGGCAGCTGCCCATCATCCCTTGGAAGGGGAAACCACCAGCAACGACAAAGGCAGCGGCAGCGGCTAAAGCAACTGCGGGAGGAGAGGAGACTGCACCAACTGCTGGGGCCCTGGATGCAGTCAAGAAGGTGCAGCAGCCACAACAGCCACATGGTGAGGTGCTTGCTGGTGTGGATGCGACAGCTGCATGGGCAAAGGCTTCATCTGGGAGTGGTGAGGCTGATTGGGAGACGTGGCATGAGAGGCTGTGCCATGTGAACATTCCTATGCTGCAGAAGTTGGTAAAGGATGGGTGCTTGAAGGGGCTGGAGGTGAAGGGGGGAGCAAAGGAGATTGGGAGCTGCCCTACCTGCCTTGAGACCAAATTCACGAAGTTTCCCTTCAGCAGCAGCACAGGACCAGCCAAGGCACCACTTGAACTAGTGCACATGGATGTGGTGGGCCCCACGAGGGCCCTTTCTCTCTCGGGCAGCCGCTACTTCTTGACGATTGTGGACGACCACACGCGTGCGGTGTGGGTGTACCCTCTCAAGACTAAGGGGGAGGTGGCAGCGGCTGTTCTTAAGGAGTGGATGCCGAGAGCACAAAGGGAAAGCGGACACAAGGTGAAGGTGATCCGCACTGACAACGGAGGAGAGTTCATCGGCGCTGATTTTGAGAAGGAGCTGAAGCGGAAGGGGATCCAGCATCAGCTCACAGTGCCTTACAACCCTCAGCAGAATGGCGTGGCTGAGCGGTTCAACCGGACCCTGCAGGAAGGTGCTCGCACTCTCCTCGGGCGTGCAGGGCTGCCGGATCCGTTTTGGGTGACAGCACTGCGGCAGGTCGTTGTTGTGAAGAACAGGGTGCTGGCGACTGTGGGGGACAAGCAGTGGGTCCCCTACACCAAGTGGTATGGGATTGCACCAGCTGTGAACATGCTGAGAGCCTTTGGGTGCATGGTGGTGTTTCATGTGCCTAAGGAGAAGAGGGGAAAACTGGAAGCTTCTGGGAGATGGGGTGTGCACTTGGGGCTTGCTAAGGATCACAAGGGCTGGCTGATTTGGGACTTGACCAGCCAGCAGCTGACTGTGTCAAGGGATGTGAAGTTCCTTGAGTCCTTGTACTACAAGGAGTGGAAGCAGCAGCAGCAGCAGAAGCTTCCAACGACACCGCTAATTGTCGAGGCCGATGAGGTGCAGCGGCCTTCAAGGCAAGTGGAGGTTTCTGTCTCTGAGAATGAGATCTCTGGGGTGACAGAGGATGGGGGAGAACCTGAGGTGGAGGAGCAGCAGCAGCAGCAACAGCAGCAGCAGCCGCAGCAGCAGGAGGAGCAAGGTGCTCCACAAGGTGCCGGACGTACGGCTGACCGTCCTAGGAGGGATGTGCGCCCTCCTAACAGGCTGACCTATGCAAGCCGTGGCAAGCCAAAGGTGGTAAGGGCTGGGAGTGTGGCTGAGCAGTGTGATGAGGATGAGATAGCACACTGCTACTGGGCAGCCGTCCCTGAGCCCAAGACGCTAGCTGAGGCATTGAGCGGGCCCGATGCTGAAAAGTGGAAGCAGAGTGTGAAGGAGGAGTATGATTCTCTGCTAGAGAATGAGACGTGGGAGCTGTGTGAGCTGCCACCTGGGAAGAAGGCCATTTCTTCCAAGCTGATTTTCAGGCACAAGTACGGACCTGATGGGGCGCTGACCCGCTACAAGTCAAGGCTTGTGGCTAAGGGGTTTCAGCAGACAAAGGGAAAGGACTTCAACGAGCTCTATGCTCCTGTGGGGAAAGGCACAACACTTCGGGTGTCATTGGCAATGGCAGCAAACCGTGGATGGCGGGTGAAGCAGATGGACATCACCACCGCCTTCCTCAATGGGATCATTCTGGAGGAGCTGTACATGTTACAGCCTGAGGGTTTGGATGATGGGAGCGGCAGGGTGTGCAGGCTGAAGAAGGCCATCTATGGCCTGAAGCAGGCTCCTCGTGCATGGTACCACAAGTTAGAGGGGACTCTGCTGGCTGGGGGTTTCAAGAAGAGTGAGTGTGATCACAGCTTGTTCCTGCTGCAGGAGAAGGAGCAGTTTCTCATGCTCCTGGTGTATGTGGATGACATCCTGCTCTTCTCTGAGTCGTCTGCAATGATTGAGCATGTGGAGGAGATGCTGGAGATGCAGTTTAAGTGCTCCAAGATGGGAGATGTGAAGTACTATTTAGGGATGCATGTGGAGAGGGACCTTGACAAGGGAGTGTTGAGGTTGCACCAGAGAAAGTATTGTGAGGGGCTGGCTGAGAGATATGGGCTGCAAGATGGAGGAAAGCCAGCCACCCCACTGCCTTCGGGGTTCACTGTGGAGCCCTGTGCTGATGAGGAGGTGGTGGGTGAGAGTGACAGGAAACTTTTTCATTCCATGGTTGGGGCACTCAACTATGCGGCTAACCACACACGGCCTGACATTGCCTTTGCAACATCCAGGCTTGCCAGTGTGGTTTCACGCCCCAGTCATGAGCAGCTGGAAGCGGCCAAGAGGTTGGTCCGCTATGTGAGTGCAACGGCATCAGTGGGTTTGGAGTACAGTGCTGTGAGGCAGAGGCTGCAGAGGAGTGCAGCTGATTTGAGCAAGGGGGAGATGCTCCTGACCTGCTACACTGACGCTAGCTTCAACTCGGTGAAAGCGGATGGCACCAGCATTGGAGGCTATGTGTGCCTGTTCGGAGGTGGTGCAGTGAGCTGGCGCAGTAAGAAGCAGAATGAGGTGGGGCAGTCCTCGTGTGAGACAGAGTACATGGCCCTGCATCATGGGGCAAAGGAGGTGGTGTGGCTGAGGCGTTTGTTGGAGGAGATTGGAGTTGGTCAGAGGGAGCCGACTGTGATTTTCTGTGACAATGAGTCGGCGGTGAAGCTAGCGAAGAATGCTTGTCTTCATGGGCTGACCAAACACATCAGGCCTAAGTGGCACTGGGTGAGGAGGCTCCTGGACAAGGAGGTGCGGCTGGAGATTGTGAAGACCCATCAGCAGGCGGCTGACATTCTCACCAAGCGCCTGGCTGAGTCTGAGCATTGGAAGGGCATGAAGCTTGCTGGGATGAGTGTGAATTGAGGATGCATGCTTGAGCTATGGCATGTGGGATGATGGTTGGCAGCCAGAGGGGGAGTTTGTTGAGTGATGCTACCATTCGCATTCACGTCTGTCTGCCTCCCATCATATGTTCGTGCGTTGCATGCGTGTTGTGAGTGTGTGCAAGAATTTGTGTTTTGTGCGGTTTGGTTTTTTTGAGTGTGTGTGTGAATGTTATTTGGCTTGAGCAGATATCTGAAGTGACTCCTCTGCTCAAGAGCTTTCCGAGGAACCAAGTATCGCTTCAATCGGAGCACGAACTAGAAAGTTACGAACGTTGGAGTTCGTATGCTTTTGATATTTGGTTGTGGTGACTATGGGAAGTTGTGGGGTTGACTCAATATGGGGTACAGACTTTTGGGGGTTGGGAAATTCGTCTTTTCTACTGTAGTTGCTGCCAAATGGTTGGGAGAAACCAAACCAGGTTGGCAAGTGTGGCCAAGTTGGGTTGAGGTGGATTGTGGAGGTTGGGATAGTGACAAAGGTCAAAGTTGGGTTGCCTATGGGGAAGGGAATTGTATGGCATGGGGTTTCCTTGGTTGGGGACTCTCTTGGGACCTTCCCTCTCGTCCTCCTTATCCCTTCCACCTGGTTTAGTGCTACTCTAATTCTCTTGTGTGAACTTGTGTGAACTTTGTGATTGAGTTAAGTTCTTATGGCAGCATACCCCCCTGTGCGCCGAAATTGATAAGTCGAGATTTACTTCACCTCTTGATACGTTTCAACTTGGGAATTGTAGCCACGGAGTAGGGCTACAATATATATGAGTTTAGTGAAGTTTAGACTGTGCACTTTTCGTCGACGGCGTTTCTTGTGAGCGCAACTATTCTGTCCAGAAATAGGGTCCAACGATTTTGAGAAATTTAGGCACCTAATCTTCATAGACTCCGTCCTTAATTTCTAACACACCCGCCCTGCACAAATTAGTCCAGTGTACAGTCAGTGCGAAACAGAGCGCGCAGACTTAATGGAAAGTGGGACTTTTTTCCCCAATAACAAAGAGTACATACTACTCTGATGTTCAATTCTCGACCCTACTGTCAAATATTTATATCTTCTATATATTGTTTGATAGGCTGCAGTGAGTTTCCCTCTAAAGGGTACAACACTTTAGGTCGAGACTTGTATCTCATTGTCCCCCCATTACTCACACAATTCTCTCTACACTTGTTCCCTAGCCTATTTTAAGATGGTATTAGAGTAGGCTTCTGCTCCCTCCCTTAGCCAGTCCCGAGGCGCCCATCACTTAGGCTCCGCCTCGTCGCGGGTAGGACGGCCCCCCGCGGGGCTCGTTTTTGTCGCGTTCACAGGCCCCCACGGGCCTCGTTTTCGTCGCGTTTAAAGGGCCCCGCGGGCCTCGTTTTCGTCGCGTTTAAAGGGCCCCGCTGGCCCCTCGTTTCGTCGCGCTCCAGCAGGGACCCCCCCCCCCCTGCAAGGCCGCGTAGTTGTGCTTAGCCCGCAACAGCCGCACGTGCAAGCAGCAGGCACACACGCACCAGCAGCAGCAGCGCGCGCGTTAGCCAGCGACAGTCGCGCATTGCAGCAGCAGCGAGTGCATTGCTGCAGCAGCGTGTGCATTGCAGCAGCAGCGTGTGCATTACTACAGCAGCGCATGCATTGCTGCAGCAGCACGGCCAGGCAGCAGCGCGTGCTACTGCAGCAGCACGGCTAGGCAGCAGCTATCCGCCAGCAGCAGCTAGCCGCCGGCAGCAGCTAGCCGCCACCAGCTAGCCATCAGCTAGCCTCTCCACCCTGCCCACAGCCCCTTTCAACCGCTCACAGCCCCTTCCAACCGCTCACAGCCCCTTCCAACCGCTCACAGCCCCTTCCAACGCCTCACAGCCCCTTTCAATCGCTCACAGCCCCTTCCAACCGCTCACAGCCCCTCATCACGTGCGCACACCACCCAGGACCACCCGACCTCCGTTAGTTCTACACCCGCGTCACTCATACTCACAGTGTTTCGCACCGTTGCGGCTGGAGGCCGCTCCTTTTAGCTGTTTAGGCTAGTCCTGGCGTTCGTTGTTAGATAGGTCTCTCCTCGCTCCGCCAGCCCCTCGAACGACTCTCTGGCTCCTCGATCGGCTCGTCAGCGCTGCCTCCTCCAGCCGCCTGCTCCTAGCTCAGCTAGCTCCCAGATTTGTTCGTTACTAGACTGGCATTCCTAGGTCAGTATTCCTCCGTGCTCCGGCAGTACCTCGCCTAGTTCCACCTGGCGCTCCTCGCTCCTAGCCCCTACTGCCGCACGTACTTTCCACTGCCAGTGGCTCTACTAGCGGCAGCCGACAGCCACACTTACAGTCTCTAGCTTCGGCTGTTCCTACCTCCAGCGGGCCCTACCTCGCGGTTTCTAGCTCCAGCCAGCCGTTTCAGCTCCAGCCGTTCTTGCTCCAGCCGTTCTCGCTCCAGCCGTTTCGGCTCCAGCCGTTCTAGCTCCAGCCGTTCTCGCTCCTTGCTCCTAGCCCAGTTTGCTCCGTGCTCCAGCTGTTCCTCGCCTAGTTTCACCTGGCGCTCCTAGCTCAGTTCGCTCCGTGCTCCAGTGATTACTCGCCTAGTTTCACCTGACGCTCCTAGTTGTTCTCGTTTTTCACTCCGGCCGCCCCTTGCTCCTGTCGCTCCTAGCCTGCCGCTCCTGCACCCCGGTAGCCTTTACCATGGAGTCCACTAGGGTTCTCCAGCAGCAGGGATAGCAGCAGCGGCTGTTTCAGCAGTGGCGCCCACAGCAGCAGTGGCACCCGCAGCAGCAGTGGCGCCCTCAGCAGCAGCTCCGCCCTCAGCAGTTGTGGCGCTCTCAACAGCCGTGGGGGCCTGGTGGTTCGGGTAGCGTTGGCTGCAGCAGCGGCCCAGCCAGCTGGGGGGCTCGTCGCGGTGGCCGCGACGTCAGCCCCTGCTAGTACCGGATCCTGACCGGCCCTGGTGCTGGCACTACCTGCTGGCGTCCTGACCACTCTGCATAGCGCTGCTACAGCCGCCTCGACGACCTTTACCGTGAGCGTTTTGGGCCTGAGTCTGCTCCCCCGATCTGGCCCGGTCTGTTTCGTAATGGTTACCCTGTGTTTGATATATCTACGGATGCTGTTTATTCTGTCACGTATAGATCTCTTGGTGTACCTAGCTTATGACCTTAGCCTGTTGCTAGTGTAGATACTTGTGCTTTTAGAGTAGGTGCTTGTTTATTCACTAGCCCAGCCGTGACGACTGCTGTTGCGTCGCTCTCCTTCACGCTGGACTCTGGCGCGTCTCAATGCTTCCTCCGCGACCACACCACTGTCACACCTCTTTTGGCTCCAGCCCCAGTTGCCCTAGCTGATCCTACTTCAGGACCAGCAGTTGCTCGCAGCTCGACCACTCTCCTGTGCCCAGCTGTCCCCTCTGGTTTCCTCACTGGTCTCTACATCCCCTCGTTCTCTCGGAACTTGGTGGGTGTTGGATACCTTCAGGACCGGGGGATCACAGTCACTTTTCCTGCGCACGGGAGGACTGCGATCTGTACGGACTCTTCCACCAGGGTAGTTCTGACCACGTTCACCAGAGAGCCCCACTCAGGTCTCTTCGTCCTGCACACTCCGCCCCCGCAGGTAGCTGCGTCTAGTCAGGTTGCCTTGTCCCCCCCGGTAGCAGAGTCTGGTCGGGTTGCTGTGTCCGGTCTAGTTGCTGCGTCTTGCTCTTGTCGGTCCCTAGCCCACCCGACCGTCTTGTGACACCACCGCCTTGGACACCCGTCACTCCCCCGCCTCTGCAGCATGGCCAGTCACAGTCTTGTCTCAGGTCTCCCGCGCGTCTTTTCATCACTCGCTTCCTCACTTTCTCCACCTTGCACTCCTTGCGTCGCCGGCTGCCTACGCGCCACTCCGCACTCCTCCCTTTGTCCGGCCACTGCTCCCATCCAGACTCTCCACCTGGACGTCTGGGGCCCTGCCCCTACGCTCGGACCTAAGAGGGAGCACTACTTTCTAGTGGTCGTTGATGACGACTCCAGGTACACCACGGTGTTTCCTCTCGCGAAGAAGTCCGAGATGACTTCTACGCTGATTCGGTGGCTTCTGGCCACTGAGGGCACTCGTGGTAGTCGTGTCTGTTGTCTCCTCTCCGACCGTGGGTGTGAGTTTCGCTCTGGCGTCCTTGCCGGGTTCTGCGGCGAGCAGGGCATCAGACAGTCCTGGGGAGTCACCACAGCAGAATGGGGTTGCTGAGCGCCGCATTGGCTTGGTCATGGATATCGCCCGCACGTCCATGATCCATGCCCATGCGCCCCATTTTCTGTGGCCCTACGCGCTTCGCTACGCCGCGCACCAGCTGAACCTCCAGCCGCGTGTTTCGCGGCCTGAGGTTTCACCGACCAGTCTTTGGACCGGGTCCCTTGGTGCTGGGTCGGCCTTTCGTGTCTGGGGCTGCCTTGCGCTTGTCCGCGACACCTCTGCTGACAAGCTGTCGGCTCGCGCCATCCCTTGCATCTTCCTTGGTTTCCCAGTGGGCTCTCCCGACTACTCCTTTTACCACCCACCCCTCCACCAGTTCCTAGACTATCGTGACGTCCAGTTTGACGAGTCAGTGTCCTATTACACCCGGTACCCCTGTCGAGGTCTCCCGGTTCCCCCTCCCCCCCTCTTCCTCGCACCCTCTCCTCCCCCTGCTCCCGCTCCTCCGGTACCCCCGCCCCCCCCTGGTCCTGCCCCGTCAGGTGTGTCTCATGCTACCCCTCTACCATCGGTCGCGCGTCAGGTAGCGTCTCCCTCCCCGCATTCCTCCTCACAGTCCCCTCAGCAGCCGTCGGCACTTCTGCGTCAGGTTACTATGGACTCGGTTGGTGTTGGAGCTTGAGGTACTGCTACTGGCGGTACTTGGTCTGGGGGTGCTCGTTTGAGAGGTGTTGGAGCTGGAGGTGCTAGTTCTGGGGGTGCTGGAGCTGGAGGTGCTGGCGCTAGTGGCGCTAGTTTCGGGGGGTGCTGGAGCTGGAGGTCCTGGCACTGGAGGTGCTAATTCTGGGGGTGCTAGAGCTGGGGGTCCTGGCGCTGGTGGCGCTAACTTTGGAGCTGCTGGAGCTGGAGGTCCAGGCACTGGAGGTGCTTGTCCTGGAGGTGCTAGCGTTGGTGGTGCGATTTCTGGTGGTGCTGGAGCAGGAGGTGCTGGCGCTGTCAAAGCTGGTCCTGAGGAGACAGGAGCTGGAGGCACGACATCTGCAGCGCCCACTGCGCCTCCCCAACGCTACGACACACTTCTCCAGGCTCTTCGTCATCTTGAGCACAAGGAGCAGGAGCGGGTGGAGCTGCAGCTGTTGGACCAGCAGTAGCAGCAACCGCCGCCGCCGCTGCCACTTTTGCAGCAGCTGTTCCCTCCAGTGAGTGGCCTTGAGGCCCTTGGTCTTCCTTCCTCTCCTCCTATCCACTCCCAGTCTCCTGCTGCGTACGGTCCTACGTTTCCTCCTCCGGACTCGACACCGGCTGTCTTCTCTCCTCCTCAGTTACATTTGTCTCCTCCTGTTGTCCCGCATGACTGGACTAGTTGTTGTCCCCCGCGTGCTCGGCCCTCGTCTCCTCTTGCCGACCTCCGCACTGTCTTGTTTCGATCTAGTCCTCGTCGTTCTCCGCTTGTGTCTGTTCTCCCCTCACCTCCTGAGTCGTCTTTCACCGTTTCCTCTCACCCTATCACTGACTACTACCGTGCTACTCGCCCTGTTGCATCTCGTGTTCTCGCCTCTCTTGTCACCAACCCTCGTGCCTCTCCGTCGTTTGTCTCGGCCCTTACTGCCGTTGTCGCTGACTTTGCTTCCACCCGCCGTCTTGACTACGCCACGCGTGTGGTGGCTGCTCCACCTCCCCGTCCTCTGTCCGTCGGGGGTGAGTCTGCCCTTGGCTGTGACGTCCTAGAGGACAGGCAGTTTGAGCTGGAGTTCTTAGCAGCCGCTTCCCCCTCTCTTTGCGTCATGCTGCTTTCCCTGGAGGGAGACCCCGACGCCCTAGACATACCGACACATCGAACGTACCGTGAGGCAGTGTCAGGGGAGTGGGCCTCTCAGTGGAAAGCGACCATGGACTCAGAGCTAGCGTCTTGGAGATCCACAGGCACGTACGTCGACGCAGTTCCCCCTCCCAGGGCGAACATTGTCGATGGCATGTGGCTTTTCAAGGTGAAGCGGCCGCCTGGTTCACCGCTTGTGTTCAAGGCGCGCTACGTGGCTAGGGGTTTCAGTCAGCGTGAGGGAGTTGACTTCTTCTAGACCTTCGCCCCGACCCCGAACATGACTACTCTTCATGTGTTACTGCACGTAGCAGCACAGCGAGACTATGAGCTGCACTCCCTTGACTTCTCCACTGCGTTTCTCCAGGGCCGTCTACACGAGGAGATCTGGCTGCGGCGTCCTCCTGGCTTCACTGACACCTTCCCACCTGGGACCCAGTAGAGCCTGAGGCGGCCAGTCTACGGTCTCCGCCAGTCGCCCCGTGAGTGGCACGACACTCTTCACTCCACGCTTCGTGACCTTGGGTTTCGTCCTTCCTCTGCCAACCCGTCGCTGTTTGTTCACACTGGTTCCACTCCTTTCTTTATACTAGTGTACGTCGACGACTTGGTCTTTGCTACAGCAGACAAGGAAGCTCTGATAGAGGTGAAATCCGAACTGCAGAAGAGACACAAGTGCACTGACCTCGGTGAAATGCAGCACTACCTTGGCCTGCAGATCACCAGGGACAGAGCCGCTCGCACCATCACACTGACTCAGTCACACATGGTGCAGTAGGTCGTTCGGCGGTTCGGGTTTCAGTTCTCCACCACACAGCCCACTCCTCTTGCCGTTGACCACCGACTCACTGGCCCTTTTCCCGACGAGCCCTTTGAGTCTAGCTGCCCCTACGCAGAGCTTGTGGGCTGCCTCATGTACCTGATGACTTGTACTCGGCCGCACTTCGCTTTTCCCCTCAGCGTCCTCTCTCGCTTTGTTGCAACTGGGAGACACCGTCCTGTTCACTGGACAGCTGCTGTGAGGGTGGCGAAGTACCTGGCAACTACATCAGGCATGGGGCTTGCGCTTGGAGGGATACAGCCAGTTGTGTTGACCGGTCACTGCGACTCTTCCTACGCTGACGACGTGGAGACACAACGTTCGACTCAGGGTTACTGCTTCAATCTGGGTGCTGGTGCTGTGTCGTGGAGGTTTACACGGTCGTCGTCTGTGGCTTTGTCCAGTGCAGAGGCAGAGATCTACGCTGGTGCCATGGCGGCACAGGAGCTTCGCTGGTTGACCTTTTTGCTCACCGACCTTGGTGAGCGGCCTCGCTCTGCACCGACCTTGTACGCTGACAACAAGGCCATGATCCTCCTGTGTCGAGAGCCTCAACTAGAGAGCAGAGTGAAGCATATTGACGTGAGGCACTTCCTGTCAGAATCCAGGCTAGAGCTTAGAAGCCATGGCTAGGGTTTAGGTTTTACGAAGGAGAAAAGATAATAGAAGAAGAGGGATTGCACTAGCAACAGATAGGATACATATAGCAAACCCTAATTTGGGTTGTACTCACTATAGAGTACCCCACTGCAGATTAGACAATTATAGCATTCTGACACACCCCCGTAGGCAAAGTGGAGTATGATCAGCACAGCAAGCAGTCGCATAAGAAGTTCACAAGCACAAGCAAAGCTAGAGGCAGTCATAGAGGGCAAGTGAGGAGGAGGGACTGTGAGAGGAGTGGAGATAGGAGGCGACGGGTGAAGCCGTTGACACACGGGCAATAGGAGCGGCGCGCACGGTGGCTATCGGAGCAAGGGCCCCGGACTACAGGAGTAACTGGCTCCGCGGCTAAGATGAGCGGCAGGAGCAACGGACCTACGGGCGACTGGCGCAGCAGGCTCGCTGGGCTACCAGAGCAAGGGCCCCGGACTACTGGCGCTGCTGACGTCACGACGGCTACCTCCACTCAACCTCCCCCAACTGTCCCACATTCCTTTCACACACCCCTTGCTTCACCCTTAGCTCCACTCCCACGACACCCCCCTAGCGCCACTCCCTCGGCTCCCACACACCCACCCCCCTCAGCGGCAGCTGCAGCAGTGGGAGAGAGAAGAGGAGGAGCAAGGGACGACTCACACACCCGCCACCCCCATACCCGCCACCCCCATACCCTCCACCCCACGGCTGCACGCGCAGCAGGGAGAGGAAGAAGAAGGGGGGGGGGGGGGGGGGGGGGGGGGAAGAAGCTACCCCGCGGCGCACGAGGGCAAGGGGCGGCGCGCTGGTCAACGAGGCAGCGCGCGCGGGTCCCCTGGGGCGATGCGCGGGTCGACGGGGGCAGCGCACGGGTCGACGGGGGCGGCGCATGGTTCGATGGGGGCGGCGCGCCGAGCAGAAAACCGCCGCGCGCCCTGGGCGCGCGACGGGCAGAAAACCGCCGCGCGCCCGGGGCTCGCGGCGGGCAAAAAACGTCGCGCGCCCGGGGCGCGCGACTGAGAGAACAGCAGTGGAAGTTAACGGTGGGCCCATCCACAGGATCGACCAGGGAGGGTCGACCTGCTCTGATACCATGTCAGAATCCAGGCTAGAGCTTAGTAGCCATGGTTAGGGTTTAGGTTTTACGAAGGAGAAAAGATACCGTAATACCCCGGATATAAGACCCCCTCCAGTTTTACGGAGGGGGGTACGCTAAATAGGTCGTTTTTAGTTATACCCCCCTAAATGGGGGCTAACATTATAAGTCCCCCCTCGCCCTAGAGAATCGGTCAATTTATAGGCAATAAATGCAATTCTGATAGCTATTCTACCCTTTTCCACACCAAATACCATATAATGTTCATTAATGAGGGCTAACAACCAGTCACAAAAGCACGTCTACTCATCATCCTATCCATTCCGCATATTCATTTGAATGTTTAAAAAAAAGTTCATTCTGGGTGTTCCCTTTGAATGCTAGAAGCGGAGCACATAGTGTTGACATGTATGGCTTTCAAAACACAAGCTATATGCATGACCTTATGATAAGACCCGGGTCTTATAAAAATTAGCCAACTGTTAAGACCCCCTTCCATTTTTGGGGTGGGATTCTTATAATACCCCCGGGTCTTATATCCGGGGTATTACGATAATAGAAGAAGAGGGATTGCACTAGCAGCAGATAGGATACATATAGCAAACCCTAATTTGGGCTGTACTTATTATAGAGTACCCCACTGCAGACAAGACAATTATAGCATTCTGACACTTCCTCCTGCGAGAGTTGCAGCGACGCGGCCAGGCACGCTTGGACTTTGTGGCCTCAGAGGCCAACACTGCCGACGTCTTCACAAAGGCCTTGGCGCCTGGTGACCACCACAGGTTCTGTGTGCAATTGGGGCTTGTTGAGGTAGGCCCTCGGTTGCTGTAGACTTGCTGTTTGCTCTATTTGTTTTGCTTTTCTATATATCCTAGTGAACTCTTGAACTGGCCTTGTGGTCGCTTCCTTTATGCTCGGAATTTGTGTGGTGTCCTTGAGATCCACCCTGAGCTTGCTTTGCTTCTTGTCTTGACTGGTCTTGTGACCGTTTGTTCACCCTGCTTGCTTTGATGCCCCTCACTTAGCCTATGGGGGTGTGTCAAATGTTTATATCTTCCATATATTGTTATATAGGCTGCAGTGAGAAGCCCTCTAAAGGGTACAACACTTAAGGTCGAGACTTGTTCCCTAGCCTATTTTAAGACCTACCTACCTTCATATTGATCTGCCCCCCAACCCTACCTTCTGTAATGCCTCAAAATTTTAGGAACAACTCATGGTTGAAAATAATCGGACACGATGACACCCCACTTTGGTGATGATCCAGAGTGTTGGATTAACACAACAAATATCCTTTGGTTATTCTAACATAGAACAATATACGAATAGTATAGAGGAAACATAAAGCTAGGGGAAGAAGAAATATATGTCGAGAGTAAAGGGAAAAGGTGTTGCACTATCAAGAAAGTTGGGTACAAGTAACAAAACATATACCCTACATTAGCTACCCCACTAAAGCCTACATTTTATTATGACATAGGCATGTAAATTTGACACACCCCCATAGGCAAAGTGGGGGAGAGCAAGGGGTCACAAGACCAGTCAAGAGAAGCAAAGCAAGCTCAGGGTGGATCACAACGTCACCACACACACTAAGCACAAGCAAAAGGGCCACAAGGCCAGTTCACATGCAGAGGTATATATGCAACAACAACAGTACAGTGATCTCTACCTAGCAGAGCAAGCATGCAGGTATATATATAGATCACAGTACAAGCAAAGTCTACAGCAAGTGAGGAAACGTGGGCACAGGGCCTAACAAAGTGCAGAAACGCTGATGATCACCAGACGGAAGTGCCTTGGTGAATATATCAGCAGTGTTGGCCCGAGTGGCCACGTGAGCAAGACGAAGCTGACCACGCTGCTGCAACTCTCGAGCCAAGAAGTAACGCAGAGCGATGTGCTTCGTTCTGTGCTCCAGTCTGTGCTCTTGACACAAGGCAAGGGCGGCCTTGTTGTCGACGTACAGCACTGGAGGAGAACGAGGCCGCTCTCCCAAGTCGGTCAGCAGGTAGGTGAGCCAGCGTAACTCCTGTGCAGCCATGGCTGTGGCATAGATCTCAGCCTCACAACTGTTATAGTCACAATAGGCTTGAATGTGCCTAAAACGAAAGATAGAGAGCACAGACGGATTTCTGCACAGCGGCTTCAACCGTTGATAGCGTTCTGCTCACAGCTGCAAATGACTTGATTCAAATTGGATCTGGAGCGTCTTCACGTCGTCTACAATTATCAATTTAGATTGCACGATTTGATAAAGAATTGACGACACAGCGTCGGTTTGAACGAACGGTACTATGGCAGCCACTATAGTCTTAGAACACAAGATAGGAAGAGTTACGAGTTGGGAATGACTCCTAGCTCCTACAAACCCCAAGAGCCGAGGTACAGTGATGTGGAACAGTGCCACACTGTCCCCAACCACGAAGGGTCTCGAAACTACCCTTCACTAGGGCCTACACCAAGTGAAATGTTACACTACACAAAGTAATGTAACTATCTTCAATATCTTGAGGTGTACCCTTTTGGCGAGCTTCGAAATCACTTGAGGCTTGACACCAAGGCTCGGGCTCTTCATCACAAACTCATCCTTGAGTTCTTGATGGGTCTGCTGCACACACCTGCGACACGCCGAACGTTCGACATAGGACAAAATAGAAACCGCGCACGACAAAATAGAAACCGCGCGCGAGACACAAACGACCGCGTAACACGCGTCTAGCGATAACTCGCTATTGACTCGACACACACACTCGACATCATGACTCAACATTCACACACAATTATAAGCATGAAATATATATTATCCCATGCCCTCATACCATTCCATACACACACACATTCACGCACACGGACAACAAGCCGAGTGCAAACCGTAGGGTTGCACCAACAAACTCCCCCTCGGATTGTTGGCCTTAGGATATGTTGCTCTCTCACTTCAGAGCCATCCCAGCCAGCTTGCAACACTTCCAATGCTGCTGCTCCACCAGCCTCTTGGTCATCATGCCAGCCGGCTGCCCCGTGGTCTTCACGTAGCGCAACTCAACTTCACCCGCGGTTACCATGCTCCTCGTCCAATGCCACTTCACCCTCATGTGCTTCGTGAGTCCATGCAACACAGGGTTCTTAGCAAGAGCAATGGCACCCTGGCTGTCACAGTACAGTGGGGTAGGTCCTTGCTGCTCCTCCCCCAATTCAGCCAACAAACGCCGCTGCCACACAATCTCCCGTACGGCACGGAAGAGTGCCATATACTCGGACTCCACCGAGCTCAAAGCTTGGTCAACCTGCTTCTTGCTCTCCCAAGCAGTTGGGCCTCCACCAACACAGCATATGAAGCCTCCCACACTTGTCATGTCCTCTGGTTCTGATGCATATGAAGCATCCGAGTAGGCGGTGAGGAACAAACGCCCGGGTTCAACACCATCCGCGCCCTTTTGGCGCCTTTGTGCCGCCGCCGAGTATTGCAGCCCAACGGTCGGTGTTTGGCCAAGATACTTGGCCACCCTCATTCCAGCTGCTACCTGCTCCTCATTAGGGCATTGCACAACCCTAGCCAGCTGCCCGGTAGCAAACGCGACGTCCGGTCGGGTGTTTACCGCCGCATACATGAGGCTGCCCACCAACGAGTGAAATCGGCGCCTCTCCTCTTCACCAACGCTCTCCTCCTCTGGTCCCTTCACACACTTGAACCCAGAGGGAAAGGGTGTAGCCACATGGCCTTCACTCTGCCCAAAGTTGGCAGCCAATGCCTCCAGGTACTTTCGTTGATGCACCCGCATGCACCGCTTCTCCACATCTCGTTCGATGTGGAGCCCAAGGTAGAAGCTCACGTCACCAAGGGCCTTGCACTTGAACTTGTCTTGAAGCTTCAGCATCACCTCCTTCACAAGGTCAGAAGAGGGTGAGAAAATGAGGATGTCATCCACATAAACCACCATGAAACTCCTCTGCTCCCCCTCGCCAAGCATGAACAAGGAGTGATCGGCCGTTGAGGGAGTGAAGCCGATCCCCTCCAACACTTCGCGCAGCTTCATGTACCATTGCCTAGGGGCCTGCTTCAGCCCATAGAGGGCCTTCTTCAGCTTCCACACTCTGCCACTACCATCATCAAACCCCTCTGGCTGCGCCATAAAAATCTCCTCCTCAAGGATGCCGTTAAGGAATGCCGTTACGATGTCCATTTGCTTTACTACCCATCCTTTGATGGCGGCTCCCGCGAATAGGGTTCGCAGCGTCGTCGGCTTCACCACAGGGGCAAACAGCTCCTTGAAGTCCACCTTCTCCTTCTGCTGGTACCCCTTGGCTACAAGCCTAGACTTGTAGCGCTCGATCTTGCCGTCGGCATCCGACTTGATTTTGAAGAGCCACTTGGACGTTATCGCCGTACGCCCCTCCGGTAGCTCCACCAATTCAAACGTGTCATTCTCCTCGATGCTCTTCAGCTCACTCTCCATGGCCTTCTTCCACTCCTCAGCATCACTACTCTCCAAAGCCTCCTTGAGAGTTGCTGGTTCTCCCGGCATCTCCACCGGAGAGAAGAACGCGAAGGCACACTCCTCGTAGTCACTCTCCTCGTCGTCTCCGACCATCATTGCCGCTCCGGCCAGGGCTGTCTTGCCCTGCTTTCCCGGCGCATCATAGGTCAGCCTATTAGGGGGTTGAACTCTCCTCTTCCCCCTTCCTTCCTCCTCAGCTGCAGGGACTTGAAGGCCTTGGCGTTGCTGCGGTGTGGCTCGAATCCGTGGAGCACTCGTAGTACGGGAAGGAAGTGACGGTGCACGCTCGCTCACTTGCTGCACCTCCTCCTCTTCTTCCTCTGCATCATTGGCCTCCTCTCCCCCATTCACAAGGGAGGATTGCCTTGTGGTTGTGCTGCCGCTGCTCAGTTCCAAAGGCAGCTCCACATGCTCCAAACCGGAACTCTTCACCTCCCCAAACCGCACGCCTATCTTCGCCTCATTCTCCGCCTTCCAATCCTTGTACATGAAGTTCTCCATGAACTTGCAGTCCCTGCTCACCAAGAACTTCTTGGTGAATGGGTCCCAAAGAAGCCATCCCTTGCTGTTTTGAGCCATGCCCAAGTGCACGGCCCACACCGCCTTGGCACCAAGCTTGTTGTGCCGAAGATGCTTAGGCACGAGCGCCATGCACATGCACCCGAACACCCGAAGCATATCCACCTTTGGCTTCCTTCCTAGCCACTCCACATAGGGCACCCATTTGTCTGCTCCCACATGAGTCAAGGCTCTGTTCTTGGCCACACACGCGCTCCGCACCGCATCAGGCCAGAAATAGTCGGGTAGCCCGGCTTCAATGAGCAACCCGCGTGCCGCCTCCGTGATTGTGCGGTTCGCTCGCTCGGCGATGCCGTTCATTGCAGGGGAGTATGGCATGGTGAGGGAGTGCCGAATACCATTCTTCTTCAGCCACAACCCAAACTCCTTGCTCAGGAACTCTCCCCCTCGATTGGTGCGGATTGACTTGACTAGACGGTCTTGTTGCCGCTCCACCATCGGGAACCAATCCGTCTTCAACGTTTCAGCCACGTCGCTCTTCTTGGCCAGCACGTACACCCAAGTCATGCGGGTGTAGATGTCGACAATGGTGAGAAAATACTCAGCTCCAGCAGCTCCAAGCTTCAGGGGGCCCACCACGTCCATCACCACCTCATCAAGCGGTGCCTTTGCCGTTGCCTCCGAACTAGGGAACGGAAACCGGGTGAACTTGGCTTGAATGCACGTCGGGCAGCCAAGCACCTCATCGGGCTTCCCCTTCACACGTATGCCAGCAACCATCTCATTCTTCACTAGCTGCTGCAAGATGGGCAGGGCCACATGCCCCATGCGCCGATGCAAGGTGAGCCAATCACACTCCCCCGTAGCCGAAGTTGGATTGGAGAATGCCGCGCTCGCAATAGCGCCCCACATACTCTCTCCGTAGTCCTCCTCCGCTGCTGCCTCTGGGTTCTCCTCACCCTTTTGCTGCTCCTTGGTTGCTGCACCACTCTCCTTAGGTTCACTGAACTTGCTGGTCCCTCCAGGTTTGCTCTTCTTGAGCTCATTCTCCTTAGCGCGACCGTTCGCGCCATCGTCGCTACCGACCGCTCCATCCTTGGTGCTGATGCTTGCTGCCACTTGCCTCTCCTTAGGCATAGGGACCACTGGGATCTGCCACATCTCGTTGTAGACATCCCTGTCCTCATGAAGGTCCCAAAGAATTCGATCGCCAAGCCTTGCGGTGTAGGTCTTGGCTCCCTTCGAGTTCGTGTCCATGCCGGCCTTTGCCAACCGCCGCACGGAAATCAGGTTTGCAGCAAGGCTGGGCACCCAAAGCACGTTCTTGAGGCCCACCATCTTCCCATCAGCACCCTTGAACATGGCCTTGCCCATGCCTTTCACCTCTGCTCGCTGCCCCAAAGCCGATGTGACATGCTTCACCGGTGACGGCTCGAGTTCGGTGAGCAAGTCCGGGCGAGGTGTCATGCTATAGGTAGCGCCACTATCAATCACCCAATAGTCCAGGGGGTGTAGGGTCACCTTCCCCACAGCTGCTGGCTCCTCAAAGCCTTCATCCTTCTCTGGACCAGCCGGTACTTGCGTCGACACGAAGTAGAATAGACCCGGGTATCGATCGTTGCTCGGGTCCTTGTCGTTGTCTCCGCTCTTCATGTTTGCAGCTCCGCCACCGCGACCGCCATGGCCTCCACGGCCTCTTCCTCTCCCTCCACCTGCTCCTCTACCCTCTTGGTCTTGAGCAGGGGTCCAACCATCAGGGAGCTTGTAGCAATCGCGCCACATGTGTCCGGTCTTATGACAATAATGACACTCGCCATCGAATCGGCCGCGACCGCGTCCGTAGCTCTTGTCGTCGCTGCCGTAACCGCCACTCCTGCGGCCTCCGCCGAAGTTGCTGCCACCAAACCTTCCTCCCCCTCGTCCTCTGCCTCTTCCTCGACCATATCCACGGCCGATGCTCGCTGCCCCAGCGCCATCCGCACTCGCCAACTCACGGCGGCGGAAATCCTCTTGAAGGATAGCTCGCTTCACGTCTTCAAGCGAGAGGCGGGGCAAGTCGCGATTAAGGTTGATGATGAGCGAGGACCATGACTCTGGGAGTAAGGCCAGCAACTTGGTCTTCTTTTGGAGCTCACTGTAGTTCAAATCTGCTCCCTCAAGCCGCGTCAACAAGTCGAAGAATTTCTGCACCCCTTCTTCAACCGCTTCGTTTTCTTCAATTCGTAGTGCCGCCATTTGCCGTTCCAACACCACCGCTACCGCCGCTGTTGCAGGAGCATGTACACCCTTGAGAGCAGCCCATGCCTTTGGTCCTTTCTCTGGTTCACGCTGGAATGGCTTGATGTGACGGATCTGACTGCTCCCCAACGCTTGCCCAAGTAAGAGATAGCCTTGTGCGCTCTTCCGCACCCACGGGCTCTTCTCCGGGTCGTTCTCGGGGCGCTTCTCCGTTCCTTCCATCACCTCCAGCAGGTCATAGTGGTCAAAGATGTTCTCCATCTTGAAGGACCATTCAGCAAAGTTGTCACCGTTGAACTTGTCAAGCCCAAACACCCTAGGCTCATCCCTAGGTGGGCCAAGACTTGGTTGCATGGGCGCCATGGCTGAATCACGGGGTTGGCCTTGAGCTTGAGCTTCTCCACTGCCACCAGCACCTCTGCCACCCCTTTCCTCAGGTCCAGACATTGTCGAAACTGCTCCAAGGGGCTCTGATACCACTTGTTATAGTCACAATAGGCTTGAATGTGCCTAAAACGAAAGATAGAGAGCACAGACGGATTTCTGCACAGCGGCTTCAAACGTTGATAGCGTTCTGCTCATAGCTGCAAATGACTTGATTCAAATTGGATCTGGAGCGTCTTCATGTCGTCTACAATTATCAATTTCGATTGCACGATTTGATAAAGAATTGACGACACAGCGTCGGTTTGAACGAACGGTACTATGGCAGCCACTATAGTCTTAGAACACAAGATAGGAAGAGTTACGAGTTGGGAATGACTCCCAGCTCCTACAAACCCCAAGAGCCGAGGTACAGTGATGTGGAACAGTGCCACACTGTTCCCAACCACGAAGGGTCTCGAAACTACCCTTCACTAGGGCCTACACCAAGTGAAATGTTACACTACACAAAGTAATGTAACTATCTTCAATATCTTGAGGTGTACCCTTTTGGCGAGCTTCGAAATCACTTGAGGCTTGACACCAAGGCTCGGGCTCTTCATCACAAACTCATCCTTGAGTTCTTGATGGGTCTGCTGCACACACCTGCGACACGCCGAACGTTCGACACAGGACAAAATAGAAACCGCGCACGACAAAATAGAAACCGCGCGCGAGACACAAACGACCGCGTAACACGCGTCTAGCGATAACTCGCTATTGACTCGACACACACACTCGACATCATGACTCAACATTCACACACAATTATAAGCATGAAATATATATTATCCCATGCCCTCATACCATTCCATACACACACACATTCACGCACACGGACAACAAGCCGAGTGCAAACCGTAGGGTTGCACCAACAACAACTGGAGCTGAGAACTGAAGACGAGCGTGTAGAACGCCAAGAAACTGAACCAGAGCCAAGGCTGAAGGTGTAACCCTGTGACGACCGCTGCGTAGCCTGGTCGTCAATCCAAGAAGCGTCTGAGTGCCCGGTGAGGACAACGTCACTCCGTCCTCCAAGCACGAGCCCCATGCCCGATGTACTGCACAAGTAGCGTAGTACCCTCTTAGCAGCATCCATGTGCACCTTTCGGTGCCGACTAGGAGCCACGTAGCGAGCCAGAAGGCCAAGAGGGTACGCAAGGTCAGGACGAGTGCAGGTCATCAGGTACATGAGGCAGCCCACTAGCTCTGGGTAAGGACCACTCGGCTCTACGGACTCGTCCGAAGGTGGAGCTGAGAGCGAGTGACCTGTGGCCAGAGGAGTGGCTTGTGCCGAGGACCAGGTGAAGCCGAAGCGCTGAAGGACCTGCTGCACCATGTGTGACTGAGTCAGTGTGATGGTGCGGCGTGCTCTGTCCCGGGTGATCTGCAAGCCAAGGTAACTGCGCAGCTCACCCAGGTCAGTGCACGTATGTCTCTTCTGCAGCTCCGACTTCACCAGGGCGAGAGCCTCAGTATCAGCAGAGGCAAAGACCAAGTCGTTGACGTAGACGAGGATGTAGAACGGCGGCAGCAAAGTGTCGGTGCGCAGAAACAGCGACGGGTCAGCAGTCAACAGAGCAAACCCAAGAGCTGCAAGTGTCGTCCTCAGTGTGTCGTGCCACTCACGTGGCGCCTAGCGGAGACCGTAGACCGGCCGCCGGTGGCTCCACTGGGTACCAGGAGGGAACGACCCAGTGAAGCCAGGTGGGCGGCGTAGCCAGATCTCCTCGTGCAGGCTACACTGCAAGAAAGATGTGCTGAAGTCAAGAGAGTGAAGCTCGTACTCACGCTGAGCAGCAACATGCAGCAACACCCGAAGAGTGGTCATCTTCGGGGTGGGGGAGAAGGTCTGGAAGAAGTCAACTCCCTCTCGCTGAATGAAACCTCGAGCAACGTAACGAGCCTTGAAGACAGGCGGAGAACCTGGCGGCCGCTTCACCCTGAAAATCCACATGCCATCAACGATGTTCGCCCCAGGAGGGGGAACCTCGTCAACGTAAGTGCTTGTGGACTTCCAGGATGCCATCTCTGCGTCCATGGCTGTCTGCCACTGAGAGGAGTACTCACCCGCGATCGCCTCAGCGTAAGAGCGCGGGGTTGGGATGTCTGGAGCATCCGGGTCTCCCTCAGGGGCAAGTAGCATGGACACGAGATGAGGCGCAGCGGCTGCAAGACACTCAAGGTCCTCCTGCTTGTCCTCAAGGACGTCCGTGCCAAGAGCACACTCACCCCCGACGGACGGAGGACAGACAAACTCAGACTCAGCAACAAGACTAGCGGCGTAGTCTAGACGACAGGCAGCAGCAAAGTCAACAAGCTCAGTGACTAAGGCAGACGCAGCAGCAGACTCAAACGACGGGTCAGTAACAACTGTGGCTAGCAGACGCGTGACAGTAGGGTGAGCAGCACGAGCGCGGTCAGACTCAGGCTCTGGACCGTCGGGCAGAGAAGACGCAGGAGGGGACGGCAGGGGAACACGCTGCGGAGCAGAGGAAGGACGTAGGGCCATGAGGTGTGTGCCGGCGACAGCCGGCGGACGCTCACGAGGAACACGACGACCAGTACGACCAGTGCGGACAGTGCGAACAGGCGAGACAGGACGAGACGGAGGCTCACGACGCTCAGCAAGACCGCCTGTCAGCTCAGTGTAAGGAGAAGGAGCAGGCAGCGGTGATCCAGGCTGTAACGGAAGACCAGTAGAAGACGGGAGGCTAAGAACCTGGCGAAGCACGGAGCCAGGCGGTGGCAGAGACGAAGGTGACGGCGGAGCGAAGAACAGTCACGGCGGTGCAGTGCCACCAGCACCAGTAGCTCCAGCACCTCCTGCAGCTCCAGAACCTCCAGCGCCAGCACCCGCAGCAGCTCCAGAACCTCCAGCTCCGGCGCCACCAGCGCCAGCACCTCCAACAGCTCCAGAACCTCCAGCGCCAGCACCCGTAGCAGCTCCAAAACCTCTAGCTCCAGCGCCACCAGCGCCAGCACCTCCAACAGCTCCAGAACCTCCAGCGCCAGCACCCGCAGCAGCTCCAGAACCTCCAGCTCCAGCGCCACCAGCACCAGCACCTCCAACAGCTCCAGAACCTTCAGCGCCAGCACCCGCAGCAGCTCCAGAACCTCCAGCTCCAGCGCCACCAGCGCCAGCACCTCCAACAGCTCCAGAACCCCCATCTCCAGCGCCACCAGCAGTAGCACCCCCAGAGCCGGCACCTCCAACTCGAGGGCCTCCAACCTCAGAGTCGACAGCAGCACCTCCAGGTCCAGCCGGACCTCCAGTCCCAGCAGCTCCAGTACCTCCAGTACGAGCACCTCCGGGACCAGCTGCTCCAGGAACTCTAGTAGACTCAACTCGAGTAGCAAAGTCACCAGCTCCAGCGCCTCCCGCAGCAGGGCCCCTAGCTCCAGCAGCGCGACCCTGACGGCTAACGTACCACTCACGCAGCTGCTGTGGGGAGAGAGGGACAGCGCCGGCTCCAGTGCCTCCAACACCTGCGCCTCCCGCAGTAGGGCCCCCAGCTCCAGCAGCTCGACCCTGACGGTTAACGTACCACTCACGCAGCTGCTGTGGGGAGAGAGGGAGACGACGACGAGAGTGCAGCGGCGAGGCACCAGCGGAGCGACTACGGAGACGGCCGCTCCAGGGAGACTGCTCACCAGACGCCTCAGCGCCCCCAGGTGCAGCACCCCCAGACTCCTCACGCCCAGGCTCAGCACCTCCAGGCTCCGCACCCCCAGGCTCAGCACCCCCAGGCTCCGCACCCCCAGGCTCAGCACCCCCCGAAGCAGCACCCCGAGCAGGACCACCCGCAGCAGGACCTGAGTCACCAGTGACCTCAACCGGCGCAGTCAAGGGAGGAGGGTCTACCTGAGACACACCTGAAGGAGCAGGACTGGGAGCGGGGAGGGGGTCTACCTGGGGAGCACCTGGAGCGAGGAAGAGTGGCGGGGGGGGGAGAGGGGCAGTGCGGTAGGGGAAGAGACGGTAAAAGGGAACCGACTCGTCGAACGTGACGTCCTGAGAGGGGAAGATACGGCGCGAGGTGGGGTGGTAAAACTGCCAGCCAGGCGCGTCAGGGACAAAGCCAAGGAAGACATAGGGAACAGCGCGGGCGGAGAGCTTGTCCGCGGTGGTATCGCGGACAAAGGCACGAGAACCCCAGACCCGGAACACTGAGGCATCGCCAACCTCCCCCGTCCACCGCAGTGTGGGCGAGGTCTCCGGCAAGGAGACACGGGGCCAGAGGTTGAGCTGATGCGCGGCGTAGCAAACCGCAAACAGCCACAGACAATGGGGGGCAGCCGCATGGACCATGGAGGTACGAGCGACCTCCATGACCAAGCCAATGCGGCACTCAGCAACCCCATTCTGCTGCGGAGAGGCCGGAAGCGTGAACGTCTGGCGAATGCCCTCCCCACGACAAAAGCTCTGCAATAGGTCGGAGGAAAACTCCCCACCTCTGTCAGAGTGCAGATGCAGGACGGGCAACTCCGTCCTGAACCGCTCGCGGAGCTGGAGACGGGCAGCGCAGATCCAAGGGATCAAAACATCAGGGACCTCACCCTTGGTGCGCAAGGGGAAGACCGTGGTGTAACGCGAGTAGTCGTCAACAACCAGCAGGAAGTACCGCTCGCGGTCTTGCCCACTGACGCGGGCTGGGCCCCACACATCCATGTGCAGGGTCTGCAGGGGAGCAGTCGTCGGGGGAAACGAGGAGGAGTGAGGAGCGGCGCGCTGCCGCCTCTCGACACAGGGAAGACAGGGAGGAGCAGGCGAGGGTGGGAGGGGAGGGAGAACCCTGGGAAGACCAGAGACAAGGACACGGCGGTGCATGCTACGAAGGCGCTGCACCGAGGGGTGACCAAGACGGTGGTGCCAAAGGAGGGTCTGGTGCGACAAAGCGCGACACGAGCAGGGGGCGGCTAGTTGACCTGACGCAGACGCAGACGCAGCGACCTGAGGGGACACAGTAGTCAGTGTGTACAGACTCGAGCCAGGCGCACGGGTAAACGTGGCCAGGTGCCGGCCCGTCCGGGAGCACATACAGTGGGTCACGCGCTGACCTCCAGGAGTGAACTGGTCAACCCACTGGTCCTGGAGGTCAGCACCACTCACCAAGTTCGTAGAGAACGAGGGGAGGTGAAGACCTAACAGGGAGCCAGACGGGACCGCCGGACACGGCAGGACCGTGGAGGAGTGCGCAAGGACTGGACCCCCAGAGGGGTCTGCCAGGGAGACTGCAACCGGCCGACTGAGCGGCGTGAGGGTGGTGCTATCGCGAAAGAAGGAGCGAGAAGCACCTGAGTCAAGTGTGAAGGTGTACAAGGCCTTAGCAGGCGCAGTACCAGAGAGAGCACACTCACCAGCACCTGGAGCAGAAGCCTCACCAGCACCTAGAGCAGGAGACGCACTAGCACCTAGAGCAGCAGCCTCACCAGCACCTAGAGCAGGAGACGCACTAGCACCTAGAGCAGCAGCCTCACCTGCACCTAGAGCAGCAGGCTCTATACCTGGGTCAAGCGGTACGCACAGGTAACAGGCACGGTCATCACTAGTAGGCAATGCATACATGGCAGTGAGAATAGCATCGTAGTCAAGAGCAAAGATATCTACCCTCTGCCTAAGCAGCTCCAGCCAGGTGGGGAGCTCAGCCTCGTCGCCAAACTCGGTACGCCAGGCGTCGCTCAGACGGGCGAAGCAGCGGGACTGTGTGTGACCAAGCGTCCCGCAAGCGTGACCAGCCCGATCACCTGTGCGAATGACGTACGGGCAGCGAACGGTACTCCAAGACCCTCTACTCTGAGCGTACCACTCATGAAGCTGCTGGGGCGTAAGTGTCTAGCGCGGACGCCGCTGCAGCTGCAGCTGGCCACTGGCAGACGCTCCCGACTGACCAGCTCCAGGGCGACAGCTACGACGGCTACCGCCACAACCCCAACTAGCGTACCACTCACGAAGCTGCTGGGGCGTGAGAGACTCGCGCACACGTCGCTGGAGCTGCATCTAGCCACCGCCAGTAGTAGTAGTAGCAGTAGTAGCAGCACCAGCAGCAGTAGCAGCCTAGCAGCAGGAACAGAAATAGCAGCAGTAGCAGCAGTAGCAGCGCGGGCAGGGCAGGCGCGGCAGGCAGGCAGGCCGGCAGGCAGGCAGGCAGGCACGCAGGCAGGCAGACAGGCAGGCAGATGGCGCGGCAGCGCGCGAACAAGGCAGGTGCTCACCAGTGGCGGGAAGGGCAGGCGCTCACCGGGCGAGCAGGGCCGGCGCTCGGCGGGCGGCAGCCGGGTAGGCGCACGACGGCGGCGAGGGCGGGGCCGCGACAGCTGCGGCAGAGCAGGGCCGCGTCAGCTGCTGCAGGGCAGGGCCGTGACAGCTGGTGGAGGCTCCGCGGCAGCTGCTGCAGGGCAGGGCCGCTACGGCGGCAGAAGGCTACGCGGCAGCTGCTGCAGGGCGGGGCCGCGACCGTGGCAGGGCGCTCCGCGGCAGCTGCTGCAGAAGCGACGGCGGTAGTCAGGCAGGGGCAGCGTCAGGGGGGGGGGGGGGGGGGGCGACAAGGAGGGACGGCACCCAGGGGGCGTCGCGATAGGAAGGGGGCGACGTCCAGGGGCCGCGACAGCGGCAGGTCGAGGCCGCGTCAGCGGCAGGACTGGGCCGCGACAGCGGCATGGCGGGGCCGCGTCGACGGCAAGGCGGGGCCGCGACAGCGGCAGGACGGGGCCGCGTCGGCGGCAGTAGAAAGCAGCGCGAGGGCTGCGGAGCTGCGCGCGGGGCATGAGAAGGCAACGCGGGGGCTGCGGGGCGACGCGCGGGCCTGACGAGGCAGCTAGCGAGCTATGCGCGGGGCTGACGAGGCAGCTGGCGGGCTGCTAGCGGGCTGTACGAGGGCCAGCAGAGGCGAGCGCGAGGGCTGCGCGACTCAGGGCAGTGTAGGCAAGGGGCGGGGTAACTCGGTAACCGGCGGAAAACAGGTGGTGGGCCCTGAAAAACAGTCCTAAAACGGTTCTAAGGACCTATGTTGCTCTTAATACCATGTCGAGAGTAAAGGGAAAAGGTGTTGCACTATCGAGAAAGTTGGGTACGAATAACAAAACATATACCCTACATTAGCTACCCCACTAAAGCCTACATTTTATTATGACATAGGCATATAAATTTGACAATATAAGAACAATATATCTACACATCCACATAGAGGACCCTCATACAGTTTCGGCTACACTGGTGTCACTCATTGCTTGTCGGGCACGAGTATGTTGTTAATGCCATGGACATAGAAGGATGTGCCCTTGTACAGGTTGGGGTACACTATGGTGGCGTTGCGCTCATTGGATGGCGCCTGCAGCACCACGTGCGTTGCGTTGCTTGCACTGTTCTTCACCAGGTACTTTCCTGGAAGCAGCGTTGAGTACTGGCGGAGAGGGGAGCAGAAGGGATGGGTATGGTGCGGGCGAGGGAGGAGTGGCGAGTCATCGGTGAGCTGAGGAAGCATAGGGGATTAAGAACGAATGTGATGAATCAACAGTGACTCGGAAGACAGAGGAGAATCAAGTGACCCTGAAAAAACCATGCAAGCGGCGCACTAAAACACATGAACGGAAGCTCAAGATGAACATATCAGTCATTTTGTTGGTTCCTCCCCTTTTAACAACAGACTCGCAACAAGAAGCGTGGAGTGCACACACCTGCGTGCCAGGAGCACCCGCTAGCAGATCCGCGTGTGATTTATATCCGTCAATGATTTGATAGAGTGTAGTTTCGTCTGTAGTGTACCCGTTACAGACTGTCACTGCACCGCCCACCACAGCATCCATGGCGTTGGGCAGGGGCATGAGAATGGTGGCCTTCTTGTTGCCTCCTAGAATGTCGCGCATTGTGGTTACCAAATCTGATGCGCCAGAGAGGTGGGAGGAAGGGAGGGAAGGGGGGAGGGAGGGAGGGAGGGAGGAAGAAAACAGCGTCCATGGCGTTGAGCAGGGGCATGCGGATGGTGGCCCTCTTGTCGCCTTCGAGAAATGTCGCGCAGTGTGGTTACCAAATCTGATGTGGAGAGGGGGGAGAGAAGTAGGGCGGGAGGCAGAGAGGGAGGGAAGGGGTGACGGAAGAGGAGGCGGGTGGGAGGGATGGAAGATGAATACAAGAAACATTCAAATCCAAGAGGGGTGAACCAAACAATGAGCGAGTTGACTTTTGAATCGACTCACAAGAAACATACAAATTCAACAGAGGAGAACAAGGGATTGAGCAAAGGCGCATGCGCACGCATGGACGCATGGGCGCATGAACGTATGGTCACATGGGCTCATGGGCGCTTGGTCGCATGGGCGCATGGTCGCATGGACGCGCGGACGCATGGGCGCGTGGAAGCGAGACGCACCTGACTGCGACGCCATGAGGAGGAACGCACCGTAGGGAAGATGAATGCAACAAACAGACGTACCAAACAGAGGAGAACAAGAGAGTGAGCGAGGGCGCATGACGAACGCATGGACGCCTCAACGCATCGGGACGCATCGGGACGCACCTGACTGCGACGCCATGAGGAGGAACGCCGGGCTCCCCGCCGCCAGCGCCGCCAGCGCGCCATGAATTTCCGTCAGCTGCGCTGACGTGGCAGCCGACAGCAGATTCCGGCGGTCCGTCGGCGAAGAGGCACCGGCGATGGGAGGGATGGACGAGGCGAGGAGGAGAAGCAAGGAGGCGGCGGTGAGGACGGATCGCGACGCGCCGAGTGCATCATGCCGCGGCGGTTTGGCGGCGAAAACGAGTGGTGTCATCTTGTGGCCTTTCTCGTCTGCTGGAGGAAGAAAGACTGCTGCCTACGAGGGACGGCGCTAACAAGCGACTTTTGAGGGAAAGATGACGTCTCCAGAGGCGACGCGCGTGTCGAAAATCTGCGTTCGGATCTGCTATCGATACGATTCTGACTTGATGCGATATGGATGTCCTCGGTATACTACGAGCTTGGTGAAGGAGAGGTTGCACCTGGCAGGTTCGAGACTGCGAACTGACGCCTCTTGCGGCGAAGCTTCGGGAGTCACGATAGGTGGGTGTGGGGGAGGGAAACGGGCGAGGGTGGAACAGAGGCACGGGGGGAAGATAGCAACCAGAGGATGGAAGTACTACGAATAGGATTCAACGATGCAAGCTCAGACGCAGAATTCGCTAGCATCAGGGTAAATTGGAGATGGATTTGGGTGGGAGGGCTGGTGCTACCGCTTGTGTGGGAAAGGTGGCGATTCCTTGAAATGGAGAGCACGGGAGCAATTTCATATTTCGCTTGGGGAAAGGTGCACAGACCTTTCAACCGTTTTGGAATGCAAATTGTCGCCGAGAACCTTACCAAACCGAGAGAGGGCAGCAACACACACTTGGTTGGTGGCTGCTGTGGTGTGGCAAGAGAAGGGAAGTGGAGGGGGAGGCGAGGCGAGGCGAGTTGGGGAAGGCGATGGTTGTGTGCCGCCCGCCACGCTTGGACAGCTGGTGCTGGGCTGGCGACGCGCACCGACCTAGGTGATTGGGCGGCCTTCGATTTATTTCAATGCAGACGTCGTGTACACTTTGCCCACGGTACATTCAAAATACCGGTAGTCAAATCACTCATGAAAATACTAAAAAGTGCTCCCTTTCTTACCTTGCAAAAACCAAGTTACAAAGAAAGCATTTCTATTGACAAACTCTGTAATTTCCGTACCTTCTAATCCTAGAATAACTACCTATCCCCAGCCTCCCCCCATAACCCCATCTCCAGGCCTGTCCATGCGATAATTCCCGTGCTGCCCTGCATGCCTCGAAGGGGGAAGTGGAGGCATGTTATAGCCTGTCATACCACCTCCATCCACTCCTCCACCCATCCCAACCCCTCCCATACTTCCACCCATCATCCCCCCTCCCATACCTCCTCCCATTCCCCCACCCATCCCTCCTCCCATCCCTCCTCCCATGCCCCTTCCCATTCCCCCTCCCATGGCGCCACCAGGGCCACCAGCAAAAGCACCCAGCCCCCCTGAAGAGGGCCCTTGGGGGAAGAATTGCCCCCCTGCAAAGGCACCTCCATCTCGCGCCATCCCTCCCATACCTCCTCCCATTCCTCCCATTCCTCCTCCCATGCCTCCTCCCATGCCTCCTCCCATGCCTCCTCCCATGCCTCCTCCCATGCCTCCCCCCATACCTCCTCCCATACCTCCTCCCATGCCTCCTCCCATAATGCGGGAATTCTGAGCTTGCTGGTTCTGCTGCTGCTGCTGTTGGTGGGAGGGCGACGGGGAAGAGGGAGGGTAGGAGGGAGTGGGTGGTGTGGCAGGCAGGTAGTTGGCAGGGAGAGGGGGCATAGTGGGGGGGCGAGCAGGGGCAGGGGGAGAGGAGAATTGGGGTGGGAGAGATGAGGGCGCGGAAGGGAAGTGAGGAGGGAGGGGAGGTTGACGGGTGGATTGAGGGGGGTTGGGAGGGGTGGAAGGGGTGGGAGGTGGAGGGAGAGGAGGACGATTGAGAGAGGGAGAAGGAAAGCCAGAATGAGGAGGATTAGGGGGAGTGGATTGGAATGCACTGCTGCTGGGAGGGAGAGGAGGGTGGGATGGAGAGTGGGTGTGCGAAGAGAAGAAGGTAGAGGAAGGGGAGGCAGGAGGAGCAGACAGTGGAAGGGGAGGTTGAGGGAGGGTAGGGGGGCGGGGGACAGGAGGAGGGTTGGGTTGGGAGGGGAGGTTTGAGGGAGCGAGTGAGGGAGGTGGAAGGGGGCAGGAGGGGAGGGATGAAGGGGGAGGCGGAAGTGGAGGGTGCTTCTGCTGTTGTTGCTGCTGCTGCTGCTGCTGCTGCTGCTGCTGCAGCTGCATGGGAGACAATGAGGGTGCAAGCGGGGCAAAGCTGCCTGAACGAGCAGATTCTGGAGGAGAGGGAAGAGGGGGCGCAGCAGAGTGCAGAGGGAGGGGTGGCTGGCGCGCGGGCGGCGGGAGGGGAGGGGGGAGGGAGGCTGGGGCGTGTGGGGAAGCAGGTGGGGCGTGGGGGGAAGCGGAGGGCCTGAGGGCAGCAGGTGAAGGGGGAAGGGGAGCAGCAGTGGGGGATGCCCGCCCTGCACTGAGTGTGCTTCCACCAGCCGCACCTGACCCCACTGCCCCCACTGCTCCCCTTTCACCACCCCCGGCTCCCCCACCCCCTCCTCCCCTTGCTATTCCTCCGCCCCCTCCTGCCTTTCCTCCGCCCAGCCTCCCACCAGCAACACCGCCAGAGGGACTCGCAGGGACCCCAGCAGTTGCACCTGCTCTACTCGGCCCAGACCCCCCAACCACTCCACCTGAACCTCCCCCTCCTCCCCCTGCTCCTGCTCCTCCTGTTGATCCCGCTCCTGCTGCTCCGGCTGCTACTGCCGCTGCCATCGCTGCTGCTCCTGCTAGCCCTGCTGTCGCCCCTGCCACTGCGACTGCCTTCCCTCCCCCATCCGCCAACACTGACCGCCCAAAGCCCTGCCCATGCCACCCCTCTTCATGCCCCTCCTCCCCTCCCTCCGCCCCTCCCATCGCGCATATACTTTCAGGCGAGGTGGCGGGAGTGAGTGAGGGAGGAGTGGGGAGGAGGAGGTGGGGGCGGGAGGGGTGGGGGGCGATCGATGGGTGGGCGGAGCGGGTGTGGGAGGAGAGGAGAGAGAGGCGGGGGAAGGAGAGGAAGCAGTTGGGGGCGGCGCAGATGTAGAGGCCTCCTTGGTACGCGGAGACAGGGTGCACTGCTGTGATAGGCGCCAGGCACCTGGTGGGAGGGAGAGAGGGAATGAGGGACGGAGCGAGGGAGGGAGGGAGGGAGAAATAAGAGTGCGGATGGGCATGGGGGGCAAAGGAACAAGGTGTAGAAGTTGGGTGCAGCGCAGATGTAGAGGGTGCTGGGAGGGCAGGATGGTGAGGGGATGCGTGAGGGGGTGGGTGAGGGGATGGCGGTGGCGGGATGGGTGAACAGATGGGGAGGGGAGCGGAGGATGGTCACGTCACGGGGATGGGGAGGAGGAGAAGGAAGAAGGTTGCGACGGATGGGTGTGAATAGCGTGATAATTCTGATACGAAAGAGTGCGTGAGAAATATGAACCACTTGCCCTTAGAATCCACGCAAAACAAAATAATCAATGGGCAAGATTTTTTCGATGGTACACGTGTCACTGAAGCAGAAACCTGGGAGGGAGTTTCGGACTTGGGTGGAGGGGAGCACGTGGTCTGCTATAACGCGTGTGCTCCATACAATAGTGCCGGCATCTTGTAGAACCATCGCGCGGATGGTTTCCATGGTGCGACACATCTTAAGTGATGAGGAGATAAAAATTATGCGGAGCAACAAGGCCGCGCTCTTGAGTTGGTGAAATATGATTAAAGATGCAAACTTGGAGAGGGAACAGTGGGGTGCTGACGGCAAATACCTGCCAAGCGTTTGGGCTCGTGTTCAAAGTGTGAGGGTGCTGGAAGGGGCTGCTATGCGTGGACTCTCCCATAATAGCAGCCCCTTCCAGCACCCTCGCACTTTGAACACGCGCCCAAACGCGTGGCAGGTATCTGCCGTCAGCACCCCACCGTTCCCTCTCCAAGTTTGCGTCTTTAATCATATTTCACCAACTCAAGAGCGCGGCCCTGTTGCTCCGTATAATATTTATCTCCTCATCACTTAAGATGTGTCGCACCATGGAAACCATCCGCGCGATGGTTCTAGAAGATGCCGGCACTATTGTATGGAGCACACGCGTTATAGCAGACCATGTGCTCCCCTCCACCCAAGTCCAAAACTCCCTCCCAGGTTTAGGCTTCAGAACACGTGTACCGTCGAAAATATCTTGCCATTATTGTCAACACAGAAAGCATAACCCCGAAGTAACTACATAGCATGGCTGTGCACGAGCATCAACTTACTGCCGCATGCTACTGCCACAGCACCATCCCCACCATCCCCATCATCCCAACCATCCCCACCATCTCCAAATGGCTGCACCGGAGGAGAATCACTCCACAAAAACAAAAAACCGCCCCTTACACTGGAGGAGACTCATCGCCATGCGTGCTTGCCATGCACACACACACGCACAATGGCGTTGGCGCTCTGGAAAATGAGCGCCAAGCAACAAAATACTTGACGATCATTTTGACACCGAAGGTTCCGTAGACTTTTTTTTAAGCCTCACTGTAGAAATTTTGCACAAACATTTTCACGTAGTAATTCCGACTCGAAGTCTTGAAATCTAAAAGCTGCTTCACAAAAAAGCAACCCCAAACCAAACCAACTAACATTTCAGCCCCCAAAAGCTTTGAACGCCGCACAACATCGACAAAACCTAACCAACGCACAACACAAATATCTGATTCTGCAAACTCCAACTCGCCATTAAGGCTTCGGTTTTTCTCGACCGACAATTATAACTGCAACTTAAACGCCATAACAGCCACTTCGCAGGCAATTATGTCCCGAAACCAATCAAAGGGTGGACCTTTCTTGCCTGATTGTTTTAGCTGCCCGCCGAAGCATTTTTGCAACTATAAGAAAAATCGCTGGACTCGCAAAGCTCTGAACGCTAACGGGCTGGCATGCAACTCGCCTCGCCCTCTTGCAGACTTGCATCCACCCACAGGTGCACACCCACAGAGCAGCAGCCAGGCGGGCGTTAAGTGGCTGACATGAAAAGGGGTTTAACAGGGTAACTAGCGGGGCTGACCTGTAGCAGGCTTTGAGCGCAGAGGCACACTTGAGGCAGAATGCGTGCGTGCAAGGCTCCTGGTGGCGGGCGGGGGTGGAAACGGATGAACAGAGGCGCACTTTGAGGCAAAAGCATGCATACGGAGTTTTAGAAGAGAAGGTATGAAACCGAAGCATTCAGCTTCGAGTCAGAATGCGTGCGTGCAGGGCTCCTGGTGGTGGGGATGGGGATGGATGGATAGAGACACGATTTGATGCAAAAAGCATGCATACGGGAATGGAATGCGTGTGAGCAGGGATCCTGGTGGTGGGGGAATGGATGAGCGGCAAGCTAAAGATAGAGTGGGCAGATAGAGTGGGCGGATAGAGTGGGCAGATAGAGTGGGCAGATAGAATGGGCAGATAGAGTGGGCAGATAGAGTGGGCAGATAGAGTGGGCAGATAGAGTGGGCAGATAGAGTGGGCAGATAGAGTGGGCAGATAGAGTGGGCAGATAGAGTGGGCAGATAGAGTGGGCAGATAGAGTGGGCAGATAGAGTGGGCATGGACCTCAATCAACGAACCCGGAGGAGGATTCACTCAAACCTGCATGACCAAACAGCCAAACCCAGACTAGCCCATGCCCAACCGCTCCGTTTTCGACCCGGGCCTGGCCTTTTTCTTGGACTGGTCGGCCTGGGTCGGGCCGGGCTGGATTCGGCTCAAGTGAAGTGAACTGACAAGGTTTGACTTTTGCCTGCTTGCGGAAAGTCGAATCGGGTTCGGGCCGGTTTGACTCAAGCCGCGGCCCAATGCGAATGTTGCGTGGCCTGGCCAGAACACATGTGACAGAACACATGTGACAGATTGCGTGAGGGTGGTTTTAGGACTAAGCGATGAAAAGCCGGAGCTCACTTCTTAGCTCCAGCCTTCATCTTTCTGGCCAGCCTAGTCTCTGACTGACCTCATTCCCCACCAAAGTACCATGTTTGTATTGTATGACTGGCTGGCTTCCAATAGTTAGTGAAACTAATTACCTTTGAGGCGCCTAAATAAAAACTACCCATACTGAGGGAGACTACAACGAGATGGCCCGGGCTGAACTCAAACCGCCCCTCCCCCTCCAACGAGCCGACTAAGGTTCGACCCGAACCTCTAATAGACCGGGTACACTTGGGGGAACCTGAGCCCAGGTTGCTCACGAACCGCCTGCTTCGGCCCGATCCTGCCATCAGCCCGACTAAGGTTCGACCCATGGCGGAACGGGTTCACCCGTGCTCATGCCTAGCTCAGAAGGGAGTGGGAGAGAGGAGAATGAGGAGGGAACGTGGAGGTGAAAGAGGGGGGTTGCGGAGGCAAAAGAGGAGGGGTGCAGAGGTGAAAGAGGAGGGGTGCGGAGGTGAAAGAGGAGGGGTGCGGAGGTGAAAGAGGAGGGGTGCGGAGGTGAAAGAGGAGCGGTGCGGAGGTGAAAGAGGAGGGGTGCGGAGGTGAAAGAGGAGGGGTGCGGAGGTGAAAGAGGAGGGGTGCAGAGGTGAAAGAGGGGGGGTGCAGAGGTGAAAGAGGGGGGGTGCGGAGGTGAAAGAGGAGGGGTGCAGAGGTGAAGGAGGGGGGGTGCGGAGGTGAAAGAGGAGGGGTGCAGAGGTGAAGGAGGAGGGGTGCGGAGGTGAAAGAGGAGCGGTGCGGAGGTGAAAGAGGAGGGGTGCGGAGGTGAAAGAGGAGGGGTGCAGAGGTGAAAGAGGGGGGGTGCAGAGGTGAAAGAGGGGGGGTGCGGAGGTGAAAGAGGAGGGGTGCAGAGGTGAAGGAGGGGGGGTGCGGAGGTGAAAGAGGAGGGGTGCAGAGGTGAAGGAGGGGGGGTGCGGAGGTGAAAGAGGAGGGGTGCGTGAGGCAGTGGGGAGAGGTGCGCGAGGCAGTGGGGGGAGGTGAGGTGCGCGAGGCAGTGGGGGGAGGTGAGGTGCGCGAGGCAGTGGGGGGAGGTGAGGTGCGCGAGGCAGTGGGGAGAGGCTGGGGGGTAGTGGGGATGGGGGGTGCGTGGGATGGGAGCTCACGAGGCAGCCATAGGAGGCGATGGGGAGGCTGCGCTTGGCGCACAAGTGCAGGCGGGTGCCCGAGCAGTGCACCACGTGGTAGTGCGGTTGAGAGCGGTGGTGATGGGGGGACGTGCCAGGGGAACTTACAAGGCGGCCGTAGGAGGCGATGGGGAAGTGGCACTTGGCGCAGAAGTGCAGGCGAGTGCCCGAGCGGCGCACCACACGGAAGCCCTCCACCCGCACGCCCCTCACCTCCCTCTCCCTCACTGCCCTCTCCGCCTCCATCAACTCCTCCCCCTCCCCGTCCTCCTCTTCTTCCTCCTCTTCTTCTTCCTCTTCTTCCTCGTCGTCCTCCTCCTCCTCCTCCACATCCTCCCCCTCCTCCTCTTCTTCCTCCTCCTCTTCTTCCTCCTCGCCATCTTCATCCATCCATCCATCACCCCCCTCCTGCACTGACTTTGACTGCTCCCTTCCCTCCCACACCTCTTCCCCCTCCTCACTCTCCTCATCCGACTCCTCCTCTTCCCCCTCCTCCGCCTCCTTCCCTTCCTCTTCCTCCTCCTCCTCTTTACCCGCCCCCTCTTCCCTCGTCTTTTCTGCATTTCGGCCATTTCCCCCCTCCCGCTCCTCCTTACCCTCCCCCTCGTATTCCTCTCTATCAATCTCGTCTTCTCCATAATCCACCTTTTCCTCCTCCTCCTCCTCCTCCTCCTCCTCCTCCTCCTCCTCCTCCTCCTCAACCTCCTCCCCTTCCCCACCCGCTTCCTCCCCTTTCTCCCCTGCTTCCGCCACGATCTTCTCTGTCCCCTCGTCCCCGCTCTCCCCGCTCTCCCCGCTCTCCTCGCGCTCTTCGTATTCGCCGAATCGATCTTCTCGCCCCTCGTCGCGCCGCGCCGCCTCGGCCTGCTCGTTCCGATCCATCTCCCTCGTCAGCCGTCGCTCACTCCTCTTCGCTTTCGTCGCCACCGTCGTCGCCGCATCGCCATCGTCGCGCACCGCGGAGACTGTTTCCGCCGCCAGTCGTCGCTTCACTCCGCCCATCGTCGCCCGCTTGGTGTTCCGCGCGCCAACCTGCTATCGAGTCTGCGCGCACACTGGCGGCGAATAAGGAAGCGGAACTTCACACCTGCAGTTGATTCCGTCAAGCCAACCAGCTATCGAAAAGGGACTGGCGAGAAGGGACAGGCGTTTCACATCCGCTGCTGGTTCAGCCACGAAAGCTCAACATACAGGGACGGAGCAGACAACAAACACACAGGACAAAAACGCCGCGCATGAGTATACAGGTTTCACAAATGAACTGAAAAGCACTAAGGGTTCATTTCTGAAGCGCGTCACAAAGGCCTCGCGTCTCAAACGAAGAGATGCAGTGCGGTGGAAATGTTAGACACTTAGGTGTAATGCGGTGCAGACTGGTACAGCGGTTTTATGACGCGATTGAGACATTTGTGTCCAGAGCGGAAATTACCCTAAACCTACAGAACTTGCTAAGAAATTCTAAAACGAGGATAGATTCTAGTTGATTGCATCGGCTACTCGCGTCCCCGCAGCTTGCAGAATCTCGGCGAATTGTTGTGTGCGTGGCATAGGATTGTCCGGGCTCGGCTTTATGGGCCCATTGTAGGGTTTTGCCCGTAGTTCAAGTAAAACTGTAACTGCTGCGTCGTTGCCGACGTGACGTTGTTGTAGGCGAACTCGATTAGCAGCAACTGTTGCTCCCATGTTGTCGGGTCGCCGCACGTAGCACGAATACTACTCCATGGTTTGGTTCGTCCGTTCCGTCTGACCATTGGTATAGGGGTGGTACGACGAACTGAACTGCTCCCGGGTCCCGAACTGTTCCCGGGTCCCGAACTGCTCCCGGGTCCCGAACTGCTCCCGGGTCCCGAACTGCTCCCAAAGGTTCTTCTAGAAGTTGCTAGTAAACTTCATGTCGCGGTCGCTGATTATTGTGCCTGCTATCCCGTGCAGTCGTATGACGGTCGCGATGAACACGCGAGCGGTTTCTTCGACTAAGATCGATTTCCTGCACGAAGCGAAGTGGGTCATTTTCGTCAGTCGGTCACAACAACCGTGTTACAATCCAAGTGGGACTTAGCGAAGGACCACTCAGGGTTGATTGCAGGGTAGTGTTATAGTGGAAGTGTTGAACTCAGGTTAGATTGAATGTAAATGACTGAGATTGATAATAGCATGCATACATCGAGTTTATATAGGAAATACAAAGGAATACTAAACGACCTAGATTAGCCATGTACTCTAAGGGGTACATTCCCTTATTACAGCAGAGTTCAAAACCGTGCGGCGCGGGAACCCGTTCCAAACCTGTTCCCACTATTTTCACTTCAAATGTTTCTGCCTGCATCGGACTTGGTCAGACGGTGACCAGCGTCGTTTCGACTCTTCTGACTCCCCGACTTCGTACTTTCGTAACAAACCGTAACCGCGTCATCAACTACAGGGCTCGAAGGTAACCCCATGCGAAATCCATGGTAACCTGGTGACGAAATCCATGGTAACCTGTGTGAAAGTTAGAACGAAGAATGCTAATTAGAAAGGGAATAGTACAAGGTTTATATAGGCAAAACCTATCAGGGCTGTACCCCATAAGGAGTGCCCCACTACAGCCTAGAGTATAGTTCTGGTACACCCCCATAGGCAAAGTGGGGGACAAGCAACAGAACAAGGCAAGATCAAGCTCATGGTGGATCACGACGTCACCACGCATTCTGAGCACAAGCAAAAGGTCACAAGGCCAGTTCACATGCAGAGTTATATATCAAGGTGAACAAGCAGTACAGTGATCTCAACCTAACAAATGTAAGCATGCAGGTGCAGGTATATATAGATCACAGTACAAGCAAAGTCAAGAGGTGAGCAAGTGAGGCCAGGTAGGCACAAGACCTAACAGAGTACAGAAACGCTGATGATCACAAGGCTGAAGTGCCTTGGTAAAGATATCAGCAGTGTTGGCCCGAGTGGCCACGTAAGCAAGACGAAGCTGACCACACTGCTGCAACTCTCGAGCAAGGAAGTAGCGCAGAGCAATATGCTTCGTTCTGTGCTCCAGTCTGTGCTCCTGACACAAGGCAATCATTGCCTTGTTGTCGACGTACAGAACTGGAGGAGAACGAGGCACCTCTCCCTAGTCGGTCAGCAGGTAGGTGAGCCAGCGTAACTCCTGTGCAGCCATGGCCCCAGCGTATATCTCAGCCTCACAAGTGGAGCTGAGAACAGAAGACAAGCGAGTAGACCACCACGAAATAGAGCCGGAACCAAGGCTGAAGGTGTAACCCTGTGACGACCGCTGCGTACCCAAGTCGTCAACCCAAGAAGCGTCTGCGTGACCAGTGAGGACAACTCGGGCCCTTCCTCCAAGCACGAGCCCCATGGCCGACGTACTGCACAGGTAGCGCAACACCCTCTTAGCTCCAGCCATGTGCTCTAGTCGGTGTCTCCCAGGAGCAACATAGCATGCTAGGATGCTAAGAGGGTATGCCAGGTCAGGTCGAGTGCAGGCCATCAGGTACATGAGGCAGCCCACAAGCTCTGGGTACGGGCCACTCGGCTCTACGGAATCATCCGAAGGCAGAGCTAAGAGCGAGTGGCGAGTAGACAGAGGAGTGGACTGTGGCGAGGAGTACGTGAAGTCGAAGCGCTGAAGGACCTGCTGCACCATGTGTGACTGAGTCAAGGTACTGGTGTGCCGTGCTCTGTCCCGGGTGATCAGCAAGCCAATATAGCTGCGCAGCTCACCGATGTCTGTGCACGTGTGTCTCTTCTGCAGCTCGGACTTCACGTGGGCCACTGCAGCAGTGTCAGCAGTGGCAAAGACCAAGTCGTCGACGTACACGAGGATGTAGAACGGCGGTAGAGTGGTGTCGGTGCGTAGAAACAGCGACGGGTCAGCAGTGGAAGGAGCAAACCCAAGAGCCGCAAGCGTAGTCTTCGGTGTGTCGTGCCACTCACGAGGCGCCTGGCGGAGACCGTAGACTGGCCGCCGGAGGCTCCGCTGGGTACCAGGAGGAAACGACCCAGCGAAGCCAGGTGGGCGGCGCAGCCAGATCTCCTCGTGCAGGCTGCCCTGTAGGAAGGCTGTGCTGAAGTCAAGAGAGTGAAGCTCGTAGTCACGCTGAGCGGCGACGTGCAGCAACACCCGAAGAGTGGTCATCTTCGGGGTGGGAGAGAAGGTCTGAAAGTAGTCAACTCCCTGTCGCTGACTGAAGCCTCGAGCAACGTAGCGCGCCTTGAAGATAGGCGGAGAACCCGGCGGCCGCTTCACCCTGAAAATCCACATGCCATCAACAATGTTCGCCCCAGGTGGGGGAACCACGTAAGTGCCTGTGGACTTCTAGGAAGCCATCTCTGCGTCCATGGCTGTCTGCCACTGAGAGGAGTAGGGACCCTCTATCGCCTCTGCGTAAGAGCGCGGGGTCGGGATGTCTGGTGCATCCGGGTCTCCCTCAGGGGCAAGCAGCATGGACACGAGATGAGGTAAAGCAGCAGCAAAACACTGGAAATCCTCCTGCCTGTCCTCAAAGACGTCCGTGCTAAGAGCACACTCACCCCCGACGGACGGAGGACAGACAGACTCATGTGAAGAAAGAGGAATGACTGAACTAGCAAGGAGATGGGTACAAGTAGGGAAACCTAGCAGTGTTGTACCCCATATGGTCTACCCCACTACAGCCTACACAGACTATGTCATGTATGTTTGACACACCCCCATAGGCAAATTGGGGGAGAACAAGAGGTCACAAGACTGGTCAAGCAAAGCAAGGCAAGCTCAGGGTGGATGAAAACGTCACCACAATCTGAGCACAAGCACAAGGCCACAAGGCCAGTTCACATGCAGAGTTATATATCAAAGTGAACAAGCAAGGTAATGACCAAAACCTAGCAAGGGTAAGCATGCAAGTGCAGGTATATATAGATCACAGTACAAGCAAAGTCAAGAAGTGAGCAAGTGAGGCCAAGTAGGCACAAGACCTAACATCGTACAAAAGCGCTGATGATCACAAGGCTGAAGTGCCTTGGTAAAGATATCAGCAGTGTTGGCCCGAGAGGCCACGTAAGCAAGGCGCAGCTGACCACGCTGCTGTAGCTCACGAGCAAGGAAGTAGCGAAGAGCAATGTGCTTCGTTCTGTGCTCCAGTCTGTGCTCCCGACACAAGGCCAGCATGGCCTTGTTGTCTACGTACAGAACTGGAGGAGAACGAGGCCGCTCTCCCAGGTTAGTCAGCTGGTAGGTAAGCCAGCGTAACTCCTGTGGAGCCATGGCCCCTGCGTAGATCTCAGCCTCACACGTGGAGCTGAGATCAGAAGACGAGCGGGTAGACCGCCACGAAACAGAGCCGGAACCAAGGCTGAAGGTGTAACCCTGTGACGACCGCTCCGTAGCCAACTCGTCAACCCAAGACGCGTCTGCGTGACCAGTGAGGACCACTGGACGCCGCCCTCCAAGCACTAGCCCCATGCCCGACGTACTGCACAAGTAGCGCAACACCCTCTTCGCTGCAGCCATGTGCTCTGGTCGGTGTCTCCCAGGAGCAACATAGCGTGCCAAGATGCTAAGAGGGTATGCAAGGTCAGGTCGAATGCAGGTCATCAGGTACATGTGGCAGCCAACAAGCTCTGGGTACGGGCCACTCGGCTCTACGGACTCATCCGAAGGCAGAGCTGAGAGCGAGTGGCGAGTAGACAGAGGAGTGGCCTGAGGCGAGGAGTACGTGAAGTCGAAGCGCTGAAGGACCTGCTGCACCATGTGTGACTGTGTCAGGGTAATGGTGTGCCGTGCTCTGTCCCGGGTGATCTGCAAGCCAAGGTAGCCGCGCAGTTCACCCAGGTCTGTGCACGTGTGTCTCTTCTGCAGCTCGGACTTCACGTGGGCGAGTCCAGCAGTGTCAGTTGTGGCAAAGACCAAGTCGTCGACGTACACGAGGATGTAGAACGGCGGCAAAGAGGTGTCGGTGCGTAGAAACAGCGACGGGTCGGCAGTAGAAGGAGCAAAGCCAAGAGCCGCAAGTGTAGTCATCAGTGTGTCGTGCCACTCACGGGGCGCCTGGCGGAGACCGTAGACTGGCCGCCGGAGGCTCCACTGGGTACTAGGAGGAAACGACCCAGTGAAGCCAGGTGGGCGGCGCAGCCAGATCTCCTCGTGCAGGCTGCCCTGTAGGAAAGCAGTGCTGAAGTCAAGAGAGTGAAGCTCGTATTCGCGCTGAGCGGCTATGTGCAGCAGCACCCGAAGAGTGGTCATCTTCGGGGTGGGAGAGAAGGTCTGAAAGTAGTCAACTCCCTGCCGCTGACTGAAGCCTCGAGCCACGTAACGCGCCTTGAAGACAGGCGGAGAACCCGGCGGCCGCTTCACCCTGAAAATCCACATGCCACTGACGATGTTCGCCCCAGGTGGGGGAACCTTGTCGACGTAGGTGCCTGTGGACTTCCAAGAAGCCATCTCTGCGTCCATGGCTGACTGCCACTGAGAGGAGTAGGGACCCTCTATCGCCTCTGCGTAAGAGCACGGAGTCGGGATGTCTGGTGCATCCGGGTCTCCCTCAGGGGCAAGCAGCATGGACACGAGATGAGGTAAAGCAGCACGAAACAGTGGAACTCCTCCTGCCTGTCGTCAAGGACGTCCGTGCTAAGAGCACACTCACCCCCGACGGACGGAGGACAGACAGACTCAGACTCAGCAACAAGACTAGCAGCGTAGTCTAGACGACAGTGAGCAGCGAAGTCGACAAGCTCAGCAACTAAGGCAGACGCAGCAGTGGACTCAAAGGAAGGGTCAGTGACAACAGTAGCCAGGAGACGCGTGACAGTAGGACTGGCAGCACGAAGAGAGTCAGACTCCGGGTCAGCAAGAGCAGGAAGAGAGGACTCTGGAGGAGATGGCAAAGGGACACGCAGTGGAGCAGTGGAAGGACGCAGTGCCATCTGGTGCGTGCCTGGGACCGCAGAAGGACGCTGACGCAGAACACGACGACCAGTGCGAGCAGCACGAACAGGCGACGCAGGACGAGACGCAGGACGAGACGCAGGCTCACGACGCTCAGCAAGACCTCCAGTAGTAACAGTGTAGGGAGAAGGAGCAGTCATTGGGGAGGCGGGCTGTAACTGTGACTTGGACTGGACAGGCGGTGGACACTCTAAGGGAGGAGCAGGACCAGTAGAGGGCGGAAGACCAAGAACCTGCTCAAGGAGCGGAACGAAGTACGGCCGTGGCCGCGCAGCACCTCTAGATCCAGCAGGGACAGCACCAGCACCCCCAGCGTCAGCTCCAACAGCTCCAGCAGCTCCACCAGCTGCTCCAGTAGCGCCAACTCCAGCACCCATAGGAGCACCGGCTCCAGCAGCACCTCCAGCTCCAGCACCTCGAGCAGCACCTCCAGCAGCACCCCCAGCTCCAGCACCTCCAGCTCCAGCAGGACCACCGGAAGACGAAGCAGCTCCAGCTCCAGTACCTCCAGCAGCACCTACTCCAGCAGCACCGCCAGCTCCAGCACCGCCAGCAGCTCCAGCTCCAGTAGCACCACCAGGCCCGACAGCTCCAGTACCTCCAGTACGAGCACCTCCGGGACCTGTGGCTCCAGAACCCCCAGCAGCCCCAGCAGCAGAAGGACCTACAGCCGCAGTAGAACCTCCAGCGCCGGAAGCACCACCAGCTCCAGCAGCACAGCGCCAACGCCTAGCAAACCACTCGCGCAGCTCCTGCGGAGAGAGTGGCTCCCGCCGGGACGAAGCACCGGAAGGACCTCCAGGCCCAGCACCACCAGACTCCACACGAGTAGGCCCAGCACCCTCAGGCTCCGCACCCCCAGACTCAGCAACCCCACGCTCAGCACCCCCAGACTCAGCACCCCCAGGCTCAGCACCCCCAGACTCAGCACCCCCAGGCTCCGCACGCTCAGGCTCAGCACCCCCAGACCCGGCACCCGCCGGCTCAGCACCCCTAGCAGCACCAGAGTCAACAGCTACCTCGACAGGCTCGACCGCGTCTACCTGGGACACACCTGAGGGAGCAGGACCCTGGGGGGGGAGGGGGTCTACCGGGGGGGGACCTGGCGCGAGGAAGAGCGGCGGGGGGGGAAGGGGAGCAGTGCGGTAGGGGAAGAGACGGTAGTAGGGAACCGACTCGTCAAACGTGACGTCCTGAGAGGACAGAACACGGCGCGAGGTGGGGTGGTAAAAATGCTAACCAGGCGCGTCAGGGGGGGAGCCAAGGAAGACGCAGGGAACAGCACGGGAGGACAGCTTGTCCGCAGACAAGTCGCGGACGAAAGCTCGAGATCCCCAGAAACGGAACGCAGACGCATCGCCAACCTTCCCTGTCCACCGCAGAGCAGGGGAGGTCTTCGGCATGGAGACCCGGGGCTGAAGGTTGATCTGATGCGCCGCGTACTGAACCGCGAACGGCCACAGAAAATGGGGAGCAGCCGCATGGATCATGGACGTACGAGCGACGTCCATGACCATGCCAATGCGGCGCTCAGCAATCCCATTTTTCTGTGGAGAGGCTGGAAGCGTGAACGTCTGGCGGATGCCCTCCGCACGACAGAAGGCTCGCAGAAGGTCGGAGGAAAACTCTCCACCTCTGTCGGAGTGCAGACGCAGAACAGGAAAGTCCGAGCCGAAACTCTCTCTGAGCTGGAGACGAGCAGCGCGGATCCAATCGATCAACACCTCAGTGACCTCACCCTTGCGGCGCAAGGGGAAGACTGTGGTGTAACGTGAGTAGTCGTCAACCACGAGCAGGAAGTAACGCTCATGACCCTGTCCACGGACGCGGGCGGGGCCCCACACGTCCATGTAGAGAGTCTGCAGCGGAGCCTCTGTTGAAGGAAACTCGGAGGAGTGAGGAGCGGCGCGCTGCCGTCCCTCGACAAAGGGAACGCAGGTAGGGGCAGGCCCCGGAGGAAGGGGAGGGAGGGACCTGGGTAGACCAGAGACAAGGACACGGGAGGCCATGCTTCGGAGACGAGGCAGGGAGGGGTGACCAAGGCAGTGGTGCCAGAGGAGAGTCTGGTGGGACAGGAGGCGACACGAGCAGGGGGAAGACTCAGGACCAGACCGAGACGCTGCAGCTGACACCTGACCCGACGCAGCAACCTGACCAGACGCAGTAACCGAAGGAGACTCGGTCGTCAGTGTGTACAGGCTCGACCCCGGCTGACGGGTAAACGTGGCCAAGTGTCGGCCCGTCCGAGCACACGTGCAGTGGGTCACTCGCTGACTCGCAGGACTGAACTGGTCAACCCCTCCATCCTGCAGGTCAGCACCACTCACCAAGTTCGTAGAGAACGAGGGGAGGTAAAGACCTGACAGGGAGCCAGACGGGGTCGCCGGACACGGTAGGACAGTGGAGTAGTGAGCAAGGACACGACCCCCAGAGGGGTCTGCAAGGGAGACTACAACCGGCCGACTAAGCGGCGTGAGGGTGGTGCGGTCTCGAAAGAAGGAGCGGGAAGCACCCGAGTCAAGGGTGAAGGTGTGCAAGACCGCAGCAGGCGCAGCACCAGAGAGAGCAGACTCACCAGCACCTGGAGCAGGAGACACACTAGCACCTAGAGCAGCAGCCTCACCGACACCTGGAGCAGGAGACGCACGAGCACCTAGAGCAGCAGCCTCACCAGCACCTAGAGCAGCAGACTGGATACCGGGGTCAGGCGGCAAACACAGGTGACAGGCACCCTCAGCACTAGTAGACAATGCATACATTGCAGTGAGAAGAGCATCATAGTCAAGAGCAAAGACATCTACCCTCTGCCTAAGTAGTTCCAGCCAGGAGGGGAGCTTAGCGTCGTCGCCAAACTCTGTACGCCAAGCGTCGCTCAGACGGGCGAAGCAGCGGGACTCTGTGTGACCAGGTGTCCCGCAAGGCTGACCAGTCCGGACACCCGTGCGAATGACGTACGGGCAGCGAGCACTACTCAGTGACCCTCTACTCTGAGCGTACCACTCGCGAAGCTGCTGGGGCGAAAGGGTCCAGTCGATCAGCACCTCAGTGACCTCACCCTTGCGGCGCAAGGGGAAGACTGTGGTGTAACGCGAGTAGTCGTCAACGACCAGCAGAAAGTAGCGCTCATGACCCTGTCCACAGACGCGGGCTGGGCTCCACACGTCCATGTGAAGAGTCTGTAGGGGAGCCTCCGTCGAAGGGAACTCGGAGGAGTGAGGAGCGGCGCGCTGCCGCCCCTCGACGCAAGGAACGCAAGTAGGGGCAGGCCCCGGGGGAAGGGGAGGGAGAGACCGGGGAAGACAAGCGACAAGGACACGGGAGGCCATGCCTCGGAGACGAGGCAGGGAGGGGTGACCAAGGCGGTGGTGCCAGAGGAGAGTCTGGTGAGACAGGAGGCGACACAAGCAGGGGGCAGACTCAGGACCAGACCGGGACGCTGCAGCAAACACCTGACCCGACGCGGCTACCTGACCAGACTCAGCAACCGGAGGAGACACGGTAGTAAGGGTGTACAGGCTCGACCCCGGCTGACGGGTGAGCGTGGCCAGGTGCCGGCCCGTTCGTGTGCACGTACAGTGGGTCACCCGCTGACCTCCAGGAGTGAACTGGTCAACCCACACGTCCTGAAGGTCAGCTCCACTCACCAAGTTCGTGGAGAACGAGGGGAGGTGAAGACCCGACAGTGAGCCAGACAGGACCGCCGGAAACGGCAAAACCGTAGAGGAGCGCGCAAGGACTGGACCCCGAGAGGGGTCAGCCAGGGAGACTGCAACCGGCCGACTGAGCGGCGTGAGTGTGGTGCAGTCGCGAAAGGAGCGGGAAGCTCCTGAGTCAAGCGTGAAGGTGTGCAAGGCCTCAGCAGGCGCAGTACCAGAGAGAGCAGACTCACTAGCACCTGGAGCAGGAGACTCACTAGCACCTAGAGCAGCAGCCTCACCGGTACCTGGAGCAGTAGACGCACCAGCACCTAGAGCAGCAGCCTCACCATCACCTAGAGCAGCAGACTCTATACCTGGGTCAAGCGGCACACACAGGTAAAATGCACCCTCAGCACTAGTAGGCAATGCATACATGGCAGTGAGGATAGCATCATAATCAAGAGCAAAGATATCCACCCTCTGCCTAAGCAAGTCCAGCCAGTCGGGTAGCTCAGCCTCGTCGCCAAACTCGATACGCCAGACGTCGCTCAGACAGGCAAAGCAGCGGGACTGTGTGTGACCAACCGTCCCACAAGTCTGACCGGCCCGATCACCTGTGCGAATGACGTACGGGCAGCAAACGGTACTCCGAGACCCTCGACTCTGAGCGTACCACTCACGAAGCTGGTGCGGCGGAAGAGTCTCGCGCGGACACCGTTGCAGCTGCAGCTGGCCACTGCCAGAAGCTCCCAAACGACCCGCTCCAGGGCGACTCCCACTACGGTCACCCCTACAACCCCAACTAGCGTACCACTCACGAAGCTGCTGGGGCGTGAGGGACTCACGCGGACGTCGCTGGAGCTGCATCTGGCCACCGCCAGTAGCAGCAGTTGCAGCAGGAGTGGCAGTGCAGCAGTAGTGGCAGTGACAGCCGGATCAGCAGTAGCAGCAGGGCAGAGCAGCGCAACTCAGTAGGGCAGGGCGGCGCAGTTCGGCCGAGCAGCGCGGCTCGGCTGGGCGGTGCGGCTCGATTGGCAGGCAGGCGCATACGCGCGGCAGCGGGCTGGTAAGGTAGGCGCGCGGGCAGTGCGGGTAGGGCAGATGCTCACCAGAGGCGGGTAGGGCAGATGCCACCGGCGGTGGTGGGCAGGCGCTCAACGGGTACGGGTAGGGCAGGTCCGGCGCTCGACGGGTGGCTGCAGGCGCTCGACGGCTGGCTGCAGCTGGGCAGGGCCGCGAAGGCGGCAACGGCGGGGGCTACCCCTCCCCGATGTACCTCACACTGTACCACCTTGTCACTCGCCTCCCTGACTCCCTTCGCACTGTCAGGGACCAGTTTCTCGCCCTCTCCCCCACTGACCTCACTGTCGACCTCCTCGAGAAGGAACTCCTAGCAGCTGAGAAGAGCATTGTAGCTGTAGGTGCCTCTCGTGGTGACCCCCGCACCCCCTTCTTTGAGGGGTGCTCCCCCTCCCCCCTCCTCCCCTCCATTGCATCTGCTGCTGCTGTCGACTACCTCGGAGCTGAGGGGGTCGGGGCCGCGTCTGCTCCTAGTGGGAGGCGCAAGGGCGGCAGGGGCAAGGGGGGCAGGGGTGGTGGAGGTGGAGGCGGGGGCGGCGGCGGTGGAGGGGGTGGGGGGGGCGGGGGTGGTGGCGGAAGTGGGAGTGGCGCGGGTGGTGGGGGGGTCACTGGCGGCACAGGGGGTGGTGGCGGCGGCGGCGGTGGTGGGGGTGGTGGGGGCGGTGGTGGCAGTGGTGGCGGCGGTGGAGCGGGTGGCGGGCGCGGTGGAGCGGTACAGCGTGGGGGGTTCGGCGGTGGCCAGAGGCAGCAGCAGCAGCGTCCCGGCGAGACTCCCTCGCCCCAGCAGCTCCGTGAGTGGTACTCTCAGCGTGGGGGGTCTGGGGGTGGAGGTACCTGCCCGTACGTCATCCGGACAGGTGACCGCACTGGCCAGACTTGTGGGAAGTTTCACACGGCGCAGCGCTGTCTCTTTCGCCTCGACGACGCCTGGCGCGAGCAGTTCCCTGACGCCTCTGAGCTGCCCCGCTGGGCTGATCTGCTTATGAAGGGGATTGATATCTTTGCTCTTGATTATGATGCTACCCTTGCTGCTATGTATGCATTGACTATTAGTGCTGAGGGTGACTGTTACCTGAGTGTACCGCCCGACCCGGGTATTGGGACCAGTGAGGCTGCAGCTCTAGGTGCTAGCGCGTCTGCTGCTCTAGGTCCTGGTGAGGCTGCTGCCCTAGGTGCTAGTGCGTCTACGTCTGCTGGTACCGCACCTACTGAGGCACTGCACACCTTCACACTGGACTCAGGTGCTTCCCGCTGTTTCTTCCGCGACCGCACTGCCCTGGAGCAGCTCCCTAGACCGGTTGCTGTCTCCCTGGCCAACCCCTCAGGGGGTCCGGTCCTTGCGACCTCCACCACTGCCCTCCCTTGTCCTGCTGTCCCGTCTGGCACGCTGTCGGGCCTCTACCTCCCCTCGTTCTCTACGAACTTGGTGGCGGGTTCCGCGCTCCAGGACGCGGGTGTTCACCAGTTCACCCCGGCCTACGAGCGTGTGACGCACTGCACGTGCGCCCGGACGGGTCGTCACCTGGCTACCTTCACTCGGCAGCCGGGGTCGGACTTGTACACACTGACCACTGATTCCCCTCAGGTAGCTGCGTCTGCGTCTGCGTCTGCGTCAGGTCAGCTGTCGGCCCCCTGCTCGTGTCGCTCCCTGTCACACAGGACTGTCCTCTGGCACCACCGCCTTGGTCACCCGTCAGTGCAGCGCCTTCGCGGCATGCACTCCAGGTACCTTGTCTCTGGTCTTCCCAGGGTTCTCCCTCCCCTACCACCCTCGCCTGCTCCTCCCTGTCTTCCCTGTGTCGAGGGGCGGCAGCGCGCCGCTCCTCACTCTTCCTCGTTCCCTCCCACAGAGGCTCCCCTGCAGACTCTCCACCTAGACGTGTGGGGCCCCGCCCGCGTCCGGGGACAGGGCCATGAGCGGTACTTTCTGCTGGTCGTCGACGACTACACGCGCTACACCACGGTCTTCCCCTTGCGTACCAAGGGTGAGGTCCCTGATGTCTTGATCCCCTGGATCCGCGCTGCTCGTCTCCAGCTCCGCCAGCGGTTCCAGTCGGACTTTCCTGTCCTACGTCTGCACTCTGACAGAGGTGGCGAGTTTTCCTCTGACCTCTTGGCAGCCTACTGTGCGGAGCACGGCATCCGCCAGACGTTCACTCTCCTGGCCTCTCCGCAGCAGAATGGGGTTGCTGAGCGCCGCATTGGTCTTGTCATGGAAGTCGCTCGTACCTCCATGATCCATGCGGCTGCCCCCCATTTCCTGTGGCCGTTTGCAGTGCGGTACGCCGCGCATCAGCTCAACCTCTGGCCCCGTGTCTCTGTTCCGGAGACCTCGCCTACCCTGCGTTGGACGGGGGAGGTTGGCGATGCGTCGGTGTTCCGAGTCTGGGGAGTAGCGTGCAACTACAGCATCGTACAGCTCCTTAGCGGTCTTATGCTGGCCAAAATGCTCGCGCTCATCTAACGGCAGGTGGCTGCAAACGGCTAGGCGAGCATGAGCGTCACGGGTCTCCCACTGTGAGCGAGCAGTACTGTCAGCAGTAGCAGCAGGTGCGGGAGCGGCGCCGGACGTGTGGTCAAACAGGGAAACATCGTCCTTGGCAGTGATCTGGAGGAACAGGTGTAGGTCATCGAGCCAAACGTCAAACTTAATCGGACGGCCCTCAGCGTCAAAGGTGAGAACGGTAGGACTGGCCATATTGGCAGAAGCAGCAGTAGGAACAGTAGTAGCAGGAGCAGTAGTAGCAGTAGCAGTAACAGGAGCAGCAGGTGCTGCAGGTGGTGCACAGTAGGGCGGCGCGATTCGGTCAGGGCGGCGCGGCTCGGTCAGGGCGGCGCGGCTCGGTCAGGGCGGCGCGACTCGGGCAGGACGGCGCGGCGCGGCTCGAGCAGGGAGGGCGGGCCGGCGCGCGGTCTGCGGCTGTGCGGGGGTGCGGCCTACGTGCGGGCTGCAGCGTTCGCGGTGGCGGCGGCCTACGAGGGGGCGGCGGCCTTCGAACGGGCGGCGGCCTACGGGCTCGAGGCGGCGGCGCGCGACGGTCGACGGGCAGCTCGCGGGCTGCGCTAGGGGCCGCGCTAGGCCAGGGCGGGCTGCGCGTGGGCTGTCAGAGGTCCACTGGTGATCCCCGATTGATCCTAGGGAAGGGTTACAGGCTCGTTGTCCTGGGGGGTTATGGGCGCACTGACCCGCTACTTAACAAGCCCTTTTATCCCAATGGTCTAGTGGTTGGGATTCTGACATGGTATCAGAGCGAAGGTCTCGGGTTCGAATCCCAGTGTGTGCACTTCGGGCATCCTAGTGCGGAGGGGTGTCAGAGGTCCACTGGTGATCCCCGATTGATCCTAGGGAAGGGTTACAGGCTCGTTGTCCTGGGGGGTTATGGGCGCACTGACCCGCTACTTAACAAGCCCTTTTATCCCAATGGTCTAGTGGTTGGGATTCTGACATGGGCGGCGTCGAGTGCGTGGGCGGCTAGGGGGTCGCGCGCACGAAGAAAAAAGGGCCGCGCGGGCGGCTAGCGGGCTACACGCTCGAAAAACGGGCCGCGCGCGGGCGGCTAGCGGGAGAAGCAGGGCGCGCGAGGGCGCACTAGGAACGAGGCGCACGAGGGCGCTAGCGAGGGACGGCGCACGAGGGCGCTTCTAGCGGAACGGTGGGCCCTTAGGAAAATCGGTCCTAGGTTCCTAACCTAGGCTCGTAATACCATGTCAAAATGAGAGAAGTGATTGCACTAGGAAAAGGTTGGGTACAAGTAGGAAACCCTAAACTTACTGTACCCCATAGTAACTATCCCACTACAGCCTAAACAAACTGTAGCACATATAACATTTGACACCTTAGTGTGTGGGTTGGTGCAAACCTCCCGACTCGACCAAATTGCAAGTTCCTCTACTCTGGCTACTTCCAGCGCGATCTGCGCTGCTGGATGATGTGTTTAGCCACGATGCCCGGCGGGAAAACGCTGAGGGCCGGAACCTGTACATCGCAACCAATAGAAAGCGACCACCTGGCCGTGCCCAACTGTCGCTCACAATCGCGATACATTGGTTGTTTGTGACACAACATTTGGCCAATTTACAGGCGCGACTCGGGAAAACGGGGGTTCAGACACAAGTGTCTCCACAGGAATGTACCCTTAGTGCAATCCTCGATACCTCGATTCATTGCACCCGTAACACTTGGTATTCAGAGCTACTTTCTTTCGGACCGCGCAACTCTGCACCCTAGGAAATCAACTTTTGATTTTTCACTTGAGGGGACTCACGCACCTTAGCCCCTAGGAGCTGCTGTCCTCGCGTTCTCTCGTAAACGCGTGCAGCCACGACTGCGCCTAGACTAAGACGAGCCGACGCCCTTCGTAATGGCCGAGCATATCGACGTCACCACCCTCACATAGGAGCACCTGAACGATCTGCTGTGGCAACTTCGCCAAAACTCTGAAGAAATCGCGGCGCTGACGGCAGAACGTACGTCCCTGCAGAATGACGTCGCACGAGCACAGCAAGCACAATCGCAAGCACCTGGCACCCCGGTACAGCCCGCACCACAGACAACACAACACGGAAGCGTGGGGCAACCCGCGAGCGCGGCCAGTGATGGCGTGATGGAGACGACGACCACGGCGCGACACACCCCGAGGCGACGAATGCGGCCCGAAGCCAACCGCGCGTCACAATTTCGGCACCGATCAACGATTCGGCACTGCCGTCACTGATGCCGCTGAAGCCACAGCGTCCGCCATGTTTCGACTAATTTTTGTCATCATCAAGAACAGTAATTATGCCTCTTAAGATTTGCAATTACCGTTCAGGTGTGGTAGTTCACGATGAACATGTTTTTCGACGCCAACTACGTCTCGGAGGATACGGCGAAAATTCGCTACGCCGTGTCGCTGCTGCGAGGACAAGCGCCACGGGTCTGGGGGTGTTCTCTCTTGCCCGTACGTCATTTGCACCGGCGAATGCAAGGGTCAGACGTGCGGCAAGCCTCACACCCACTACCGCTGCTTCTCCCGTCTAGATGATGCTTGGCGCAATGAGTTTAGCGATGATCATGAGACGCCCCGCTGGGCAGATCTGCTTAAGGCTAAAGTAGACATATTTGAACTTGACTTTGATGCTATTCTCACTGGCATGTATGCTTTGTCTACTAGTGCTGAGGGTGACTGTTACTTGTGCGTGCCGCCTGACCCAGGTATAGAGTCTGCTGCTCTAGGTGCTGGTGAGTCTGCTCTCTCTGGTACTGCGCCTGCTCAGGCCTTGCACACTTTCACACTTGACTCTCGTGCTACTCGCTGTTTCTTTCGCGACAGCACCACATTCACACCCCTCGCTAGACCCGTTGCTATCTCCCTGGCCAACCCTTCGGGGGGCCCGGTGCTTGCACGTTCCACCACTGTTCTCCCGTGTCCGGCCGTTCCGTCCGGCTCACTGTCAGCATGTGGCGATCTGCACGTGTGCACGGACTGGCCGTCACCTGGCCACGTTCACCCGTGCGCCAGGATCCAGTCTTTACACACTTACCACTGAGGCTCCCCAGGTAGCTGCGTCGGGTCAGGTAGCTGCGTCGCGTCAGGCGTCAACCCCTTGTGTGTGTCGCCACCTCTCCCACCAGACTCTCCTCTGGCACGCCTCGGGTCTCCTTGCCGGATACCTCGCCGACACTGCGCTGGACGGGGGAGGTTGGTGATGCGTCGCGCTTCCGGGTCTGGGGCTCTCGTGCCTTTGTCCGCGATACCACCGCGGACAAGTTCTCCTCTCGCGCCATTCCCTGTGTCTTCCTTGGCTTTGTCCCTGACGAGCCTGGCTCTGCAGTTTTACCACCCCACCTCGCGCTGTGTCTTTGTCAAAGTTATATTTAAGATATATCCTGCTTGCTGTAGTTACTATAGTTATTGTTCTTTGCTGTTGGTGGTGCACCTCTTGTTTGTGTTTCTCGACTATATCTTGTATGCTTTGCTTTAGTGAAGCTAACTTTGTTTGGTCAAGATTCTCGCTACTCCCTTGGCCTCGACCCTCGTCACCCGCTTGGCCTAGGCTACTAAGCCTAGGCCCTCCTTAAACCCGGTTACCAGCTACGATAGTGTTTTAATATGGTATTGAGCTAGGTCGTTCCCGACCTATTTTTTGAAAGGGCCCACCGTTAGTTATCGTGATGGCGCGTCCCGTCCTTCCCCGTCGCTCGCCCGTAGCAAAATCCGTCACGGTAGTCGTAACAGACGCGACGGTCGCGGCGGGAGCGATGGCGTTCGTCGACCCGCTGTTTCGCGCCGCTGCTCTTGCCCCCCGTCGGCCCCTCGAACCGCTGATGCCTTCCCCGTCGCCCTTCCCCGTCACGCTGCCTCGTCGCGGCTCACTGTCGCGGAAACGTTGACGGTCGCAGTGGGGGGGGGAGAGGAGAGGGGGAAAAGGGTGGCGACCGTCACTTTAGCACCACAGCCAGCCTGCGTTCTGTCCCGTCCCGTTCCGTCCCCGCCTGCCCTCCCGTCGACTTCGCAGCTGCTGTGAAGGGAGTGGCGGGAATGGCGGGCGTGGCGGGAGTGGTGGGAATGGCGGGCGTGGCGGGAGTGGCAGGAGTGGAGGGAATGGCGGGCGTGGCGGGAGTGGCGGGAGAAGCTGCTGCTCCGCCACTGCATGCTACAGATCGTCCACGACCCGCAAGCCCGCCAGTAAACGAACCAGCAGACCCGCAGACCCACTAGCAAGTGAACCAGCGGACCCGCGAGCCCGCGAGCAAGCCCGTCAAGAGCGAGCACCAGGCACCAGCACCAGCGCCAGCACCAGGAACAAGTACCAGCACCAGCGCCAGCACCAGGAACCAGTACCAGCACCAGCTCCAGGGCCAGCCGCCAGCACCAGCACCAGCTCCAGGGCCAGCCGCCAGCACCAGCACCAGCTCCAGGGCCAGCCGCCAGCACCAGCACCAGCTCCAGGGCCAGCCGCCAGCACCAGCACCAGCTCCAGGGCCAGCCGCCACCACCAGCACCAGCACCAGGGCCAGCCGCCAGCACCAGCACCAGCACCAGGGCCAGCCGCCAGCAGAGAACCCAACCAGCAGAGAACCCCGCCAGCAGAGAACCCCGCCAGCAGAGAACCCCGCCAGCAGAGAACCCCGCCAGCAGAGCACCATCCTCTGCCCTGCCTCTCCCCTCCCGCGGCTCCTACTGTGGGGGGTAGGTGGCGGGAGCGGGGGGGTGGGAGGGCTGGCTGCAGTGTGAAGGACAGGGCAGAGACAACTGTGGGTTGGGCAGGGGTGTGGAGGAAGGAAGGGAGGGAGGGGGTGCGGTTCCAGGGGGTGGCTGAAATGGGGGGTGAGGTTGAAGGAGGGTGGTTGATTGGGGGTGGGGATGTGGGGGTTAGTAAGAGGGGACGCTGCGGCCACCCCCCCACCTCCTCTCCTCATCCCCCAATCAACCCCCCTTTCGTAAAAGGGGGTTAGTAAGAGGGGACACCGCGGCCACCCCCCCACCTCCTCTCCTCATCCCTCACTCACCTCCTCCTGTGTTCTCATCTCCTCTCCTCTCCTCTCTCCCTCTCGCCGCCTCCCCTCACGTACCCCTCTGCCGTCTCCCACTGCGTCAGCTATACCCCTTCAGGGGGTGTTGACTACTCTAGTTCCTACTGCAAGCAGGCTAAGGGGGTGTGTCAAAGTTATATTTAAGATATATCCTGCTTGCTGTAGTTACTATAGTTATTGTTCTTTGCTGTTGGTGGTGCACCTCATGTTTGTGTTTCTCGACTATATCTTGTATGCTTTGCTTTAGTGAAGCTAACTTGTTTGGTCAAGATTCTCGCTACTCCCTTGGCCTCGACCCTCGTCACCCGCTTGGCCTAGGCTACTAAGCCTAGGCCCTCCTTAAACCCGGTTACCAGCTACGATAGTGTTTTAACAGTCTTCCCCTCTCAGGACGTCACTTTCGACGAGTCGGTTCCTTTCTATCGTCTCTTCCCCTACTGCACTGCGCCTCTCCCCCACCCCGCCGCTCTTCCTTGCTCCAGGTCCCCCTCCGGTAGACCCCCTCCCCCCTCAGGGTCCTGCTCCTTCAGGTGTCTCTCAGGTAGACCCTCCTCCCGTCGTCGAGCCTGTCGAGGTCACTGGTGACTCAGGTGCTGCTTGGGGTGGTCCCGCTCGGGGTGCTACGTCTGGGGGTGCTATGCCTGGGGTTGTGGAGTGTGAGGGTGCTGAGCCAAGGGGTGCTGAGTTGGATGGTGCGGAGCCTAGAGGTGCTGAGCCTGGGGTTGAGGAGCCTGGGGGTGCTGAGTCTGGAAGCGCGGAGCCTGAGGTTGCAGAGCTTAGGAGTGCGGAGCCCGGGGGTGCTGTGCCGGTCCGTACGGAGCCGAGGAGTGTTGAGTCTGAGAGTGCGGCGCCTAGGGGTACTGCACCTGGGGGTGCTGAGCCTCGAGGCACTGTGTCTCCTTTGCGCGCGCCTCTCTCGCCGCAACAGCTCCGTGAGTGGTACGCTACCCGCACCCGCTCTCGACTTGGTACTACTGGTCCTGGAGGCGGTGCAGCTGGAGCTGGAGGTGCTGGAGCGGGAGACCCTGGAGCTAGAGGTGCCGGTTCTGCGGGTGCTATTGCTGGAGGTGCTGGAGCTGGAGACCCTGGAGCTGGAGGTGCCGGCCCTGGGGGTGCTGCTGCTGGAGGTACTAGAGCTGGAGACCCTGGAGCTGGAGGTGCCGGTCCTGGGGGTGCTGCTGCTGGAGGTGCTGGAGCTGGAGACCCTGGAGTTGGAGATGCCAGTTCTGTGGGTGCTGCTGCTGGAGGTACTGGAGCTGGAGACCCTGGAGATGGAGGTGCCAGTCTTGGGGGTGCTTATGCTGGAGGTGTTGGAGCTGGAGACCCTGGAGTTGGAGGTACCGGTTCTTGGGGTGCTATTGCTGGAGGTGCTGTCACTGGGGGTACCGCACCGACGCGACTGTTCTTCTCTCCTCCGACGCCGTCGAGTTTGCCACCGCCTGACACAGTACTTCGTCAGGTCCTTGGCCTTCCGTCTTCTACTGGCCTACCGTTACAGCCCGGCTCCCCACTGCCCGCTCCTACCCCCTACACTGAGCAGCAAGCCTCGCTTATAGAGCGTCGTGAGCCCGAGTCTCGCTCTGCCTCACCTGTTTGCACTGCTCGCACTGGTCGCACTGGTCGCACTAGTCGTCAGCATCCTCCTCCTGTCCTTGACACACACACTATGGGGCTTCGTCCTTCTTCTGCTCCACAACGTGTCCCTCTGCCGTCGCCTCCTGCGTCCTCTCTCCCCGAGGGTGTGGACCCTGAGTCTGACTTAGTTCGTGCTGCCAGTCCTACTGTCACGCATCTCCTTGCGACTGTTGTCACTGACCCCTCCTTTGAGTCTACTGCTGCGTCTGCTTTAGTTGCTGAGCTTGTCGACTTTGCTGCTCGCTGTCGTCTAGACTACGCCGCTAGTCTTGTTGCTGAGTCAGAGTCTGTCTGTCCTCAGTCCGTCGGGGGTGAGTGTGCTCTTAGCACGGACGTCCTTGAGGACAGGCAGAAGGACTTTGAGTGTTTTCCAGCTGCTGTACCTCATCTCGTGTCCTCGCTACTTGCACCTGAGGGAGACCCGGATGCTCTAAACATCCCGACCTCGCGCTCTTACGCAGAGGCGATTACGGGTCCCTACTCCTCTCAATGGTAGACAGCCATGGATGCAGAGATAGCATCCTAAAAGTCCACAGGCACTTACGTCGACGCGGTTCCCCCACCTCGGGCGAACATAGTCGATGGCATGTGGATTTTCAGTGTGAAGTGGCCGCTAGACTTCTCCGCGTGTCTTCAAGGCGCGTTACGTTGCTCGAGGCTTCAGTCAGCGTCAGGGAGTTGACTACTTTCAGACCTTCTCCCCCACCTCGAAGATGACCACTCTTCGAGTGCTGCCGCACGTCGCTGCTTAGCGTGACTACGACCTCCACTCCCTTGACTTCAGCACAGCGTTCTTGCAGGGCAGCCTGCACGAGGAGATCTGGCTGCGCCGTCCTTGTGGCTTCACTTGGTCGTTTCCTGAGGGTACCCGGTGGAGCCTCCGAGGCCAGTCTACGGTCTCCACCAGGCGCCTCGCGAGTGGCACGACACACTGAGGACCACACTAGCGGCACTTGGGTTCGCTCCTTCCTCTGCTGACTCGTCGTTGTTCCTGTGCACCGACACTTCGCTGCCGCTGTTCTACATCCTCGTGTACGTCGACGACTTGGTTTTTGCCACTGCTGACACTGAGGCACTGACTCTAGTGAAGTCGGAGCTGCAGAAGAGACACACGTGCACAGACCTGGGTGAGTTGCGCAGCTATCTTGGCTTGCAGATCACCCAGGACAGAGCACAGCGCACCATTACCTTGACTCAGTCACACATGGTGCAGCAGGTCCTTCAGCGCTTCGACTTCCAGTACTCCTCACCACAGGCCACTCCTCTTCCTACCGGTCTCTCGCTCTCAGCTCTGCCTTCGGATGAGTCCGTAGAGCCGAGTGGACCGTATCCAGAGCTTGTGGGCTGCCTCATGTACCTGATGACCTGCACTCGACCTGACCTTGCTTACCCTTTTAGCATCCTGGCACGCTACGTTGTGCCCGAGAGACACCGACCAGAGCACTGGCTGGCCGCTAAGAGGGTGATGCGCTGTGCAGTACGTCGGGCATGGGGCTCGTGCTTGGAGGACGGGGTCGAGTTGTCCTCATTGGTCACGCAGACCCTTCTTGGGTTGACGACTTTGCTACGCAGCGGTCGTCACAGGGTTACACCTTCAGCCTTGGCTCCGGTTCCGTTCCGTGGCGGTCTACCCGCTCGTCTTCTGTTCTCAGCTCCAGTTGTGAGGCTGAGATCTACGCATGGGCCATGGCAGCACAGGAGTTACGTTGGCTCACCTACCTGTTGACCGACTTGGGAGAGCCGCCTCGTTCTCCTCCAGTTCTGTACGTCGACAACAATGCCATGATTTCCTGGTGTCAGGACCACAGACTGGAGCACATCGCTCTGCGTTACCTCCTGGCTCGAGAGCTGCAGAAGCGTGGACAGCTCTGTCTTGCGTACGTGGCCACTCGGGCCAACACTGCTGATGTGTTCACCAAGGCGCTTCCGCCTAGTGACCGTCAGCGCTTCTGTACTGCTCTTGGCCTTGTACCTGTTTCGTCTCACCTACTTATTTCTTGACCTTGCTTGTAGTGTGTTCTCTATTATATACCTGCATGCCTACACTTGCTAGGTAGTGATCACTGTACTGCTTGCTGATACTTATATACCTCTGCATGTGAACTGGCCATGTGGCCCTTTGCTTGTGCTCGGAGTGTGTGGTGACGTTGTGATCCACCCTGAGCTTGCTTTGCTTCTCTTGACTGGTCTTGTGACCCCTTGTTCTCCCCCACTTTGCCTATGGGGGTGTGCCAAACATATATGCTTAGGTTATTTATCTAGGGTGTAGTGGGGTAGCCACTATGGGGTACAACCCCTTGTTCCTATTTTGTACCAAACTTTCTCGATAGTCTCATCCATTCCTAGCTACGTATTCTAACAGTCCAGGCCTCCTCACATGGCCCTCTGCTTCCCTTAGGTCAAGCGGCTCCAGTGCACGTTTTTTACAAGAGCTCGGCATGCTGTGAGAGCGGCTCCATTTTGTGCTCGTGCTTTGTAGTTTAAAGTCTTGTCTGCCATGGCGAGTCACACCTTCCCCCTGTAGTTCACAAGCATGGCGTCATCGCCAGATTCTAGCAGTACCGTTGATAGGCGACAGCGCCCTTTTACCGTTCAGACTAGCGCTGCCGCACGTGCACGGACGTCTCCTCGCCCTATCTTGCCCCAGCCCGATGCTCCCGTTAGTTCTTCTGCCCGAGATGAACCGAGCACTCGCTCGACCGTCCTCGCCCCACCCTTCCTTGAGTGGTTGTCCCCACCTTTCCTAAGCGTAACCGCCCGCAGGGACAGATGAAGCGCAACGCCGACGCTGCCCCGCCAAGTCCTCGCCACCGCATGTCGAAACGCAAGCGGAATGCCATTACCGCGAAGGAGAAACTCCACTGGTTGAAGATGCAGGACTCTCAGCCCGACCTATCTTATCGCGCGCTGGCGAAGCTCGCAAACGTGCAGCCCTGCCAGATCCGCGAATGGAAGAAGATGAGGGAGCAGCTGGAGGTCGCTTCCAGCTGCCGTCGTCGCCTAATGGGGCACGGGCGCAAGTCGAAGTACCCGTTTATGGAACGGGCTGTCTACCGCCAGTTCCTGAAACACCGGGCAAGGGGCCTTGCCATCACGGTCAGCATGCTCCAGAAATGGAGCGCCAAGTACATGAAGCACAGGATGCCTGGGGTCAACTGGCACGCTTCGTTCCGGTGGGCCACTCGTTTCCGCGCGCGCTGGCATTTGGCGAGGCGGGTGAAGACGAAGATGGGACAGAAGCTGGCAGCGGGTAAGTGAAGCGTAATCATGCTCTCGGTTAGCCCGTGGCAATGTTTAGCTAATGTTTCTCGTTCCTCTGTTCGCAGATTGCAAGGCCAAGGTAGAGTCGTTTTGGGAGTTCGTGCGCCAGATGCGCTCTCTGCATGATTACCCGCTCGACCTCATCGTGAACGCGGACCAGGCTCCGCTTTTCCTGGAGATGCCGGCGGAGCGCACGCTCGAGATGAAGGGAGCGCGCATGGTTCACGTACGGAGTGCAGGCTATGAGAAGGAGCGTGTTACTGTCATGCTGGCAGTAACAGCGAGCAGGCTCAAAGTTCCGCCATACGTGGTTTTTAAGCGCAAGACTGTCCCGAAGGTGCCCATCCCTGCCGGTAAGCGACCCTCGTTTACGATGTTGTCCGTGCTCTTGCCTGTCAAATGTCGCAACCGAACCTTACCCTCTTGTGTTGTTTGGCAGGTGTGGTTATCTGTGCACAGGATAAAGGTTGGATGGACGAAGCCCTGGTGCAGGACTGGATCACCCAGGTGATGGTGCCGTTTCTAAAGCCCTTGCGTGAAACAATCGGACGCCGCAGGGAGGGCTTGGTTGTGCTCGACTCCTACTGCGGCCATTTGACCGAGGTGGTTGGGCAGACCATGCGGATGTTTCGGCTGTCCCGGGCTGTCATCCCAGGGGGCTGCACACCTCTAGTGCAGCGTATGGATGTGTCGGTGAACCGCGCGTTCAAGCGCGGTGTGCGTCTTCGCTACAGTGTCTGGTTTGAAGAAGAGGGAATCAACCTCACCACCAAGGCTGGTGAGTTGAAGCCCTAAGATCCGCTTGCGTAACTACGAATCCGTGTCAGTGAGAGCTCTGTATGCTCACATTTGTCCTTGTCTACCCTTCCCCGTCCCCCAGGCAATCTGAAGAAGCCGCCAGCGGAGTTGGTGCTCCGCTGGATCGATGAGTCATGGGAAGCAATCCCAGTGGAGCTCGTGAAGAAGGCGTTCGTCACGTGTGGGATCTCCACCCCCATCGATGGCAGCAAGGACCACCTCATCCTTGCCCACATGCGGGACAAAAGTGAGGTGTAGGTCCTTGACAACGTCAACAACATGGTTGACGACGATCTCGTCGTCAACCCCTTCTACGCCGAAGTCCCCATGCCGGCCGAGGAGCTGCAGGCGGCGGCACAGGAGGCTGACGCCGCAGAGGAGGACGCGGAGGCGGCGGCGGCAGAGGAGGAGGGGGTTGTGCTTGAGGAAGGTGGGGAGGCAGAAGAGCCCATCGATGACGAGTGGTGGGGCCCTGGCCGCTATGACGGGGAAGAGTGTGACGAGTGGCATGCAGGGGACGATTCTGAGCAAAAAACACTAAGTAGAGCCCTCTGATGCTAAAATTGTGGATGTCTAGGATGTGGTGATGTTGTGGTTATGGTTCTGCAGTCTAGGTGACACTGTCAATATCTAGGTGCTAGCGCAGTATTTCTGTAGTTCCTGTAATGTCCCCTGTATTAAATGGAAGCAAAATTATATTTTTTACCGACTATATCACCCCCCCCCCCCCCCCCCCCAAGTCTTATAGAGAATCAGCCAAAAAGGGGGGTGTAGTAGAAACGAGGTCGCCCATAGCACCCACCCCGCATAAGCTACCCGGGGGTGCTCAATCATGGGGGAGTGTTTTGTTCGGGAGAATACGGTATGGTTAAGCACTATGTTCATTAAATTTAGCAGGCCTAACAGGGAAACACTACATACATGATATTAGCTGCTCATTTCATCATCTTCATCACTAGAACTACCTCCTGCATCTCCTACTGGCTCCTCATCATCTACATCTACTGCCTCCTCCTCATGCTTGCCCTTCTTGTTGTTGCCTGGGGTTGGGGTGCAGATGGGAGCATTGCTGAAAGGCTTCCGCTTTTTGTAACTCCGCCAGATCTCAACTACCTCATCGTAGTTGGGCTCGTACTGCATGAGGGACAGACACATGAGGTCCCCAAGCCTCGCGTCCTTGATCTCCCTTTCGCCGCCATGTCTTAATCACGTTTTGCCGGGTGAATCCCCTTTCACACTTCACTGTGCTGAGGGGAATCACAGCCACCGCCACCTAGAGCTGCACCAGATTGGGGTAGCTCTGCCGCCAGTCAGGCGTCTTGAGCATCGCTGTTAGTCCGCTGTGGAAGCTCCTCTCTTCCTTAGGGGCACGTGCAAGGACTGAACAAAAGAGGCGAAGCTCCTTGCCTGCCAGCTTCTTGTTGATGCCTGGGGGAAGGGAGGGAGGGAGGGAGAAGAAGAGGCAAATGAGCGAACAGCACAAAGGATTCTCAAGCATAGGGATGAAATCATGACTTCACAAATTACCCATAACGAACCTGGCCAGATCTCCTCACGGTCCTGAGCCTTGAACATCGTCACCAGCGAGTGAAGCCACTCCTGGCAACGAGCATTCTGCTCAGACTTGCTTTGTGGCCATGCATCAGGTGTGAACAGGCGGACTCCAGAGAGCGAGTCGAGATCACCGAGCCTTCTCTCCAGGTTCGCCACGATCCTCTCTGCGAACTTGGTGCACAACTAGATGTAGCCGTCGTGGTCCTCCGGGCCGCTGTACGAGTCCACGGGCTTGTCGTGAAGGGTAAATGTGATAGAAGATGGTCGGTTGTCGTTGTCGACACCTTCCACCTTCACTTCGCGGCTACACCCCGGGCCATGGCGCTCCAAGAAAGGTGACAGCCACTGGCTCAAGCCACCGCCAAAGTCATCGCCGCAGTCCACGTAGCGGCTCTCGATGTGACGGTTTTGTCATAATGAACAAGAGTGAATGCACTAGGAAAGGGGTGGGTACAAGTAGGAAAACCTAAAACTGTTGTACCCCATAGGAACTACCCCACTACAGCCTAAACAGACTATAGCATATAAGTTTGACACACCACCATAGGCAAAGTGGGGGAGAGCGAGGGGTCACAAGACCAGTGAAGAAAAGCAAAGCAAGCCCAGGGTGGATCACAAAGTCACCACGCATTCTGAGCGCAAGCAGATGGCCACAAGGCCAGTTCACATGCAGAGTTATACAACAGTGATAAAAAACCTAGCAAGTGAAAGCATGCAGGTATAAATATATAGATCACAGTACAAGCAAAGTCAAAAAGTGAGCAAGTGAGGCAAGGTAGGCCAGTACAGAAACGCTGATGATCACAAGGCGGAAGTGCCTTGGTGAAGATATCAGCAGTGTTGGCCCGAGAGGCCACGTAAGCAAGACGAAGCTGACCCCACTGCTGCAACTCTCGAGCAAGAAAGTAGCGAAGGGCAATGTGCTTCGTTCTGTGCTCCAGTCTGTGCTCCTGATACAAGGCCAGCATGGCCTTGTTGTCGACGTACAGAACTGGAGGAGAACGATGCGGCTCTCCCAAGTCGGTCAGCAGGTAGGTGAGCCAGCCTAACTCCTGTGCAGCCATGGCCCCTGCGTAGATCTCAGCCTCACAGCTGGAGCTGAGAACAGAAGACGAGCGGGTAGACCACCACGAAACGGAACCGGAGCCAAGGCTGAAGGTGTAACCCTGTGACGACCGCTGCGTAGCCAAGTCGTCAACCCAAGAAGCGTCTGCGTGACAAGTGAGGACAACTCGAGCCCGTCCTCCAAGAAAGTAGCCCCATGCCCGACGTACTGCACAGGTAGCGCAACACCCTCTTCGCTGCAGCCATGTGCTCTGGTCGGTGTCTCCCAGGAGCAACATAGCATGCCAAGATGCTAAGAGGGTATGCCAAGTCAGATCAAGTGCAGGTCATCAGGTACATGAGGTAGCCCACAAGCTCTGGGTACGGGCCACTCGGCTCTACGGACTCATCCGAAGGCAGAGCTAAGAGCGAGAGACCGGTAGGAAGAGGAGTGGGCCTGTGGTGAGGAGTACTGGAAGTCGAAGCGCTGAAGGACCTGCTGCACCATGTGTGACTGAGTCAAGGTAATGGTGTGCCGTGCTCTGTCCCGGGTGATCTGCAAGCCAAGATAGCTGCGCGGTTCACCTAGGTCTGTGCACGTGTGTCTCTTCTGCAGCTCCGACTTCACGTGGGCGAGTCCCTCAGTGTTAGCAGTGGCAAAGACCAAGTCGTCGACATACACGAGGATGTAGAACAGCGGCAGCGAAGTGTCGGTGCGCAGAAACAGCGACGGGTTAGTAGTAGAAGGAGCAAACCCAAGAGCCGCAAGCGTAGTCCTCAGTGTGTCGTGCCACTCACGGGGTGCCTGGTGGAGACCGTAGACTGGCCGCCGGAGGCTCCACTGGGTACCAGGAGGAAACGACCCAGTGAAGCCAGGTGGGCGGCGCAGCCAGATCTCCTCGTGCAGGCTGCCCTGTAGGAAAGCAGTGCTGAAGTCAAGAGAGTGAAGCTCGTAGTCATGCTGAGCAGCGACGTGCAGCAGAACCCGAAGAGTGGTCATCTTTGGGGTCGGGGAGAAGGTCAGGAAAAAGTCAACTCCCTGTCGCTGACTGAAGCCTCGAGCAACGTAACGCGCCTTGAAGACAGGCGGAGAACCCGGCGGCCGCTTCACCCTGAAAATCCACATGCCACTGACGATGTTCGCTCCAGGAGGGGGAACCTCATCGACGTAGGTGCCTGTGGACTTCCAGGATGCCATCTCTGCGTCCATGGCTGACTGCCACTGAGAGGAGTAGGGACCCGTAATCGCCTCTGCGTAAGAGTGCGGGGTCGGGATGTCCGGTGCATCCGCGTCTCCCTCAGGTGCAATCAGCATGGACACGAGATGAGGTACAGTGGCTGCAAAGCACTCAAAGTCCTCCTGCCTGTCCTCAAGGACGTCCGTGCCAAGAGCACACTCACCCCCGACGGACGGAGGACAGACAGACTCAGACTCAGCAACAAGACTCGCGGCGTAGTCTAGACGACAGTGAGCAGCAAAGTCGACAAGCTCAGCAACTAAGGCAGACGCAGCTTTGGACTCAAAGGAAGGGTCAGTGACAACAGTGGCCAGGAGACGTGTGACAGTAGGACTAGCAGCACGAAGAGAGTCAGACTCAGGGTCCGGACCATCAGCAAGGGAGGACGCAGGAGGAGACGATGAAGGGACACGCTGTGGAGCAGTGGACGGACGACATGCCATCTGGTGCATGCCGGGGACAAGAGGAGGACGCAGACGCGGAACACGACGACTAGCGCGTGCAGTGCGAACGGGTGACGCAGGACGAGACGCAGGCTCACGACGCTCAGCAAGGCCTCCAGTCGGACCAGTGTAAGGAGAGGGAGCAGGCAGTGGGGAGGCGGGCTGTAACTGCAACTGTGACGGGACAGGCGGTGGACACTCTAAGGGAGGAGCAGGACTAGTAGAAGGCGGGAGACCAAGAACCTGCTGAAAGAGCGGAACGAAGTACGGCAGCGGCCGCGCAGCGCCTCCAGAACCAGCAGAGTCAGCACCAGCACCCCCAGCGTCAGCTCCAACTCCCGCAGCACCACCAGCAGCTCCAGCAGCGCTAACTCCAGTACCCCGAGGAGCACCAGCTCCAGCAGCACCGTCAGCTCCAGCACCTCCAGCAAGACGAGCGCCAGCGCCTCCAGCTCCAGCCCCTGCAGCACCACTAGCTCCAGCACCAGTAGCACCTCCAGGAGCTCCCGCTCTAGTAGCACCAGCACCTCCAGTAGCTCCAGTAGCACCTCCAGTCCCAGCAGCTCCAGTACCGCCAGTACGAGCACCTCCAGGACCAGTGGCTCCAGCACCTCCAGCGCCAACCTCAGGGTCGGCCGCCACACCAGCACCAGTAGCTCCAGCGCCCTCAGCTCCAGCTCCAGTAGCACCTTCAGCTCCCACAGCACCACGTCGGCGGCAACAGTGCCGAGAGTACCACTCACGCAGCTGCTGGGAAGAGAGAGTGCCCCCAGGCGCAGTACGGTCAGACGCAGTACCCTCAGGCTCAGCACCCACGGGCGCAGTGCCTCCAGTCGTAGCACCCCCAGGCTCAGTACCTCCAGGCTCAGCACCCCCAGTCACAGCACCCCCAGGCTCAGCACCCCCAGTCTCAGCACCCCCAGTCTCAGCACCCCCAAGCTCAGTACCCCCAGTCTCAGCACCCCCAGTCTCAGCACCCCCAGTCTCAGCACCCCCAGTCTCAGCACCCCCAAGCTCAGCACCTCCAGGGTCAGCACGCTCAGGCTCAGTACCTCGCGCAGGACCAGAGTCGACAGCTACCTCGACAGGCTCGACCGGGTCTACCTGGGAAACACCTGAGGGACCAGGACCCTGGGGAGGGAGGGGGTGTACCGAAGCGGCACCTGGCGTGAGGAAGAGCGGCGGAGGGGGGAGCGGGGCAGTGCGGTAGGGGAAGAGACGGTAAAAGGGGACCGACTCGTCAAACGTGACGTCCTGAGAGGGCAGGACACGGCGCGAGGTGGGGTGGTAAAACTGCCAACCAGGCGCGTCAGGGACGAAGCCAAGGAAGACACAAGGAACGGCGAGGGAGGAGAGCTTGTCCGCGGACGTATCGCGGACAAAGGCACGAGATCCCCAGACCCGGAACACCGACGCATCGCCAGCCTCTCCCGTCCAACGCAGTGTCGGCGAGGTCTCCGGAACGGAGACACGGGCCAGAGGTTGAGCTGATGCGCGGCGTTCCGGACCGCAAACGGCCATAGAAAATGGGGGGCAGCCGCATGGATCAAGGAGGTACGAGCGACCTCCATGACCAAGCCAATGCGGCGCTCAGCAACCCCATTCTGCTGCGGAGAGGCCGGAACCGTGAACGTCTTCTCAATGCCCTCCCCCTGACAGAAGGCTCTCAAGAGGCCAGAGGAAAACTCACCACCTCTGTCAGAGTGCAGTCGCAGAACGGGAAGGTCCGTGCGAAAGCGCCTCTCCAGCTGGAGACGGGTAGCGCGGATCCAAGGGATCAAGACACCAGGGACCTCACTATCACAATAGATTTATATCTATTTATTATAATCTGCCTGTAGTGTAGCTGTTGTGTAATTCCCTTCTATGGTGGTGCACCTCTTTCATCTTTGTTAGGTTGCTATATGTACTCGTGTGCTATAGTGAACCTCCAACCATTTTCAATTCTCCTTGGCACAAACTACTCGACACCCGTTTGGCCTAGGCTACTAAGCCTAGGCCCTTAGTTAAACCCGTACTCTAGTTAAGATCGTATCGTAACATGGTATCAGAGCTACTAAGATCCTACTCCTAGGTGAATGAGCCCACCACCAGCTGTCGATATGACGCGCCCCGTCGATCAGGTCGTTGCGCAGCCCGTTACGTGCATCGCTGGCCCGTCGCTCGCTCGTCGCCCCACCGGCTCGAGGTCCCGCTGCTGCTGCGCTAGCGACGACGAGCTGCGCGAGGGCGCTCGTCGCGCCCCACCGTTACGGCCCCCCCAGTTCACCTGCGGACCCGCGAGCAAGAGAGACAGCGGATCCGCGGACCCGCCTTCAGCGAGCGAGCCAGCGGACCCGCGAACCTGCCTTCAGCAAGCCCGTCGACGGACCCGCCGACGGGCTCGTCACAGGGCCCGCCGACGGACCCGCCGTCGGACCCGCCAACGAGAGCGCGAGCAAGCCCGCCTGCGACCCGCCACCCGCACCCGCGCGACCCGTTCCTGCCCCGCTTGCATCTGCTGCGCCAGCTACTGCCGTTTCGTCCCGTTCCCGCCGCCCCACCCGGAACCCGATGCCCCACCTGTACTCGGCCGCCTGCCCGTCTCCCCCCCCCCCGTCGCAACTGTTCGCGTGTGCAGCGGCGGTCGCTGTGGGTGGGAGAGGGAGGACGGGAAGGGATTGGCGGCCCAACCGACGCGCCAGCCAGCTCGCACCCCGCCCATCTCCCATACGCCACCCGCATCTGCACGACCCGTCCCTGCCCCGCCTGCATCTGCCGCGTCAGCAACTGCCGTTTCGTCCCGTACCCGCACTGTCCCTGCCCCTCCCCGTCCCTCCCTCGTCGCGCCTTCCCCCTCTACCGCGCCTGCCTATGCCGTGTTGGGCGGTGGTGGGTGTGGAGGACAGTGGGGGCGGCGGCGGCGGGAATGGCGGGAGTTGCGGGAGTGGCGGGGTTGGCGGCTCATGTGGGGGGGTGGGGGAGGCGTGGGGGAAAGGGGTGGTGGGCGGCTGTCAGCAGTGAACGCCAGCGCAAGCGCCAGAACTGCCGCCAACGCCTACCGCCCGTCCGTCTTCCCTTCCCCCCCTCCTCGTTGCCTTCACTACCACGACTGCAGCTGTTGGGGGGGGAGTGGCATGGAGGGGGTGATCAAACTGCAGCAATTGTCGCCACGCCTCCTCCTCTCTCTCTCTGCCGCTGTTGCTGCTGTGGGGGGGAGGTTCAGGGGGTGTGGGTGGATGTTCCAGCTGCAGCAACTGCCACCACACCTCCTCCTATCATCCCCCCGCCCCGTGTCTCCCGTGCTGCTACCCCGTCGTTCCTGTGCCCCACCTGTGCTGTCCAAACCTGATTGTGCCCCACCCGTTACACCCGTGCTGTCCGTACCCAGTCGTGCCCCACCCGTTCCACCCGTTCTGCCCGTGTCCTGCCCGTGTTCTGCCCGTGATTCTGCCCGTACTGCTGCCCGTGATTGTGCCCGTGATTATACCCGTGTGTTGCCCGTATTTTTCCCGTGTTTAGCACGTTATCCTGACCGTGATTCTGCCCGTGATTCTGCCTGTGATCCTGCCCGTGTTGCTGCCCGTTCCCGTGCCATACTGACCGTGCACCTCCTGTGCTCCCGTGATCCTATGCTACTCATGCTTCTTGTGCTTCTCGTGCTGCCTCGTGGTCCTGTGCTGTCCCATATTGCCCGTACTTCCCCGTGCTTGCCCCGTGCCCGTGCCCGTGCTGTCTGCCCGTGTTCCCTGTGCTTCTGCTCGTGCTCTACCCGTGCTGTTTGTTCCCGTGCGTGCCCCACCTGTACGGAATCCCAGCCACTAGACCACTAGGATAAAAGGGCTTGTTAAGTAGCGGGTCAGTGCGCCCATAACCCCCCAGGACAACGAGCCTGTAACCCTTCCCTAGGATCAATCGGGGATCACGAGTGGACCTCTGACACCCCCCTGCACTGGGATGCCCGAAGTGCACACACCGACGGGGTCTCGCCGAGACGCTGCTGCTGGCGCTGGACACCACCAGACCCTCCACGCTGCGCCGGTCCACCCCGACCACCACCTTCGCCGCCGCCACCACGCCCACTGCCGCCACCACCACCGCCTCCACCCCGGCCTCCTCCACCACCACTGCCGCCACCACCCCCGCCGCCGCCATTGACCCCCCCAGCCCTGCCACCACCCCCACCACCGCCACCACCCCCACCACCGCCACCGCCCCCACCGCCTCCACCACCACCACCCCCGCCGTCACCTCCACCACCCTTGCCCCCCTTGCCCCTGCCGCCCTTGCGCCTCCCACTAGGAGCAGACGCAGCCCCGACCTCCTCAGCACCAAGGTAGCCGACAGCAGCAGCAGAGGCGACAGAGGGGGGAAGGGGAACACCCCTCAAAGAAAGGCGTGCGGGGGTCGCCACGAGAGGCACCTACAGCGACTATGCTAGCCTCAGCTGCAAGCAGGTGCTTCTCGAGTAGGTCAACGGTGAGCTCGGTGGGGCAGAGGGCGAGAAAGTGGTCCCTGACTGCGCGAAGAGAGTCAGGGAGACGGGTGACTAGGTGGTAGACAGTGAGGTACATCGGGGGGGGTTCTTGGTGAGAAACTCAGCAGGAAGGGCGGCTCTGTAGCAAGTGTCACTAGTGCGGAGGTGAGTAATGAGGTCAGCGACTGTGGGAAAGGCGGACAGATCGGGGCAAAGGTAAGGCAGCGAGAGACGGCCGATCGTAGCAGAGGCAGGCGAGGAGTAGCGCGCTACTACAGCATCGTACAGCGCCTTAGCAGTCTTGTGCTGGCCAAAATGCGCGCGCTCATCTAACGGCAGGTGGCTGCGAATGGCTAGGCGAGCGTGAGCGTCACGAGTCTGCCACTGGAAGCGAGAAGTACTGTCAGCAGTCTCAGCAAGCGCAGGAGCGGATCCGGAAGCGTGATCATACAGCGAGATATCGTCCTTAGCAGTGATCAGTAGGAACAGGTGCAGGTCGTCGAGCCAAGCATCAAACTGAATCGGACGGCCCTCAGCATCGAAAGAGAGAACGGTGGGACTAGCCATGGTGGCAGCAGTAGTAGTAGGAACAGCCGTAGCAGTAGGAACAGCAGTAGCAGCAGGAGCAAGAGCAGCAGTTGCTGCAGGTGGAGCAGTGCGGCACAGCAGGGCAGCGCGGCTCGGTCAGGGCGGCGCGACTCGGGCAGGACGGCGCGGCGCGGCTCGGGCAGGCAGGGCGGCCCGACAGCGGGCCTGCGCGCGGTTTGCGGCTGCGCGTAGGCTGCGGCTGCGCGCGGGCCGCGGCTGCGTGTAGGCGGCGGCTGGGCGCGGGCTGTAGCAGCCGGCGTGCGGCAGCCGCAGCGCACGGGCTGCGGCCTGCGTGCAGGCGGCGGCTATGCGAGGCGGCGACCTACGTGCGGGCGGCGGCCTACGTGCGGGCAGCGGCCTACGTGCGGGCGGCGGCCTACGAGCGCGAGGCGGCGGCCTACGTGCGGGGCTGCGGCGCGCGGGACAGTACGAGGGGCGGGGCGCGCGAGGGCGCACGAGCAAAGAGAGGCGCACGAGGGCGCGACTAAGGCAGGGCGCACGAGGGCGCTTCTAGCGGAACGATGGGCCCGTAGTAGTAAGCGGTCCTAGGTGGCTAACCTAGGCTCGTAATACCATGTCATAATGAACAAGAGTGAATGCACTAGGAAAGGGGTGGGTACAAGTAAGAAAACCTAAAACAGTTGTACCCCATAGGAACTACCCCATAACAGCCTAAACAGACTATAGCATACAAGTTTGACAGGGTTGTCCGCTTGATCTGCGCATGCAAAGACACCAGATCGAGCTGGACAGACAAAGGCACACAAAGACATAGTTAGAATGGTAAATAGAGTGACATGCGTAGATATAATCGTACCACCTCACCTGTCTCTGCTGAAAGGTCTTGTTCAAGATGTTGAGTTGCTCAAGCACATCAGCCAGGAAGTAAAGGAAGAAGTGAAAACGGTAGGAGCTTGCCAGCGCGTACATCTTGCTGTTAAGCTCCTTCAGCAGCACAATCACTACCGGCAAAATAGCGACAAGGCGACGGACGACATCCCCCTTTGACAGCCACCGAACGGAGTGGATGCCTTGCACTTCAAGGCTCGTTTTGGTGATAACCTTTTGCAGATCCATAAACCGTGCGTGGCGCGGTCCCGACCGACCAAGCAAATCGGCCACAGCCCGGATGAGATCGTCGACCATGTCGAAGACGGGGAGTTCCTCTGCCGCATCCTTCGCTGCAAGTGCCTCCCTGCAAGTGGAACACATCAAACTCGAGACATTAGAGACGAGCTCGAACAAGATGGTGTGACGGGCTAAAAACGAAACAGCGGAGTTTACTAACCTGTGAGCGATGCAGTGAACGGAGACAAGGTGCGGGATTTTCTGTCGTAGTCGGACAACCAAGCCGGCCTTAGACCCCATCATCACTCTTGCGTCGTCGGTGCTAATGCCGGAAATCCTCTACAGATCGACACCGACTGCCTGCAAGTGGGAAAGCAGTATGCTCAGAAGAGAAGAAGCGTCTGCCTTTTCCACCGTGATCAACTGCATGAACTCGGTCACGAGGACGTTGTCGCGGATGAACGAGGCGTACAAGATCATGTGCTTCCCCCCGAGCCGATCCGTGCTTTCATCGATGCAGATGCCGATGAAAGGGCTTGTCAGGATGTGCTCCAGCTTAGTTGTCTGTAGCTAGGTAGCAAGGGCCTGCGTGAGCTCACTGAAGCTGTACCTGCCCGCAGGGAAACCGAAGACAGGAGATTAGAAGAAGGTTAAGGTAGGAACATCAAAACACCAACACAATACAAGGGTGACTAATACTCACGATGTGTAGTAGGTGCCATATCCCTTCTCAGGGAAGCCTTGGACACCCTTGCGTGCGAGGTACTGCACCAGCTTTACCCATGTTCCCATGGGCGCATCGCAGGAGCTAATGAACAGCATGGAGTTCAGCAACGCCATGACTCGGTTCTTCTCAGCATCGACAGCAGCTCGATGTTGGTCGATCCGTGGCTGCTTTGAAGCCGCGTTCAGCAGAGCCTCCTGCTTCTCCATCGCCAGCTTGTGTTTCGTCGTACCGGCGTGCTTGCGAAACGCCTGCGTCTGCACGTCGGTCGCCCCTCGCCCTGTCCGGCCACATCGTCGCCTGACTCCGGCATGCTTGGTGCAGACACTGCACTTAAAGCAGGGAAACCGGATTTAGATTTCGTTAGCACAAGCCACGGGAACCTCTCTGACCACTTAGTTTTGTACTTCACAAGAGCGTCTGCATAGACTGCTTCAATGGCCTCAGAAATGTCTATGACCAATGATGGACGAGGGGATGTATTGTTCACGACAGGCTGCTTGACAGCGGCACTGGAAGATGACATTGCCCAGCTCAGTGTCGACTGCTTCAGCTTAAAGGTGCGCGGGGCAGAGGACTTCGTTGTTGGCGACTCGACAACCACTGTGTCGGAGACGGCAGCCGGCGCAGCAGGCTCACTCCGGATGGAATCCGGGCTTGAACAAACCGGTGGGTGGTCGCGGTTCACCCTCTCGACTAGAGCAGGCTTTGCAGTAGGAGGCCTGGGAGCGAGGACACCAGTGCCAAGCGAGCGCAGGAGCATATCAAGCCCCGTCCTGGCTTCCTCTAGGCCGTCTAGTTCATCATCACTACTATCCATGCCTGCATCATCATCGCAAGCCAAGCCTTCTGCAAGGCCGGCCATGCCTGAAAGGGGAGAGCGTGCCGAGCTCCAAAGATGCTAGCAAGGGTTTGAGAAAACCAGGGCGAGAGGCGGGGATTGACAGTGCAGCTCGCCTGGTGGGTGGGTACGGTGGGGTCATCAAGAGAGAGCCATAAAAGAAGGCCCTCTCGTTCTCACCACCCAACTGCAACGCGGCGCGACGTGGGGGCACCATTCACGCACTTGGATGCAGGTTCGGGGTGGGTGAGATGGGGTGAGGTGGGTTTCCTTGTCGTGAGTGCGTGCGGTCCGTTGCTGTGATGCACTGGTGGTGGGTGATTGGCCCATAAGGGATGTGATTGGTTAAACAACCAATCACATCACTTTAAGCATTCTGTCGGTGACAACGAAGCAACCGACGCGTCGGGAAAATTCGTTTTCCCCCCGCGTCGGCGCTGTACATGACAACTTTTGCGTGATTGACGGTGGATGTACCTGGACAGCCGAAACTCACGGCTCCAGCACGAATTTGTGATAGCGTGAATTCAGCCTACACTCTCGTTACAACTCTGATCAATCAGCGAGCACTTGTAAAAAAACGCTGGAAAATCAGCCAATGCATTAAAAAAAAAACCTGAACAGCCAACACATAAAAAAAAACTGAATTATCAGCCAACACATCAGCCACATCTCTGGGAAATCAGCCTCCAGAGCCTAAATCAGCCTTTTTTCTCTGACTTCTGAGGCCCTACTGAAACATGCCGAATCTAAAACCTACATCAACAAGCGATCTAATTGATTGGACCGTCCAGATAACCAATAAGAAGGCCTGGTTCAATTGTTACTCGATTGCAACACAGCCTCTACTGCCACAAGCGCATCTTCAATCTCCATGGTGCAAAAGTGCAGCGCCCTCACGTGCACGCGTGCCACGCGTGCCGCGGCTCGCAGCAGCACAAAGAGGTCCACATGCACCTCGTGGAACGGCATGCGCGCCCGCGGGCGCTCGTAGAACACCAGCTCACTGCTGCGCAGGGGCTGGGGGGCCGGGAGGAGTGGTGGGGGGGGGGAGAAAGGGAGGGAAAAGGGGGAGGAAGGGAGTTTGAGTGGGCCGGTGATGAATGGCATGCGCGCCCGCGGGCACTCGTAGTACACCAGCTCACTGCCACACAGGGGCTGCCGGGGGGCGGGGGAGAGGGGAGAGGGGAGGGCGGGCGGAGGGAGGGGGTTCGAGTGTGTGGAGATGAAGGCATGCGCGCCCGCGGGCACTTGTGGAACACGGGCTCACTGCAACGCAGGGGATGGGCGGCAAGAGGAGAATGTTGGGGAGGGGGTAAGGGGAAGGGAGGAGTGAGGGAAAGTGTACGTCTGACAGAACGGGGGGGTTTGGGTGAGGGTGACGCATGGTTTCTGGCCCAGAAGAGCATGGCGCAGGCAAGGCGTATGACTTAGAATGGCATTGGTACCGAGCTGCTTGGGTCGATGCATGCATTTGGAAGAATTCGATATTCCATGGTGCAAATTTCCACACTGGCTCAAACTTCCATGGTGAAAGCCCGAACTCTATTGATCACCATGCCCCACCCCCAATTTCACTGATATTTCTAATCACAACCAAGAAGAGACATGTAACCACTATCCAATACCATTTCAGGACACATGACACCATGTCACAAACAACTGTGCCACCTGCATGACACCTGCGATACATGAGCAGAGCACAACAGGCCCTGGGGCAGCGCAACACTGGGGCAGAGCAGAGCAGCACTGGGGCAGAGCAGAGCAGCACTGGGGCAGAGGGGGCGGCATGAGAAGTCACGCGCCGCATGTCAACGTGTCTCAAAACACAACTGCGGTACCTGCATGACACCTGCATGACACCTGCATGACACCTGCATGACACCTGCATGACGCCTGCATGACGCCTGCATGACACCTGGAACACATGAGCAGAGCAGCACAGCACCTGGGGCAGCACAGAGCAGCACAGCACCTGGGGCAGTGGGGGAGCCATGGCGAAGTCGCACCGCCGCATGTCCGCCTCCACGTCCTCCACCCTCACCGGGAACCACCGAGCCCTCTCCCTCTCCCCCTCACCCCTCACCCCCTCCCCCTCAGCCCTCTCTCCCTTCATTCGCTTCCGTTTCTGCCTTCCCTTCTCCCCTCCCTCCTTGCCACACGTCTCCATATCCATCCACTCCTCTCTCCCTCCTTCCATTCCCCATCGGCCCTGCGCATGTGCCGTCTCGTCCCTCTCCACATCCACACCGCTCCCATGAGCGTCCCCATGGGCTGCGGGAGGCGAGGGGGCCCGCAGGGGGAGGGCGGCGTGCAGGTGGGCGCGCAGCTCGCGGTCGAGAGTGGAGGGGTCGGCGCCGCGCGTGGCGTCGGGGGCAAAGACGTGGCGCTCGCAGTGCTGCAGGTACTGCCGCAGCTGCAGCGGCGCTGCAGGTGGGAAAGTGGGGAGAGGGGGGGGGGGGAGAGCAGGGGCAAGTAACAGGGGAGAGGAGGAGAGGGGGCGAGAGAGTAGAGGTGAGGAGGGTAAGGAGTGTGACAAGGGGGCAATAATGGCTGGAGTTTAGACAGACATGCAGGGAAGAAAGGGGATGGGGAGTGGGTGTTGATGCAAGGCAGAAGAGGATGGATGGAGAGTAAGCGAGTGCAGGTGTGGCAGGTGTTGCCTTCCTCACTTCACGGCCTTCAAGCCTCTCATGCCCCGCACAGCCCATGCCTCACGCCCCTCACACCCCACCCCTCACACTAGAGTTGACCAGGTGCCCCGCTCGGGTCGGGCCGACCCGACCCGACCCGTGGTTTTGCCCGGGTCGGGTCAGGGTTTCTGAATCTCTGCCCCGTATGGGCCGACCCGACCCGACCCGGGGTAAGACCCGACCCGAGGGCCCATTTCGGGCCGGGCCGAGCCGGGTTTCGGGTCGGGCCTGCCCCGACCCGATTTCAGGTCTAAAATGTCGAAATCGGGTCGGACCAGGTGCGCGACCCGATTTCGACAGGGCTAGGGCTGAAACCCT